>CM053149.1:29184312-31584312 GCA_028571685.1 Heterohyrax brucei
GACTGGAAGAACCGGATGGTGCCCGGCCACCACCAGTGATAGCCATGACGGAGCTCACAGAGAGGAGCCTCACTGGCAACACAAGAATAAAAAGAGGTGCATCATGAGATCTCCACTAAAAGACCTCAATTGATGGTCCAGCGGTTTTGGGGTTCCTCTGAGAGCATGGCCCCTGGCCCTGATGCTGCCCGTTCCCATAAATTATAACAAAGGTCCACTCTTTGGACAGGAATGGAATGGACTTGGCAATGCAGAGTAACCATATGTTGGAAGCACTTTATGGTTCTATACATCTATAGGATATCATCCTGCTGACCTCTGGCTGGAGGAAGGAGAGTGGGTGGACAGGAGGGGAAAGGAGGCTGTTGGGAGGATGAGACATGTATGGAGCAGAGAGGAATAGTGTGCAGTCACCGGACAGGGAGAGCAGTGGAAGCTGCATATAGGGGGGCATGTAAATTTACATGTGAATATACATTTTCACTCAGTTATGTTAAATAAAAAAAAAGGGGGGGTGCACCCTGAGATCTCCACTAAAAGACTGCAATTGATGGTCCAGCAGCTTCGGGGTTCCCCTGGGAGCATGACCCCTGGCCTTGATGCTGCCCTTGCCCATAAATCATAATGAAGTTTCACTCTTTGGACACAAATGGATTGGACCTGGCGATGCAGAGTGACCATATATTGGATGCACTTTATGGTTCTATGCATCTATAGGATATCATCCTGCTGACCTCTGGCTGGAGTAAGGGGAGTGGGTGGAGAGCAGGGGAAAGGAGACTGTTGGGAGGATGAGACATGTATAGAGCAGACAGGCATAGTGTGCTGTCACCGGGCAGAGAGAACAGTGGAAATTGCATATAGGTGGGCATGCAAATTTATATGGGAATGTACATTCACTCAGTCATAATTTAAAAAAAAATAGAAAAAAAGATAGAGTAGTGATTTCTGGGAAAAAACTAGGAGAAAAAAAATATCCTTGAAGTTTATAGAGAATTGCCAACTTCTTGTCAAAGTGAGTTAACTATTTTTGAAAATCAGATGGTGTGGGAGTATTGCTAGTTGCTAATTCCAATTTCCATTCTCTTCTTTTTCTTTAAAATCAAAACTCTGAATTCTGACTTCCATGCAGGCAGCAATGAGTCTGGCTAAAACATTTATTTCCCATAAGCTTTTGCATCTAGGAATAGCCATGTGACAAGTTGTGTCCTGTAAGACATAAACAGAAAATTGCTGGATGTTTTTGGGAAATTATTCCTTTCTTAACATAGGTACTACCTCTTCTGCCTTGTTGCTTCTTTATTTCTTACCCAAGTGCAGAAATAATGCAAGAGGTATGAAGCAACCATGAACATGAAGGCCAGATGCTAAGAGTGGCACGTTAGAAAGGCAGAGGAAGCCTAGGATACAAGACTATGGTAGGCACTGAGATGCTCTACCCAGATTTCCTTCAGGACTAAAGTAGGTTACCTGGGCTGCTGGGATTGTTGCCAGTTGATAGTTACAGCTGTGAGCCCACTCTGGGAATTGCTCAAAGCTGAAGATAGAACTTCACCCAGAGTCATGCTGCCTTCCTAGTGGGCAGCCCATATCCAATGACTGATTTTAGCAGATAGACTTCAGCTATGAGCCCGCTCTGGAAATTGTCCTTAGCTGAAGACAGAGCCTCACTCAAAGTCACACTCCCTTTCTGGTGGGCATCCCCTATCCAATGACTGGTTTTTGGAGGAATATAAAGTTTTGTTCCCTTACCTCCACTCTGAAAAATTCGGAAGGGCCGTAACAACTTCAGAGCTTCCCATGTGATTGTGTGAGGCTCTCTTGTGACAGCACTGCAGGGCAATTTACAGCCCTGCTTCCTTCCCTTATCCCAAAGGAAATGATCTCAAGAGTACTCCTCAATAAACTACTGGTGTGTATTCTCCATCCCAAAATTGCTTTCCAGGCAACCAAGCTTTCAACAATGACTTTATGTAGCTGGTATACCAGCCTGCCTTGGGACTTGCTGAAAAGATTTGTAAAAAATTTGGATAAGCCACTGCAACTGGATTTCTTATATATACAGTCCAAAGCAATTCGTATCTGATACAGAAGGGTATCTTATATTTTGAACTATGGTTTTAAAATCTAAGAATTGACTCATGAGGCTCAGCACGGTATGCTGAAGGCAATATAACAGAAGTGAAACTGCTGGATTACCAGGGAAATAGTAATCTTCATTTGATTCCTGCTTTGGAATATGAAGATGAGGACAAGCATTCCCTAGAACTATAGGCAAGGGCAGGGCCTTGACTCTTCTCACTGTAAGAGCAAACAATGAATTCCCAAGAGACTTGGCTAGATTGAAACACAAACATTGACTCTGCAAAAGCTCGCAGCCCACATCGATATATCAAAGAGACATGAAGAGTTAGTCAGCAAGCCCCAGTGCCAGGAATTTAATGTTCAAATGCAGATTTATGTTGCTGTTGACAAGTTCCCCATGCCTCATTAAGGCAAAACCAAAAACAAACCCATTGTGAGCCAATTCTGGGTTATAATGATTGTATAGAACAGAGTAGAACTGCCCCTTAGGATTTTCAAGGAGCAGCTGGTGGATTCAAACTGCCAACACTTTGGCTAGCAACAGAGCTCTAAACCACTGTACCACCGGGGCTCCCAGGCACCATTAGCTCTAGAAAATCCTCATAACTAGAGATGTTAATTCAAGAAGATTACATCATTGGTGGGGTAGTTTTGGAGAGATTACAACAAAACTAAAAAGCAGACCAGGAAAAATGCTTAGAAATGAATAAAAAGTTGAAGTAAATGATTTCTCTTTCTTCCCAGTGAGTGGAAAATGTAGTTAAGTATGATCTTGATCTTCATAAAATTTGAAGAAAGTGAAACCTAAGTGGAATTGAGGTTCAAAATCCAGGTGAAATCAAGAACAAATCCAGGACTCTTAAGACTACAAAATAAAATAAAATAAAATCTAATTGGCCATCACCAGATGAATGAAAACAAACTATGTTGTATACTCATGATAAATACTAAAAAACATTAAAGGATTGTGATGGATCTGCAAAATATCTCACTACATGTAAAAACCTAAAAGACATTATGCTGAGTGAAATAAGTCAATCACAAAAGGATAATATTATGAAATCACTATTATAAAAAGTCAAGAAGTAAATTTATATGGGAATGTACATTTTCACTCAGTCATAATAAAAAAAAGTCAAGAAAAGGTTTACACACAGAAAGAAACATTCTTTGGTGGTTACCATAGACTGTAGAGGGAAGTAGGGAAAATCACCAACTAAATAACTCACTGCTGTTGACTTGATTCTGACAGGACGGAATAGAACTGTCACATACAGTTTCCAAGGAGCATCTTAGATTTGAACTGCCGACCTTAGCCATAGCACTTAACCACTACACCACCAGGGTTTCCACTAACTAGATAGTAGCCAAGCCAAGTGCCGTCGAGTCGGATCCGTAGACATATATTAACTTGGGTAAAGGGAAAGGCAATATACACTAGGGGAGAGGGCAACACAATATGACCAAGGCAAAAGAAGGCACTGGAAGGGAAATATCACACACACAGTTCTGCAGTAACACTAACAACAAGTGGATTCATAGGTAGATATATAAGTTGAACAGATGTGGGAATACACACACGATCATATATAGGTATTGTAGAGGACATTTATACATACATACTTTATATGCTGCAAACATATCCATATATACAGTAGAGCATATGAGGGCAAAAGTAATGAACACTTCTTAGCTGTAACTGTCATGGATTAAATTATGTCCCCCCAAAATGTATATCAGTTTAGCTGGGCCATGATTCCCAGTATTGTGTGTGTATGAGAGAGACAGAGGCAGAAACACTGTAACCTCATATCACTAGGAAAGAAGCACCAGGAGCAGAGTGTGTTCTTCAGACTAGAGGTTCCTGTGTCTCAGGAGCTCCCAGTGCAGGAGAAGATTGATGACAAGGACCTTCTTCTAGACCCATAAGAGAAAGAAAGCCTTTCCCTGGAGCTGGATTCCTGAACTTGAACTTTTACCCTATTGTACTGTGAGGAAATGAACTTCTTTTTGTTAAAAGCCATCCACTTGAGGTATTTTTTGTTATAGAAGCACTAGATGGCTAAGACAACAACCAAACATCTGCAGGGGCTGAGTCATTGGGCTTGAGGGCTTAAGACCATAGTTTAGGGGAACATCCAGGTCAAGTGGTATAACAGCCCATAAAGACAAGGTTCTACATCCTACTTTGGTAAGTAGTCACTAGGATCTTAAAAGCTTGTGCCAAGCCAAGTGCCAAGTGCCGTCGAGTCGGATCCGACTCATGGCGACCCTAGAGGCCAGGTGAGCAGTTGTCTAAGATACAGTGATTGGTCTCTTCCCATCTGGAGCAAAGATGAATAACAAAAAACAAAGATTCAAGGGAACAATTACTCCAAAGGACTGACAGACCATAGCTTCCTCTAGCCTGAGAGCAGGAGAACTAGTGCCCAGCTACTGCAACCTACCAGTATGATCAAGATCATAATAGAGTGTCTGGACAGAGTGGGAGAAATATGTTGAATAAAATTCAAATTAACAAAAAGACCAGATTTACTGGTCTGATAGAAACTGGTGGAACCACAAACTATGACCCTTAGATACTCTCAAAACATTGAACTGAATCTGCTCCTGGAGCTCACCTTTCAGCCAAACAATAGGCAGGCCCCTAAAGTGAGGAACACACTCAAGGAACGTGCTTCTCAGAACAGCCAACTATACAAGATGAAAACGGCAGCATTTTCCCCAAAACAATGTGCAGAAAGCAGGAAGGGGCAGGAAAGATGGGCCAACAGAAACAGGGAACAGGAGTCAATGGGGACAGTGCTGGCACACTGAGGGGGATGCAACGAATGTTACAAAACAGAATGTGTGTGAATCATTGTTGAAAGGAAAACTAATTCACTCTGTAAAATTTCACTGTCAAAAACCACAGTAAAATGTTCAAAAAAGAAAAAAAGACTACAGAAAACCTGAAACTGACACTCTGCTTAGTGTCTCAACTGGACATATTGCTCCTATATTGTTTAAGGCAAAAGCCCAGAGAATCTAGAATCAGAAAAATGATATGGAAGTCCACAGGGCTTAACCCTCACCCGCTACTGCTGCATCACTGCTAATAGGTCATTGCCTTCTCTTTCTACACTTTAAAACGACACATCTAAATTGTCAATAAGACAGTCACTGATGCGAACATGAGAAATATGTACTTGGTTCTTACAGCTTTGGGCTTCAGAGACGTTTCCCTAAGTAATTTAAATCTAATGACTTTTCAGACATTTGCTTGTCTTAAGACTGGGACAGTGACAGAAGAAGTGTATCTATCATCATGAAAGCCCCAGCAAAAGCAGGGATTCACGTTTTAATTTCTTGCATCTGGTATTTCTAGTGTGTATTTCCTTTCTCATTTGTCTGCTTTACACAGACACACACTATATTGATAATGGCCATATCTGGCACAGTGATTGCCGTCTTTTAATTTAATGTAGTTCTATAATAAAACAGTACGAGTCACGTTATGCTCAGGCTAGTTGCTTGATATAGGGACCTCCAAGGAATATTCAAGAACAGGGAGAAAGGAAGTTGCTGAGAAGGTAGAAAGATGTTTGTGGGATTCTCTTAGACTTACCTAATACTTCGAAGCATAGGGCATCTTCTTTACTTTGGATGTGTGCTTCTCCTTCTTGCTGAGAAGCTGAATCTCTGTCTTCTGCAACCAGTGCACCCTGCTTGGGAAAAAGAAAACTTCACTTCCCAGCCTCCCTGCACCTGACAGTAGTCATACAATACAATTCTGGGAAACAGTGTAAGAGATTTTAGAGTAGAGAATTGCCTCTTTTAGTTAATGGTTGTAGCTGTGGCTTGTTACTGATGTGCAGATGTGTTTTGCTTGGCTCACAGAGATTTCCTCTTAAAAAAGGTAAAAACCTGAAACTTTAACTGGTTAATAAAATCACAAATAACAGTTAAGGCTGTGAGGGGTAAGTAGCAGTAGAGAGAACATGGTCACATGTAATTCTTATTACGCTTAGTCAAATAGCCATTTTCTGTTCATCAATAGGCAAGACAGTGTACATGACAAAGGCCTTTGAAGTATTTAAAATTTTGACAGTCTATCTACTTAGCAAACACTTCAATATTTCTTGACTAAATAAGTTAAGAGTAGATAGATGTTTAATGTGACCCTTGAAGATGTCTACTCTTTGGATTCCATTTAGAGGAGGGCACACTGGTCTCTACTGATTGTGCAATATTCTGTGGTCTGTACAACAGTTGCCATACAGTTGATTAGAAAGAAATATACTGGCCCAGAAGAGATTCATCCATGCTCATTTGTTTAGTGACCTATGCAGCTGTCATAAAACCAGCAAATTAACCATGTTTTTACTTTTAAAATTTGCATTGTCTTTCCTCCAAAAGATGATTTTATCTAAATATATCATTTTTTAAAAAAAAATCTCCATTACAGTTTCTGTGACTTTGGTGCTAAAGCAAGGCTCTTCTGACCATGATTCTTCAGGTTTCTTCTGAAATCCTTCATTGAATGCGGTTACAGCTACACATTTATACATGTAAGCCACCCATCTGAGCTAGCAGATTCTCCATCTCTCGGTCTTGAAGTTTGTCCACTTTGATTTCATCCAGCCTGGTAACACATATTGAGTAGCGTGTGGTCACCACAGTAGTCCAGTAATTCTAACTAGTCTATCTTTGGGGACGCCACAGAAAAACAAGTCTCTTTCAACTGGGAGCTAAGAGTTCAGCCTGAAGAATAGCCTGTTTTCTGTTCTTGAGCAAATCTTTATCTATGAAGATCAAAGGATTTCACTTATTCTTTGAGTGACTTCTTTCCATTCACATGTTAAAAGAATCTTCTTTTATTGTTTTCTAAGACACTTGTAAGGTGCTCTTCAAAGTCTTTTTGTTGTAGTTATTATTCTCCTAATTTATAATTTATTGGGTATCTTTATTCTTTTCACATGAGCTCCCTTGCCAGCTTGTGGAAAATGCCCTATTTTCCCTCTGGTAATTTATATTGGCTTTACCAGTCCTCTTTTTAGCTTCTATCCCCAAATGCTTGACATTTGTCTTTTTTGGTACATGCTTTGCATGGAAAGGGGGGTGAGGAGGGGATTTTCTTGTGGATTATTGACTTTTTAAAGTATTTCTTTTCAATTGTCTCCTTAATGGGGCCTGTGTTTACCATATTTTCCTTTTCAAAAATCTGGAGTGCATGAAATGGGTTTCTTGGTTTTCTTCTGCCTCATGGGGATGTAGAATTTAATTATGTTATTAATTCTTACTGAGTAGCTTACCCACAGCAATCTCTAGAGTTCATTTCTCATCCTGTTTGGGATGAAAGCTCACTCTGTTTTCTTTCCTTGAGGGTTATAGAAAATAATCCTCAAGTTATCAACATCTCCCCCATCTCTCATCCAGATTAAGCAACTGGTCACTTTATGTTTGGATAACTGAAGCCTTCTATTATTATTATCTGGACTAATATTTTTATCTTTTCCAATTCTATTTAGCATTTTTCTGTCTTATCAAGCCACTCAGGAAATCAATAATATACATGTTTCCAGATATAGATGTCTTAACGTGATTTTTTTAACAATGGAAAGCTTTTACATAAACAGTTACAACATAAATTGCTCCTGTGCAGTTTATTCAACAACTACTTTTTGAGTGTCTGCTCTATACCAGGGAAACCCTGGTGGCATAGTGGTTAACAGCAATGGCTGCTAACCAAAAAGTTAGCAGTTGGAATCCACCAGGCACTCCTTGGCAACTGTCTGGGGCAGTTTTTACTCTGTCCTGTAGGGTCTCTGTCTTAGTCAGCTAGGGCTGCTCTAACAGAAATACCACAAGTGGGTGGCTTTAAAAAGAAGAAAAATTATTTGCCACAGTCCAGTAAGCTAAAAGTCCAAATTCAAGGTGTCAGTTCCAGGGAGTGGCTTTCTCTGCTAGCTCTGGAGAAAGGTCCTTATCAATCTGTGCCTGGACTCGAAGCTTCAGAGGCACAGGGACCGTGGTCCTTTCCAAAGGACACACTCAGCTCCCAGCACTGTTTCTTAGTAGTATGAGGTTCCCAAATATCTCTGGTAGCTTCTTTCCGTTACATCTCAAAGGACTGCCTCAAAGCACACACAGTACAATCTTGCACACTGAGTCCTGCCCTACCAACACAAGTGCCAACCTACCCTCCCTCATTAACATCAACAGATGCAGGATTCACAGCATGGAGGAACAGCACAATACCAGGAATCATGACCCAGCCAAACTGCCACACACATTTTTAGGGGAACACAACTCAATTCATGACAGTCACTGTGAGTGGTAGTCAACTCAAGGACAGTGGATTTGGTTTTTTAGCTATGTTTCAGTTCTAGGCATGGAGGGAACAAAATCAAGGCCCATACGCTTATATTCTAGTAAAGAGCATGGTAGGGAGATGGCAAAGAAATAGTTCACAAAATGTTGATACAAACTCAGAAGAAAAATAAAATAGGATACTCATTTAGAGCAACTCTGGTGGCATAGTGGTTGAGCGCTATAGCTGCTAACCAAAATGTTGGTAGTTCAAATCTACCAGGCATTACTTGGCAACTCTAGGGGGCAGTTCTACTGTGTCCTATAGGGACAATATGAGTCCAGATTGACTAGATGGCATTGGGCTTGTTTTTGTTGTTGTTGTTTGTTTGGTTTTTTATTGTTATGCAACTAGAAGGATGCTAGCTAGTTATCATCCTTGGGAGGAATGAGAAAAGCCACTCGAATGATTTGCTGCATTGAAATTCTCTCACCCTGATTGAGAAAGGCTGCGTTAGAGAGCACCAGTTACTGGAAGAAGTGCTTCTTTGTATCATTGGACCAGGGAAAGCCTCTCCTACAAAGACTTCCTTAAGCAAAGACCAAATTGTCTTAGTCATGTAGTACTGCTATAATAGAAGCACCACAAGCAGATGGCCCCATCGAAGAGAAGTTTGTTCTCTCACAGTCTGGTAGGCTACAAGTCCAAATTCAGGGCATCAGTGCTAGGGGAAGTCCTTCTCTGTTAGCTCCAGAGAAAGACACTTATGATGCATCTCTCTTTCCTAGGTCTGGAGGCTCTTCTGCACAGGAACCTTGGGTCTAAATGACATACTCTGCTCTTGGTGTGCTTTTGTGGTGTTAGGTCTCCAGCTGTCTGCTTCCATCCCTTTCCTTTTATCCCTTGAAGGATATAAGGTAGTGGAAGCCACACCTCAGAGAAACTCCCTTTATGTTGAATCCAGAAGGTAACTTTAGTAAGGGTGTTATAGTCCCGAAATGTTCTTTAAGATAATCCAATCTTGCCCTATTAATCACAGGCAGGGATTTGGATTTGCAACATAGGAAAAACACAAAACGAAGGACAACTATACAATAGTGGAAATCACAGCCCAGCCAGATTGCTACACATATTTTGGGGGGACATAATTCAATATAAGATACCTATCAATGAGAAAGAGTGGGCCCTATGGGTGCCTGGGGGCAGAAGATTCCATGCAGAGGGAATAGTGTGTTTCTGAGACAAGAGTAGTGTCATGGGTGAAATTGTGTCCCCCCAAAATATGTGTAGCCATGTGGCTGGGCCATGATTTCTAATATTTTATGATTTTCCTCCATTTTGTGACTTTCCTATGCTGTGTGTTAAAGGATTAGGGTGGGACTGGACTGTAAATCCCTTTATAAGATTGCTTCCCTGCGTCACTGTAAAGGGAGTTTCCCTGGGGTCTGGCTTACACCACCCTTCATCCTTTCATCTCACAAAAGATAAAGGAAAGGGAAGTAAGCAGAGGATTGGGAACTTCACACCATAAAGAAAGCAGCACCAGGAGAAGAGCGCATCCTTCAGACCTGAGCTTCCTGCACCAAGATGCTCCCTGGACAAAGACTGATGCAAAGTGGACTTTCCTCCAGAGCCAACAAGGGGGAAAACTTTCCCCTGGAGCACACATCCTGAATTTGGACTTGTAGCTTACCAGACTGTGTAAGAATAAACTTTCCTTTGTTAAAGCCATCCACTCTGTGATATTTCTGTTACAGCAGCCCTAGCTGACTAAAACAAGTAGGCTTGCAGTATTTGAGGAAAAGTTAAGATCACTGGGGCTGGAACCAAGCTATCAAGGGGCATGGAGGTAGGGAAGAGGTGGAGAACTAGCCGGTGATGGGTAAGAATGGTGTAAAAAGATGTGATCGAGATGTGACTTCAGCTCAAGGCAAGTTAACAAAGGCTATTGAGCTCAAATTATGAATCAAGCATGGTCTCTACCTTGACAACTTATAGAATATGTCATATGACTTAGACTAAGTAAATATTATAGTAAACTATAATAATACACAAAGGAGTGGCCATAGGCTGAGCTCTCTCAGAAGTAGACCTGAGCCAAACATTCAGGGGCAAATGTTCTATACAGGAAGTGCTCCCAGAAAAACTCACAAAGGGAGTGGGCTAAACTAACATGCAATTTCAAGCAATAGACCCAACCTGATCCTGTGGGGAGGAGCTCTGTAGTGTCAATTATCCCTCCAAGTTTGTGACACTGAGAGGTAAAGGAGCTGGCCTTTTGTACATGAACATTTGTCTTGTGGGTCATTGAGTATGGGCTGTCCAACAGGGCAGTGTATACTCTATGTACAGGCGAGGTGACTCCAAAGTCAAAGGCAATCCTCTGAAGATTACAGTAAAGAGAATAGAGGCTTGGGGATAGCCACACAGACCTAGTGAAGGGAATCTCAGGGGACTGGGGTAGGACACTAGCAGTGTCCGTCCCAAGGCTGTCAGAGCTTCTCGGACTGGAAGGTAAGGCTGGAAGGATGTGCAGGACATGGAGGATAGTAACTTCCCCAAGGATTTCCTGGGTGGTGCGTACTGTTAATGTACTTGGTTATTAACTGAAAGGTTGAAGGTTTGAATTGACCCAGAGGGCCTCAGAAGAAAAGCCTGGTGATCTATTGAAAAGCCAGACACTGAAAACCCTATGGAGCACAGTTCTACTCTGGCACACAAAGTTGTCATGAATCAAAATTGACTCGACAAAAATAGCTTCTCAAATGAGGAAACAATGCCTGTTCCCTTGGCCCTGTATCTTTAATATCTAATCTGGTTCTTACACACTACAAAGAATCCCCAACAAATGTCTTGGGACATTAGCATTTAATTTTCTGAATGGGAATGAATGCATACATAAAAGCCACCCCAGATCCAGGAGTTAGTCTTGAGAATTTTGGGAAATTATTGGGTAGCGGCCGCATGCTCCGATATTATGAATTTGTAAAGGATGTAGAGCAATTTGGCATGGAAATAGCAAGCTGGTTAGGAATATAGTTCAGAAGTCTGGGAGCAAGAGAAGGTATAGTTATAAAAATGGCATTTAAACCCAATTATGTGAATAGTAGTGATTAAGTGAATAGCAATGCACCATTCACTCGATTAAGTGAGTAGTAATGCATTTAGGGACAAGAAGCTCAGATCACTCAGAGTATGATGTATGATTAAAAATGATACAGAAAAATTCAGCAAAAATAATCTTTGTCTTCAAGAAAAGATTCAGGTGTGTCAATGACTAATTTCTTATAAGTTGGTGTGGACCAGGAGGGATATGTTGTCACAGAGAACCAGCTTCACTGTAGATAAAAATTAGATGGGACGGTGGTACTAGGAGGGTAAGCCCCGAATCAGAGCATGTGGGCACCAGGCACAACGGAAAGGTGGCCCACTACGTGCCAGTTCTTATTATTGAAGTGGGTTGCTAATAACACTGTGTTAACAAGCAGTCTGAGGTCACACCTGGGTTTAGGAGTGTAATAATTGTCATTTGTTGTTGTTAATTGCTCTTGAGTCCATTTCAGCTCATGATGACCCCGTGTGTGTGGAATAGAACTGCTACTCTGTAGAGTTTTCAAGGTTGTGACCCTTTGGAAGTGAATGACCAAGTCTTACTTCCAAGGCACTTCTGACTCAGTTTAAGCCACCAGCGTTTTGGTTAAAAGTCTAGTGTCTGACCATTTGCACCACCCAGGGAATCCTTAGTTATAATAGCTAACATTATTACCCTGGTGGCACAGTGGTTAATTAAGAGCTTGGCTGCTAACTAAAAGCCTGGCAGCTCAAATCTACCAGCAGCTCTCTGGAAAACTTCCAGGGTGGTTCTGCTCTCTCTTAAAAGGGTGCAGTCAGAATTGATTCAGCAACAGGAGAATATTTACATTTATTTAGCACTTTTTCAGCAGTTTTAATCTGCCAGCTCCTCCTTGTAAACTCTGTGGTGCAGTTCTACTTTGTCCTACTGAGTTGCTAAGAGTTGGAATCAAGTAGACAGCAACAGACCTGGCTTTTTTTGGGGGGTATATATAACAAACAGTGCCAAGAAAGTTTGAGGAAAGCTGCCTGACCAACTGACTGGAAGAAATCCATATTTATGCCCATTCCAAAGAAAAGTGATCCAACTAAATGCAAAAATGACTGAACAATATCATTAATATCACATGCACGTAAAATGTTGTTCAAGATCACTCAAAAGTGACTGCAACAGTATATTGACAAGGAACAGCTAGAAATTCAAGCTGGATTCAGAAGAGAGCATGGAACCAGGGATATCATCACTGATGTCAGATGGATCTTTGCTGAAAGCAGAGAATAACAGAAAGGTGTTTGTCTGCATTTCATTGACTATGCAAAGGTATTCAACTGTGTGGACCATAGCAAATTATGGCTAATATTGGGTAAAATGGGACTTCCAGAACACTTAATTGTGCTCTAAAGGAATGTACATGTGGATCAAGAGGCAGTCTTACAAAGAGAACAAGGGAACACTGCATGGTTTAAAGTTAGAAAGGCATGCATCAGGGTTGTATCCTTTCACCACACCTTTTCAATCTGTGTGCCAAACAAATACTCAGAGAAGCTGGATTATACAAAGGAAAATGTGGCATCAGGATTGAGGGATGGCTCATTAATGAACTGTGTTATGCAGACAACACCACCTTACTTGCTGGAAGTGAAGAAGATCTGAAACACTTACTGATGAAGATCAAGGAGAACAGCTTTCAGTATGGATTGCACCTCAATATCAAGAAAACAAATATCCTCACATATAGACCAGTAAGCAACATTGTCATAAATAGAGAAAGGATTAAGATTGTCAAGGATTTCATTTTACTTGGGTCTACAGTTAACATCCATGGAAGCAGCAGTCAAGAAATCAAAAGACACATGTATTGGGAAAATCTACTGTAAAAGATCTCTTTAAAGTATAGAAAAGTAAAGATGTTACCTTGAAGACTAACATGCACCTGACCCAAGCCATGGCACTTTCAATCACATCGTATGCATGTGAAAACTGGACAATGAACAAACAAGACAGGAGAAAAATTGATACCTTTGAATTGTGGTGTTGGAGAAGAATATTGAATGTACCATGGACCACCAAAAGAACGAACAGATCTGTTCTGGAAGTAGTACAACCAGAGTGCTTCTTGGAAGCAAACATGGCAAGACTGCATCTTACATACTTTGGACATGTTGTCAAGAAGGATCAATCCCTGGAGAAGGACATCACACTTGGTAGAGTAGAGGGTCAAAGAAAAAGAGGAAGATTGTGATAAGATGGATTGACACAGTGGCCTCGGTGATGGGCTTAAGCATAAAAATGATTGTGGATATGGCACAAGACCAGGCAGTGTTTTGCTCTATTGTTCATAGGGTTGCTATGAGTCAGAACCAACTTGATGGCACCTAACAACAACAAAATATGATAAACAGAGGCATTGGTAATTCAGTGGTAGAATTTTTGCCTCCCACACAGGAGACGCCAGTTAGATTCTTGGCCAATGTACCTCATGCACAGGTACCACCTGTCTGTCAGTAGAGGCGTACATGTTGCTGTGATGCTGAAGTTGTCTCCACAGTTTCCAGACTGAAATGAACTAGGAAGAAAGTGACCTATTAGATGATCTACTTCCAAAAATCATCCAATGAGACACTATGGATTACAATAATCTGATCATGGGGATGGTACAGGAGCGAGCATCATTCTTTTCCATTGTTTACAGGGTCGTGGTAAGCTAGGGCCTGACTCAAAGGCAGCTAACAACAACACGCCACACACCGTTATGAGTATCTTATAGTAATTAGCTCATGAACAACTGTACCTGTTGTTGGTGCCATCCAATCAGTTCCAACTCATCGTGACCCTTTGTGCAACCTCAAAAAATACTATTTGGTTCTGTGCCATCCACATGTTCATTGTTATGCTTGAACACGTTGTACAACCAATCCATCTCACTGAGGGTTGTTCTCTTTTTTGCTGACTCACTTACTTTTCCAAGCAAGATGTCCTTCTCAAGGGACTGGTCCCTTCCATTAACATGTCTAAATTATGTAAGAGGAAGTCTCATCATCTTTCCTTCTAAGGAACATCCTGTACTTCTTTCAAGACTTATATTTCTATTATTTGCATTTTACAGATGGAAAAAACGGTGCAAGCTATTCATCCCATTATCTTCCAAGGGCAAAATAGTTGAGGCTTACCCAGTGGAGGACCTAGGATTTTAATCCACCTTATATGGTCCACTACTTTTCTGTCAGTTTGTCATATTGTAATGGCTTACATGTTCCTGTGATGCTGGAAGCTATTTTGCCACTGGCATTTCAAATACCAGCAGAGTCACTCATGATGGACAGATTTCAATCGAGTTGCCAGACTAAGACAGACTTGGAAGAAAGACCACATAATCTACTTCTGAAAAAATCAGTAAGTGAAAACTTCGTGAATAGAGCAGAATATTGTTTGATATAATGCTGGAAGATGAGCCCCTTATGTTGAAAAGTACTCAAGTATGACTAGGGAAGAGTTGCCTCCTCAGAGAAGAGTTAACCTTAGTGATGTGGATAGTGTCAGGATTTTGAGACCTTCACTTACTGATATGCACAACTTAAAAAATAAGAAACAGCTACAAACATCCATGATAATCAGAAGTTGGAATGTAGGAAGTGCGAATCAAGGAAAATTAGAAGTTGTCAAAAATGAAGTGAAAGTTATAAAGATTGATATCCTAGGCAGTGGTGAGCTTAAATTGACTGGTATTAGCCATTTTGAATCAGATAATCGTGTGGTCTTCTATGGTGGGAAAGAGAAGTTGAAGAGGAATGCCATTACCTTCATTGTCCAAAAGAAAATTTCAAGATCTATCCTGAAATACAGTGCTGCACAGTGCTGTAAGTGATAGGTTAAAAGCCATACTCCTACAAGGAAAAACAACTAATATGACTACTAATCAAATTTACGTATCAATGACTAAGGCCAAATATGAAGAAATTGAAAATTTTTATTAACTTCTACATCTGAAATTTTATTAACTTAATTTTATTAAATTTTATTAACTTCTAAGTCTGAAATTGATCAAAAATACAATCAAGATGCATTATTAATTACTAGCAGTTGGAATGAGAAAGTTGGAACATAGATGAAGGATTGATAGTTGGAAAATATGGCCCTGGTGATGAAACATATGGGAGATTTCATGTTAGAATTTTGCAAGGCTAACTAGCTATTCATGGCAAATACCTTTTTCAACACATAAAGGGTGGCAACAAACATTGACTTTGCCAGATGAAATACAAGTGAATCAAATCAACTATGTATGTGGAAAGAGACAATGGAGACATTTACTTATAGCGTCAGTCAGAACGAGGCCAGTGGCTGAATGAAGAACAGACCATCAATTCTTTGTATGCAAGTAGTCTTAGTCATCTAGTACTGCTCTAATAGAAATCTAAGAATGGAAGGCTTTAAAAAGAAAAAAATGTATTCTGTCACAGTCCAGTAAGCTCCAAGTCCAAATTCAGGGCATCAGATCCATGGGAAGGTTTCCTTCTGTTGGCTCTGGAGGAAAGGTCCTTGTTGTAAATCTTTCCCTGGACTGGGAGCTCTTGAGGTGCAGGTACCATGGGTTTTTTCCAAAGGAAACACTCTGCTCCCGGCAATGCTTCTTTGCTGATAGTATGAGGTCTCCAACTCTCTCTGCTAGCTTCTTTCTTTTATATCTTAACAGATTGTGTTGAGGCACAATACAACCTAACACACTGAATCCTGACCCACCAAGACAATTGCTGCCCATTTCCCCTCATTAAAATCATAGAGGAAGAGTTTATAACATGGAAGAACATCACACAATACCAGGAATCTTGAACCAGACAAATTGCTACACACATTTTGGGTGGGACACAAGTCAATCCATGGAGTCCAAGAAGACGAAGTGAAGTATTATAATAAAATGTGCAAAGACCTGAAGTTGGAAAACCAAAAGGGAAGAATATGTTTGTCATTTCTCAAGCTAAACAAACTGAAGGAAAAAAATCAAGTCTAGAATTGCAATATTGAAGTAGTTTATGGCTAAAAATTTGAATACCACACTAAACATCAAAAGATCATTGAAGGACTACACACAGTCACTGTACCAAAAAGAATTGGTCGAGGGTGCAGGGCCAAGATGGTGGAGTAGTCAGATGCTTCCTCCAAGCCCTTATAAACAAAGATTCCCCCCCCCAAAAAACAAATGAATTCATTACATATGTAATCTTGAGAACCCAGAACATCAAAAGTTGAGAAATTAGACTGAAAAATGAGGAAGGGAGAGTAGCATCCTCCAGTCCTGACCCACTGGGAAATAGCTGCAACCAGTGTGGAGAGGTGAGTGTTGTGGTTAGAGAGTGTCTTCCCCTGAAAGAGAAACTGACCAAGGTATCCAATTATGTCTTCAGAACCAGAGAAAAACAGCATGTGGTCAATAAAAGTTAAGTCTTTACGTGTAATCTACAGCACAGGTCTAAATCTTAACCTTGGGATTAATGACTCTCTCTTCTCCCAGCCCTTCCCCCTCCCTCCTCTGTATAGCACCCAGCTCTGGAGTCTGACACCATTAGCTAAGCTGAAAGTAGAACTCGTTAAGTCTACTCCAAGCTGTTCTCTGAGACTCAGGGAAAGAAAAATTTAACAAAATGGGGGAAGGGGAAAAGAAATTGCTGACTCCTCTGAGACAGAAATTCATTGCTGAAAATGTTCCTTAACATAAATTCGGACATAAGGGGCACTTCATCCTTGCAGACACCAGGCACAGTTATTAGCACCCTGCCATTCTCACATGCTACAACCAGTACTTGTGCCTATGGCAATCAGCCCTGCCCATCTAGGACAGTTGGTGAGAGCTTGCGCATAGTTTTGATGACTGACTACCTGGACATTTGAGTTGCATCTATACAGGAAAACTAAACAGACTTTTGGGCTCACATGCCTAGTAACAACTCTAACCATCTGGTGATGGGCAATTAGTGTTTCAAAGGCAACAATAACCAAACTATCACACATGACCAGCCTATTTGGACATATCAAAACAAAATAACAAATAAGATAGAACACAGTAGGAAAATACAAATAAATACAACTTACAGATAGCTTGAAGACAATGGTAAATTTCAAGCCACATAAAGAGGCAGACCATTATGACTTTAGAAAGCTCTCAAAACAAAGATTCATATTTTCCAGAGGAACAGAACTTCCTGGAATTAGAATATGTAGAATCCAAAAGATCAATATTTAGAGCTCTTCAAGAAATCAGGAAGGAAATGAGGCAAAATACAGCAGAGCATAATGACAAATTGAACAGGCAGCAGGAAAGCATAGAGCAACAAGAATTTGAAATTCAGAAATTAATAATAAAATTACAGGCTCAAACAACTCAATAAAAAGCCAAACGAGCAGAACTGAGGCAATGAAATGCCAAATTAGTGAGGCTGAAGATAAAGCAGGTGACATCAATACATTTAAGGAAAAATCAGATAAAAGAATTTAACAGAAATCAAAAAACACTAAGAATTGTGTGGGACTCTATCCAGAGGAGTAACTCATGAGTGATTGCAGTACCAGAAATGGGGGAGGGAATAACAAAAAATAGAATTGTCAAAGACTTGTTGATAGAAAACATCCTGTGCTATCACGAAAGATGAGAAGATAACTATTCAAGAAACTCATCAAACTCCACACGGGGTAGATCCCAAAAGAAAGACCAGACCAGACCAAACCCACTTGTCCAGTCAATTCTGACTCACAGTGACCCCATAGCACAGAGTAGAACTGTTCCATAGAGTTTCCAAGGATTGCCTGGTAGATGTGAACTGCCAGCTTTTTGGTTAGCAGTCATAGCACTTAACTGCTATGCCACCAGGGTTTCCAAAAGAAATACACCAAGACATATTGTAATTAAACTTACCAAACTAAAGATAGAGATCATTTTAAATGTGGCTGGGATAAACAAAAAAATACCTGACAAAGGAGGATCAATAAGACTAAGCTCCAACTACTCAGCAGAAAACATGCAGGTAAAAAGACAATAGGATGAAATACATAAAGCCTTGAAGGAAAAATAATTGACAGCCAAAAGTTATATATCCTGCAAAACTGTCCCTCAAATATGATGGTGAAATTATGATATTTCAAGATAAACAGAAATTTAGGGAATTTGCAAAAACAAACCAAAATTACATGAAATACTATAGGGAGTCCTTCTGTTAGAAAATCAACAACATCAGGCAACAACCCAAGACTGAAAAACAGAACAGAGCAACTGGATATCAATCCAAAGAAGGGAATAATAAAAATAAATCAAAGGGAAAACATTGAAAATAGGGAAACAGAGATGGAATTAAGCAAGCATTATAACAAAAAAGAGGGACTTAAAAGAAAATTTAGTCATAGATATTTCATACAGAAAAGAAGTCAAGATGACATAAAAAAATTAAGGACAGGCTTAAATTTAGAAAAATAAGGATAAGTATTAAGGTAACCACAAAGGAAATTATCAGTCCTGTGCACTGAAATAAAAAACATGAAGTATCAGCAAAGCCACCAACGTTGAAAAAGGTGAAGAGAAAACACATAAAGAAAAAAGACTTGGCATAGAAAATTAAACGGAATGAATGAATTGTCTGTGAAGCACCAGAAAAGACATCAAAGTGACATAACTAAACTCATGCCTATCAGTATCAATAATCACACTGAAGTAAATGGATTAAATGCGTCAGTAAAGAGACAGACAATGGCATATTGGATGAAAAACAAAAGCAGTCTACTTACATGCTGCCTACAGGAAACACACCTTAGACTCAAAGACATGAACAAACTAAAACTCAAAGGATGGAAAAAAATATATCAAGCTAACAAAGTTCAAAAAGAAGCACAATTGACACTATCAATCTCTGATAAAATAGACTTTAAAATAAAATCCACTACACTTGATAAGGAAGTACATTACATACTGAAGAAAAAAAATCAATGCTCCAGGAGGACAGAATTGTATTAAATATCCATGCACCCAACTACAGGGCTCAAAAATACACAAAACAAACTCTAACTTGATTGAAAACAGAAACAGATAGCTCCACAATAATACTGAGACTACAATGCACCACTTTCAGTGAAGGACAGAACATCTAGAGATGTGGAAGATCTAAATGCCACAATTAACCAACCTGACCTTATAGAACACTCCATTCAACAGCAGACAAGTATACTTTTTTTTCTAGTGCACATGGAACATTCTCCAGAATTAAACACAAATTAAGTCATAAAGCAATCTGTAATGAAATTCAAAGTATGGAAACATTGCAAAGCATTTTTTTCAGGGCACAAGGGCATAGAAACAGAAATCAATAACAGAAAAAAGAAAGAAAAAAACCAAACACTTTGAAACTGAGTAATACCTTACTTATAAACTACTGGCTATAGAAGACATCAAAGACGGAATAAAAAAATTCACAGAGCCAAATGAAAATGAAAATACATCCTACCAGAACTTATGGCACGTAGGATAAGCAGTGCTCAGAGGTCAGTTTATCCCAACAAATGCACATTTCCAAAAGGAAGAAAGGGCCCAAATCAAAGACCTCAGGAAAGTATCAGTACATAATACAGAATTTGAACAAGTAGACAGAAGGAAGAAAAAGCCCCTTTGTCACCAGAAGAAAGCAAAAAATAAAAATTAGAACTAAACTAGATGAATTAAAGAATATAAAAATGACTGAAAGTTAACAAGACCAAAAGCTGGCTTTTTTAAAAGATCAACAAAACTGATAAACCACTGGCCAAACTGACAAACAACAACAACAACAACAAAAAAAAAAAAACCCAGAAAACAAATAAATAAGAAAAGAGATGGGCAATATCACTACAGACTTAAGTGAAATTTAAATAATTATGACAATATTATGAAAAATTATACTCTAATAAATTTGAAAATCTAGAGGAAATAGACAAATTTCTAAAAACTACCTAACAAAAGTAACACATACAGAGTAGAATAACTAAATAGACCCATCTCAAAAGAAAGGATTGAGAAGCTAATTAAAAAACTCCTAACCAGAAAGAGCCCTAGCCCTGACAGCTTTACTGAAGAATTCTACCAAACTTTCAGGGAAGAGTTAACATCACTATTACTAAAGATATTTCAGAGCATAGAAAAAGATGAGATACTTCCAAATTCATTCCATGAAGCAAGAATCACCCTGATACCAAAACTTGATAAAGACAGCACAAAAAAAGGACAATTACAGACCAACAGCTCTCTTGAACATAGATGCAAAAGTTCTCAACAAAATTCTAGCTAATAGAAGTCAACAACATAGCCAAAAAACAAAAAACAACCCACCATGATAAAGTGCGACTCATACTGGGGATACAGGGATGATTCATCATTAAACCAAAAAAACCAAAGCCAGTGCTGTTGAGTCAATTATGACTCATAGCAACCCTGTAAGACAGAGTAGAACTTCTCTATAGAGTTTCCAAGGAGAGCTTGGTGGATTTGAACTGCCAACCTTTTGGTTGCAGACATAGCACTTAACCACTGTGCCACCAGGGTTTCCAGAAAAGCAATTAATATAATCATCCACATAAATAAAACAAAAGACAACAAGTGCTTGATTTTATCAACTGATGCAGAGAAAGCATTTGACAAAGTACAACACTCCTTCATGTTAAAAAAACAAAAACAAAAACAAACTCTTAGCAAAATAGGAATACAAGGACAATTAGTTAACATAATAAGGGGTATCTATGCAAAGCCAATAGTCAATGTCATTGTAAATAGAATCTGAATGTATTCCCCTTGGGAACGAGAACCAGACATGGAGGCCCATTGTCACCACTTTTATTCAACATTGTGCTGGAGGTTCTCGTCAGAAAACTCAAGCAAAATAAAGAAATAAAAGGCCTCCAAGTTGGTAAGGAAGAAGTAAAAATAGCTCTATTTGCAGATGATATGATCTTACACACAAAAATTCTAAAGAATCCACAAAAAGAACTACTAGAACTAGTTGAAGAGTTCAGCAGTTTCAGTATATAATATAAATATACATAAATCAGTTGGATTCCCTTACACCAACAGAGATCATCAAAGAGGAAATTACCGGTCAACACAATTTACGATAGCCCACAAGAAGATAAAATATGCAGGAATAAATCTAACTGGAGATGTGAAAGCCTATACAAAGAACATTATAAGACTCTTCTTCAGACAACCGAGAGACCTATGTAAGTGGAGACACCTACCTTGCTCATAGATAGGAAAATCTAATGTACTGAAAATGTCTATTCTACCCAAAGCAGTCTACAGATACAATGCAATCCCCATACAAATTACAATGTCACTTAAATAAATTTTTTTGTTGTGATTAAGTAAAAGTTTGCAATCCAAGTTAACTTTCCATATCTACCTCTCTGCAACTCTGTCGGCTCTCCTTACCTTGTGTCAGCACACTTTTCTTTTTCACTCTTTACTTCCAGTACCCACTCAGCCAACATTTCTCTCTCCTCTTCCCTCTAGAAAGATTTATATACATGTAGATATAAAAACACATATATATGTATATATGTAAAATCATAAAGTATACACATCACATGCATCACTGTGTTTCCAAGTCCAGTTTGTCTGAAGTGTTAGCTTCAGTACTGGTTTCAGATCTGGACTAGCAGCAAATCTAGAGTCCATGTTCTCAGGGGGTCCTCCAGGCTGTCAGATCATCAATTCTGCTCTTTAAATAGAGTTCTTGATCTGCACACCTCTTTTCTCATGCTACGTCAGGGACTCTACATTGTGTTCCCTGTCTTGGCAGCCTTTGGTGGGGTCTGGGCACCATCTGGTTGTTCAGGTCTTGTGCTGATGATCTAGTCTCCTAATCATAAGGATCCCTCTACCTCCTGGGCTCATTTTTCCTCATGTCTCTGATATTCTCAGATGTCATCTGTTCCAGGTGGATTGGGACCAGTTGATGTTCCTCAGATGACAGCTTGCTGGCTTTTAAGACCCCAGATGCCACTCATCAATATGGAGTACAGAAGACTCTCTTAGAAAAAGAGTAGTTATGCCAATTGACCTCAATGTTCCCTGAAAACATGGTCCCCAGACCCCTGTCCCTGCTAATCTGTCCTTTGAAATGTTGGGTTGAATTTAGAAAGCCTTTTAGATTATGCTGTAGTCCAGTTATGCTGACCTGCCTTCTACTGTGTATTGTCACTCTCTTCTCCTAACTAAATTCCTATTGACTATCTAATCTATGAATAACCCTCTCCCTCCCTCCCACCTTTCTAGCCATCAAAGAGTATTCTGTGCATAAATGCTTTCTCGAGTCCTTACAGTGGTGGTCTCATATAATATTTGTCCTTAGCCACTGACTGATTTCCCTCAGCATAATGTCTTCCAGTTGATTCCAGATTATGAGATGTTTCCTAAAATCATCATTGTTCTTTATCATTGCATAGTGTTTGCCAAGCCAAGTGCCGTCGAGTCGTTTGATCATGCGTATATACCATAGTTTGTTTATCCATTCATCTGCTGATGGGCATCTACATTGATTCCATCTTTTTGCTATTGTGGACAGTGCTGGAACAAACATTCATGTGTATGTATCTGTTTGCATGACTGGTCTTATTTCTATAGGATATATTCCAAGCAGTGGTATTGCTGGATCGTGTGATATTTCTATTTCTACCTTTTGAAGAAAGTGCCAAACTGCTTTCCAAAGAGGTTGTATCATTTTGCATTCCACCAGCAATGTAGAAGAATTCCAGTCTCTCCACAGCCTCTGTAACATTTGTTGTTTTGCTTTTTTTGGATTATTGCCATCCTTGTTGGGGTGAGATGGTATCTCACTGTAGTTTCAATTTAGATTTCCCTAATAGCTAATGATGGTGAGCATTTCCTTATGTGTCTTTTGACTGCCTGTATGTTGTCTTTGGTGAAGCTTCCGTGTATATCCTTTGCCCATGGGTTAATTGGGTTTCTTGTCTATTTCTTGTTGATGCTATACAATACCTTGTAGATTATGGAAATTAGGTGTTGATCCGATATGTGGTTGTACAGTGACATTGTTTAATGAGATGAATAAATAACCAACTTCATATGGAAACAGAAGAAGCCCCAGATGAGTAGAGCATTTTGTGAAAAAGAATAGAGTGGGAGGCCTCACTCTACCTGATTTGAGAACTTACTACACTACCATGGTGGTCAAAACAGCCTGGTAATGGTACAAAAACAGATACTTAGACAAATGGAACAGAATTGAGAATCCAGATACAACATCATCTACCTATGAGCAGCTGATACTTGACAAAGACCCAAAGTCCATAAACTAGAGAAATGACAGCGTCTTTAACAAATGGTGTTGGCATAACTAGATATCCATCTGCGAAGAAAGAAACCATACCCATAGCTCACACCATGCACAAAGACTGACTCAAAATGGATCAAAGACCTAAATATAAAATCTAGAACAATCAAGATCATGAAAGAAAAAATAGAGAGAATGTTAGGAGCACTAATACACAGCATAAACCAACTACAAAATACTACAAATAATACACAAACACCAGAAGAGAAAATAGATAACTGGGAACTCCTAAAAATCAAAGATGCTCATCCAAAGACTTCACCAAAGAGTAAAAAGACTATCTAGAAACTTGGAAAAAATTTTTGGCTACCATGTATTTGATTGGTATCTAATATCCATAATGTATGTGGTACTACAAAACCTCAACAAGGCAAAGACAGACAACCCAAATGAAAAATGGACAAAGTATACGACCAGGCACTTTACCAAAGACAATATCCAGTGACTAACAGATATATGAGGAAGAGATCATGATCATTAGCGATTGCCAAGTGCTGTCACTGGAGAACTCCAAATCAGTATTGTTTCTTTTCACCACACTTACTTAATCTGTGTACTGAGCAAGTAATCCGAGAAGCTGGACTGTATGAAGAAGAACAAAGACAGGATCAGATGAAGACTAATTGACAACCTGCAGTATACAGATGTTACAGCCTTACTTGTTGGAAGTCAGAGGACTTGAAGCCCTTAGTAATGAAGATCAAAGACCACAGCCTTCAATACAATGCATACCTCAACATGAAAAAACAAAAACCCTCACAGCTGGACCAATAAGTAACATCATGATAAAGAGAAAAAAGACTGAAGTTGTCAAGGATTTCCTTTTACTTGGACCCACAATTAATGTCTATGGAAACAGCAGTCAAGAAATGAAATCATACATTCATTGAGCAAATGTGCTATAAGAGATCTCTTTAAAGTGTCAAAAAAAAGCAAAGGTGTCACTTTAAAGTCTTTCAGAACTAGTGTGTACATGACCCAAGGCATGGTGTTTCCAATTGCCTCATACGCGTATGAGAGCTGGACCACGAATAAGGAAAACAGAAGAACTGACACCTTTTGAATTATGGTGTTGGTGAAGAAGGCTGAACATACCATGAACTGCCAGAAGAAGCGACAGATCTGTCTTGGAAGAAATACAGCCAGGATGTTCCTTAGATGAAAGATGGTGCGATTTTATCTCACTTATTTTGGACACGGTATAAGGAGGAACCAGCCCGTGGAGAAGGACATCATCCTTGGTAAAACAGAGAAAGACCCTCAATGAGATGAATTGACACAGGGCTGTAACAGTAGGGTTAAGCATAACAATGACTGTTTGTTCACTCTCCCTCTCACACTTAATTAAATGATTTTCTCTTCCTCAGTGTTCCATCCTTTGTGCTTTTTATATGGCTTGTTCCCTAGGACTGGAATACCCTTTGCTGGCAAACTCTTACTAGATCTCTGGAATTCAGAGAAGGCGTTACTTCTTGCAAAAGTCTTTCTCTGATTCCATCGATCAGAATTGGTGCTCCTATGGGCTTTCTTGCTGCACTGTGTGCCCCACTTGTAATCCAACACTTTTCAATCTTGAATTGTGATAGCTGAATTCTCTTCTAAAACGAGCCTAATGAAGGGCTCATGGAATTTGTTTCTTGAATGAATGAGACCTAATTCCTCAACTTGTGCCTGTTCCTGAGTACCTGTGCTGCCTTCCAAAAGTTACCTGTTTTCCAGCTCCAAATCTGTAATTTCAAAATAGAGGGGTTTCAGCTCTGTGATCACATTCTTATACCAGTTTGGAATTTCTGAATACTTTGTTCAGTTGGAACCTTGTCCATTTACATTTATGTTATTTATTATGTGCATACAACATGATGCTTCCTTACATAAACCATTTTCTTCCTTTCGTAGCTAAGCTTGCTAAGTATAGTCTCTCCATCTAAAAAAATAAGCTTCTTGGGAGTGGTACATGTGATTTCAACTGTATTTATAATGTCTTCTTTCATGAGCTGAAGGGCAGGGCTGAAGAAGGATATATGTATTATTGCCTACATGTTTCTTAAGTCTGAAATATTTTTTTAAAGTAACAATCTATAGACACTATAAAGAAAATCATCTCATCTAAACTATGTCTTGTGTATTAGATTAAAGCTAAAACTGCACAGGATTACACTGGATAATGAAAAAAAGTCTCAATTATTAAGAGATAGATAAAGCCTATTGCCACCTAGTCAATTCTGACTCACAGTGACTCTGCAAGGCAGAACAGAACTGCCCCATAGGAGTGCCTGGTGAATTCCAACTGCCAATCTTTTGGTTAGCAGCTGTAGCACTTAGCCACTATACCACCAGGGTTTCTAAAGCACAGATACTTAAATATAAAATGTTATGGAGAATAAATTTTTGGATAACCTGTGAGTTTTTATGAATGAAATCAATTAAGCTTAGAGCAGCTATTTATTGCTAGAGAGATAAAAATGTAATTAGCAGTTATAAAGGGGCCTATGGGAGATTAAAGATCAATGGGTGGTTTTCTGGGGACCTGGCAAATTGGTGGGGTGTTTATATCTTTTCTCTTTCTTTTCTGTTCAAATACACCGAAACCTTTCGTTGAGAAATTTATGGGGGGAAAAAACTGCTTGCAATCGTTCTTGATTTATCTCTCATCCTAACATAGCCATTTCCTGAGATAGAATAGTTGAGTTATGCATGCGAGGCAAGAAGACAGAGAAACAGAAAATGAAAGATGGCCTAGACGTTCTTTTTACACACTCATATCCTCAAGTAAGCATCTCTTTGTTTCCTGTTGCCTTTCTTTATAATGAAGACACCCATAAAAAGAAAAACAAATGCTTTTTTTTCCTAGTTAAAAATTCACATTATTCATGCTAGTTAAATATCAGTGAAATCTGTCCTTATTTTACCCAATAGAATAGAGCTACAAGTTTATAAGGCAAAAAACATTCCTCTCCCATTTGAATGCTGTGAAATATAATTTTAAAAGTGTCAGAGCAGAAAGGAAGCTAGTTTGAAAGCTCACACATTGGGCTTCCATATTTTTGGTGTCACAAATAAAGTCACTTTAGAAAAAGATGGCTGCTGTTCACAGAACATTCTGAGGGGACCTCACTAATTCAGTTAAAAACTGCGTCACACTCCACTGCACTCCACATCGTTCCATGGAATAACTCTGTGTGATAACAGCATGCCAAGCATTCCAACACCTTTCAAAGAAATAACAGAATTTCAAAAAAATTCCAGTTACGGAGAGCTGAAAACCTCTTGGACTTCTTTTTTTTTTTGTTTAGATTTTAAATTTATTATTATCGCGATTAAGTGAAAGTTTACAATCCAAGTCCATTTTCCATATAAAACCCCAAGTATCTGCCTCTCTGTAACTGTCTGCTCTCCCGACCACGTGACAGCATCTCTTCTTTTTCACTCTTCACTTCTAGTATCTACTCTACAGATGCTTGTCCCCTCCTCTCCATTCTCCTTTCCCCTGTAAAAAAAGACCAGTAGGATAGCCTCATATATATATATTAAACCCTAAAGTACACACACCACATGCATCACTCTGTGTCCCAAGTCCAGTCCATTCTTTGTCTGAAGTGTTGGCTTCAGTACTGGTTTCAGCTGTGGGTCAGCAGCAAGTCTAGGAGCCACGTTCTCAGCTGACGCTCCAGGCTGTCAGACCATCAAGTCTGGTTTTTTAACACAGTTCCTGGGATTCCGTAAAATGGAATGGCCCCCTTTTATTTCACTAACATGGCAAGTTGACCTAATAGCATAGCCTGTATGTAGATGTTCTCTATCAGGAGGTACAGTCTGGACTCCAATTTAACCAGTAGTGACTTGAGGCTTGTCACATGAGAGAGGTTACAGGAGGCCCTGGGGTAGGTCCTAGGGATCTATATTTTAACAAGTATTCCTGGTGACTGTTGCACACTTTGGGAAAAGCCTCAGAGAATCAATGTTAATGATACTCAACCAGAAATTTGCTTTTGATAAGAGAGGCATCATTGTGGATCAAATTTTGTCCCCCGAAAAACTGTGCGTAGCAATTTGGCTGGGCCATTGATTGCCAGTATTGTGTGATTGTCCTCCATTTTGTGATTTTCCTATGCTATAAATCCTACTTTCTGCCTGTGGTTAATAGACTGGGTTATGTTAAAAAGGATTAGGGTAAGACTGTAACACCCTTGTTAAGGTCAACTCCCTGCTCCAACGTAAAGGGAGATTCCCTGGAGTGTGGCTTGAACCACTTTTTGTACTGTAAGAGCTAGAGGCAAAGGAAAGCAAGCAGAGAGTTGGAGACTTTGTATTGTCAAGAAAGCAGCCCAAGAGTAGAGTGTGTCCTTCAGGCCTGAGGTTCCTGTGCAGGGATGCTCTTAGACAAAAGAAAGACTGATACAACACAAGGACCTTCCTCCAGAGTGGACACAGAGAAAGAGTGGTTTAGTTCCCCTGGAGCCGGCACCCTGAATTCAGGCTTCTAGCCTATTGGATTGTGTGAGGATAAGCTTTTCTTTGTTAAAGCCATCCATCCACTCATGATATTTCTGTTAGAGCAGTGCCAGATGACTAAGGCACTCATAGAATAAATGAAGAGATCACCAGAGAGCTGGTCAGCCTGGCATGATTGACAAAGCTAACAGGTTCTTTTTGAAATCACCTGGAAAGAAACTGAGTTATGGACCTAGTTTTCAATTTGTTCTGCTGAATTGTCTTTTGGTATATTTATTTCCCATGAATTATTTTTGGCCTTTCTTACTCTTCTCATGAAGTATGTGGAAAATGCCTGCTATTTTTACAGTCCTTATGTCATTAGTGATTTGTGTTTCACAGCTGACTTCTATAAATGAATGACTCCATTGTTCTGGCAACTTCTTCAAGGGTCCTCACATATGTTGGACAGCAAAATACCAGTGGGACTTTTTAAACCTATAGCTGCCTGGGTTCTGCATCTCATCCCACTCAGTCTGTGGCCACAGGAACCAAAAATCTATACCCTTCAAAAGCTTTAACGTATATTCATGCTTGAGAACCACTAGTTTAATGATAAACTCAAAACTAAGCTCATTGCCATCAAGTCCATTCCACTCATAGCGACCCAATAGGACAGGGTAGAACTTCCCCATAGCATTTCCAAGGCTGTAATCTTCACAGAAGTGGGTTGCCACATCTTTCTCCCATTAAAGATCGATGGGTTGAAACCACTGATGTTTTGATTAGCAGCCAAGTGGTGTGACACTGGGACTTCTCTTGTTTAATGTTAAGACCAACCCAAACCAAACCTGTTGCCATCGAGTCAGTTCCAACTCATGGTGACACTATAGGACAGCAAAGAAAATTTTCTTTGAGATTTCAAATCTGTTTTTCTTGGTTGGAGATTTGTTTATTCCTGCTGTAAACAGTACCAGTACTGTACTTGATTTAATGTGTTTCTTGAAACTTTGAATTTTTTTTTTACCAAGCTCTTGATAGTGACCAATGATGAACAATGTCTGAGGTTGCTGAGTTTTGCTTCTAGCAGTAATAGGATGTCCTGACAAGGGTGTAGTTTTCTCTTAAGTGGCAGTTTAATCCCCTTGATGAAGAGTGAGAGGTAATCACTTAAGGCAATGAGTGGACCACGTGGTCTGAACGTTTTGGAGAATTTGGCACTTAGACTCTTAAACCATGCTGGAACAACATGGTGTAGTGAGACTTGTCTGTGTCAGACAACAAAGGATCTAGTTCCAGTCTGTAAACACTAAGCTTCAGGTCAAGTTTGTGAGCTGGTGAGGCAATGGGCTTCCTGACTTCCAGCTCGAGAATTACAGGAGATTATCCGCAAGTTTCTTAAGACTTGTAAAGCAAGTTATTTCACTACCACTGTACCTTATGCTGGAAACACTGGTGGCATTGTGGTTAAGTGCTACCCGTGGTAACCCAAAGGTCAGCAGTTCAAACTCTTCAGGGGCTCGTTGGAAACTCTATGGAGCAGTTCTACTCTGCCCTATAGAGTCGCTGTGAGTCAGAATCAGGGGGATGGCAGTGGGCTTGGTTTTCTAGCTTATGCTGCAACCATTAGCTCCTTGTATGTCCTTCCTATATTCCAAGCTCTGTTCCAGAACTTGCCCTTGTAGTTTCACAACAGATTGTAAGTTCCATAAAGTAAGAAGCCTTTAAGTCCCTTATCTGACTCAGTCAGGCACAGCCTGCTACTCAGAAACATGGGCCCAATATTTTCGAACACAGTCCTGTTATCTCCAAGGATTATACAGTCTCCATTTCTGTTTTCTAGATTCCAATCCCCTGCTCCCATAGGCTGTTGCCCCTTAGCCTAAGAGTGGGTGACGTGGGAATCAACCACACCGCAGTGGTGAAGGTCCATGTTTCCAGTCCGCCAGCTGCTCGTGGGAGAAGAACATGACAGTCTGCTTCCCTAGTTTCACAGCCTTGGAAACTCTACATGGCAATTCTACCCTGTCCTGCAGGGTCCCATGATCCCAAATTGACTCAACAGCAGTGGGTTTCGTTGGCTTTTTTTTTTTTCCTCTCAGCCAGTGACAAAACTATCAGCCTCACCAAGACACCCCTCTCTTAGTCACTGGGATGCTCTACATCCTGGAGGAACAGTTCTCAATCTTCAAAATAACATGGAGCGGGTGTATAACCAACGCTTTCTGACCTATTTCCTTAGGATCTTGCCCCTTAAAGGTGGCCTCAGAGCAGGAGCATCATCACCATCACCTGGGTCCTGTAGGAGAGATGGAGTCTCAGGTTGCTACCCCAAATTTATTTGCTCAGAACCCGCATTTTTAACAAGATACTCAGATAGCACCTATTCACATTAGGATTTTAGAAACCAACTGATGTAGCAAATGATCAACTGAGCGTTCTCAGTCCCCGAACAGGGAGACTCGGTCATTGTGCACGCCTCGCACCCTCTCCGCGCGGTAGCAACCGAACCCCCAGGGACATCGGAGCCGGCGCTGCCGAGGGCCCTTTGGTGATTGGCTGTTGAGTCCACGTGACCGGCGATGAGCCTCCCGTGCGAGCGGATTGGCTCTCGCGGACAGTGACGGACAGGGCCGGGGCGGGCCAGAGCCTGGTCGGAGGGGCGCGCGCGGGGGCCAGAGGGGCGAAGGCGCGAGAGCGCTAGTGCGCGTGCGCGAGCGGCGGGGCTGTCTCCGGAGCCGTCGGAGGGAGCCGGAGCGCTTCTCCGGAGGTGAGCGGCGCCGCGGTGCTGCTGGTCCTACCCCTCCGTGGCCCGGTCCGGGTGAGCGGGATGGGCAGGGCAGTGCAGGGCGGTGCGGGCGGGGTGTAGTCTCGGGTCTCCCCACCCGGGGAGCCCCATTTCTGGGGTAGGCGCAGACCCAGGCTCAGCCACCACCTCAGTGCCTCGGTTTCCCTTTTCGTCCCCTCGTATGCGCCTCTCCAGGCTCCCCATCGCGAACACAGGGCGGCCCAGGGGAGTTGCCACCTGGCAGCGTCTCCTCCGCCTTTGTTTCCCGCCTGGAGGGATGCTGGCATCTGCCCCTTCCCCAGGTAAAGAGTGTTAGTGGTGAGGCGGGGACGTTCCAGGCGATGACCCGGGCTGGGGCCCAGCAGAAGGTAGCTTTAATGCAGGTGGGGGGGTCCTTCACCTGGGAAGACGAAGGAAAAAAAATGTAGTGTCACTTTGGCCAAGAACGTAGAACTCGAACCTCTGAAGCCCGGGTAGCCGCACTAATCCGGTGGCAGTGAGCGGAGCCAAATTGGAAGCGCAGCTGTGCAGAAGCGCTCCTTGCCCGGGTGCGGGCGGGGTGGGGGCGGCAGGACCGGTGGAGCGAGCCCAAGTGCTGCCCGGCGAAGCCTCTCTGCCCGCTGGACCTGCACGCGAGCTCTCGCCTCTGAGTTTCACCGCAATTGAACGCTTTGAGTCTGCTGAAGGAATCCAGAGGTTTCGTTACAGGGCTAAAAATGTTTTTAAGCAGTTGGGCGCTGGTAGAGCAGGTCTAAATGAGAAGCTTAAAAAAAAAAAAAAGGATTACAGATACATCTTAACTGATGACTGGTAAATTGTGAGGAGGGAAATGCCTGCAGTGAACTGCAGACCAGATCATCACACTGAGATTTCTTTTTCAAGAAGACAGAATTATTTTTCATTTTTAATCTTTCTTTTTTGGCTGGGGGGAGTCGCTGTAAACTGAGGTTTCTTTGGGACTGCCCAAGCGGGTTATTGCTTATTTTCAAGATGCTGATGGGCTGTAGGGAGAAGGAGAAAGGGTATAAATTAAGCCTCTTCAGAGTTCCTCAGTTCTTTGAAGAGAGTGTGTTTAAAGAAGACCATTTGGCTGCCAAAAGAGGAATGTGTGGGGAGGGAGTATCTTTTTAAACCATTCTTTAAAACGGTGAGCTGTGTGCTGGAGCTTGAGAGCGATGAAAACTACAAGGTATCCCTGTCTGTCTCCTCCGTTTCCCCAGAATTGCAACAGAAAGGGCATACTGTACATCCTTAGAGTGACACAGAAAAAGTCCCTTCAGTTTTCCAATGATTAACTGATTTATTAATTTTGCTGTAGTCTGGAATTTCAATATAATCCACTTAGAACTTATTCTGGCATGATACTGACAATGATCTTTGTCTGATTCCTTGGAGACAGCGTGATATCTTTTCAAAGCCATTTTATTACTCTTCTGCCTACACATTTGTGCTTCCCTGCTTCCCTAATGAAGGAAGGAAACCCCGGGGGTGTAGTGGGTTAAGTGCCCCGTCTGCTAACCAAAAGGTCGTCAGTTCAAATCTGCCAGGTGCTCCTTGGAAACTCTATGGGGCAGTTCTACCCTGACCTGTAGGGTCGCTGTGAGTTGGACACAACTCGACGGCAGTGGGTTTAGGTTTTTTGATTTTAAGGAAGGAAACAATAGGATTTGCAGACATCCAAGACACATTTCAGGGACAGAGGGTCCAATAAGCAAGGTACACATGGGTTTACTTGTGCTTATGAACTGATATGTAGTGCACAATTTTTTCTGTTTATCTCTGATGTGGTGAAACCCCTGTGAAATTGTGCCCTACTAATTATAAACACCATTAAGCCTTGTTCATCTGGCTTACTGTAATCTTGTGAGTGCCTGGTTTACTGGTTAATCCACCCCAACATCCTGGCAGTTTGTCCACACTTGATTGTAGATCGGTCAGCTTGGCAAGTTAAACACAAGTTGAAGAGAGCATTCACTCTTGAGAACTCCGAGGTGGATAAAGTGAAAGGAGAGAAGTTGCTGGGAAGCGCAAGCTCACTAGAAACATAACAGCTGTCCCTAGTAAAGTGAAATACAGGTTTCACCAAGTGGAACACAAAGCAAAGTAGTGGGAATAACTTAAAATTTTGTCTAATATTTTTGAGTTGGTATTGGTGATGGTGAGGGCAGGCATTCTGAAGGTTGAGAGACATGGTATAGTTTGAAAAAGTTCATGCTGTTAGGTTTAAAGAAAAATGTCATTTTTGTTATGCGGTCAGCCTCTAGATGACAAATGAGTTTCATTCCTAAATCTATGTTGAAATTGCTTTTGTACATAAGTCAGAACAGTTAGCTATGGTTTGTATCTAATGTCAGTTAATCAGATACTTGTCTTAGCAGATAGTTTTCTTTTTCTAGGTTTAAAAATAGTAAAAACAAAAAAACTTCCAGATAGTCTAAAATATCTTTACTGTCATAATACAGTAATAATAATATTTGGATGCACATTGCAAAGTAGCTCGTGTTATTACAAACCATTGTACATACCTTGAATTTTTAGTATAAATAGGCTTTATGAGGGTTGGTTCATAACTACAGGTTTTACGTTAGTTGGACATTTGTCACTGGGGACAGTTTGTGGAAACTGCACAAAGAGCATGCAATTCTCATGTTTGGCATGTGGAAAGGGTTTCAAAAAGGTTGGGAAACACTGATTAGGTTAAGCAAGGGAAACCAGAAAGATTGACAGGCTTAGTTCATCTTGAGGGACACACCATCTCTCAGTGACCTACAGGACAAGCTTTTATTCTCTGATTCAATGAAAGCTCACTAGTGTTACTTTCAAAGCAGCAACAAAATCATCTCCTTTCTGTCATTTCTGTCCCTTGGGTCAGTCACGGGGAGGATGGAGAACAAATGAAAGAGATTACAGCCCTACCTGCATGCCTAAGCAATCATGTCCTTTGAGATCTGTGTCACATTGTATAAATTTAAGAGGGATCTGAGCATCTTCTTAGGATGTAGGATAGAGCTAGATAGCATTGCCACAGGTGGGGGTTGGGGGTGCTGTTATCTGATAGGAAAGCACCGGGGAAAGGGAGAGCCAGGAAATGTTTAATTCACTGAGGCTCTTGCGTTTGAGGAGACATTTCCAGGCAGAGCTGCTTTATTGTTGGCTAGCCCAGCTTTGCTTTACATGGCTTCCAGACGACCTACCAGTCACACAGTGGAGGCTCCTGTGGAGGTTGTGCGTCTCGGGTTGTAACATCCATTTATGCTTATAACGTGCTCTAGAAAAGAAAGACTCACAAAAGACAGAAATCTAGGCTGCCGTTCGTGTTGCCCACAGGCTTCCAGAAAGCAAGATGTGCCCTCCCTACCAGCAGGTGGCACTGCTGTCTCTGGGAATTCCTGGAGGAGCTGCACGAATGGAGCCCTCACGGCAGCCCTGTATAGCCTCTAGTCTAGAAGATCTTGACAGGCTCTGTGAGATCTCGGTCAAAGAGAAGCACAGAGAATACAGTTGTGAAAGCCAAACTGTTTCTGTAAGGCTGGACTAATAGGTGTGGGGTCTGAGAGGTGGTGGCGGTTACTTTGCTGGTGGTGTGTGTTTACGTGTGTGTGTAGTGGGGGAGAAGGCAGAGTGTAACCTAACAATTAAGCATCGTGATACAGGTTTTGAAGGCACTTTGCGTAAGTATTTGTTAGTTGATCCTGCAGTTGAAATTATGATTCAATCAAAATTCCCAGTGACTTTGTAGTTTCTAATTCTTTGCTTGTAAAGCTAGCCCGTACATGGGGGTGGGATTCTGGAAATACACATATGACTTTTAAACCTGATCAATACCCAGTAATTATGTGCTCTGAAGATACCAAAAAGGAAACCAAACCGTCTGCTGTCAAGTTATTTCTAACTCATAGTGACCCGGTGGAACAGAGTAGAACTGCCCCATAGAGTTTCCAAGGAGCGTCTGGTGGATTCGATCTGCCAGTGTTTTGGTTAGTAGCCATAGCATTTAACCACTACACCACTAAGATTTCCAATTAGTAAAAATAATGCTGGTTAATTAGTCACTATAGTTTAGAGTTGACATAGAAGAGAGGTCAAAGTTATTCTCAGATTGGTTTCTTTTAAAACTTGAAACTTCCTAACAAGTATGAATTTTCTTAAATTCCGTCCTTCTGCAATTGTATTCACAACTCAAAACTTGAGCATCAGTTTTATTGACTTTACTAGCCAAGGTACTTGGCTTTGGCTTTGGCTAGCCAAGGTACATTCATCCATTTTCTCTTTTGAAATAAATAGATGGCTGTTTTTTGAGAGAAACTTTATGGACATGATATTTGAGGAAGATGGGCACTGTTGCCAGGGATGGGGAGGTTACAGTGTGTAACGAGGACCTCAGCTTTGACCTTGACCAAGGTATAATATACTGTTTCCAGTGCCAGTACCCCAGTCACCTGCTCCCTCATACAGTTTGTGTCCTATGCTCAGCTTATTTGAGGTTTATTTCTGTCTCTCTTCAAGTGAACTGATGAGCTTGTTTTTACTACCAATGACGAATTCTGAAATTCTGTTGGTGCTAGCTCAGCACCATTAGTCATTAGGGAGAGGCACATCAAAACCACAATGAGTTACCAACTCACCACTCTAGAATGGCTACAATAAAAAAAGAGGGAAATAGCAGGTGTTGGCAAGGATGTGGAGAAATTGGAACCCTCATTCATTGCTGATGGGAATGCAAAATGCCGTAACCACTATGGAGAACAGTTTGGTGGTTCTTCAGAAAATTAAACGCAGAAGTGCCCTATGAGACAACAGTCCCAATCCTAGGTCTGTAGCCCAGTGGATTGAAAGCAAGGATGCAAACAGCAGCGTGTACACCAGCGTCCACTGCAACACAACTTGCAATAGCTAAAGGGTGGAACCAACTGAAATGTCCATCAAGAGATGAATGAATAAACAAAATATGCAATATACATAACAATGGACTATCATTCAGTCATCAAAAGAACTGAAAAGCTGATACTATTGTATGGGTGAGCCTGGAAAACATTATGCTAAGTAAACCAAATCAGTCAAAGAAGACAGATACTGTATGATCCCTCTTACATTGTGGATCCTTAGAGGCCAGAGCTTATTAATAGTTGCCAGGGGCAGGAGGGAGGGGAAGAAGACAAGTCAATGCTTAGGACCCTCAGAGTTTCTGTTAATGGTGATGGAATAATCTGGAAAAGGTTAGTGGCAGAGGTTGTACAACAGGATGGATGTAATAACTGTCATAGAATTGTACATGTAACAGTTGTTTGAAAAAATCTCGCTGGTACTGGATAGCAGTAGTCACAGCAGCTTGTTGACATTACTTCTTTAAGTGACCCCAACTTTCTTCACCTTTCTGAACCTCTGTTTTCTCAACTGTTGACTGGGATTGGTGAAGAGGCAAGTGTCTTTTTAAGATCCCTTCCAAGTCAGAAATTCTCTGGTTAGATGATTCATGTAGGTGTTTCTGAAGCCTCTGGGAAATTCTCATTTAGAAGGCATTTTCATTCTGTGAGTGTAGGACAAGAAGAAATTTAGTCTCATCAGGATTTTTTTTTTTTGATAACAGTTTTATGGTAAAAGAGGAAACAGATATAAAAATGGAATATAAAAAAGACTGGAGAAAGGATACAGGCAAAGAATACAAATATGCCTTCCCAGGTGCAAAAGAAATTAGACTGAGCATCTGGGATTGAGGAAACAGATGGTGGTGGATACAGGAGCCACGTAATAGCTAGAATCCTCCAGGGGGTGAGATGAGGTAAGTTTTCCCTTTTGGGTGCTGAGGTTTACCAAGAGGCTCAGTAGGAGCTGGCTAGGCCAGTAGAAAAGGGACTTTGAAGCTCCTTGCCCTTAACCAGCTGCACAAGCCATCATCGACCACCAGGGACAGGGGACCAGCATCTCCCAGAGGCTAAGTCCCAGATGCCATGTAATCTAAGCGGGTTTTAAGGCCAGGCTGGCTGGTGACTTCCCAGCCCTCTGGGTTCTTGGAGTCATACATTCATCATTTCATTAACATCTTGGCAAACCCCATGACGTCGGTGGTAGGTATCAGCATTTTACAGGTGGGTGTGTTGCTGTCAGGAAAAATTAAACACCTTGAGACAGTTTCCCTGGAGATCTGGGTTTCCAATCTAGATATGTCTGTTTTTGTGACTTTTTTATTATGATGATGATGATGATTAAGTGAAAGTATACAATCCCAATCAATTTTGGAGGCCCACCTCTCTACAACTCTGTCTGATCTCCCTACCCTGTGACAGCACACTCCTTGTTTTCAATCTTTATTACTAGTATCCTCCCAGTGAACACCTGTCCCCTCCTTTGTACCCTCTCCTTTCCCCTCTAGAAAGAAACCAGTAGGACAGCCTTCTACGTTTTATGACTGTTTTTAAAATCTAATTCCTACATGCAGGAGCACTGTCCTATCTCTCCCAGCATTCTTTATAGCAAGAACCTTACAATGAAAGTTGGAGTGTCCCAGTTGCCCTTGTCTACCCCCCACAAAAACAGTATAAGCCAACTTCTTTATTGTAGGCTTAGAGCAGAGTAAATGGAGAGTTCCTGAGTGTTTTGGAGGCACACTCGTATCAACGAGAGGTTCAAGCACATTATCTTGGTCTTCTAATACTACAACAGAAATACCACAAGTAGTGGCTTTAACAAAGAAAGATGTATTCTCTCACAGTCTAGTAGGCTCCAAGCCCAAATTCAGGTGTCAACTCCAGGGGAAGGTACTTTCTCTCTGTTGGTTCTGGAGGAAGGACCATAGCATCAGTCTTCCTTTGGTCTGGGAGCATCTCAGCATAGGAACCTCAGGTCCAAAGGATTTACTCTCCTCCTGGTGCTGCTTTCTTGGTGGTGAAATGTCCCCATGTCTCTCTTTTGGCTTCTCTCTTTTATATCTCAAAGAACATTGGCTTAAGACGCTATCTGATCTTAGAGATCTCATCAACATAACTGTTGCTAATCCATCTCATTAACATCAAAACCAAATCCTTGCCGTGATGTCAGTTTTGACTCATGGCAACCCTAAAGGACAGAGTAGACATGCCCCCTAGGGTTTCCAAAGAGCACCTGGTAGATTCGAACTATCAGCCTTTTGGTTAGCAGACATGATTCTTAACCACTTCATCATCAGGGTTTCTTTCATTAACATCACAGTGATAGAATTTACAATACAGGGAAATCACAGCAGATGACCAAATGGTAGACAGTCATTACAGTTCTGGGAATTATGACCTAGCCAAGCTGACAGTTTTTTGGGGGGAGAAGTAGATACAATTCAATCCTTGATACACATGAATTTCAAAATGGTAGGAAAGGAGGGCAGGGACAGGGGACAGGAAGTGAAGAAAGTCACTCTGAGTCAGGCTACTCTCTCTTAAATGTTAGTTTTTTATGGCAGGAGGTAGGTTGTCATTTCTTAGGTTCAGAAGGCTGCAGTGAGCCCTACTCCCTTCTCTCTCCTTCCCATCCTGGACATCAGCTCCAAGGCCTCATTCAGCTCTAGGGCTATCTTGACGCATTCATGACCATGAATCTGAAGGGTGCAATACTTCATCCAGTAGGTTCTTCTGTGGCTGAGTAGAGGAGCTGGTGCTGGTGGGAAGTGCTTGTCCAGTGATCCTCCCAGGGATGCCTGAGGCAAGGCTCCCACTTCCTGTAGAAGTTTCCTTCCTCTGTATGGCTGTCGCTTCCGTGACAGGCATAATGTGCACCTGAAAACTGGTGCATACCAGCAGATTACTACTGACGTCTTCCAGTGTGATGATGGTGAGGATGGGTTCATGCCCCTCACACAGGAAGTTGAAGTTGAAGTGGATGGTGGTAGTCAGAGCTGACCTCAGGTGGCACAAAAGGTGTCCCATACTTTGTTGAGGAGTAACGCTGTTCTCCAGATCCCCAGCACACAGGTTTCCTTCCGCTCAGATGAGGTGCCGAGGAGGGTCAGGCCATCGCTGTAGTCAGAGCAGTGCTCGCGGTGGAGGCGGTGCTTCACAGCTTCTGTCACATGCTGTGACTTCCTGTAGCTGGCTGTGGTGTGAACACAGGTGCTGAGGAGAAGCAATGAGGTGACTCAGTGCTGCACTAGGCTGGTCTTTGCCAGCTGGAAAAACAGCATGTGAAGTTCAGGGGAATACATGTAGGTGACAGACTTGGCTGTCCCGGAGTGTAGGAAGCCCAGATGGAAACTTTAGGTGCCAGGGTAGGTCTTCTGGAAAGGGACAGGAGGTGACTGGTGTGGAGGCCACTGCTGTAGAGGAAGCTGTGTGGGGTTGCTGGCACTCCTTGAGCCCCACGTTGGCTTTCCAGCCAGTTTGCAGCATATCCTGGGAGTCACCTCTGCTGCCTCTGCTGCTGAGAGTAGCGAGGGGGATAGAACCAGCTTCTCAGGAGGGCCTTCCTGTGATTGTCGAAACTTCTCTTGACTCAGAGGGAGCTCAGTGTTGAAATCTGAGTGCAGCTCCTCCATTGCACCTTTGGGGAAGGCAGTCAGGCCACCAAACCTAATAAGAGTGTGTAACTATCCTGGGAAGCATGTTCCAAGCCCAGACACTGGGTGCCCCGAGGGCCCAGCATCTAGCTGTGCCCAGGATAGTGGTTTTGGGCTTTTGACTTGATAACATTTCTTTCCAGATATTTATGTATTGTCTTAAAATCATGAAGTCATGGTTGGAAATCTCAGAGGGAGTTTAATTCAGACTTGATCATTTGTAGACAGGAAGTTTCAATTCAGAAACTAGGTGACCTGTCCGAGCTAACAGATCTAGTTAGCAGCAGAAAACAAGTAAGGGGACTAAGACTGACACTTGGGGCTCATGTCAACCTTCGATTTCCCAGTGCTGCCTTCTTTCACCTGCCATCAGGTGAGGAATGTGTTGTGTCTAGCTGACTGCGGCCAAGGAAATGTAGAATATTAAATCCATGGCATGAGTAGTGTGGAGTTTGGGGAGGAAGTTAAAGTGAAGCTTTTCTTTGCAGCTCATTCTTTTCTTTCCTGACTGATACAGGACAGGATATATTTACTGTGCTCCTTTGAGTTTTTAAGTTTTCTGTATACTGTCTGTTTCATGTGAGAAAAGCTGCCACATCCTAGAAGAGTCTTCCCTGGTTCTTAAATTGAGGACCATGAACTCCCTGAGGGCATCATGAATAGAAAAGTATTTGATGTAATCAGCTTCTTTTTAATTTTTTTATTGTGATTGAGTGAAAGCGTACAATCCAGTTTAAATTTGCATGCCTGCCTATCTGCAGCTCCTTCTGCTCTCCTTGCCCAATGACGGCTCACTTCTCCTTTCTGTTCAGTACGTGTCATATCCTCTTTATCTCCTGTCCCCTCTTCTCCACCCCTTCTAGTAGGAGGCCAGTAGGGCAATATCCTATAGATGCATAGAACCATAAAGCGCGCTCACCATATGGTCACTCTGTGGCCCCGAGTCCAATCCATTCCTGTCTGAAGAGTTGACCTCAGTAATGATTTATGATCGGGGACAGAATCAGGTCTAGGGGTCACACTCCCAGGGGAACCCCCAGGCTTCTGGACCATCAATTGTGGTCTTTTAGTGGAGTTCTCAGGATGCACCCCTTTTTTTTCTCATGTTGCCACTGGGACTCGACATTGTGAGCCCCATCACGGCTGTCATTGGTGGTGGCCAGACACCATCTGGTTGTTCTGGTAACATGTGGATGTAGTCACCCCTTCACGTGGGTCTTTCTGTCTTCTGGATTCTCCTTCCCCCATGTCATTCTTTTAAATTATTTTATTGTGGTAAAATATGTACAACAAGAAGTCTACTGTGTTAGGTATTTTGAAGTGTGCTATTCTTAGACTTTACTTACGTTCATCATGGCGCACACCCATCTCCACTATCTATTTCCAAAAGCTTTTCATCACCCCAAAAAGAATCTCTGTACCTCTTAAACAAAAACTCCCCTTCTTCCTCCCCTCAACCCCTGTAGCTGTGAGTAAACTTGCATCTCTCTGCAGTTGCCTCTTCCGGTACTCCTAGATCATGCAAGCAGGATCGTGTGGTATTGGGTCTTTTGTATCTGACTGACTTCCCTCACCTGATGTTTTCAAGACTTATCCATGTGGTAGCATGTATCTGAACTTCCTTTTTCTTAAGGGCTGAATAATAGTCCCTTGTGTGTATGTTCATGAGGACTCAAATGATTTATCCATTCATCTTTTGGTGGACACTTGGTTTGTTTCTACCCTTTAGCTATTGTAACTAATGCTATAGTGAAAATCAGTGCATGACGGTCTGTCTCCGTCCCTGCTTTCACACATTTAATGTGTGTACCTAGAAGTGGACTTGCTGGATCCTATGGTAATTCTGTGTTTAAGCTCCTGAGAAACTGCTGGACTCTTTTCCACAATCACTGTGCCATTCTACAGTCCCACTGATAACGCACGTGGGTTCCCATTTCTGCACATGGCTTTCTTTTGATCCTCTTTGTTTTATCCTGTGCATTTATCTCATTTTTCTGAGGAGGGAGTCCTTGGCTTCAGCAGACTGCCTGAGAAGCCCAGGGTACAGTGTATAGTGCTACAGTGTATACTATATTTGGGTAAAGTCCAAGATGGAAGAATTCTTGACTGAGGAGCTCCAGGCATTATGGTATCATAGAGTGGGCAGTGAGGTGGAATATGGACATTCCTAGCAGTTCTACCCTGGCCCCTAGGGTCGCCATGAGTCGGATCCGACTCGACGGCACTTGGCTTGGCAGTAGTTTTTTAATCTTTATTAAGAATGTTTAAAATTGCTCAACAAATGAAGATGCTAATATTATCTTAAATTAACAATGGGTATGCAAGTATTGATTTCCATTTACCATTCCTTGCTCTGTAAGTACTCCTTCCTGATTTCACCAGGAAACTTTGAAATCCACTTTGCTTTATCGGAGGTGACATGCATGTTAAGTGGCTCCCCTCATTTCCAATCTAATTTGGTTTCCAGATATTTTGTGCCTTTCTGATTTATGATTTGGCTGTTTTGGGCTCCTGTCTTTCTCTTCCGTGATCTTGCATCTCAAGTTCTGCTGTAAAGTCCCAGAGCCCACCCATATCTCAGAGATGCAAAATAATTCACATGCCAGGAATAAAAAAATAAAGTAAAATCTTGAGATACTTTGTCTCTAGGGTTCACCACAGAAACCAGTGTTCCTCTTCAGTGAATTCATTTATTTCCCTTTCCTGTTTCCAACCCCAAGTTTTCTCTTTTTTCTGATTAGCTCCAGATAGGAATGACTCAGAGTTTGTATACATTAGAAACAAAATTCTTGTTTTTGTCAGAAAGTATAAAGAAGGTAATTTGTGTTCAAGTCTCATTTCGGATATGCGGGAGACAACTTGGTTAGGACTCACTGCATTTTGAAGATCATTTGCTTGGAAAAATCCTGTAATGTGGACCCTGTGACAGCTTGCCTCTGTTTAGTACCCTGGTGACCTTTCTTGGTGAAATTCATTTTCTGGTACTCTTTTTAGGTATGGGTCATGATACTAATTATTCTAGCTTAAATTAAGAATAACAGTACCTTTTCATTAGAAAGTTATCACTGAGTTTATTTAATGACAGAAAAACAAAGTCAAATGTTTACATTCTAAACCTGCCGTATCACTAAGTGATTGAGAGATTTGGGGGGCACCAGTGACTTCTCTGAATTTTTGTCCTTGTCTTGAAATTAAATGTGGAAGGTGCTTAAATTCTTCCTATTCTCCAAACCCTGTGACTATCCAGTTCTATCTGATACTCATACTAAACATACCCTAAAACTGCTTGCTAGTTGGGAGTTTATTTATAATCACACTCAGGACCAGGGAAATACTTCATTATTTCTGCAAATCACTTTGTAATTTACCAGAATATTCTCTAACATTTTTTTCTTTTTTTGCTCTTTCTGTTCCTCTGAGGACAGCAGCATTGGCATCACCTGGGAACTTGCTAGAAATGCACAGTCTCAGATCTCACTGTGTCCTTCTGAGTTAGAATCTACATTTTACCAAGATACTCAGGCAATAAGCATGCACATTCAAGTCTGAGAAGCACTGCTTTGTCTCATTATGTGTCTCATAATAGGGTCACCATGAGTTAGAACCAATTTAGCGGCACCTAATAACAACAGTGTCTCTCAGAGGAAGGCAGATATTTTACAGATGAGAAGAGTAAGACCTAGCGTTGTTAAGTAAATCAAGGTTACTGCGCTCGTGTCTTGCTCCAAGTTCAAAACCTAATGCAGTCAGAATGCTCATTAAAAGCAAGGATAGCAAAACTTTATCTCACATACTTGGGATACTATTATCACAAAGGACCAGTCCCTGGCAACACCATGCTTGGTAAAATAGAGGGTCAGCAAAAAGAGGAAAACTTTCAATGAGATGGCTTGACACAGTAAGTGAAAGAGAGGGCTCAAACATAGCACAACTGTGAGGATGGCAGAGGAGTGGGCACTGTTTCGTTCCATTGCCCATTGGGGTACCATGAGGTGGAATCATCTCGGAGGCACCTAACAGTAACAAATTGTGTCCTCTTAGTTGGACTGGAGTCCGTCTTGTGCAGCAGACTCTTGATCGCTCTGTAGTCCACGTGGATAGTTGGAGCCAACACTAGTTCTAGCCAACAGAATGTGAATGGATGTGGGGAGCATTGTGATCTGTTTCTAGGGAAAAGAGACAAACACAAAAAGCTCCCTGCAAGCTCCTTGATTCTGTTTGCCACTCCTAGCTGACTTGAAAGGAATTAACTTCCCGGACCAATCTTGGAAATTATGTTTTAGGTATGGCAGGACTGTTTTCAGCCTCAGTCTCTGAATTGCTGCACCAGCGAAGCCCACCCCAGTGATGGAACTTTTACCTGTCCAGTATGCGTACAGGAGCCAGAAGTAAACTTGGATTGAACTTGAGCCATTATACGTGTTTGGGTCTATTAAGTGCTTAGCCAATTCTTAACAAATACACTTGAGCAGTGACTTAGGACTTGAAGTTGTGAGTCTTTTGGGCTAATGTATTCATTCCTTTCTTTGCCTTTGGCAGTTGGTGATCAGTTGATCGACTGTGGTCCAGCAAGCAGAAGTGAGTGGTGAGAAGCAGCAGAACCCATGGGCTGTGAAGATGTGTGTTTGAAGGCTGCCACACCCGCCACTCCAGGGTAAGGCCAAGGCAATTGCTGCCATTATTATTCTGACGTTGCCAGGTCTTGAGGCCTCTTGTCTCTCCAGCCTCTCGGTGTTAGTGCATTGGGATGCCCTGCCTGTGAAAGGCTTCAGAGCCTTTATGGATTCAGTCATAGACACCATACCAATCAGTAATTGTGAGGAGAAAACCATTGCCATGGTGATAGTATCGAATCCATTTCGTCTATGGAAATATTTCATGCATTGTTAGGGATTTATTTATGTAAGAGGTGATTTTTCTAGAATCAAGGTAGAGTTGTTGGGTCTTCCTGATGTGTATTATCAAGAATGGAATCAAATCGGATTGCCTTTTTTCTGTCCCGTATCAAGCTGTAAGCTCTGCCAGCTCCCAGTTCGTCAGGTGCCATCCTCCATCTTCATGGATCATTTTCCTTAACTGTTCTTTCATTAGTTAATTTTCTAGAAGGGAAACAGCTTGCCAGAGAGTTGAAAATTCCAGATTTGGTGGATAATAGCATTAGCGAAACAGTGGTTCTGCCGGTTCCCCTTTGTCCATCGTTACTGGCAATCACATGTCCGTCTCCTCCTTATGTATTTCCAGTTCCTAGTGACTCAGGAGTCCTGGTAGTGCTCTGATTAAGCACCCAGTTGCTAACTATAAGATTGGCAGTTCAGATCCACCCAGCAGCTCCATGGGAGAAAGACCTGGTGATGTGATGTACCCAACAAACAGTGATGCAGTTCAAATCTACCAGGCACTCCATGGAAACCCCATGGGGCAGTTCTACTCTGTTATGTAGGCTTGCTATGAGTCGGAATCGACCCGATGGCACTGGGTTTGGGTTAACAACAGTGAATCAAGTCTTGGTACTGGGAGCATTATGTCCAAGGCTGGCTTTGAGCTTTCATTTGTGCAGAAGAGTTTTGTTGCCAGAAGGAGAAGTTCACTGTTTGGTGTACCCTTCTCATAGTCCCTGTGGAAGACTGGGACAGAGAGGTAGAAAGGACGCCTATCTTTTTCTGAGCTCTCCAGAATCTGCTGCTTGAACTAAAATCAGACCCTTTACAGAGGAAATTCCCACTAATACAAACCTAAGCAGAGCTAAGGATGGTTAAGAAAGAGAGACAGAAAGTAAAAGTTTTTGTTTTTTTAAGTTATATTCCGCTTAAACCCTGTTGTTTTAAGCTGCTTGCTTGAGTACTGTGGAGCCCTTGCCAGATAATGTCCCACTGCCCAGCCTCAGACAGAGGGCAGCCAGGAAAGGCTGATGTCCTTAGGTGCCTCACGTGGCTCAGTAATGAGTGCAATTTACTGAACAAAATAGACAATTAGGGGCTGTAGATCTCTGGAAATTCCCATCAACATACATCATTACTGCCCCTGAGTGACACACGTGCATAGAGATAAACAAAGTGAGAAAAGGCAGCTGCTGAAGCAAGTCAACAATTGAAGAGTCCAGATGACAGCCAGACTCCAGCAGAGTGCAGCTCAGGAGGTTGCTAAGGGAAGGAGCTGGGCTTTGCCAGGTTTTCTCATTCAGGGAAAGGAGTTGGGCATTGCTAGCTCTATTCATTTCCTCTCGTGTCTCCTCTATATCCTGTTTCAGAAGTACCTAAGAAGTATAGCCTGTCATAAATACCACTTAACTGGCATGTGTAAATACTGTACAGTGATAAAACTGTAGAGCAAGCCTTTCTGTAACTATCAGTTAGGGGCCAAAGAATGTAATCCTACAGATACTGGTAGACCGGAGTTTCTCAGTCTCAATCTAATTGACATTTTGGTCTAGACAATTCTTTTTTTTTTTTAATTTTTATTTAACATGACTGAGTGAAAATGTACATTCATGTATAAATTTACATGCCCACCTATATGCAGCTTTCACTGCTCTCCCTGTCTGGTGACTGCACACTATTCCTCACTGCTCCATACATGTCTCATCCTCCCAACAGTCTCCTTTCCCCGCCTCTCCGTCCACTCCCCTTCCTCCAGCCAGAGGTCAGCAAGATGATATCCTATAGATGTATAGAACCATAAAGTGCTTCCAATACATGGTTACTATGCATTGCCAAGTCCAATCCATTCCTGTCCAAAGAGTGGACCTTTGTTATAATTTATGGGAATGGGCAGCATCAGGGCAGGGTGCCATGCTCTCAGAGGAACCCCAAAACCACTGGACCATCAATTGAGGTCTTTTAGTGGAGATCTCATGATGCACCCCTTTTTATTCTTGTGTTGCCAGTGAGACTCCTCTCTGTGAGCTCCATCGTGGCTATCGCTGGTGGTGGCCGGGCACCATCCTGTTCTTCCGGTCCCAAGTCAGTGTAGGCACCCACTCTTGTGGGTCTCTCTGTCTTCTCAGTTGTCTTTACCGCATGTCATTTTGGTCCTTGGTGAGCATCCATTCCTGCTGAGTTGGGACCATTTGCTGTGTCCTCGGATGGCAGCTTGGCAGCTTTTAAGACCCCAGACGCCACTCACCAATGTGGGGTGCAGAGAGCTCTCTTAGCAAAACACTAGTTGTGCCAATTGGCCTGGAATTTGCCTAAGAGCATGGTCCCCCGCCCCCCGCCCCAGCTACTCTATCCTTGCAGTATTGAGTTAAGATGGAAGGAGTACTCAAGTTATGCTGAAGTCCTCTTAATGTTGTTCTTGTTTCTGATGTGTGCTATCACCGCTTTCTCCCAACTAGATTTCTAGTAACTATCTAAACTAAACCTTCCCCCCCTCACCCTCTCTTCCTCCCCTCCCTTGCAGCTGTGGTCTAGACAATTCTTGTTGGCAGGGTGGGCTGTTGTATGATGCTCAGCAGCATCACTGGCCTCTACGCACTAGATGCCAGTAGCACTGCCCCCACCAGTTGTGACAATCAAAGATGCCCTCAACCATGCCAGATGTTGCCGGAAAGTGGGAGACACTGAAATAACTCCAATTGAGAAATACCACAGTGGGAGATACAGTAAATCTTGCCCTGAGTTTCTCTGGGATTGTATTTTAATGATTTAACCACATCGTGCCTCAGTTTTCCCTACTGATAGACACAGTCCAAGGAAATGATGTGCCTATTACTGTGTGGAAGCTGGGGGCTCTGTATAAGCAGGGAGACCGTGCCTATCTCTGAATATTTCCAGGACCCAAAGATCACTCTTAATCTCTGTGATGGCAGGAACTCTGGGGTAGCAGGGAGTTTGGAGAAGGGGGAACAACTTAGAGGCGTGGTAAATGGTTAATACTACCAACATCTGTTTTTATCTGAAGGCATCATGTCCTAGTTTATTGTGACAGTGTATTCTGAATGAAGGCTTTCTTTCGAAGAAGTGAGAAAGGGGAGGGTGGAGGAGACAGGCAGGAGGCTGGTCAGAAGAACAGTCAATAACGTGCACTTTATTGGGGTGATCACATAATATGAAAGTGACTCGTATAGTTAGACCAGAGGACATAAAGAAGTAACCCCCCTAATAAAAATAGACTTTTATAAGACTGCTGATTCAGAACAGGTAATTAATGAAGGTTTTACAGGTAGGTAATGAAGACCAGAGAATGTTTGGAGGAGTCTCTTTATTCCAGGCCGTTAACGTTTCTGTCTCTTCTCCTCTTTTGGAATAGGGAGAGAGGCTGTCTTCAATACAAGCCTTTGAATGGTTCTGTTGTCAGTCTTCCAGAATTGTGTTGGAAAGGTGAAAAGAGGCTCAAATCCTATTCTAGACCTGAGTGATCTGTGTTATTTTAATAGAGAGCATCAACTTGGCTCTAAGATAGGGTCAGTGCAGGGTTTCGACATAAACTGTCCTGGCGAGTTTGCATTCCCGCGTGCTGTGCTTCTGCTCCTGCTAGTATTAGGCACACTTGAAAAATTTATGGTGGATATGGATAGGTCTTGGATGTGATATCGGGAAAAGCCATCTTAGACATGTAGCCGTGTTTATTTATGTTGTGTCTATTCTGCAATCATACTTGTTGTTCGCTGTTGTTGAGTCAACTCTGACACAGCAGCCCTATGTACAAGAGAAGAAACCACTGCCTGGTCCTGTGTCATGCCAACAGTTGTGTTTTCATGCTTGAGCCCACTGTTGCAGCCAATGTGTCAGTCCATCTTGTTGAGGGTCTCCCTTTGTTTTGCTGACCTTCTACTCCGTCAAGCATAATGTCTTTTTCTGGGGACTGATTCCTGCTGACAACATATCCAAAGTATATAAGGCATAGTCTCACCATCCTTGCTACAAGGAGCACTCTGGTTGTACTTCTTCCAGAAGAGATCTGTTTGTTCTTTTGGCAGTCCATGATATATTCAGTGTTCTCCAACACCACAATTAAAAGGCATCAATTCTTCTTCTGTCTTCCTTCCTTATTCATTCTCCAGCTTTCACATGTATATGGTTCAGTTGAAAGTACCATCGCTTGGGTCAGGTGCACCTTAGTCTCCAAGGTGACATCTGACATCTTTACTTTTCAATACTTCAAAGAGGCCTTTTGTAGCAATGCAGTGTGTCTTTTGATTTCTTGACTGTTGCTTCCCTGGGTATTGATTGTGAATCTTAAGTTAAATGAAATCATTGGCAGTCTCAGTCTCTGTTTATCAGGATGTTGCTTACTGGTCCCATTGTGAGGATTTTTGTTTTCTTGATTTTGAGGTGTAACCCATACTAAAGGCTGTGATTTTTGATCTTATCAGTAAGTGTTCCAAGGCTTCTTCACTTTCAGCAAGCAAGTTTGTGTCATGTGCATAATGCAGGTTGTTAGTGACTGTTCCTCCAATCCAGATGCCCCATTCTTCGTCATATAGTCCAGCTTCTCAGAGTATTTGCTTGACATACAGATTGAAAAGGTTTAGTGAAAGGATACAACCCGACACACAACGTTTCCTGACTTGAAATCATGTAGAGTTCCCTTGTTCTATTCAAACGACTGCCTCTTGATCCATATATAGATTCCTCATGAGCACAAATAAGTGTTCAGGAATTTCCATTCTCCATGATGTTATCCATAATTTATGATCCACAGAGTTGAATGCCTTTACAAAGTCAATAAAACATAAGTAAATGTCTTTCTGGTAATTCTCTACTTAGAGCTAAAATCCGTCTAACATCAGCAGTGCTATTCCTGGTTCCTCTTCCGCTTCTGAAATTGATCTAAATTTCTGGCAGTTCCCTGTCAGTGTACTGCTGCAGAAGCTGTAGGGGAAGGTCCTTGTCATTAATCTTCCCTTGTTCTAGGAGCTCCTCAGCTTAGGGACCTTGGGTCCAGAGGAAACACTCCCCTCCTGGTACTGCATTCTTGGTGGCAGGAAGTTCCCATGTCTCTGCTTCCTTCTGTGTTTTATATCTCAAAAGGGATTGATTTAAGATAGAACCTTGTAGATTGAGTCCCACCACGCTAATAATATAACTGCTGCCAATCCCACTTCAGTAACATCACAGAGGTAGGATTTACAAAACACAGGAAAACCACTAGATGATACAATGGTGAACAGTCACACAATACTAGGAATCATGCCCTAGCCAAGTAGACATACATTTTTAGGGGACACGGTCACTCTATGACAGTTGGTGATTGAATAGTTGAAGTTTTTATTCTAGTGCTATTCAAAGTATGGTCCTAACAGCATTACCATTACCTAGAAACTTGTTAGACAAGGAAAACCCTGGTGGTCTCTTGGTGAGTGCTATATCTGCTGACCAAAAGATTAGCAGTTGAAATCCACTGAGCACTCTTTGGAAACTCCATAGAGCAGTTCTGCTGAGTCCATTGGAGTCACTATGAGTTGGAATTCACTTGACAACAGTGGGTTTTGTTTTTGGTTTTTGTTAGAGATGTAAATGCTTGGGTCCCAACCTAAACCTGCTGAATCAAAAACTTGGAATTAGAGCCCCATAATCTGTGTTTTTTCCACTCCTGTGGGGATTCCGATGCATGCTAAAATGAGAAGTACTTCTCTAGTAATATGTCAAAGAGTGAAATCGTATGAATTGTGTCTTCATGTATATGGAGGGACAAGGGTTAAGAAAGTATTTTATCAGATAATCAGAAGATGGGGAAGATTGTCTTGCAGTGTCCTTTGGATCATTTTCCCAAATGACCCTCTGAACAATTAGTCTCTAAAGTGAACTTTCAACAGATATATTATGGCGCAGATTTAGTAATTAAGCTGTTTAGCAATGTGAAACAGTTTTCAATTGCTGTTATCATTTTCCCAATCCATGCTCTAAGCCTTTAACTGTGCTGTCCAATAAAGGAACCACTAGCCATATGTGGCTATTGGTACTTAAATTAAATACAGTGAAAAATTTTAGCTGTTCGGAAGGACTAACCACTTTTCAAGTGCTTAGTAGTCACATGTGCTTAGTGGCTACTTTATTGGATAACACATATATGTAGCATGCCCATCATCACAGAAAGTTCTATTGGGCAGCATTCTTTTAGCCTGTAAGGACCCCTATTTGATTCATATGGGTTGGAAACCCCCACTTTTTATAATGGTGGATTGTAGTTCAGTCAAGACTTCAATGCAACTTGAAACAGAATTGAGTTTCAGACTTCCATACCTTTGGGAAACTTTCAGTGTGTAATTGTATACTGGTGAACTTTTTACCTTGCAGTGGCATCTGCCTGGTATAGGAAGTGCCATGGGCCTGTCTCTCTGACATAATTGAGTGCACTGCCTCTAAAATATTTGCTCTTTAATCTAAGGCTGCTGAGCTGTCTCTTTCCATTTGGTCTACTTATACCCAGACCATTGGTGGTAAAGCTTGTTTGTGCAGGATGTCTCTTTTAATACTGCCTAGTGCTTTATAAAGAGTCTGGAAAAGGTGAGAAGAGAATTCCACCTCCTCTGTTTCCCCAGCATGACTCAAAAAACTGTTTCATAAGAGGGTATTAATTTACAAACTTAATCTGTGAGGCGTTATCCTCTGAAAAATTAATCTCTAAAATGAATTGTCAACAGACATATTATAGCACAGAGTTAGTCATTAAGCCTTTTAGTAATGTGTAAAAATTTTCTCTTGCTATTATCAAATGATCCTTGTTATACAGTGGTTAAATGCTCATCTGCTAACTGAAAGGTTGGCTGAGTTGCTCATTGGGAGAAAGATGCAGCTGTCTGCTTCCGTGAAGGTTACAGCCTTAGAAACCCTGTGGGGGCATTTCTACTCTGTCCTATCAGATTGTTCTGAGTTGGAATTGACTCAATGGCAGTTGCGTTTGCTTTGGACATTGCTGTTAATGATAACAGTTAATCATTATTTTTAGTTGCTAAGAAATCATCCTAATTAGAACAAATGAAAAGATGTAGACACGCACAGTTTCTAAAAGATGAAATGGAAGGCTAACTGTGCCCATGGGAGGAGTATGAGAGCAAGATTTCTGTGTGCCGTTAGCATTATTGCTGGAGGTGAGGGTAGGAGGCGCCTGGGGAACCGGGTTGCTCTGTCTTGGGACAGCGTTAACTTGATTGCTTCACTTCCCACGGAGGATGGAGGGTGTTGCTTATTTTCTCCTCTCTTCCACTTGCCTGTCTCTTCCCCTTTTGTCTACCCAGACTGTTGAAGGGGGCCCAGTGTTTCTCAAGGAGGGTGTTTTAGGATGATTCACATTATGCGGAACTATCCCATCTATTGTAGGGCATTTAGCATCCCTTGTCACTCGATGCCCATATTACTAACTGAATCACTGTGTCAGTCAAAGATAGACCTCCACCTCAATCCACATTTCCACATCACTGTGACTGAGAATCACTGGATGCTCAAGAAATGAGCTCAGTGTCTTTTTTTGTGGGAGATGTGATTAGAGTTGGTGAAGGTGCAGGTGCCTCAAGGAGCTGGCTCATTAATTTGTGACACAGCCTGGCCCAACTACTCACTTCTGTCCGTGTTGGAACTGATGTCGGGAACTGATTTTATTCTTTTGGACAAGACAAATTCCATTCTGCTACCGCAGGACTTGGCCCCAGAGGCTCAGAATGCACAGAGGTCTCTGTCGCTGCCGTGGAGGGGCCTAACACTCAGGAACAGGAAGGTAATTTCCGGTCTGATACCACTCCAGACCGTATCTGCACCAGCAGTGGTTGTTCCTGTGTACTCTACTTCTTGGCCATTAAAGAGGCTCAGAATTTCCATTTTGGCATCTCTCCTGGTATCTTTCTGCTCCTGCTCCTCTTCTTGCTGCCACAACCTAGCTAGTGCTCTGTGTATGGGCCAAACTCCAGGAAAAGAAGGGACTGTGCTAGGTTCTCTAGTAGCTGTCATCCCTGTTGGCCTAAACTCTTTTACTAGGCAGTCTTAGATCTAAACAATTGTGGTCTAGGGCTAAGAGCTTCAGCAATGACTGGGGTCCTGGCAGTTACTCTAGAAGAAACAATGTTAAGGTAGACTGATAGAACATGAGATCTATCTCCACTGTAAGCCAAAAGAATCAGTTGCCTTTGGCTTATTTCTGGGGATGGTAACCCCAGGCGTGCAGTAGGACTGCTCCATAAGATGTTCAACCTTGTGTCTTCCAAGCGTCTTACGTCTTCCAACCTTTTAGCCACTAATCAAGTGCTTAACCATTTGCACCACTCAGCATTTGTGGGTTATGTGTAGCATATAAAATTTGAAGATTATTTATAAAACTTACATGTTCTCATGTTCTGTAGCAGTTATGGAAAAGCATGATTCCATTATTTTATTTGAGGAGATTGGCTGCATCCCAGTCTAGAATAGCAGGGACATTGATGCACTGGATGATGGGAAATGGGGAGTTGTGTTTTCCATATGAATATCTTATTTTCTGCATCTGTCAAATGTGATTGTCTCAGCCATCCATGTATTCCACAGGAATAATGACTAGGTGACTGTCTAAATGTTGAAAGACGTTTTGACATCTCTGACAAGTGTTGTTCAACAGCTGGCTTTGTAAGAATCCGGTTCTGACAAAGAAAATAACTTGGCTTACTATTTTAAAAATAAACTCCATGTAAATATTGTCACTTTGAGAATTACTGCCTTAGAAAGTATACTTAAAAGTTTTTTATAGTGGGCTTTGTTCATGTGAACAAATGATTGAATGTGACTTTACAAGGGAGTGCATTCTAATATCACAGAAGGCTCTGTCCTTATTTATGATGTTGTGTCAGGGTCGGAATGATGGACCAAGCTCCGTTTCGATGGCACAGCTGCGAGTTGGGTGATTGTGGCAGCACAAATAGCTTGTCACGTGGTTGGCTTCATTTACGGCTCCAACACTGAATTCTTCTCCAGTAGCTAGATCGTGGTGGCACTACACACAGAGACTTGGTCAGCATTTTCTTGGAAGCCTGCAGCTTTTGTTGAATGGGAGTCAGCAGAAAAGGGGTACAGCAGAGCTTCTGCAATGAGTGGTTGGAGAGAAAGTGTAGCTTGTTACTAAAGAGTGGTCAGGGTGGGCTTGCTCAGCCAGTTGCTGACTATGGAAGTGAAAAGAGCAGAAATGAATCATTTGCTCCAGTTTTTCTTCCTCCACCCGCTTGAGGATTCCTATACCCTGTATTGAATTTTTTTCAGAAAAAAAGAAAAAATTGAATTGTATCTTGTTAATTTAACATGTGTGTGTGTGTGTATATATATATATATTTCTTTTGAACAGGAAGATTTATATATAGACAACCATGTGTTACCAGAAGATTAAAACTTTCAATTTTAATTTTAAATGAGCATTAATCTTGCAGACCAAACTAGATAAAGCAACTCAAATATGTGCACATGATTTTTTTTTTAAACGAAAATAAAATTATAATTGTTCCCATAGAATCAGGAATTAACTTGCAGCAACTCTTGATGAAGTTCTCTAGCAATGGTAAAGACATCTGCTCCCTCCAGGATATAGAGAAATCCTAAGAAATTCTCAAAGGTGGCTGAGAGCCTGGGAAGCTGGGTCCTTGGATCTCGTCTTGTTGCAGGCCATTCCCGGTGAGACTCTGGGAGATAGATGTGCAGAAGGGGAAGGACTGTGGGTGCAGATGCTTGACTGAGGGCGTGTGACTCAAACTGCCCCCTCCACCTGGTAGCTGCCCTGCCTTGCCTATGAGGTACAAGAAGGGGCAGTGTCTCTCAGGCCATTTCTGCTGAGCCCATTGTTGCCTCTTAGCCTTCTTCTTCCAAAGCAGTAATGAACTGTGGCTGATTCAGTGTTTTTAAATGTGACCCATTCCTAACAGCCCAACTCCTTAGAGCATCAGAAACAAGGAGCAAAGGTAAGGAAGACCACTATTCCTTGCTTTCCCTGTTCCATTAGAAGGAAAAATTATTGATCATTTAAACTTTTAATTTTTGACATTAATAAAGTATTTGCCAAATATTAAGGGGCAGGACATTATTTAAAAACATTTGCTATTGAGTCTATTCTGACTCACAGTGACCCTATAGGATAGAGTAGAACTGCCCCATAAGGTTTCTGAAGAGCACCCGGTAGACTTGAACTGCCGACCTTTTGGTTAGCAGCTGTAGCTCTTAACCACTGCACAAGTTTTCCAGGACATTATTTAGAGATCTGAATTTAGAAAGTAATATTTTTGCTTTGAGATGCAAAAATCCTGTATTTATAGTACCGGATTTTAACTTTTTATCCCTTGTGGCATTTCTCCAAATGCCCCTCTGTCTTTTCTCTTCTCCCCGTTAATGCTGTTATCTTGTTTGGGTCCTTTATCTTTTGCATTTGTGTGTTGCATCCATCCACTATGTCCAGAGTTTTGTGTTCCCAGCTGGCTGTAGGACAGAGTGCTTCTTAACTGGCCGTACAGGCTGTCCCCAGTCTGACTTCAGCTTCCCTTTCTGATTTTCTTTCTACTCCGTGAATGCACAACGTCTCCTTTATCTAAATTGGTTCCTGGCCCCTTTCTCTCCTCCCTGCATAGATGTCCCCCCTTTTTTGTGAATGTTTCATAGCCTTGATAGACTTTGGGCTTACTAGCTGGACCAATCTGTATTCCCATCGTGTATCTATCAATGTTCAGAAATGTGATTTTGAGCAAAGTATTTAATTTCACTCAGTCTTAATTCTTTTTTTTTTATTTTGTTGTAGTTTTTGAGAATATGCACAGCATAACATTCACCAATTTAACAGTCTTTACATATACAGTTCAGTGACATTTGACAGTCTTTGAGTTGTGCAACCATTCTCAGCCTTCTTTTCTAAGTTGTTCCTTCTGTGTTAATATAAACTCACTGGCCCCGTAAGGTTCCTCTCTATTGTTCTTGTTACTTTGATCCCATGTAGATAGATCTTAAAAGAGCATACCACTAAAGGCAGAATTTTGTTTTTTGCTAATTAAGTCAAACTACTGTTTGATTTGAATGAGACTTCAGGGGATATTTTTGGCTTAAGATTTAAAGATCATTCCAGGGCAATAGTTTCAGGAGTTCATCCAGCCTAGATTTTGTGAAAATTTGAAATTCTATTTTCTGTTTTCCCCCTTTTGATCAGTATTGTGCTATAGATTCTTTCACCAAAATGTTCAGCAATGGTAGCTGGGCACCATCCAGTTCTTCTGGTCTCCTGGCAACAGAGGCAGTTGTTCATTCAGGCAGTTAGCCATACATTCCATGTCTTTTCCCCTTCCTGACTCTCCTTCTTCCTCTGTTGCTTCTGGAAAATAGAGACCAGTTGTTGTTCCTTGGATAGTCGCTTGAAGTCTTTTAGGACTTTTGCAGTGTTCAGGAAACTAGTGGGTAGAACAGAAGCATAACAGAAGCGCTGATTAATTGGGATGTCCGTAACCCTAAACCTCTAAACCAAGGAACCAAATCCCTTAAGGTTTTCAGTTGTACATAAGCAGCCACAGTAGCTACTCTTTTTTGTTATTGTAAATGTTAAATTTCTTATTTTCAGGACTAGGATCATAACAACTACTTTACAGAGTGCTTGAGAACATAGTCAGATGGGAAGCACTTAGCACGGCCTTTGGGATTCTCACCCTCATGTGTCCTCTTTTCTGCCTGTCTAACTCAGAACTGTGCATATAAGTTCATCACAGAGGCATGCTGGTAAACTTATTAACCATCAGAATTTCCAGGCTGATCTGCATCACAATTCTTTTTTTAATTGTTTTTAAAAAAGTTTATTGTGCTCTGAGTGGCAGTTTATGCTCCAAGTCAATTTGCCATGTGAAGCCCGACACCCACACCACCGTGCAACTCGAGCTGCTCTCCCCACCCTGTGATACCACACTTCCTACTTTTCACCCTGTACTTCCCATAACCATTCAACAAATTCCTGTCCCCCTCCACCCTCTTAACTCACTTAGAGACAGGAGCTGCTCAGACAGCCTCATATTTAAGCCAAGATGCACAGTGTCATTCTGTTTTATAGTCCAGTCCAATCTTTGTTTCAAGAGTTGACTTTGATATTGTTTTAAGCTGTGGGCTAACACAGAGTGTGGGGACTGGTTTTGTTACTGTTTTAAGCTCTGGGCTAACAGAGAGTCTGGGAGCCACGTCCTGACAGACCATCGAGTTTGGCCGTGTATTAGAGTTCTAGTTCTGCACCCCTAGTTTTCTCTGTCTGCATCAGGGATTTTATGTTGTCTTCCCTCTCAGGCCGGTCATTGGTGGTGACTGGGCACTACCTTGTTATTCTGGTCCAATACTGATACAGTCTTGAGTCACAGGGCACTGTCTATCTCCTGGACTTACCTTTCCATCATGTCTTTGCTGTCCTTCATTCTCCTCTGCTCCAAGTGGATTGGGACCAGTTGATGCTATTTAGATGGCCACTTGCTAGCGTTGAAGACCCCAGCTGCAACTCTGCAAGTGGCTATGCGGAACGTTTCCTTTAAAAAAACTTAATTATGCCAGTTACCCTAGATGTCCCCTAAAACTGTGGTCCCCGTACTCCTCCCTGCTAGTCTGTCCTTCACAATGTTGGGTTTCTCTTAGGAAGCCTTTTAGCAGTGCTCATCTCCCTTCTACTGCATGCTGTCACTCGCTTCAACCTAAACTAATTCCTGTCTACTGTCTAGTCTTTAAACACCCCTCCTCCTCCCTTTACTCCCTTTTAACCATCTAAGATTATTTCCTTCTATGCTGAAACCTTTTCTTAAGTCCTTGTAATAGTGATCTCGTACAATATTTGTCCTTTTGTGACTGATTTCACTCAGCATAACATCTTCAAGATGACTCTGTGTCATGAGGTGTGTCCTATGATTATCATTGTTCTTTAGCATTGCGTGGTGTCCCATTGGGTGAATAGACCATAGTTTGTTTATCCATTCACCTGTGAATGGGCTCCTAGGTTTATTTTATGTTTTTGCTATTTTTAGATTAATGCCACCCTTGTTGGAGTGAGATGGTATCTTGTTGTAGTTTGGATTTGGATTTCTCAAATGGCTAATGATCGTGAGCATTTCCTCCTGCAACTGTTAGCATCCTGGATGTCTTCTTCGGTGAAGTGCCTTTTCACATCCTTTGCCCATTGTTTAATTGGGTTATTTGACTTTTTCTTGTTACGGTTTTGCATTACCTTGTAGGTTATGGAGATTAGATGCCTATCAGATTTGTGGTAGCCAAAAATTCTTTCTCTGTCTGTAGGTAGTCTTGTTAGTGTTTTGGTGAATTATTTCAGTGAGCATAAATATTTGATTTTTAGGAGTTCCCAGGTATCTATTTTCTCTTCTGGTGTTTTTGGATTGTTAGTAATGTTTATGTCTTTTTATACTATGTTTAGGGCTCCCACCATTGTCCCTATTTTTCCTGCCATCATCTTTATTGTTTTAGATTTTGTGTTTAGTTCTTTGATGAATTCTGAGTTAGTTTTGTATTCCGTGTGAGATATGGGTCTTGTTTCACTTTTTAGCAGACGGATATCCAGTTGTGTCAACACCATTTGTTAGAGAGACTGCCCTTTCCCTAGTTTATTGACTTTGTCAAATATCAGCTGCTCATAGGTAGATAATGTTATATCTGGATTGTCTTTTCTGTTCCACTGGTCTGTGTATCTGTGTATCTGTTTTAGTCTCAGTACCAGGCTGTTTTGACTTCTGTGACAATGTAATAGATTCTAAAGTCAGGTAGTGTGACCCACTGTGTACTTCTTCAATAAATTACAGGGGAAGTACCCCCTTTGGGAAACTGTGTACTGATGCCAGCAGCTAGTCCACCCTTTAAAGCAATTTTGAAACTCTTTCTAGCTCCTTGAATCCTCTGGGGGTCAGTTCTACCCTGGCCCCTAGGGTCGCCATGAGTTGGATCCGACTCAACGGCACTTGGCTGGCTTTCTAGAACAGCTGTTATACCTGGTGCCATGGTGGCAAGTTTGTGAACTTAATCAGATAGTTGTCTGTGAAGGAGTTGTTAGCCAGTAAACAAATAACTGTACTGAACACCCTCCCTGCTCACCTAATCTGGCCGCCAGTGACTTTTTTCTTTACTCAAAAATAAAGGAATTAATGAAAGGAAAACAGTTTGATGACATTCCGGATATAAAGTGTAGTAGGACAAGAACTCTGATGGCCATTCTAGAAAAAGAGTGGCAGAATTGCTTTGAAGAAGGGACTAGGTGCTGGCGTCAGTGCATAGCTTCCAAAGGGGAATACTTCAAAAGTGACTGCAGTGCTGTTTAACAGTGAATAACACTCTTTCTAGAATGAGTTAGCTAACTTAATTGGCAGTCCCCATAAGTGAAGCAGCCTACCTTAGTCATGGATAGGAATATCTATTCTACCCAGAGCAATCTAGAATTACAGTGTCATCCCAGTACAAATTCCAATGGCATTTTTTTAATGAGATGGAGAAACAAATCACCAACTTCATCCTTTTTTTGCCTCATCTCCTTCTTGATCTCTTGAAGAGTTTTAAATATTACTCTTTTGTATTCTACCTCTGATAATTCCAGGAAGTCCTCTTCCTCTAGAAAATTTGATTCTTTGTTTTGGGAGCTTTCTGAAGAAAATTTGGTATTTTTTCTTTTTCAGTGCTTGGAAGTTGACGGTTTTCTCCAAATCAGCAGTAAATTTTATTTATCTATTTTGTTTGCCTACTTTGTTCTAACTCCTTGTTTGGAAATTTCCAGATAGACTGCATGTAATAGTTTGGTTTTTGCTGTCATTGAAGTTCTAGTGGCCTGTCACCAGTTGGTTAGAGCTATTGCTAGACTTGGGAGCCCAAGAGTTCATTTACTTTTTTTATATGGTTTCAGCTCCAGTGTCCAGATAGTCAGTCATCAAGTGTGTGGTACAGGCTCTCACCACGTGTCCTAGATGGGCAGGGGTGATTGGTCTAGTCAGTGGTGTCTGGCTGCAGCCACTGGATAAGGCAGGGAGCTAACAGCCATCTCAGTGTCTGTGAGGATGGCGTATCCCCTTATGTCTGAATCTAGGTGAAGGAACATTTTCCTCCCTGATTTTTCAGCTTGGAGGAGCCGGCAGATTTTTTTCCCCTCTCACCCCACCTTGTTAAATTGTTCCCCCTCTGAGTCTCAGAGAAAAGCTCAGGGTGAGCTTAGGGAGTCCTACTTCCCCCTGAGTTAATGGCCTCAGACTCCAGAGCTCAGTGCAGTGCAGAGGAAGGAGGGGGAGATTGGCTCAGGCAGAGATCAAGGAATCCTACTTAGTGGCTTCAAACTCCAGCACCAGGCACAATGCAGAGAACGGAGTGGGGGGTGCTGGGAGAAGGGAGATGGGTCTATGCTGTAGATAAAAATTAGGTCCATGTGTGGTAGTTTACGTGCAAAGACTTAGCTTTTGATGATCTGGTGCTACTTCCCACTGGTTCTGGTGGTGCAAATGGACCCTCCAGGCAGTTCTTCCTGCTCAGGAAGATTCTGGCCTTAGCTCCCCACAACGGTTGCATCTGTTTTCCAGCAAGTCGGTACTTCTGGTGCTAGTCTCCCTTCCCCATCGCTGAGTCCAATTTTCCAGCTTTCCCTTTGATGTCTAGGGCGCCTCAGATGCCGCGTGTACCGAATTTGTTTGCTCTTTTGGGTCTTTATTGTTAGGAAGGTCACAGACATCATCCGTCTATTGCTCCATCTTGACCCACCTCACAGTTCTTGGTTAGTTATCTTCCACCTTCCCGTGTTCTCTAGCCACACCTTTCTGTGGTAGGATCCTAGCACCTGTACCCTATTAGTATGCACCTGGGGATGTGTCATCCCCACATGATTACGGGAATTATGTTTTCGCACACACAGGGTAGCCTCTACCGGTATATCAACCTGTATCAGCAACTGACAGCGATTTTATGTCTACTGTATACATCCTGAGCACCAACTGATTTGCTCAGCATTTGTTTCTTTTCAGGTAAAGGGAGATTTATCCTAAGTATTAAATGCAGAGATCACAACTGTCAGTATAAAAAATACTTCTTTAAAGGAAAAGTTTTCTAAGGCCCAGGCAATAAGCTTTCTATTCCAAACATCACTTAATAAAGTGCATTATGACATTAACAGGATAGCATGGGCAAACCCTGGGGAGTCACTTAAGCAGAATGCTCCATCCTGATTCTCAGAGATAACATGCTTAGTGTTAATGAACTTGCCAGTGTTACCAAACTGCAGCTCTCCTGTCAGCCCTGCTCTCCTCTGATGGGAACGGAGAGCACATCAGTGTTTCTTTTCATCCTTTTGTTTAAAACGTCATTTTCTACCTCTTGCTCAAATATTTAAGCTATATGTTACACCTATCAATTTTGGCTTTTCAGAACCTCTCTTACTCTATCTGGTCTCCCTCTTTCATACTCTTTTTTCTCCATTTTCCTTGTTTCTGTGCCAAAACAAGTCTTTGAAATTCTTTTCTATTCAAGATAAGAATATAACTTCTCAGTTATGTTTGTATTGCTTCTCTAACTTGATCTGTTGGCTTTTAGTCATTAGTATGGTATGGTTATCATACCTACCTCTCTGTTTTGCTCACTGGTTTATTGTTGAGAGACACTGAATATAGCTTCTTGGAATTGTCTCCCTTCTTTGGTCATTCATGTGTATTGCCAAATAGATCCTTACCAGTTGTCAAAATGTTTTGGTTTCCTGTTTTTAACCTGTGGCTCTGGGGAAAATATAAAAAGACCATAGGAATAACTGTAGCATAAAGGGGTCTATCAGAATATATAACCCTTCCAGATCTTTCTTTTGGAGAAGAGATAAGATACATTTTTAGATTCATAATGACAAATATTGTCTAGTATAACTTCCTTGGGTGGAAAGATTTGATGAGCTGGCAACAGGAGCTCCTGATCTTTTCCCTCTATGAGCACTGACAGAAGGGAGCGTGCCTGTGTTCGATTAAGTTTAGGGCTAAAGAAAGGGAAGAGTGGTAACAATAAATGGTGAGACTGGCTTGCCCTAAATTATTTGTTATTCTTCTGAAGAGAAGGCATCAGGACCTCAGCTCTGTCCTTCCACATTAGAAATATTCATAGTTGTGTAAGAGACCATGCTGGGTTTTTTAAACTATTGATTTTGAATTTTAAAATGTTACAAATATACCAACCAACTGGGATCCCAGTGGAGGTTCCTTGGCAGAAGGAGAAAAGTGCAGAACAAAAAATCAAATTGACAAAAAAGATGAGAATTACTGTTGTGACAGGGACTGGATGTCCTTCTGACCTGGAAGTGAAGTCATTCCTAGAGACCACCTTCCAGCCGAACCACAGACAAGCCCATAAAATAAATAATAACACCCAAGAGGAAGGTGCTCCCTAGAGCAGTCAATTATATGAGGTCAAAAGGGCAATATTTGTCCAAGAGCAAAGATGAGAAAGTGGGAAGAGATGGAAAACCAGGACAAAAGGGAAAGTGGAACCCAGGGTAGAAATGAGAAGAGGCTGACACGTTGTGAAGGATGAAACTAAGGCCAGGAAATACTTTATGTCCACACCATCCAATGTGAGTCTAATTTACTCCGTCAGCTCACCTCATGCACAGTTAAGAAATCCAAAAAGCTATAAAGTACAAGAAAAGTTGAAAAAAAAAAAAAAAAACGGGTGAAAATAAATGAAAGAGAAATGTACAGACGCTCAGCTATGACTACTTGGCTTTCTTGCGTTAGAGGTCAGATTGCCTGGTGTGTCTTCATTTTTTAATAAACGTCTTCATTTTCTGACACGAAGGCCACTCAGAAGCGCTCTCCCACACCTGGGAGCTCTCCCCTTTTCCCTCAGAAATTAGGAAGAAGAGCTGGCAGAATGGGGCACTGTCTAGAAAGGACTGCTGGGTGCTCCGAGGGTTTGCTCCTGCAGGAGGGCCTAGGGATGGGGCTCACCCCCTGCTCAGCTGAAGGAGTCACCGCAGCCCGGTACTCCCTGCCATGCTTTCCTGTCTGGGATTCCCTTCCTGGCTTCTGTTTGGCTGGGTGGGCAGGTTACTTTGACTACTCTTAGACACTGACCAGACCTCTTCCCTGGAGCGGGTGGAGTGCTCCAGAGGGATGAGGGTCCCAAAGAGGAGACCAAGAAGTGCCAAGGCCCTCTCTGTTACAGGCCTCCGTTTACCTTCATTTGCTTCTTTGAGTGTTAAGAGTTTAGAGCCACAGTTTGGTCTCGAGCCAGAGCCTTTGGTACCAACTAGAGTGCTATTTCTTTGTTTATTTATTCCTCATGACATAGTGTGTCTCCACAGTGAGACAATTAGGTATCTATAATGCAGGGATCATGCTTTGGGCTTCTCCGGCATTCTTTGTGTGTCCTGTACCTTGGGAGACACATTAGCAGGAGCTCGTAATATGGAACCTTTGTTGCATTAACAGTGTTTCTTTGTAGTCTGTCTTAATCCTCTTGCTTTAATCCTCTTGCTTTAACTTACCTACCATTCTTGTGTTTTTTATTCAACTTGCCTGGTCCTCCCTGGAGTGACATTATTTATCTGGAAGAGTTCACAGTTTCCATGACTCTAAGGTAGTCTGCTTTGGTATTACTTTTGCCTTTATCTGACTTTATCTGTTGAACTGAATCTTAACTTTTCTCTCTGTTACATCCCCATGAAAAGCCAGCAGTGCCCCAGTTTTGACTTCAAACCAAACCCATTGCCAGTGAGTTGATTCTGACTGATAGCAGCCCTATAGCACAGAGTAGGACTGCCCATAGAGTTTCCAAGAAGTGCCTGGTGGATTTGAACTGCCAGATTTTGGGTTAGCAGCCATAGCACTTAACCACTACACCACTTTTGACTTATAGAACTTCCTTTCCCCTTTACTTGGAGGAGATGGAAGGGGTTGAGGTTTTTCCCACTGAGTCTCATTGAAATTGGTTGTGTGGTCACTTCTCTGTGTAGAGTACTCTTGCTCACGTAACTAGGAGGGTCATCCAAGCTCCTTATACTCAGATCACGTAGTCTGTTCCTCGGGATCTGTGTCATACTGATGAGGTTGCTGTTTTCATTGAAGTTGTATTATTCCTTCATCCTAGGAGTTCAGTGTAAACCTTTTGCCTTTCTAGCCAGACCCATTTCTTTAAGGGACAGGGATGAAACCTAATTCTCCTGTATTCGTAGTCATCTTTTTTCTCACTGTAGACCAAGCATGAGACTCTGTTCAAAGTAGAGGATCCATAAATGTTTTAACCTAATTAGACCCAGGCATTTATAGAATTCAAGAGGAAAAAAAAATCCCCTCAATATATTAACATCTGAGCACACTTGGGAGATTATCTGGTATACCACCTTGGGTTTTGGTCCATCAGTTAATTGATTCAATTATTTCTTCATCTTCTTGTCTGTTCATTCATTGTCCCTTTTGTGCTAGTCACTGTGCAAGGAGCAGAAGATAAAAGTGAACATCTACATGGAGTGTACTGTCAAATGGGGAGGACAGACACTGAGCAAAGACGTTATGTGTCTGATGAGAAATTTAATTACCTGGAGCTACAGAAAGTAGCCCAGGTGGCACAGCAGTTAAGCGCTTGGCTGCTAATTGGAAGATTATTGATTTGAGCCCACAGCCACTTTGCAGGAGAAAAGACCTGGTGATCAGTTCTGATAAAGGTTGCAGCCTAGGATACCCTGTGGGGCAATTCTGCTCTGTCATACAGGGTCTCTATGAGTTGACATTGATTCAGTGGCACACTGCAACAGCATAGCTACAAAAATTCAAACTGGGGAGTGGGCTTAGTGTCCGGGAAGACTTCTGCAATGTGGTATTTAAGTAGAGGATAATTATAGTCAAGGAAAATGACTTGCCCAAGACCAGTCAATAGCTCTTGAATAGCATTCATTGGCCTGTCACCTAGATTTCTACTCTGCTCCTGGCTCATTCCTTTGCACTTCAAGAGAATACTATAAAAACAGTCATCTTTAAAGTAATTTCCTTGATTCTTGTTGGGTCACACAACTTAGCCGTTCCTTGAAACCCTTTCTCCTCACACCTTGACATGGTTTTCCTGCCCTAATACTTACGAAGCAAAATACCTCCTCCTAGAGTAGTCCTTAGTTTCCCTTCTGTTATGTTCTCTTGGCAGGTGAAGTAGTTTGTCCTTCCTAGTTTTAAGTTTTTCCACTTTCCTGTAACCCTTTAGGATTTTATTTTAAGCCTTGTTCTATAGTGTGGTAAACATTAAAAGCCTCAGGTTTACAGAAACTGAGAGTGGCCAAAAGGTAAGTGATGAGCAAGTAAGAACTGAATAAAAATTGTAAAATACACTTGAGAAGTCTCTGAGATGATCCTGGAGGACAGAAAATGGAGAGGAATACTTCTTTCCCAATTCTCCCAGACCTCTTTACGTATGTGGCTGGGCCAGAAACACCAATTGGTAGAAATGAAAGAGAATTCCTCTTTACAGGTTTACTCACGGATCATTCATGTCTTATGTATGGGCAGAGGAGCAAGGCAGTGGGGATGGAGTACATACGAGAGAACATATTAGTAGGGAATCAGCTAAACCTGTTGATAGAATGGGTGTATGCATTGTGTGTGTACGTATAGTCCTGTGATAAATATTTTATCATTCTACACTGGTTGGCAGAAAAACATACCAGCACATAGAAAACACGTGATTTGCCCAAGATCCATGGTCAGTTAATGGATCATTGAGCTGTGTGAATCATCTGCAAAATTGTTGTCATTGTGGGCATTCTTCTGGATATTTCTAGTTCATCCAGTTCTCTCAAAGGAGTGTCTGGTTTCTGAAAGGTTAAGAAAAATAGTATTAGCAGAAAATATTGATGATTAAAAAGTTTTAGAGTGATAGAATCTTTCTACTTAAGTGCCATGAAAATCAGAAACTATTAAAGCAAAATTGCTGAGCTTATTACATCATAATTAAAAGCTTGTATATGATAAGTAAACCCTGGTGGCATAGTGGGGTAAGTACTACCTCTGCTAACTGAAAGGTCAGCAGTTCACATCTGCCAGGCGCTCCTTAGAAGCTGTAGGGCAGCAGTTCTACTTTGACGTATAGGGTTACTGTGAGTAAGGCCCGACTTGATGGCAGTGGGTTTGGTTGGTGAAGATATAAAAGCTGTGTCTAACTGAAGTAATTTTGAGCGTGCTTATATGTTACTAGCCCTCAAATGTGCTGTATTGGCAGTGATGATGGTAGTATTGGCGGGAAAGGAGACCACCTAAGGAGTGTGGTTAGTTGGGTATATGTTGTTACAACTGCTCTGGAGGTACATTGGACAGAGTCTATACAGAGGTAAACTGTGCATATTTTCTGACCCATCAATTCCAGAAATTATCCTGGGAAGACACAGCCATGAAAAGACACATGCACAAAGATACTCATTGGAGCTTTGCTTGGTAAGAGAAAAACTAAAAATAACCTAAATATCCATTAGTAGAAGTCTTGTTATTAGATCTGATGCATGTGTACTGCAGATTATTCTGTCACCATTTAAAATGATGTGGTAGTTCTTTGTTTTTTTAAGGGAAGTCATCTTTGATAAATTAGTACATTAAAACAATTCACATCACAGGGCAGCATGAAAAATATGAACCCATTTATGCAAAATTATATATATATGGGTATATGTACCTACACAAGAAATATTCAATAAAATCTTTGTATTTTTTCCCCGCATCATTTTTGTTTTTGCTTTGGTATTTTGCTGTATAGCTTGAATGTTTATACAAAAAGAATGCCTCAAGCTCAACAGTGCTGACAGAATTTAAAACCTGCTTGGTCCTTCTGCTGGAGTTATTTGCAACATCATCTGAATAAGGTGGAGCGTTAAATGGGTTGGAAAGGACTGGACATTGTTTTTATAGGGCATCTGTTACACTGAAGTACGTGCAGTGTAACTAGGTGTCACACAGAGAAATGTCCTTGTTCCGTAGACTCTTGAAGTCTAAAATAATTTCATGGCAATGTGTTATAAAGTAGGTATCTAGTTCTGTGATGTAGGTATATAGTTCCTACTTAGGGATATTTTATTGACATATATTGAAATTTAACACTTACCTTGCATGTTTACCCAGATGTGAAAGGAAAATCAGCAACTGTTTAACACTGAAAGGAGATTTGGCATGATTGTATAGACCTGTAGTATCGTTTAACTGAGTGTTGCTACCAGGTTGGGCACTTTATTTGTAAAAAGAGATGATAATTTTGTTTATTGGCAGTTCATTAGATATCCTAAAAACCTACAGTGGAAATCTAATTTCATAGCCAGTGAGTCTGAAATAGTGTTCTTTATGGTATAGCTGAAGGAAAAGAAAGAGAAAGAATTTTACAAGAGAAAAGGTCACTTTTTAGCTTTGCAAGTAAAATTACAGTTTAGTCATTCCATAATCCAGTTTTTGCTTTTCTGATGTATTTCCTTCTAACAGCATCATACTAATTCATTCTGATGCTGGAAAATCATAGCCTGTTGGCCTGGTACAGAAACAATAGCTAGGAAACCTTTTTAGAGTTTTTGATAATTTTATTAATTTTCCATTAGCATTCCATTCTTTACAATCGTCTTTATTTTCTCCAGGCTCAGAGAATGAAAACATTCATCAGTAACTAGCAGGCCTTCTTCTAGTTTAATAGGGTATGAGCCCATTGTCTAAAGAATTGCTAGGTTTAAAGGAAGTTGGTTAGTGGGCTTAAATCTTCAGTGTACTCTGCTGTCCATTCTGTGTGAGTATTATCATCAGAATCTGGAGTAAGGGACATCTTTGAGTACACCTTCTAACTTGGGACATTATGTACCTCCTTAGAAACTTGAAGTCAATCTCATGTAAAACTTTCACATTATTGAATTTGTTTTAGTCTAAAATCTGGTGGCATTATTCACTGTCAGTTTATTTCATCAAGTTCCTTTGGATTCCAGAAATAATGGAGGAGAAAAATTAGAGACAACACTTTTGAGAAGTTTCTTGATTGTGCAACAGTGGTAACAGCAGCCAAGTGAGATTCCAGGTCATGAATTTTGAATGAGGCCATTCATTGGGGTTGTGTTTTTTTTTTTTTTTTTCTGTCTGTGGGCCTAGATACAAATAAGTGAAGTGTTGGAGTTAACCATGTTGTGGTTTTGTCAAGGGGCAGGTCCACATGACAGTGAGGAAGGAGAGTTCAGGGTGTATGAGAGAGTGGTTATGACAATTGACTTTGGACTATAAACTGGTTAAGAAAGTGAGGCCGATATAGGAAAGTGAGGGAGAATGATAGGTGGTGGAATCAATGGCTGCAGGTCTCAGTGGAGTCAGAGGCTTACTGGAATTGGGGTACCAAAAAGCAGGAACTTGGAAGAGAAGAGATGGTGGTGTTGGAGAGTAACATGGAAGGAATTTCGGTTAAGAGTTAGTGTATGTCTTTGAAGTCAAGGTGAAGGTCAAGACTGGGAGGCCACAATGTTGGGGGAGTCATCTTCGGGTATTGAAACTGCCGTGCACCACAGTCACAGCAGTGATGGAGAAGGTCAGGAATATTCCCGGAATGAGGAGGAGTGGGTGCTCCCTCTGATTCTGTGTGATTCAAAGCTGAAGATTTTTATGGAAGAGGAATAGGGGAAGAATGGCCTAGATGTAGTAAAGGGAAGCATATGGATATTCATCCTTTCTCTAAACCCTGCAGTTCAAGGAATATGGGGAGAAAGCAGCCACCACTCAACAGAGCTGCAGGAAGAACAGAGTTCAGGAAGATGAGGGGAACATTCAGGGAAGTGGCCAAGGATATAGAGCACCTTACCGATGACTGCCTGAGAGCCCAGGGAGAGGGTTTCAGGCACTGGGGAGGAGTGGGAGACAGGGTCAAGCATAGGCAGTAAAAGTTGCAGTGATGAGTAGTAACCTGGGAGTCCTGGACTTCTCATGGTGACTGTTGTTAACAGGGTAGAAGGTGTGATAAACTTAGTTCTGATATTCCCAAGGTTATGAGCATAGGGAGTAGGATATGGAGAGACCAGTGAGGCTACAGGAGGACCTGGGGTTAGGGTTTCCCATCAGACTCTTTCTTGAAGAGTGGTCTTACACAAATCACAGAGGGCTCCGTTTTAGTCCCATGTAGAGGAAGGCCTCTGAACTCCAAGCACTTAGAGCTCATCTTTCCTCCACCTTGAGAGGAGTAAGGAGCAGCAGAGAGGCGTGGAGGACTCTCCTGCTTTTGTCAGTTTGGTAAATCCGTCATTTTACATATTTTACCAACAATGTCTCCTTCACGTCGTATTTCTAATGGTTACTCGGCACCTGATGAAGAGTCCTCCTCCACATCTTGCATCTTCCTTCCCATTTCCCCATCTGAGCAGAGGAAAGCTGCGTCCTGCTCCAGTCCAAGGACAGAGTGTCTGCTGTGCGTGTTAGAGGGCTCTACTCATTTAAGATGCTGTCTGCAGGAAGACGTTGGGTCTAAAGCCTGAGGTCACCTCTACCGGCCCACAGAGCACTTAGTTCTATCTACCCATCAGTCCAAAAGTGTTTCTACTGTGCAAGCAGAAAACAAATATGAAGTGCCCATCAAGTGATCTATTTTGGGACATTTCTTCTGTGTTTAACTCTTTGTGAGTACTTGATTTTCAATTCAAAGTGATTCCTTGATATAAGTCCTTACTGTCTCCACATGGAGAGATCCTGGATACATTAGACAAAAGGGCTCAATTTTAAATTCAGTTCCTTGTTCTGGAGGCTGCTTCCTTTACAAGAATATGACACAGGAGTGACGTTTTATGAAACATTGTGTTTAACACTTCTAACACTGTATTTTTAAAGACCTACTTGGTGTGTAAGGAGATTTCGTGGATATGCGTGGTAATCTTCAAAACAAAAGAGAACAGCAAATGTGAGTATACAGGTTGGTTAGAGAAGGAAATCTTTTGTTCTCAGGGGAATTTGCAGCTTGTGCTGGTAGTGGGGGAGTTGGTGCTGATGAGATCACTGTTTCAGAGGCACCCTTTCTCTCTCACAAGGAAATCAGAGATCGCTTACAAGACATGTCAATCATAAACACAGCCAAAGGTGGGTTGTTGACATTTTTTTCCTCAGCTGTAGATACTTCTCCACATTTGCAGTATCAGCATCATACAGTCCCTGGGAGGTCCTGGAAGTCTTGCGATATCAAAGTGAAATCAGATACCTGCTAGCTTGCAGACTTTTTAGAAGTCAGGGGCTTACACATTGTACACAGTAACTCTGGGGAAATGATCTCACTTTGGGGCATTCTAGGTGCTAAAGTGCAATAAGTTGGTCCTTGAACACAGAGGTATCCAGTGAATATATGTTGAGTGAGTTAAATTATATCTGGTGTATTTTTAGTACCGTGTATTATTCTGTATCTGTGGACACTGTCAATTGAAATGTGTGGAGTGTGTGTGAGGATAAGTATGAACATATATGTATGTATGTATGTACATAAAGACACAGACATTGATGCACAAAAATACACACATACAGAGAGACACACTTATTCCCAGCTACTATAATATTTAATCAGCCAGAATGTTCTATTTACCAGTTACAGTAGGTAAGATTTACTGTTAAGAGTAATTGTATTTTGCAAGGTTCTTCTTTTCATGTTGCTTTGTAACAGAAACAACTAAATTTGACTTATCCAAACCAAAGCAAACTCACTGCCATTGAGTCAATTCTGACTCGTAACAACCCTAGAGACAGAGTAGAATTGCTCCATAGGATTTGCAAGGAACTACTGGTGGATTTGAACTGCCAGTCTTCTGGTTAGCAACCGTAGCACTTAACCACTCTGCCACCAGGATTTCCAAATTTATCTTAGGAAATCATAAAATCATAGTGTTCAGGAAAGGAGGATATGACATACTGCCTTCTGGTGACTTGAGCCTAATCTCACTTCTGACCTAATACTGGCGTTTCTAGTCAGTACAGAAGAAACCTAACTTCTTCCATGTTCCAGAAACAGGTGTTTTTTTTTTGTTTTCTTTTCTGAAAGAGTGAATCTCAGCATAGAGTATGTATTTCTTAATTAGGAACCCTTATGATGTATTCAATTGACAACTCCTTGACTTTATTTCTAGCAAGTTGTTTTGTTCATAACTGGGCCAATTCTTAAATGAGAGATTGTATTAAGACCGTATGGCATTCATTTGTACATAGCATTCTAAGAATAAAAATACCATTTTAAAAGGAAAATTGCAATACCAGCATGTGCTTGTTTCTCTATAGTTCAGCTGTTTTCAAGGCTTAAAGTGGGTGGGATTATACATCTGAGTTTTTCAGTGTAATTGTAGGGTTATTAATGCATGGCAATTTTGGTTCTGTAAACAAGGAAATAGACTGTTCTGTAGATTCTTCTTTAATGTATAAATGTATTTTCTCAATGTAAGGATTCAAAGCAACTGTATTAGCCATGTGAAGCTTCTCATCTGTACTTTTCTACTGCGGTTTCTGTAAGTTCTTACTGTGATCGTAATTTGTAACATACACTTATACTCTGATTACAGTTTGTTGGCTCAAGTTTGACATTGCTTACTGGAGTCTCACTGATTTACTTAGATGCATCTTTTCTGTGAAGAAGGGATTTTCCTCGAGCTTGAAATTTAAGTGATGATACACAGGGATAACCACCAAGCTCATTCCTGTTGCAATCTGGTATGAGCTGTTTCAGTGTTTTCTGTGCCAGGTTCTAAGATGATGCCTTCAACCTATCTGTATCACCATATTATTATTTCTAACATGTATCTCATTTAATTTGTACTGCATCTTGTTCTAGAAAGAATTTATGGTGATTTACAAAGAGGCATTTACCAGCTGCCAATTTGTCATTATGTTGGTGGCTGGCATGGTGCTGGAAGCTATGCCATCAGTATTTCAAAACACCAGCAGGGTCCTTCATGGTGGACAAGTTTCAGCAAACCTTCCAGGCTAAGAAAGGCTAGGAAGAAAGGACTGGCAATCTGCTTCCAGAAGTTACCCAATGAAAGTCTTGCAGATCATAATAGAACGTTACCTGACTCGCTTGCTTGGGGCATATAATCCAGAGGGATCAATTGCCAGATGAGGGCATCATGCTTGGTGAAGTTGAGGACCAGCAAGGGTGAAGGAGACCTTTGGTGAGATGTGTTGGTACTACAGCTGCAGTGACGGACTTGAACACACCTGCTCTTGTGAGGATGTAGGACTAGGCAGTGTTCCTTCTGTCGCACTAAAGGTCGCCATGAGTCAGGATTGCGCAGACAGCACGTATCTAATAGGTAAAATATAACAAGTTAAAATTTAAGAGTGAAAGAAGAGAGAGTGAAGACAAGAAAAAGGATAGAGTAATAAAAATAGAAACTGGGAAAAGATTAGGAAATAATGACTGACACATAGTGTGTTCGCATGGGCACGTAAATGATTTCCGGCATCACAGCAGCCGTTTTGAAGGGAGCTTGGCTCCATTACATGGTATCCTTAATATTCAAAAAACTACTTTCCTCTCTGCCAAAAAAAGTGATCGAAAATCCATTGCTGCACAGTTGTTTCCAATTCATAGCCACCCTATAGGACAGAGTAGAACTACCTCATAGGGTTTCCAAGGAGTAGCTGGTGGATTCCAACTGCTGACCTTTTAGTTACCCATGGCTGTTACCTACTGTGCCACCAGGGCTCCAAAGAAGTGATCAATGTTTGTAAAGTCTTTAAAAAAAATTAGTTCTCATAATAGAACGGTAATATGTAAGATATTCTATGCATCTTACATAGAATAGTATGTAAGGTATGACAAAATGTGTACCCTCTGCCTAGTGGAAAACATAGAACATCAGCACTTCTTTTGAAACCCTCAATGAACCCTTCTTCGTTTGCATCCCACGTTATTCTCTCACTGTATGTAACTGCTGCTGTGAAGTGCCCTGTTGTCCACTTCCTCTCGTAGAGACACCATCTCTGGCAGAGTAGAACTGCCCTACAGCATTTTCTAGGCTATAATTTTTTTTTAAAAAATCTCATTATGCTTTAAGTTTACAATTCAAGTCAGTTTGTCATACAAAAACTTAAACATGCATTATTTGTAGCTTTCGTTGCTGTTCACACACGGTAACAGCACACTGCTTCTCTCGGCTCTATTTCCGATGTCCATTCAATGAACTTATCAGCCCCTCTGCCTCCTCATCTTGTGTCTGGTCGAGAGCTGCTCAGTTAGTCTCAGGTGTCTTCTTAAGCCAAGAAACATAGTCTTAAGTATCATTTTACGTCATATAGTCCAGTTCCCTTTGTGTGAAGAGTTGTCTTCAGGAATGGTCTCAGTTCTGGGCTAACAGAGTCCAGGGACCATGTCTTCTGGGGACACTCCAGTTTGTCAGATCATCAGATGTGCTGCTCTGTTTAATAGTTTGAGTTCTGCTCCTCGTCTGTCTTCCACTGCATCAGGGATTCTCTGTTGTATTGTTCCATGTCAGGGCAGTCATTTTTGGTAGCCGGGCACCATCTAGTTCTTCCAGTCTCATGGTGGACCCTTTCTGTCTCTTGGGCTAAAATTTTCTGTCTTTGATGTTCTTCATTCTCTTTTGCTCCAGGCAGGTTGCGATCAATTGATGCTTCTTAGATGCCTGCTTGCTAGCTTTTAAGACCCTAGAGAGTACTCACCAAAGTGGGATGTAGAACATTTTCTTAGTAAACTTTGTTGTGACAGTTTATCTAGATGTCCCCAGAAACCATGGCCCTCAGATCCTTGTCCCTGCTACTCTGTCCTACGAAGTGTTTGGTTATATTTAGGAAATTGTTGGCTTTTGGTTTAGTTCAGTTGTGCTGACATCTCCTCTACTGTGTATTGTCCTTCCCTTCACCTAGGATAGTTTTTGTCTATTATCTATTTAGTGTATCCCCCTTTCCTTACTCCTCACCCATATAACCATCAAACATTCTTTTCTTCTATGTTTAAACCTTTTCTTGAGTCCTTAAAATAGTAATCTCGTACAGTATTTCTCTCTTTGGACCTGACTAATTTCACTCAGCATGATGCCTTCCAGATTCCTACATGTTATGACCAAAAAAAAAGAAACCCCCAATCCCACTGCAATCCCATAGAACAGAGTAGAACTGCTCCATAGAGCTTCCAAGGAGCACTTGGTGGAGTCAGACTGCTGACCATTTGATTAGCAGCTATAGAACCTAACCACGACACCACCAAGGTTTCTGTGTTAGCACGTTTGCCAAATTTATCATTCTTCTATATCATTGCATGGTATTCTGTTGTGTGAATATATCATAGATTATACATTTGTCTTAGTCATCTAGTGCTGCTGCAATGGAAATACCACAAGTAGATGGCTTTAAGAAATGAAATTTTGTTCTGTGACAGTCCAGTAGGCTACAAGTTCAAGCTTAAGGCATCAACTCCAGGTAAAAACTCTCTTGGATCTAAAGGAAGATCCTTGTCATCAGTCTTCCCCTGGACTGGCAGCGTCTGAGGCACAGGGACCCTGGGTCCTTTCTAAGGGATGCATCCTGCTCCTGGCACCACTTTCTTGGTGGTCTGAGGTTCTTAACTCTCTGCCTGCTTCTCTTTCCTGTATATGAGATCTGAGAGTTAAGTTCAGGAACTCATCCTACAGAAACTGCTACATACCTTATGGCTGAATGTCACTATAGTCACCTTCAGAGTACTCCCCTTGAGAAGCTATGTACCAACACCAGCACCTAGTCCAGCCTTCAAAGCAATTTTGGAACTCTTTCTGGAATGACTACTGTGCATGGTGGCACAGTGGCAAGTTTGTAAACTGAATTGTATAATTGTCTGTGAGGGAGTTTTTAGCCAGTAAACAAAATAACTGTATTGGAGCACCATCCCTACTACCCTGATCTGGCCCCCAGTGACTTTTTTCTTTCTTTGCACCTGACTAATTTCACTCAGCATGATGCCTTCCAGATTCCTACATGTTATGACCAAAAAAAGAAACCCCCAATCCTACTGCAATCCCATAGAACAGAGTAGAACTGCTCCATAGAGTTTGCATTCCTTACCCAAAGAAAAAAGCTCTGACGGCCATTCCAGACAGAGTTCGAAAATTGCTTTGAAATGGAGTAGGCACTGGCGTGAGTGCCTAGCTTCCCAAGAGGAGTACTTCGAAGGTGACCATAGTGATACTCAGCAATGAGGTATGTAGCACTTTTTCTACAATGAGTTTGTAAACTTAATTGTCTGACCTCTTAAGTCATCCTGTTGCCTTCTTACCTGTGAGATTTCTGCTGAGTATTCTGAGCTTAGTTCTATTGCCTTTCCTTTGTAGATTATTTTTTGTTTATTCCTAGATACTTTAAAAGTTTTCTCCTTATCCTTGAGAAGTTTGATTTTAAGTTTGGTTCTTTTGGGATCTACCCTGTGTGGAGTTTGATGAGCATCTTGGGTAAATCTCTCTCATCTTTCAGGACATCAGGGAAGTTTTCTGTCAACAGATCTTCAACCTCTCTCTCTGTGTCATCCGTTATTCCCCCTGACACCCATTGTGGTACTCCAGTGATGCATAGATTATTCCTCTTGTTAGAGTTCCACAAAATTCTTAAGTGTTTCTTCATTGTTAAAAAATTCTTTTGTCTGATTTTTCCTCAGATATATTGGTGTCAAGTGCTTTATCTTCAATCTTGCTAATTCATTCATCCATTGCCTCAGTGTTGCTCCTTTCACTTTCTATTGAGTTGTCTAATTCTCTAATTTTATTATGAATCTTCTGAATTTCTGCTTGTTGTCTCTCTCTGCTTTCTCACATGTTCAATTTGTCACTGCGCTTTTGTATTATACTGGATCTCCTTGATCTTTTGAAGAGTTCTATGTATTAATATTTTGTATTCACCTCTGATAATTCCAGGAAGTTCTCTCCATCTGGAATATTTCTGGATTCTTTGTTTTGGGAGCTTTCTGAAGCCATCATTGTCTGCCTCTTTATGTGATTTGATGTCAACTGTTGTCTCCAAGCCATCAGTCATTTGTTTTATTTATTTGTTTTGTGTTTGCTTACTATGTTGTAGCTTCTTGTATTGTTTTGAAATGCCAGAATTAGGCTGGTCATGTGAGGTAGTTTGGTGAATGGCACCTTTAATCTCTAAAGTGCTGTTAGCAGGTTATTAGTGCTGTTATGAGGAATGTGAGCCCAGGAGTTCATTTTCTTTTCTTTTATGTATTCAGTTCAGGCATCCAGGTAGTCTTTCACTTAGTGTGGTGCAGGCTGTTCCCTACAGTCCTAGATGTGCAGAAGTGATTGACGGTAGGCATAGGTATCTGGCTGCATCTGCTAAGGAAGACAGGGGGCTGACAGTCATCAGTGTGTCTCATGAGGAAGTATGTCCCTCTTCTTAGGGTCATAATTGGATTATTGGTGGTGTAAACTGAATTCAGAAGTAAGAGGCATTCAAGGGCCATGGACTCCTTATACCGTCACCTGTGCAAAGGAACTGCTGCTGACATGAATTCCCATCTCATGGCACCCACTGGAGATTCTTTTCCTCATTTGTTAACTTGCTGTCTCCCTAGTGCTGAGGGCTTGGCTCTGGGCGTGTGTAAAGGCACTTGCTTCCTGCCTGGGGTTTGCACAGCTTGGGTGCTGTGCAGAGAAGGGAGGGGTAAGTACTAGAGAGAGGTTTATCCAGAAGGAAAGATTTAGATCTGTGTGCAGTAGATTAGATGCAAGATACTTAGCTATTACTGGTTGATTGCCATTTTTCATTGATTCTGGAGGCCTGAATGGGTTCTCTGCTCCTTGGTCTCTCCCTCTGTGGTAGACACTTTGCAGATGCATGGTCTCCTCACCATGCTTGTAGGTCCTCTGGACCTATCTCTCTTCCTTGTGGCTTAGCCCAATCTCTCAACTTTCCCTTTGATATTCAGGGCTCTTGTCGTATATAATCAACTCATTTGTTCTTTTGGGTCTTTGTTGTTAAAGTGATCACAGGAAGTATCTGACTGCTCGTCGTATTAGCCCTGCCTCTCCTAGCCTGTAATTTTTGTGGAAGCAGATCGCCAGGTCCTTTGTCCCTCAGAGCCAATCACCAGCCTTTTAGTTAGCAACCAAGCATGTAACCATTATGCCACCAGGGCTCCTTACAGTACCCTTAATTTTGCAGTCTGTTTCTTGCAATTTTAACTCAGCATTTACCTACATATCCTTAGCAAAAAATGAAACTGCAGTTGTAAAAACGGCAGGAGGGCAGTGTCTGAGCTCCTCTCACATCACAGAGGAAAGGAGAATCAAGATCAACAGCCCAAGGCTGACTCCTCTGAGGCAGGACTCAGACAGGCCTCATTTCTTGGCCATCTTTACTAATTCTGACACCAGCTGTCCTTCCCACAACACTCTCTACTTCTCAGTTTTGTTGAGTAATTCGCTGCAGTGGTCACACAGAACTCGCAGACCACCATCACAGTTATGGGGTTTCTTAGGGAAGTAACAGTTACAACTCAGGCTACAGTTTTTCTGTCAAGGCAACCTCTTCCCAGCCGTATTCATAGGCACACCTCTCCCTGGCCCTCTGTCTCTGCCCAGAGATACTCAGCTTTCTCTCTGCATGGACAAGAAGCCTGTTGTGCTGCTGCCTGCTACCAAGTCTCTGCTTCTGGTCTTTGCTTCCTTGGTAGTGGACTCCTTCCGTCTGCTTAGTGGATTGTTTCTCTTTTAAGGGAAAACTGACGAATCCTCTTGGTAGGCCACAATGACGCTGTCACACAGTTACCTGGGTGGAGGTAAGACCGTGGCTAGAAAGGCCACACACAAAAGGAATTAATCATGCCGCAACTGCTTCTGCTTTTGTTGTGTGTATGAGTCACGTATGTTGAAGTTCGTACCTCTAGTTCATTCATTTTTACTTACATGGATGTACATTATTTATGCTTTCCCTTAGGAATATCAGTGCTGTTAGTACTCCAGTGATGTTTTCATGTACATGTCTTCTGTAAGTACACACCTGTGAGACTGTCTCTAGGTGATATAACCAAAAACCAAACCCAAGCCCACCTCCGCTGAGTCAATTCCAACTCGTAGCAACCCTATAGGAGAGAGGAAGATGGCCTCATAGATTTTCCGAAGAGCACCTGTAGATTTGAACTGCCGACCTTGGGGTTAGCAGCTGTAGCACTTAACCACTATACCATCAGGGTTTATAGTTAAATATTAACTCGTTGTCTCATGGGATTATGCATATTCACCTTTATGAGATAATGTCAAATTGTTTCCCAAAATGCTTGTAACATTTTCTACTTCTACTGGTATAATCTGAGCTTTTGTGTTCCATGCCCTCATAGTACTTGGGTCTTTGTTTTTAAAGGGATCATTGTCTGACTTTTTAATATTTGCCCATTTGCTGGGTGATTGATGCATTCTGTATGAAAGCACTGCTAGGCCAGACAGCTGGCCTCCAAGGTGGATTTCTTGCCCATCTGGCCACCACACCTTCTTGACAGTTTATCTCTTGTTCTGAAGTTTTCCTTCATGCTGTCCACTGAAAGGTTGATTGTGTCTCACACGCTTCAGCTCTCAGTTACTGACGCTAGGTTACTACCACCTGCTCAGCTGAGGAATTGACAACACATTTTCAAATGTTTTCAGCTACAGTTTTCTCAATTAATTAATTCAGTACAGACATCAAGTAATTACTTGGCACTACATCTAGCCTGTGCCAAGGTGTGTGTTATGCTTTCAGAGACTTCACATGTCACGTGAGGGTAACGACAAAAGAGAAATAAATTCTAAATTAGACTGAACTTAATGAAGAAAGCTCAGATGCTGAGCTAGATAGTGAAATGTGGGACTTGCTGCAGGCTGTGTGGTCCAGGAAGGCTACTCAGCAGATGCTGAGATGTGACGAATGGAAGGGGATCAGCCATGCACTGTGACTAGTGTGTGAGGAACAGAGCGGGGTGGGGGTGGGGGGGAGGCACCAGAGGCATCATTTCAAGCCAAAAGGGAACAGCATGTGCAAGGAACTTGAGGTGGCTTAGGAGCTGTAAGAAGGCAGTTGTGGGTGGATGATGCTGGTTTGGAGGATTGTGAGAAGAGATGAGGTTAGAGATTAAGAAATAGGTGCATCATATAGAATCTCCAGGCAAGGTATGTGGATTCACGTTGAAATACATTACAAAGCTGGTGAAGAATCTGAGATGCAGGGAGGAGATGTGGCTTAACTGAAATGTTGAGATAGATGTTGCTGATATGTGAAGATTGGATTGAGGAGCAGGGAACATGTTCAAAGGATCACAAAACAGGAAACATTTGGTGATGCCTGCCGTTTTGGAGGCACTGCACTAGGCTCGAGGAGACAAGATCAGAAGATCCTTACTTTTAAGAAGTTATTACAGTCATTTTGGATGGTGAAGCACAAAAGAAATTTGATGGTAGTAACCACCCGTCTCAACAAAGAAGGTGCGTTGAGTTGACTTCAACTCCCAGTGAGCCCCTGTGACAGTGGAAGTGTACCATGGGATTTTCTAGGCTGTAACCTTGGCAGATGCAGATCACCAGCTCCTCCTCTTGAGGAGCCACAGGGGGTCCAAACCGCCAGTCTTTCTGTTTGCAGCTGAGTGCTTAACCTTTGCGTCACTAGGGCTCTTTTGTCATGCTTTAGAGGTTCAGTAAAGGGAGAAATCACCGTGGACAACGACAAACAGGAAAGGCTTCTTGGGGAAGCTGTCAGATTCCATCTGGACCTCAATGAATAGAAGTTAGACAGTGAAGAATGTGGTAGACATTCAAGCAAGACAGAGTAGTGGAAACTTCTGTGTGGACAGATCAGAGGACAACTGGGAGGGGAATTTAGAGAGAGGAAAAACGTGCCAAATTGTGAGAGACTGAAATTAAGGGCTTCTGTTTTCTACAGATGGTGTTGCTATGGAGTAGTAAACTCACAGACTTCTCGTATCTTCCACATGATCTATCTGACAGCTCTGGTGTAGAAGACTTCCCTAGAGTTTGAGTTTCTTTACCTACCTTTACTTTCAGAATTGCGTTGTTTAGTAGATCCTGGATTAATTTCTTATGGCTCTTTGCCAAGTTACATGGTTGATTTTAGTTTGACATTGAGTATTTACGTAGAAGAACCAATTCCTTTTTAAATAGCGTAAGAGGTAATTTCATAAATGCATATCTAGCAGATAAAATAAGGGTGCTGACCTCACTCCCTCAAGACTTCCCTTCATTTCAGTAATGGTGTGAATAAAACTGGTTGAGGGAGCGTGCAGACAGAATTTATTTATTCAGATTGACTAGGATCAAGTCAGCTGTTTTGTAGGAAGCTAAGATCCTGCTCAGCATTAATCCTTTTATTTATAATCCAAACCTTCATATCTCACCCATTCTTTAATGCTCAAACCTCTACCCAGACACGCTTTTAAAATGGAACCAGCATGACCATGTGGTTGGTACTCCATCCTGGCTCCTGGCTGCCTTCCTCCTCCGAGGCTTTTCCTTTCTGCGTCACACCCGTCACCGGGAGAGGTGCAGAGTCTGTCCAGTCTTAGTTTACCCAGGAGTCCAGCTCTGTAACTGGCTCACTGTTATGCCCCCATTAATACATGCTGTCTTTAGTCTCCTTGTCTGCTTTTCTAGTGTCTTGCAGACTAGTATATATCCTCTTCAACTTGTCAGTTTGATACATTCTATTTTTACTGGCAAAACTTGATACCTTTTCCTTCTCCAGGAGAATGAATTTCTCTTATTGAGCTACCCAGCACCCCCACCTATAACATGTCTTGCTAAATTTCCTATCTCCATATGAAAGCCGTCTGCAACACTTTTGCTCTTCTTCCTGTGGATTGCTGCACCTATTAGACCTCATGAAGTGGTATGGGAGTGCCATTGAGGACCCTAAATTATGCAGACAATGACTCATCCACTGTTCCTCAGTGGAAACAGAATAACTAACCCTGCCTGTGTAATAGCTGCCATCAGTTGTTGCCAGCCTTCCCGCATCCTCTTTCAGGAGACCTGGACCACGCCAGTAGCCTGCTAAAGTCAGAGGTTTCAGAGAGCCTCTTTCTAAAACGCTTGCTGCGTGGCCAACATGCACTCTGGGAAGCCTGTGGTCTTGTTGGGGGAAGACGGTGTCTACAGAGTGAGGAAGGCACAGCACAAGGCGGCGGTACAAAGCTGCCCTCGGCAGGGTGGAATCAGCTCTCTTCAGAGTGTTTCCTTGACGTGTGTGAGTGACTCACGTGTTGTGATGAAAACCACTCGATTGTACAACTGAAATACCTCGCGTTGGGAAAATGTCGTATTATGTGTATTTTTGCAAAGATCAATAGAAGTGTAGCCTGTGGGTCACCTGATCCTGCTGCTCCCTCTCTCCCCTCAGCCTGTGGTTAATGAACTTTAAAAGTGGAGGAAATCTGAAAAGTTGACTCCTCTGATCCAGCCTATGAGGAAGTGTTCTAAATGTGGGTACAAAGGAAGAGCGGTTATGAGACCCTGAACAATGTTTATTGTGAAGAGAACGTGATTTCAGTCTCATCAGAACATTTCATTACAAGGATTCATTCTCCATAAACAAAGCAGTGTCCCTGTCCTGATAGGTGACCTGAAAGAACAGCATCCTGTCAATCCATATACAGTAAACTGAAAGCAGTGAATACTTCCTCTGCTTCTTGCTTGCTGATAAGCAGCCATTTGTCATTAGAGATGAATTTTGTCCTTAACTGGAGATTCTAACAAAATGTAACAGAATCTAACAGAAAGTTCTGCTCTCCCCTAACCCCACCTCCTGCTTCTTCAAAAATTCCCCATTTACTGCTCTCAGGAAACTCACATTAAAGAAATGGATCACTGGACAGCTCACTAACGCTGCTGAGCTCCTTGAAGGCAGAGCTCAGGAATTCTTGTTTGTCCTCCATCTTTGTCACCAGAGCCTGACACCATACCTGATGTGCAAAAGCAGCTCAGTGGAAATTCTTTTTTTAATTGGGAAATAGTTTCAAACTTTTAGTATAGTTGCAGTATTGTACAGAGAGCACCTAATACACCTTTTAGCCAGCTTCACTTACTGTTAACATTTTGGCTCATTTGTGGATGCACTCTTTTCTCTCTCTCTCTTTCTGTGTGTGGGTGTGGGTATGGGTGTGGATGTGGGTGTGGGTGGGTGTAGATACGCATTTTTTCCTTAGACCATTTGAGGTCTAGAAGGGCTCTGTATATAATCAATTTGTATTCACTTCCTGATGCTTTCATAAAAGTTTCTTCATCTGGAAAACTCCTTGGTTGCTTTGTTTGGGAGCCTTCTGAAGCCATGAGTGATTGCTTGTATGCCACAATTGTCTGTTGCTTTTTAGGTCCCATGTGAGTATATAGAGGCTGGAAGAGGTACTGTGAGGATGGATTGCAAATGTTTCTCTAGGCTGTCTTCCAATGTAAAGCAAAAGGTATCTGACCAGTTCACAAATCAGTTAGGTTTTCAGGTGTAGAGGTCCCTCTTCTCATCTGACAAAGTAAGCGCCACTGTATCCAACCCCAGATGATAACAAACTAGTTCAAAAATACAGCAATGCTACTGCCTTGTTGGCCTCTGCTGACAGGGCCTAGCCTTATCCAACACTGCGTCGAGTACTGGTTTTGTGATAGGAAAGCGCTCTCCTGTGGGCAGGCTCTGGCTCCCAAGCTAAGAATTAGGTCCAGCTGCGGCCACCGTACCCAAGATGGCGTCCTCCACACAGGCAGCAGACAGGGGGGCTAAAGGTGCCGAGAGGTAGTGATTCCTCTGATTCTGCTGCAGGGCCCCCAAGATATGCAGCACTGTGCAAAATCACTACTTTTCTGACGGAGAAGCGCTGTCCCGTTTGCAGGCGCTGGCTCCCAGGCTAAGAACGAGGTCCCACTAAAATCTCGGTACCAACATGGCATCCCGCACCCTGACCGCGGAGCTCCGCTCAAACCCCACTGAGGCAGCTACAAAACGAAAGGCTCAAAGTGTCTAGATTAACAGAATCCCGAGCCTGGCTCTCAGAATATGGGAATTTCGCCTGCCTATCCCCCCAGCAGCGTGTCTGAGTCCAGCCGCCGGGCACGACCCAGCTCCGCCCACCAGCCGAGACAGGAAAAAAAGAAGTCAAAATGGTGCGTTTACCTTCCGTCCGTGAGAGCCGGGGCTAGCTGGGAGCGGGAGTCAGTGAAAGAGAGGAGGTTTTTCACTGAGTGGTATGAAGTCCCAAGTAACAGCTCTGTGCCATGTCCGGGGGCTGATTAGGTGACCAGAAGGCTCGGTTTGATTGTCAATTCAGGTCTCAGTTTCCAGAGGGATAGAAGGAGACGTGGGCTTAGTCCGCTGTCTTGACTCCGCCCTTCCTTAGACCATTTGAAAGTAAGTTGCATATCTCCTGGTTCTTTACTTCTAGACACTTCAGTGTGTATTTCCTGTGAATATGGATATTATGTAGCCACAGTAGTCTAACCAACCTAGTCGATTTTAACTTTGCTGCAGTACTTGTATCTCATTTACATGCCATCCATATGTCAGTTTTGCCAGTTAACCCAGTAATGCCCTTTCTAGTGCTTTTCTTTTCCTCCACTACAGGATCTATTCTAGGATCACTTATTGCATTGAATCGTCACATCCTCAGAGTCTTTGGGAAGTGCTGGTGGTGTAGTGGGTTAAGTGCTACATCTGCTAACCAAAAGGCTGGCAGTTCAGATCTGCCAGGCGCTCTTGGAAAACTCTGTGGGGTTAGTTCTACCCTGTTCTGTAGGGTTACTGTGAGTCAAAATTGAGTCAATGACAAGTTTTTTTTTTTAGGTTTCTTTTACCCTGGAACTCTTCCACAGCCTCTGTGTCTTTTATGACATTGATTTTTTTCAAACAGAGCTTTATTTTTATTTTTTTAAATTGTGATAAGTGGAAGTGTGCAATCCAATTTAAATTTGCCTGCCTGCCTATCTGCAGCTTTTCCTGCTCTCTTTGCCCACTGACAGCACACTCCTTCTTTCTGTTCAGTACAAGTCATCCTCTTAACCGTCTCCTGTCCCCTCCTCTCTGCCCTCTCTACCCACTTCTAGTAGGAAGCTAGTAGGATGGCATCCTATAGAAGCATAGAACCATAAAGTGCACACACCATGTGCTCACCCTGTGTCCCCAAGTCCAATCCATTCCTGGCTGAAGAGTTGACCTCAGTAATGATTTGTGTTCAGGGACAGCATCAGCTCTAGAGGCCATGCTCCCAGGGGAACTCTCAGGCCTTTGGACATTCAGTTGAGGTCTTTTAGTGGAGTTCTTAGGGAGCACCCCCTTTTTTTTCTTCTGTTTCCACTGGGACTCAACATTGTGAGCCCCATCATGCTGTCATCTGGTTCTTCTAGTGGCATGTTGATATAGTCACCCATTCACATGGGTTTTTCTGTCTTCTGGGTTCTTTTCCATCGTGGTGGTGTTGTCCTTGGTGATCATCTGTTCCAGTTGAGTTAGGACAACTTGGTGTACCTCAGATGGCAGCTTGCTAGTTTTTAAATCCCCAAACACCAGTCACCAGTATGGGCTGCAGAAGACTCTCTTAGCAATAGGGTAGTTAATGCCATTTGCCCTTGATGTCCCCTGAGAGCATGGTCCCTGGACCCCTACCCCTATTACTCTATCCTTGCAATATTGGGTTAAGATTGGAAGAGTTTACAGGTTATGCTGAAGTCCAGCTAAATTGATCTTCTCTCTAATGTGTGCTGTCACTGATTTCACTCAACCAAATTTCTGTCAACTATCTAAACTATAACCAATTCTGTCCCTCCACTCCTCCCCTCCCTCGCAGCCATCAAAGAGTTTTTAGTCCTGTACATGTGTCTGTTTTTAAGTCCTTATAGTTGAGTCCTCATACAATATTTGTTCTCGTGCCTCTGGCTAATTTCACTCAATGTAATGTCTTCCAATTGAAACCAGGTTAGGAGATGCTTACTAAAATCATCATTGTTCTTTATCATTGCATGGTGTTCCATTGAGTATATATACCATAGTTTGTTTATCCGTTTATCTGTTGTTTGGCATCTGGGTTGATTCCATCTTTCTGCTGTTGTGGACTGTGCTGCAATAAACATTCATGTGCATGTATCTGTTTGTGACTGCCCTTGCAACTGTAGGATGTATTCCAAGCAGTGGGGTTACTGGGTCAAATAGTATGTCTATTTCCAGCTTTTTAAGGGAGCACCAGATTGCTTTCCAAAGAGCTTGTACCATTTTGCAATCCCACCAGCAGTGTAGGAGAGTTCCCATTTCTCCACAGTCTCTCCAGTATTTGTTGTTTTGTGTTTTTTGGATTATGGACAACCTTGCTGGGGTGAGATGTTATCTCATTGTAGTTTTGATTTGGATTTCTTTCATAGCTAGTGATCGTGAGCATTCCCGCATGTGTCTTTCGGCTGCCTGGATATCCTCTTTAGTGAATTATCTGTCCCTCTCCTTTGCCCAACACTTAATTGGGTTATTTGCCTTTTTCTTGTTGATATTTTGCAGTACCTTGTAGATTATAGAGATCAGATGTCGATCTGACTTATAGTTGCCAAATATTTTTTCCTATTCTGTAGATGGTCTTTTAATTCTTTTGATAGTCTTTTTATGAGCAAAAGTGTCACATGTAGTTTTATTGATGTATAATTTACATGATAAAACTGATTGGTTTAAGCATGCAGTTTGATGATTTTTAGTCAGTTTATGGAATTGTGCAAACATGACTACAATCTAGTTTTAGAACATTTCAGTTTCCCCAGAAAAATCTGTCATACCCGTTTGCAGTCAGTCACCCACCCTCAAGCAATGACTAATCGGATTCCTGTTGTTATGGATTTGCCTTTTCTGGATGTTTTTTATAAATGAAATCATAGGACATGTAGCCTTTTGCATCAGACTTCTTAGTCAAAGTGCAACATTTGTGAGGTTTGTGCGTGTTCCAACATGCATCAGTATTTCTTTTGTTGTTCCGTAGTGTTCCATTGTGTAGATAGACAATATTTTGTTTATTCAGTCACCATTTGATGCACGTGTGGGGTGGTTCCACTTTTTGACTCTCAGGAGTAATGCTGATATGTATGCTGTTATAAACAAGTCATTGTGTGTAATTGTCTTTTAATTTCACTTGGATAGATGCTTAGAAGTGGAATTGCAGAACTGCATGATAATTTATATTTAAGTTTTTAAAAAAGTTTAGTGTGCTTGAGACAAAATGTGCGTTGCAAATTACTCACTCGAAGTACATACACAAATTGTTTTGTGACAGTGGTTTCAGTCCCTGCAATGTGTCACCACGTTCCTCCTTTCCACACTGGGTTCCTTATGACCACTGGTCCATTTTTCCTGTCCCGTCCTGCCTTCTCATCTTTGCTGTCAGTCAGATGTTGCCCATTGGTCCTGTATACTTGATGGAACTAAAAAAGCATATTCCTCACTTGTGTTACTGTTTGTCTTATAGACCTGAAAGGTGGGCTTTGGGAATGGCTTCAATTCTGAGTTAGTAAGGTGTCTGGGGTCATAGTCCCAGGGGGGCCTCCAGACTCTGTCAGACCAGCAAGTCTAGTCTTTTTGTGTGTGTGAATTTCTGTATTGTTCTACATTTTTCCCCCATACTGTCTGGAACCCTCTGTTATGATCTCTTTCAGAGTGGTCAGTGGTGGAAGCCAGGCACCATTCAATTCTTCAGGGCTCAGGTTGGTGGAACCTGTGGCTCATATGGTCTGTTGGCCCTTTGGACTAATAATGTTTCATGTGTCTTTGATTTTTTTTTCTTCTCCTTTGCTCTGTGTGGTGTGGGACCAATAGATACATCCTAAGATTTTAAGACCCCAAATGCTCCTCACAAAAGCAGCATGCAGAACATTTTCTTTATGACCTATGCTATGCCAGTTGACCTCAGTGTCCCTTGAGACCATGGTCCCCAGCCCTCAGCCCCATTAACTCAGTCCCTCAAAGTGTTTGGATGTGTCTAGGAAACTTTAATAACTTTGCCTTGGTCAAGGTGTTCTGACTTCCCCTATATTGTAGGTTGTCTTTCCCTTGACCAAAGTTAACCTTTGTCTACTATCTAGTGATTTCCCCTCCCACCTTTCCCCTCCCTCATAACCATCAAAGATGTATTTTTCAATTTTTCCTTTTAACCAGTTTTTAAAAAACAAGGTGTTATTAGCTTCTATGTACTTGATTTTTTTTTTTGGTTACTCTTCCTCATTTGTTTCTACATTATGGCATTGTGATCAGAGAGAATGCTTTGGTTTGAGGATTGACATATATTTTACTTATTTTTTTCAGGTCTTTGCTGCAGAGGAATGGCATGGTTCATTTGTCTTGGGAACTATTTTGGATATTTTGAGGGTTTCTTTGTGACCTAAAATGTGTTCTGTTCTGGAAAATGTTCCACGTGCATTTGAAAAGAATGTATACTTTGCTCCTGTTGGGTATATCTGTGAGATCAGGGTGGTTGATTATCACCTGTAGATCTTGTGTATCTTTGTGAGTTTCTTTGTAGCTGGCCTGTCCTTTACTGAAAGTGATATTTTGTAGTCTCCTACTATTATAGTGAAAAACTGTCATTTTCTTTTTTCATTGCTGTTAGAGTTTGTTTTATGTATTTTGGAGCCCTGACATCGGGTACATAGATACTTATTAAGGTTCTGTCTTCTTGGTAGGTTGTCCCTTTAATCATTATATAATGTCCTTTGTTGTCTTTTATGATAAGTTTTGCCTTAAAGTCTGTTTCATCTGAGATTAGTCTTGCCGCGCCTGTGCTATTTTGGTTACCATTCCCTTGATACATTTTTTTCCCTATCCTTTGACTTTTAATACATTTATGTCTTTTTTGTCTAAGGTGTATCACTCAGAGATGAGTGAGTGGTTTTTTGGTCCATTCTGCCACTTTCTGTCTCTTTATGGGCACATTTAATTCATGAATTCATTTTCAATTAGTGTGATTATTGATAGGTATGGGCTTATTGCTGTTATGTTGTAGGATTTGTGGGGGGGTATGATGCTGATGTTTTCTTTGTTTCTTTTACTTTGTGGATTTTCTTTTTATTTCTTTTTTTTATTGAGAGGTAGGAAATCGTGTTTCCATGGGTACCCTGTGCTCTGTCCTCTTTGGGAAGCTCTATAATGTTGTCTTTCCATGCTCCTTGTCTGTGGTCATTGCTGGCTGTGTTTCAAAACGGTGACAGAGCTGTGTTAGTTGGCAGGGGTTGAGTAGTTTCTTCTTTCATTCAGTGTTTGATCTAGTTCTTTGTGCCTCCATTTGGTGTTCCAGTTTCCAGAGTTGATGTTTGTATGTTTTACTTATTTTTTCAGGTCTTTGCTGCAGAGGAACGGCACAGTTATCTGTCTCGTGCACCATTGTGGGTCTGTCTTCTTTAAGTATTTCAGAAACTTCCAAAATGTTTTCCACAGCTGCTGCACCATTTTGCCTCCTAAGCCATGACATATGAGGATTTTAATTTCTCTGTCTTCTTCATTAATGCTTGATATTATCTGTCTTTTTTATTAAAGCCTCCGGCCCTGGCTTGGCTAGTGTCTTTAAAGTGGTACCTCATTGTGGCTTTAGTTTACATTTCACTAATGACTAACGATGTTGAAAGGTTTTTCATGTGCTTGTTGGCCATCAGTATATCTTCTTTGTTGAAATGTCTATACAAATCTTTTGCCCATTTTTTAATTAGGTTTGTCTTCTTAAGTTGTAAGAGCTTTTTTAAACATATTATAGACAAATAATCCTTTATCAGATATGTGATTTGCAAATCTTTTCTCTCTGTCTTGGCTTATCTTTTCATTTTATTAATGGTGCCTTTTGAAGTGTTTTAAGTTTTTAACATTGATAAAGTCAAATTTATCATTTTGATTTTTTATGAACCATGCTTTTGAGGTCGTGTGTAAGAGATCTTTGCCTGGTTCAAAGTCATGAAGACATTTTCCTGTACTTTCTTACATAGTTCTTACATTTAAATCCACGTTCAACCTTGAGTTAATTTCTGCATAAGGTGTAAGGCAAGGGTTTACATTAATTTTTTTCACATGTACTTTTCCAGTTATCCTGTAACCTTTCATTGAAAAGAGTATCCTGTTCCCATTGAAATGCCTTTGCCAAAAATCATCTTAACATAAACAGAAAGCTTTATTTCTGTATTCCCAGTTGACCTTCATCTTTTTAAAGACTATAATCTCCTCCTCTCTGTATGTTTATATTATTGTTGTTGTTACCATTGAGCCACTTCTGACTTAAGGTGACCCCACGTGTGCAGAGCAGAACTGCTCCGTGGAGCTTTCCTATAGGGTTTTCAAGGCCATGACCTTTAGGAGCGTGTCACCAGGCTTGTCTTCTGAGCTGTCTCAGGGTGGATTTTAACTGTCTTCTAGTTGGTAATCAAGTGCTTAGCTGTTGGTACCACCCAGGGACTCTTTTTTTTAAGTAGGTCCAAAATGAGGAACATTCTGATGCCCATTTGCCCATGATTGGTTGTGATAATTTTAATCACTGTGTTGGTGTGTTTAATTCCTGTACCATAGAGTTGCTATTTTTTCTCTTGTTTCTAGTAAGCAGTTTGTGTAGAGACCCTTAAACACCATGCAGATGTCTTGCTTCTCATTAAAGAAATTCCCAATAGATTTAGCATCCAGTGATGATTTTTCCAGCTCCATCCCTTCCATTACTTTGCACACTGAGCAGTCAACACTGGCCATCCTAGTGCTGGCAAAACCCCTGGCTTGTAACCATTTATGTACTTAATCATTTAGTTAGTGTTTCCATCGACTAAGGGATTCCCATTTTTTGACTGGTTTATAATTCATTTCTCTCCTTAATTATTTTGGTGCTCAAATTCTCATATTTGGCCAAGTACACATTATTATTTCAATTAAATGTTTGTTCCTGACAGTTTCATGTATAAATAAAACAGTCTGGTGTCTAAAACATGCAGTGAAAAAACAACTCAAATCTTTCCTCAAGTCTCCTAAAGAGGAACCCAATGAGTATTCCAGCCATGTTATAGAAATACCCCTTATCAAATTCTCCTTCCCCTTATCAAATTCTCCTTCCTTGTCTGTCTGCCTCTGTCGCACCTCATGGCTGCCAGGTCTTCCTGTCTCCTCTTCATGCTCAAAACATGCATTTGCTCATCCTCTCTCTGACCTTCTTCTCACCTCTCCAGAAGTGTCTTTCTCCAAAGAGTAACTTTCTCTTCGTCCTAAAGTAAATCATTACAGCAGTTCGTATTTCAAAGCATCATTTCTATGAAGCCCTTGACCCTTCTCATCCGACTCCCAGGATCACATAACCTAAGGAGGTAGTGAGATGGGGAAGGCCCAGATGCTTGTGTTGTGTCTTTTATGGGGGGGTAGAGGAAGAAGCAGTCAGCCAGTTTATTAAACACTATCCAAATGTGGAAATCCTGGTGGCCTAGTGGTTAAGCGCTGTGCGTGCTAACCAAAAGGTAGGTAGTTCAGATCTGCCAGGCGCTCCTTGGAAGCTCTGTGGAGCAGTTCTATTCTAGGTTGCTATGAGTTGAAATTAACTCAGCAGCAATGGATTTTGATTTATCAAAATGGTGAGTTTTTGTTATGTAAAACTATATAATGAAACTACTGTAGTAGTTTAAGAAACTGTTAATGACTTTAACTGGAACATTATGTATATTTTTGTTAACGTATACATCACTTTCAAAGGTTAATACTAGGTTTCATAACCATAAAAAGCTGTTCCTTTGGCATCTGCCTTGTCTTCTGTAAAGGGCTCGGTTCCTTCCTTCCTGGAATGTGTCACGTGTCTGGTGCTACCAGGTAGTCATGAAAATATTCAAAGGTTTTCAAGGGAAGAAATAAAACCGTATTTAAAAGCTAGCCAGTGCAACAAAATGCAAAGTCAAGGGTAGTATCAGTTTTATTTCTTTTTATAAGTCACCTTAGATTCCTAGGAGCGTACTGTCTTTCCAGGTTTGCCAGAAGACTAGGAGAAGTCACAAGACATTTAGGATTGGATTCCCAGATACAAAAATGAGGCCAGTGAGGTAAAAGTAATACTTTGGAACAGATCACTAGAGTTAAAAAATATTTATTATTGTGAATGTGACTTTGCTAGAAATATAATAAAGCTGTAATTAACTAGAATAATTGGAGTATGGGTAGTCTGGCTAAGGAAGATATGATTACCTCAGGATTAAGCCAAAAGTTGCTTTAGTTTCATGATTAAAATTAATGTAGACTGACTGAGGATCTTACAAGACTGAAGGATCAGCCTTCTTTATATCACTGATTACATCAAATATAGAAAAAGGAAAGGACAAAGTAATTACTGTCAAAGATGTCCCATCAGAGTTGTTTGTTCTTTCATTTTACCAAGTATCTGATACATAATTTTTCACCCTTTTTAGTAGGCCTCTTTTTTAAATAGCAGCTTTATTTTGATACACTTCACATACCATACATCTCATCCTTTGCAAGTGTACATTGCAGGAATTTTTAGTGTATTCACAGAGTTATACAACCATCACCACTATCTAATTTCAGAAGACTTTCATCATCCCCAGAAGAAAGCCTGTGCCTGTCAGCAGTCACTCTCCACTCCCCCAACTCCCTCCCCACCAGGCCCTGGCAACACTAATATACTTTCTGACTCTGGATTTGCTCATTCTGGACATTTCAGATAAATGGAATCATGTAATATGTGGCTTTTGTGCCTAGCTTTTTTCATTTAGTATAATGTTTTCAAAGTTCATCCATGTGATAACATGTGTCAGTACTTCATTCTTTTTTATGGCTGAATAATATTCCAGGAAGAATTATGGCTGCTAACCATAATCAAATCCACCAGCAGCTCCTAGGAAACTCTGGGGGCAGTTCTGCTCTGTCCTGTACGGTTACTGTGAGTTGGAATTGACTGGAGAGTCGCGGGTATAGGTATACTACATTTTGCCTCTCTGTTCATAAGGTGATGAACATTAGGTTGTTTTCCCTTTGGGGCTATTATGAATAATGTTGCTGTGGACATTTGTATACAAGTTGTAGGTGAACATGAGTTTTCTTGGGCATATACCTAGGAGTAGAATCACTGGCTCATGTGATAACTTTTGTGTTCAACATTTTGAGAAAATGCCAAACTTTTCCATAGCATTATTATACATCCCCACCAGCAGTGGATGAGGATTCCAATTTCTGTACAAACTGAATGACACTTGGTATTGACTATCTTTTTCATTTAAGCCATCCTACTGGGTGTGAGGAAACCCTGGTGGCATAGTGGTTAAGTGCTATGTCTGCCACCAAAAGGTCAGCAGTTCAGATCTGCCAGGCGCTCCTTGGAAACAGTATGGGGCAGTTCTTTGCTGTCCTAGAGGGTTGCTGTGAGTCAGCATTGACTTGACAGCAATGGGTCTGTTTTTTTTTTTTTTTTTTTTTTTTTTTTGTGTGTGTGTGTGTGTGTGTATGAAGTGGTATCCCATTGTGCTTTTGGTTAAATGACTGATGACGTTGACTTATGTCACATTTGTTGTTGTTCCTATAACAGATAGACACTAAATTAAGCACTTACAGAGCACAGCAGAAGCAGCAATTGACTTTCACTGGATTGTCAAATGTAGCCACCCCTCCTGTGTCATTGGAGGATTGCATATTTCTGTGATGCTGATAGGGTCTCAGTGGAGCTTCCAGACTAAGATGGACTAGGAAGAAAGGCCTGGCAATCTACCTCTGAAAAATCCACCACTGAAAACCTAGGGACTACAAGTACTAAATTTGATTAAGTGGCATTGTATTGCTCTCCAGAAAGACTGCCCTCCACCAGTAGCTCCTGGAAGGCTCTTGTTTCCCTAAACACTCACTCACAGTTATGTCATGGATTGAATTGTGTCTCCTAAAACTGTATGTAGCAGTTTGGTTAGATCATGATTCTTGGTATTGTATGATGTTCCAGTATGTTGTAAATCCTGCCTGTATGATGTTATGGGGCGGGGGGTTGTGTGAGTGAGTCAGGACTCAATCTGTAAGATTGTATTGTGCCTGGTGGCAGTCTCTTGGGATATGAAGGAAAGGGAAGCAAGCAGAGAGCTAGGGATGGCAGACCATCAGGAAAGCAGCGGTGCTGGAAGCAGAGCACATCCTTTGGAGCCGAGGTCCCTATGTCTCAGAAACTCCCAGTCCAGGGGAAGACTGACGACAAATACCTTCCTCCAGAGCCAACAGAGGAAGACTTTTCCTGGAGCTGATGCCCTAAATTGGGACTTCTAGCCTACTTTACTGTGAGAAAATAAGTTTCTCTTTGTTAAAACCATCCACTTTTGGTACTTATGTTATAGCAGCGCTAGATGACTAAGACACTTGGCATTCTCCAGTTAGTTTTTACTAGGATAATCTGCATAAACTGAAATCTAATTGTTATTGTTTTGTATTTCTTTCATCACCAGTGATTTCTTGCAATCCTGTCGTGATTATCAGTGAATTGATACAGTTTTACTGAACAGTAACCGTAATCCTCATGGAGTCCTTCTGGTGTTGTCTGTCCTTCATCACGTCTCCAGCACAACCCAGGGTTTTTCCTTCCCCCTTGGTCATAATTTTCCCTCCCTTGCACTTCATTTTTGTGGGGTAGTAGGAAAGCAAGACGATCATTTAGTTCACCCTGTCTTTTGTTGCCTTGGGAAATATGATTTCCACTGCTTTGTACCAAGAGCAAGCTACAGAGAAATCACAGATGGTTTAAAAGGTGAGAAGTCACCTGGCAGTGAGGTTCCTTTAAAAATCAGCATTCAAAGGGAAACAAGTGAAAAAGACTGAAAGAGTGAGGACAGGTGAGATGGGTTGCTAGGAATGGGGTCAGGGGTACCTGAAAACCTTGAGGTCCAAGAAAGGAGATGATCTGGAAAGGAATCTAGCTCTATGATGTAAGATGCAGAGAAACAGGAAGACTGCCTTGAGATGTGGAGGTGGAAGGCAGGAAGAGAATTTAAGGGTCTGAATTTTTTAATGTATAGACTTTCTAATACAATACATATAATAAAATATGTGCTTTTTATGATTTTAGTATGCCTAAAGTGAAAGTTTAGAGAGCACATTAATTTCTCATTCAAAAATGTATACATAAATTGTTTTGTGACATTGGTTGCAGTTCCTTCAGTGTGTCAGCACTCTCCTCTTTTCTACCTGGGGTTCCCTGTTTCCATTCATTCAGTTTTCCTGTCCTTCTTGTCTTTGCTTTTGGGTAGGAGTTTCCTATTTGGTCTCGTATGCTTGATTGATTTAAGAAGCATGTTCCTCATGTGTGTTACTGTTTTATAGGCCTGTCTCATCTTTGGCTGAGAAGTGAACTTGGGGAGTGGCTTCAATTCTGCATTGGAAGACTACTTGGGGGTCTCAACTTGGGGGTTCCTCCAGTTTTTGTCAGACCAGTAAGTCTGGTCTTTTTTTGTGAATTTGGATTTTGTTCCACATGTTTCTCTCACGTCATCCTGGACTCCGCATTGTGATCCTAGTCAGAGTGGTACCGGTGAAAAATACATGTATTTTTAGAATATATGTACTTGACCTGTGTTCTATGGAATATGTGCTACACAATTAAGCTGAAAGTCATAGTGTTGGTTTATAGTCTAGTAGCAGGGTTCTTAGTTTCTTTAGAAGAAGTGAGTTGGGAGAGGCTAATGGATACTTTTAAAACATGTACCAGAGTCATGTGACTACTCTTAATTCATTAGCTTTCAACTTTTGTTCTGTCTGCTTCTCCAAAAGAATGGACCAATGGGGGAAAAATGATCAATAGAAAGCAATGTAAGAGAAAAACAGCTCAGTGGTAACTGTCCCCTTACCATTTCAGAAACCCCCATTGTCACGTCAGTGCCTAAAAGTCACTTGTTTTCCCTTCCCCACAATATGCACGTCTTACTCAGACCCGGTCCTTTTTATCTTGCAGGCGGGGCTCTCTGCAAACAGCTTCTTACTGATTGCTTCCAGTTGGTCTTCAGTCTGGAAACCTTGGTGGCCTGTTGGTTAAGTGCTATGTTTGCTAACCTAAAGGTCCGCAGTTCGAATCTGGCAGGAACTCCTTGGAAACTCTATGGAACAGTTCTCTTCTGCCCTGTAGGGTCCCTATCAGTCAGAATCAGCTCACTGGCTCTGGATTTGGTTTGGTTTAGTCTGGTATACAGCCTCAACCATGACAGACCTGAGGAGCCAAGGGGAAATGCCACTGATGAACAGGGTGTAAGGCCCTTAGCCTATTGTTTCACTGTGTTTAAAGTCCTGGTCTTGGCCAGTGTGTTTCCCTTACTCTGTACCTGTCCTCCATGAGGTTCTGGTCATTAAGTGTGGAAAACTCAAGTAGTCATTAAACAGCTAAACGAAGAGGCTGCAGTGAGTAATTATGGAAAACGGATTAAAAATCAGGGAAAGGATGAAAATAATTCCTATGGATAGGCCACAGAGGAAGGCTCAGTGAATGCATTCACAGACTCATAAAGGCTAAAAGGAAATAGAACCTTCTAGTAAAGGCAGGTAAAGTACTGGTAGTAGTAGTAGTAACCAACCATCCTCACTTGTGCCGCTGTTTTGTAGTCTAGAATTCTTTTCACATTTTGAGGAATCTTGTTCATGCATAGAGGAGGCTGAGGTACACATGGGCAGAGGGATTTCCTCAGAGTCTCTTGGAAGCCGAGACTGGCTGGAGTAGCTTGTTGGTCTTTCTGTGACAAAATAGTGGGAGCTGGAGTAGGAGTGCCTGGATGCTAGCAGCTGAGATTAAAAAGGAATACAGGAAGGAAGAAGGTATTAAAGGAGCAGAAAAACTGCAGAAGCAGAATGTATAGCAAAGAAATGTGCCATGTATCCTTAATGTTTGTGTCGTATAATCTGCTTTCTGCTCTCCTTTTTCCTAGTGCTTACAGAATCTGAGTGTGAGAGCTGGTCACCTTTACATCCGCCGAGCTCTACAGGTTGGGAAGTGGGAGGGCAGGGGTGGCAGCCCAGTATGGCCAGTACCTGCAAAGGTGGTGGCTCAGCCTCTCCATTACACCTCCTCCACAGGGTTAACTGGAGACAGGGTGAGGCCTGAATCAGAGATCCAGATCTAGGGAGAAGCAAATGAAAAGAAATCAAAGTCAGGGTCAAAAGTGAGGTTGCCACACTGAAACAAGAAATGGCAGCATTCACAACTGGTAGAGCTGGGGACGCTGCCTCCGTTCTGCATCTAATGGGGTCATGCTGGGGCCCATTGGACAGATAGATTTCTGGGCAAAGAGGCCCAGACTTAGGGGCTATGGCTGTTGTCACCACACAAAGTCTTTTGTTATCAGAGGAGAGTAGGAACCCAGCTGAGGCCCCAGACCGACCCAGCACTGCCTCTGCCCCAGGTTCCATGTTTCCGAGATCCATTTCAAGTTGAAGGGCAGGTAGTCTGTGTGCTCTCGAGACCATCACTGGATACTGTCAGCTTTCTTTTATATGTCTGATAAGATTTTCTACATGTTAAAATCAGCCTTGGGGAAGAAGAGGGTGGGAGGAATGAGACAAAGCAACCTCATCTTGTACCTTGGCTAAAAGGGGTTGGGGTCTATGGAGCTTGTACTGTATATGTTTGTATCTCAGTTCACTGTTGTGCTACCACAGTTGTGCCACCCACAGTGGTGCCACCCACAGTTGTGCCCCTAGATCACTCCTTGTGGATTGTTGGGTGTGTATCCCCTTCTTTCCAGTCTTATGGGACATCCCCTCACTTTATATTACCCAAGTGAGAGCTGCAGCCGTCCTCCCCACCTCTTAAGTGTGAAAAAGGAAGATTACCCTTAAGTCAGGCAGTGCTGATCCCCCTGTGGTGGTCAGGTTATGCTCTTTGAAGCTTCACCCAAAGACCTGAGCGTATAGGGTTAGATTAAACATGGCATGGAGAGGGACATGAAAATTTAAGCCATAGTTATGAGACTGTAGTCCTTTGAGGAGCCATGGACTTCTCAGTGATATTTTCAGTTTGCAGTTATTGATAGTGATTCAGTAATTTAAACAGATAATCAACTGAAACATGAATGTAACATAGCAGGAAGTTAATTAGAAATTTTAGATATGTTCAGCTGGAGGAATTTTGAGATTAGTCTTTGTCTGTTGAATAGTAATTCCACTAAGTAGGAGTAAATTATTCATTTAGCAAGTGTGAGATATTTTCTCGTATGCATGTGTAGATACACACATAGCAGTCGTATTTTGTCATACTTGGTCTTGTAGGAAAAAACCTGAGCAGGGACTGATAGTTTTCAGATACCTAAAAGTGTATTCATTTACCCACAAATAGATGTTGAAATCTTATTTTGTGTGTAGCTTTGGCTGAAAACTGTAAGGTGGTTAAAATGCATTCAGAAACTTTCGGTTTAACTGGGAAGAGAAAATAAACTTGGAGAAACAGAATGATGTAGTCATACAGCTACAAAAGACAGGCATTACCAGTGGCATATAAGTGGAGGAAGGGTGCACACACAGCTATGACTGAAGGAGGAAAACAGATCCTTGGTATTATCTCTCCCCAAATTATTTTTCACCCTGGATTTATCTCCTGTCTATGAATAAAGCACTTTCCTGCCTAGTCTAGTGAGACAAATATCCAGTGCACACTGCCTTTATCAGAAGGGGAAATCCTGGTGGCGTAGTGGGTTAAATGCTCTGTCTGCTAATCAAAAGGTTGGCAGTTCGGATCTGCCAGGCACTCCTTGGAAACTCTATAGGGCAGTTCTACTCTGACCTTTAGGGTTGCTATGAGTCAGACCCAACTGGGTGACAGTGGGTTTGGTTTAGTGTACGTTTTTCGTCAGAAGGTGGGCTTTCCAAAAACAGAGCTACCCACATCCTCCCATTGATTCTTTGGGGTTTGTTAGAGATACTCACCATTATCTTTACGCTGCAGATAAGAAACTGTAGGTCAGAAGGGCTCATAGTCCCTCTGGGTCAAAAAAAGAGCCCCAGCAAGCTGTCTTTCTCAAAGTATAAGGCAGCTGGGACAGGTGTGAAGCTTAAAAGTGGACCAGAGTACATGTCTGCAGCTGGCATCTTGCACATCTGCCAGCGCGGAGGTGCTCGATATCCCTTCGCCTCAGTGTAGGGCCTTAGTAGAGGCGTAGTGGAGCCCCTGAGTGCCTGTCAAGTGCTTTCTCTGCAAGGCCTGAGGCCTACGCCAGTGCACGGGCTGTGAGACCTGAGTTCCACCTATGTGTTTTCCTGCTGCATGACAACACCATGAGTGACTGAAAGAGGACTCTGACCACACACTCTACCTGCTATTGTCTAGTCAGAGGGAGTTTGTTGATAATATAGAGCTCTATGTCCTAAAGAACTGCACAAGGTTCCCTGTAACTTGCGAATGAGGCCCATAGGAGAGTTCAGATTGGTGATTGTCAAACAACATTCCCCCAAACTGTGGCAACCACCCATAAAAAATGATGGCAGAATGGCCACTGTGTGCTGCAAGCCCCCTCATTCACATTATTTCATTGCTCCAAGTAGAAGTAAACATCCAAAGGCAATGGAATAGTGAATTTCACATTTTTTCATTTGTCAGTTAACTTTCTGGGGACGTCTAAAAAACTTTATCAGTTGTAACGCTGAAGCTATGCCAGTTATTTACGTCTTTGCCGCATCATTTCCATGTAAGGGTTTTTGTGAGTCCCTTTTTTTGAAAATTATGGTTGAATTAAAATGTACATTCCCATATAAATTTGCATGCTCACCTATATGCAGCTCCCACTGCTCTCCCTGCCCAGTGACAGCACTCTCTTCCTCTCTGCTCCCTACGTGTCCTGTCCTCCCAGCAGTCTCCTGTCTCCTCCTCTCTACCCACTTGTTGGTCACTTTTGGTACTCGACAGTAGCTTCAGGGAAGGAAGCTGTTGTCTAATGCACGTCTCCCAAGGCCCGACTCACAACTCTCCTCAGTAATCTGGCCCTGAGCTCTCTCGTCTGAATTAATGGGTCTTGTTCATCTTCCCATAGTTTTTCGTTCATGTCTCTTAGGACTACCTGTTTGGTTATTCCTGAATGTGTCTGTTTTCTCCATTCAGTTGTAAGATCCCAAAAGATAAATTTCATGTATTATTGGGGGATCTTGTTTGATTTTGTTTAACACTCAGAAGCCAGAAATAGTAGACACTCAGTGATTGGAAAGGGTCCATACAAAGGAAAGCTGTTACTGTTGTCAAGTACTGTTGGAAACCCTGGTGCCGTAGTGGTTAAGTGCTATGTCTGCTAATGAAAAGGTCAGCAGTTTGAATGTGTCAGGCGATTCTTGGCAACTCCATAAGGATGGTTCTCCTGTGTCCTGTCAGGTCACTATGATTCAGTGGATGTGAGTTTGGGTCATCCCTGTGCATAAGGTTTAGGTATTTGTAAAGCTGCTAAGACCAAAAATTCCTATGCAAATAAAAGTTCTGTATCCAGGTAGACTCTAAGTGGGATTTCATCATGCATAAAGGGCAGCTTATCATCTTCATCTTTATCTTCTTAAAGCATCTCCTCCTGGTTCCTTACCTGGGAGGCAGTGAGGTGTGGGGAAAGCAATGTGGACCTTGAAGTTGACCACACTTTGAATCCTGACCTTGTGACTCACCAGGTAATGACCTTAGCTAGTTGACTTGTCTGTGCGCCGACTTCCTCAGGTCTGAAATGGGGATAATTACAGTTCTCTTATGACGCATGGCAGCACATGTCAGTGGTTAAATTTGGTCACTTCTCACATCTTCCTCCGTGGTCTCATCACTTCTCATCTGGATGTTTCCCTGGAAAATGACTGTGCATTCTTTCAAGCCACTCTCCTCACTGCTGTTTGTGGGACGTGGATCTGAACACTTCCCTTCAGTTCAAGGCTACCTTATCTGCTTCAGAGTAAAATTCAAATTTTTTAGCCCAAAACTTAAGGTTTTGACCCTCGGTTAGGTCTTCAGTGTTGTATCTCTTTGCCTGCATGTTGATTCGTTCCTCCAGGAAACAGACTCAAAGGCCAAATTAGAGGTATATGAAGTGCGTGGGAACAGGGTCTAGGAAGGATAATGGGAAGATGGAGCAAGAGTAGTCAGGGATAGCCTCTAGACCACAATGCCAGTCTGTGGGAAGGAAGGAGAATTGGAGAAGAGCCTTGGCGTGCAGTGCAGCTCTGAGAAAGTCCTGTCCAGCCCAGCAAGAAGAGTAGGTGCAAAGATCGCATCTAGAGGAGCCCCCTCTGGGGAAGAATGGCCAGTTTAGCTCAGTTATTGTTGGAGTCACCTGGCAGGAGCATATCTTCTCCTTGAGACCTGAGGCCAACTCTGAAGACACCCACAACTTCTCCTTGCAACTGATTCTTTTGGAAGGAATCTGTGTACTTCATGAGTACTGTGATATGCTCTGTGTTCTTTCCTCTGGCCAGGCTGAGTTCCTTCAACAACCATTTAACAGATTGTCAGGCTCCCACTTTGTACCAATAACCAAGTTGAGTGAAGCCAGGCTTCTCTGGTACTGATAGTCTAATGGGAAGGTAAATGCTAATCGGATATTCAGAGTGATGGAAGCCTAATTCCTAACTGCACGGAGTGCACTGAAGGAAACGAAGATCATTCAGGAGGAGCAGATGACAAGGTGCCTGAATTCCTTGAACTCATCATACGTTCATTTGGTGTCCTGACTTTGTGTGTCTTTTCTTCTTCTGCTTTTTTGCTTGTTTGGCTCCCATGGACCTTTCAATAACAATAACCATAAACACATGTATGGGGTGACAAATGTCTTGATTTGTCTCTGACACTCCTAGTTTATGCCTTTCTTCCCAGTGTAATTGTTAATAGCACCCCCCATCGTGCTCAACGTGGCCCCATTGAAACGATGTACTGTATGGCGCTTACAAGCATTTTGTACAGTCTTCTTACTTAATGCCACTGTACCTTTGAAACAGTAACTATGTTGACAGTGTGAAAAGTGAGATAGCAGGAGGCTAAAATAACCTGCTCAAGGTTACAGAGCCCATATGTGGCACAGTGGGGTTTGAATGCAGGGAGTCTTGCCCTGAGCCGGCGCTCTCACCCACCAGCCTGTTTTCCATCTCAGGAGGCTTTACTCAGCAAGTCTCCCACTGGAGCCCACCCTAACCCTGGGACTGGCTGGGCTGTTTCCTGTGTGGTCCCTTACACTCTATCCATGCCTCTGTTGTAAGATGATGGCACGCCAGGAGCGCGCTGCAGAGTGCGTCTCGTGCCTCCGTCACCTCAGCCCCCAGCACCTCACACATTCCTCTAGTGCAGTCAATCTGTTGAACAAATGGATTGAGACAAATGAGAGAGTTGTTGTGGTTGCTGTTGTAGTTGTAGTTAGATGCCGTTGAGTTGGTTCTGACTCATAGTGACCCTGTGAACAACAGAATGAAACACTGCCTGGTCTTTCACCATGTCCACAACCGTTTTTATGCTTAAGCCCATTGTTGCGGCCACTGTGTCAGTCCATCTCATCGAGGCTCTTCCTCTTTTTTGCTGGCCCTCCACTCTACCAAGCGTGATGTCCTTCTCCATCTACTGATCTTTCTTGACAACATGTCCAAACTATGTAAGACACAATGTTGCCATCTTTGCTTCCAAGGAGCACTCTGGTTGTACTTCTTCCAGAACAGATCTGTTGGTTCTTTTCACAGTCCATCAAACATTTAACATTGTTCTCCAACCCCACAATTCAGAGGCATCAATTCTTCTTCTGTCTTTTTTAGCTCATAGTCCATTGTTTGTGTGCATATAATGCTATTGAAAATACCATAGCTTGGGTCAGGAGCATTTTAGTCTTCAAGGTGACATCCTTACTTTTGAATACTTTGAAGAGGTCCTTTGTAGCAGATTTTCCCAGTGCAATGCATCCTTTGATTTCTTGACTGCTGCTTCCAAGGGCATTGATTGTGGACTCAAGTAAAATGAAATCTTTGACAATCTCAATCCTTTCTCCATTTATGATGATGTTGCTTACTGGTCCACTTGTGATGATTTTTGTTTTCCTGATGTTGAGGTGCAATGCATATTGAAGGCTGTGGTCCTTGATCTTCATCAGTAGGTGCCTCAAAATCTTTTTTATCCCCAGCAAGTAAGGTGGTATTGTCTGCATATTTCAGGTTGTTAATGAATCGCCCTCCAATTCTGATGCCTCGTTCTTCATGTAATCCAGCTTCTCAGATTATTTGTTCAGTATACTGATTAAAAAGGTGTGGTGAAAACATACAACCCTGACCCACACCTTTCCTGACTTTAAAACATGCAGTTTCCCCTTGTTCTGTTCTCACGACTGTCTTTTAGTCCATACACAGATTCTTTAAGAGCACAATTAGGTGTTCTAGGATTCCCATTCTCTACAGTGTTACTCATAGTTTAGTATGATCCATACAGTCGAATGCTTTTGTGTAGTCAATGAAACACAAATGAACTTTTTTCTGATATTCTTGGCTTTCAGCCAAGATCATCTGACATCAGTGATGATATCCCTGGTCCTGTGTCCTCTTCTGAGCCCAGCTTGAATTTCTGGCAGTTCTTTGTCAACGTATTGTTGTAGTCACTTTTGAATGATCTTGAGAAGAATTTTGCTTGCATACAATGTCAATGATATTGTTTGGTAACTTCCACATTGGGTTGGATGATGTTTCTTTGGAATGGGCATAAATATGGATCTCTTCCAGTCAGTTGTCCAGGTAGCTGTCCTCCACATTTCTTGGCATAGATGAGGGAGTACTTCCAGGGCGACATCTGTTTGTTGAAATACCTCGATTGATGTTCCATCAGTTCCAGGAGCCTTATTTTTCACCAATGTCTGCAATGCAGTTTTGACTTCTTCTTTCAGTACCATTGGTTCCTGATCATATGTTACCTCTTCAGATGGCTGAACATCGACTAGTTCTTCCTGCAAATACCTTTTCTTGCAAATACCTTTGCAAACGAGAGAGTAGTTTTTATAAAACCACCATGACTAAAAATGTCTATGTAAATGAAAGTTGTGTATCCAAGTAGACTCTAAGGGGAGCTTCATCAGGTATAAAATGTCTAAATTTTATCATCTTCCTCTATAGTGCCTTATACATTTCTGTCCTTATCTCTAGCACTTGAGCTCAAGCTAGAACAGGACCTTGAGACAATTATTTTGCTCCTTTTTGCTGTTTTTTTTTACTTTATCCAACTTGAACCCTAGTGGCATAGTGGTTAAGTGCTACATCCGCTGACTGAAAGGTCAGCAGTTTGAATCTGCCAGAAGCTCCTTGGAAACTATGAAGCAGTTCTACTGTGACCTATGAGGTTGCTATGAGTCAGAATTGACTCAATGGCTCTAGGTTTGGTTTTGGTTTTAATGGTCAGGGATTACTTACTTTCTCCCCTTTGCTTACCACTGTTTCTGGACCACCAAATTATGAGAGCTATGAACTGAAAAGGAGCACTGAACAATTTGAAGAAGTATGTTTCATTATGCTTTGTTTTCTGTGTTTTAATTCTCTTCATGGCATCACATTCACTGGGAAACTTCTATTTTCATAGCCCTGACGTGATGTTTCCTTTTTGGATAGTCCTAACCCAGAGGGCAGTTCGAAATCAGTGGCATTCCTGTTTTTTTCTTTTGTTGTTGGTGTTAAAGGAATATATAATATTTCAAAAGAGAATTTTGTAGTTTGTTAAGGGTCTTTGAAGGGGCTAGGATGGTTGAATAAATGAGAGATGCAGGCATCTTTTCAACTTTACTCTACTGCTTTCTTCTTTCCCTTTCCAGAAGGGACTAGGCATGAGGTAATGTGAAAAGAGGGCATATGGTAATCAGTTCTGAAAGCCTTGGGCTCCATTTGTGTGTATGACTAAGGCCATTCCAAAGGCATAAAGTTTCTTAAGATATCAATGATGACCCTCTTGAAATCAGTACAGATATTAGAAAAAAGACATCTAAGAGATTGTAACAAGGAGAAGTGTTTAGTCAGCTGCTCCATACATACCTTGGTGTCAGAGGATAAGATTTTACTTTCAACCAGTCTTGCTAATAAATTAAAGAATTTACAACTAGATAAAAACCAAAGAGAATGTGTCGTAACCACATGCACATTTATCTTCAACATTTATCAGTTATAGTCATAATCCCTCCTAGTACTCTTGCTAAAAAAAAAAAAAAAATCAACCTGTTTCACCTAGCTCGGCCACTCTTCCCTTCTCTCCCCATCCCAGAGAAGAAATGGGCTTACATCGTGGTCTGGAGCAGGGTGCTGGGCAGTGATCTTGTCCTGAAATGGTGTAGATGTCTGGGAGCTATCAGAAGTCACCGTGTCTTAGGAGAACAGGGAAGGCAGATGGAGGCTGCTTCTGCTGGAATGAGGAAGGCCACACAGCTGGTCTTTGATGGATTATCAGTGTTTGGGGAAGCATGTAGATGAGTGAAAACCCAAAATCCACTGCCATCAAGAAGGAAGTAATAATAATTATAATTTTTTATTATTGTAAGAAAAATGATAGATAACATTTTTTGGCTTGATCACTACATGTCAGGCACTGTTCCAAGCACTTTACATTTTCTGTGTCAGCAGTCCTTACAGTAGCCCAGTGAGGTATAAGAACTGTTAACATCCCCATTTTACAGTTGAGGAACCTGAGGCACTGGGAAGATCGTGAGAAGCTCGGACATGCACAGGGTCAAAGAGTGAGAGTCACGGTTGTCAAGACCAACTCGTTCAGGAAGCCATACTACCAGGAAGAGATGGGCTTGTCCGGACGCACAGTTAGTAGGCGGCAGGAGGAGACCCCCATCCAGGAACCCTGACTTGGGCTTGGTGAGTTTGTTATACCACCTGACTGTCTCGGCTGCCGGGAGCACCTCGGGGCACCCATGATATCAGTTCTCTGCCTTTCAGCTTTTCTGAGGATTGACTCGTCTCTTACTATCTCTTCCTTACAGGAATTTTTTCTTGCTTTCTTCTTTTTATTTTTTATCTTGACTGTGCAAATTATTGAGCCTTGTAAACATGTAAAGAATATGGCCTATTCAAAGCTTGATGCCGAAACAGTAAGAAGCCAAGGGAAGAGCCTCTGATCTCTTTTGAAGTTCTAAATATAAAATAAATTGTTTTCATGGTGGTTTTCTTTTTTTTTTTTTTCCATTTCTTCCACCTTAGAGCCTCAAAAAAGCAATTGATGTCTGGGGGATAATTTCTTTCTCTGCCACCAAAGGCATTGACCACTCTGGTGCTTACTCACTGTCTTACTTTACCTTTGTAATGAAAAACGGCTATAAAAAGTAAAAATTCAATGAGAAAGGAACACTGAAACAGATTACTGATTCTCAAGTCGGGCAGCAACAGCAGAGGGAAAATGGTAGAGATAGAAGGGTTTCTCCTTTCCTTTGTAGCTTCTTAGTGAGTATCACCTTGTTCTCGTGGATTTTTCTTTGTTCAGTATATTGCAGTTAATGATACTCATTGTTTTGGGGCCCAAATTTGGCCACTAGAAGCCTCTTCATTCTGGTTTCTGTGTCTTTTTGACATAACCTTGGTAGTTTTTGAGTCCTTCGTCACTCTCTGTGACAGTGTCTCAGCAAGATGTCACATGTGTTTTCTGACTGGCCTTTTTATAACAGTTACTAAATGTTTTTTTTCTTTTGTGAAAAAATAGCACCCATAGTTTAGATTATAAGTATTTCAGCCTTCAAGAGCAGTATTTTTAGAGAGAGGCTTTATTTTGGAAATGACATTTATAAGATTTCTAAATCAAGAATTTCTGTTTATGACCAATTTCATCTTTGCTCTTATTCAGTGCTTCTGCTAATTTCTGTTTTGAACTGCTGAGTCACATTAAAAATAAAAAAAGAAGAACTTAAAGAAAATACTGATCTTGCTTACTAAGGAAATTTCACGGGGAAAATAATGGAAGAATTGTCAAATTCTGACCATATCCAGAGGATGGTGATGGCATACCCAGATGTTAGCCGTCTTTCAGGGCCTTCTCTGCACTCTGTGTGTAAAGGCTCACGTTTTGCCTCTGATGGCCCCTAGCTTATCTACTCTTGGCTGCTTAGAGGTAACAATACCTATACCTTTTGAGCCAGATATCCCTAGAATCACGTCTTAGAGCACTTCTTTATTAATTTCTGGATAATTCATCATCTTTATTATGTTTTTTTATCTGTCAGCTTAAGCAAAATCACCCTTTTAAGTTTGAGGTGAGGGCTGATTTCAGCACAATATAAAGAACAGAACCTGAGGCATAGCACAGAATCAGGAGTTATATTATATTTATTTATACACGTGTGAGGTATGGGCTGCATCAGTTCTCTAAATGTTTTAATTGTTAAATATAAAATAAGTACAAAAATCATAAAATAATTGAGCAGTTTAATGAACTTGTATTAGACTACCCATGTGCAAAAGTCTGCTTGTTCTCTGTTAGAGGAAGCATACTCCATGGTGAACAGGAAACATTCCTGCTCCCACAGCTGGTCATTCGGTGGCAGCTGGCAGCATCAGCAGTTAGACAGGGGAGTAAGAGTCAGTGTATATTTGGTTTAATTGATGGATGGCCCAGTCCCAGCTAAAGATCTTGTCCACTCCAGTGTGGTTTGCTATCTCCCAGGGTCCTGGTCTCAGAAAAACCACAGGAAGCAGCAGCATGCCATACAGCCCAGTCCTGGTCTAAGAAGTCAGGTGCTTGCTTCCACTGGCCTAGGCCAAATCAAGGGGCTGTGTTTTTGTCGTTTCTGTTCTCATTTGCTTGTTTGCTTTTTATGGCGATCCTTAGAAAGATGTCATAAAGCTATGACATTATGATGGTCAGCCTTTAATATTGCTGTTTGGGACAGGTGAGAGAAGCGTACTTTTGTCATGAAGATTGATTGTATCATGCCTGCAATGTTCATGACAAATACTTGAAACCTGAGCAGTTAGTGCTTACATGCATTCACCATGTGTGACAGCAGCAGCCATAGTAGAGCTTTGAGCCCTTGTTCTTTTGTTGTGCTCGTTTTGTTTGCCTGGCCGTCTAGTAGGTCAAACCATTATATGGTGGTCCATTAGAGTAGGGCTCCACATGCCTGTGCCTTTCAGAAATGATGCCTTCATTAGGGAAAACCCATTCTTACCAGAAAACTTTGCATAGATGCCTGCACTAGAGAAAACCCATTCTCATCAGAGAACTTTGCATAGAGCTATACATAAATATAGTTGGTATGATACCTCTCTGATGAAAAGAAAAAGATCTTTACTATGTCTAAAGTGATTGAACTTTGGGTCCCAAATATTTTAGCCCGTGGAAGGCATTTGAGGCAATACAAAGAAGTTTGGCCATCACCTGTGCTCAGAAGGTATTTGGAGTTGTGTTACAGAGACAAAGCTCAGCAAGCTACCCAGAAATGCCAAGAAGTAGGTGAAAGGTGACCTAGGGCAGGCAGTATGTGATGTAAGATTGACAGGAAGGTGGGAAAGGCTTCCCAGAGGTGGTAGAACATGAACAAGAAGGTCTTGAGTTGGACTTCTGAGAACGGGGAGAACTCAGGAGGGCATGTTGTTGTGTGCTATTGAGTTGACACCCTATAGGACAGAGCAGAACTGCTCCATAGGGTTTCTTACACTGCTCTTTATAAGAGCAGATCACCAGATCTTTTCTCTCACAGAGTGGGTGGTGGATTCAAACTGTCAACCTTTGATTAGCATCCCAGCGTCTAACCTTGTATCACCAGGACTCCTTCACAAGGCCATAGACATGAGCAAAGCTAACAAAGCATGTGAAAGATGTATTCTGAGGAACTGAGTAGAAAATTAAGCTGGAGTGGAAAGAGAGGATACAAATGGATAGAGGAAAGAAGTAGTGGTGGATAAATTGGGAAGGGGAGGTTTGTTGTTGATTGTAGAAGACAGTAAATTCCAGCCTTCATGGTTTGGAGATGTGAAAGTGTTCTAGTGACGGTGGTGTTCTCATGGTTGCCTGGGAAGGGCATCCAGGAGGAGTGGGGACAAGGCTAAAATCAGGTAACTGGAAGAAGGTTGCCCATGGGGATGTACTTTTGAGTAGAAACAGCTTAGGTTGCTGTTTTTCACTTCTAAACTAACCTGATGTAGTTTTTTACTCCTTGAGAGCAGTTGATCACAGAAAGAAAAAGTTTTGAATGATGTGTGGTACCAAGCAGTATATCCAAACCATATTGGAATTTTGGACTTGAAATAAATTTTGACATCAGTAATTCTTTTTAAGGGCATTTCTGACTGATAATAGATATTCTAATAGCTGCTTACTAGTCATGAAGCTGTGACATTACTGTAGATAGCCTGTGGCATTGCTGTTTGGGATCAGGTGGGGGAAGCTTCTGTCATTAGGACTGGCTGTTCAGAGGCCACAGATACCTTGAGTCATCACCAAATCCCTGAGATCTGGTCTCTGCATGCTGATAAATGAAATAGTCACCATTAGTTCTTGTCAGTTATCTGGCTAACTTCTCAGCTGGTGCCCTATACCTTTTAAGATAACATATAGTTATATTTTGAATTAGAAAAATAAATTTTAATATGTCTGGTTGTCACTTATTGACACGATTAGAGTCCAAAGACTAGGTCATTATGCAAAAATCAGCATTATGTGAAAATAGTAGATAATCACATGTATCACAAAATGGAAGGATGACTGCATCAGTATGTAGCTGCCAAAATGAATCACTACGTAATTGCCAAAACACTGAGAATCATGGCCCAGCCAAGTGGGCACATAACATTAACCATCGTAGCCAGTGTTCCTCTTGCCTTGTGCTTCAAAGTTTGTACTAGCAGACGTACGTTGATAATGCACACAAAACTGTCAAATAGTAGATTTTTTACTGTGGATGTTGATGTGAAATTTCATGTAACAAGATAGTTGATAAGTGAGAAGTAGGTGTGTTTTAATTTGTAAAAAATTTAGTGTTTATTATTGTAATTTAGATGAAGGTTTATAAGTCAAACTAGCTACTCATTAAAAGATTAGTACACAAACTGTTTTGTAACATTGGTTACCAACCACATGTCATGTCAACACTCTCCCTTCTCAGCCTTGGGTTCCCTGTTGCCAGCTTTCCTCCTCTCCTCCCTTCTAGTCCTTGCCCTTGAGCTGGCGTGCCCCTTGAGTCTCATTTTGTTTTATAGACCTGTCTCATCTTGGGCTGAAGGATGAACCTCAGAATGACTTCATTATTGAGCTAAAAGGATATCCAGGGGCCGTAATCTTTTTTGGTGAGTTAGAATTTTTTTCTACATTTTTCTCCAGCCAGCTCTGTCCGGCACCCTCTGTTGTGATCCATGTTAGAGCAGTCATGTGAAACGTCTAGTTTTGCTGGACTCAGTCTGGTGGTGGTCATGGTAGATATGGTCCATTACTCCGCTGAACTAACCTTTCCTTTGTGTCTTTGTTTCTCTTCATTTTCACTTGCTCTAGACAGGGGAAGACCAGTGGAATATATTAGATGGCTGTTTACAAGTTTTTAAGACCGCATGTATTTTACTTAAAAAAAAAAAAGTGAAACTGATTTTCGTATTTTTTGCTGGCAATTCAGTTTTTGATAGTTTTTTGTTTTTGTTTTTGCTATCTACTTTAATCTCAGTGTGCATCATGCTTCATGAATGCCAGTTGGTGCCCCATGCCAGGTAAGTTTGATGACACCAATATAGGTTGTTACTCTTAAGACTCACTCTATAACTGAATAGGCAGTAAATTAACAAGAAAAGAAAGTAGAAAAGATATTCAGGAGCAGGAAAGAACCTGGCTGAATGAATGTCTGTGTTTCATATCCCAGATTTGTACCAGACCATGTGATTCAGAGATGCAAGCTAATTCTCCTTTCTTGACTTGTGGAGGGAAAAATTATGCTAATGGTCTGGCTGGCAGTCTTGTTTATTCATTAACTAACCCACTGAAGTCAGTCTGACTGGCTTGCATAAACTACAAATGAATTTGTTGGCTGGCTTCATACCAGCATTTGGTGAAAGTTCCAAGTCCAGTCAAATGTCAACTTAGCATGTGCTCAGTGTGCAGAAATAGTTCCCCAACCAAACCTCATAAAAGTGAAGAAGGCTCGGTTAATGGAATGAGAAGGAAATCTACATTCTGACACGATAGAGGTAGAACATAAACAAAAGACTAAAGTGAAACCAGCAAAGATGAAGAACAACACAGTGGGGCTCAGTGTGTCTTAAAGGTATGTTACCAAAACCCTGGAGAACTTTTGGCAAGTACATAATTAGAAAATGAAATGTTACCTACAAGGAAGGTCATTGCTTTTAAAACATATAGATTGACACCCTAAGATCTACCAAAAAACAAAAAAACTTAAACTTGTCAGTGAGTTGACTCCAATTCATAGTGACATCATAGATGTCAAGTACAAGTGTACTTGTAGGATTTTCACAGTTGTCATCTTCTGGAAATAGATTGCCAGGCTTTTCTTCCCAGATGCCCCTGGATGTGCTCACCTCGCCAACCCTTCAGGTAGTAACTGAGTACTTAACTGTTTGTAACACCTAGGAAATCCCCAGGATCTATGAAAGCAACCCCACTGTCAATTATAACTCATAGTGACCCTATAGGACAGAGTAGAACTGCTCCATAGAGCTCCCAAGGAGCACCTGGTAGATTCGAACTGTTGACCTTTGGATTAGCAGACAACACTTAACCACTTCACCATCAGAGTTTCCTGAGATCTATAGTCCTTTCTGTAAAATAGCTCCATTGTCTAGAGCCAGGTAAAGTGTTGTCAGTGAACATGTCTGAATTCTGTTATTTCAAGGTAATGATGCTTGTTAACTGTGACTGTTCTCCAGGAGGGTTCCCCCAAGCCCTACCACTGATTTAATTTTAAAAGAAAAATACTGTGTGACTGTTGTTTTGTTGGAAACCCTGGTGGTGAAGTGGTCAGGTGCTATGACTGCTAACCAAAAGGTCAGTAGTTCAAATCCAACAGGCGCTCCTTGGAAACTGTATGGGGCAGCTCTTTTTGCCCTATAGTGTCATTATGAGTTGGCATTGACTCGATGGCAGTGGGTTTGGTTTGGTTTGGGGGGTTGTTTTGTTTGGTGTCCAGTATACAGGGGCTTGATGTTGACATATTAAGATTCTTTCCTTTTAAGCTGTGGGTGGGATAACTTTGAGGCAAAGTCATCAGTAAGTAATTTCCCACCACTTGTAAGGAAACTGTGTACTGATATATTGCCAAATAAAGCTTGGGAAGTCAATGTACTTCCATTCTCATATTGGTTTTATAAGAAATTCCAAGATTTTATTGTAAGAGTGAGATGAGGAAGTCTCAGTGTGGTTATCATCCGGAAGATCTGTTATTTAAAGCTTTGAGTGTCTCCTTTTCAGTATAAATTAAGTGCATAAAACCAAAACCAAACTCACTGCCATTAAGTCAAGTCGATTCTGACTCATAGTGACCCCCTGGGTCAGAGTAGAACTGTCTCTTAGAGTTTCCAAAGAGTGCTTGGTAAATTTGAACTGCCAACCTTTTGGTTAGCAGACATGGCAGTTAACCACTACGCCACCAGTGTTCCCAAGTGCATATAGGTAATATATTTTTTTATTTTATAAAATAGAGATCATACTCTATACAAAAATGTAAATCCTGAATTTTCATACATCATGTAATCTGCCATGTCACCTTCTTTGAGAAAATCAATTTTTAGTTACTGATTAATAATATTCTATTATGGATGTCCCACAATTTAAGTATTCACACCCCTTTTTTGTTAAATACTGTTATTCGTTGTTTTTTGTACTTTCATAAAACAATGATAGTCATCTGTATACATTTTATTAATGTCTGCAATTTTTTTCTGGAAAATTTGCTGTAAATAAAATTATTGAGCTCAAAAAATATATAACATAGACTGTAAAAAGATGGCAGAGTATACACACTTCTCCTCATTTCCCTCTGAGAACTATGGCCTGGATAATATTTGTATGGAGCACTGAACATTTGGGGAGCCCTAGGACCTAGCATATTTGACTAGGCAACAGTATCAGACTAATCTTCCACTCTCAAAAACAAGCCAGCGGCCATCTGACCTCTGCTTCTGCTATTTCACAGTATCAGAGAACTGCAGTTTCCAGGAACAGCTGGTAACATACTTTCATTATCAGCTGGAAGACGGAGTCACTGCTCTTGACTGCCTGTTTCGTCCAGGCCAGCACGTTGGACAGCTCCTAGTTCAACCCCTGGACTGCTCTTGACATAGAAGTGAAGTTTACTTTTAAGACTGAGAGGCCTGTGTATTTGCCTGGAGATTTGTCTGTTGAGAGGCCCCACATCTTTTCCTGCAACCCTTCTCTGACCCATATTGTAGGGTTGGCTGACAGTCCTCAGTGTCTCCATAAGCAGGGCGCCCTCTTTGCCACCCAATAAGTGAGACTTCCACCCCAGAGAGTCCAATTGGGGCAAATAACTACAGTATTAGAGACTGCTGGTGACCAACAGTTCTCTTAGATCCGATACTAGAGAAGTCAAACAATGTCTAGATGGCATGCAGGCAGTAGATCATAATTAATCATTTAAAGAAGCAGTCTTCAGATGCTCCAGAAAATTCCCAAAATATTCAAAAAATTTCCCAGGTGAAGAAGCCTTTCTGAATCTATCGAAGGTCAAGTACAAAAGAATCATGTATAGAACCCTCCTACAGGTTAAACAGAACACGGTAGAACAAAATGAAAAATTTAGTAAGCGATTTGAGCTGATGGAACATCAATGATCTGAAATACATCAGATCAATAACAAAATTATGTTAGATAATTCAATCCAAAACCAAAAGGGTAGGATTGAACAGATAGAAATTAGACTCAGTGACTTTGAAGACAGAGCAACTGACACCAGCATTTATGAGCAGAAACAAGAGAAAAGAAATAAGAAAAATGAAGATGCATTAAGAAACATTTGGGACTCCATTAAGAGGAATAATTTACGTTTAATTGGAGTTCCTGAACTAGGGGGGATTAATGACAATATAGAAAGTATTGCTGTAGAGATGCTAACAGAAAACTTTACTGAGATTATGAGCAAGGAAAACATAGGTATCCAAGATGTTTATTGAACACTGCAAAAGCTAGACCCAAAAAGAAAGATGCGAAGGCATATTGTAATCAAGTTTAATAAGATGCTTCTGAAGGCAGCAAGGCTCAAAGCAAAGCTAACACTTCGAGAGAAACCCTTTAGGCCTTCATCTGACTTCTCTGCAGAAACAATGCTGGCTAGAAAACAGTGGACAGACACATTCAAAGTCCTGAATGAGAAAAATTTCAATCCAAGAATTATTTATCCTGCAAAATTGTCTGTCAGATATAATGGTGAAATTAAGACTTTTGAAGATAAAGAGAAGTTTAGAGACTTTGTAAAAACTAAACCAAAATTATGTGAAATATTGAAAGAAGCTCTTCCTTTACAAAAACAGGACCAATTAAGTGTACATTTAAGGTGACAATTTTGGACACCTCATCCAAAATTCTAATTAGTTAGGGAAGTCACAAAACTTAATCAAAGCTACAGTATTAAGATGAGGGAATCTGTGATCATATCATGACAAGTATAATACCATCACATTAAAAGAGGGATAGACTACAGTAGTTATAGTCATTTCAGATGCAGATGAAGTTTCAGAGTTATGCAGTAGTTAAAGTTGGGTTTAATCCTAATATATTAAGGGGAGTAATATATGTAGCCATAAAGCAAATTAACAATGCATTGTATCAAAATAAGAAATGCAGTACAGGAGTCCCAATGAACACAAAACCAACATTGAAACAACAACCCATAGAGAAGAATGGCCCAGAACAGAACATTAAGAGCAATGTAGAAAAGATTAACATAAAAGTAATTACATCAAAATGATACCACTAAGCACATACCTACCAATAATTACACTGAATGTGAATGGACTGAATGCTCCAGTAAAGAGACAGTGAGTGGCATCCAGGATCAAAAGACACGACCTGTCTATATGTTGCTTACAAGAAAAGCACCTTAGACTTAAAGATACGAACAAATTCAAAATTGAAGGATGGAATAATATATACCAAGCTAACAATATACAAAGAAGAGCAGATGTGGCAATACTAATCTCAGGTAAAATAGATTCTAATTTAAAATCCACTACTGTGGACAAGGATGGTCACTATTTATTGCTGAAAGGTTCAATACTCAAGGAGGACTTAATAGTATTAAATATTTATGCACGCAATACCAGATCACTTAAAAAAATTGAACAAATACTGACAACACTGAAAAACGAGATAGATCATTCTACAGTGATAATTGGAGATTTCAACACTCCCTTTTCAGTTATGGGTAGATCATCCAGGAGAAAGCTCAGTAAAGATGTAGAAGATCTTACTGTAGCAATCAACCAATTTGAATTTATCGACATATACAGATCTTTTCATTCATCAACAGATAAGTACACCTTCTTCTCCAATGCATTTGGAACATTCTCCAGAATAGACCATGTGTTAGGTCATAAAACAATTTTTTATAAAATCCGAACCATTGATTTACTGCAAAGTATCTTCTTGGAGCATAGAGCTATAAAAGTTGAAATCATTAACAGAAAAGTCATAGGTAGAAATTCAAACTTATGGAAACTAAACAACACTTTGCGCAGAAAACCTTGGCTTATAGACGAAATCAAGGACAAAATAAATAAATTTATGGAATCAAATGAGAATGAAAACATATCTTACCAGAATCTATGGGATACAACAAAAGTGTTGCTCAGAGATCAGTTTATAACTACACACATCCAGAAAGAAGAAAGGGCCCAAATTAAAGAACTAACCTTACAGCTTCAACAAGTAGAGCAACTGAAGAACCTCTCAGGCACCAGAAGAAAACAGATTATAAGGAGTAGAGCAGAACTAAATGAATTAAGAGAATAGAAAAACAATCGAAAAAATTAACAAAACCAAAAGTTCTTTGAAAAGATCAAAAAAATTCATAAACCATTGGCTAAACTTACAAAAGCAAAACAGCAGAAGATACAAATAACCCTATTAAGAAATGAGATGGGAGTTGTTACAACAGACCCAGCTGAAATAAAAAATATCGTAACAGAATACTGTGAAAGGCTGTACTCTAACAGGTTTGAAAACCTAGAGGAGATGGACAAATTTCTAGATTCATATGACTCACCAAGATTATCACAAGGAGAAGTAGATGAACTCAACAAGTCTATAACAGAGAAAGAGATTGAGAAAATCATCAAAAATCTATGAACCAAAAGAAGTCCTGGCCCACATAGCTTCACTAGAGAATTCTACCAAACTTTTAGGGAAGAGTTAACTCCAGTACTACTGAGGCTATTTGACACCATAGAAAGGGATGGAATACTCCCAAATTCATTCTGTGAAGCCAGCGTAACTCTGATACCAAAGCCAGGGAAAGATCCACAAAAAAGTGAAAATTACAGACCAGTATCACTCATGAACCTAGATGCAAAAATCTTCAATGAAATTCTAGCCTGTAAAATTCAACAGCATATAAAAAAAATAATTCATCATGATCTAATTGGTTTCATTCCAGGGATGCAAGGCTGATTCAACATCAGAAAAACAGTTAATGTAATCACCCACATTAATAACAGAAAAGATAAGAATTGCCTGAAAGTTCAACACCCATTCATACTTAAAACTCTCAGAAAAATAAGAATAGAGGGGAAATTCCTCAACACAATCAATAGCATCTACACAAAGCCAACTGCCTTCATCATCCTGAATGGTGAGACTGAAAGAATTCCCTTTGAGAACAGGAACTAGACAAGGATGCTTACTCTCTATTCAACATTGTGCTAGAAGTTCTAGCTAGAGCAGTTAGACAAGACAAAGAAATAAAGGGCATCCGTACCAGCAATGAGGAAGTAAAAATCTCCCTATTTGCAGATGATATTATTGTTTATACGGAGAATCTAAAGGAATCCATAAGTAAGCTATTGGAACTATTAGAGGAGTTTAGCAAAGTAACGGGATACAAGATAAACATAAGTAAATCAGTAGGATTCCTTTATACCAACAGTGAGATTACTAGAGAAGAAATCACCAAATCAATTCCATTCACTGTAGCCCCCAAGAAGATAAAATACCGAGGAATAAATCTAACTAGAGAAATAAGAGATCTTTACAAAGAGAACTGCAAGACCTTACTACAAGAAACTAAGAGAGGCTTATATAAATGGAGTGATCTACCCTGTCTGTGGATAGGTAGACTCAACATTGTGAAAATGTCTTTTTGCCCAAAGCAATCCCAATACAAATTCCAGGGACATTTCTTAATGAGCTGGAGGAACAAATCATCAACTTTGTTTGGAAAGGGAAGAGACCTTGGATAAGTAAAGCACTACTGAAGAAGAAGAAAATACTGGGAGGCCTCTCACTACCTGACTTTAGAGCCTATTACACTGTAACAGTAGTCAAAACATCCGGTACTATTACAAAAAGTGACATATAGACCAATGGAGCAGAGTTGAGACTCCACAGATACCACCATCCTCCTATGAACAGTTGATATTTGACAAAGGCCCCAAGATTTTAAACCCAGAATCTTAAGAACGGTCTCTTTAACAAATGGTGTTGGCAAAATTGGATATCCATCTGCCAAAAATAGGAACAAGACTTGTATCTCACATGTTTTACAAAAACCAACTCAAATTGGGTAAAAGACCTAAATGTAAAATCTCAAGCGATAAAGCTCATCCAAGCTAAAATAGGATCAACAATGGAAGTTTTAATACACAATGTAGATAGACTTTAAAATCTGACAAACAAAGCACAATCAACAGAACAGAAAATAGATAAATGGGAACTACTAAAAATCAAAGACTTTTGCTCATCCAAAGACTACATCAGAAGAATTAAAAGACCGCCTGCAGAATGGGAAAAAATATTTGGCAACTATGTGTCAGACCGATGTCTGATCTCCATAGTCTACAAGGTATTACAAAATATCAACAAGAAAAGAATAAATGATCTAATTAATCGATGGGCAAGGAAATAGACATTTCTCTAAAGAGGATATTCAGGTAGCCAAAAGACGCATGCAGAATTGCTCATGATCATTAGCTATTAAAGGAATTCAAATCAAAACTACAATGAGATACCATCTCACCCCAATAAGGTTGGCCATGATCCAAAAAACCACAAAACAACAAATGCTGGAGAGGCTGTGGAGAAATTGGAACTCTCCTACACTGCTGGCAGGATTGCAAAATGGTCCAACCTCCTTGGAAAACAATCTGGTGCTTCCTTAAAAAGCTGGAAATTATCTAGATATACCATTTGATCCTGTAATTCCACTGCTCGAAATTTATCCTTCAGAAACAAAGGTTGTCACATGGATAGACACGTGTATATGAATGTTTGTTGCAGCACAGTCCACAATAGCAAAAAGTTGGAATCAACCCTGATGCCCATCAACAGATGCATGAATAAGCAAGCTATGGTACATATACTCAATGGAATACTGTGCTATGATAAAAAACAATGATAATTTTAGAAAATATAACATGGTCTTGTTTGGATGAAATCATGCTGAGTGAAATCAATCAGTGTCAAAAGGACAAATTTTGTATGAGACTTCTGTTATAGGGACTTAACAAGAGAATTATCCACAGAAGAAAATGACTGTTGTCTACATGGGTGGGGGGGGGCTGAGGGTTTATAACACATGAGATAATTGATAGATGTTAGAAACTTTATTCTCTTAGTGTATTTAATAAAAAAATTAAATTAAAAATATATATAACATGCATTTTTTGAACAGATACATGCACACAAATGTAGCACATTCCACAATAGCGAAAAGATGAAATCAACCCAGATGCCCAACAACAAATGCATGTGTAAACAAACTATGGTACGTGTACTCAGTGGAACACTGTGCAATGATAAAGAACAATGATGGTTTTAGGAAGCATCTCATAACCTGATTTCAACTAGAAGACATTATACTGAGTGAAATCAGTTAGCAGCACAACCACAAATATTGTATAAGACCCCTACTATAAGGATTTAAAAATAGGCTCATGTACAGAAAAGACTCTTTAATGGCTGCAAGGAAGAGGAGGGAGGGAGATGGCTGGTCATAGATTAGACAGCTGATAGAAATTTGGTTGGATGAAAGCAGTGACAGCACACAGTAGAAAGAAGATCAACTTAACTGGACTTCTGCGTAAACTGAAAACTCTTCTAATCTTAACCGAGTATTGCAGGGATAGGGTAGCAAAGGCGGGAGTCTGGGGACCATGCTCTCAGGGGACATCGAGGTCAGTTGGCGTAACTGGCCTATTGCTACGAGAGTCTTCTGCACCCCATGTGGGTCAGTGGCATCTAGGGTCTTAACAGCTAGCAGGCTGCCATCTGAGGCGTATCAGATGGTCCCAACTCATCTAGAACAATCACCAAGAATAGCAAAGGCATGAGGGCAAAAGAGCCCGAGACACAGAAGGACCCGTGTGAATGGGTGACTGTTTCAACATGGGACCAGAAGAACTAGATGGTGCCCGGCAACTACCAAAGACAGCCGTGATAGGGCACACAATGTCGAGTCCCAGTGGCAACATGAGAAAAAGAGGGGTGCACCTCAAGAACTCTATTAGAAGAGGGCAATTGATAGTCCAGCAGCCTGGGGGTTCCCCTGGGAGCATGGCCACTATACCTGCTGCTGCCTTTAACCAAAAAACATTACTGAGGTGAACTCTTTGGACAGGAATAGACTGGACTTGGGGACACAGTGTGACCATGTGGTGTGTGTGCTTTATGGTTCTGTGCATCTATAGTATGCTGTCCTGCTGGTCTCTTACCAGAATGGAGAGGAGAAGGTGGAGAGGAGGTAACAGGAGATTGTTAAGAGAACATGACATTAAGAGAACATAAAACGAAAAGGAGCAGCATGCTGTCACTGGGCAAGGGAACAGAAGGACCAGCAGATAGGCGGGCATGCAAATTTAATTTGGATTGTATACTTTCACTTACCTTAAAAAAAAGACAAAATATATATATATAAAATATGTATTTTTAATAAACATCATCAGAGTGCTTAAAAGATGGGTTCAGTTTATATTTTTTCCAAGATTGTGTGAAAGTATCTTTCAATATGCCCCACCAACACCAACTATTACATTAAAAATTACTATTTTCTAGTTTCATTGATTGTCTTAATCACCCACTACTGCTCTAACAGAAATACCACTAGTGGATGGCTCTGGCAAAGAAAAGTTTACTCTTCCACAGTCCAGTAGGCTACAAGTCCACATTCAGGGTGTCCACTCCGGGGGAAGGCTTTCCCTCTTGGTTGGCTCCTTGTGTTGCATCCATCTTTGGTGAGGGAGTGTCATGGCACAGGAGCCTTGGGTCTGAAGGACAGCGTCTTCTCCTGGTGCTGCTTTGTTGATGGGATGAGGTTCCCAATTCTGTTTGCTTCCCTCTCTTTTTATCTAGTGTACGATGAAAGGGTAAAAGGTGGTACAAGCCGTGCTCCAGGGAAACTCTCTTAGCAAGAGAGTTGCAATCCCACCCTAATCCTCTTTTAACATAATCATCCTATCTTTTAGCCACAGGCAGAGATTAGGATATATAGCATAGGAAAATCACAAAATGTTGGGAATGATGACCAAGCTAAATGGCTACATACATTTTTGGGGGGATGCAGTTCAATCCATGGCATTGATAAAACATGATATTTTAACTTGTATTTCTTTGAATACTGAAAAATTTGAACTGGATCATATAATTGTGTACTTGTATTTATTACTATTTCAGCTTATTCTGCATTCTAGAAAACAGTCTTGATAGAGAGGCTTCCCAGTGAGAATGAGTGATGGGAGCAATCATGGTTTATAACTATGGTAACCACAAACCCAGGCATAGGGACATCTGTTCTTGTGAATTTCCTGATTAGATCAGTGGCTTTTTTCTTTTTAATGTCTACTTAATGCACATCTGTCATAACTTTCTATTTCTTATTAATTTTTGCCTGACAATTATTGATTATGGTGTACAATATGGCTTTTTTAAAGCCATTAAACAAGCTGTCTGATAGAGTGGGGTGGTTTTTCTTATTACTAACTTATGAATTCATTAGTCTAGACTGAAGAACTTTGCATTTTGAATACATACCAAGTCAAACCCATTGGCCATCAAGCTGATTCCAGCTCCTGGTGACTGCATATTTTACAGAGTAGAACTGAGCACCATAGGGATTTCATAGCCATAATCTTTTTTTTTTCTTTTAATTGTGATTGGCAGTATACAATCCAAATCAATTTTGCATGCCTGCCTATCGGAAGCTTCTTCTGCTCTGCTTGCCATGTGACAACACACTCCTCCTACTCATTCTATACTTGTTTTGTCCTTCTAACAATCTCCTGTCCCCTCTTCTCCACCCTCTTCTCTTCCGTCTTGAAAAAGACCAATAGAACAGCATCCTATAAATGCATAGAACCACAGAGTACACACACCATATGGTTACATTGTGTCGCTGAGTCCAGTCTATTTTTGTCCAAAGAGTTGACCTCAGTGGTGTTTTCCAATCAGGAGCAGCACAGGTCTAGGGGTCATGCTCCCAGGGGATCCCCCCGGCCATCGGATCATCAGTTGTCATCTTTTATTAGAGTTCTTCTTGAGCTGTACTCTTCTTTTTCTCATGTTGCCACAGGGACTCAACATTGTGTGCTCTGTCACAACTGTGTTAGGTGATGGCTGGGCACCACCTGGTACTTCTGGTCACATGTTGATACAGTTTCCCATTCGCATGAGTCCTTCTGTCTCCTGAGCTCTTTTTTCCTTATGTCTCTGTTGCTCTTGGTAATCATCTGTTCTGGATGAGCTGAGACCTTTGGTGTACCCCAGATGGCAGCTTACTAGCTTTTAAGACTCCAGATGCCACTGACCACTGTGGGGTGCAGAAGACTCTCTTAGCAATAGGCTAGTTATGCCAATTGGCCGTAGCCAGTTGGTCATAATCTTTATAGAAGTATATGACCAGGCCTTTCTTCCATGAGGGAACCCTAGTGGTGCAGTGGATTAAGTGCTGTCTGTTAACCAAAAAGTCAACAGTTCAGATCTGTTCCTTGGAAACCCTATGGGGCACTTCTATTTTGACCTATAGAGTCTCTGTGAATCAGAATTGACTCAATAGCAGTGGCCTGGCCTATTCCATGGTGTCACTGAGTGTGTTCAAATTGCCATCCTTTCAATGAGTAGCTGAGTCCAAACCATTTGTTCCATCCAGGGGCATTTTTTCTACCTTCTCGCAAAACGTAATCAAATTAGGTTGGGAGAGGCGGTCAAGAGAAAATAGTGGGTTAAGTCTGAAGACTTGGTTTTCAATCCTGGCACTTTGAGTGACTTTGCCAAGTCATATATATCTTCAAGCCTTAGAATTTCCACCTATAAAGTAGAAATAATAATCTCAACCTTATTCACCATAGAAGCCAGCCAAGCCATAGAAAGTATTCATAAAAATTAAAGAAAATATGTGAAAACACTTCGTAAACTGCTTTTGAAAGTATAGAACTGTAAGCTATTGCTGTAGAATATATCTTTTTTCATTAAAGAATTCATCAACTGGTTATATATTGGTTGATATCTATTGTTAGGTGGCTGTCTGGTTTGCAGGCCACCCAAATATCACAAACCTCGACCCATGCATAAGTGAGCATGCTCTCTCTAAGTCTTTCTGTATCTGTTGATCTTCTCTTCCTAAAAACTCTGTTTTGAGAGACTTTTAAAAACCATTCATGGTAGCGCAGGAAAATGCATGTATCTAGTTTGTTCTGAGCTTCTCAGAGAATACTCATGAAGTTGGGACCTTCTCTTGCTTGCCCTCAAGCAGGTTGTCCAGTCTGATAAAATAACTGAGTCCAAAAAGTATGGTAACGTCATCAGTACTTGGAGCTTCAGAATGACACGCAGGCCATGACAGGCAGCTTGCGGATTTTCTTGGCCACCACAGTGAGAGGCCCTTCACCGAGGTGGCAGCAGCGATGGTAGAGAAAGTAGCTGGGAAGAGACAGTCTACTCTTTGAGCCTTGGATTTAGGAACAATTAGCCAAGTGCCGTTGAGTCGGATCCGACTCATGGCGACCCTAGGGGCCGGGGAGAACAATTAAGTGATGCAAAAAAGTCAACTTTGTTTCAGGTCTAGACTGACAAGATAACAGCAGTGAGAAGGACAGAAGAGTCCCCTGCAGTGACTGGTTGGCCATCCCAGAGTGCTGCAAAATGCCTCCGGGGCTTCCTTGGCTCCAGGATGTAGGAACTACAGCTTGGCTTCTCCCCTAGCCTTTCTCACCAAAGTTGAACTCTTAAAAAGTTTTCATTCTGTAAAATTTTAAATTTATAATCTTTATTTGGACAGTTTTACAATGTCTGAAAATATTATAATGGTTCACTTTTTTAAAATTTTGGGGATAGCATTTGTCTGTAATCCGTAACTGTGACGTGATGGCCATGATTATTATTTTAATTAATTTGCCACCTTTTCTTTTTAAAGATGTGTTTCTGCTCTGTAGAATGGTAACCTGGATTTGTTTTCACTGGAGTATATCCTCCTGTGTGTTCATAATTCCTGGTGTAGTCTTTATGATGTTAGTAGTTAGTAGCAAATTCATTTTCCATGAAGTGAGTATAACTTAATGTAACCATTCCCTCTTGTAGTATGTGTGCAAAGTTTCTGATTTTTTATTATCCACTGAAGCTATATTGATATTATATTTGTTCATAGAAGTGTCAGACACTTCAGAGTAAAGAGAGGATGTAGGTAGAAGGAAATGGCACAGAGTTTTGTAAGCATATGAGTAAGTTTCCTTAGTTGTGTCTGAAAGTTCTAGAGCTTAGTAGGTTCTTGGGAGGTAAAAGATAATCTGCTTTTTAATATCTTTGGCCTGTAGGTGAGGATTGGAAGGATAGACCTGAGGCCCCTCTTGAGGTGGGGAGCTGGACCTGAAGCCCCTGTTTGAAAGTGGGACCCTCAGCCACTTGCACTCTGCGTAGGGGTGGGTGGGATCCCACTTCCACCCAACAAGGAGAGCAGCAAGAAAACTTGGCCCTCAGTCTCTGGGTGGGCAATCACTATGGCCGGCGCCAGAAGATCTGCTTCTGGGGAGTAGCTCTCGCTTCATTTTTTGTGTGAGATCTTGCCAATTTATTTCTCTGGGCTAGTTTCATCTTATATAAAAATAGAGAGATCAGATCAGATAAGAAACTAAGAAACTTGCCAACATCTCTAATTTTGTGATTTGTATGTGTCCTGTCTGTCCAAAACTGCCCTGTAGCCAGTTGCTAGTTCAATCATCATTTCTAAATGAAACTTCTCTGTGATGTGAAAATATGCAGATTTTTGTTTATCGGCTCTCTCTTAGCACATGTCCCTTCTGATAAACTTCAGAAAATTAATAGAGCTTATTGGGTGGAAAAATTCAGTTCTGGTGGGGACAGAAATTTTCCAGAACAGATGGTGAGAAGGCTCAATGCGTTTAGCTTTAAAACGCTTTTATGCCTTTCCTGGCATTTTATGTTTACTGTTAAGACAGCGTGTCTTTCTGACTTGAAAGTACAGCTAAGAGCAGAGCTGCTTCTGATTCATGGGAAACCATAATGCTGCCTTGGGGGATGGCTAACGCCCCTTTTATGCTGGTTGAGTCCTGCTCAGAAGTCAGCCCCAAATGTGTGGCAACAAGGAAGCTGATGTGCCGAGCAGACACCTGGGTATCTGAGAAAGTAGCTAAGCTAGCTATAAACCTGTTACAGTTTTTAGAGGAACTATCAGAGTGTCATATAGATGGCAAGTACTGTAGCCAATTTCTAGTTCAGTCCTTTTTTCCAAAGGAAACATCTCTTGTGATATGAACATAAACAGATCTTTGGTTTTCAGCCATCTCTTAACCCATGTCCTTCTTGTAAAACCTCAGAATCAGTCGTGTCCCTACCCCCTCCAACACACGTGCGCTTGAGATGCTGCTGTTAGCTTGATAGGCTTTGGTGCAAACACAAAGAACACTAGATTCACTCACTGCAGGGCAATGCGCATAAGGTTTCAGATCCACCACTTACTCACTGTAGCCTTGACGACTCCTCAAACTTCCTGTTTTCTTTTTTGTAAAAAGAGGGCTTTGGCCAGAGAAGCACTATTTTCTAAGGCTTGAGATATAAATGCAGCCTGGCCCTGAGCTGTGCTGCTTGCCTCTGGGGTTTCCCCTCCTTTTCCGCCCACCGCGTCATTCACGTTCCCTCCTTCTCCTCCGCTAGCGTCAGTACCAGTAGACTCCTGCTGCCTTCTGCTGGCCTGGCCCCTTCCAGTGGTAGCTTAGCAGTTTTGTGCTGTTGCTCCCAGTTGGCGTGTTCATTTTCTAGCCATACTTCCACCCAGGTTAAATACCTTCTCCATAAAGCCATGTTGTTTCTCTGGTCTGGCATTAATTTGTCCTGCCTGTGAAATTCCATAGTGCTTACCTGTATTTTGGTTTTGTTGTTTTGCACAGTGTGTATTATTTCCAGATTTGTCCTCTGCTTAGTTATAGACTTCCTGAGGGTAGACTTTGTATCATAAGGTCTGACACATTTGTCAGGTGAATGAATGAATGAAGAAAGGTGTTAGTGGATGAGTGTATTAATTTGTTACTGTGAATTAGTTCATATACCACTTGGAACTGTGCTGTTCAGTATTAGAGTCTCAGTAAATGTTGGTAAATGAATGATTCTACTGATTCCTTTTGGCCCTTTCTATATAACTAGCTTCTTAGTTTTCAATTAATTAATGAAGAAGTTGGTATTAATAGCTGATAACCTGATATGTTGCCTCTCAAGAAAGGAATTTGTGCTTTCACATTCAAAGATGTGACTCCTTAATGTGTCCATTTCAGATAATGAATGAGAAGAGGTTTGTGGAATGTATGTATGGAGTCAGGGACACGTTGAGCTTTCCATCTACCATGTACTTGGCTGACTCCAGTCTGTGCAGAAAACTGGTCTAATATAAGTGTACTAGCTCTTCATTTATTATGCAAAACAAAAGTTCTCCTTAGAACACTTAACAATTGTGACAGGGCTGACAGCCAGCTGCTGGCCCCTGTTCTCTGGCAGATAGTGCGTGTTTTTACTTTGGACATCTTGGACATGATTCAGTCAGTAAGCAACCTTGGAGAAAAGACTGAGCTTTTCCCAGAGAATGAAGTTTGAGTTTTCTTAGCTTCTTCCAGGGTTTCTTCCTGGACCATGTGGAACAGTGTTCAAAGGCTCACTGATACTTATGAAAATGCATTGGTGGCGTTTTTCAACAAGACTGTGGGGGATGAAGGGGATTCTTGCGACGTCCCTTTTAATAAACGTCACCGTCTTAGGTCTTTGGATTGTGAGGGCGTGCCTCATCAAATGCAGCTGTAGTGGCTCTGTCTCTCCTTGCCTGTGCACTGTGCCTGTCATATGACATATGTTAAAACAGGAGAGAGAAGGTAAAGAGCCATGTGTGTTCTGAAGTCCACCTTGCTTTGTGACTGTTTATTCTCTTATTTAATCCACAGTCACTGCCCAGGTTTCTGTGGATCGCATTTCCAGACTCTAGAATACCAAAGGCTAAATGTATCTAAATAAGCTGAATACCATGAGCAAAGGCATACTAAATAAATGTGTTGTGATCAAAGGTTAGAAGTTTACAGATCACAGCCAGGAAGTCAGCACAAACTTGATTTACCTGAAGTTATTGGCCCCGAGGGGAAATGGAGCTGGATCTTGATGGAGGAGATGCCAGGTATTTATACTGCGAGTTGTCCTGGCTTTTGCCACCAGTATCTGCCTCCCTCTCTTCTCCTCCATCAGTACCTTCCTGCATGCGAGAAGCATTGTGGTAAGATTGGGAGGGAAACAAGCATACTAACTACAACTTGGTTAAATTGACCATTCCAAACAGTTTTGCTGAAGTTACGTAAAAGGCTGTGACGGAAGGTTTTTGTGGGAGAGATACAGCCTTTGGTGTGTCTCCAGAATGCAGTGAGTTTAGAAAAGCAGTCACTTGAGGTTAATAGCACTGCCTCTGTGGTCTTTGGTATTTAAAGAATCAATTTAAATGTCTCTTACTCAAAGAAAAATCTTAAAATATTCTGTAGTGGTTAATGCATTCCAAGTATACTTGAGATTTAAGGCGTAGACAAAAACACAAGAAGTAGATTTCTGGTGGTGAAAATATAAGCATTTTCTAATGTCTTAGTGTTCTTCCTGTGGTGCTTCCAGAATGCATCTGTTGTGTTTCTGTGCTGTAACTACAGGCACTAAAGGGTTGTTGATAGTAGCCCAACTGCCAGCAGGCCTACCTTGCAGGCTCTGCATGTTCATGACTTCCTCACCCAGCGTACGTACTAGCCTTTTTGAAAGAACTGGTGGCATTTGAGGGGGTAAAATTAGAAAGCACTGTATACTTGACTTCATAAAAGCTGCATTTTTCACCTGTAAAATGGCATGATAAATTCTTCATTGTAAGAGTTAAATGAACTAATGCGTATGAAGCCACTTTGTAAATTATAAACTGCCCTAGAAATGTAAGTTACTGTATTCTTCCTTATTAGACAACTGGGATCCCTTTTATCTCCAGTCCTTGTCACTTTGCCTTCCTGCTGTCCAGTAATTGCATATGCACACAGGTGACACTGAGAAGGTTGTTCTGAAGTTATCATATTTTATTAATGTCTGTTATGTTACTACCTATTGTTTTACTACTATCTGAATGTAAGAATGTGTTTGTAGTTTCGCATTATTTAGTGGTTTTCCAAAGAGAGGGAGAGAAAGAACAATGTTTGCTGAATGTTAGAATTCTGTGTAGAAATTCACTTGTAGTTTGGCATATTTTAATAATTACCCAAAGAGATGTGTAAGTGTGGTTTGCAGAGACTTTTCAGGGCTCCACCTTATAGTAAAGGGAGGTATGCCTCATCGTGTCCATTACTGTTATATGGAATGCTGCTCATTCACTCCCAGTCACTTTATGAAGGACCAGCAGTGAAATGCCAAGTGGAGGAACACTTGCTTTCGATCTTACCTCAGCCTTCTAGTTTAAGTTTGGTACAGTCTGAGAAACCAAAATCAAAGGCATGATTATAGGGTCGATTCTGACTCGTAGCAACTCTATAGAGCAGAGTAGAACTGCCCTGACTATATGGCAAAGTAGAACTGCTCTGTAAAGTTTCCTAAGAGCTGCTGGTGGAGTTGAACTGCTGACCTTTTGCTTAGCAGCTGTAGCACTTAACCACTAGGCCACCAGAGTTTCCCAATCTGACAAAGGTCAAGTGAAACTAGGAAAGAGAAGGGCTGCTTTGTGAGGATAAATGAAAAGATGAGGATTTTTCAGCCTGGCTAGATCCATATCGAGAGGACATATGATCTAAATCTGTAAAATGGTGAAGAGTAAGCATGTGTTCAATACTCCCACAGGAATACTCTTTAAAACTGGAAATAAGACTTTGATTTCACCATCAAGTCTAAAACCTGGGAATTGTTATTTTTTTTCTAATAATCCTTTTTACTGATTATAGAAGGAATATGTGTTAATTGTAGAGAAATTAGAAAATACAGTCAAGCTCAGTAACAAAAATAACCTGCCCTATACCATAATTATTGCTAATCACGTGATCACAGAGAATAGCCTTTCTATCTGCCTCTATCTGGCTCTAAGTTATTGTAGAGAAACAACTTGAACCAAAGCCTTCTGCAACAGGTGTTTTTTTTTTTTTTTTTTTTCCTGAGATACCAGAAAACAAAATGGGAAATTGATTGGAAGTACTCAGGCTATAAATAGACCAAAATCAAAAGAAGTGCAATCCATAAGTGCTTTTTCTATGATTTTGGCAGATGCCTATTCATTGTGAGTGAATTATTTATAGACCATGCTTGGTTAAAGATAAAGAAGTAAGATCCAGGTTGTATGACCTTTCCTGTTTTTTCTTTTAACAGCGTGATCTCTTGGCTCAGGGTCCTAGGTCTGTCATATGATAGTTGTCTTTTTGTGTGTTATGTGGGCTACACATGATATTGGGTAGAGGTTTAGCTCAGTTTCTGGGGTAAATTGTTAACTTAGTTTTGGCATGCTCATCCGTTGTATGTTGAACCAAATTAGAGCACTCTGCCCCACTTGTTTAATGTAGTTTCTTTTAAGTTTTTTGTGCCCTGACAAACAAGTTGGCCTTTTGTGGTTATGGCCTCTTGTGGTTAGGCTAACCCTTTATCAGGGTATAACTTTTGATTGTCAAAATTGAAATCTTTCTCTTTTTCCTACCTAAGTTGAGATTTCCCCGTTGTCGCACACACACGTGAGAACCACCGTTACGCAGATGAACTGTGATGTATCTGTGCCCTATTGTTGGGCATCCAACTCGCCTCTAGGTTTTTACTGTTAGAAGTAGTGGTGCAGTGAAAAGAGCCTTGTATGTAAAGATTTAGGGGAAAATTCCTGTGTTACTGTGGAAAATGTCTCAAAGTAGAATTACTGGATCAAAAGTACCTATGTTTTTTAGAATTTTTGAAACATACTGCCAGATTATCTTCCAGAAGGGTGCCTTGAGAGGTCCCATTGTCTTCTCATTAATAAATAGCTCACCAAATTCTGTTTAGTTTAGGCATTTACTCTCAAAATTATGTCCTGTCACTATCCTTACCTTAGTTAAAGCCTTGTTACTTCTTCACTGATCTGCTGCATTACCCTGTAATCTTGACTCCCTCTGAAGTACTGTCCATGCTTAGAGCATGATTTTTCTCAGACAGGTTTGTCTGTCCTCTGTAGATGAATCTGTGTGTCCCAGCAGGTATCCAGAGCCCTTGGTGATTTAGGCATTCTGGACCTCTCCAGTCTTATCTGTAGTTACTTGTCTGTCTAGTCTGGGCCTGTTTAGGTCCTGCTAAATTATGACAGAACCCCTCTAATCCTAGGCATAATTAATTGTTTAATCAAAATTATTGGTTAAAGTACGGAAATATAAAAATGATACATACATGTCTTTTTTTTATTTAGCTGAAACCATAATAGCTGGACGTTTGTTCACCAGTCTCAGTGTGCGACCAAGGCCTTGTCCTTCAGTGTCATCCCACTCAATGGAATCCCTCGTACCTTTCTTGTGTAACTGCTCTGATAGTATGTCACTTATGAGTTCCAGCTTGAGTTTCTTTTAAGTAGCGTAAATATGAGGCTAGAATCCTTCTAGGTTGTCAAGGTAGATGTTCCATCTTTCATAGCTGTCTCACTCACCTAATGTGGACCTAATTTTTGGCTACCGGTCTTGGAGTCTTTTCAAAGTATTCATTTCACACTTATTGTTCATTGGTTTATATAGTAGTTCATCAAATTATGTAATTATAATAACAAACACTACTGGCATGAACAGGTTGGAAAACTTGTTGTAATTAACTCGTTGAACCATAAGCACCCTGGGGAGAACACTCTGCTTGGCCTGGTCACCAATGAGCAGGTTTTTCAGTGGCAGTCAGTTAAAGGAGCTCCTAGTGTATTTATTGTTGCTGTTATTAGCTGACTCATGACCGTCCCATGTACAACAGAATGAAGTGGACAAACCATTGTAATCCACAGGGTTTTCATTGGCTGAGTTTCAGAAGTAGATCACTAGGCTTTTGTTCCAAGTCCTGGGTTAGTCTGAAACCTCTGCGGAAACCTCTTCAGCATCATAGCAACACACAGCTCCCACCAGCAGACCTGTGGTAGCTGTGTGTGAGAAGCACTGGCCAGGAGTTAAACCTGGGTCTCCTGCGTGGAAAGCAAAAATTCTACTCGTGCCCCCTCTGTTGTTTTCATAGTCTCTTCCAAAGTCCTGACCTCTTTCCTTTGTATTTCTTTGGCCTGTATCTATGACTTTTGTCGAGTCGGATGCAGAGGTATTAAATGTTTCTGAAATTAGAAGAGGATTTCAGCATGTTCCTTTCTTCCCCAAAACTGGTGTGGATTTGGTGGTATGTCTTAAAAGTCAAAGAACTAACCATGGATTCAGAATGATAAGATCACTTGAAAGACATAGAGCCTTAATGAGTGTTGTTCTTGAGTATAACAGTGTTCTTCATAATCACCCTTAATGCTGCTCTCAGATTCTCTGTTCTGGGCCCCAAGTGATCAAATGTAGTATTGCTTTTTGATTTCTGATTCCTAAGATTGGCTGACGTTGGGAGCTTGTGTATCCTCATAGCTAAGAAGATGGATTCTGAGTGCCTGGGTTCACATCTTGGCCCTGCCTCTTACTCCTTATTCTTTGTCAAGTCCTCAGTTTTCTCATGTGTTAAATGGATAATCTAAAAAAGTATAAAATGTCAAGGTCCTAACTTTTAGATGATTCATGTAAACCATTTGGAGCTATTTGGCATTCAATATCCTTTAAATATATGTTATCCGTTGTTGCTATTACTGTTTTGAAACCAAAAGATTCATAAAAGTGACCTTTAAGTAGTATAATCACAAAAGGATTCATAGAAATGTTGTTATAAATAATATCGTCCATAGCACTGTAAGGACTTCATAGAAGAAACACTAGGTCAATAGATATTTGAATCCAGTACCTACCATTTACGAGCTATCACATTTTGGGCAATTTTCTTAATTTCTCATAGCCTCAGATTCTCTACCAATAAAATACAAATAACAATATTGAAAACCTGAGAGGGTTATTTATGAATATTAATTGATAGAATACATCTAAAATATGGCTCCTGGCACATAATAACTGTTTAATAAATGTTATCTGTCTTTGGCAGTTGTAGTCCCCAGTCATAGACTTACGTATGCAAAATAGAGCTTTATTTATTCATAACTAGAAAGCTTTTTTTTATCTTTTTGACCTCCATTTCCATTTAAGAGAAAACTAAATCTTGCCAATTTACAATAAATTCAAAGACTTCCAGACTGCGGTTTTGCCCTAGTCTTCAGTTTGAGTGAGTAACTCAGTTGATTTTTGATTCTTTCCTTCTGTCTTATTAACAGGAATTTCTGAGGATTATTAGACTTATCCTGGAATCTGAGTGACTTCCTTTCAGATGTATGAGTCCATTGGAGCACACGCCTGCAAGTGTTTCTTCCCCCTCTGCCACCTGGGCTCCAGGGCCTCTGCTTCTCTGGAGCCTAGCCCATTTGCCTGATCTCTGACACTTGAGGGGAAGTTCCTGATGTTCTCTGGCATCTCCCTGGTGAGCCCATAAGCTCCAGGGTGGCCCTCAGCCCATTTCCATGCGCACTGTGTGCTGCTATGCCTACTCCATCCCTCAGAACTCTGGTGGGTGATGCACTCCTCTCAGATCTCCTGATTCCCTGGCACTTCGTTGAACTTCCTCAGGTTTCCATTGATTCATCCCCCACTCACTTGGTCTTGACTCAGAGCAAGGGTGAGGAGAGCAAGGCCCAGTTTCCTCTCACAGAAACCCAACACAGTACTTAACTCTTAAGTCGTTTCATTTGTTTACTATTGCGGCCGTGACAATTTGCAGATTTTCATTTCACTGTTCTGTAGGTGAAGTACTTGAATTTATTCAGCTAATGTCTCTGCTCCAGGTTTCACAAGGCCAAAATCAAGGCCCATTTCTAAGCTCAGAAGTTACTGGCAGTTGTAGGACTGAGGCTCTGTTTCCTTGCTGGTTGTCATCTGGGGTTTCCTCTCAGCATCTAGATGCTACCCACATTCATTGGCATGTGGCTGCCTTCCTCCCCTTCAAAGCCAGTGATGGCAGATTTTGAGTCCTTGTGTTCTGAATCTCTCTGACCTCCACTTCTGCCTCATCCCTCCTGCCACCTCCTTTCATTGCATCTCTCTGGCTGACCCTTCAGCTTCTGTCTTAAGCTTTTAAAGACCCTTATGATTATATTCTACCAGGTGCTCCTTGGAAACTTTATGCAACAGTTCTACTCTGACCTATAGGGTTGCTGTGAGTCGGCACTGGGTTTGGTTTTTTTGGTTTATGATTATATTGGATTTATCTGGGTAATCCAGGCTACTCACCTTATTTGAGGTCAGTTGCTTTGTAATCTTAGTTCCATCTACACAGTTCTTCCACACAGTACTGTTTTATTTTTGTTTTAGTGTAGTGAAAAGATACACAAACATTCACTAGCACAACACACATGTACAGTTCAGTGACTTTGATTACATCTGAGGACACAGGCCTCAAAATTCTTTGTACATCTAGACACCTCCACAATAATAGTGAGAAACTTCAACATACCACTTTCAGTGAAGGGCAAAACACCCAGACAGAAGCTCAATAAAGACACAGAAGATCTAAATACCGCAATTAACCAACTTAGCCTCGTAGACATATACAGAACACTCCACCCAACCACAGACAAATGTACCTTCTTTTCCAGTGCACATGGAACATTCACCACACTAGAACACATATTAGGCCATAAAGCAAGCCTTAAAAAAATCCTAAGCATTCAAATATTGCAAAGCATCCTCCAGACCATAAAGCCATACAAGTCTAAATCAGTAGCACAAAAAGCAAAGGGAAAAAGAAAATCAGATACATGGAAAATAGCAAACATCTTGCTCAATAGCTTGTGGGTTGTAGAAAAAAATCAAAGATAGAATAAAGGAATGCATAGAATCAAATAAAAATAAAAACACATCCTACCAGAATATATGGGCCACAGCAAAAGCGATGCTCAGAGGTCAGTTTATTTCAGTAGATGTACACATCCAAAAAGAAGAAAGGTCCTAAATCAGACAATTACCCTACAACTCAGAAAGGTAGAAAGAGAGCAGCAAAATAACCCCTTGAGCATCGGAAGAAAGCAGATAATAAAAATTAGAGCAGAACTAAATGAATTAGAGAATTGAAAGAGTTAATAAGATCAAAAGCTGATTTCTTGAAAAGGTGAACAAAATTGATAAACCATTGGCCAAACTGACAAAAGAAAACCAAGAAAGGAAGAAAATAACTCAAATAAGGAATGAGAGGAACAGTACCACAACAGACCCAACTAAAATTAAAAGAATCATAACAGAATACTATGAAAAAATTTATTCTAATGAATTTGAAAACCTAGAGGAAATGTACAAATTTCTGGAAACACACTGCCTACCCAAACTAACACAAACAAAATAGAACAAGTTAATAAGCCCACCAAAAAGAAGAGATTAGAAAGGTAATTAAAAAAACTCCCAACCAAAACTGACCTGGCCCAGCAGCTGGAAAATTGCAGCAAACTTTTAGAGAAGAGTTAACAGTGCTATTACTAGAGGTACTTCAGAGCACAGAAAAAGATGGAATAGTGCCAATTCATTCTCTGAGGTCATCGTGACTTTACTACCCAAACCAGATAAAGACAGCACAGAAAAGGACAGTGGGAAACAGACAAGGATCCCCACTGTCAACACTTCAGCGTTGTGTTAGAAGTTCTAGCCAGAGGAGGCAGGCAAGATAATGAAATAATGGGCATATAAATTGATAAAGAAGAAGTAAAAATATCTTTCTCTACAGATGACATAGTCTCCTATACAGAAAACCCTAAAGGATTCCTAAAAAGCTACTGGAACCAAAAGAAGAGTTCAGCAAAATATTAGGATATAAGATAAAGATATAGAAATCTGCTGCTGACCTCTTTTATACCAACTGAGAGACAATCAAAAAGTCACCAAATCAATACCATTTATATTGCCCTCAAGAAGGTAAAATACTTATGAAGAAATGTAACCAGAGATGTAAACTGAAAGAGACCTACTTAAGTGGAGAAACCTACCTTACTCATGGTTAGGAAGACTTAACATTATGAAAATGTCCATTCTACCAAGATAAATCTATACATATAGTGCAATTCCAATGGCATTTTTTAATGAGATAGAGGAACAAATCACCAACTTCATATGGAAAAGGAAGAAGCTCCAGAAACTGAAAAATAAGAACAAATAGAAGGCTTCACATTATCTGGCTTTAAAACCTGTTATACTGCCATGGTAGTTTGAATAGTCTGGTACTGGTACAAAAACAGATACATAAACCAATGGAACAAGATTGAGAATCCAGATATAACATCATCCACCTATGAGCAGCTGATATTTGACAAAGGCCCAAAGTTCATGAACTGGGGAAAAGTCAGTCTCTCTAACAAATGGTGTTTGCAAAACTCAGTATCTGTCTGCAGAAAAGTGAAAAAGGCCCATATCTTATGCTATGCACAAAAACTAACTCAAAATGGATCAGAGACCTAAATATAAAATCTAGGACAATAAACATCATAGAAGAAAAAATAGGGACAATGTCTGGAGCTCTAATACGAAGTATAAATAGAATACAAAATACTACTAACAATACACAAACACCAAAAGAGAAAAAAGATAACTGAGAACTCCTGAAAATGAAACAATTTATGCTCATTCCAAGACTTCACCAAGAGAGTAAAACCACTACTTACAGACTGGAAAAATATTTTTGGCAGTTACGAATCTGATCAGCGTCTAATCTCGTACAAGGTACTGCAAAACATCAACATGAAAAAGATAAATAATTGTTTAAAAAATGGACAAATGATATGAACAGGCATTTGACTAGAGAAGACAACCAGGTAGTCAACAGATATAAGAGGAAATGCTTACCGTCATTATCCACTAGAGAAATCAGAACTGCAGTGAGATACCATCTCACCCCAACAAGATTGGCATTAATTAAAAAAAACACAAAATGATAAGTGCGAGAGAGGTTGTAGAGAGACCAGAACTCGTCTCTGCAGTGCATGAGAATCTAAAATGGTACAACCTGTTTGGAAACCAGTGTGGTGCTTTCTTTAAAAGCCAGAAATAGAAATACCATATGATCTATCAGTCCTACTGCTTGGAACATATCGTGGAGAATTAAGAGCTGTCAAATGAATAGATACATTTACAGTAGTGTTTTTATTGCTGTACTGTGCACAATAGCAGAAAAATGGAATCAGCCTATCAGCAGATGAATGGATAAACAAACTAGGGTATATTCACACAGTGGAATAGTATGCGATGATAACGAACAACGCTGATCTTGGGAAACGTCTGATAATGTGGAGTCATCTGGAAGATAGTATGCTGAGTGAAATGAGTCAGTTGTAAAAGGACAAATACTATACGAACCAAAAACTAAACCCACTGCCGTCGAGTTGATTCCGACTCATAGCAACCCTATAGAACAAAGTAGAACTGCCCCACAGTATTTTCAAGAAGCACCTGGTGAATTAGAACTGCCAACATTTTGGTGAGCGGTTGTAGCACTTAACCACTACGCCACCAGAGTTTCCAATATTGTATGAGACCACTGTTATAAAGACTCAAGAAGAGGTTCAAGCACAAAAGAAAATCATCTTTGATGGTTGCAAGGAGATGAGAGAGAGAGAGAGAGGTACTCATAAATTAGGTAGTAGATAGGAATTCAGTCAGGTGAAGGGAGTGACAGTGCACAGTAGAAGGGGGATTAAGATTGTTGAACTATGCTAAGACTAAGAGGCTTCCTGAATATAACCCAACGTTTTCAAGGACAGCATAGCAGGGGCAGGAGTCTGGGGCCATGGTTTCAAGGGACATCTGGGTCTATTTGCATAACTGAGCTTTTTTTTAAAAAGAAAATGTTCTGCATCCTCCTTTGTTGAGTGGTGTCTGGGGTCTTAACAGCTAGCAAAGGCCATCTAAGTAGCATCAGTTGGTCCCAATCCACCTGGGGCAGAGGAAAACAAAGAGCATCAAAGACATAAGGAAAATACAAGCCTAGGATGCAGAATGCTCCAGAGACTATATTGGCATGAGACCAGAAGAACTAGATGGTGCCCAGCCACCACTAGTGATTGCCCTGGCTGGGAATGCAATGTAGAATCCCTGATGTAATGGCAGAAAAATGATGGTGCAGAACTAGAACTGTAGTAAAAGACAAGACTTGATGGTCCTTAGAGGACATGACTGCCAGACTCTGTGTCAGCTCAGAGCTGAAACCAGTCCCAAAGCCAACTCTGCAGATAGAGATTTGACTGGACTGTATGATACAGAATGATGCTGGCGAAGAGTGCTTCTTGCCTTAAATATATACATGACACTGTCAGCAGCTGTTGTCCAGAGGCAAGATGAGAGACTGTAGAGGGACAGGAGTTGACTGAATGGATACGAGGAGTACAGCGTGGAGAGGAGTATGCTGTCACTGGGCGGGGAGAACTGCTAGAGTTGCACAGTGCTGTATGTGTGAACTTTATATGGCAAATTGACTTAGACTGTAGACTTCTACTTACCCATTGCCATGGAGTTGACTCCAACCCGTGGCAACCCTGTAAGACAGAGTAGGACTGCTCTATAGAGTTTCCAAGGATTTGAACCACTGACGTTTTGATCAGCTGCTGTAGGACTTAGCCACTATACCACTGGGGTTTCCAAACTTTCACTTAAAACACAATAAAATATTTATTTTTTTTAAAAAAAAGCATTGACTAATGATTCTGTGGATAGTGTTGGGACAGAAACTGCCTTCAAGACGTTTGTAACTTAGTACATTAAAAACTTGTTGCCACTGAGTCAGTTCTGAATTATAGTGACCTGACAGGACAGAGCAGAACTAACTGTCTTCTAGGATTTTCCAGGAGTGACTGGAGGTTATGAACTACTGACCTTTTCGTTAGCAGACAGACTTTTAACCACTAGCCTGCTAGTTCTCCCCAGTGGGGGTAAATGTCATTTAAATAAACAATTACAATACACGCAGATGTGGGAAGGAATACACATGGTGCTGATTGAGTGTAGAAAAGGAGGCTGAGACTTCCAAATGACAAGTTGAAGCTTTAAAAAAATTGGCGTAGAGCCAGGCTTTGAAGAATCAGTGTTCATTGAGAAATAATTGTACGTATTTGCAGTATACAAAGTACTCTTCTACATTTAGAAGTCGCAGTGCCTTTTTGCAGTAAGGATTATAGTATTTGTTTATAGGCAAGGGAGCTAAGGCCAGGGCACTTGCTAGAAATCAGATTCCAGTCACTGACTGAGATTAAACCCACTTTTACCAACTCTATGTCTTGTGCTTTTTAATTGTACCTTGTTGAGATGATCAGAGCTTACTGAAATATTGCTGGTTCAAACCCAGCAAGCAGGGAGAGAGAACCGGAAATGTGCTTCTGTAAAGATTATAACCTAGAAAACCCTAGGAGGATATTCTGCTTTGTCACATGGAGTCACTATGAGTGGAAATTGAAACAGTTAGCACCTAACAACAAAAACAGGGTAACCAGGAGGAATAAGGAATAACCCTGTAGAGAGAACTGTGTAAGCAGAAGCAGTGAGGTGGGCTAGTATGGTAGACTGTGTATAGTGGGTAGCTCCCTTGATCCCCACCTGCTAGTATTCACAACTTTGTGTCATCCTCTCCTGAATTGAATAGGGCCAGGCTGTAGGATTCGGCACAAATAATGATGTGTGATTTCCAGGATCAGCAGCTTACCTTTTGGGGTCAGTCACTGAGGGAAGACAGCTTGCCATGTCATGAGAACACTCAGCCATCCATTTGGGGAGGGAGGTCTGTGTGACAAGGCAATTGAGAACCATCTCGAAAGCCCCAGTCAAGCTTTCAGCTGACTGCAGCCCTTGACAACATCATGACTGCAAGGGAAAGCCTGATCTGGAGCCACCGAACCCAGCTGCTCTGACAGTGCCTGACCCACAGAAGCTGCGTGAGATAATCAAAGTGTATTGCTTTAAGATGCTGAATTTGGAGCTAATCTGTTTTATAGTAATAGTAGTTCATAAGCATAGATTTTAAAAGAGTGAATAATCTCCTGTAACTGGTGTGGAACAGATTGTGAAGAACTTGCATACAAGTCTAAAAACCTTTGTTTTTATCCTGTAGACACGAGAGCCACTGAAGGGTTTTGGATAGTAGAACAGTTGGAAAAGTAGTCTTGTTAGAAAGCCTCTTAAACATGTTATTGTTAAGTGCTGTTGAGTCAGTTCCGACTCACAGCGACCCTGTAAACAACAGAACGAAACACTGCCCAATCTTGTGTCCACAGTGGTTTTTATGCTTAAGCCCATTGTTGCGGCCACTGTGTCTACCCATCCTGTTGAGGGTCTCCCTCTTTTTCGCTGACCCTCCACTCTGCTGAGCATGATGTCCTTCTCCAGGGACTAATCTTTCCTGACAACATTTGTCTCTAACACCACAAGTCAACGGCATCAATTCTTCTTCTGTGGAGTAGTTAAAAATGTGCTGAATTCCATGGGATCAGTCACTGAAGGATTAAATAACCTTCAGTTACTTCTGTCTCGTCCTTTTTTGGATCTTAAAATCTGTATCTGCCTCTTTTTGCAATCCTAGGGATAATATTTTTATCTTTTTCTAATTGTGGTAAGCATGCTTACTCTAGCATCCTACAAGCCCTGAGGAACAAACTGATTTGTCCCAAGAGTGTGCTGAAAGAGGCTCTGTGGGCAGTAAGCAGGAGGAGTGGATGTTGTATATCTGGGCGTGATGATTAGATTCATCAAATGTACAAACAGAACTGGGAAGAGTGTAGTGGGAGAAGCAACCTGGAGCCTTTGTCATTGGTTGTTGCCAGATGACCTGGATGTCAGCTGATTCCCAGATTTGTGACTTGCCAGGATGCCAAGGAAGGGTAAAGTGGCACATCTTGAGCCTTTGAGATTTGGGGGCTGTCTTAGGCTGGGTTTTCTAGGGAAGCAAAACCAGTAACACGTGTAGGTACAAGGAAAGGTTTATAATATATATATAGACAGATAGATAGATACTAATATAGGAAACAGCTCACGTAATCACAGAAGCTGAATGTCCCAAGCTCTGGCACAAGCCTCACGAGTCCACGGAAGCTGAGGAACCCAAGGTCAGCAAGTCAGAGACCAGAGTTGCAGATCACCAGTTGTGTAGGTCAGTGGATCCCAAGCTGGTGGCCAGACGAAGCGACAGAGGCTGGCGAACCCAGGATCGGCAGGTCAGGGAGCAGGACTCTCAAGTGCTGACTGTAAGGACTGATGAGCCCAACAGCTGCTAGCTCAAGTCCCGGAACCAGACGCTGGAAGAAGAGAGCAGGAGCTCCTGGCCATGTGAGCGATCAGCCGTAGTCCAAGGTCACGAGATGAGAGCCGAGGGGCAGGGAGCCACCACAAACCCCACCCTGCCACTTAATACAGCAGCCAAATAGGTAGTAGACAAGTTGACATAATCCTGACCACCACAGGGGCTTAGAAAGCCTCTCCTGAACCTTTTCAGAAACAGCATGGCCTTGAAGCTGCAGCCTTCTTGGGCGATGATGTGGATACAAAGGATGCTTTCCTTTTAAGGGAGGTGAAATCCAGGCTTTAGGGGGAGGGGCTAAAGTGGCCCCGCAGCTTGGTTTTGCTGTAGTGTTGTGCGGGCTGTAGCTGTCCTGCAGATACTTGGAGTCTGAAGATGACCTTTCTGTATGATGGGTGCTCTTGCTGGGTGCTCATGCTCCTACAAGGTACCTCAGAGACCGGCATCCCTGGCCGGCCCAGGTCTGCTGGAAGCACAGAAGCAGAATGACACAGTAGAAAGGACAGAAGACGGACAAGTCTGGAGAGGTGAATTGTGGTTCTCACTGTGAACGAACTAGCTGGAATCCCCCTGATGTCAAGCTTTTTTGTCTATAAAATGAGGGAAGGTTCGATTAGATAATTTATGAAGTTCATTTTAATTATAACATTCCATAACCTGTGACTGCTTGTCTGAATAAATCCATCAGAATTTATGTACCATGCCTCTCTGGGAAGAGTTTAAGTGATAAGCCAACTCTATTTTCAAAAAGTGTTGCTTGGGAACTTCATGCACCGTTATGACATACAGTGTATTTGCCAACTTAGTTGTTTTGGGTTGTGTAAGCTGAGTGCTTCTTTTTGATTATAAGAATTATTTAATTTCTAAAACTCAAAGATTATGGTAGGAAATGTTAGAAATGCTGTCACTGTATGTATTAATAGCACATGCATAAGCAGTTATGTCTGTGTTATAGACATTGTTTAGTGTGTTTTTTTGATGTTTAATAATTGCAATTTTTATTGCTATGACTTGTAACATCTTTATAAACATTTCGGCAGAGGAGGGGGGTGTTGGTGAAGCCTCCTGCCTAGTAATCTGAGTGATCCCAGTTTTGGTGGAACATAAGTGCATAATAGAACGATTGAAAATTGCAATTTGTAACTACTATAATTTTCTTTTCAGGATTATTAAGAGGAGACAGGGACCCTTACAGGGTAACTGAAGTCCACTAATTAATCACAAATCTTCTATTTTAGCTTTCTCTGTCATAGTACTAACTTCTTCGGTGAGCCTATTTTCCATAATTGTGTTGTTTCTACTTTTTTCCTAGTCCATCCCTCAGAGGATTAGGGGGAGAAACAATCGGATGAGCAAGCAGGGAAGTGAAGAGGGAGAAAATCAGTCAGGGGCCTAGATGTTGTAAGAGGTGCATAAAGTCCAACTCTGATGCTCTTGGAGTTGCGCTGAGACTGTGTGAGGTCACCAAGTCCAACAGCTTACGAGGAGCAAACAGGGAACCACAGCCTCAGCCACTGAGCATACAAGATGATAAGGAGAAATAATAGTGTTGAGTGTGTGAAAGGAAGTCGTTCTGCATCTGTCTGGAGCCTGCTTATGCACTCCAGTAGTGTTTCATTTTGTTCTGTTTTTCTGCACTCCTTTCATTCTCAGAGGATTAAATCTTCCATAGCTTTCCGTGCACAGGCTCTCTAGTGGAATTTAAAGGGCGTGTTTGTGACATTCCTGGTTGGATCAGGCATTGACCATGAACTCTCAGGAGCTGTGAGCCTTGCTTGGCGACCAGAATCCTGCTGTCATGGATCTAGAGGGATCCATGGATCAATTCGTGGATCAGTTAATTGCTGCTCTAGATCATAGAAATGGGCCAGAGGGATACTAGGGTACATCAACTAAGCTAAAGCTTTTCTGGACGCTAACCTGGAACATATACAAACTCTTGGACCTTCTAAAGCAAAACTCTGTCTCGTGAGGCTATGGTTCTTACATTTGAGAGTGTATCAGAATGTGTTAAAAATCCAGATGTGTTAAAAATGTGTTAAAAATCCACTTTCAGGGTTTCTGATTCGGGGGGTTGCAGAATTTGTGCTGTTACTAACTTTGCAGGTGATGCTGATGCTGTCAGCCTAGAGTCCACATCCTAAAGGTTCTTCCAACCTGGATGTATTTGCAATCAGCCTATGGCCTCCCTGTGGCTTCTCAATTCATTCACTCCGTTGGCTCAGCTTGGCTGTGATCCCGTGCTCCTGGGGTTTGAGGGTGGTGGATGTGTGCTCATATCCTGTTTTTCATAGCCATTTGTCTCCCAGGCAATGAAGACTGTGCCTGAACTCTGAATTTCCAAACGTAATATAAAAAGAGAAGATTTAGGGCAGAATTTTTGATTTTTCTGGGACGTTAATGCTATTGTCATTTGATCTTGAAAATAACACTGTTAAAGGGCAATATTCCACTCATATATATCAGGAATTTAAACACAAAAAGATTGTTACTTGCCCAAGAAATAAATGGCAGAGTTGGTATTTGAACGCAGGACTCTGGGTTTCGTATCTGATTTCCCTACACCTAAGCTTCTCTTTCTCCTGGGTTCTACTTGGAACTGAAGATTCTCACCACCCTCTCTCCTAATTTTTTGAATTATTTTCATAAGTCAAGATTATGAATTTAATTATATTAGAATTACGTGTTAAATATACATAGGTGTGCTCATATTTATGTATGCATACATTTTATAATAACTTCTTTGCTTTATCATTTTCCGAGTAGTCTGCCATACAATGTACTATCCCAGTTTGTGCGACATCCTAAGGAAACCCCAGTGGCTTAGTGGTTAAGCAGTACATCCACTAACCCAAAGGTGAGCAGTTCAGATTCGCCAGGCGCTCTTTGGATACTCCATGGGGCAGTTCTACTCTGACCTGTAGGGTCACTGTGAGTCGACGTCTTAGTTGCCTGGTACTGCCCTAACAGAAAATACCATGAGCAGAAGGCTTTATGAAGAGAAGCTTTACTGACAGAGTATGGTAAGCCACAAATCCATTTATAGATTGTAAGTCCATTCAGTAAGAGAATTTATCACAGTCCAGTAGGCTAAGTCCAAGTGCAAGGAGAGCATCTCAGCCCAAGAACCTCGGGTCCAAAGGGCATGCTCTGCTCTCAGTGCTGTTTTCTTGGTGATGTGAGGTTCCCAACTTCCTCTCCTCGGTTCTCTCCCTTGTATCCCACAAGCTTACTGTAGCTTGAGTCCTGCCTCACCAACACAGCTCACCATTCTCCATCATGAATTATCACAGAGGCAGGATTCACAACACATGGGAGGAATGGCACCATATGGGGACTCCTAGCCGAGTCAATCAACACATACATTTTTGGGGGAACACAATTCAATCCATGACAGCTGGATAAACTCAGTGGCAGTGAGTTTGGTGTTTTGGTCAACCTGCCCTAAGTATTTTAAGAATAGGGCAAGGAAAACGTACACCTACAGGTGTAGTGGACACAGGCACACATTCTGCACATCTACACACAAGCAGATTTTCCTCCATGCCTGACGCTGAATCTAAGAAACAGGACACTTTGGCAGACATAGAATTAAACATAATTTCACTTACGCCTTGACTATTACCAGTAAATGGAGGTGAAACCTCCTCTGTTTGAACAGCTACCACCTAGTAGTACACACTGTGAAGGAGGAGATTAGGGCATCACTGAGTTCTGATGGGAGAGCTGGCGAGTCTCTGTTGCCCCATTCATTCTGTAGAGAACAGGAGCAGCAAGCCTGAGGGCTCTGAGACTGTGGTCTGCAGTGAGGGTTTACATACTTTGTCCACGTTAATAGCAGTATAGTTTTCTTTTCCTTCCCTTAAAAAAAAATAGCTTTTCTTCTACTCAGGAAAGAAATGGAAATGTTGGCATCCACTGTTAGTGGCTGTTGTGAAGCTAGGAGCAGGGCTGCAGGAAGAATGGGCCCCCTCAGGGACAGAGTGGCTCTGGGGAAGGAGAGAATCGCTTGCTTGGGGTTTTATTTATTTATCTTTTTAATCAAATTATATAGCAAAATCTGTCATTGACTTTTACCTCATCCTGAATGTCTGTCCTAGTTAGATGGTATTCTTACTTTTTCCTTCACTCATATTTTGCAGGTATGTATAATCTTTATCAGAAAAACATAGTAAAGATATTTGTTAAAAGTTTGCAATAACTGGGTTAGTCTTCCGTCATATCTATGTGTACTGTTACTGTAAAGGCATTTTTCTGATATTTAATAAAATGTATAAGGAATTCTAAAAGAACTGTTAGAAATACCTGTGGCATTTGGAGCTGAGACTAAGGGATCAGCAGATGACTCAAGCCATTTGTTCCTTTTCAGCGACACCCCACTGTACACAATAACTCATGACACAACATTAGTGTACTGCGAGGGCCTGTGAAAACCAGAGCTGTCAAACATCTGGCTATTCACATTGAAAGTGTAGGTTCCGTGACGAATTAACCCAAATCTATTTATCCATTGAAAGTAAATTAGTATGACCATGGCAGTCTTGAGGGAAAAATCATAGAATTTAAGTTGCAGATTATTCAAGATACAGCCAGTTCTGCTATAACGTAACACAAGCATCCCTGAAAATCACAGCAGTATTGCCCTGTGGGGTGTGATTTTAAAATAAAGAAATGTTCAGGTTTGTCATGCATAAAACTCATTTAGTTGATTGCAAGATAACCATGGCAAGGCTAAGTAAGACCAGAAGGCAGTTAGAACCACAGCATCAGGACAGTTAAGATTGGTCCAGTGGTAAGAGTCATAAATCTCTAGACTCCAGGCACTTCCTTTTAGCAGGTAATCTGGGGAAGAAGGCTTGGCCAGTTACTTGTCCTCAACAGGAAGTCCACGGTTGCAGGTATAAGCTCTGTGTTTGTCTCTGGCAGGATCTCAGTGATCAACGAGTGCTACAGTTTGTTGTCATTGTGTGCTGTTGAGCCCATTCCAACTCATAGTGGCCCTATATGGCAGAATAGAACTGCCCTGTAAGCTTCCTAGGCTGTAAATCTTTATGGACGCTGTCTGCCAGGTCTTTTCTCCTGCATCACTGCTGATTGGTTTGAACCATCAGCCTTTCGGTTAGCAGCTGATCACATAACTGTTGTGCTACTGGGATTCCTTGTCAGAGTCTAGGGAGAGAGATTGTGTCTCTGCTATTCCTCAGTGAATGTACAAAAATCCAAGGTTTATATATTTTCTCACTTTGGTCTCACAAGTTACGGACTAGGTGATGTCATGTTTAGTGAAGACTAGTGTGTTATATCTTCTCTGTGAGGTCAAAGGTTAGCAATGTGTAGCATCTTTTCTAAAAGGTCAGAGACTATGACTTTACCTAAAGCCCTAGTGGCACAGCAGTTAAGAGCTGTGGCTGCTAACCAAACGGCCAGGGGTTTGACTCCACCAAATGCTCCTTAGAAACCATCTGAGGCTGTTTTGTTCTGCCCTATAGGGTTGCTATGAGTCAGAATCAACTTGATGGCAACGAGTTTGGATTTTTTAATGTTTGAATACCACTTTACAGAGGTTTATCTATATGAGATATATATATAATGTTTTTGAGATCATGTAAGTGCCAATCCAACTTAGAAAGACTGTTTACTGTATAGCTTGCATACTTTAAAGACTTCCCTTTTACAGCTTCGTAATGCAGAAATTTTCAGCTTCTAATGTCACATTAGGTAGCCCTGGTGAGACTGGCTAAGTGCTCTGCTGCGCCCCAAAAGGCGAGTGCTTCAAACCTGCTATCTGCTACATGTGAGGAGATGTAGTGGTCTGCTTCTGTAAAGATTAAAAAACCCAAACCAAACCCACTGTCATCGGTTGATTCCAACTCATAGCAACCCTGTAGGCCAGAGTAGAACTGGCCTTGTAGTTTCCAAGGAGCACCTGGTAGACTTGAACTGCTGACCCGTTTGGTTAACAACCATAGCACTTTGTAAAGATTATGGCCTTTGTAACCCTGTGGGGCAGTCCTGCTCTGTCCTATAGGGTTGCTGTGAGTCAGTGTTGACTCAACAGCAACAGGTTTGGTTTGATTTTACTAATGTCACGTTATAAATGACTTACGCATATATAGTTTGAGGATATTACAGAGGCAAGCATAAAAATGCCATATACATTTGTGGTTTGGTATCATTAAAGAAACATGCATAAGAACCATGTAAAATTGTGCAACAAAAATCACAGGGCTTATGGAAAAAAATGGGAGTAGTGGCATAATATCCAAAAGTTTTGTCAGTGGCATCAATAACAATAGAAATGCAGTAAAAATGGTAAAGCTGTTACACATTTAAATATGGGGACTGACTTGATGGCAGCTAACAACAAAAAATGCTTAAGAAATACACAAACACTATGGGGAATGTGGCACTTTACCTTCATAAACTCCTGAAATTTGCTGTGGAAGTAGACATTGGAAGGGCATCATTTTTTTGAGTTATTGTGTTATGGTGAAAGGAAGAAAGTTAACTGAAATCACAAGGAAAGGTTTAATACCAGATGTGGGGGGTGAGGTTTATAACATTCACTAGAGGATATGTGTGTGTGAGGGTGTATGGGGGGGTGTGTGTGTGTGAGGGTGTATGTGTGTGTGTGTGAATGTGTGCTTGTGGTACAGTTTTTGGGGTGGCATAATGTTTCTTCCAGATGAAACATGGCATAGGCAAACACAAAATTCACATTATGCTCAGATTATTCCCTAGTGTATCAGTTGCACTGGAACAAGTTCTCACATCCACAACAAGTGGTATAGTGGAACTGACTGTAAAAGTGAATTCTCAGATAGTGGGCAAAACCTCTCTTTTTTAGAATTCTTGATGGCCATCTGCGAGGTGAAGTCATCTGAGGATGAGTCTTACACATATTTATTTCCTGTCTCGTAAAGATTGAAATAATATAGACAAACAATAGGAAGAAAAAGTCCCCTATCTGCTACACACAAAAATAAATGCTTTTTGTTTGTTTCGGGTAGGCCACATGGAAGTTTCCCTTGCGTTACAATGGCCTGGGCAGAGTGACATGTTCCTTACTTAGGACCGCTTCATTCCTTGTGCTCCCCTCACCTTGGAGAGGAGTCAAAGTGAGGCCAAGTCACTGACAGCAGGAGCTGTTCCTTTTCACCTCGACTGTTTTCTTGATAGCCTGAGGAAATAACTGTTGAATTGACCCAGTATTATTTGTTGACATATTTAAAACAATATTTTAATATGTTTAACAATTTAACATGTTTCAGCTGTCAGGACCTCTATGGTCTCCGTTTTTTACTTTAAGACATGGCTCTGTGTGCTATACACGTCTTAGGAAATCCAGCATTGCAGAATGTATCTGATGGTCGATTCTACGATTCCCTAGAAGTTTTTACCCTTGTCAGGTCCACCTGGGGAAAAAAAGAGCGAATCCATGCAGAGAAAGTAGTAGTGTAGACCTTCCCTTTGCAAGGGAGCCATATCTACGAAAAACATAATCCAAACAATTTCAGTGAGAGAGCCAGTTGTTTCCAACAGGTTGAATACCTGCCTCCTGAGTAGATGTAGCAGCTGGATTCTCACACGTCCATTTAGGTTTCAGAAACAGGGGTTTAAGGAGCTTGCACCTCTGCTGTAATTGCTGAGATAGACTATATTAGCATAAACATGTGGGAAACTTACAACCATCCATACAGATACAGAGATAAATTACAAGGTCCTAGAATTTAGGGCTGGGAGAAAGTGTGTAGGAGTTGTTTTGCCTCATACCTCCTCATCTTGCAGTGAGGAAACTGAAGCCCACAGTAGCAGAGAACTGGCGGGGACACCTTGGTCTGCTGCTAGCCGGGCCAGGACTAACTCTCTAGGGTAAGTAGCTGTCCTCTTAGAACTGCGGTATTGATGGCTGCAAGGTCTCTAAGTTCTGACCACTTCTCTAAGGTTCCAGGCACCGTGGTTTTGTCACTGATGCTCCGCTGAACTCCAGCAGTTGTCATATTTGGTCCCCCTTCTTGCCGCCTCCATTCTATTTTGTTTTTTGAAGCTGAGAAGAAAGAAAGTTGCCTGTTTTCAGGCCACAGTTACCAACAGTTGCTTTTTTCTTTGGTGGATGCCTTGTTATCTCCACAGATAGAAATGGCTGAGTGGGAACAATCCTTGTACGAGGAAGGTAGAAGTGCTAGCCGTCTTTGTTTGGATATTCATTTTTTCAGCAGTTTTGTTTTATCTAGTCTGAAGTGTTCAGACATGAAAACAAACAAACAAAAAAAAGCAAAACAAACCACTCCCATCGAGTCAATTCTGACTCATGGCAGCTCCTGTAGAACAGAGTGGAACTACCCATAGCATTTCTGAGCAGATGTGAGGACCTGGGCAAAGGCTCACCAGAAAATTACAGGGGAAAGTTCGTTTGTTTAACCCAAATTGCAAAAAGTGAATTATAAAAAATATTTATTATTAAATCTTATCTTAATATTGTGCTTTAGTTGAGATGTACTGAGCAAATGAGTTCCCATTCAGCAGTGTGTACACAAATGGTTGCATGACAGTGTGTCAGCAGTCTCCCCATTATCTCCCGGTTACCATCCTGAGGTCCGCATTTCCATGTCAGGTTTTCCTGCTCCTTCCTGCTTTCTCATCTTTGCTTTTGGGCATATGTTGCCCTTTTGGTCTCATATATTATTCTAAAGAGCACTTTTCTTGCAGGTGTTACTGTTTATTTTACAGGCCTGTTTATTATTTGGCTGAAAGTGATCTCTGGGAATCACTACAGTTGCAAGTAGAATTAAGTAATTCTCCACAGCTCTAAATTGTACAAGCCTCAAATACGGTGTTGAGTCCAGAGTCACTGCCATTTTCAGAAGATGGATTCACTGCCATCTGTTACCATGTGTGGGTTTTCTTGTCTTGGAGAACAACTGATTTAACTGGGAATGGGGAGTTATTTTTAAAGCAGTACATGTTATTTGTAGAAAATTTGAGCAAAGGATTTGAACAGACAGTTTACAGAGGAGGAAACTCAAAAGGCCATCAGCCATTGGGAAAGATACTCTAAGTCTCACTAGTAATGAGAAAAATGCAAATTAAAACAATAATGATATGTTATGTAACACATTTTGGAGAGCTCTGTTAATGGTGAGTATCTCTGGGGTGGTGGGAACCATCACACACTGCTGATAGGAGCACAGACCAAGGCTGCCTTTTTGGAGACCCATTTGGCCCCCCTCGTTCAGATTAGGTCTGCCCGCGTGAGCAGCATTAGATCCTAGGAGATGACAGGAAAATCACTTCGGAAAATACAACACACATCATAATAAAATCTAAGAGGATTATCTTAGTCATCTAGTGCTGCGGCAACAGAAATGCTGCAAGTGGATGGCATTAACAAAGATAAATTAATTTTCCCACTGTTTAGGAGGCTGAAGTCCAAATTCAGGGCACCCATTGCACAGGAAGATTTTTTCTATCTGTAGGTTCTGGAGGAAGCTTCCTGTCTGTTTTGAGCTTCTGTTCCTGGGTGGTCTTCATGTTGCTTGGCATCTCTCCTCCCATCACTGCCTCTTACTTGCTTGCTTAATGCCTTTTATATTTCAAAAGGAATTGATTTAAGACATACCCTATGCTAATATGGTCTTATTATCGTAACAGAAAATCCATAGGTATGTTGGTATTGGGTGCCCTTGAGTCAGTTCCAACTCATAGCAACCCTGTGCACAACAGAACAAAACACTATCCAGTCCTACACCATGCCCACATTTTTATTTATTTTTTACAGTAAATGAATAAAATTTCTGATGTCTGTCAAATATCTCATCAATGATAAACCCTTACCACCCCTCCCCACCGTTGTAGCCATCAAAGTTATTTTCTACTGTAGATAATTCTGTTTTTAAGTCCTGGTAACAGAGGTCTCATACAATGTTTGTCCTTTTGACAGTGACTGATTTCACTCAGCATAATATCTTCCAATTGAAACCATATTATGAGATGTTTTTCAAAATCTATGTTGTTTTTTATCATAGCATAGTGTTCCGTTGAGTGTATGTACCATAGTTTGTTTATCCATTCATGGGCATCTGGATTGATTCCATCTTTTAGTTATTGTGGACTGTGCTACAGTAAACATCTGTGTACATGTGTCTGTTCATGTGACAGCCTTTGTTTCTGACAAATAAATTCCAAACAGTGGAATTACTGGATCAAATGGTATACCTTTTTCTAGCTTTTTTAGAAAGTACCAGATTGCTTTCCAAAGAGGTTGTACCAACTTGCAATCCCACCATCAGTATAGGAGAGTTCCAGCCTCTCCACAGCCTTTCCATCATTTGTTGTTTTGTGTTTTGGGGATCATGGCCAACCTTGCTGGGGTGAGATGATATCTCATTGTAGTTTTGATTTGGAATTATCTGATAGCTAATAATCGTGAGCATATTCTCATGTCTTTTGACCATCTGGATGTCCTCTCTAGTGAAGTATCTGTCCATCTCCTTTGCCCATCCCTTAATTGGGTTACTTGTCTTTTTATTGTTAATGTTTTGCAAAACCTTGTAGGTTATGGAGATCAGACGATGGTCCAAGATGTAGTTGCCAAACATATTTTCCCATTTTGTAGGTGATTTTTTTAACTGTACTGATAAAATCTTTGGATGAGCAGAAGTGTTTGATTCTTAGTAGTTCCCATTTATCTATCTTCTGTTAATTGTGCTTTGTTAGATTTTGAAGTCTGTCTAAGCTGTGTATTAGAACATCCATTGTTGATCCTATTTTTTCTTGCACAATTTTTTATCATTTTAGGTTTGATATTTAGGTCTTTGATCCATTTAGAGTAAGTTTTTGTGTAAGACGTGATATATGGGTCTTATTTTGTTTTTTTTTTTTTGTTTTTTGTTTTTTTTTGCCACCACCATTTGCCAAATAGACTGTTTTTACCCCAGTTTACAATCTTAGGGACTTCATCAAATATCAACTGTTGGTAAGAGAATGATGGCATCTCTGGGATCTCCACTCTATGCCATTGGTCTATATGTCTCTTTTTGTATCAGTACCAGGCTGTTTTGAGTACTGTTGCAGTGTAATAGATTCTAAGAGCGGGTAGTATGAGGCCTCCCATTGTGTTCCTCTTCTTCAGTAGTGCTTTACTAAGCCAGGGTTTCTTCCCTTTCCAAACAAAGTTGGTGATATGTTTTTCCTTCTCATTAAAAAATTACACTGGAATTTGTATTGGGATTGCATTGTGTACATAGGTTGCTTTAGGTAAAATAAACATCTTCACAGTGTTATGTCTTCCTGTGCATGAGGAGGATAGGTTTCTCCAACTTTGTAAGTCTTTTTTGATTTCTTGCAGTAAGGCTCTGTGGTTCTCTCCGTATAGGTCTCTTACTATTTCTCTAGTTAGATATATTCCTAGATATTTTATCTTCTTGGAGACTATAGCAAATGGTTTTGATTTGATAATTTCTTTGTTGATGAACTTTTTGTTGGTATAACAGAATCCTACTGATTTACTTATGTTTATCTTGTATCATGGCACTTTGCTGAACTCTTTTATTAGTTCTAGTAGTGACTTATGGATTCCTTAGGATTCTTTGTATATATAACAATATCATGTGCAAGAAGAGAGATTTTTGCTTTGTCACTGCCAATACAGATGCCCTTTATTTCTTTGTCTTGTCTAGTTGCTCTGGCTAGAACTTCTAACACAAAGTTGCATAGAAGTCGTAAGAGTGGGCATCCTTGCCTAGTTCCTGTTTGCAAGGGAAGTTCTTTCCATCTTTCATCATTCAGGACAATGAAGGCAGTTGGCTTTGCATAGATGTAACTGATTGCATTGAGGAATTTCCCTTCTATTCCTATATTTCTGGGAGTTTTTAACTTAATGGGTGTTGGACTTTGTCAAATGCCTTTACTGCATCAATTGACAAAATCAAGTGATTCTTATCTTTTGTATTATTTATGTGATTGGTCACATTAATTGTTTTTCTGATGCTGAACCAGCCTTGAAATCTCTGGAATCAAACCAACTTGATCATGATGATTTTTTTTTTTTTTTTTGGTATATGCTGTTGAATTCTATTGGCTAGGATTTTGTTGAACGTTTTTGCCTCAATGTTCATGAGTGACACTGGTCAGTAATTTTTGTTTTTTGTGGGATCTTTCCTTAGTTTTGGTATCACGGTTATGCTGGTTTCATAGAATGAATTTGGGGTATTCCATCACTTTCGATAGTGCGAAATAGCCTCAATAGTATCAAAGTTAAGTCTTCCCTAAAAGTTTGGTAGAATTCTCTGGTGAAGCCATCTGAGTCAGGACTTTTTTTGATGGGCAGTTTTTTGATGACTTTTTCAAATCTTTTCCTTTGTGACAGATTTATTACGTTGTTCTAGTTTTCCTTGTGATAATCTTAGTGGGTGATATAAATCTAGAAATTTGTCCATTTCCTCTAGATTTTCAAACCTGTTAGAGTACAGCCTTTTGTAGTATTCCGATATGATATTTTTTATTTCAGCTTGGTCTGTTATAACATTTCCCATCTCATTTCTTAATTGGCTTATTTGTATCTTATGCTGTTTTTCTTTTGCAAATTTAGCCAATGGTTTGTCAATTTTGTTGATCATTTCAAAGAACCAGCTTTTGGTTTTGTTCATCTTTTCAGTTGTTCTTCTATTTTCTAATTCTTTAGCTCTGCTCTAATCTTTATTATCTGTTTTCTTCTGGTGCCTGAGGGGTTCCTCTGTTGCTCTCTTTCTAGTTGTTCAAGCTGTAGGGTTAATTCTTTAATTTGGGACCTTTCTTCTTTCTGGATCTGTGCAGTTATAGAGATAAATTGACCTCTGAGGACTGCTTTTGCTGTATCTCATAGATTCTAGTACGATACGTTTTCACTCTCGTTTCATTCCACAAATTTCTGTGTTTTTTTTCCATTAAAAGATGGCACACCAGACACACATCTCCTCTTTTCCATCTGAGAACTAAGGCCTGGAATGATACTTGTATGGAGCACTGAACATTTGGGGGGCCCTAGAGCCCTAGAATTTTTGACTAGGGACCAATATCAGACTAATCTTCCCTTCTCAAAGACAAGTCGGTGGCTGTCTGACCTCTACTTGTGCTGTTTCACCATATCCGAGAACTGCAGCTCCTGCGAACAGCTGGTAACATGCTTTCATTGTTGGCTGGAAGGCCTGTTTTTAGCAGCACTTTGGACAGTGCTAGTTCAAGCGTTCTCCGCTTTTCAGCACCTGGGACAGTTCTTCACATAGAAGTGAAGTTTACTTTTTAGGGTTGAGAGGCCTATGCATTTGTCTGGAGATCTGTCTGTTGAGAAGCCCAGCAGCTTTTCCCCCAACCCTTCTCTGATCCACATTGTAGGGTTGGCCGACAGCCCCTAGTATCTCCATTAGTACAGTGTCTTTGCCACCCAAGAGGCAGAGACTTCAACCTCCCATGTGTTGTGAATCCTGCCTCTGTGAGACTGACGAGGGAGAATAGGCAACAGTTGTGTTAGCAAGGCAGGTCTCAAACTACAAGCTTGTAGAGTATAAGGGAGAAAGGTAAGCGGAAGTTGGGAACCTCAAACCACCAAGAGAGAAGCACTGAGAGCAGAACACGTCTTTTGGACCCGAGGTTCCTGTACTGAGATGCTGTCACTGGATTTCAACTCAGCCTACTGGACTGTGATGATTTCTCATATGGAATGGACTTGTAACTCATTAATGGATGTGCAGCTTATTGGACTGTGACAATAAAGCTTCTCTTCATGAAACCTTCCACTCGTGGTATTTTCTGTTAGAGCAGTGCCAGGTGACTAAGACAACCTGAAAACTCTTCCAATCTTAACCCGATAGGTAGGGACAGAGTAGCAGGGGCAAGGGTCCGGGGACCATGTTCTTAGAGGACATCCAAGCCAATTGGTGTAACTAGCATATTGCTAAGAGAGTGACATGCTCTGCTCTCGGTGCGTCTCTCTTGGTGGTTTGAGGACATGGGAGGAAGGGCACCATACTGGGACTCACAGCCAAATCAAATCAACACAGACATTTTTGGGGGGAATACAATTCAACCCATGACAGGTTATGTTAAAGTCCAGTTACATTGATTTTCTTTCTAACATGTACTGTCACTGATTTCCCCAAACCAAATTTCTGTCAACTGTCTAATCTATAACCAGCCCTCTCCCTTCCTCCCTCCCCTCCCTTACAGCTGTCAAAGAATCTTTTCTTTTGTACATGAGTCAGTTTTCAAGTCCTTAAAGTAGGGGTCTCATACCATATTTGCCCTTGTGCCTCTGGTTAATTTTACTCAACATGATAGAAAGCTCTGTATATGTCGATGAGGTCTAGTTGGTTAATTGTCGCAATAAGGTCTTCTTGTCTTTATTGAGCTTTTCTTTTTTACAGTATAATCTATTTTATCTGAGATCAGTATTGCCATACCTGCTCTTCTTTGTATATTGTTAGCTTGGTATTTATTATTACATCTTTTAATTTTCAGTTTGTTCATATCTTTCAGTGAGTTTCTTGTAAGCAGCATATATACGGGTTGTGTCTTTTGGTCCAAGATGTCACTCATTGTCTCTTTACTGAAGCGTTCAGTCCATTTACCTTCAATGTAATTATTGATAGGTGTTTAGTGCTGTCATTTTGCTGCATTTATTTTTGTGCTGATGTTTTCTCTGTTGTTCTTACTATTCTGTTCTGGGACATTCTTCTTTATGGGTTGATTTTTTCCCCCTCTTCAGTGTTGGTTTTGTGTTTGTTGAGACTCCTGTATGTGCTTCTTGTTTTGATATGTCGCTTCTTTGTTGGGCTTTGTGGCTACCCCTATGATCCCCCTTAATAATGTATGTGTAAACCTGATTTTAATTTCTAAATATCTTACTTCCTCTCCAACTGGATGGACTGTAACTACTGTAATATGTCCCTCTCTTTAATGTGATGGTATTGTAGTTTTCATGATATAATCACTAGATCACTTCTTTTAGTATTATAGCTTTGGTTGGGGTTTTGTGCCTTCCCTAACTGGGTAGGTTTCTGGCTGATGTGTCTTGTATTGTCTCCTAAAATATAGAGTTCATAGTTTTGTTCTTCTAAGCTGAGAGCCTCTTTCAGTATTTCTTGTAGATTTGGTTTGGTTTTTACAAAGTCTCTGAGTTTCTGTTTATCTGTGAAGGTCTTGATTTCATTTTCCTATTTGAAAAACAGTTTTGCAGGATATATAATTCTTGGTTGGAAGTTTTTCTCCTTCAAGGCTTTGAATGTGCCACCCCACTGCCTCCGTGCCAACATGGTTTCTGCTGAGAAGTCAGATGAAAGCCTACAGGGCTTCTCTCTGAATGTTAGCTTTGCTTTGAGTCTCACTGCCTTTAAGAGTTTCTGCCTATGTTTCATTTTGTTAAGCTTGATTATAATATGTCTTGGAGTCTTTCTTTTGGGGTTTATATTGTATGACGATTGACACGCATCTTGGATATCTGTGTTCTCTCTGCCTTCATAATTTCTGAGAAGTTTTCTGTTAGCAAGTCAACAACAATCCTCTGTATTTTCAAGGTGTTCCTTCCTGTTCAGGACCCCAATTAATCGTAGATTGTTCCTCTTGATAGAGTCACATGTGTTTCTTAGTGCTTCTTCATTTTTCTTGTGTCTTTTCTCTGATTTCTCCTCAAAAATGCTAGTGTCAGTAGTTCTGTCTCCAAAGTCAGAAAGTCTGTTTTCCATTTGTTCAGTTCTGTTCTCTTGGCTTTGAATTGAGTTTTCTGATTCTTTAATTTTGTTATTGATCTGTTGGATTTCAGAGTGCTAGAGTTCCATCAGTTTGAACAGCTTGCTTAATTTTTCATTTTGGTCTGCTAAATTTTGTATAACATCTAGGAAGGCTCTTTATATAATTATTTTGTACTCAAACTCCAAAAGTTTCTGAAAGGCTTCTTCATCTGGGAGGTTCTTTGGTTCTTTCTTTTTGAAGCTTTCTGGAGCCATGGTTGGATTTTTCTTTAAGTGTCATGGTTCTTTCTTTTTGGAGCTTTCTGGAGCCATGGTTAGATTTTTCCTTAAGTGTCAGGGTCAAGGCCTGTTGCTTTTGGGGCATCTAGAGGTTGTTTAGTTTCTTTGGTGTTGCCTTAATAGGAGCTGAAGTAGAAGTTGATCACCACTTATCTCTGTGTACTCCAGCAACTGGGCCCAATGGAATCTCTGTGATAGCAGGCTCTGCCTCCTAGCTGGCAAAGACGTGGCCCTACTTATGAAGTCACTGGGAGGCCGTCAACTGACCCTACATTGTGGGTCAGTCAAGACTGGAAGATATACCATCAGGCTGTGCTACAGTTATTTCTCTAGGTAGTTTTATTTTGAAAGGTAAAGGCTATCTGACAGCTTCTGTAAACAGTCAGGCTGTCAGGTGTGCAAGCCCCTCTTTCCAATTGTCAGTGTAGGCACCTCTGTATTTGTCCCCAGATGCTGTGATCTAGTTCAAAGTGAGGACAGGCTACTGCCTTGCTGTCATCAGGTGCCAGGCCCTACCCAAAGGGTAAACTGTGCTAAACACAGCTTTTCTTCTGGGGAAGCACTCCCCAGGCTGGCATTGCCTCCTAGCCTGAAAATTAGCCCCAGCTGAGGCCTCTGTTTGGGAAGTTCCACTTCCCAATCAGACAAGATGGTGTCCTGCAGAGGGTCTCACACTGAGGCTCCCCTGCCTGCTGGGAAATAGCCAAATCAATGGCAGAGGTTCGGAAAGAGGGGTGGAGGGGCCGTGGTCCTCAGAGTCCAGGGCCAGGCTCTCAACATGTGGCTATTCTACCTGCTGGTCACATCAGCAGCATGGCAGAACTTTGCTGCCAGTTAAGCCCAACTGCTGCCGTAGGCTAACAAAAAGGAAAGAAGTTAAACCCAGTAGTTACCGTCAGTCTGTGAGAGCTGGCCATTCAGCAAGGGCAGGGGTCAGCAAAAGAGAAGAAGTTTCGTGTTCAGTGGCATGTAGTCCAAAATGACAGTCCTATGCCATGTCCTATGGCTCACTGGGTGTCCATAAGGCTCTGTTTAATTATCAATCCTGGCCTTAGTTTTTGGAGTCAGTTAAGGAGACTCTAGTCTGCCATCTTGACTCTGCCCCTGAAGACTTTTCTTGATGTTGAAGTGCAATCCATACAGCAGGCTGTGGTCTTTGGTTTTCCTGAGTGTTTCAAATCCTTTTCACTTTTAGCAAGCAAGGTTGTATCATCTGCATAACACAGGTTGTTGATGAGTCTTCCTTCAATCCTGATGCCTGGTTCTTCTGCACATAGTCCAGCTCCTCAGATTATCTGCTTGACATACAGATTGAAAAGATATGGTGAAAGGATACAACCATGGTGCACACCTTTCCTGATTTTAAACCATGCAGTATCCCCTTGTTCTGCTCGAAATCCTGCCTCTTGATCTGTGTACAAGTTCCTCATGAGCACAACTAAGTACCTGGAATTCCCGTTCTTTACATTGTTATCCCTAATTTGTTATGCTCCACACAGTCAAATGCCCTTGCATAATCATTAAAACATAGGTAAATGTCTTTCTGGTATTCTCTGCTTTCAGTCAAGATCCGTCTGACATCAGCAATGATAGCGCTGATTTCATGTCCCCTTGTGAAGATAGACTAAGATACATTCCAGTCTGAGGTACTTTCCCCTCAGGGCAAACACCATGTCATCAAATTCACTGAAATTATAAATTGACTTGGATTCACCAAAATCCAAAACATATTTGCTAAGCTGTCTTAGCATCAACTGTAAGACACCGATACAGTCAGAGGGAAATATGACTGTTTGTTTATTTGCATTTAATTCAAGTCTTATTTATTTTGGCTGTGCTGTAAATTGTTTAAGCTTTTTCAGACTATTTCACAAATTGATAGTCATAGTAAATTACAGCATCGGGTGGACATTGGTCCCTGATGGAACAAGTAAGATTGTAACTTGTTCCATTGTCCAAAGGAACCATGTCATCTGAGCTGACCTAATGACTTTTAATAAGTAGAGCTGAACACTTCTGATGACTGCTCAAAAGCAAATAAATTCAGAGTAATAGAGTTCTGAACCTTTATTGTCTGTTTTGTATGTGGAGTATTAATACCCTTTAATAAAGAATGCATTCCTCACTACCAGAGACCAGAGACAAAAGCAGAACTGCTTGACAGAAGACTGCGTGTCTGTCTAGAATTGTTATAAAAGCCAACAGAAACCTCCCAAGATGGACTCAGATCACAAATCTTGATGTTACAGGAACTGAACATGATCGAGTGTCATTGACTTGTTGCCATGGTAATCACTACTGGCGTCAGGAGTCTATCTAATGATACTTTACTCAGCAAGTTTACTTGTACTGCATTTGGTAAGGGGTGTGTATGTCTCTTTGTTTACTTGTGGTTAAGTTCTCATGTTTTGTTTTAAATCCTAGTAAAGACGGCAGGAGGCACAAAGGCCTTGTGTGTAATAGATGCTATATGAAAATTTGTGGGGCTGCATTGTGCGCACTGGGTTTGAAAAAATAACCAAAAGTATGACAAGTTCCACAGATCTCTGAAGATGTTCTCAGAATGTGCCCTTGAAGCTTCAGTTGGTGGCTGCTTTTTCTTCTCTGAAACAGCTCTAGCTGCTTCTTAGACTGACCATCATGTGTGTGACATTTGCTTCCCTCCAATCCAGAAGTCTTGTAGGTAGGTGGTCAGCAGTGAGTGAGCTATTTTAAAAGTGCCTGCTGCAGGAGGGAGTTACCTGGAATTAGGCCTCAGGCCACTTGCCAAGTGGCTAGACTCTGAGGGGAGGTTCAATTCCTGGTTCCCATACCACCTGAGCTCAAGTCCACTTTGGGATTCTGATGCCTGTCCAGATGTAGCAGCCATTCAGTGGTATAACCTGAGACCCTCTCTGACTAGTTGCTGTGGAATTGATTCCGTTTTGACTCTTGGCAACCCCATGGGAGTCAGAGCAGAAGTGTTCTTTGTAAGGAAATCAAACCCTCTCTAAGACTGTCCAATCCTGAAATTGACCCAAATCAAAAAATTTTTCCTGTGTTAATGCATTACTTATGGCTGTGAAGCACCATGAGCTTTTTCAATGGAATCATTCCTTCCAAGAAGAAAGGAAACAGTTAAAGCTTTTAAAGCTTTACAGGAAACTTAATTAAACTTCTATGTTAAATTTTGTATTTGCAAAATACTCTTCAGTTGCACCTCATTTTCAACACTAACCAGTCCTGCCTCCAAATGACCGTCTCAAATTTATTAAGAAATAAAAATGCATAGCAACATGTAACTTGCCTTGAACTTTGCTCCCAAACCTGTGTTTTTCGCCGTAGGAATGTGAAATTAGAATGATGCTGATAAAACTATACTTGACATCTGAGAGGCACAGTGCTAGGACCTGCTGAGCACTTGGGAAGTCACAGTGAGGCCCAATGTTGAACCACTGGTCCTTTTTCCTACCCGGGTTTTCACTTCCCAGGGATATATATAAATGAATGCCATGCAGGCTTCAGTTATACTGTTGATACCAGACCAAAAGCCAGCCTCATTGCGTCTAGTCAATTCTGACTCATAATGACCCTATAGGACAAAGTAGAACTACCTCCAAGGATTTCCAAGTGAGTTCAAACTACCCATCATAGCTCTTAACCACTGGGCCATCAGAGCTTCTTGCTATAGATAGTCAGAACCTAAACTAAACCCACTGCCATTAAGTTGATTCCGACTCACAGTGACCCTATAGAAATTGGTACGTAAAAAGACCTTGTTATTTACTTTAAAAAAAAAAAACCCAGTGCCATCGAGTTGAGGCTGACTCATGGCAACCCTAGAGGCCAGAGTAGAACTGTTATTTACTTAGATAATGTGATATGGGACAGCACTGCAGACTAGGAGAAGGAAGATTGAACCCAGTGCTGGCTCTTGTCATTTTCTAACCATGTGACCTTGGTCACTTCATTAACTTGCCTTTAATCATCCCCACCTCACAGTGTTGTAGCAAAGGAAGCAATGATTATCAGGTTTCTTTGCAGTCACTGGAAACCCTGGTGGCATTGTGGCTAAGAGATATGGCTGCTAGTCAAAAGTCTTTAGTTCAAATCTACCAGGCATTCCTTGGAAGCCATAAGGGGCAGTTCTCTGTCCTGTAGGATTGACTGTGAGTCAGGGTCAACTAGGTGTTAAGTGAATTGTGGGAGTACACTGGCTCCGTTCACTGCTGGTCATGCACGTTGTCACATGCACTTTTCTCAGACTCCTCTATTGGAACAAGCCATTGGCTGTACCTGAGAATACCAGAAATGAGGGGAGAGAGAACGGTAACACAGCAGCAGAAGGGAAAAAGGCAGGCTCTCCCCTCCACTCACTCTTCTGCTCTATTCAGCCTTCTGACTTCACTCAGTAGTTCTTTTGTTTATGTATGCAAAGACATGCTTTGTATGCCATAGCCTCTCATGATAATGTAGAAGAACAGAGGAGTATAACATCCTTTTAAAAGTGAAATCAGATGTAATTGACTACAAACATTGGACAGAGCCTTGGTTCTAAGCAATTTTGTGTCCATCAATTTAGAGTTCTTAACAATTTCTCCATGGCAGTTCTGAAGTTTATTTTGTTTTATTTATGAATAATGGACTCGCAGAGTAAATGAAATCATGTAAGTTTGCTAAGAAACATGCCAACCTGCTTTAGAGGAAGAGTTGTTTTCAAATGCCTTACTTGCATCTGTGTTCGTCTTAACTGTGTGTGTACTGGTTATGGGCCGTGCTCACCAATCGATGAAGTAGTGCTAGGAGTATTTCTACTTGGTGACACTTCATTACATTTAATTTGAATTGCTCTAATAAAAATCCATGTCTTCAACACATATCCGTAATTCAGTATTGTCACTCATACATCATTTTAATCAGTTTGAAATTGTTATAAGGTATAACTATAATTACTGATTATATTCTTCTAAATCCCTCAGATAACATCACAGACAACTGCGTCCATTTGAACAAGATTTTCAGCTTTGTTTTGGTTTCTACAGATAAAAATATCATGCCTGTGAAACAGCATCTCTGAGGTCAAGGGAGAGAAGAGCTTGTAACTAGAGAGCTAGGTGACTCACTCTTTCTGTTATAACTGGATTCCAGTCCAGGATAGAGGCCAACTTCTCCCCCTAAAAACTTGGCTAGATAATTATATAAACTAAGTTTTACTCATAAAGTGACTTCTGTATCATGTGTGATGTAAACACCGAATATATACTTCATGAACTGATGCATGAGTTAAACAAGTGTTCTGGGTTTTTTTTTTTTTTTTTTCTGTCTTTGTATGAATTACCTACCTTTAACATCCAAGCAGTCTGTCTTGTGATAGGACCTCTGCAAGAGATTGTATTGCAAGCCCTACCTCTGTGCTTCTCATCCATCTACCCTTATATCCCTCCATTGTTTAGGTATTTTGGGTGCACCTACTGTGGGAAACCCTGGTGGTGTAGTAGTTAAGTGCTATGTCTGCTAACCAAAAGGTTGGCAGTTCAGATCCTCCAGAAAGTCCTTGGAAATCCTATGGGGACACTCTCCGGTTCTCTAAGGTCACTATGAGTTGAAATCAACTTAACGGCATTGAGTTTGGTTTGGTTTGGCTTGGTTTGCTAAGGACCAAGCCTGCATAGGCTTTTTGAGCATTTCTGTATCTATGCCAGACATTCTTCTAAAAGCCTTTTATGTGTTGTGTGATTTAATTCACTCAGTATTATTCCTACATTACAGATAAGGAGACTGAGGCACACAGGGATATGTATATGTACAACACCATTTCAGAAAATCAAAATCTTACTCTTATTATTAGTAGGGTCTCTTTGACATCCTTCATTTTTTTTTTTTTTTTTTTTGTCAAGCTGCTTTCCCACGTTCTCTTGTTTGACCTGATGCATCTGTTTCTGTTTGTTTACATGAGAGAAATGAAGCTCTTTCCGTGGCCTTGAATGTTAAAGACGGTACAGCCCTTGGACCTGGGGGTTCTAAGCCCTGGTTCCTGATGTCCATCAGAAAATACATTGCTTTCTTACTGCTCATCAGACCAGCAGGCCCAGATTAGAGACTTGGCCTTCCAGATTTAAACAGGAGATTAGGGATCCAATAACTTTAAGCAGTTAGTCAAGGAGCATATACTGTACTATTTCATATTCACTTCACTTGGTCTAATCTAGCATTTTCAGAGTAAGTATTAGCCCCCAATTTCTTTCCAGCTCCTATGTTGAAGTAATATTGTTGCTGGACACCCAGGTGCCATGGACCTTCTTGAGGTTCTTGTCCTTTATTGATCAAGAATCAACAGGCAAGGCACAGAGTCTTTCCACATGAGTAAGGTTTATGAGAGAAGCCTGCAAGTGGAGATGGAGACGGCCTAGGCAGCACTCACCTGTATCTCGCTGAGCAAAGGACTTGTCTGAGCTTTAACAAAGATTTTGAGGCAGGAATAAGAGAGTATGACTATTCATAAAAGGTGGGCCCAGGGCAATGAAGTGTGTCCCGCAAGCAGACTTCAAGAGGGTTTCTGCAGTGAAGGCCTCCAGTGTGGGAAATTATGTTAACTCTCTTGACATGACTGTAGCCATCTTGGCTGCCATACTGTTACTTCAACTTTGTATAATCTCTTGTACTGTAACCAATCACTTTGACTTTACCTTGTGTACAGTAACCTAGGGGCAATCTGGGATCACCTCCAAATGCTTAGACCAGACATGTAGAACAATGGATAACCGAAACCATAAATGACTAGCTTAGTTACTGAATATTTCAGTTCCTTGTTTTCCAGGATACCAACTTATTTGGTGAATGGTATAAATACTTTATTAAAGTTTGATTCTGGGCTCTCGGCTTGGAAGGCCGTTAGCCCCCTGATCCCAAACTTGTCTGTCTGTCTTTTCCTCAACCTCGGCCTGGCTTCTCCTCCACCCGTGTTCATCAGAGAACTCTCAGACTCTGACAGCTGGTGCCCGAACCGGGACTGGAGAAGAGCTTCCTACAGACCCCACAAGCCAGTGGACCAGCCCCACAGTGAAATCAAGCGCTGAGGCTCCCGAGGCCATCCCGATAGCACTCAGGAGGAGTGCTATCACAACCTATAACAGAGCTGGTGAGCGGTTTGTGCAGGCTCGGGAAAAGCATCAGGGTAATAATGGGAAGTGCTCAGTCTCACTTTGAAACTTACAAGCTTTTACTTAAAAACCTCCTATGTTCAGGAGGGGTAAAAGTTAGCTCTTCATGTCTCACTTCTCTCTTTGATCTCGTCTATCAGCATTGTCCCTGGTTGCCAGAGGAAGGGACGCTGGACGTCCAGGTCTGGCATAGAGTTGTGTCTTGCCAGGGAGAAGCTATTCCGGTCTATGTCTGGTCTCTGTGTAATCTCATTTCTGTAGCTTTAGAGCCTCTACAATCAGAGGAGGAGTTAGAAGACAAAGAGGAATTGGGAAGCGAGGAGAGTGAGGGGGGCGACCGGCCACCGCCACCTTCACCTGCTCCTCTGTCTTCTCCTGTTCTCTCTAAGAGCTTAAAGCCAAGTGCTCCTTCACCCTCCCCTATTCTTTCTAAAGGCTTAAAGCCAAGTTCACAATTTTCTTCTACAGTCATGGAAGGCATTAGAAAAGCCAGAATGGCAGGAGATTTAGATGCTTATTTGTTTCCAGTAACAATCACAGAGGTGACTCCACCTGGCCAGGATGAGGAAAATCCTGATGGAGTCTATCATTATAGTCATCACCCTGTCCTTTTCACGGTCTTGAAAGAGATAAAGAAATCTGTCAGTCAGTATGGCCCCACTGCTCCTTTTACTATGGGGATACTGAGAGGGCTAGCAGAAGGAGAGCGCCTCATTCCTTACGATTGGGAGGCGCTAGTGTGGACATGCTTATCTTCAGGAGAATATTTACAGTTTCAAACATGGTGGTCTGATGCTGCCCAGCAGCAAGCTCAAAGAAATATTCAGGCTCAAATTAATGTTTCTGCTGAACAATTGTTAGGAGTAGGCACCTGGGCTGTCATCCAAGCTCAGTTAATAATGAATGATCAGCCATATCACAAGTTAGGTTAGTATGTTTAAAGGCTTGGGAAAAAATCAGTTGGTCAGGACAGGAAACCCCCACATTCAGCTCTGTAAGACAAGGAGCTAAAGAGCTGTATGTTGATTTCCTTGCTAGACTCAGAGATGCTTTACAAAAAACTGTTGAAAATCCAGATGCCAGAGATATGATTCTACAAATTCTGGCATTTGATAATGCCAACCCAGACTGTAAGAAAGCTCTTTGCCCATTTAAGGGACGAGGACATTTAGAAGACTATATTAGAACTTGTCAAGAGAATTAACATATTTTCCCACACTCCAGGACTTGCAGTGGGACTTGTTATGAGGTGTTGCACCTGCACGGTTTCTAGCTCCCTTGATTCAATTCCTGGTCCTGTTTGTAGCTCTCTGGTGCCCCTGCTGGAAGAACATAGAGCAATCACCTCTGTCTTACCTGTGCATGCCTCTCAGTGTGGTCTAAACTGGCTTTTCTGTAAAACAACTTTAAAAAAAAAATACACTGCCATTGAGCCAGGTCTGACTCATAGTGACACGATAGGTCAGAATAGAACTGCCCATAGAGTTTCCAAGGAGCACCTGGCGGATTTGAACTGCTGACCTTTTGGTTAGCAGACGTAGCATCTAACCCACTACACCACCAGGGTTTCTGAAAAACAACTTTAGGGATAATTTAAGGAAGCTTGTGTTGTTAGTGGGTAACTTACTTTGATCTTATTGCTGTGTTTCGGGGTGTGGTCAACTGGTGAAAGACATTAGGCAAAAGCATTTGCAGAGGCCTCTAGGCTCCTTGTCTCAGTATCTGGAACTTACTCTTAACCCATAAAGAAAACCTGTTGCCATCAAGTTGATTGCATTCCAACTCATAACAACCCATGGGACGGAGTATAGAACTGCCCCATAGAGTTTCCAGGGAGTTCCTGGTGGATTTGAACAGCTAACCTTTGGGTTAGCAGCCATACCTCTTAACTCTTGGCACTGTCTGTAGGTCCTTATGAGTTAAAAATAAATTACACAATTGACTATGGCTAAAAAAAAAAAAAAAACAAAGAAGCCTCACAAATTTATCTGTCATTTTGATTCTTTATTTCATCCTTTGTAGTACATTTTAAGGGTCTCAGAAAAGCTCGCTTATCTACCAGACACTCCTAGATGCGTCTTGTTTTACATACGAAGCAAACAGAGAGAACACGTTTTTTTAACAGGAAACTTCCCTTCATGTTACTGAAAAAACGTCACAACAGTCATTATGTCTTCCTTTCAGAAATTTCCTGGAGTTAGGAGAACAATAGACACTTAAAATGGCAATGTCAAGAGTATTCTGGGGTTTTGAAATGAGTGCCAAGGGAAATTTTTTCTCTTGAGTTAGTAAGAAAAAGGTAGGAAGAATATTTGGGAGACTGCAAATAATGAACCTTAATGCTCTATTTAAAAAATGAAATACTCTCTGTAACCATTGGAAGCTGAGAAAAAATTAACTTGGTACCAGGGTTCCCGTTTTCTGATTATTGAGTTGATAATGACGAAGGAAAATTTGTCTTTTGGTACCCTTCTCTGCATTTTCATTCCCCAGAAGACACATTTTTCAGCTGTCTTTTTATTTTATTAAGTACCATTTGGAGTACTGGGGTCCAGCTCAGTGGTTATTTCTGTTCTGTGTATGCAAGAACTTCAGGGGCTTCAGAACGCTGTTTCTCAGCTCCCTCCGCCTCTGAAAAAATTATTCAAGCATTCAGAAGAGGTGTTTATTTTGGTTTCTTTTGTGTGTGTTGCAGTGTGTATTTGTATGTTTCCACAGTTTTAAATCTTAATGTACGTAGCCCTAATATGGGGCAGTTCTGCTCTTTCTGTAGGGTCGCTATGAGTCAGAATTGACTCAACAGCACTGAATTTGGTTATGGTTTTGGTTTAATATGATTTCTTAATTTCTTAAACAGATAATAAAGTCCTGATACATTTACCACGCTCAGCCCATTAAAAATACAAGCTTTATTAAAAAATTATTTGAGGCACTGCTTTCAGTTTGTAGTGTCTCACTTACCCCCAGCACTGTGGATGGTTTTAGGAACTCCTGTCTGCACTTGGCTACTTGGCTGTATGGGGATAGAAACCCTGGTAGTGTAGTGGTTAAGTGCTACATCTGCTAACCAAAAGGTTGGCAGTTCAAATCCCCTAGGTGCTCCCTGAATACTATAGAGCAGTTTTAATCAGTCCTATGTGTCACTATGAGTTGGAACTAGTCAGCAGCAATGGGTTTGGGTTTCTGGTTTGTACGGGGTCACTCGAAGTCAGAACTGACTTGGCAGCCATGGGTTTGGTTTGGTCTGGGTGTTAGTTACATGGGGATATCTGACCGGTGAAAAGAATGTGCTGGCTTTATTTCATTTTGAGGGGGGAAGCTTTTAATACAAAAGCAATAGCAAATTATTAACATGTTTTTGAAGTATGAATATACCATTATTTGGTTTAAAATTTAATCAACACTGATAAAAAGCTAGTAAATGAAAACAAGAGTGACTCTATTCCGCGACACCTAAGTAGCTTTCTTTAGGTATCCACTGTAAAGTGTCTGTGACTTTTTTTTAAAGTATTTTAATGTCTATTCATATACAAGCATATATGTATATGTATGTACATACAGAGAGAGAGAGAGAAAGAATCCCTGGATCTTACTAACCATTAACACACTTGCTGGTAACCAGGAGGTTAGTTCTGAACTACTGCTGCCCATTTCGTTTTAGGGCACCCCATGTCAAACTACAGGCTCTTTGAGATTTCTTTAGACTTCAGCAGGGTGAGGACTCGGAGAGAATATGTGCAGCAATCTCAGTGATTGGCTGCTGTGTTGGTTCCCAACACCAAAATTACCTGAGATGAGTCAAGTGCAGTCTGTAAACTAATATCTGGTTATGAACCCACTTAATAAAGTCAGTGGGAGAGGCCACAGTGTACAACATAATGGATGGATAAGCTGGTTTCTCAGGCGAGGCAGCTGTAAAAGGTTTGAGTGTCCGTAGAGCTGAAGGTGTGGGGCACCTGAGGGTCTCTAAGAATTGAAATTCCCTTGGAGTTAGCCCAGGTGGAATCCCTTGGAGCTGTCCTCTTTCAGCCATTGCCTTGAGCCGCAGACAGCTTTTTTTTTTCAACCTTGGGTCAAGAGGAGGCTCCAGTTTGGCCGAAAGCTGTGTGTGCTCCAGGCCAGCACACAGTGCACCTGATTTGGCAGCTGCCCTTTCCCCAACAGCCAGCTGCTAAATGTGTTATAAAAGATAAAAGGAAAATAAGCCGACCTCCTTTAGTGGGGCTGGAACAGGCTAGTAGTTGCTAGGCAAGTTAAAGTAATTCAGTGTCCTTGCCAAACGTCTGCCACGCAAACAGGGAGCTTTCAGGAGAGGAGTGAGACGCTGGTGCCTATTGGTTGCCATAGGAATAGTTCCCTGATTGGAACAAGACCACAGAGTGGGGAGAGCAAGTCAGCAGCATCTATGGTTCTTCCTGCTTGGAGTGGGCGCCCAGACTGGGCAGTGGAGCACAGGTAAGCCCCAGGGAAGAAGGGGCTGAGGGGTAGCCCAGGCCTCTCGCGGCAGGGGATGGTATAAGGGCAGTGAGTCCTCAGAAGAGATGAAAGCCCTAACAGATGAGATCCTACTGCTTCATGAAGCTAAAGGTTTCTGTTGTTAAAAACAGACAGAGGAAAGAGTAGATTGACTCAGGAAAATTATGTGATGAACTCTTATGCTGCCCTAAAGATCTGAGATTTTCTTGGAGAAATTCTAGAATTAAGGCATGGAGAATTGCAATGAGACTCTGAAAATAAACCCAGGGTTAGATTAGGTAGAGATTTAAAACAGTGAAATTTACTGGAAGAAGACAGTGAACTTGAGGGTAGGCATTTATATTTATTTAATATCATGTTAGATTGTATGTTTTAGTTAAGAAACAAAGGTCACGATAGAAGACTAGTTAAGCAGTCACACTATTACATCAGTCAAGTTCTGTGTTATAGGGGGAGAAAGCACGGTTGACTAAATTGTGTGATAATAGTATTAAACCTGGAAAAGAGTCTCTAAGACGCCTGCTTAACCAGGCCCTGTGCACTTGTTGGCAGCATCCCTCAAAATGGTAGCTGGGGGCCCAAGAGAAAAGGAGCAGTTTTTAGCAAATGTTGAACCGTCGATATACTATTTAACTTTGCTGTGATTAATAGGGATCCCTGGTGGCTTAATGGTCAGGAGCTACAGCTGATAGCCAAAAGGTCCTCATTTTAAGAGCTGGGTGATTAATAGATTACCCAACTCTTAAGATGAGGGTGATGGTTATCCCATTGCTTCTCTTGATTGGCTGCTCTTCTCTTTGCATCAGGTTTCTGGAGGTGTGATGTACAATCTGGGAGCCCTGGTGGTGCAGCAGTTCAGCTCCCAGCTACTAATCAAAAGATCTGTGGTTTAAAGCCACCAGTCAGGCCCTCTGTGGAAGAAAGATGTGACAGTCTGCTTGCAAAGCTTACAAGTCTTAGAAACCTTACTGGCAGTTCTGCATGTCCTATAGGGTATCTGTGAGCTGGAATATACTCCATGGCAATAGTTTGTTTTGTTTTTTTTTTTAATGGATATAAGATCCCATGGTCTCTGTGGTGGATGGTAATGACAGACTTAGTTCATAGGTTTTTAGGTCACAGTCTTTAGGGGAACTTTCTTTAACGGATAAAGTTTTACTTATACATATGCAGTTATTTATAAATTTACCATTTGCTATATATTTGATTCGTGTTCAGAGAACATCTAAGAATAGTTTCTTCTTTAGGATTTGTGTATTGGGATTATATGTACCTATTCCTTTGCATTTTTAGGTGGCTTCCTTTTTGGGTCAGTAAGACAAAACTAAAGGGATGTGATGTTTATTCTCAAATATTTGGGTTCTGTCGTTGGTTGCCACTGAGTCAGCTGTGACTCATGGTGAGTGACTTTCTATATAACAGAACACAGTGTTGTCTGACCCTGGGCCATCCTCAGGAGTATGGGTATAGGACCAGAGCAAATCTGGACTAATGGTGTGGTAACCAGGCTAAGAGATTCAAAATAAGGGCCTGATAGTCTGCTTCCAAAAAATCAATAAAAACTTTATGGATCACAACAGAACGTTTGATGAATGCCAGTGTTTCATAAATACAAAGGCTGTCATGAGACCCCACCTAGAGGTGGCCCAGTGGGAAGAACTATGGCTGCTAACAGAAAGATTGGCAGTTCAAATCCACCAGCCGCTCTTTGAAAACCTTGTGGGGGCAAGTTGTCCTCTGTACTGTAGAGCTGCTGTGAGCTGGGATTGACTCAGCAGCAACAGGTTTGTTTGGTTTTTTGTTTGTTAGTTGGTTTTGTGTTGCTTTCAGGTCTTGCTCACTTAGTGCGTTACTTTGGTCTGGAACTCCAGTGTAGTTTTTAAATTAAATTGATTGGATGCTGGCTGATGGACACAGATAAATTCATTTGAGATAAATTTTTAAACCAAACGTCAAATTTTAGTTTACTGGGACATTATAATCTAATATGAAAGATTATCTTTGGATTCTTCAGATGGTAAATGTTTTCTCTAGTATGATATTGACAAAGAAGCTAAAATGTGAGCTGGCTGCAAGGTTTTTTTTTTTTTTTTTTTTTAAAGTGGTATTCTTATCTATACCCTCTGGAACCTAGAGCAGCACTCACTGTTCAGTAGAAATACAGAAACAAAACCCATATCTCACACTTTATACAAAAACCAACTCAAATTGGATAGAAATACAATGTGAACCTCTAATATGAACTTATAAATAATTCTAAATTTTCTAATAGTCACATTTGAAAAGTAAACAGGTGAAGTTAATTTTAATAATGCATATTATTTAATTCAGTAGATCTAAAATATTATTTCAACATGTAATCAATGTAAATAGTATTAGCAAGGTATTTTACATTTTTGTACTGTCTTTGAAATTCAGTGTGTGCCTTACATTTGCAGTATTACTCAATCAAGATGCTAAATTGTCATTGAAAATACTTGATCTGTATTTAGATTAAAATTGACAGTTGAAAAAGAAGATCCACACACATTCCAAACATGCACATAAGCTTTCTGATGCCTGAATCCAGTATCATCTTTTAAATTTAAATGTAAACTTAATTAGAGTTAAATACAATTTAAATGTCTGCTTTTCCATCACACTGGCCACATTTCCAGCACTCAGTAGCCACGTGTGGGTGGTGGCTGCCCATAGACAGGACTGCTTTTCTCTAGCTCTGTACTCCACTTACCTTTACATTGGGGAGATCTCTCTAGAAATCAAAGGTACTGAGAATCTCTGCTGTATAAGCATGGAACTATAAAGATTTCACCCTCTTAAAAGGAAATTTCTGTTCAAATGAATTAGAATGTGCCTGCAAGGAGTTGTCTCGTAGCTCATACTCCCTCCCGCCTTGCCCCCAGTATACCCGCCCCCCCCCCCCCCCCCCCCGTTGTCTGTCTGACAGATGAAAGATGCTCCAGCAGAGAGAGTTCACATCCCTCAGGCTCCTTTGCTCTGTACTCCGGTGTGGATTGCTCATTTCCATTATCTCAGTGTATTTCCTGATTATCAGCCAAAAACCCCAACCTGTTCCCATCAAGTCTGTTCTCACAGTGACTCTTTGGGACAGAGTTGAACTGCCCCCAAGGGTCTCCAGGGCACAGCTGGCGAAGTCCAACTGCTGACCCTTTAGGTTCACGGCCTGGGCTCCTAACCACTGCGCACTGGGACTCCGTCTTGATTATAAAAACCAAAAAACCTATGGAGTCTGTTCCAACTCACAGCAACCTGATAGGACAGAGTAGAACTGCCTCATAGAGTTTCCAAGGAGCACTTGGTGGACTGGAACTGCTGAACTCTGCGTTAGCAGCCATAGCTCCTAACCACTACACCACCGTGGTTTCCTTCCTCAGTATAGCTTCCCTACCCGCCTTTTATCGTTCTCATTGTTTCAGTTTCCGCATTTGGCTCTGATGTCTGTTTTTACCTCAGGGAAGGATTCAGTTGTTAAAATTCCCAATGAAGGTAATTAAGATCAGTGTGGTTGATTTAAGTTTATCTAAATAAGAAATATTTTTTCTTTTGTCACTTGCTTCAGATTTCTAGAGGGGCTGGGCCATGAAACATCACTCTTTAATGGTGGTATCTTTCTCTGGGCAGATGAGCACCCTTTGCCAAAACATGCAGACTTGCTAATCTCTAAGGACTTCTCTCTTCCCTAGAAACAGAGGGGGAATTCGGAAATACTAGTGTAAGTATCCCTGGTGGTGCAATGGTTAGTGCTTGGCTGCTAACTGCAAAGTTGGCAGTTCGAACACATCCAGCTGCTCCACTGGAGAAAGACTTGGTGGTCTGCTCTTGTAAAGATTGCAGATTAGAAAGCAGTGTGGGGCGTTTCTGCCATTACACGGGGTTGCTGTGAGTTGAAAATTCACTCTACAGCACCTAACAATAACAACAAAAATCAGTAGATAAATAATGATCTGAAGGGTAAAGACTCCTCTTCACTTTGCCATAAGTTTTTACTTGGGTGTGCATTGTTTGACACGTAATATGGTAGTTAACCCTTATCAGTAAGTTATAGAGCACGGAAGTCAGTCAGTTCCCATGGGTGCCTGCCACCCGCAAGGGGTCTCACTGGTGACTGTTGGAATTCACCATCCATGTCCTGGAATGTATAAAATGGAAAGCAATCACAGAGGCTTTCGAGGACTGGAGAAGGGTAAACTGTCCCAATGAGGCATTCTTGTCCAAGACAGTAACGAGTCCTTCCTTGGCAAGAGAGCTATCTAGGAAATTATGGAATAAATATTGCAACTGTTGAGTCCTTTTAAATGAATCTGGTCAGGAATAGTTCCTCGCACCATCAGAACTATATAATTTTAGAGTCAGCTAGGGCTTTGTGGAACTGTGGACTTGAGTATCAGCCCAGTAATACCCCAAAACCTGGATGCCAAGCCTGATCCTGTCAGTCTTGAAGAGTGTGACGTAAGGAAAGCCATTGTATTGCTCTAGGCCTCAGCTGTTAAGTAAGGCCACTAGTCTAGGTGACTTTGAGGCCCCGTCTCAGCCCTCACACGTGTCATCTGGTCTGATCTAACAGTTCAGGTGAAGAGACAAAGAGCTGCAGCGTCCCGTCCCGAGATCACATAGCAAGTAGTTCTCATGGTCCTGCCTTTGCCCACTGCCAGGAGCTTCACCATGTTTACAGGCTGAACTTGAACCAGAGCAGAGATATCCAGAAGGACAGCTAGTTCTCTGTTCTCTCCCAGCATCCTTTATTTTGTCTGCTTATCCTACAGAGCTGTCAGCCAAAAGTCTAAAACCCCTGGATTACCTGTTTTTCTTCTCTCAACTAACTGGTCAGTAATTCAGCTCAGAAATCTCTAGGACATACAGTCTCACGGTGATCTCTGAAAGGAAACAATATATATACTCTTTGCTGCTGAAGATGTATGGAAACAAAGGAAAAAGCAGTAGCTGAAATGAAAAGTAAAATTTGCTGAAATATTTACATTAAAACAAAATGGACAGAGCAAGCCAACAGGTCATAATGAGCTGTTCTTGTTGAAGTGTCCCATGTGGGTGGACCCGTGACATCCAAGTGCTGGAGCAGTGCTTATAGAGACGAAGCTGTCTCTGACCTGCTTAGAAGGACTGGTTTTAGCTGGGGCCAACCCAGGGTCTTTGTACTCCTTGAATTTCTGAAGGCATCGAGAAAGCCAGTGAAAGGGTGCCATGGAGATTTAGGCTTATTAATTGTCTAATGTGTACCACCTATGTATTTTAGTTATAAAATGAATTTAAAAAAAAAAAGGAAACAGTACCATTGAGTTGCTTCTGACTCATAGCAGCCCTATAGGACAGAGTAGAACTGTCCTATATAGAGTTTCCAAGGAGCACCTGGCAGGTTTGAACTGCTGACCTTTTCGTTAGCATGTGAGTGGGTTTCCATTTTATATATGGTGTGGCTCATTTAATTCTGTAATCATCTGCAAGATAGCTGGTTATTGTTGCCATTTTTGCAGATCAAGAAAAGTTCCCAAAAGAGTTTCATAGTTTGCATAGGTTCACACAGTAAGTTGAGCTAAGATTTTATTTGGCCCCAAAGTGTAGCTACTTTCCACTCATATTTGGGAGCAGATAACAATACACAGACCCCAGTGATTTCCTTTTTATTCTTCTCAGTTTGAAAAGGACCCCAGAAATCATGCTGTAGACACTATTGTGGATAGGCCAAAATGAAAAGTAGACATGGTAACTGAGTTAATGTCGTTTTATAAGCAGTTAATGTTGTTTTCCTTATGTCACCTGCATCTCAAATCTTTTTGAAGAAATTAAAAAGCGGTTAACCCACTGATGTCGCATCAATTCTGACTCATAGTCAATTCTGACACTATAGGGCTGGGTAGGACTGCCCCATAGAGTTTCCAAGAAGCACCTGGTAGTTTCAAACTGCTGACTTTTTGGTAAGCAGTCACAGCTCTTAACCATTATACCGTTAGGGTTTCATAAAAATATTACAAAGATGTTTTGCAAGTAGCAAGTTTATAAAATACCCACTATTAGCATCATTGGTTGATGGCAAAAGATACAGTTAGTACTAAGTCAGATTTAACTCTAGGAGGGCACTTACTTCTTTGTGGTAAAATACAGTCATTTTTGGCTTTTAAGAAACTACATTTGTTTGGACTAGTAGGCCTGAGGCTTTTATCCTATGAACACGTGAGGGAATAGCGTTTGCATGCAATATCTCTGTATAGAAATGGAAGCTCCTCACTGAACTAGTGCTGCAGAAAAACCACTCCAAAACTTAGTGTCTCAAAGCAGCGACTGGATTTCTTTGCTCATGAATCGCACCTGGTCAGGGCTTAGCCAGGGCAGTTCATCTCTGCTGCACTCGGTGTGGAAGGGTTGGCTAGATGGCTGGAGCTGCAATCTTCTGCTGCTCACTCCTGTGGTAGATCCTGGGTAGGTCAGGCTAGGACAGCTGGGGCTCCTTGGGCATCTGTATTTCTTTGTGGTCCTCCCAACTTGGTGGTTTCAGGATAGCCAGACCTCCTCATGTCATCCCAGGGCTCCCAAGACTCTTCAGAGAGAAAGTCAGAGGGAAGCCTTACCATCTTTTATGGCTTACCTTGCGAAATCACATAGCACCACTGCACTCCACTGCAGCCTGATCATCCAAGCAGTTACAGAGGCTGCTCAGGGTTCCATGGGAGAGGAATTAGATTCCCTGACTTGACAGGAGAGTGGCAAGTTTTGGAAAGAGCCCACAGGACCAAACTATTATAGTGACCATTCTTGGAAAATGTCGTGTGCCACCTGAGTAAGCCAGGCTGCAGGTTGTACTCTGGTGTCCGTGCCAGTTACCCTCTGGACCTTTCTGTCCTCCACCAAAGGGAACATATTGGCATGCAAGTGCAGTATAGTTTATTCCAGTAGAATTGAAAGAACCATAATCTACACTTTCAAAAATAAGTCGTCTGCAAATGTTTTGGCACTCTATCTACCACTAGAAACAAATTACATGTGATACACTGGTGGGTAAGGCTAATGAGATAGAGAGTTAGACTCCCTAAATTTTCCATCGTTTCTGTGCCTGTTTAATGTTCCTGAATCATTACCATATTTCTGTTTATGGTACCTTGTGTGCAGAAGTAAACAGCTGGATATTTATGTCAACAGTCTGCCTACAAACTTCTTCCATTTAAAAATGGAAGAGAATTGCACTTAAGATAGAATGTTTCCTGAAGGGATTTGTTCCATCCTTTTTCAGCAGCTGCTGCCTTGGAATCAGTTTAACGGCAGCCAACAACAACAGCCTCCTCTTTGGGAGATGAAATGATTATTTAAAACTCATCTCTCAAAGTTTACAAAATTAGTATCTTTTCTTAAGCTCTCATTGTAGAAGATGGGTTCTCTGTCATGTGGCATGGAACTAATTTCGGTTATGTTAATTTGGCTGTTGTGGCCTAGGCCCTCTTCAAAGCTGTAAAATATTTTATCTGCATAAAAAAATTACAAAACTTACATGTACAGTTTAAAGAGTTAAAACTACAAATACATGTGCTTAGCATGCAAATTAAGATGTAAAACCTCAGCAGTATCTTGGATGGCACAAATGGTAAGGTGCCCTGCCTGGCTGCTAGCTGAAACGTTGGTAGTTCGTATCTGGCAGTGCTTCCTCAAGCCCAGAGCCATTGAAAACCCAGTGAGACCCAGTTCTACTCATGGGGTCGCTGTGAATCAGAATTGACCTAACAGAAGTAAGTTTGGTTCGGTTTGGGTTCATTTATTAGTTTTTACTCTAGCCAGCATTTGGCTCTGTTGACCCTATGTATTCTATATTTGTTTTCTTTCTCATTAATTTCTTACCATTCCTGTTCCTACCTTCTCTCTTAGTTGTCTAGTGCTGCTGTAAGAGAAAGACCACAAGTGAGCGGCTTTAACAAACCAATTTGTTTTCTCACAGTTTAGGATGTTGTTATTGTTGTTGTTAGGTGCCACTGAGTTGGTTCTGACTCGCAGGGACCCTGTGCACGACAGAACAAAACACTGCCTGGTCTTGCACCATGCCCACAATCGTTTTTACGCCTAAGCCCATCGTTGCAGCCAGTGTGTCAGTCCATCTCCTTGAGGATCTTTCTCTTTTTCACGACTCTCTACCGCATGGTGTCTTTCACCAGAGACTGATGTTTCCTGACAACATGTCCAAGGTATGTAAGATACAGTCTCACGATCTTTGCTTCTAAGGAGCACTCTGGTTGTACTTCTTCCAGAACAGGTCTGGTTGTTTTATGCTGTCCTAGTGCATTCAGTATTCATCTCCAGTACCACAATTCAAAGGTATCAGTTCTTCTGTCTTCCGTACTCACTGTCCAGCTTTTACATGCATGTGATGTGATTGAAAATACCATGGCTTGGGTCAGACGGCACACCTTTTTAAATGAAGAAGTTTGTAGGCAGACTGTTGGCATAAATATCCAGCGGTTTACTTCTGCACACAGGGTACCATGAACAGAAATATGGTAATGATTCAGGAACATTAAAAAGCGACATGTTTATGGTCTTTGCAGCACATTTTCCCAATTCAATGCACCTTTTGATTTCTTGACTGCAGCTTCCGTGGTTGTTGATTGTGGAACCAAGTAAAATGAAATCCTTGGCAACCTCAATCTAAATTGAGGATGCTGGCTCTAGTGAGAGGCCTTCTCTCTCTTTCAGCTCTGAAGGATGGCCCTGTCTCTTCTGCTCCTCTGCAATCCTCATGTGACTTGGCGTTTCTCTCCCTCATCTCTGCCTCCCAGCTTGCTTGTTTAATCTCTTTTGTATCTCAGAAGAGGTTGACTCAATACAGCCTACACTAATCCTGCCTCATTAACATAACAAAGACAATCCATTTCCAAATGGAATTACAACCACAGGCATAAAGGTTAAGATTCACAACACTTATTTTGGGGAGACACCATTCAATACATAGCAGCTTCTTAAATTGGATGCCTAGCTTATTAATTTTGAACTTTCTACCTTTCTACCTTTTCTAATGTAAACATCTTAAGGTTATAAACTTCCTTCTAAGTACTTATTGGAGCCCTGGTGGCAAAATGGCTAAGAGCTAGTGCCACCTACAGCTGATAACCAGAATGATAGCAGTTTGAATTGTCAGCTGTCATTGGAAACCCTATGAAGCACTGTAGTGTCACTGTGAGTCAGAATCCGCTCGATAGAAACAAGTTTGATTTTGATTTAGGTAGTGATTTTTCTGGTCCTCAATTTTTTTTTTTTTTTCTTTTTTTGGTCTCATGTAAGTGAATTTTTTTTTTATTTAGTCCTCAAGTTTAGATAGACAGTTTCATTATTGTTCTAAGTGTTTTTCTGGTTTCTGTTTTTATTTCTTCTTTGGCTCTGAGTTGTTTTGAAATACATTTCTTTAAATTTCTGGCTGTATGGAAGTTTTGTAGTTATCTTTAAAAAATTATGTCTAATATTTAATTTTATTAGAGTAAGAGAATATTGGCTATATGGTCTCCAGCCTCTGAATGTTATCAGGGCTGTTTACAGCCTAGTTTTCAGAGATGTTTCTTGTGTTCATAAGTATTGGATTCAATGTTTTATATTGTCTACATTAAAAAAGTATTGAAGTGCTATCCACAGCTTCTTTTTCCTTGCTGAAACTGTCAGTTACCATGCTGGTGGTTGTTGTTAGATGCAGTTCACACAGTTTCAACCCATAGCCACCCTGTGAACAGCAGAACAGAGCACTGTCCTACATCAGATGCTTTACAGTCATAGCTTTACGGTCACGAGCCCAGTTTCACAGCGACTATGTCAGTCCACCTCTTTGAGGGCCTTCTTTCTTCCTGGCCCTCCGCATTACTCGGCATGATGTCCTTCTCCAGGCGCTGGTCTCTCCAGATAACACGTCCGAAGTACTTGAGACGAAGTCTCAACCATCCTTGCATCTAAGGAACGTTCTGGCTGCACTTGTTTTGAACAGATTTATTCATTCTTCTGACATTTCATGGTTTATTCAGTATTCTTCACCAGCACCAGAGTTCAGAGGCATCAGTTCTTCTTCCATCTTCCTTCCTTATTGTGTAGCTTTTACATACATATGAGACAGTCAAAAATAACGGTGGCTTGGGTCAGGTGCACCTCAGTCCTCAAAGGGACATCTTTGCTTTTTAACACTTTAAAGATGTCTTTTGTAGCAGGTTTCCCAAATGCAACACATCATTTGACTTCTTGACTGCTTCCATGAGCACTGATGGTGGATTGAACATCAATTACTATGAGACTTGTGCTGCAGTTTCTGGTAATGGATTTGTTCATTTCTCTGGTGGTTCATTTTTTGCTTTGCATATTTTGAGATTTTATTAATAGATACATAACAATGTATAATTATTCACTCTTCTATATTTTAAATATGTTTCTTATAAACGGTAGTAGCTGTGTAGACATTTATTTTCCAATTAGAGTTGTGTTTATTTATATTTAATGTGATTAATGATATAGTTAGATTTATTTCTATCACCTTTTCAATATGTTTTTATTAATTGCTGTTTCCTATTTCTGTTTTCTTATCCTCTTTTGAATTGATATTTCTTATTCTTGTTCATGGGAGTGTTTCTCCCCCCTCTAAGTGCCATGTCAGCTAACCAGAAGGTCAGTAGTTCACCTCTGCAGGCGCTTCTTGGAAACTGTATAGGGCAGTTCTACTCTGTCTTACAGGGTTGCTGTGAGTCGGGACCAACTCAGCAGAAGTGGTTTAGGTTTTGGTGTACTTGTTCAGAGGCATGCTTGGGTCTTCTCCTTTAGAAATAGCTGTTCTCTCTATTTTAATAGGCATACTTATCAAAGTCTCTATTTAATGGGCATGTTGCCTCATCTTCCAGAATAACCAAACTCATCTCTCCTCAGCTCTCTGATCTGTTCCACGTATCATACATTTTCCTTAGTTTTAAAATGTTTATTTTTATCCCTCTGTTTACCAGCGTCTTCTCTCATTGCTACTTTATTCCATCTCAGGACTTCATCTGCAGTGACTGCCGTCTTTCTGGAGTATGACCTCTAAAATTTCCTTTAGTCCATCTTCTTTATTCAAGTGGGCAGGCTCCACATAACAAAATAGGCAATTACAATGAAAACTAGGTAAAAAAGTAGATGCTGGAACAAAGTTGCAAGCACAGAGAAGGGAAGCTAAGTGTGGAGGGCTTCCAGGAAAACCTGTAAGTAGATGGGGTGTGAAGTTACGGAAATCTATGAGGTGTTGTTCAGCTCGGTGGACTGGAGGTCCCAGGTGGAGCTAGAGAGGTAAGCTGGCTGGAGAGCAGGTTGTAAAGAACCTTAACTCTAAACTGAAGGCAGCAGAGAGTTGTGGAAGATTTTTAAGCAGGGGTGTGACGTATGTGGGTCCAATAGTTAAGAGTAAAATGAGTGGACACCTGGAGGGCCATGATTGCAGTAGTCATCTGGAAAAGACTGAATAACTGAATCTATTCAGGCATATGAAAAACTCTGATGGTGTAGTGGTTAAATGCTACAGCTGCTCACCAAAAGGTCAGCAGTTTGAATCCACCAGATGCTCCTTTGAAACTCTATGTGGCAGTTCTACTCTGTCCTGCAGGGTTGCTATGAGTCAGAACTAGCAATGGGTTTGGTTTTTGTTTTTTATGCAGGCAATGTGAGAGTAATGAAGAGGTGAAATTTTAGATATCTACATGGCAAAATTTTGTTTTGAAAATTGTGATGAAGTGAAAGTATACCATCCAAATCAATTTGGCAAAATCTTGATAGCTGATTTAAAGTAGTGAACAAGTGAAGATGTACTCCCAGGGTTCTCAGGTAGAGGATGAGCAAGGTTGAGAGCGCAGAAGGAGTCGGGGGCGGGGGGCAGGGGAGAGAGAGCGAGTTCGGTTTGCAACAGAAAGCATTTTACATGTGTGTAGGACAAATGGAGGGTTACTTGTAGAAGAACCGGTGTTTAAATATTATATAAATCTCTATGCTGAGAATGCAACTTTTTACGGTTGTATTTGGTTAATAGTCATTACTGTTTTTGCTTCTGTGACTTCCTGAGTTAAAACACAGATCTCTGCTTCAGGATACTAAAAGGTTTATTTCCAGCAAGAAGTGAAATATAATTAATCCACAGTCAGACCTCAATTGAGTTTTAGGTCAGGAATTTGAAATGCAGCATTATCTTTGCTTCTCTCTGAGCAGGGACTGCTCTCGGCTGGCAAGACTTGCAGTTTGGGGTCTGTTTTCATCTGAACACTCTTATTTGGCTGACAGATGTGACCCAGAGTGTCTAAGAGCGTCTGGCAAGACAGGAGAGAAAGGGAACAATGAAGAGGAGGCAGCAGGAGGGAAGGGGGAGGAAAAATTCCACCATTTAATTAAGAAAGTATTTGCAGGGCTTATGCTAACTACCTGCTGTTTTTAGCTAGCAAGATCAGACTCTGCCCTGGAGACTGTCTCCTGGCCTGTGAGCCCAGACAAGGGCTTTCTTTCTGATGTATGAGTCATCACAGTGATTCAGTGACTTTTTATGCACTCACATGTCATCCACACCACAGCGGGCACTGATGAGCATGAGAGGGGCTTCTCCACCTGGCTGTGAAGGAGCCCTGACAGCAGGTGTGGTGTGCCAGCCTAAATCCTGCACCAACACTTGTTTTGCCCTGGGTGCCATCGTGGGGGGTGCTCTCAATTCAGGTGTGCAGAGGATCCCATCATGGCCAGGTAGCTGTGATAAAGAAGAAAGAACTAGACCGGGAGTTATGCTGGGGGGGCACGGGGGGGTGGGGAATGAAACAAAATATTTTGTTTGGAGGAGCTGTGCTGTGTTTGGCAGCCTTGATCTACAAGGTTGGCGGTGGTGGCTGATCGGTGGAAGCCCGCCACAGCTGATGAACTGCTCTTGAAATACCTGATCTTGAAGAGGTGGTTCAGGAGGAAGAGTGTCAGGCAAAAGTAGATTGCATCATCCTGGCTGAAAAATAGAGTTTGAGTTGCTGAATTGCGGAAGGAGTCCTGCGATTTTTGCTGGTGGTGTTCGCAGTGACACCATGACGCAAGATACACTTGGGCATCTACGTGGAGACAGTGTGCATTACTGTTAGCTTCTGCTCCTTGCATTGGAAAGGCAGAAAGGGAGGGCCGGGAACATCTGTGAGCACGTGGAACAGTGTTAGGCATTTTACCTGTAATATCTCATTTAATCCATTTCGCAAGTAAGGAAACACAGAGAGAGCAAGGAAACTGAGGGCCACTGAGCACACTTGATGACCACAGCTCAAACTCAGGTATAATGGGTGGCAAAATCCATACCCCACTGTCTGCAGGTACGTTTCAGCATTTATTTTTCTTATTTGAGAGAACAGATGTGGTTTCCATGACAGATTAAACTGACCCAGGTGTTTTCCCTTGATAGAGACACCATCCTTGTGAATCAGCCCAGATTCCCAGCTGTTTGCCCCGCTCCTGCACCTGTCTTTGTCAAGTAAAGAGGAAGGAAAAGCCTAAAGGGGGGACTCACTTCATGGTCCACACCTTACTGCATTCTGTGCCCTGAAATATTTCTTGGATGACTATTAGGCTGGTTGTCAATGACTTCTTTAAACTGTTAGACTTTCTGGCTACCTTTCTCATAAGGACAAATTATACAAGGTTCTGAGCAGCAGAGATGTCAGCTGTATAAATACAATGACCTGCTCCTTATTTTTCCTAGCAATTTAAAGTTGACTGACTGCCAAGGATGAGCCAGATGTCAAGCCATCGAGATAGACAGGAGTATGTAAAAGTTGCCCGGAGAATAGGTTTTCTTGGTGCCAGTCTGAAGTGGCTTCTTTCATTCTATGAAGCTTCAGGAAATCAGAGCCTTTAATGTGCAGGGAGTATTCCATGGTCTCCAAGAGAATTGATGATCACTTGCTTGAATGAGCAAAATTGACAGTCAGAGGGCTGTAGGCCATAAAGGAATACAGGACAGCTATGGAGGGAGATCTTCATGAGTACTTGGTACGAGTGCTCAAACCCTACCTAACCCTTTTTTGTTAATTTTATGCAATCTTTCTGTGGGTGAATAGATTTTGGAAAGGTCCTAGGAGCCATTTGCACTGAATTCCATGGGTTTTCTGTTAACTTTTTTATACTGCCTGTAGGCTTCCATCTGCCCATCTTCATAATAAACAAGGTGATTTCAGTGACCTGTAATTGTTTTATGATTTCTGACCACAGAGGGTAGGTATAAATGGTTTGGTTTTTATTTGACGTGCTAGACACAATGGCTAGGGACAAGGTGGCCAGGGCCGAGTAGCTCACTAGTGCTCTGTCCACTCTCTCCAGGGTGGGCACAGCCGTGAGCGTGTACACAGCCACCTGGACCCCAGAGATAAGGGGCCTCTTGACAAGGCTCTCTGGTTATTTGCAGGGATCTCATTAAATTTCTGGCTGCTGTGCTGTTCTGTGCTTGTCCCCGCCAGTATACGGCCTCAGGCTAGCCCGGATGGTAAGCCTCACCTGATTCTTCGCCACTGAGAGCTCTTTTTGGTTTTTGGCAGTGCACCCTTGTGAATTTTCCCATCCTGTGACCCCACTGAAGTCAGCCCCCTCCGGCAGGGTGGCAGAGCTGCCACTCCTCACAGTGTTCCCCACCCACTGAAGTGAAGAGGGAGCTTCCTAGGTCATGGAGCTGGGACAGCAGAGGGCAGAGGGTGGGAGAGGTTCCTGGTTATCACCCCACAGGCTCCCACTGTCTCTCCTGAGATTCATTAAAAATTTTTGTGTCTAAATCCTGAGGCTTGGTTGTATACCTTTGGTCATTTCCACAGTCTGTCTTTTTTTTTTTTTTTAAGAACTTTGTCTATTTTTATTGTTGCTTCCTGGGGAAAATATTTGCTGAGCTCTTTAATCAGCCATTCCAGAAGTCTACCTCTTCTTCATTATCATTTATCTAAAATTTTCTTTAAAGTCTATTTTGCAGTTATATGATTTCAAATTAGCATATGGACACGTTGTAAATATCTCAAGTGCTTTCAAATATCTCCTGTTAGGTACTGTTACTATAATTTGGCCCTAAACTGTATGACTTGATGCGCACAATCAGCTATGTGTTTTCACTCATCAACTATTTATTGGTAGCTTGAAGGATCATATCACTAGACATTACCCTATGAATAGTACACTGTCTGTGAATTTTATATGTTGATTAGAAAGAGTATCTGCCTGACAATTTTATACTTTAATAGTTCGGACAGATTTATGACTTCTTGTTTTTTGAGAAAAAAATCTGAGCAGGATTCAGTGGAGGGTGGTAAAGAGTCTTTTAAAAACATCCTCAAAAGTAGAAAGTAAGTACGAAATTGATTGCTGTGATCTCAAGCAATGCCTTTCATTTTATCCCCTTCTATTATCTCCACTACATAAGAAGTCTCAAGGCTTAATCACATTTGAGTGATGGAAATGCATTACGGTACCATGAGACTGAAAATTCAGATGAAATCTGGCTCTGAGAATGGAGTAGCAACTTGTAATCGTTCTAGATGAATCCACTTACGCATCATGATTACGCTAACAGGTAAAAAGAGTAATGTGGTCGTCTCCATATTAAGTTACCCAGCTGAGTTAGTCGGCAAGGCGTTTCGAGGACCCTCTCTGCAGGGCAGAGTTCTGCGGGCTTCAGTAAGAATGCAAAAGAAATGAGATGAGACCAAGTTTAGGGATGGACCTACAGCACTGTGTCAGGAATTGGTGGCCATGTGGTATGATTTGAGGGCATCAGGAAGATAAGTCTTGCTGAGTGTGTTTCCTACACCAAGGACTGCTGCGTGCTTGGAAACTCTTTTTCTTTATGATCTTTGTCTGTGGAAAAATGTTGTTTGAGAATGCTGCTATTAAAATGGAATATTTTACCTGAGGTTAGCAACACTGAGGCTGTTAATAGTTTACTGTATGTTAGATTATAAGGGAATGGGGCTGGAGACGGATAAGCTTTTATTTGTGAATGGAAGGAAGTAAGAAATGGCTGTAATATTGCCGGGCTGTGGGTAATGTGAAACTAAACCAGAGTCCTAGTACTGATCAGGCAGATCAGGCCCTGGGAGTTAGACGTTGGCAGGAGATACTGACCAGACTCTCGTACACAGGCAAGAAATACTACAAGTGTTTCTGGAGCTTGACATACCTTGAGAGCCAAGTTTGCTGGATAGAATGGAATCCGTCTGAAACCTTGACTTCTTAGAACAGATGGAGAGCTGAGGAAGGGTGGAGAGTCATCAAGGCAAAAGATGCTTAACTTTGACTTTTTGGCCCATTTCAAATAAAGATGATCCAACCAAATGTGGAAATTACTGGACAATATCATTAATATCACACACAAGTAAAATTATGCTCAACATCATTGAAAAGCAAAGGCAGCAGTACATTGATGAGGAACTACCGGAAATTCAAGCTGGATTCAGAAGAGGATGTGGAACCAGGGATATCACTGCTGATATCAGATGGATCTTGGCTGAAAGCAGAGAATACCAGAAAGATGTTTACCTGTGTTTTACTGACTATGCAGAGGCATTCAGTTGTGTGGATCATAACAAATTATGGCTACCGTTGCAGAGAATGGGAACTCCAGAACACCTATTGTGCTTTTAAGGAATCTATATATGGATCAAGAGGAGTTGTGCAGACAGAACAAGGGGACACTGCGTGGTTTAAAGTCAGGAAAGGTGTGCATCAGGGTTGTGACCTTTTATCATACCTTTTGATCTGTATGCCAAGCAAATAATCTGAGAAGCTGGATTGTACGAAGAAAAATGAGGCATCAGGATTGGAAGGTGACTCATTAACAACTTATGTTACGCAGATAACACCACCTTACTTGCTGTAAGTGAAGAAGATTTGAGACACTGATGAAGATCTAGGATCACAGCTGTCAGTGTGGATTGCACCTCAACATCAAGAAAGCAAAAACTCTCACAACTGGACCAGTAAGCAGCATCACCATAAATGGAGAAAGGACTGAAGTTGTCAAGGATTTCATTTTACTTGGGTCCAAAATCAACGCCCCTGGAAGCGGCAGTGAAGAAGTCAAAAGATGCGTTGCATTGGGAAAATCTGCTGCAAAGGATCTCTTTAAAGTATTGAAAAGCAAAGCTGTCGTCTTGAAGACTAAAGTAACCTGACCCAAGCCATGGTATTTTCATTTGCATCATATGCGTGCAAAAGCTGGACAATGAACAAAGAAGACAGAGGAAGAATTGATGCATTCAAATGGTGGTGTTGGAGAAGAATGTTGAGTGTACCATGGACCACCAAAAGAACAAACAGATCTGTTTTGGAAGAAGTGCAACCAGAGTGTTCCTTGGAAGCAAAGATGGCAGGACTGCATCTTCCATACTTTGAACGTGTTGTCAGGAAGGATCGTGCTTGGTAGAGTAGACATTCAGTGATAGAGAGGAAGACCCTCAATGAGATAGACTGACATAGTTGGCTGCAACAATGAGTTTAGGTGTAAGAATGGCTGTGGACCTGGTGCAAGACTGGGCGGCATTTCGTTCTGTTATACATAGGGCTGCTATGAGTCAGAATCAACTCGAAGGCACCTAAAAACAACAGCTGATTTATTGGAGTGTTTAGAGTCTAGAGATGAAAAACATGTTTATTTATGAAATAACATGAATTTTTTCTTTATAACTATATTTGTCACAACCTTTTTTACAAGAATTACTAACTTACCTGTAGTAACCAGATTACTTAACAATTTAATTTCCTAATTTTTCTTTTATTCTAAATTATTTTGTCAATTGTGCTTTAGGTGACAGTTGGCAACTCAAATCAATTTCTCATACAACAATTTATACACATATTGTTATGTGAAATTAGTTGCAATGACATGAATTCTAATAAAACACATCCATGTGTTATATTCTGTAGTGAAGGCTGAATATATGTGTGTGTATGGGATATACACAACTGTGTACCTACGTACGCAGCGTAGCATTGTAGTTAAGAGCCTGGACTTAGGAGTCAAACTGCCAACGTACTTTACTGGCTAGATGATCTGTAGCCATCTGTAGATTTCAGTTTATATTCATTACTTCTAGCTTCTAATTTTTCTACGCTAATTATATATTGTGCTATAGAAAGCTTTAAAGATCTTTTCATATGCCTCTCTTCACCCTAAAATGCTCTGATGTGGGCCGTCATGGGCTTATCTCAGCAGTGCCATGGACTGTGTGTGCCACAGTAGACTGGGAGCGGGAAAGAGTTCTGAGGCACTGAGTGTAGGAGCTCACCCCTAAAGGATCTAGCTCAATAAATCTCAGTGCTGCTGCTTAAGTCTTTTGTGGCTCTAAATTATTTAAAACAAAAGCTTTAATCTCAGGGGGCAAGGTTGATAGCTAGTATTCCTGGCCTCAAGGCTAAGTGGTCTAAGCTGTTAATTAAGATAGACAGGCAGAGACCTCCTGAAAGGTCAGCTGGTTCCAGAGCTATGATGCCACCAAGGTCCTATGGAAGCAGGTCCGCAGCTAGTGGTTGGAATACTGGGGACAGACGTGTCCCTGGACAGCAGCCTGCTAGAGCCGAGGGTAGGGGATGAGGACCTGAACCACAGAGTTCATCTGGATCCCACTTGGGACAGTGAACCTACAGTTCATTCATGAAGACTAGGAAAATACAGGGGATTGGAAAGCAAAAACAGCAATGAGATAAGCAGGTAGGGACACTGGACTCCGCTCTGGCTACTTTAGATATGCTTAGGCAAGGACCGCAAAGTCACCCTCAGACCATACCTGCCCATGGGACAGGATCTAATATCCTGAAAGCTAAGCTGGACCCAGACTCCTAGTGGAAGGTCCCAGGGTATAGGAAGAAGGAACTGTCCTGTACAGTCTGCTTTTTGATGCCACGGACCTGACACTACCTTTGTTCATAGTGAGAGATGAACAGTCACTACCACTGCTGCTACTAGGTTGGCACACAGGACCCAAATAATGTAAAAAAAAATGCCTCCTCTTGTTATCATGATTATTATTGCTGTTAATGAAAAGAAAAGGATCCTGGATTGGGGGACATAAGCCTGGAATGGAAGTTGAGTCCATGCTTGGTCCATTGAGATATTATAGAAAAAAAAAATCACATAAGCAGAATGTGTCCAGCCATTTGTCAAATGTCCAGGATACTGCTGAGCAGGCTTTGTCTACATCAGAGCTAACATTTTATACTGGATAATCCTTGTAACGGGAGTTGGCCTTCCTTCAGGCTGTAGAATGTTCAGCAGTGATCTTGGGATCTACCTCCTAGATCATTAGCACCCCCCCTCATTTCATGAGAACTAAGAAAGTCTCCAGACTTTGTCAGTGTGCCCTCAGGGGAGGGTGGGCTGGCGTAAAATACTCCCTGGTAAGAACTACTGCTGAAGCAAAAGAAGAGAAGTCTGTGTAAGATGTGACTGGCTCTGTGTTTAAAGAATGCATTGGTCCTGTTGAGCAGACACATTGTGTGTTTATGGAACAACATGGTAAAAGTTATGTTTGGTATGGTGTGCTTCTTAGCTCACGTATGAAAAAAGTTGAACACAGAGATTAGAATCAGCTGACATCAGGGAAGGAGCTGCAGAGGAGAGAGATGTGGAAGTAGCATTTAGGACAGATGACATTTGACCACGTGTTGGGAAGGTGGCTGGTGTAGGCCAGCTAATGGAGTAAGCGTGTGCGTGTGCGTGTGCGCGTGCGTGCGTGCGTGTGCGTGTGCGTGTGCGTGTGCGTGTGTGTGTGTGTGTGTGTGTGTGCGTGTGCGTGTGTGTGTGTGTCAGGGGACAATGAGAACCCTGCCCTGCTCAGACTGGGCCAGTGTCGGGATGCAGTGGAGGCTGAGAGGCTGGGAGCTGCTGTCCGGAAGCAGATTTCCCTGTTTCATACTCTCCTGCTCCTGGAAAATCACATCCTGAGCATGGCCTCACTAGAGATAGTTTGATGCCAATCTTCCCCATCCTCATTTATTAAATACGATAATAAAATACCTCTAAGTATTCTAAACTAACGATCTAGATCCCCTCATTAGGAATTCTACTGCTGTTAGGTGCCACTGAGTCAGTTCAGACCCCTGGTGACCCTGTGGCCACCAGAACGAAGCGCTGCCTGGCCCTCCGCCATCCTCACCATGGTTGCTCCGCGTGAGCCTGTTGTTGTAGTCACTGTCTCAAGCCATCCCACTGAGGGTCTTCCTCTTTGCCACTGACCCTCTGCTTTTCCATTCCTGATGTCCTTCTTCAGGGACTTGTATCTCCTCGTAACACATTCAGAGTATGAGACGCAAAGTCTCCCCAGCTTCACTGCCAAGGAAAATTCTGGCTGTACTTTTTTCAAGGCAGATTTGTTTGTTCTTCTGGCTTCCCATTTACTATTAGTATAGTATAGTTTCAGCTGATACTTACTAAGTAGTAACCGTGTTCCAGGAGCTGTTCTAAACACTCTTTATGTGTCATTTCATTTATTTTCACAATACCCATCGTTGTTACATGCTGTCATTTTCTTGCTTTTACACATGCAGAGACAGTCATGGAAAGATTACATATTGATTGTGCCTAAGGTTATACAGCAGGACCCCTGGCCGCCCAGTGATTACATGCTCAGCTGCTAACCAGAAAGTTGGCAGTTTAAACCACCAGCTGCTCTGTGGGTGAAAGACCTGGCCATCTGCTTCATGAAGATTACAGTCTGGGAAACCCTGGGGGGCAACTCTGCTGTGCCACATGAGGGTCGCTATGAGTTGGAATCTACTCAGCAGCACCCAGCAACAACAACAACAAAGTTTATGCAACTAAGCAAGTGGCCTAAACGGAAGTTGATCCAGGTAGTCTGGGTCCAGAGGCTGTGGTATTAACCTATCCTGTATTGCTTTAGTCTGAATCTTTTAAAATAGATCTTTTGAATTGTTCTCATTTCCAGCTTTTGTTAATGTATTTGACTTTAAGACATTTTATTTTAGATTAATATATTCTGTTCATACTTCCGGTAATATTGAAGTACAGCACATTCATCTGAAGCTACTGGAAAAAGAATGCCTTGTGTTTAGATGGGGCATTTTCAGGTGCTATATTTAATTTTATCCTCACAGCACTTCCAGAGACAAACTGCTTAGGAGGCAGAACAGTTTACATTAATCTTTTCAATTCCTTACCTTTTATTATTGCCTGTGTGGTTAAGAGATACTGTTAAGAGATACAGGTACAGAGAGAAGCCAGGTATCTACGGAGGCAGAAGTGTGATTTCAGTGTGGTGTTCTGCTCAGCCCAAGGGGAGATCTTAAATCTGTTGCCAGCCTTGTGCTCACCCAAGAATTTTCCCTGGGCCAAGAGCTATGGGGACATCTTGTCGACACCGTTGTATCAAAATGCTAATCACCTGAAAGCTAATACAAAAGCTACTCTGTGACTAACATCAGTAACTGTGCTTGGTTCAGAGAGCACCAGGAGGACCTAAGCTGAATGATTCCAAGAACTTGCCTGGCTTCTGCTTGGTGTGAGAGTGATAAATGGTGGCACGTGGTCGTCCAGCCTCACCAGATGCTGCCTTAGAGAGCCTCATCCCGAGTGAGAAAGCACCCTTTGGAGCAATTACTTTATGAAGTGAAATCTCAAATACTTGCTCAGCACTGCTTTCACAGGGGAGGTTGTTAGCAGTAGCCACAGTACGTGCTGACAAAGGCAGGTGTGCTCTTGTGGTCCCTTTGTCACCTGACCGTGGAAAACAGATGCAAAGAGAGTTCAACAGTCGTCTCCACAGCATATCTTCGTAGATGTGTGAGGTCAGACAGTTAAGTTTATGAACTCATCCTAGAAGAAGTGCTACATACCTCATTGCTGAATATCACTATGGCCACTTTTGAAGTCCTCCCTTTGGGAAGCCGTGCACCAATGCCAGCACCTAGTCCACCCTTCAGAGCACTTTTCCTAGGATCAGGTCATAAACTAAATTGTCATACCTCATCTTACAATGACTCTGATCGACATTCCAGGAAAAGAGTTCCAAAGTTGCTTTCAAGGGTGCTGGCATCAATATATAGTTTCCTAAGGGGAGTACTTCGAAGGTGACCATAGTGATATTCAGCAATGAGGTATCCAGCATTTTTTCTAGGATGAGTTCATAAACTTAATTGTCACACCTTGTATACACACACACACACACACACACACACGGGTTAGTGTACACACATTTTTTTTTTTTTAGCTCTGTCCTCTGAGAGGGGCCTAGAAGTAAAACCTTAGAGCTGTGAGCATACTAAGTACCCAGATTTTGGTTTCTAATGTCATTCTCCAATAAAATAAATCAGGGCTCCTTAGTGGATGGCTGATTTTAGGGCTAGGGCAAGGAAAATATAAAATGAGTCTAAAATATCTTAGAGTGTCAAGAAAGTAAGGAAATGCTAAAAAAAGAAAAAAAAGTTCAAAACAGCACAGACATCTATTTAAAGACCCTTTAGTAGCCACAGCTGGACCAGTTTAAGCAAGAAAATAAATTGACTTAGTATTGGATTATAGCCTGAATAGTCAAATAAATATCCGTGAGATCATACTGAAATGATAAAATAAGTAAACAAAGGAGAAGAAATACATTTCCCTTACAGAAGAACTCTAATAAATGTAGAATGGATGAAGGAAATAGAAAATCCTTATTAGAACACCACAGTGAGTTGGTATAGGTAAGATCCCTTGGTGAATCTTAAAATTAGTGCACAAACTTTAAGAAATGATGGTGCATTTGTGTAGATTCAGAGTATCTCCCCCAAACCAGCTACTGGTATGGTTGTTTTAACCTATGTTGACAGATTATTTGGTATTTCCTTCCTCCAGTTTTAAAAAAAAACTGTTGCCATCAAGCTGATTCTGACTCATAGTGACCCTGTAGGAGAGACGACAGCTGCCCCATAGAGTTTTGGAAGCTCTAAACCTTATGGACCCAAACTACCACATTTCCCTGCTGTGGAGCACCTGGTGGGTCTGGACAGCCACGCTTTCAGGTGACAGCCAAGCACATGATGACTTTGCCACCAAAGCTGCTTAAGGCAAAGTGTAATTGTCCTCCACCCTTGGAGTGTGACTTGCACTTAGCAATGTGCTTCTGAGGAATAGACTATGGAAAAGGAAAAACAGCTCTTGTACAATGGAGAAACCTGGCGGATGCTGCCGTAACCAAGTGATGAGGGCTAACACTACCAATATAAGTCACGTCGATGTCATGTACACGCTAACATGATGTGACGAGGAAGATACATCTCCTCTGTGGAATTTCCCCCCCAAATTCAGAAACCTAAATTGAAGGACATTCTACAAAATAACGAACCGGTACTCTTAAAGAAAAGTGAGAAAATGTCATGGGTTGGAAAAGACAAAGGAAAAACGACATTTCCGTTAGCAGGCAGGCACTTAACCATTGTACCACCAAGGCTTGTTAGCTTCTGTAAGCGACGAGTGTCCACAGCATTTAACCCAGTTCCTGGCATTCAGTTGCTCAGTAACTACATGTTGAATGGATGAACAAATGAACAGTGTTAAATCTGAAATAGTTGCTGAGGAGACTTTCCCAAATCGACTCCAGAGTTTTTCATGGGGAAGGCCACCACAGAAATCAAATTACAGTCCACCTTTGCTACAGAGCATAAGTCTCCTCTGTAGGGACCACTTGTCACTTACATTCTCTCATGGATTGAATTGTGTTTCCCCTAAAACTGCGTGTAGCCGTGTGTGTAGCAATTTGGCTACACCATGATTTCTGGTGTTGGGGGAAGCTCCTCCATGTTGTAAATCCTGCCTGCAGGGCGTTAATAAGGGAGGATGGTTGGCAGTTGTGTTGGTGGGGCAGGACTCAGTGTCTAAGATTATTTTGTGCCTTGAGGTACTCTCATGAGATACTAAAAAAAGAAGCTAGCAGGGAGATTTAGGGATGTCATACCACCAAGAGCTGAGTGAGTCCTTTGGAAATGACCGAGGTCCGTGTGCTTCAGCAGCTTACAGTCCAGGGGAAGACTAACAAGAAGGACTTTTCTCCAGAGCCAGCAGAGAAAGCCTTGCCCTGGAGCTGACATCCTGAATTTGGACTTTGGGCCTACTGAACTGGGACAAAATAAAATTTGTCTTTTTAAAGCCATCCACTTATGGTGTTTCTCAGAAATCAGTACTAGATGACTGAGACATCTTCCAAGAAGCTGTATGAACAGTAGGAATCTAATAGGAACTTGTGTAAAAATCATTGGCATTAAGCCCAAGATTTTAAACAGTGAAAACAAATAACAGTAACAATCTCTTGCACCGCAACCAAGCCACGCTTGTAGTTAATGAGATAATTTAATGAAGTATTTGAAAGACAAACCATTCTTTCGTTATTGCTTATGTTGATATAGCAGTGGAGTAATTATATAGCAGTGCCCAAATATTTCTAACTGCAGGTTGTCATTAAATTTTGTGATACCTCGTCACTTTAAATCACGTAACAGTTTATCTGTTTAACCACTTCAGGATATCTTAATATCCTACGATCACTTGTCTCTGTCCAATGCTAGCGGCTATATGAGAGAAGAATCAGGTGTCATATAGGATGCCAACCAAGGCATCCCTGGGGTTATTGTATACGTCTTCAGGTGACTGCACAAATAGAGTGATGACTTATTTATTTGATTGCTTGAGACTTCCATTGACCAAAACAGCATCTGACTTTTCAACTCTATGGGCAAGCTCTGCCAGTTCAATGAGTGGTTCCAAGATGCCACTGGTACATTCAGTTTAAACAGAGTTTCAAGTCAGTCTTCAGATACAAGGAGCAGAAGCTTTTTAACTCTCCATTCATACTCTGCCTTTGACAAATAGCGGGCAGCATGGCGTATTCTGCTGGAAATTCACGTTATTGTTTCCCAGAAGGAAGATCACCATCCCCCACTCAATAATACCAATATGCTAACTTGTGTTCATGTCTATTTTAGACAAGAGGTATCTCAGGTGAACCTTCTTAAGGGCAGATGACAGTCTAGCATAGCTGTTCTTCACAGAATACAGATTTGATTCTTCAAAGAGGAGAGAGGATATTCCTCTTGACAGTTGTTTTGGAATTTGTCACTATCTGTTTGGGTAGTACCTTGGTTACATGGCCATGTCATATCTCTTCTGGATTATGGACATCATAATTTCTGTTCTACAGACAAGGAATTAAGTGGCTTCCTTTGAAGGAGTGAAATTTGACTGTCAGAGCCTGAAGAGCCTGGAATTTTCTGACCCTCATTACCTCGAAAACCGCCCTTATCTAAACCTTTTAAAAGAGAACCAATTCGATTCGTTCACCATGAAGTACTTTGGAACACAGCAAGCATTTCCGTTAGCTCTTAAAAGTTGTGCAGTGTAGCAATTAAGGGTGACTTAATTAAAAAACAACTGACAATATCATTAAGCCGGTGAACAAAACAGAAGTAATTTTGGACTGCGGTCCTACCTCCGGGCAGCGAAGAGCTTTCATTTAATATTTAGGCTTCTTTCCATTTGTATTCAGGCCAGAATGGAACTGTAATGTGGGCTGGTTTTATTCTGTGTACCTAAATAGACGGATTTTCAGAAGGAATGAAAGCTAACCCAAGTTAATCAGCCAGCTTCTCTGCTGTGTCAAGCACCGTTCTAAGCAAGCTCTGTGCCTGCTAGGCGTGAAAGGATAGGAGCCTCACAGTTAGGAGAGCAGGTTCCATCTTCGCTGGACCCTAAGCTGTTAGCCCCCAGGCATAGCCCTTGAACTTCTGTGGAGCAGGTGGATTCCAAAGGCCCTTTCAGATCTAAAGTTGTGTTACATATTGGTATCTGAGCTTGACTGGCTCAATTGATAGTTCACCTTTGACAAAGTTCAAAGGAAGATGACATACTGTGAGTGACTACCAGGTGTTAGGTACAGTGTTAAGTGGCCTTCGTTGTTTTGTTTTTGTTTTTTTTCTTCTTCTTCTTTTACACATCTCATTTAATCCCCACTACAGACAGACCTATGAAGTCAGTCCTGTTAAAGTCTCCCTTTTACAGATGAGGAAAAGAGAAGTGAAGTTAGCATTGGCTAAACAAGTTTGTCTATGGCTAGATTAAGACAGGTCCAAGGTTAAGTGTTAGGACTGCTAACCGTAAGGTCAGCTGTTTGAATCCACCAGGCACTCCTTGGAAACTCGATGGGGCAGTTCTACTCTGTTCTGTAGGGTTGCTATGAGTCAGAATCATCTCAACAGCAACAGCGGGCTTGGTTTGGGCGAGGAGCTGTTAGAGAATGACTTTCACCATTGTCACCTGTGCTTTTTATCTGGGCCTGATTGCTAATCAAGCACCTGGTTCCTGGGCCTTAGCTTCTGCTTGATGCAGGAATGCATTCATTCCTGTGTTTTCAGAAGAAACTCTGCCTGTGGGAGTCTATAGAGATGATAGCTATAATGGGAAAAGGACTTTTTTTTATTATTGTGAAACTATACACACCTCAGCATCTGCCAGTACAACTCTCAGGTGTACAGTTCAGTGACATTGATTACATTTTTCACATTGTGTCCCCATTATGGGTGTCCTTTTCCAGAATATTCCACCACTATACACAGACACTCAGTGCTCCCCCCAATAAAAGGTAAAATGCCTTTGAGTAAATCCACAAAAGAGAACATCTAGTGGGGAAGCACAGTGCGCATCTGCGACGCTGCTGTGACCCTGATGTGGTTCACACAGTAATTTGATGTCGTGACAAAGGAAGCAAGGCCCCTGGAAAGCCCTGTACCCGTAAAACCTTGTACCTGTCAAGGAGAGTAGCATCTGAAGAATATCTCCAAGCGGTACAGCTGTAAGTTCTCCCTGAGAATAGAATAAAGTGGTAGATTTAATTTAGGTAGTTGAATTCTGTCTTAGTGATCTAGTGCTGCTATAACAGAAATACCACAAGCGGATGACCCTCAAAAAGGGAAGTGGGCTAGGAGTAGGCTACTGTCATTATTGTTAAGTGTCGTCGAGTTGGTTCCAACTTACAGCAACCCTAGAAGTCGCGAATTCAGGGGAAGCCTTTCTCTCTTGGTTGGCTCTCAAGGAAGGTTCTTGTCATCAGTCTTCTCTTGGTCTGGGGCATCTCAGCACAGGACCCTCAGGTTCAAAGGACATGCTGTGCTCCTTGCACTGCTTTCTTAATGATATAAAATCTCCTGTGTCCCTCTGGTTGCTTTTCTCTTTTATTTCTCAAAAGAGGTTGCCTTCAAATCTTATCTAATCATGTAGATCTCATCAGTATAACTGCCATTAATCCATCTCATTACATCATTAGTCATAGGACTAAGAACACCTAGGGAAGTGGCATACAATGACAAAATGGTAGACGGTCACACAATACTGGGAATCATGACCTAGTCAAGTTGACTGATAATTTTTAGGGGACACTACTCAATCCATGACAGCGTCTTTCTTTTGAGAAGCTCACAGTGCAGCCTTGGTGTTCAGAAAACGGTGATTCTATAGATGTTTTATTGGTCAGCCAGTGGCTGAGACCATAGAGAATGCAAAGGCCTATATGACAGTGTGTCCTCAGCAAAGACATAGTTTAGTTAGAGATTCAGTCTTTATAAGATAGTAAATACAGAAGTGAAGAGTAATGACAGAGAATATGTTTAAGGAATACCAAAACCAAACCTGTTACCTCTGAGTTGGTGCTGACTCAGACTTTACCAGACAGAGCAAAACTGCCCGCAAAATATTCAGGGAGCTCCTGGTGGATTCAAACTGCTGACCTTTTAGTTGGCAACTGAGTTCTTAACCACGTGTCACCAGGGCTCTGTTTAAGGAGTAATACAAATAAATAACAAGTTAGAACATACTTCAAATTGTGAGTACAAGGATTTGTACCTCAGTATTCTTTTAACTTAAACACTAGGATCTGAAGTACCAAAAACTGTTTGACTTACTGTTTTTGTGCTTGACAAATAGCTTAACCTCTTTGAGTGTTATTTTATTTGTAAAATGGGATGCTGATAGAATCCAAGACAGGAGGCTGGCGTCAAGATCAGATGAGATAATGGCTGTGAAAGAACTTTGTAAAGCTCTCAGGTCATGTCATTTGCAACAGAAGTTACTGCCATTCACCAGAAATCTCCGGCTCCATACCATCCAGCCATGTGCTAGAGCCCTACTGCCCTGCTCCCTTTGAAGTTAGCTATGGCCATGTGACTGACTTTGGCCAATGAAACGTGAACCCAGGTGGACACATGTCCTTTCCAGGTGGAAGCTTTAAGAGTCTGTATGCAATTCACTACTTTCCCTTTCTGTGCCACTGTGATGCCATTGCTACTGTCCTTTATAGGATGTGGAGCAAGAGCAAGAACTACATTTCTGTCATATTAAATCAGTGAAATGTGGGGTTGTTGATTAATGCCACATAATCTCCTAGCACACTGAGACTAGACTGCATCTTTCATCCTTCATGCTAATTGCATACTTGTATAGTCAGCTTCTGGTAATGTTATTATGGGTACTGTCTGCTGTGTATCAGGGCTATTTACATCTTTGCCACAGTTTTTTAACTTCACTTTTGCTGGCTGGCTATCTAAAACATGCTATCAGGCTCTCTCTGTCATCTTTCTTGCCAGGTATTTAATCTATTGCCAGGTCAAGAATAGAACTTGACTTTTCTACTTTGTATTTCAAAATTAGCTGAATTGAAGGGTAAATTTACTGATCAGGATGAATTTTCTGTTCAGATTTAGCACAATGGTATTTTAAAGAGTGGTTGGAAAATAAAGACTACTTACTTCATTGTGTATATTGCTTTGTCTTTTGTTTCTTTGTTTTATTAATCTGTAGTTATTACAGTAAAATTATACCTGAATCTTATTATTTTAGGCAAAGTAAACTCTCACTGAGGTCTTAAATTCTTCCTTTTGACACATTTTTTCTCCCTTAGTGAGAGAGAATTAGACCCACTTTACCACATGTGACCATTGAGTCTGTATTTGAAGTCCACACAGAGATGGCATTCTGAATGAGAGTATGGTACTTTTAAAGCACTCAGGATGGCAAATACTTCTGGATAGTGTTGACTATGGAACTGAAGCTAAAAAAATCCAAAGCCACTGCCATCAAGTCAGTTCCTACTCATAGTCACCTTACAGGTCAGAGTGGAACTGCCCCGTAGAGTTTCCAAAGAGTACCTGGTGGATTTGAACTGCAGACCTTTTGGTTAGCAGATGTAGCACCGTTGAGTATGGAACTACTTTATTTTTTTTTCCTTCCTTAAAGAATGTAGCAAGAGTCGAATATGGTATCCACCGACTCTGAGGATCTGTGCCGTAGACTAAAAAGAGGATTCAAATATACCCTGATAAATATAGCATTCAGTAGGCTTAGATGAGTCAGATGAACTAGGCCCCACTTGGTTCTTGGGCAGCATGATTCTGGAGTCTGTTTGAAGGCAGGTTGGTGCCAGCACAGTAGCAGTGGCATGTGCCTTCCGAGTGTTGCGTCTCTTTAGACGGAACAGATTAAGCCATGCTTTTGGAGCACGTCCTATATGTTACGCACCAGGTACTGAGCCAGTCACTTTCAAATAATGTATGTCTCTTAATCCTCTTGGCAATGCTATGAGTTCTATTCACTCATTTTTATAGATTAAAACAACAACAAACAAAAGATGGAAGTGAGTTCCACCTTTCTCATTCAACTCTTGTTATGTTTCATGTATCTTAGAAGTTTCCTACATGTGAATTAGATTGGCATAAGAAATCAAACTTTTTAGGACTTTTTTTTTTTTTTTTTTTGGCATCACAAAAGCAGTCCATGTTCTTCACAGAAAAGCAAAAACTGGCAAAGAGCTGAAAGGAGAGGACCTGCCTGTGACTCAGCCATATGTGGTCAACTGTCCCTGATGGCTGGTAAGCAGTCCTCTGCCTAAGTGTAAGCGTGAACACTGTGCATGCAGGGAAGTGTAAGAGGACCCCTTTTCCAACTGTACCTGTAGAACTGAGTGTCTGAGAATGCGGAGCAGGAGAATTAACTCAGGAAACAAACAGCAGTGAGGGGAGCTGATGCCAGGCCCATGTCCCTGGTTACTGTCTCCTTTTGTCCTTTTTCGCAGCCATATAATGTCAATCTGTTGCAAATCAAGGCTTATGAAAGTGGACTGACACAGCAGAGTAACAGCTCAGCCTGCAAGCATGTTTGCCAAGCTGTGAAAACGGCGCCACCTTTTCCACACTAAACAGGTGTTAATGTCACGCTGTATGTGTTCATGTGTGTGATGAATCACTAGACAAGGACAGTGACAATCCAGCTTTGCCTGCACTCCTTTTCTCCCCCAGATCTTCACTTTGAACTTTCCACTGTTTTTGAAACATTGTCCTCTATGATTTGCCTCTGTTCAAACATTCTGCATGTGACATTTCCACGTGTCACTTGTCCTACTGTTTGACATTGATGAGTAGGAACTCACCGCTATGATATATTTTGTGACTTTCTACTGTCATTAAGTTTTTCTTCAGTTTGCTGGTTAAATGAGGTAAATCACAGTCCATTTCCTTGGGATTTAGGTATTTCAAAACACCCAGACACCTGGGCATGCTCGCAGTTCTCCTCGGCTGCATTTCCCCAAGGTCTAAATGCCTATTTTGTTTTCTTCCATCTGCTCGAGCACACTCACCCTTTCAACTACTTCATCATCTGAGGGCTTTCATAACTTATCTACCATCTTTCCGTATAACTTTCCAAGAGTAAAACCACACATTTATATTCAGTTTTTAAGAAATCCACAACAGCTGACGACCACAACAAAGAAGATAGTAACTAGAGTTTCTGTAGCTCTTACTGTGGGCCAGGCACTGTCCTGTTAACTTTTTTACTCCTAGTAACAGCCTTATGAGTGGAAGTGGAGGACTGTTGTTATCCCCATTTTGCGGATGAGTATACTGAGATGCTGAGAAGCTAAATGACTTGTCCAGGTCATACAGCTAGTAAGGACAGAGCTAGGATTCAAACGCAGGCCTCTTTCCCATACCCACTACACTGTAACCTTGCCTTACCATTTTGTTTTGTTTTGTTTCCATTTTTCACTGCTTCTGAACTCTTCTTTGCAACTTGTGTGAGGTCTTTTTCTGTTTTATTTTGCCTAAGAGGACCCAAAGAAGACAAGAAGAGAATCTATTTTGTTCATGGTATCACTGTAAGTTAGAATGTGTCAAAAACAGCATGGAAAAAGCCAGGAATCAAACAGGAAATTTCTAATTCGTAGTATCTTCTTTAGTGGTAGCTGTCAAGAACTGTAGGAAGCTAATACTTACAAGGGAACTGTCTGCTTTCTGGGCAGCCTGAGGCAGAAGGCATCCTCTAGGATAGTCCCTGTCACCTTAGGGTAACTCAGCTTCATGTCAAAGTAGTCAACCTGATGGGGGCCCAAAAGGCAGGAAAATCTGATTGGAGGCCTTGAGCCCAGCTGGGCTAGGGGCTCCAAGCACATTTTGAGGCGAGAGAGAGTGTTATAGAAAGTGGAGTTGGGAGAAGAGGTGCTGACCCCAATCATGGAATCCTGGAAGAACCCAACAGCTTTCTTTTCTTGGTCAGTGGATCTGTGTGAAAACAGTGTGGGGTGGTGTCTGACTTCGTCTAACTTCCTAAGGGGAAAGGAGAGTCAAGATCAACAGCCCAAGGCTAGTCTCTATGAGGCGGAGTCAGATGCTTCTTCTCTGTGCCATCTTCAACAATTGACACCATCCATGCATCCCACAGAACTGTCTAGTGGATTCCATAATGTGCTGCAGTAGTCACACAGAACTCACAGTCAGTGATTATGGAGCTTATTAGGGAACTTATTAGGGAACAATTATGGAACTTATTAGGGAACTCACAGGCTGCAACTGAGGCTCAGGAACACTCAGGATAGAGTTCTTCCATTAATGGCCAGCCTCTTTCCAGCCACGCTCACAGGCAAGCCTCTCCCTGGTGCTGGGCCTCTGCCCAGGGGCACTCAGCTTTCTTGCTCCTTGGGCAGGGAAGGCTGCAGCACTGTCTCCTGCTGCTGGGTATCTCCTCACAGCTTCTCCTGCCACTGCTTCTCCCTGTCTTTAGGGTTACAGTTAGTGCTCCCCCTTAGCCTTCTGCTGCCAGGAGCTTCTCACCTCAGGGACCTGCTGGCTCCTGGATATTCTTCCTTGGTGGTGGTGGGGTCTTGTCTGTCATACCCTGGGATGGCTCATTTTAAACCCAGCAGGATGGCAAAGCTTAGCAACCCCTTTGGTGGGCCACAGATACCCTGTCACTCTGTCCTGGCCAATCACTGGGATGGGAGTTATGAGACCATGATTAGAAAGGTCACACAAAAGTAATCTGTCACAACCACAGACGAGGTGAGACCATCAGAACATGTGTGCATTCCTAGTTCTCATGCCACATCTGCGTCTGAAGGTCTAAAGCAAACCCCCATGTTCAGTCTGGGTTGTTCTGCAGTGTCAGCGAATAAGAAAATGTTTCCCTTGATGGTTTGTTATCCTTTCACTTCCATTATCCAAATTGCTGGCATCTGTGGGGAGACTGGAAGGCTCTGACCTGGCCTTGCAGTGCCTGCAGACCCCAGGACCAAAGAAACGGACAAGCAGCTTCGTCTTAGGTAGTGATAAACATTCACCAGCTTAAAGGGGGTTCCAAAGCAAATTGGCTTTCCAGATTCCCTGTATATTTATGATTTTGTACAAAAGACGCCTGCCTGAAGCCTGAAGCTTAAACAGATAACTAACTGTAGTTTCATACATAACGTACTAAATTGTTTTTTGGTTTTGAAATGCCAAGAACATGCTGATCTTTTTTAGAGGTAGAATTGAATTTATATGTCACCCTAGTCCAGCTCTCTTGTTACATAAATGAGAAAACAGAGGTCTAGAGGGGTTAAGAGACGAGCTCAAGTTCTCGCAATGAATCATCAGAGCTGGACTCTGATGGTTGGCCTGTCAGCCCCTGTCCTCTTCCACTTCACGTCCGACTTGTTTATTGCAGGAGGGAGCAGATGTTACGTGCGTGAAGGTCAACAGATGCTAATTCTAGAACTTTTCTTTTTTACCCTATACTGTAGTGTAACATAACTTGCATAACTGTAAACAAAATCAGACTTCAAGGGTACTCCTAATTTACCCAGCCTGTTTCCATCTGCTTTTTCATCTCCATTTAAACAGGCATGGTCTCTGGAACCCCAGCCTGAAAGAATCCATTGTCCTGCATCACTGGCATTTACTTACTACTGACTTCAAACATTTAAAAAATCGAACAGCTACACGCAGCATTGTGACATGGGGTGCATGATAAATTTCCTCAACGTCTAATTAGCACGCTAGACTTGGACTACCTTGGTAATTAACTTGTGTGTGCTTTTAGTCGGTGTCACTTATTTCACATTTAAACACCAGCCTTAGCAGGAAGCTGAGATTTTTGTAAAAACCAAAGCAATGAAAGGGGAGTGGGCCGAAAAGCTGCAGTGCGGCTTTAACTATAGGTTTTAAGTCTTTGTCTTGGAAAGAGAAGTTTCAGGAAGAGAACTCCCACTGGGTAACTGCTCTGCCATGGAAAACAGGCAAAGCCCAGTTTCTGTACTGAGTTTCTGGAAGTCACCAAGCCCTGGGGCTCATTCCACTCCTTGGTGGAACACTGCGAGCTCTTAGACACTATGATTTATCATTGTTAGCCTTGTGGGGGGGGCCCCAGCTCCTGGCACCCCTGTACATAGCAGGACCCCAGGCTGCCTGGCCCTGCGCCTTCCCTGTGACCGTTTGCAGCTCAGACTGTTGGGGTCCATCGAATTTGCATGGTCTGGTTTGCTCCAGGCCTTTCTTCCTAGTTCATTTTAGTCTAGAAGCCGTGCTGACACCACTTCCCCATTACAGTGTCATACACACCACCATCGACAGACCAGCAGTGGCTGTGCCTGAGCTGCATTGAACAAGAATCAAACCTGCGTCGTAGGTTCAGAGTATTTTAGACCTGGACCCTGGGTCAAGGCCCTTTTATTTACGGTGTATCTGGCCCGACCACCTCAGGCTACCACTTTTCAGTGCTTTTCATTTACAGGAAGGCCTTGACACCTCCTTTGGGGTGGATTTAACCAGTTGCCTTGCGGTTACTCCTAACCGGGCTGTGCCTTCAAGCCCCTGTTGGCTGTAAGGACCCATCTGCTTGCTGTTTGCAAATCATTTAGGCCAGCCATCCCACCTCCCACCGGACTTCTTACCAGCCTGCACCATTCTTAGGCCAAATCCTCACCCTTCTGTAGTTGTGAGTACCTCCGTGGAGGATTTGATGAGCTGCGATGCTGACGTTAACACTACACTGTCACTTGAGCCCCTGTGATGACCTTCTCACTGGTCTTTGTTTTTTTATGCTATCCTCCACTTAGCTATTTTCTACGTAAAAAGCCAATATAATATTTTAGGAATCCAAATCGTGTCATTTCCTTCCTTAAAACTTCCAGCAGCTTCCCAATTTTCACACCTTGAACGAAACGCAAGCTTCTTCCCCAAGCCTGCATAGCCCACGTGATGTGTTCCCTGTCTGCGTCTTGGATGGCCCTCTGTACCAGTTTTTCCCTTTTGATTCAACCACACTGACCTTTTCTAATTCTCAAAGAACCTGCTGACACTTCTTTGTACAGGCTGCTTCGGATTCATGGAATGATGTCCACTGATCTCCATGTGGCTGCCTCTTCACCAATCAGATCTCAGCTTCCTGTGCTTAACAACCAGCTTAGTAGGGTCATACTGGGATCTCCCAGTCTAAAGCAGCCACCCAGTCACTCTTTCTGCCTTTGCCCTGTCTTAATCCTCTGCATAGCACTAATCACCGTCTCATGTCCTCTTGTTTACTTACTTGGTTCATTATCTCTCTGGGAACCCTGGTGACATAGTGGTTAAGTGCTATGGCTACTAACAGTAGGGCATCAGTTCAAATCTACCATGCTCTCCTTGGAAACTCTATGGGGCAGTTCTACTCTGTCTATAGGGTCTCTATGAGTCAGAATTGACTCAACAGCAGTGGGTTTGGTTTTTTAGTTTTATCTTTCTAGTCTCTTGAGAAAATGAGCTTCTTGAAGGCGGGGACCTTCCACATCCTGTTCCTGTTGTTTCCGCAGTGCTTAGGATAGTGCTGGAACATAGTAGATGTTTAGTTAATATTTATTGAATAAGCGAACAACACATGGTAAGAGTTAGCTCTTATTGTTATTATACTTCAGAAAAATAAAAACATGTGAAACTTGAATTTAAGTTGTCCTGCTTATATATAATGGCACATCCAAACAGCTCTCTAGCAGAAAAATATGATGAAAAGCAACTAAAATCTTTAGTCCCCTAGGAAAATGCCCAAGATGGGAGGATATATTTCTTATCTATTACAGATTTGTTAAAACATTGTTTTGCCATCTCTGCCACTTGCAAGGTCTGGCCCACACCAGGTGGCATCTCTGCCAAGTGTGTTTTTGTATTTCCTTCGCAACTACTAGCCACAGAACTCTCTAGACTTCCTTCCTGGCTGAGTGCTGTCAGATTCTGTTAGTCCTTTTTTTAACCCACTTTCTGAATTAGCATAACAAAAGATGGTAAGTCAAGCAGGCATACTTGTAACCTGGGCTGGAACTAAGAGAGACAGAAGTAATTCAGGGAATTGTTGTTAGCTGCCTGACACTTGGCTTGGCTGGCCCTCAAGTCAGACCCCTGACTTGCTGGTACCCCGTGCCCAAGGGGATCAGAACATGGTGATCCTCAGGGTTTTCATTGGAAGTACATCACCAGGCCTTCCTTCCTATCACCAGGCCTTCCTTCCTAGTCTGCCTTAGTCCAGAAGTTCCACTGAAATCTGAACCCACAGTATACAAGGCTGTGCTGAAGGTGTGCTGCTCAGGAATTGAACCCAGGTATCCCACATGGAAGCCAAGAATTGCGCCACTGTCTTCATAAGGGATACTCGTAGGTTAACAAGTTTTGTTCCTGTTGTACAGACAGCAAAAAGAAAGAAAAAAGGAAACTGAATAAAGACCTTGTTTACTGTAAACTGGAAACCGTGATGACATAGTGGTTAAGTGCTGCATCTTCTAACCAAAAGGTCGGCAGTTCAAATCTACCAGGTGTTCCTTGGAAATTCCGTGGGGCAGTTCTACTCTGACAACAATGGGTTTGATTTTAAACTGAATAGGAAGCAATGAATCCTGGAAGTTTTTTCAAATATACAGAAAGTAATCCATTGCCATCAAGTTGATTCTAACTCATAGCAGTCCTATAGGACAGAGTAGAACTGCCCCGTAGGGTTTCCAAGGCTCTAAATCTTTTGGGGAGCAGATGTCACACTTTTCTCCCAAGAAGCAGCTGGTAGGTTCAAACTCCCAACCTTTCAGTTAGCAGCCAAGCACTTAAACATAGCACCACTGGGGCCTTTTTACAGAAAGTAGATCTCTTTATTCTCGGTGTCTGGCTACAAAGCTTTGTACCAGGACAGAAAGAGATGACCGTACTATCACAGAGCTCGTGCATTGAAATTACACCTTGACTCCACAAGCCCTCACTTAGAACCCTAAAACAAACAAAGAAACCAAACCCACTGCCATCAAGTCAATGCTGACTCATAGCAACCTTTTAAGACCGAGTAGAAGTGCCCGATAGAATTTCCCAAAAGCGTCTGGCAGATTTGAACTGCCAACCTTTGTGGATAGCAGCTGTAGCACTTAACCACTATGCCACCAGTGTTTCCGCTTAGAATCTTAGTGGCATTTAATTAAATGTAGTTGTTAACGTGCCTTTCCTCACTGTCCCCCAGCCAAACTACCATGGATTTGATGCCTAATAGAGAAGATTGAGGGGTGCAAAGGGTTAACACACACAGCTGCTAATTAAAAGACTGGAGTCTGAGTCCACCCAAAGGTACCTTGGAAGGAAGGCCCGATCACCTACTCCTGAACACTCAGCCATGGGCAGTGCTGTGGAGCCCAGTTCTCCTCTGACCTACACAGATTGCTGTGAGTCAGTGTTGACTCGATGGCAACAGTTAGAGGCAGACAGAGAAAAGACTGTGGTCCCAGGCAGTCTGATGTGAGCAGACCAAGACAGAGAATAGCCTCATTACACAGTCGTCACTGTGACCCTGATTCGTTAAGTGGGAGTCTGGTCAGAGGCCAGAGAAGATCCCAGTCCGGCTAGGTCCCTGAATTGTTTCTCCAGTAGTGGGTTCTGGTTCTAGAGCAGTCAGTGCTTTCTGACCATTATGTCGTAATGCACGTGTGTGTGACAGGCTTTGAAGACGATGGGATGTGGTGTGGGGGAAGCAGGGCTTTACCCTGCAGAAGCGCCAGGTCTGCTAGAGGATCTTTTTGTTTGTTTGTTTTAATTTTTATTTAACATAACTGAGTGAAAATGTACATTCACATATAAATTTACATGCCCCCCTATATGCAGCTTCCACTGCTCTCCCTGTCCGGTGACAGCACACTAGTCCTCTCTGCTCCATACATGTCTCATCCTCCCAACAGTCTCCTTTCCCCTCCTATCCATCCACTCCCCTTCCTCCAGCCTGCTAGAGGATCTTTGCAGAGCCCTTGGCCTCATTAGCACACCGCTCCAACCAGCCGACCTCAGCTGACCTCAACTGACTCATCAGGTTATAAGAGGAGCTGGGAATAGAAATTATTTCCCTTGGGGATCCCGGCTGTATAATAGCTATCATTTGTATGCAGTTAAAATGATTTGCAGAGTAGCACAGCTCGGCGCTCCCAGCTGCATTCTCTTTACTTCTGGCAGCCTGGGCAAGTTTGCTGGGAATGTGGGTTTTGAAAAGTAATGTGCTCACTGTCCCAACGTCTGGGGCTGGGCTGGTCTCCTGCCTCTTACGGCTTTTGGAGGAAGGTCCGCATTCAGGTAACCCAGGTCTGTTGCTTGCTTTCCAGTTGCATACCTTTCAGTCTTTCCTTGTTTCTACCTACCAGAGCCTTGAACTTCTCAGCTGCCATCCCCCAGAGAGTGCCAAGGAAAAGAGCTGGACATGAATATGCATGAGGGAAGGAGACTCAGAAGACAGAGGTCAGGGAACTCTCTTTCCGAGGCCGACTCCTGGCTTCCTGCCTGGCTTTTGTTTTCCTCTTGCCCACTCCCTTAGAGTAAATTGACATGTAAAGTGTCACTGTGAGTCAGAATCGACTCGACAGCAAGGGATTTGGTTTTGGTTTTAGTTTTATTCTCCTTCCAGCAGCGATGAGGAGAGGACAATGGGGACAGCAGCAGCCAGGAGAGGTGGGAACCAGACAAGATTCTGTAAGACAGCATAGTGTTTGCCAGCCCAGCTTATACCACCCCAGACCCACTGCCATTGAATCGGTTCTGACTCATAGCTACCCTATAAGACAGAGTAGAACTGCTCTGAGTTTCCAGGGAACACCTGGTAGATTTGAACTGCCGACCTTTTGGTTAGCACATGTGGCACTTAACCACTGTGCCACCAGGATTTCCACCTATACCACAGGTGGGTAAATTGCCCAGATACTTCTCACACATCCCAGGAGTCAGAAAGGTTGGGGTAGGGTGAGCAGATGATTGCGTGGTCATTGCTGTCATGACTGACAGTGGCGCGCCAGGGGAAGATGAGGCCGTTCCAGTTGGCTCCAGCCAGGCTGTTGGGGCCTGTACCCTGAAGACAGCCCACACTGCTGCCTCGCAGCCCCCAAACCTTCCAATACTAGGAAATGACAGTTAAATGAATAACAGCTGCAGCCTTGAAGGCTATGGAGAGAGGGAGGTATTTCACCGCTTTGCCTCACTGTGGGGTAAGAAGGATGATATTTAGTCGCCTGCATATACGAGTCTTCAGATATTTTTGCTAAAAAGTGAAGCTTCCAGCTTTACCATCATCCTTCTCCTCCTGAGGCAAAATCAGCACAGGCATCTGGCAAAGGCCACAGTTGGTTCTGCCTCAGGGATTCTTTCCTTTTTTTTTTTTTTTAATTTTTATTTTTATTTAACATAACTGAGTGAAAATGTACATTCACGTATAAATTTACATGCCCCCCTATATGCAGCTTCCACTGCTCTCCCTGTCCGGTGACTGCACACTATTCCTCTCTGCTCCATACATGTCTCATCCTCCCAACAGTCTCCTTTTCCCTCCTCTCCGTCCACTCCCCTTCCTCCAGCCAGAGGTCAGCAAGATGATATCCTATAGATGTATAGAACCATAAAGTGCTTCCAATATATGGTTACTCTGCTTTCCCAAGTCCAATCCATTCCTGTCCAAAGAGTTGACCTTTGTTATAATTTATGGGAAAGGGCAGCATCAGGGAAGGGGGCCATGCTCTCAGAGGAACCCCAAAACCGCTGGACCATCAATTGAGGTCTTTTAGTGGAGATCTCATGATGCACCTCTTTTTATTCTTGTGTTGCCAGTGAGGCCCCTCTCTGTGAGCTCCGTCGTGACTATCACTGGTGGTGGCCGGGCACCATCCGGTTCTTCCAGTCCCAAGTTGATGTAGGCACCCACTCTTGTGGGTCTCTCTGTCTTCTCGGTTGTCTTTACCGCATGCCATTTTGGCCCTCGGTGAGCATCCGTTCCTGCTGAGTTGGGACCATTTGCTGTGTCCTCGGATGGCAGCTTGGCAGCTTTTAAGACCCCAGACGCCACTCACCAATGTGGGGTGCAGAGAGCTCTCTTAGCAAAACGCTAGTTGTGCCAATTGGCCTGGAATTCGCCTAAGAGCATGGTCCCCCGCCCCCCCGCCCCAGCTACTCTATCCTTGCAGTATTGAGTTAAGATGGAAGGAGTACTCAAGTTATGCTGAAGTCCACTTAATGTTGTTCTTGTTCCTAATGTGTGCTGTCACCCCTTTCTCCCAACTAGATTTCTAGTAACTATCTAAACTAAACCCTCCCCCCTCGCCCTCCCTCCCTCCCCTCCCTTGCAGCTGTCAAAGAGTCTTTTCTTCTATACACAAGTCTGTTTTTGAGATCTTATCGTAGAGGTCTCATGCAGTATTTGTCTTTTTGTTGCTGACTACTTTCACTCAACATAATGTCTTCCAGTTGAAACCAGGTTAGGAGATGTTTCCTGGAATCATCGTTATTCTTTATCATTGCGTAGTGCTCCATTGAGTATATGTACCACAGTTTACCTATCCATTCTTCTATTGTTGGGCATCTGGGTTCATTCCATCTTTTTGCTATTGTGGGCTGTGCTGCGATAAACATTCTTGTGCATGTGTCCGTTGGTGTGAAAGGCCTTGAATCTGTAGGATATATTCCAAGTAGTGGAATTACTGGGTCAAATGGTATATCAATATCCATTTTTTTAAGGAAGTGCCAGATTGCCTTCCAAAGAGGCTGGACCATTTTGCAACCCCACCAACAGTGTAGGAGGGTTCCAATTTCTCCATAGCCTCTCCAGCATTTGTTGTTTTGTGTTTTTTGGATCATGGCCAATCTTGTTGGGGTGAGGTGGTATCTCATTGTTGTCTTGATTTGAATTTCTTTAATAACTAAAAATCGTGAACATGTCCGCATGTGTTTTTTGGCTGCCTGGATCTCCTCTTTAGTGAAGTGTCTGTCCATCTCCTTTGCCCATCGCTTAATTGGATGGTTTATCTTCTTCTTCTTGATATTTTGTAGTATCTTATAGATTATAGAGATCAGGCGTCGGTCTGACATAGAGTTGCCAAATATTTTTTCCCATTCTGCGGGTGTTCTTTTAATTCTATTAATAAAGTCTTTGGATGAGCAAAAGTGTTTGATTCTTAATAGTTCCCATTTATCTACTTCTGTTGATTGAGGTTTCTTTGACAGATTTTGGAGTCTGTCCTCATTGTGTATTAAAACTTCCATTGTTGTTCCTACCTTTTCTTGGATGAGCTTTATCGTTTTAGGTTTGATATTTAGGTCTTTTATCCAGTTGGAGTTGGTTTTTGTATAAGGTGTAAGATATGGATCTTGATTCAGTTTATTGCAGATGGATATCCAATTTTGCCAGCACCATTTGTTGAAGAGACTGTTTTTACCCCAGTTTAATGTCTTAGGGCCTTTGTCGAATATCAACTGTTCATAGGCACATAGTGTCATCTCTGGGGTCTCAATTCGGTTCCATTGATCGATCTGTCTGTTCTTGTACCAGTACCAGGCTGTTTTGACCACCGTGGCAGTGTAGTATGTTCTAAGGTCGGGTAATGAGAGGCCTCCCAGTGTGTTCTTCTTCTTTAGTAGTACCTTACTTATCCGGGGCTTCTTCTCTTTCCAACCAAAATCGGTGATTTGTTTCTCGATCTCATTAAAAAATGATGCTGGAACTTGTATTGGGATTGCATTATATAAATAAATTGCTTTGGGTAAAATAGACATTTTCACAATGTTAAGTCTTCCTATCCATGAGCAGGGTAGGTTTTTCCATTTATCTAAGTCTCTCTTAGTTTCTTGTAGTAAGGGCTTGTAGTTCTCTTTGTAAAGGTCTGTTGTTTCTCTGGTTAGATTAATTCCTAGGTACTTTATCTTCTTAGGGGCTATTGTAAATGGTATTGATTTAATAATTTCCTCCTTAACAGTCTCATTGATGGTATAGAGGAAACCTACTGATTTACTTATGTTTATCTTGTATCCTGAAACTTTGCTGAACTCTTCTATCAGTTTGAGTAGCTTACTTATAGATTTCTTGGGGTTCTCTGCATATACAATCATATCATCTGTGAACAAGGAGATTTTAACTTCTTTGCAGGGATTCTTTCTCATGACAGCCATGTACATGCCTCAGTCTCAGGGTCCTGATGGTCAGTGTTCTCCTATTGCAAGTTAGGATCGTACTAATGTATAGTTACTCTTACCTAGGTTGGAAACCCTGGTGACATAGTGGTTAAGTGCTACAGCTGCTAACCAAAATGTTGGCAGTTCAAATTCACCAAGTGCTCCTTGGAAACGCTGTGGGATAGTTCTACCCTGTGCTATACGATCACTTATAGGACTGTGGGGTTGGTTTTGGCCTTTATTTATGTTCCATCTTATAACTTCCAACCACAGTTTGATTTACTATCTCTTTATAACCCTCCTTTCTGTTTCCTTAGAGTTGGTGTCTTAAATCAGATTAATTTATAGAGAGCCATCGCCACTATCTTTATGCCCCCACCTTTGCATGGACCATAATTCGTGCCTTTTGCTCATGTGTAGCAAGAATAACTTGACTAATTTTCACCATCCCAGCAGACAAGACCAAGTGTCAAGTCAAGCACTGCTGATGGGAGCCAGGATTTCTCCCTGACTTAATACCATGAAGAATTCCTTGGCCCCTCTAAGGCTAGTTCTCCAGGTAATGGAGCATTGATCATACTTCAGTACAGTCCTTGGCTCAGCCTGTCTCTTGAATGTCTATGGAATTCCTAACACCTGGAGTAATTGAGAATCCCTGAGCGGCACAGGGAAGGTCTAGTAGTCTGTGGTCTGTGGGAACGCATCAAAAGCTTAGTGTTAAGAGTTTAAGTGGCCAGAAGGAGGCAGTGTGATGTAGCAGAAGGAACACTGGACTTGGAGTGAGCGGTTCTGAGTTTGGAAGTTATCTACATTCTACCAGCTTACTGCCCACATGATGTGGGCAGTAAGACACTTAATCTGATGTCATCTGTACGTTAAGGACTACTGTGTACCAGGTACTCTGCTTGGTGTTGCTGATACAGTGGTAAATGTGACATCCCTGGCTACTTTAAGGACTTTTGTGAGCCTTGAGTAAGATAACGAAAGTTGCTTCTCATGTGAACTTTAAGTGTTCCCAGTACAAAATATTATTTTTACTGAAAATAACACTGAAAACCCATTGCTCTTGAATGGATTGTGATCACATCAACCCAGTCAAAGTAGAACTCCCCCAGGGGGTTTCCCAGGCTGTGAATCTTTACAGAATCAGACTGCCACATCTTGGTTTCATGGGGCCACTGGTGAATTCACACCTTCAGCTGGTGGGCTTGAACCTACGACCTTTCGGTGAGCAGTGAGGCATTAACCACTGCTCCCCCAGCACCCCTTCCTACATAGACTCTTTACCATCAAGTTAATTCCAACCATAGCAACTCTGTATATGGGAACCCGTATATTTGGAAGTCCACATGGGAGTACATGGCTTTCATCTATACTGCTACTAAAGATGTAACCAGCAGAGAGCAAGAGTGGCTGGAAGAACTAGCTTGAAGACAGGCTTCAGAGCACCCTTTTGTGGAGAGGCAGTTGCTTTATGAAGGCTTGTCTGCTCTTCTGGAACCTACGGTCCTCCTGAGATACTCAAAAAATAGCAATGGAGATTAGGCCTAGGCCAATTCAGCTGCAGTATGTGTTGGATAATTCAGTTACTGAGAAAAGAATTCACGATCATTTCCCATAAAGAGAGTTCACAAATCAATTAAAAAACAGTGTCCCATTAAAAACTCTTTAGGCTATGTTATTAAGTGAAAAAAAGCAGAGTATAGACTTACTTAGGAAAAAAATAGTGTTATTCCACCAGATGCTCCTTGGAAATTCTGTAGGGCAGTTCTGCTCTAACCTATAGGGCCGTTATGAGCTGGAATTGACTCAACAGCAATGGGTTTTGTTTTGTGTTTTGTAGGGTCACTGTGAGTCGGAATTGACTTGATAGCAATGGATTTAGTTTTTTGGGTTTGCGTATGATGGCACTTGGCTGGCTTGGCAATAGAATATTAACAGTGGTTATTATTGGGTAAACTGTTTCTGGGCTTTTCTTTTTTCCAAACAATAAGCATGTGTTTTGTTTTGTACTCATAAAAATGATTGTTATAAACAGAAGCCTATAGTTTTATCTATACCAAAAAAACCCACCCCGACCCACTGCCATTGAATCAAGTCTGGCTCATAGCTGCCATATAGGACAGAGTAGAACTGCTCCATAGTTTCCACAGAGGGCCTGGCAGATTCAAACCGCCATCCTTTTGGTTAGCAGATGTAGCACTTAGTCACTATACCACCAGGGTTAACTTTATCTGTACATAGGCACCAATATCTAAGCCTGTTGCTGTGGAGTTGATTCTGACTCATAGCACCATATAAGACAGAGTAGAATTGCCCCATGAGGTTTCCAAGAAGCACATGGTGGAGTTGAAATGCAGACTTTTTGGGTTAGCAGCGGTGGCTCTTAACCACTAGGGCTTTTGTACAGAGGCACAGCAAGATTAAGTAATTAGCTCAAAGAACAGAGCTGACATTTGAACAGCAGCAGTTCTGAGCCCACCCCTGTACCCCTAGATGAGGCTGCCTCACTTGGAAGCACACAACACCCATAATAAGGCCTAATTGTCCCTAGATTACAGGCACATTCAAAAGACCATGGAGGAAAAACGGTTCTATAGAGACATAAAAGGAGCCTTAGTAGCATAATGGTTAAAGCACTTGTCTGCTAACTGGAAGACTGATGGTTCGAATGCACCCACAGGCTCCTGGGGAGAAAGACCTGGTGATCTGCTCCTGTCAAGATTATAACCTAGGAAACCTGTGGGTCAGTTCTTTGCCACATGAGATAACTGTGAGTAGAAACCAACTCAGGGGTGCTTAATAACAACAGGAATGTAACAGAAGGATCACAAATTTTGCTCCCTTTCCGCCCCGCCCCCCAAGCCCCAGCAAAATTAGATTATCACTGAACTGGATTTCAGAGTATGAGCTCGAAGTCAGGCGGACCACAGGCTAGGTATGAAGGTAAAAATTATTTCAGGAGAGGTCCTGGATCTTCTAAAGCAGGAAAGATGGTAGCCCTTGGGAACGGAGAGAAGGATAGGAGATGTGACTGCCAAGGAAAGTGGAAACAAATTCTAGAGGAAGCCACCCTAAGGAGTATTATCAGCATCACTGGTGCTGGTAGACACTCCAACTTCATTGAAACACCGGGGAGAATCTGTCCTCCAGCTGAAAAGTATCTCTCTAACGAGCCCGCATCCAGGGCTCCAGTTGCTGCCCTACCTGGGAAGCCTGCATCCAATTCAGGTTCCCCCGAGATGGCTGGCAGGCGCTCAGGACTTGGAAAAGGCAATTATCTATCAAATACCAGATGGCTGTGTAGCTTAACCCCAGTGAGTAAAAACACCGTGATGGGAACAAAAGATGGTGATTAGCTGGTTGAATAACAACACGCCGCCTGAGCCCAGACGGACTGGAAGCCAGGGTGAGATCAGAGATACTAACAGTTTTATTTTCCTGAGTTCATTAACAATGCATTCATTATTTCAGTACTACTCTGATGTTAATAGGAGGGAGATACAGTGAGAGGGCTAACTTTTATACCAGAGCATTTCATTTCTATTAAAACAACATTTTTCTTAAAATCTGATGATAGTAGATAATGGTATTTTCTATCCAATTGTACAGAATTGTACAGAATGGTGATTTGTGTTTCTTGGGAGACTTTTTGTTGTTGTTTCTAAATAAGTATAAACATTTTTAGCTCAATTTATATAACTGCTATGGAAAAACTAATATTCATATTGTTCATATATGCATACGTAGGACTATGTTGCATAAAAAAAGGAAGATGGTTGAGGCCAATGCCCCAAGTATTTTAGGCTACCATTCCGTTTCTTCTCAATAGATTAAAAAAAGAAAGAAGTGCTAAATTGAAAGGTGCTGAAATGCTCCCTGTTCCAAGTCTAGCTGTAGACTCTGCAGTCTCCCGGCTCCCAGCAAGCTCAGGCATGCGTAGGGAGAGGAGCGATCACAAATATGGTTAAACCAAAGCTCATTAAAATGTAGCGCCGAAGTTTTAATTGTAAGCATACTTAGTTAAAAACTTACCCTGTATCCAGAAGCGCATTTGTTGTTGGTTGTTATTGTTCTGTCCAGTGAGTTCTGACTCCTGTTGACCTCGCTGAAACACTGCCCAGTCGTGAGCTGTCTTCCCAGCTGTGGTTGAGGGAGCCCACTGTCGCAGCTGCTGTGTCAGTCTGTCTGGCTGAGGGTCGTCTCTTTCTTTGTTGACCCTCTGCTATACCAAGCTCAATGCCCTCCAGGACCGGTGCCTCCTAATAGCACGTCGGACGTATTTGAGAAGTCTCACCATCCTCGCTTCTAAGAAGCATTCTGGCTGTCCTTCTGCCCAGACAAACTTGTCCATTTTTCCAGAGGTCTGTGGTATAGTCAGGATTCCTTGAGAACAGTTCTGCTTTGGCAGAAACACATTACCATCCTGCAAATGCATCCGAAAGCATCTGTAATTTAGGTGTTGATGATGTGTGAGGACTAAGCATCGTTTTACTTTGTCAGCAAGGAAATGGTCAAAATACTAAAGTCACAGAGTTTTAAAAAGGTCAGCTTCTTTGAAAATGTACTTAACTATTATTTTTTTAACAGTTGTATCTAAGATAAAGTAAAAAATAATATCTATTGGTTAATAAGTATTTCCAGTGATAGATGCCTTGAAAGGTCTAGATATTCCTGATGAATGTGATAGCTGTGTGATCTGTGTGTGCCTTTTGACTATGGTCGCTCTACCTACTGATTCATCCACCCCCAGATAATCAGCAGTTGAAATCCTGTCACCGTTCCTAACATTCAGGTGGTGATTGAAGATGAGGCAACTAAAAGCAGCAGGTGTTATTAGCAGGGTGCAGGATGCAGCTCTGTGTGGTGGGGTTGGTCATGAGTTGATGTTTTTCATTATTTACTCATTTGCGAGTCTGAGATCATTGTCTCTGGCTGAGTGTTCTCTCTGACATTCAGGGGATTCACCACCAAATAGATGGTGATGGTGACAGCTAGCTTGCCATTAAGCTGTGCCTCCCACGTTGTAGTTTGCCTACGTTCAAAAGGCATATAAAAGATGTCAGCAAGGCTACAAGAGAAACAGATAAGCATTATGTGCCTTTAAGTATATTAATTTTACTTGATGCTGGAGGCAAAAAAAATGTAAAGAAGTATTAGTGATGGTGAATAATTATAAAATTATTTTTATATTAAAATGATATATACATATTGCAGAATATGGTACAAAGTGTGCATGGCTTTTAAAGATGACAGGAGGCCTTAGGAAGTTTCCTGCTTGAAGAGGCTACTTTCTGCTGCACAGAGACTCTAGAATGTGAGACTGGAGTGATGGGTATATGTGTTAGTTTATTCTCGTCATCTTTCAGGGGTTCTTCTGTGAAAAGCTTGGTGAAGTTCTGCTCAGCACCATAAAGACACACAGCATGCGTTTTGGTTAAATAGATGTCCATTTAGTTACACTCATCAAGAAACTCCAGTTATAATTTTCCTGAAAAAGTATAACTCACTGGAGCATAAACAGTAACTCACTTATTATCCTATTTACAAAGTTTCAATATTTAGAGAATAGTTTAAGTAAATACCAATGGCTGGAGTCTGCCACTTCCCCAATAGAGAACTATTGGTTCCTTCTATCCTGAGTGACGCAAGTGGCTAACCAGCTGCTACTGATGGAAGGATGGTGGCTGGAATCCACCCAGAGGTACCTCCGAAGAAAGGCTTAGTGATCTGCTTCCAGAAGATCACAATAATTGAAAACCCACTAGAGTGAGCACTGTTGTACTCCGAAACACATGAGGGGGTTCCATGAGTCAGAATCGACTTGATGACCGCTGGTTAAGTGGTTATTATCTTATCTGCCTCTTTTGAAGTTTCCATGATTTAGACATGCCTCCCCGGAAAGGGGAAACCCTGGTGGTATACTGGTTAAGTGCTGTGACTGCTAACCGAAAGGTCGGCAGTTCAGATTGACCAAGTGCTCCTTGAAAACACTATGGGACAGTTGTATTCTGACCTGTAAGATTCCTATGAGTCGGAATCGGCTTGATGTTGGTGGCTTGGTGGCCCTGGAATCTTGTTGCTAGTAGTGACAGTGATGATGGCGATGGTGATGGTGACAAGCACCTACATAGTGCCTACAGTGTGCCACACACTGCCCCAAGTGCTTTACATTTAATCCTCACAATAATCCCATGAAATACAGTTATCCCCATTTTATAACAAGGCACAAAGAGTTAAATAATTTCCAGTAGCTTAGAAATGCCAGATTGGACCCTGGGTGATCTAACTCTGAAGTCTTGTTCTTAACCATTACTCTTTCCTGCTTCTCATCGTAAAATTATTAACCATTTAGTGGTTACAAGGCCAGAGTTCATGAAGCCATTGAAAGTGATACTGGCAGACTGCACAGCTATTAACAAATGAGGATCTGGGAGACTTACAGGATAATGACACTGTTGGTGCTTCCAGAGATGATCATTTGGCTCACAAAGGAGATCAGACGGAGCCCTGAAATGGCTTTTTTAAAATGACTTTTCTTTATGATCACGCTGTAAACATCTTGTGTGAAATAAAGTTTATTATATGAGGCTGTTGGACAATTTTGTCCAAAAGTCTACACTTCAAAAAGCATTTGATTTGAGAGTGTCGTGCAGAGTGGGATCCTGTTCCCCCCAAAACGCTGACAATTAACAAAATTTAAATAAGGTTTGAAGAGTGGATAATACTAATGTATCACAGTTAATTTCCTGGTTTTTACAACTGTACTGTGGTTCAAGATGTTAACATTTAGGGAAACTGAGCAAAGAATATATGGGGCTGTTTATGTTATTTTTGCAACTTTTTTGTAAGTCTGAAATGATTTTAAAATGTAAAGTTTAAAATAATGTAAAACAAAAAGCACTTGATTTCATCTTTGTTCAGAGAATCGATAACATTTTACCAGTTTCTGAGAGTTATTTTTGGTTTAGCTAAGAAAACCCAGGATGGCCTTCTCTGTGCCCTGTCACTTTTTTTTGTTTTCATTTTTCTTTATCGTCATCAAAGGAAACTCTTCCCCTAGTAACCACTCAGAGGTTACTTGTTCCTTGTGACTGCTCTGAACTTGTTTCACATATCAAGAAAGTATGTGTGTGTCTGTCTGTTATTTTCCTTCCGTTGACTGCTTCTTTCCTTGGTTCCGTGACATTTGAGGGAAAGATCTACATTCTGCCTAAATCATTCTGAATGCTTGGAGTTACTTCTTCATCACTAAAATTTCCCCTCCAGCAGCCTGGACTCTCAGAGACTGTCCTCTTATGAATAGACCACATGCCAAAGAAGGAAACATTTCCAGTCATACTAAACAAAACACGTAAAGATTCTCAAAGAGTGAGAGAAATTTTGCTCCAAGAAAGTAAAGGTTTCATCAAGGAATCTTTGACGACTACAAGGGATGGGAGGAGTAGGGAGAGAAAAACACTAACCAGAGAGTAGATAGAAACCCTGGTAGCGTAATGGTTAGGTACTGCTAACCAAAAGGTCAGCAGTTCAAATCCATCAGGCACTCCTTGGAAACTCTATGATGCAGTTCTGCTCTGTTATGTTGTGTCACTAGGAGTTGGAATTGGTCTGATAACAGTGGCTTTTTTGGTTTAGAGAGTAGACAAGTGGTAACTCTGGTAAAGGGTAAGACAGTGTACAGCACTGAGGAAGCTTGCAGAACTTGACCAGGACAAAATCATAGAAGCTTCACAGATACATCTAAATGCCCAGGGAGACAGAGCTGCTGACTGGGCTCAGGGCTGGGGAGCGTGGTATTGGGGTCACCTTGTTCAGTTGGCATAACACAGGCTATAAAGAAAACGTTCTACATCTGACCATGTTGAGTAGCTTCTGGGGTCTTAGAAGCCTGGGAGTGACCATCTAAGATATATCTACTGGTCCGATCCCCACTAGAGCAAAGGAGAATGAAGAAGACCACAGACTCAAGAAAAGATTAGCCCAAAGTCCTATTAGACACAATTACCACAGCCTTCACGAAACGGAACCTAAAACCAGATGGTTCCTGGTTACCACTAGTGACCGCCCTGGCAGGGGATCACAGTAGAGGCTCCTAGAAAGAGTCAGACACACACACACACACTGCTTGTTGGCCCAACAGGAGACAGGAGAAACTCCAAGAGTATGGCCTGTGGATACCCTTTTCATTCATTACTGAAGTCAGCCTGAGTTTCAACCTTCACCCACAGATTAGACGGGTCTGTTGGACCAACTGTAACACATGTGAGGAACATGCTTCATAGTTCAATCGTGTATATGAGACTAATGGGCACACCAGCCCAAAAGCAAAAGCAAAGCAAAAAGAAACAGGAAAATTGGAAGGACAGTAACAGGGAAGCTGGGATGGAGAAAAGGAGAGTGTTCCACACTGTGGGGCTGGTGACTAGTGTCACAAAACAATCTGTGCACTAACTGTTTAATGAGAAGCTAATTTGCTGTGTAAATCACAATTAAAAAAAAAGAAAAGCCATTATGGGACAACTCAGTAGGTTGGATGAGGACATGGGTGCTGGGTTCAAATTCTGGGGTTGTGTGCCTGCCTAGCGGCCACAGTGAAAAAGGTATGTGGTTGAGGGTGGGACTTGAGCAGACACACACCAGGTGAAAGTTCTTAAATAGAAAATGATGCAGAAATTTCGGGAGACTTCTAAAAAAACAGAACCACACAGCATGCCCCCAGATGGAGGTTCAGACTCCCCAGGTTCCCCACTCCAGACTGCCTGTTACTAGCTTTAAGTAGCTGACGAAACCAAGCCCAGCACATGCCTGTGTGTCTGTAGGTAACAAAGGTCACATTCTCCAACACAATAACCTCACTTGACACAAGATTTAGAGTAGTGTTGAGGCCACTCCCGCATTGATCTTGGGCAAAAAGGAAAAGGAAATAAAGCTTTCAGCAGATTATATCCAAAAGCACTAATTTCGGTTGAACAGAGTAGGGAAGTCATTCATTATCACCACATTAATCTTGGACTTTGGTGATTGGAATAGAAATTAACCAGCTATTCAACTTGAAACAGTTCTGAGGCCACTTTGGGAAGTTACGTTACCAAGTAGCTTGGCTTTTATGTTTTGGACTCTGAAATTTTGAAGACACTTGATACTGAAACAGAATCGGAATATTCAGAGAAGTCTTTCTGCCTACAGCATTGAGTTACAGATAGGTGAAATTGCAGGAATATAGCCTCTGCCTCCGAACCTGGAGCCCTACCCCTAGAGGTCGGCCTCGTAGAGCTCATCAAGTTAAGGTAACTCCACCTGGCTTGACCAGCTACCAAGCAGCCATTTGTCTGTCAAATGTGTCATAGAGTCCGATCCTGTCTGTGTATGTGTGACTCCTAACATTCTGTTCCAGTTCTAATGGGCCCTGAGTTCTTTCTTCCCAGTGGTAGATCAATTACCCAGACTGCACTGAGGGCAGGGAAGGTTAACTTCCCCTTTCAGGACTGATAGTCCTAAAGCCAAATGTGAAAGATGAAACCTTGCTTTTATTCAGAAAAATGCACAGGTGTAGTTTCTCCCCAGAGAGCATCTCTGAGCTCACATGTCAGCAAGCTCTGTGAAAAGACCTGCTGGGTGTCACTCTGTGGTGAAACAGCCCTGAAATCCCAGTACTGGCTTTATCACTAGATACATCCAAGCATTAGCAAAACATGAGAAGAGACTCCTAGGAATTTGGGGTCGTTAGGGAGTAGTATGGTGTTGTCATGTTGAGATCTTTATGTCTGTTGCTTTGAAGATTCATCATAAGCCGTTTCTCCCTGTTCTTGTAATCTTGTAGCCTTAAATATACTGACTTGTACCTTTATGTGCCCGTGTCTGCTGGAGACACTGCTTAGCCAGCAGCCTTCATTCTTCCCTTGGCTGAGGGGCATCAGGCTCTTGTCAAGGAACAGTCCTGTCCCTGAAGCCTCCTGGAGTCCAGGCAAGAGACCACTTATGTACTAGCATACCCAAACCAAAACATGTCTTGATAAGATGGCATTTCTGCAGGAAGTGTGTCTGACTTGGTTTTGTCCTCTGTGGCGTCTTCATCCTGACTGTAGTAGCCAGGCACCTGTATATTTATCAATTGTAGACATTAATCTTTAACTGGAGGTAGACACTTTATAATAATAGCAGAAGTATTAGTTAAGGAACGTTTGAGCCATCACTTTGGAATGATAAATAACTTGGGCATGAATCAGTGCTTTCACAGATACAAAACCAATGCATCCCTTCCTCCCTCCTTTCAAGTCTTGTCTCCTTGCATATCACTGACATAACAGTGAGCTTGTAAGCAGCCACTGAAGAGCAAACGGGCTTGTTAAATTCCTTTGTCTGCTCCTAAAATATACAAAGGACGAGTCTAGAGGGCCCATCACAGAGGGTTTGCCTATATTGTGGAGACAATTGGAATGAGGAAGGACTGTATGATGTGAAAGTAATGGAGTAAAGGTCTGCCTCTGTTCTGACAGGGTGAAGGGGGGAGGAAGAGAATGATAATAGGGTGTGGCCACGGAAGTGGGCAGAGCACCACCTCCAGAGTTGTTCTCTCTGAGTCTGGGAGTTGGAATGAGATTTAGGGCAGCCCTGAACCTTTGTTGGGCACTGAAGAGTGGGACACAGTGCCACGCAGAGGTCCTCCATGCCAGTGTGGAACAGCTCGGTTTCTCTGCAACAAGGACACCTAGGTGAGAAACAGAGCATCATAACAGATGTTGGGTTGCACCATTGACCAGGGCCTGAATGGAGCTGTGGCACAGACTCCAGGGTCCACAGCCAGTGAGCACTGTGGGAAAGCTGAACCAGGAAAAGGAAATGATTGGCTCTAGCTGGCAGCCTTGCTGGAAGTGAGAGGAGGGGCCAGTGTGGTGCCTCACCATTGGAGGTCACGCAGCCTGGCGACAGGGGGACAAGGAGCTGTGCTGCAGACCAGCGGCTGGCAGGCAACGCCAGTGCCTAACAACATCCTCAGTGCTGCAAGCACACCCCTCCCCTAGAACTGGGAAGACGGAGACGCTATTATAGGAAAGATGCTATTGAGGGAACTGAATATGTTCTAAAAACGACTGTGTATTGTAGCAGATAAATTCTAAGTTGCATTGAATATTTAACCCACTGCCATTGAGTTGGATCCAACTCATAGTGATCCTATAGGCCAGAGTAGTACTACCCCACAGAGTTTCCAAGAAACGCGTGGTGGATTTGAACTGCCAGCCTTTTGGTTAGCAGATGTAGCCCTTAACCCCCAACACCACCAGAGTTTCCCGTTCGACATTCAGTTACAGTAAAAGACGTCTTATCAGATGTGATCAGAAACAGTTAACCAAGAAAATAGTGGTTAAAACAGACAAACCAAAAACCAACCCCTTTGTGCCTGAGTCAGTTCTGACTTATGGTGACCCTATACAGGCAGTTATAAATAATTACACACACACACGCAACATCTCTTAAACATTTTCTTTTCCTGTGATGTAAATGTGCTTTCATACAGTCATGTTTTAGTGCAGGGCTGAGACCTTGTCTCTGCATATTAGTCTTCCAGTTAGAGTGCTGTATCGTTTCTTGTGCAAATTGCCTCCAAATTGCCTCATCTACAACTTCTACTTGTATTTTCTTTACTGACATAAAAGCTCTTTAATATGTTTGCAGAGAAATTCAAGTGTAGAACTCTAGACTTTTACTATTTTAAAAACTTTGTACAGTTGCCATAATTCTAAAGCATTATTAAAGAAAACTTAATTAAATCTATTCAAAGCGTTTAATTTCATTTTCATACAGACAGCTCATTTTCTTCATGCATTTTCCTCATTTTGCAGTATATTTAATTAAATTATGTAATTAAAATAACAACCAAAAAAAAAAAAAAAACCAGTAGACATAAACAGCTTTGTGGATGCAGACACTGTGAGGACAGCCCAGAGAGAAAGCTCAGCGTACCGGGGTTCAGTGTGACACAGAGAAAGAAAAGAGGGTGCTGGTGAATTCAGCAAATTGGGTAAATAAAATGAGTTAGAGTGACTGGTGGTGTATTGTTTTCTCTCTAACAGCAGATAAAGGATCCAAAGGGAGGCCAGGTTTATTTATAGTAACTTTTTAAAAATGTATTTTGTGTGCATTTCCAAGTTCTGTGTACTGTATGTTAAACTTCACAAACCTACTACAATATTCAGTAATAGATTAACCAAATCATAAAAGTGTGTGTGTGTTTGTGTGTATAAAAACACTTGTCATCAACTTGATTCTGAGTCATGGTAACCCCATGTGTTTCAAAGCAGAACTGTGCTCAGAATTTCCAATGTCTGCATCCTTTCAGAAGCAGATCATCAGGCCTTCCTTCCAAGGCACCTCTGGATGCATTCAGACCGTTACTCTTTAGTTAGTAGTCGAGTGCTTAGCCCTTTGGGCTACCAGGACCAAAAAACCCATGGCCGTCAAATAGATTCCCACTCATAGTAGCCCTATAGGACAAAATAGAACTGCCCCGTAGGGTTTCCAAGGCTGTAATCTACAGAAGCAGACTGCTGCATCTTTCTCCCATAGAGTGGCTGGTGGGTTTGAACTGCTAACCTTTTGATTACTAGCCGAGCACTTAACCACTGTGCCACCCAGGCTTCTTTGGGGACACTCAAGGACACCTAAATATATATAGATAATTTGTAAAACAGGATTCAGTGAAATAATGATTTTTCTGCTGACCCTTTTCTATGGCAGTTTTCATCCCATGATGGTAAATGATAAAGTTTTTCTTTCTTTTCTTTCTTACCTTTCTTATCTCTGGAGTTTATTCTAGTTTCTGCTCTGCACTTCCTCAATACTGAAACCAAACCCACTGCCATCCATTCCGACTCATAGTGACGCTATAGGACAGAGTAGACCTGCTCGGGGTTTTCCAAGGAATGCCTGGTTAGCAGATGCAGCCCTTGCCATATTTCTGTGGCAAATTTCTTCCTCCCACAAATTCTCCAGAATTCCAGCTGCCTGCTCTACCTCTTAACCCAGGATTAGTGTAGCTTTGCTGCTGTGGCTCAAATGTGTGTCCCCATTCAATGAAATGTCCTCTGACCTTAGACTAAACAAAAAGGAATATTTTAAGCTCTTTTTGATGAGAAAACTAACTTTCTGATGGGAGTCCAAACTAGAAACACTTCTTTCCTCTTTTCCCCCATTGAATGGACTGTTGAGTACACTTTTGTCTGCACAGTACCCTACCTCTACTTTTCTTAATCTGCAAAGATATTTCTGTTTAGTCATTTCATGTCTAAGGCTCTGTGCTTTACCCATGCACTTGCCTAATCCCAGCTTCCCGTGGGTCATTGGGTCCACAGTGGAGCAGGTCAAGGGGAACACTGGTAAATTCTTCCTTGGCATTCTGCACATGTGTGTTCACCTTTACAGAGCCAGAAATCGCACTGGCTGACTGGTGGCTGTGGATCTGGGGGCAGAACTTCAGTGAGCGTGCTCTGTGGTTTCTTCAGCTATAGAAGACTCTCACCCTGAGAATTGGGGGTGATTCCACTGCCTTTGGTAGATGACTTGACAACCTTGTACTTCTAATCCTCCAGAAAATGCCACCTATAGAACAGGGTTGACATCTTTCTCTAACTGCCTGATCAAGGGTGATAACCCACTTTTTGTTTATTTCATTTTAGAATTGTTTTCTCTAGAGCCAGCACTGTTTAGTTAGTAGACACTATTAGGATGGCTTCGAGGTACTTGTAACTCTTTGTGGCCCATGTGTGACACATTCCTGAACCTTATTTTCAGAGGGCATTGAAGAGAGGGGCTGATGACATCCCTCAAACCATCTAAACTGTTACTTCTGTTCATACTTAAACACAGCTTGTGAATCACTGCTAATGTCTAAGCTCGGAACCAAACCTAAAAAACCACATAAAATAAAATGAATGTGATATTGAAAAAACTCAACTCACTGTGATTGAGTCGATTTATGACTTTTAGTGACCTTACAGGACAGGGTAAAACTACCCCATAGAGTTTCCAAGGAACGTCTGGTAGATTTGAACTGCTGACGTTTTGGTCAGCAGCTGTAACACTTAACTGCTGTGCCACCAGGGTTTCTGAATACAGTGTCAGCCACTGTAAAGAGGGTCAAATTTTAATATCCTAAAAAGGCTAAGCAATCAAACCCCAGTTTAAAATGTAGTCTGTCCTATTTGTAAGTAGTGACAGAAATGTCAGTTGAGAGCATATTGTGACAAATCCCTGGGAAGTGTGTTCTCCATTGATTTATGCAGTTACTACCCCTAGAAAGAGCATGTAAGGAAATAAGTCTTCCCAATCCAGGTTTCCTTTTGCTAAAACCTTGGCAAAAGCTTTTCTAATCCTAGGTTTAAAATCTTGAAGAATAATTTTGCTGGATGATGTGTGCTTTGAAGATGTATTTGAAACATCATCATAGTGCTTCCAGACATATGAGGGATTAGCATGCATTAGTATGTCATTTTTTCTCTGTATCCATTCTCCCTATATGTGTATGGCGTGTGTGTACCTCTCTAGGCCAATCTTCTCACATTGTAATGTGAAGGAATCCACTGTGTTGTATTTTAAGCCCTTCACAGTTAAAACATTCTGTTCTAATAGGAAAGAATTTCAAGCTTGCATGCTTATGTGCATTCTGTATGTACAGATAACAGACTAAAGTTTTATCTCAGAGAGCCTAGGATAATATGATTCACATGTGTGCAAGTAGAGCCGAATTAAGGCGTGTGAGGGTCCTGAACATTAATAATCTGTGATGCCCCCTCCTCTGCCTATTGATGCATTTGAACAGGGTATATGAGTTTTCATGTGTCTGTGTGTATTAGTTTTCCATGAAGTAACTTCTTTTTAAATGCAACTGTATAATATTACTGGCTGAATGCAAAAGTGACATGTCCCATTTTAGTGGAATGAGATTAACTGGATTATAAAATTTTCAGTGAGTAAATGTAGTAAAAGGTAGACTTGACAGCACATCCTACCTCCAGTTTATTGGAAAGAAATACTACACTCCCAAGAGACACACCAAGATAAGGAGTTTTGATTACATGGGAGGTGACTGGAGGAGGCAGATGTCAAAGGTGTTGAAGTAGTAGGGTCCTCATATCTCAAACAACCTCGTGAGAGGGTGCCCTTGGTACCCTGCATGAACTCTATTTCCAGCCAGCACATGCGCATTCACTGCTCTGCCGGTCCCCTCCCATTGTGACCCTTGCTTTCCTTGTGTCCTGTCTTTGTTGGCATCTACAGGCCCTTGTTTTGGACAATTGGTTGCCCCAGTTTTGTTGATACCTTAGCTCTGTGTTCACTTTGCTTGTTTGTTGGGTAATCCATCCCTGTGTGCAAGGACCATTTTCTCAACATTTGTTGTATATTTTAATATGCATGTAAACTGAGAGGTTAAAAAAATAAAAACAAAAATCTTTTTTAAGTAAAGATTGGATCCAGTACCTAAAGCTGGTCTTCACCGTGACACTACCACCACCATCTCCAGTGTTCAGAAACCCTGTGCAGGAAGTTATGAGATAAGAATGGTGCAACGTGAAGTAGCAGGGCTGAGAGAGGGAGCCTGGTAGTACAGGAGTTAAGTGCTCAGCCGCTAACCGAAAGGTCAGCTGTTTGAACCCAACAGCTTGTTCCCCTAGAGGAAGGTATGATAATCCTCTTCCAAGAACATTGCTCCTCCCCCCACAAAAAAAAACGGTGTTGCAATTGGGTCAATTCTGAGTCTTAGCAGTTGTGTAGGGTGAGGTAGGACGGCCCACAAGTTCGCAGTGCCGCCGTCTCTGTGGAAACTGATAGCTGCGTCTTTCTCCTGTGGAGCTGCGACCGGCTTTGAGGACCAGCCTTCTGGTTAGCAGCTGAGCACTTAACCACTGCACCACCAGGGCTCCTCCATAAAGATTACATCCCTGGAAGTACCACGGTACAGTTCTCTTCTGTAGGGTCGCTACAAGTTGGAATCCTCTCAGAGGCAATGGGTTTGGTTTGAGAAAGTGGATGAGAAGTTCAGGGCCTGAGTCTCAAAGGCTCCCACAAACTTAATAACATAATCAGGAGTCTTGACTGTGATCTTAATAGGACCACATGGCCAGTTTTCCTGCAATTTTGTATCCACTTTCAAGGGAGTGTCTTTTCAGTTTGCTGGAGGCTTTGTATGTATCAGCACATTGAAAACGGAGAAAGATAGGAAGAAATAATCGACAGCAATCTGGCAGTAGATTTTTTTTTAGAAAAATGTATAATAACTCACGTGTCGCTTCCTCCTCCAGAGCTATTAAAGGCTGTCTTTCAGACTTATGTTTTTCTGTTTTCCTGCCCTCCTAAGATGAGAAACAGAGCTAGGCCTTGCTTCCCAATTCTCACACGCCATTAAGATTGAAGCTAATTTGTCACATTGACACAGAGGAATGTTATTATTGAAAGCGGAATTAAAAAGGGAATTTATAGAGAACAAAACCAATAAGCCAAGCCACGCTGACATTTAATTTTCTTGGAAACCTCTCCCATTGAACCAGGCAAGTGTGCACGCCCTGCATTTGTGGAATCAAGAGCGGTGCTGTAGGAGGACAGCTTCTTGGGCAAGCGACAACTGAGGAACTGGAAAGCGACTGGCTGTCATCGATGGTGCTCTCTCCTTCCCTTGTCTTCTCCCACCGTTCCCTGAAACGGCATTTGTGGGTGCCACCTTTTAGAGGCACTGTGTTCCTTCTCTCAACGGCATGGAGGATTTGAAGAAGTCAGGGGGAAGAATTTGTATTTATGTGTTTGGCCAAAAATTCCAAGTCTGCACTAGCTGTTAAGCCTATTTCTTCCTTGATCCTTAAGCTAGAAGATCAATTAACAGTGTCCATCTCCCAAGAGTTGCCACAGAATCCTGCTGTGAACTATTAACGATTAGTTTAGAACATTATTTGACTCTTTAGGATGGGCCAAACCTGCAGAAGGAGTGATATTCCTGGATCCATTTAGCTTCCTAATTTAGTCAGCATAAGTAGTGCTAGTGGCTTTAGCAGAAAGCCAAAATTGCAATGGTTTAATGTGATAAAAAAGTATATATATTTCTCAGTCATATCCTAGCCCAGTGCAGGTTGGCAGGAAGTGAAGTGTAAAGGATCTTACTCCACGTAGTCATTTATGGACCCAGGATTCTGTTTTTAACCCAAGTCTGCCATCTCTAGGACTCAGCATCCCTCAACTGAGTTCTCCGTATCTAGCTGGCAGGGAAGTGAAAAAGAGGAGAGAATCATGCAAGAGAAGGATAGGGGGCCTGTATCCAGGCCACTGACTCGAACTCAATCACGTGGCCTCACCTAACTTAAAGGGAAGCTAGGAAATAATAGTTTAGCACTGTGACCTGCAAAAGAAAGAAATGAGTTTGGTGACTACATAGTACTGACTCGGCCACAGTTCTCTTTTCTCTTGGTACCCATATCTGTGCACGTAGTTCAGTCCTAGGATGGGCTACCTGTGATGTCAGTCATCTCACTGATCACTGTGGCCAGTGTGGCTGATCTGGCAGCTAGGCAGTAAGGTAGAGGGTCAGCCAAAGAGACGAAGACCCTCAGCAAGATGGAGTGACGTGGTGGCCGCAGCAGTGGGCTCAGATACACCAACAATGAGGACGATGGCACAGATCCAGACAGTGTTGCCTTCTGTCATCCACAGAGTCACTGTGAGTGGGGACCTATCAGACAAAATCTACCAGCAGCAGTGTCTAGGCCCGTATCTGCTTGCTCCTGTTTAATTTCATTTGTTTTTCTCTGGAAGGCGATGACATTTACACGTAAAGTGGGATTTTGCTACTGTCAGGAGTAAAGCAATGTGAAGATAGACCTGTCTTGAATCACTTTTATTTTTCTTTTGTACTTGAGGTGAAGGTTTAGAGAACAAACAAGTTTCTCCTTATTTAACAGTACACGTTGTTTTCTGACATCGGTTCACAACCCCATGAAATGTCAACAGTCTCCCTTCTCAATCTTGGGTTCCCTGTTAGCAGCTTTCCTGTCCCCTCTTACCTTTCAGTCCTTGCCCTGGGGCTAGTGTGTCCCTTTATTCTCATTGTGTTTTATGGGCCTGTCCAATCTTTGACTGAAGGTTGAACCTCAGGAGTGACCTCACTGCTAAGATGAAAGGATGTTCAGAGGCCGTACCCTCAGGGTTTCTCCAGTCTCTGGCAAGCCAGCCAGTTGGTCTTTCTTTTTGAGTTAGAATTTTGTTGGACATTTTTCTTCTGCTCTGTCCAGGACCCTCTGTTGCGGTGATCCCTGTCTCAACAGCCCGTGGCGGTAGCTGGGCACCATCTACTTGCTCTCGGTCTCATGGAGGCCATGGTAGATGAGGTCTGTTTGTCCTTTGTGCTAGTCCTTCGCTGCTGTCTTTTGTTTTCTTCATTATTCCTTCCTCCCCAAGGGGTGAGACCACTGGAGTACCCTAGATGTCTGCTCACAGGCTTTTAAGACCTCAGGTGGTACTCACCAAGGTAGAATATAGAATATTTTCTTTATAAACTAGATTGTGCCAGTTGAGCTAGCTATTCCTTCAAGACCATGGCCCCACAACCCTCACTCCAGCAATGTGGTCCCAGATGGGATTCAGTCATGTCTCTGGAGCTTCCATGACTGTACCTTGGACAAGCTGTGCTGGCTTCCCCAGTACTGTGTACTGTCTTACCCTTCACCGAAGCTACCACTTATCTATCGTCTATTTAGTGTTCTTCCATCCCCACTCTCCACCCCCAAACCACCATATTCTTAAAGTAGAATTTTCCAGAGTGGTTGCTGATTCTTGAATGAGAAGAAAGACTGGATTATCTTTCATTCTGATAAATGATATTTGTATCTGTTATTTTGAGGAAAGCTTCACATGACTGTTCCTCTCTACCCTTCCTGTTCCCCTTTGGGAAAGAAGAAGAAAGTCTAGGGCTTCAGGATGACCCTGTGTTACAAGGAAACCAAAGCCTGAGAGATTTCAGCTTAAATGATAACAGAATAAAGCATCACCAGGATTGACTAATGGACATTTGACCAGTTTCCATGGAGCCCGCTCCTACTCACAGCAGCCTCACATGTGTCAGAACAGAACTGTGCCCCGCAGAGCTCTCCCTGGCTGATCGGTCAGAAGTAGGTCATCAGGTCTGTCTTCTCAGGTGGCACCTGGTGCACTTGAACTCCCAACCTTTGCATCCGCAGTGACTGCATCAACCATGTACACCGCTAAGGGACTCTAGGGGAAGTTTACTTAACACAAACGTAAGACATCATGTTCCAGAGGTATTTATTTATGCCCTCAACTCGTTCCAAAGCCCAAGGCTTAAGAACTCTCAATCTAAGCTGGTTCTTGAGTAATAAACTCTTCAGCCATATGAAAGTCTTACTAGACGAGTGCCAAAAGAAGCAGCAAAAAGTATTGACAGGGAGCTGTTGGTAGCCAAGGGTTGTTTTACACGTATCTGACTTGTTGGCCTGTATTCTTAAACATTTAATGAATCCCTCTACAGAGTTAGTAAAAGCACAGGTTGGCATTTTGCCGGGTTTGCAAGTATTTCACAGGGGAAATTTCTTCTGTGGAAATTTGGGGCCCATCAAAAGTGGTTCTGTATGCTTTTGCTTAGAATCCTGTACCCAAGAGGGATGTAGAAAATGAAGTACTGCTTTCTTATTGATTATAGTACTGGCTTCATCTACCAAGAAAAGGCCAGCACTGCAAAGAAAAATCTCATCTCCATGGCAACAAAGATCTCAACTTTTAACTTGACATCACATGAAAAGGAAATTGTTTTTCTCTCTAGTCTTAAAGATTGCAATTTTGGGAAAGTGGGAACGATGTTTGACAGCAAGATTTGTCCAAGCCTCTGGGCCAAAGGCTAAAGTCCAAAACAGAGGCCTCCAGGACTTACAGGATGTCAGTGCTGATTGTATTTATGTTAGGGCATGAAGTGATTCACTACATTAGGATATAAAGGATTTAACGTATTCTGTAGCCAGTGGGGAGCCGTAGTGGCATGCTAGTTAAGAGCTCGGTAGCTAACTAGAAGGTGGGCAGTTCAAATTTACGGGTCCTTCCTTGAAAACCTAATGGGGCAGTTCTACTCTGTCCTGTAGGATTGCTGTGAGTTGGAATTAATAGCAATACATTTGTTTTTCTGATAGCCAGCAATGCCAAACATGTTGTGATTCTATCAGACACATTGAAAGGTAGAGATGATATTTCGATTACGTAATAGTTCTCTTGCCAAAAAAACAAAAAGCCCTAAAATGCCAGTCTAGCTTTTGATTGTGGTAATATATATAACAAAATTTACCATTTAAACCATTTTGAGGTCATAATTCATTGGCCTGTGTAACATTCAGTGTTGTCCAGCCGTCACCACTACCAGGCTATGCACAACGATGCTGCCCATTGAAACAAAATGCACACAGACTTGAGCCATCACCATAGACTTGCTTCCACTCTGTGATATGTGACAAGCTATTGAGATAAGTTTTTGCTGTGTATCTTTTCCACCACACATTATTAACAGGGGCAGTTTTAACCCACGGAGGTGAAGATAGATTTTTAGGGATGGGGAAGACTTTTGATACTACAGTGATGTATGACCCACCAAAACTCAGTCTGACGCCCCCAAACCTTATTCCTGAGGATTTCACTTTTCTCGGTAGATTTCTTGGGTATCACCTGCATATTGCCGACATCAGGTTTGTGGAAGCTACACAAAATGTATGCAAGATCAGGGCTGCAGAATTAGGACAGACGGACCTGTTGCTTCATCTCAGGGCCACCCGCAAGGAGTGGCCTGTGCATGCCCAGAGGCTGCCTCAGGCAGTCGTTTGTGTTTGAGCGTCAGAGCTTTTACGTGGGATTTGAGCCCTGGGAGGTGAGTAAAAATAGTTTAAATGTTTACATTTTATTCTCCAGAAGTTGATCAACCACAGTTATGTCACATGCCTACGAGAAAGCACGTCAGCAGTATCTGAATGAATAGCTAAATCAAAAGTCATTTTCTTATATTAAAAGCTTAAGGTTAAATTCACTGAAAATATCTTGATAAATATATGAGGTGTGACACCTAATTCCGCAAACTTAATTGTTGCAAGTGCTAAATACTTCGCTGCTGAATATCACTACATTCGCCTTTGAAGGCCTCCCCTTGGGAAGCTGTGTGCCAATGCCAGAGCCTAGTTCACTCTTCAAAGCAATTTTGGAACTGTTTGTGGAATGGCCATTGCACAAGTGGCAAGGTGGCAAATTCACGAACTTAACTGTGTAGTTGTTTGTGACAAAGTTTTTAGCCAGTAAACAAATGACTGTATTGGAACATCCTCCCTATTCAACCTTATCTAGCCACCAATGACTTTTTTCTTTATCCAGAGATAAAGGAAGTATTGAAAGAAAGATATTTTGATAACATTAAGGACATCAAAGGTAATACAATGACAGTTCTGATAATCATTCCAGAAAAAGAATTCCAAAATTGCTTTGAAGGGTGGACTAGGCACTGACATCGGTTTAGCTTCCCAAGGGGAGTACTTCAAGACTGGCTATAGTGATATTCTGCAATGAGGTATGTAGTACTTTGTCTAGGATGAGTTCATGAACTTAATCGTCAGACTTCATATGTAATTTTTATTGTGCTTGGTGTGTGTGTGTGTGTGCATGTGTGCTTGTGTGCACGTTGTGCGTAGGAAAACATTTGCCGTATTTCAACATTTTTCACATGTCCAATTCAGTGATGTAACTATGTTTATCATGTTATTCAACCATCACCACTATTTCCAGATTTTTCTCCATCACTCTTAACAGTTCAGTATCCTCTAAGCCAACAAGTCCCCCTTTTCCTCTCCCCCCACCCACTGCTGCTAATGACTAATAAACTATAGTATCTGTAGAGATGGCTCGTCTAGACCGTAGAAGTCTTGTTGGGGCAGTGGTTAAGTACTTCACCACTAAAATGTTGGTTGTCCAAACTCTCAAGCTGCACTGTAAGAGAAAGCTGTGGCAGTATGCTGCTGTCAAGATTTATAGCCTTGGGACTATTCTACTCTGTCCTGTAGGGTCACATTAGTCAGAATCAACAGCAACAGGTTATTGAAGGTGTTTCATGTAAGTGAAATTTTACAATATTTCTTTCTCTATGACTGACTTAGTTTATTCACCATAATGTTTTCAAGATTCATCTCTGTTGTAGCATGTATCAGAACTTCATTTTTCTCTTTATGGCTGTCATCGGTTGAATTATATCCCCCCAAAATGTGTATCAGTTTGGCTGGGCCATAATTTGCAGTATTGTGTCATTTTTCCCATGTGTTGCAAATCCTGCCTCTGTGACTTTAATGGAGAATTGGTGGTAACTGAGCGACTGAGGCCAGCCTTGGTCTGCAAATTTGGATTGTGCTGAGGCCACCTCTTAGGATATAAAAGAAGGAAGTGAGCAAATAGACAGGGGACATCACCACCAGGAAAGAAGCCCTGGGAACAGAACATATGCTTTGGACTCTGGGTCCCTGAGTCTGAGAAGCTGCAAGTCCAGGGGAAAACTGATGATAAGGACTTTCCTGCAGAGCCGATAGAAAAGCCTTCCCCTGGAGTTGATGCCTTGAATTTGGACCTTTAGCCTACTTTTCTGTGAGAAAATAAATTGTTTTTTGTTAAAGCCATCCACTTGTGGAAGTGCTGTTAAGGCAGCACTAGATGACTAGTACAATGGCTCAGTAATAGTCCATTATATATATAACACAATGGACCATTCATCTGCTGGTGGACAGTGAGGCTGTACCCACCTTTTGCTAATATGAATAGTGCTGCAGTGAACATTGGTGTGCAACTGTCTGCTTGCCTTCCTGCTTTCAGTTCTCTGAGTATATTCCTAGGAGTGGAATTGCAGGATTAAATGGTAATTCTGTTTAACTGTTTGAGAAGTCACCACATTGTTTTCCACAGCCACTGAACCATTTAATAATCCTACCAGCTATGAATGAGGCTTCCACTTTCTCTATATCCTCACCAACGCCTGCTGTTGTTGTGCATTTTAAAAACAATTTTTAAGAAATTAATTCAATTTTGTTTACTTTTAAAATTGTTCTTTAAGTGAAAGTTCACAGCATTACAGATCAAGTTAATTTCTCATACAAAGACGTACACATGTTGTTGTATGATTCTAGTTGCAGTCCCTGTAATGTGGCAGCATGCTCCCCTTTTCCACTCTGTGTTTCCGCTGTCCATTCAACCATCTTCTGTCCCTTTCTGCCTTCTCATCCCACCTCCAAACAGGAGCTGACCATTTAGTCTCATGTATCTACTTGAACTAAGAGACACGCTCTTCACTGGTGTTATTTTGTTTTTTATAGTCCGGTGTCATCTTTGAAGAGTTGGCTTCTGGAGTGGTTTTAGTATGGGTTAGCAAGAGAGTCTGGGGGCCTTGTCTTCTGGAGTTCATCTCTCTCAGTCAGACCATTAAGTCTGCTCTTTTTACATGACTTTGAATTCTGCACTCTTTCTAGGACTATCCCTTGTATTCCTTGTCAGAGAGGCCATTGTTGGTAGTCAGGAACCATTCAGTTCTTCTGGTCTCAATTGGAGGGAATGTCTGCTTTATGTGGCCCTTTTGTCTCTTGAATTGGTATTTTTCTTGTGGCTTTGTGTTCTTCATTCTTCTTTGCTCCAGGTGAGTTGGGAGCAATTGATGCATCTTAGATGACCACTCGGAAGCTTTTAAGACCTCAGACACCACTCACCAAAGTGGAATGCAGAACATTTACATCATAAATTTTGCTATTGTCAACTAAACTAGATATCCCTGAAACTGTGGTTCTCAGACCCCTCCCCCCATCTCTTTAAGTGCCTAGTTATGTTCAGAGAACTGCTTAGCTTTTGGTTTAGTGCAGTTGTGCTGACGTACCCTGTTTTGTGTCTTGTCCTTTCTTTCACCTAAGATAGTTCTTATCTGCTATCTAGTTACAGGGTCACTATGAATTGGAATCGACTTGATGGCAATGCGTTTGTTTGGTTTTATCTAGTTAGTGAATTCTCCTCTCCCTCCCTCCCTACATCCTCATAACCATCCAAGAATATTTTTTTCTGTGTTTAAACCTTTCTTTCATTCTTAAAATAGTTGTCTTGTCCTTTTGTGACTAATTTCACTCAACATAATGCCTTCCAGATCCATGCATGTTGTGAGATTTTTCAGATTCATCATCATTCTTTATTGTTGCTTAGTATTCCATGTGTAAATATACAGTGTTTTGTTTATCCGTACTGTTGATGGGCACTTAGGTTGATTTCATCCTTTTGCTCTTGTGAACACTGCTGCCATAATACAGGTGTGCATTTATGTATTTATGTGACAGCTCTTATTTCTCTAGGATATTGTCCAAGAGGTAGGATTGCTGTATCATATGATACATCTATTTCTAGCTTTTTAAGAAAGTGCCAAGTTGATTTCCAATGCAGTTGTACCATTTTACTTTCCCATCAGCTGTGTGTAAATGTTCTAGTCTCTCCACAACCTCTACAACATGTATTATTTTGTTTTTTCTTATATTGATGCTAGCCTTGCTGACGTGAGATGGTACCTCATTGTAGTTCTGATTTTCATTTCTGTGACAGCTAATGATCATGAACATTCCCTCATAAGTCTGTTAGCCTCCTGAATGTCTTCTTTGGTGACATGCCTGTTGATGTCTTTTGCCCATTTTTAATTGAGTTATTTGTTTTTCTGTTGTTGAGCTTTTGCAGCACCTTGTAGATTTTAGAGACTAGACCCTGATCAGATATGTTATAGCTGAAATTTTTTCCTACTCTGTAGATTTTCTTATTGGTCTTCTGGTGAGTCTTTGATGAGCATGTTTGAGTTTCAGGAGCTTCTGATTATCTCTTTTCCGGTGTTTGTACATTGTGAGTTGTGTTTTGTATTGTGTTTCTGCCATATATTAGGGTCGGGGTTTTTTTCCATAATATCTATCATTTTAGATTTTATATTTAGGTCTGTGATCCATTTTGAGTTAGTTTTTGTGCATGGTGCGAGGCATGGTCTTGTTTTCCTTTTTCTTTTTTTCAAAGAAGGATTATTCACTAATGTCAGCACCATTTATTAAAGAGACTGCCTTTTCCCCATGTAATGGACTTCGGGCCTTTGTCAAATGTCAACTGTTCATTGAAAAAGAAACAAACAAAAAACACGTTGTCGAGTAGATTCCAGCTCACAGCAACCATTTTGCTACCCTATAGGACAGAGTAGAACTGCCCCGTTGAGTTTCCAAGGAGTACCTGCTCAGTTTGAACTTCCAACCTTTTGGTTGGTAGACATAGCACTTAACTACTTCACCACCAGGGTTTCCCATCTGCTCATAGATGGATGAATCTCTGTCTGGATTCTCAATTCTGTTCTGTTGCTCTATGTATGTGTTACTGTACCATTACTAGGTTATTTTGACTACTATGGTAGTATGGTAGGTTCTAAAATCAGATAATGTGAGGCCTCCCACTTTATTCTTCAACAATGCTTTATTTTCTATATGAGGTTGCTCATTTGTTTCTCCATCTCATTAAAAAAATTGAAATTTGAATCAAGATGGCATTGTATCTGTAGATCACGTTGGGTAGAATTTTCATAATGTTGTCTCCCTATACATGAGCAAGGTTTATTTTTCCATTTACGTAGATCTCTTGTTTTTTTGCAGTAGCCTTTTACAGTTTGTGTTGCGTAGGTCTTGCATCTCTGTTTAGGTTTATTCCTAGGCATTGTATCTTCTTGGTGGCAACTGTAAGTGGTATTGATTTGGTGATTTCCTCTTTGAAGTTTTCTTCTTGGATGTAGAGGAACTCAGCTGATTTTTGTATGTTTATCTAGTATCCTTATGTGTTGCTGAAATTTTCTATTAGTTCCCAGTAGCTTTTTGTAGATTCTTTGGGATTTTCTGTGTATCAGATCATATCATCTGTCAATAGGGATACTTGCTTACCATGTTGGGTGCCTTTTATCCTTTACTTAGCCTAAATGCTTTGTGTAGGACTGCTGGCAAGATGTTGAATGAGAGTGGTGATAAAGAGCATCTTTGTCTACTTCCCATTTTCAAGGAGAATACTTTCAGTCTCTACATTTAGGATGGTGTTGGCTGTTCATTTTGTATAATTGCCTTTTATTATGTTGAGGAATTTCCCTTCTATTCCTATTTTGCTGAGAGTTGTAAACATGAGTGGGCTGTGGACTCTTCCAAATGCCTTTTCTGCATCAGTTGACAAGATCATGCATTTCTCAGCTTTTATTTTATTTATGTAATGGTTTACGTGATTGTTTTTCTAATGTTGAACCATCCCTGCATCCCTTGTGTAAATCCTGCATACTCATGGTAAATTATCTTTTTGATAATGTGGTTGAATTCTGTTGGCTAGAATTTTGTGCTTATATTTGTGAGGGTTACTGGTCTGTGATTTTCTTTGTGGCTTCTTTACCTGGTTTGGGTATCAGGGTTATGCTTACTTCATAGAGTGAGTTCAGGAATATTCCATCCTTTTCTGTGATCAGAAATCTCTTTAGTAGTACCGATGCTAACTCTTCTCTGAAGATTTGGTGGAATTTTCCAGTGAAGCTGTCAGGACCAGGGCTTTTTTGGTGGTGGGGGTTGGGGGGATGGTTGAAATTACTTCTTCAATCTCTTCTTTTGTTATGGGTTTATTTAGTTTTCCTACTTCTGTGTTAGTTTAGGTAGGTGGTATGTTTTTAGAAATCTGTCGATTTCCTCTAGGTTTTCAAATTTTTTGGAATACAATTTTTCATAGTATTCTATTATGAATCTTTTAATTTCAGTCGGGTCTGTTGTAATATCATCCATCTCATTTCTCATTCAAGTTATTTGTGTCCTCTCCTTTTTTTTTTTTTTCTTGGCCAGTTTGGCCAATCATTTATTGATTTTGTTGATCTGTTTAAGAAACCAGCCTTTATCCTTGTTGGCTCTTTTAATTATTTTTCTATTTTTTATTTCCGTTGTTTCTGCTCTAATTTTGTTGTTTGCTTTTAGTGTTTAGCTTCAGTTTATTTTTGTGACTTCTTTATCTGGGCTAGTATTTGATTGTTCTGTACTGTGTTCTAGTCTTGGGTTGTTATCCAGTGTTACTGATTTTCTATCTGGAGAACTCCATTTAGTACTTCTTATAATCTTTTTTTTTTTAACAAATTATTGTAACTTCTGTTTACCTGGAAATGCTTTAAATTTGAGAGACAGTTTTGCTGGCTATATACTTCTTGGCTGGCAATTTTTTCCTTTAAGGCTTTATATGTGTTGTCCCATTGACTTGCCTGCATGGTTTCTGCTGAGTAATCAAGAGTTTAGTCTTACTGACTGTACTTTGTAGATGACTTTTCATTTATTCCTAGCCACTCTTAAAATTTTCTCTTTATCTTTGGTTTTGGTAAGTTTAATTATAAAATGTCTCGGTCACTTTCTTTTGTGATCTACCCTGTGTGGGGTTCATTGCCATTCTTGGATAGATTATCTTCTGATCATTCACCATATCACAGAATGTTTCTGCCAGAAATCTTTAGCAATCCTGTGTTTTTGTTTATCCCCCTCCTCGTATTCTGGGTACTCCAGTCACTGATAGGTTATTCCTCTTGATGGAATCTCACATAATTCCTAGGGTTTCTTCATTTAAAAAAAAAAATTCTTTCATCTGATTTTTCTTCGAATAAATTGGTGTCAGGTGCTTTATCTTCCATCTCACTAATTCAGACTTCCATTGCCTCAGTTCTCCTGTGATTTCCTATTGTTATCTAATTCTGAAATTTTACTGTTAATATTTTGGATTTCTGTTTGCTGTCTGTCTGTGGATTCATGCAACCTGTTAACTTCACCATTATGCTCTTGTGTAACCTTCTTAAATTCCTTCATTGCTTTGTCTGTGTGTTCCTTGGCTTCATCTGCATTTTGCCTGATGTCCTTCCTGATCTCTTGAAGAGTTCTTATATATTAGTCTTTTGAATTCTGTCTCTACTAATTGTAAGGCTAGCTTTTATTCTGGGAGAATTCTTGGTTCTTTATTTGGGTTGCTTGCTCAGGTTGTTTTACCTTTATAAAGAATGACAGATTTGAATGATTTTTTAAGAAATTCAGTCATGTCAGTACTGTTATATACCCCTGTAAATTACTAACTCATATATGAAATTTGATATATACAGTTTATAGATGTGACTTATTTTAAAAGTTACTTTGTAAATACTCTCATGAAGTTAAATGTTAACAGCTTTTGAACTTTTACCGTAAAATTTTTATTTAATCAGCTTTAATCTTGCATTAAATAATTGTAAGCCTTGTACTTTTTTTGTATTGATACAGATACATATATACTACATAAACAAAACTTAGAGAAAAAACTCACTGTAGTTGAATGGTTTACAAGGCAGTAATCTTTTACAGAAGCCCACTGCCATGTCTTTGTCCCATGGATTGGCTAGTGGTTTTAAACCACTGAGCTTTCAATTAGAAGCTAAGTGCTTAACCACTGAACCATCAAGACTCCTCCTACATAAATATATATCTGTGGTATTAAAATTTATCAAGGTGACCATTTAGGAATAAAAACACTCAAAAATATTCTTGTTGGGACAATAATGGTTCAGAAACACTGTCTTATATTGTTAATGTGTCATTTGTATTATTTTAGCCACTGTTTTAATATTGGCAGTTACTTAATCTGTACGGTAACAATGAGTCAGAATCAACTCAATGGCAGTGAGTTTTTTTAATCTGTCTGGAGTCTGTTTCCTCCTAAATTCTTTGCCTGTAATTTGAGTGACCTGCCATGAGATAGCAGGCTATAGTCTTATGGTCTAACCAGTCAGACTTAGTTAAATAGTTAATGTAGGCAACAGATATGTAGTGGACATTCTCTAACGCTTCTACCAAAATAGAGTTCTTTATTAAAACAACAAAATCTAACATTAATCAGCACTGGTATTGTACATTTAAATAGCATTAATACAGTGTAGAGCATGACTTAAAGATAAAATACTACGAAACACAAACTTGATGAATCTTTACACAACCATCACGATTGTTTACTTGACCTCAGTTTGAATCAGTTAGTAGCAATAACTCTTCACTTAGAGCCAGATTGTCCTGTTTCTGAAATTTCAGTAAAGTTTGGAATTAAAAGATAAACATATATATTTTTTTTCCATTTTACAAAGTATGTGTATATTGGTTTGTTTGTGTTTAAGTTTGCTTACAGCTCTGGAATTGTTTAATTCTGTTATGCGTATGTGTATGTGTTTAGTTGTTGATGGATGTTTGAGCTGTTAATGTGCTTGGCTGCTAGCTGAAAGCTTGGGGGTTTGAGTCCAGCCAGAGGTGCCTAGGAAAAAGGGCCTGGTGTTCTACTTCTGAAAAATTAACTATAAAAAATACTATGGAGCTCTGTTCTACTCTGACACACATGAGGTCACTGTGAGTCCAAATTGACTGATGGGAAATGGTTTTTTGTTTGAAGGGTGTGGACTAAGGAGGAATTACAGCAGGAAAGGATTTTGAAAGAAGTAAATCCTGAAGAAATATGTTTCAAGTATCATAGGAAGAGAAAGGACATTGTCTGAAAAGGAGTAATATTGAGGGGAAATGGGCAGCCTGAGACACATGTGGGCACATCTGTGTTTGTGTGTGAGGAGGGGATAAGGATTCCGGCTGGATGAAAAAGAATGTGTTAGAAAGCGATAAAAGGCAAGATTGGGTTATGTTAAAGAATTCTGTACATGATAACTGTCAGAGCTGGAACTCAGTGGGAATGCCTCGTTCTTCCAAGTCTCACCAGGTTTCTGCCCTGACAGGATGTAGTCTTATCACTTCTCTGTCGCTCTGTTAGTGGACAGTGTTTTTTTCCTTCTCTGACAGGTTTCCACCCTACACAGGTTCTGGCTGGCACAGGTTTTACTGTATTACTATTTACTATATTAGGCAAAAGGAAGCCTGTATGGGGGGGGGTGGTTGTGTGTGTGTGTGTGTAATTTCAGAAGATAAAGTCAGCAATGTTAGCAGGAAAGTACAGTTAATAAGGCGGCTTTACAGGAATGCCCAGCTGAGGCATTAACTTGATCTAAAAGTAGTGTATTCCTGAACTAGGAGACAAGATTCTGGAAGGGGTTTAAGCGTTGATTTTCAAAGCAATCTATCATTTCTTAGGACAAAGGGAACAGAAATGTGTGCATCTAATCTTCAATACAGGAGGCTGAAGAAGAGGTGAAATTTTATCTTTAAAGATCAGAAGGCTTTTAAACACAGTTGCTATTGCTTCTCAGTTAAAAAAAAAAATCTATTTAAATTAAAGAGAAAAGATGCTCTTTTGGGCCACTTTATAAAGGGCCAAGAGAAATAAATCTGCAAAGATAATTCAGTGAATGCAGAGCTTTTGTTAGGAGCCTGTGTGTTACTGATGATGTGGGCGTTTAGTAGGCTAGATATTCAAGGCTTGCTTTTTAGAAATTTTTCATGTGTATTTTATCTAGAAGGGAGCAGTGTGGTTTGATGGACAGATAGTGGGTTTAGCAGTCCAAGTCCTTTATGACCTTTCGGAGCACTCCAAAAAAGCGAGGCTACTGATGCCTACCTTAATGAGTCTTATGTGAAGTCAGAGATTACAACAATCTCACCTAGCACGTTGCTGGGCACAGGCACGCAGTCATTGCACAGTGAATTTGAACTTCCTGTGCTTATACGTGAAAGCTTCTGTGACATAGTGGTTAAGAGCTACACCAAGAGGTCAGCAGTTCAAATCCATGAGATGCTCCTTACAAACTACATGGGCCCGTTCTGCTCTGTCCTGTAGGGTCAGAATCAAAGCTTATACAAACACATCAAGTGGAAAAGCAGTCCTCGCTCATTTGATCAGAGGAAAAAGAAGGCATTATCTGTTTTAAAACTTAAAACTAAATGACTCCCATTTAATCATCTCATTTTTGCAAAACAGCCTTTTCTCCTCAGGGTTTTGTCTGTCCTGAGGTAAGCCCAAAGCCTCAAGGCCAAGGGTCACACTCCTTGCCACTTTAGAGAGACAAAAAAAAAAAAAAAAAAAACAGGTTCTGGCACTTAGTGGGCATACTGTTGAATGAAGGAATACATGAACCAGGAAGGAATCCCGGCCTCTGCTTCTGCAGACACTTGGTGTCTCTGGCCGTCCACAGTCACTCCCCTGCCAGCTGTGGTGCTCATGACTCTGGACCATGTTTTCCCCCTTGGGAAAGGCGTGTAGACTCTCTTGGGAGTTTGAAACCCAGTCCCCCCTGCCACAACAGCCACAGCCACGGCCACTGGTGAAAGCCAAAAGCATGAAGCATTGCACACCAAGCCTGCTCTCACTCTAGCCATTTCTTTGGGTGAGAAATATATGTGTTTTCTGTTGTACACACTAGATTTTCTTTCTCCCCAGACACGTTTCCTTCAGTCTCTGAAGCTGTGCTGTAGCCATTTGCCACATATAGATGTTTAAATTTAAATTAGTTAAAATTTAGAATTTAGTTCCCCAGTCACACTGAATACTCGGTAGCCACATGTTCAATTTATTAACATTTCAGTCATTGCAGGAAATCCTGTTGGACAGTGTCGCCTTCATCAGTGTTCCTGGACCATTCATGCATTTACTTAGCTGACAGTATTGAGCAGTTGTATGTATGTGTCTGACCCTATTCAAAGTACTGACGATACAACCAAAGACCAAAAACAACGCACTGCTGTCAAGTCAATGGTGACTCATCACTACAGTGTGGGACAGAGTAGAACTGTCCATAGAGTTTCTGGGGAGCACCTGGTGGATTCAAACTGCCAAGCTGTTGGTTAGCAGCCATAGCACTTCAACACCAGGGTGAAATTCTTGCCTTCTCAGAGCCCACATTTTAATTTACAAGGGCTACATCCAGATGTCAGGGTACACCCATAGCTTGAAGACGAGAGGTACTGGAAAAACATGGCTAGTTGTTGCTGAAAATTTCTGGGCATCCCCAGTCATACCTCTTTGAGATACAGCTCAGTTTTGTTCAGAATTAGAACTCTGAATTTTAGATCTCTGGTGGCATAGTAGCTGAGGACTAAGTCTGCCAACCTTTTGGTTCACATCTGCCGGGCACTCCTTGGAAACTCTGTGGAGCAGTTCTGCTCTGTCCCATAGGGTCACTGTGAGTTGGAATCGACTCAACAGCCGTGGGTTTGGTGTTTGGGGGTGGATATAGTGTGCGCTGATTTGCAAAGCAGAAATGGCTTACAAATTTGATTTACCTTTAAGTATTGTCTGTCCCCAATTAAGTTTTTTAGGTTCTGGGTGAGAGTTTCATTTGAAAGTAGCTGTTTTTTTTTTAGGAGTTCTTTGTTTAAATGTTTTTGCTTAGAACTATGGGTTTTTTAGAACTGTAATTTGATCAAACGTCTAGTCCTGACTGGTTTTTTATAACTACCACCAAAAAAAAAAAGAAAACAAAAAACCTATTGCATCAAGTTGATTCCAAATCATAGTGACTACTGCAGAGACAAAAAAAAAATACATTGCAATTTTATTTTGTTGGTTTGCTGTCACAAAGCCTGTACTTTCGTACTTGTACCCCTTGTGCAGGTGTTACTCATTCAGCATTAATATTACCAGCCTCTGAAGTGGACTAATCGAGATGAGTAGTATTTGTAAATTAGCCATTAAAATTCAGGCATACCATCCTAACGCCCTCAGCAAGAGTCATGAATGTCAACACCAACAACCTGTTTGAACTAATGAACTGTAAACATTTTTCCCACTGGTGAACTGAAGAATTGTACTTCAGTACAATTGGACCTTGAAGATTGGTCTTTCTACTCCGATTACCTACTGGTTTATTTGTCCTCTGAAGATGTAAATAATTTGTCCAAAGTCATGATTGTGCAGTAATGCCCTGCCATATCATCATAAATGGAGTCTAGAAATTGACTTCCCTGAAACAGCATTTCTCAAACTTGAGCATGTGTCTTGGCAAGCTTGTTGTACCGCTGGGTTCCACCCCTAGAGTTTCAGACTCAGTAGGTCAGGGGTAGAACCTGTGAATTTGCACTTCTAAAAAGTTTTGTGAGTGCTCTGCTAATCAGAGGGCTGCCTTTGTTGTGGTTGGTGAGCACTCATTTTGTTGTTCTGACCTGGGAACACTGGAGACCCAAATACTGGGAACCCAACCTCCAACTCACTGCTTCCCAACCACGGCCTGCTGCTTCTAGATCAGCCTCGCCTTCTCTTTCACACCTCTCTGAAGGTGAGAACTTCTCCCAGCTTTATATGAGAAGCTAGAGAGCTAGTCATATTATATGCAGAATTGCATTGCTTAGGATGGATGTGTTGCAGCAGTTGGTGACAGCTTCTGTTTAAGGTACCCGTAACCACACCCCACCTCCCTGTCCGACTCTGTGACTGCACATTTTCACACCTCTTCTCATCAAAGTCTTTCTTAATCATCAAAATTTAACTTGAATTCTACCTCTTTCATGGCTTGGCTACCTCCTTCAGAAACTATGATGGTGGAGTTTTTAAGTGCTACGTCTGCTAACCAAAAGATCCTTGGAAACTCTTTGGAACAGTTCTGGTATGTCTTATAGGGTTATTGTGAGTTGGATTAGATTCCGTCTTTTGAAGATCGTGTCTTGCTATCCCTTCAGGGTTTAAACATGTTTATTGTTATGCTGCGTTCTAAACTCTCCGTAGATATTATTTCATTCCTATAACAGTCTTTTGGTACAAATGCCATTCTGGCTATACTGGTGGGGAAGCTACATTAAAGAAGGGTTATGATTTTTCTAAAGACCATGTAGCTAGTAGGGGGGACAAAGCTGATTATATAGTTATTTTTGACATGACATTCTGTCCCCCTACTAAACTGCAGCATTGTGACATACAGAGAAAAGATTAAAGTTGGTAATGATTTAATTTATTTGGATCCAGCGTCAACACCCATGGAAGCAGCAGTCAAGAAATCATTTGACATATTGCATTGGGTAAGTCTGCTGCAAAAGATCTCTTCCAAGTGTTGAAAAGCAAACATGTCATTTTGAGGACTAAGGTGCACGTGACTCAAGCCATGATATTTTCAGTCACATCCTATGTGTGTGAAAGCTGGACCACGAATAAGGAGGACTGAAGAAAAATTTATACCTTTGAATTATGGTGCCATGGACTACCAGAAGAATGAACAAATCTGTCTGGGAAGAAGTACAGCCAGACTACTCTTAGAAGCAAAGATGCAGAGACTTCATCTCCTGTAGTTTGGGCATGTTGTCAGGAGGGATCAGTCCTTGGAGAACAACATCGAGCTTAGTAAAGGACAGGGTCAGCGAAAAAGAGGATGATCTCCAGCAAGGTGGGTTGACACAGTGGCTGCAGCATTGTGCTCAAGCACAGCAATTGTGAGCCTGGCGCAGGACCAGGCAGTGTTCGGTTCTCTTGTACCTAGGGTCTTGATGAATCGGAACTGCTCAGTAGCACGTAATGAAGACAACAACTAAACTGTAAGCCCCTAGAGGGCAGTGATTCTGTCTCCTTTGTTTTTATTTCCAACCCCAGTACTAGCATAAAACCAAACCCAACTCATAGCAAGCCTGTAAGACTGAGTAGAACTGCCCCATAGAGCTTCCAAGGAGTGCCTGATGGATTCAAACTGCCAGCCTTTTGGTTAGCAGCCGGTAGCTCTTAACTGCTATGCCGCCAGAGTTTCCTGGTACTAATGTAGTGCTTATTCCATTGTGGCACTCACTGCTTTTCAATAACTGGATCTGCAGGCTTGTGTCATATCCCAGCCCTGCTTCTCTCTGCGGCAAGCTGTGGTCTCCAGCCAGCCTGGAAGGGAGCGTTGTCAGTGTGGCCTCTCCTCTCCAGCTCCCACACAAGATTTGCATCCTGAGCTCTACACTCTCCCCCTGTGAATTCAAGTTTCCAAGAAAAAGAACATGTAGTCTACCTTGTAAAGAAGCAATTTGGAGGTTAGGGTGGTTTAACTTTATGCCAGGATCTTAGTCTGCCTGTGGCCTCCCACAGCCTGGTACCTCACTAAAGCTCAGCCCCTCCCTTTGACTGATGTCACTCATCATCCAGACACCCCTAAGAGGTGAGTAGCTGGAGCAAGTAGGAGGTACATCAGAGACTGGGGAAAAGATCACAAAGAGCTCATACTATTTAAAACCTGAATTGCGTAAGAGGCTGTCGATCTAAATGTTTAAGAAACACTGACTCATTCCTCTTCTGTTTTGAGTATAACTTGCAAATATGATTTCCTTTATTGTTCTGCTTCTCATACGTCTCACAGAGCTACCAGTTTCAGGAAAGAACAGGCGTGTCTGGTCTTACCATGTGTCTCACTCTCTGTCAAATGGGCCAAGGACTGTCCCAGCTGGCTGCATGTTAGAACCCTGACTGTACCCTGGTGGCGTAGTGGTTAAGTGCTACGGCTGCTAACCAAAGGGTCAGCTTTTGAAATCTGTCAGGCGCTCCGTGGAAACTTTATGGTGTAGTTCTACTCTGTCCTATAGGGTTGCTATGAGTCAGAATCGACACCACAGCAGTGGATTTGGTTTTTTGTTTTGGGCTGGGACACAAGTACTGATATGTTTTATTAAGTTCTCTGAGATTCTAGTATGCAGACAGGGTTAAGAACCTGCTAAATTAAATTCTTGGTTTCAAAACCTGTCTGATTATGAGAACTATCTTGGAAGTCTTTTGAAATTGCACGTATTCTGAAACCCATCCCAGAACCTATAAATTAGAATTTCTGGGAGAGAGACCTAGGAATCTGTTTTTAAAATAGATTCTACCAGCTGGTTTGGGGAATCACTGATAATGGTAGCTCTGAAGATTTCTTCTAGTTTTTTTTCAGTCTAAAAAGCAAGGTAGAATAGCCAGCAGCATTAAATGAGCTATTTAACTCAAATGTATAACTTTACCCATGGTTTAAATGGAACTTATTTATTCGTGGTCAAATGTATAACTTTATTGATGGTTCCTGGAGCAAAACATAGAGTTGAGATTTATCAGCAGTGCTTGGAATACCATAAGCTGACTGGAACTGAGCTGGCCTGTACTAGTCTATCTGGTGACTTTGAACCAAGTTCTCAGGACAGCTACATCTGTTCATCTGTTTACAGTGCCCTACCCCACTCTTGCTCATATATTTTTTGTCATTTCATTATCTTCCCCCCTCAACTGTACATTGAACAGAATCTGCCTACCCTGTGGAACTGCTTGACATAAATTATATATTTTGAAAATTACATATTTTGAACCACAGATAAAGATTATCTTTGTACTAGCTCAAGAATTAGTGAAGCCTTCAAAGAAGGAACTAGTTTTGGGTTTGTTATGATACTGAAAATAAGCCCAGGTGGCATAGTGGTGAAGCATTGGGTGCTAACTGAATGGTCAGTGGTTCAAACCCACCAGCCTCTTCACGGGAGGGAAGACCTGATGATCCACTGCAGGAAAGATTACTACAGCCTAGGAAGCCCTAGTGGGCACTTCTTCCCTGTCCCATAGGGTAGCTGTGAGTTGGAATTGCTTGACAGCAGGCAGCATCCTGATATTGAATAGTTTCACACACTGAAATGAGTTTCCTCTTCAAAGCATGCATCATTCATCAAAAATATTCCACTAAAAGCTTTACCTATTTCATTTGGCCTCACCTCCCCTTTCCACTGTGAGAACCTGGCATATCTGTAAACAGAGCACTAGCTTCTCAAAGGAAATAGAAATACAGATATATTTTAGGTCTCCAAATTCCGTCTTTGAAGATGTTTTTCAGGCATTACAAAAGAAAACAAACCAAAAAAAAGACAGTGTAGTCAGAATGATAGTGCATAGCTTGTTAGTATTTGGTGTTGCTTCAATAACATTTAATTCCTTGACTTCAGTGTTTATTCTTAAACACCAAAACCATAAAAGGGGAAGTATGATTCATATTCTTCATCTCGCACAAATACCTTCTTGTCTCCTCAAATGAGATAATTGATCTTAACACACTTTAATGCAGGAAGAAGGAAGTCTGCGTGAGTCTAATAAGCTTCAAACTCCTGGTACTGGTGTTACCCAGTAGCTGACCTCAGTGGCTATGGACAGCCGAACTCTTGCCCCCTGCCCAGCCCCATGCATGTAAACTCCAGCAGGTTTGGAGGAACTTGCATTAGTTGGTTCCCTTTCGTCAGGCTTTTTCTGAGCAGGGGATGAACAACTTTTCCTTTTTGTTTGTTATTTAGCATTTCATGGATCTGTATTGTCCTTTATTTTTCAGAGAGGGAAATGAAAAAGGAAAAGAACAAAAAAATCTCAATTGGGGGTAATTTTTCCTCCTTTAAAGCTTGCCAAGTGATGGCATGGACCCCAGAGCAGCTGGAGGTCTAGCAGGTTAAGCTGTTAAGAGGGAAGCTGAGGAAGAGGATTAACAGAGTCCAACCCTGGCTGCATGGTGGTTAGTCTGCTAACCGAAAGGTCGGCAGTTCACATCCGCCAGGCACTCCTTGCAACCTCTGTGGGACAGTTTTTACTCTGTTCCATAGGGTCGCTATGAGTTGGAACCAACTCAGTGGCAGTGAGTTTGGTTTTCTGAGTGGACTGAAACATTCACCAACACCACTGATCAATGTGAAATGCATCCAGGAACAGATAAAAAGAAGTAGTGTAGAGACAGATAGTCATAAAATTATAAACCCTGTCTGGGATAAGACGGCTGTGACAGCCATAAAGCCATTTAAGTTTCATCTTGTGCAGCAAATTTAAGTAATTTCACATAAATAGTGGCCAAAGAAACCCCCTGGTAACTTGATGTCAGCTGATCTCAGAAATGGCTAGCCAGTAGTTAATCTTCACTCTTTCCTCTTCTCCTCCCTTATAGTCTCACTGTAACTAGCCTACATGGAGGCATTTGTTTTTTAGAAATGAAATAGCCGCAGTGGTGCAGTAGCTTATCATTCAGCTGTTAACCAAAAGGTTGATGGTCCAAACCCACCCAACGTCTCTGCAGGGAAAGATCTGGTAATCTGCTCAAGAAAGAATTACCTGATGCCATCTGGTTGATTCCCACTCATAACAACCTTATAGGACAGAGTAGAACTGCCCCATAGGGTTTCCAAGGAGCAGCTGCCAACCTCCTGGTTAGCTGGGTTCTTAACCATTGTGCCACCCGGTTTCCCCTAAAGGGAAGTTCTACTCTGTCTCATGGGATCGCTATAAATTGAAATTGACTCTGTGGCCTTTAACACCAATGCTATTGGGAGAATGCATTGAGGATCATTCAGCAAGTACATCAGAAGTTATTAATATGCCTTTCGCTGGTCTAGATGGCATGAAATAAGTGTGCAAATATTTCCTGGAGAGTTTCTGGATGAAATGAGATAACCATTATTGATTTGAAGAGTAATTTCATTTTATGCTCTTGTATAGGAATTTTATATTGTTCTGTAACTGTAGGGCTTTCTTCTTAGAGACTTAACATAGTGGCCATGGGGCATGGAATGTTAGCTAGTTCAGATGTACTGGAAGTTTCTGCTGAGACTTTAAGCAGTCATTTGAGATAGCAGAAACATGGCAGAGGACCATGCATTCTAGGGAGCATTTATGTAACAAGGAAATGTCAAGATTCAGGTACAGATGGAAACACCAGTTACTAGCTGTTGTCTGCGGGCCATTGTGTACCTTTGGCTCATAGGCAGACTGCAGCCAGACCCAGGATTCATCTTAGACTTCCCCTGTCTCAGTCATCTGCCCAGTAATCATTTACCCAGTCATCTAAATCCTTCTTATTCCTCTGTAATGCTCTATAACCAGTATTCCATGCATGTCTTATTTTTGTTTAACAGTGTTTCTAATATATAATTGACAGTTCGCCCATTTAAAATGTACAGTTCAGTGGTGATTAGTGTATTCATGATGTGAAGCCATCACCACAGTCTGGTTTTAGATTTAACAGACACCTGTGAATGTATTACTCAATCTAGGAGTTAAAACGTCACCAAAAATTCCCATTTACCAGTATCTTCAACCACCATCCCCTCCCCCTGCCTCCCTATGGTCTGATTACTTAAGATCATTAGAATTGAGGATGAAAGAAAGTTGGTTAAAATGTACTTTTGTAGACCTAAACCAAACGCAAGTATTCCTCAGAAAATGATACTCAGTAGTTCAGGGTTCCTTCCATGTCTCAGTCTCATCGTGTGTTTACCTGAAAGGATGAAAAGAAGTCAAAGCAACACAGAACTGGAACTGGCTAAAGACATCATCTGTATAACTGATCATGCATCTCTTACGCCCCGTGCTGCGCACACACCCAGTTTTCACCCAGTTTGAACTGTAGCCCTCAATGACTATGTGAGCTGCCCAACAAAACAAGCCTGTGAGAAGTAGAGCCAAAGAATGCAGATCTTCAGACATCTGGTTCAGGGTCCTTTTATATAACTGCAGAGAGCAGCAGTGTGGAAGATAGAGATAAAGCCTACCTTCTAGAGACAAAATCTGACTTAAACTGGAGTTGGGAGAATTTGAGGTCACAAACTCTGGCCCACAGTGGAAGTCAGAGGAATTCAGTTATTCACAGTGGGATCAGCTGGTGAAGTTGATTATGTGATCAGTGACAGAACACTTGTTTATTTATTGTATGACCAAATATTTTTAACAGTTCTTTTACTATGGAAAATTTTCAAGCCTATGCAAAAGAGACTACATCACAAGAAAATTAAAGACCAGTATCCCAGTGCTTGGTAGAGTGGAGGGTCAGTGAAAAAGAGGAAGACCCTTGACAAGATAGCTTGACACAATGGCTGCAACAATGGGCTTAAGCATAAAAATGATTGCAGACATGGCAGAAGACCAGGCAGTGTTTCGTTCTGTTGTACCTAGAGTCGCTCTGAGTAGGAAGCCACTCAGTGGCACCCAACAACAACAACATCCCAATGAGGACCCCTTGTAGTATAGTGTTTAGGAGTTTGACTGCTAATCTAAAGGTCAGCAGTTCTAATCCACCAGTCAGTCCATAGAAATCCTCTGGAGCAGTCCCCTGTCCTGTAGGGTCACAATGAATCAGAATCAAATCAATAGCAATGGATGCCCCTTATGAATTTAGACACAGAAATCGTTGACAAAATACTGGCTGTATACAAAAAGGATTATAAACCATAATCCAGTGTAATTTTTCTCAAGAATACAAATTGGTTAACATCAATTAATGTAATACACCATTAAAAAACACCAAACCAAACCCATTGCATTGAGTCATTTCCAACTCATGGCAACTGTAAAGGACAGAGTAGAACTGCCCCCACAGAGTTTACAAAGAGCACCTGGCAGATTTGAGCTGCCAACTTTTCTGGTTAGCACCCATAGCTCTTAACCACTACACCACCGTGGTTTCCATACAGATAGCAAAAAGGACGAAGATGACATGATGATCTCAATAGATGCAGAAAATGCATTTGATAGAAATACAACATCCGTTCATGATAAAAATACTCAAAAAACTAGATAGAGGGGGATTTCCTCCACATAATAAAAGTATTAACAACAATAAAACTTACATACTAAACAGTGAAAGACTGAATCCTTTCCCATTAAGATCAGAAACAAAACAAGGCTGCCTATCTCATCATTTCTACTTAGCATTGCACTAGAGACTAGCCCGAGCAGTCAAGTAAGATAAAAAGAATACCCAAAAGGAAAAGGAAGAAATAAACTATCTCTGTTTGTAGAGGACACCCTGGTGGCGTAGTGATTAAGTGCCACGTCTGCTTACCAAAAGGTTGGCAATTCAAATCCGCCAGGTGCTCTTTGGAAACTGTGGGGCAGTTCTCCTCTAACCTATAGGGTTGCTATGAGTCAGAATCAACTCAATGGCAGTGGCTTTTTTAGCTATTTATAGATGGTAAGATCTTTTATGCAGATAAACCCAAGGAAGCTACTAAAAACTATGAGAACTAGTGAACAAGTTCAGTAAGATTACAAGATACTGGATCTATATACAAATCTCACATTTATTTCTATGCCCTAGCACTGAAGAATCTGTAAATGGAATTAAGAAAGCAATTCCATTTATAATAGCATCACAAAGAACAAATTAATTAGGAATTTTAAAAAGGAAGTACAGGACTATGAAACATTGTGGATATTAAAGAAGATCAAAATAAATGGAAAAACATCCTATGATCATAAATCAAAGAAGACTTAATATTATTAAGATGACTCCTCAAATTGATATATACCTTAGGCTGGGTTCTCTAGAAAACCAAAACCAGTAAAGCATATAAATATATAGAGAGATTCATATCTATGACATGGCTCATTTGGTTGAAGATGCTGGAACATTCCACGTCTGTAGGTCAGGCTGGAGGCTTCTCCTGATCCATGTAACTACAGGCACTGACAAACCTAAGATCAGCAGGACAGAAAGCACCGCTCTGGCTCACAGGGTGTAAAGATTGATGACTCCTGAAATCAGTAGGTGAGACAGCAGGATGCTTCTAACTCAAGTCCCAGGAACTAGAGTTTAGATGAACTGGAGCCAGCTACAGGATCGAGATCAAGCAGAAACCCCCTAGCCTTGGCAGAAAATCTGCCTTTACAGGATGCAGACCATATCCCCAAATAAACTGCATTTCAGCTGACTGGATACTCACAGTCAGTCTCATCATGGGTGTGATCACATTATATCAGATCTCATTATGGGGATGATCGCATCATTATAAAACTGCCATACTACATCCTGACCATCAGACCAGTGAGATCATGGTCCAACCAAGCTGGCAAACAATCTTACCAGTCGTAGTCCAGCTATAGTCAACTTGACACCTGTATATATTTCCTTAAACCATACATAGTCTCTGAATAAATACAATTTATAAAATCATGCTTGTACCTAACATGATTCAGTGTCCATGGCAGCAGCAGTCAAATCAAAAGACACATGCACTGGGAAAATCTACTGCAAAGGACGTCTTTAAAGTCTTGAGAAGTAAAGATGTCACCTTGAAGACTAAGGTGCATCTGACCCAAGCCATGGTATTTTTAATTGCATCACATGCATGTGAAACTGGACAGTGAACACTGAAGACAGAAGAAGAATTGATGCCTTTGAACTGTGGTGTCGGAGAATATTGAACATACCATGGACCACCAAAAGAGCAAATTTGTTCTGGAAGAAGTACAACCAGGGTGCTCCTTGGAAGCAAAGATGGCAAGAGTGTGCCTTACTTTGAATGTGTTTTCAGGAGGAATCAGTCCCCAGAGAAGGACATCATGCTTGGTAGAGTGGAGGGTCGGTGGAAAAGAGGAGGGCCCTCAACAAGATATGTTAACACAGTGGCTACAATGATGGGCTTAAGCCTAAAAACCATTGCGGACATGGTGCAAGACCAGGCACTGTTTCATTCCATTGTGCACAGGGTGGCTGTAAGTCAGAACTGATTCAGTAGAACTGTTTTAGTCAGCTTGTGCTGCTCTAAACAGAAATACCACAGAGTGAATGGCTTTAACAAAGAAGTTTATTCTTACACAGTCCGGTAGGCTACAAGTCTGAATTCAGGGTGTCTGCTGCAGGAGAAGGCTTTCCTTCCATCTGTCCACTCTAGAGCAAAGTCCTTGTGCTGTATCAGTCTTTGGTCAGGGAACGTCTTGGCAGTGGAACCTCAGGTCTGAAGGACATGCTCTTCTCCTAGTGCTGCTTTCCTGATAGTGTGAGGTTCTCTGTTTTCTGCCTGTTTCTCTTTTTGTCTTCTGTAGGATGAAAGGATAAAGGGTGGTGCAAGCCACACTCTGGGGAAATTCCCTTAGCAAAGATGTTACAGTCCCACCCTAATCCTCTTTTAACTTAATCATCCTATCTGTTAGCCACAGGCAGAGATTAAGATTTCTAGCATAGGAAAATCACTAAATATTGGGAATCATGGCCCAGCCAAATGGCTACTCACATTTTAGGGGGGATACAGTTTAATCCACGAAAGGCACCTAACAAAAAACCTAGCATGACATACCAGCCCTGTTTTTATCTTTTATAAGTGAAGAAAACAAAAATATTTAATACACACAAAATGGAAATACTCATAACAATTTCTGCATCTTTTCTGTAGCTAGTCATGGTCATAACCAGTACGTAGAACTACCTTCCTCCACCACCCATTCTGTATTCCTTTTGCCCTCAGCAAGCCTCAGTGGTTGTGGTTCTTTGCCTGGTGGGGTGACCCAAACCTTCATTCCTGAAGGGTCTAGACCATTAGTAATCATGTCAGAATTGGGTTGCTGTAGCTTTCCATTGACTTTAGGGGCGTGGTAGTACTAAGAGATGCTCTAAGGGATCTCTGGCATCCCAGGCATACTCTTCTTTACCTCCAATTGTATCATATCTATCCAATTTCTTCTTGGTAATCAAGATCAATCACACCACCCAACATGGTAATTCCTTTCTTTTTCACTTGATCCAGAGGCATAAAGAGCCCAGAGTGGCCGTGTGGCATTCTTAACTTCCATTTCAATGAAATCTGTGTTGTGTCACCAGTTGAAAGCATTCCTCCATATGGAACTAAGACCTCTAGACCCACAGTGTGTAGGGTCGTGGGAACAGGAAGTAAATTTTTGTTAGTGAGTCACTAAATGGTAATGAGAGTAGTGTATTCCCATTTCCACTGCTTAATTCCTGGACCCGTGAATCTTGGCTGTGGCAGAAATAGCACCATGTGTTGGACACTGGTTTAGAGCGTATACAACCTGCTGGAGAACATTGCCCCAAGCCACTAGGTGTTGCCACCTAGCTGGTGCCATAATTCTGTCTTTAGGAGGCCTTTCCATTGTTCTGGCAAGCTAGTTGCTTCACAAGGATGGGGAACACAATAAGACCTATGAATTCCATGAGCATGGGCACAGTGTCACAGTTCATTTGGTGTGAAGTGACTCCCTTGACCTGAGGCACAGTGCTGTGTGGGATGCTGTCATGGTGGATAAGACATCCTGTAAGTTCACAAATAGTTTCAGCAGAAACATTACAGGCAGGAAAGGCAAATTCATGTCCAGAGTGTCTATTCCAATAAGAACAAAATGCTGCCCTTTCCATGATGGAAGTGGTGCCACATAACCTGCCACCAGGTAGCTGGCTGATCACCTCAAGGAATGGTGCCATGTCAAGACTCAGTGTTGGTCTCTGCTGCTAGCAGATTGGGCACTCAGCAGTAACTGTAGCCAAGTTGGCCTTGGTGAGTGGAAGTCCATTTTGCTAAGCCCATGCATAACCTCCATTCTTGCCACTGTGGTCACTTGGTTCATGAGCCTCTTGGGCAATGACAGGAGTGGCTGAGAGAGAGGATGATTGGTTTCCACAGAACACATCATCCTATCCCCTTGACTATTGAAATCCGCCTCTGCTGTGGTCACCCTTTGATGAATAGTCACATGAGACATTAATATCTTTACTTCTTTGAACTATTCACAGAGGTATACCTACATAATATCTACCCTATACCTCCTTGTCTCTGATTTTCTAATCATATTCCTTCCATATCCCCAATTATTCAGCCAAACCACTGGCCACAGTCTATGAATCAGTAACAGCTGCACATTTGGCCTTTTCTTCCTCCAAGCACAGTAAACCACTGTGTGCTCCATTCCAAGTTTTGCCCATCCAGAGGATTTCCTTCACCACAGTTATTCAGAGAGGTCCCAGAAAGGCTTATAGTGCCACCACTATCCACTTTGTGGTAGTGCCTGCATATCATGCAGAACCATCTGTGAACCAGGCACAAGTTTTCTCTGCCTCAGTCAACTGATGATAAGAAACTCACCATGATGCCACAGGTGTAGACTGGGAGATGGAAGGTAGTGTAACAGGAGTGGAGACTGTCAGCATTTGGATCACTTCCCCATGCCAATTATTTGTGCCTTTAGGTCCTGCTCAGGCCCTGTCTCGTATATACCACTCTCACGGAATGGAGTGCTGCTGTACGTGTCCAACTTTATGATGCTGTGAGTCAGACCCAGTTCATGATGGACAGCTCAGGCCACATAGTGAATTGGTGGCCCATGGTTAAGCATTCAGTCTCTACTAATGCCCAGTAACAAGCCAAAAGCTGTTTCTTAAAAGGAGAGTCATTGTCTGTAGAGGGAGTGCCAGGGCTTTGCTCCCAAATCCTAAGGGTCTGTTCTGTGATTTACCAGTAGGTGCCTATCACAGACTCCAGGCAGCACCTCTGCTTGCCACTGCCACTTCAGATACTATTGGATCAGCCAGGTAACATGGCCCAAGTGGTGGAGCTACTTAACAGGTGAGCCTGAAGCTGTTGCAGAGACGTCTCTTGTTTTGGGCCCACTCCAATCTGCCAACTTTTTGAGTAACTTGATAAATAAGCTGGAGTAGCACACGCAAATGAGGCATTCATTGCCTTCAAATCCATAGAAGCCCACAGGGTCTTCTGCCCCCTTTTTAACTGTAGGAGGGACCAGATGCAGTAACTTATCCTACACTTTAGAAGGGCTGTCTCAACATGCCCTGTACCACTGACCCCTAGAAATTTCACTAAGATAGAAAGTGCCTGAATTTTTCAGGAATTAATTTCCTACCGTCTAGCAGGCAAATGTTTTACTGGTAAGTCTAGCATTATTGACATTTCTGCCTTACTAGGTCCAGTCACCATAATGTCAACAATGTAATGAACCAGTGTGACATCTTGAGGAAAGGAAAGGTCATCAAATTGCAGACGAAATTATGACATAGAGCTGGAGAGTTGATATAGCTCTGAAGTAGAACTCTGAAGATGTACTGCTGGCCTTACCAACTAAAGTCAAACTACTTCTGGTGGTCCTTCAAAATAGATATAGAGATTAAGGCATTATCCAGTTAACAGCTGTGTACCAGAGAGCAGGAGATGTATTGATTTGCTGAAGCAATGAAACCACATCTGGAACAGCAGCTGCAATTAGAGGCACCACCTGGTTAAGTTTTCAGTAATCTGCAGTCATTCTCCAAGATTCATCTGTTTTTTGCATAGGCCAGATAGGTGAGTTGAATGGGGATGTGATGGCAGTCACCAACCCTGCATCCTTCAAGTCCTTGATGTTGGCAGTAATCTCTGCAGTCCATCCAGGATTGTGGTATTGCTTTTGGTTTACTATTTTCCTGTGTAATGGCTTCCACTTGGCTTTTCCTTCCATAATAGCCTTTACTTCACATGTCAGGGATCCTGCATGGGGACTCTTCCAATTGCTGAGGTATCTATTCCAATTGTGCATTCCGAATCTGAGGAAATTACTACAGGATGGGTTTGGGGACCTAGTGGATCTACTATGAGATTGATCTTAGGTAAGACTCTCATTGACAACCTGACCTCCATCTGCCCCAACTCTGATTCTGGACTCCAGTAATGTTTTTGGTCTCCCGGAATTAGTGTCAGTTCAAAACCAGTATCCCGTAATACTTCAAAAATGTGATTATTTCCTTTTTCCCAGTGAATAGTCACTCACATAAAAGGCCATAGATCCTTTTGGGAAAGGCAAGGAGACCTAACTTCCCCTTCATGCAAGGGGTTATGCGTCTTTAAACTTGCTCAAGTCTGGGAATTGATTGAGGGACAATGACTCTGTTCTGACTATTTAAGTTAGACTGCTGTTCATTTGATCTAGAATTGTTCCACTTATATAGCTCAAGTAAATGTTTAGTAAATCTCCTGTCTGTTCCACTCCTTGGGATGCCAAGACTAAGCCGCCAACGGCCATCAGTCTGTATGAGTCACACTATTCTGTTGACTGTTTTGACTCTGCTGTCCTTTAGGTAACAATGCCCAATTTGTCTTGTTGATTGAATGTCACCACTTGGCACCTACCTCCATGAGATTTCCATCAGCCTTCTTATAGTTAAGTGTCTTAATTCTATTAGGGCAGTTCAGTTCCTACTGTCAAATCTGACTTGCATACAATAGGAAGTATACCTGTCTTCAAGGAATCTGGGGCTCCCTTCATGAATTTATTCTTCACTTTTGGTGAAAGGTGTGTCTCTGGACACTCCACGGTCGTTGGTGGTTCTAACGTGATTAATATGCTCTGACATGCTGTTTTACCTAAGCCTTTGGATAACTTCTTCTGTAGTATCCCAGAGCTAGTCTAGTATTTCAGTTTGATTTAGCGTAGGCCACTGAATAATTTGTGTGTCAGGCAAATCAACTGTTACATCCTTTCCTAATTTCTCAAGCTGAAACACTGAGTGAAGAGTCGGTGCTTAGTGGATCCATGTTAATAAACTCTGACTGACCCATCTTTATGTTTCTTGCATAGTTATCTTACACTGTTAATAGCCATTTCCACATATATTTCTCAGTTTTATGTTTGTACATATTAGAAAAATCAAGTAGTTCTTTTAAATGTAGCATACCCGCTCCTGGGTCACATATTGTACTTCACCTTTAGTAGCTTACTGGTATTTAAGTCTGATTACAAGTCTAGAAACCAGTATGGGTGGTAGGGATGTGTTTGTGAGAACATTCAGCCAAGCAATGACTCAGACAAAGGCTCTTTGTACATAACTGGGTAAATTTCATCAGGTGTAGGTGAAAGACCTAATGGTTTTACTGGGGAGAGTGCCTTAGCAAACAAAGATAGAATAATCATTTCAAATGGGAATGAGAGAGCTGATTCTGTTAGAAGGAGTGATTCAGTGGAATTTAGGGGGTTGGTATCCTCAGCTCTCTGATTATGTCCTCATATGTCCCCAACCCAAGTTTCAGTATACCAGTTTTTTTTCCCAGTCGGTGCCCTCTCTTAACTTCAAACACCACTTAAGCTTGGGAATTCAGTTGATGTTCTGATTCAACTATTCTTGCAGTAATACTCTGGGTTTGGTTTTGGCAATATCAGCTCTGTTACTACAAGAAATAAGGCTTGTTTCTCCAAGGAATAAGGCTGTCTTTCAAGGAACATGTGAAAACTTTGAGATCATCTATGTAGTGCTTGAGCTTTGAAGCCCTAAACTTATCTCTTTCTTTCACTGCTTTGTCTAGGAAAAGTAGTACTAATGAACCAGCTTCTGTATACTTCTCATTAGGACAGACTCCAACATAACTGCCATTGAGTTGATTGTGACTCATAGAGACCCTATAGTACATGGTAGAACTGACCTATAGAGTTTCTACGGAGCACCTGATGGATGTTAACTGCACACCTTTTGGGTAGCAGCCAAAGTACTTAACTTTTACACTGCCAAGGTTTCCTCTCATTATGAAATAATTGTAGGAAAGTATCAAACATGTGATCATGCAGAGCCTTGCCTTTCGCAAGTACCTAATCTGTTGGTGGTGATATTTTGCATAGTTCTATTACCACCTCATTCCACAGATTAGCCGTGCCCTCTTTACCACTGGAAGCAGTGGGATCAACATTTTTAAGACTAGGGAAACTTAAGAAATGGTTTTAAAAATGGCTTTGGCTATAATTTTGTTTTTCTGAAACTGCTTCCAGTACCAGATGTCTTAGGTTGAGTTCTCTAGACAAAGAAAACCAATAAAATGTAAGGGAGATTTATATCAAAGAAATGGCTCATGTGGTTTTAGAGGCTGGCAAGTCTCAAGGTCATGGGTCTGGCTGGAGGCTTCTCTTGTGATTTGTGTAGCTGCAGGGTCTTTTGAGTCCAAGAGTGACAAGTGAGATACCAGAACTCTGGCTCATAGGTTGAAAAGACCAGTGAATCCCCAGATCAGCAGGCAAGCTGCTAGCTGAAGTCCCAGGAAGCAAAGATCAGACAGACAGGAGCCAGCTGTAGGATCTAGAGCAAACAAAAGCCCATGAACTTTGCCAGAAAGTCCACCTACATTGGATACAGTGCCTAGCCCCAAGGGAACTCCCTTTTAACTGACAAGCTACCCACAGCAGTTGCCATCGTAGAGATAATCACATTGTAGCAAATCTCATCATGGAAGTGAGCAATCCCTATGTGACTGCTGAATTACATCATGACTAACAAATCACTGAGAATAATTCCTGAGCCAAGATGACACACAACTTTAACAAGCACAATATACCATTTCAATACAGTCCCTATCAAAATCCCCACTGTCTTTTTTTGTGGAAATTGACCAGATGATCTTAAAATTTACGTAAAAGTTTGGGTCACCCAAAATAGCCAACACTGTTCTTAAAAAGGAAGTACAAATTTGGTGGACTCACAATTCCTACTTTCCAACTCACTACAAATCTACATTAATCAAGACAGTATGGTATTGGTACTGTTATGACATAGATCTATGGAGTAAAACTAAGACAAGAACTAAACACTAACATTTATGTTCTACTTTATTTCAACCAAAGGACTATTCATTTCATACTGCTGCTGTAGCAAATACTACAAGTGGGTGGCTTTAAAGAACGAACTTATTTTTTCAGAGTTTGGGAGGCTAAAAGTCCAAATCAAGGTCGTGCCCACATTGATTCCTTCCTTCCTTGTCTGTAGCGCCTGTAATTACATGGTTTTTGATGATCGTTACTTGCCTTCTCTTTCCCTCAGAATGTGCCCATTTGTCTCGATGCCTGTGCTGCTTTTTATATCACACAGAAGTGATTAGTTGAGGATCCAATCTACATTGATAGACCCTCAAATGATACATTATATGTTATAGTATAACATGACATGACATTATGGAAGGTGATTACTTTGCATTAGATTGGATTATACCCACAGGTATACGTTTAGGATTCTAAAATATTTTCAGGGAACACAATTCACTTCATCACAGGGACCAAGACAGTTTCAATGGGAAATGAATAGCCTTTCAACAAATAGTGCCGGGGTAATTGAATGTCCGCATGCTACAATGAATACTGGCTGCAACCTCATAGCAAACATAAAAATTAACTCAGCATATGGAAAGCCTAAATGTAACAGCTAGAACTATTGAACTCATAAGGTAAAAAAGATAAATCTTTATGATGTAGGATTATGCAGTGATTTTGTAGATACCACACCAAAAGCACAAGTTACCAAAGAGCAACCTAGTAGGTTGGACATCATCAAAATTAAAAATTTAGGGCTTCCAAAGACATCATCAAGAAAGTGAAAAGAGAAGTCACAGACTGCAAGAAAATACAGTAAAACCTGCAAAAGCCAGAAAAAGAAGGAAAAGGGAAATATTTTCCACTAATAGAGAGCAATAGGAAAGGGATGAGAAAACGTGTCCTGGAGAAGAATTGCCACAAAAATAGATACACACGCACCCACCAACGTTCATTGCAGCACTGTTCACAATAGCAAAAAGATGGAATTAACCTAGGTGCCCATCAAAGGGAAAATGGGTAACCAAACTGCGATATATTCGCACAGTGGAATATTATGCAATGATAAACAATAACCATGAATTTGGGAAGCATCTCGTAACATGGAAGAATCTGGAAGGCATTATGCTGAGTGAAATTAGTCAGTTGCAAAAGGACAAATATTGTATGAAACTACAATTATAAGGACTCAAGAATAGGTTTAAACAGAAGAAAACATTCTTTGATGATTGGCTTGGGGAGGGAGAAGAGTATTCACTAATTAAATAAAGCCAAGCCAGCCAAGTGCCATCGAGTCAGATCCGACTCATGGCAACCCTAGGGGCCAGGGTAGAACTGACCCCCAGAGTATTCAAGGAGCGCTAAAGTGAAAGAGAACACACAGTAGAGCAGAAGTCAGCACAAATGGACTAAACTCAAAGCTTACCAAAGAAAACCAAACACTTTGAGAGACAGAGTAACAGGATCTGGGATCTGGGGACTGTGGTTTCAGGGGATATATAGGTCAACTGGCATGACTAAGTTTGTTAAAATGTTCTCCCTCCCACTTTGGTGAATGGTGTCTAAGATCTTAAAAGCCAGCAAATAGCCACCTAAGAAATACTAGTTGGTCTTAACTCACCTGGAGCAAAGGAGAAAAAACAGCATCAAAGACACAAGGAAAGAGACAGAAAGGCTGCTTATATCAGAAACTACATCAGCATGAGACTGGAAGAACTAGACGGCACCTGGCCACCCCACAATACTGCCCTTCTGGGGCCCTCAACAGAGATTCCCTGACAGAGTGGAAGAAATGTGGGGTGCAGAACTCGAGCTCTGGGAAAAAGAGCAGACTTGATGGTCTGACAGACCGCAGGGTCCCCGGAAGACGTGGTCCCTGGACTCGCTGCTAGCCCAGAACTGAAAGCATTCCGGAAGCCAACTCCTCAGACAAAGGTTGAACTGGCATATAAGACATAAAGTGATAGTGGTGAAGAATGTGCTTCTTGATGTTGGTAGATACAGGAGATTGATGGGGCAGCTCCTATCCAGATGCAAGTTGAGAAGACAGAGAGGGACAGGGATCAGTTAAATGAACATGGAAACATGAGTGTGTCATCACGGTGTGGGGAGAGCAGCTAAGGTCCCATGGCTAAATGTGTATAAATCTTTGTGTGAGAAACCGGAATTGTAAACTTTCACTTGGAATACAATGAAAGAAAAAAAAAGTGATGAGACTATGTCCACGGTGGAAAATTTGTGAGACCCAGAAAAACAAAGTAGTCCCATTGAGTTCTGGCTCTCACAGGCTTAACTGTATTTTCAAACTATGTATCTGATAAAGGACTCATATTCAGTATATATAAGGAACTCGTACAGTTCAGTACAAAAAAGGCAATCCAATTTATAAATGGCAAAGGGTTTGAATAAGCATTCTTTCAAAGAAGATATGTCAATGGCTTATAAGAACATGAAAATGTGCTCAGCATCAGTAGTCATAATGGAAATGCAAGTCAAAACCACTTCATCTTACTAGGATGGCTGTCTGGAGCCCTGCTGGCACAGCAATTGAAACCCATAGCAAACTATGGCTTCTAACCAAAAGATTAGTAGTTCAAATCCATCAGCTGCTCCGTGGGAACTCTACAGGGCAGTTCTACTCTGTTCTGTGAAGTCATGAAGAGCCAGGAGTGATGTCAACAAGGCTTCTTTTTTAGGGTAGCTGTAACGAATAAAAGATAATAAGTGTTGGTGAGGATGCAGAGAAATTGGAACCATCATGCGTTGCTGGTGAGATGGTACAGCAGCCACTTTGGAAAACAGTCTGGCCGTTCCTTAAAATATTGAACATGAGTTACCACTGTCATTATTGTTCAGTACCATCAAGTGAGTACAACATGAGGAAACACTGCCCAGTCCTGCATCACACTCACAATCGTTGTCGTGTTTGAGGCCATCACTGCAGCCGCTGTGTCAATCCATCTCATTGAGGGTCTTCCTCTTTTTCACTGACTGTCTGCTTTACCAAGCATAATTTCCTTCTCCAGAGACTGACCCCTCCAGATAACATGTCCAAAGTCTTATGAGACCTGGTCTTGCCATCCTTGCCTTCAAGGAGCAGTCTGGTTTTACTTTTTCTTAGACAGATTTGTTCATTCTTTTGACAGTTCATGGTATACATTCAATATTCTCTGCCAACACAATTCAAAAGCATCCATTCTTCAGTCTTCCTTTTTGGCCCTTCAGCTTTTGGATGCATACCATGTGAACCCACAGTTTCACTCCTAGATACCTGTCTACCTAAATGAAATGAAAACATATGTCCACATAAAAACTTTCATGTAAATGTTAAAAAACCTGTTGCTGTCAAGTTGATTCCAACTCATGGCAACCGTAATAGGACAAGAGAAGAACTACCTCGCAGGGTTTCCAGGGAGCAGCTGGTGGATTCAAACTGCTGACCCTCGGTTAGCAGCTGAGCTCTTAACTGCAGTGGAATATTATTCAGCCACAGAAAAGAATGAAGTAGTGGTGTGTGCTACAACATGGATGAACCGTGAACATGTTATGTTAAATGAAAGAGACCAGGCACAAAAGGCCACCTATTTTATGATTCCATGTGTATGAAACGTCCATAAAAGACAAATTTTTAAAGACAGAAAGTAGTAGTTACTGGGCACTAAAGTGAAGACTAGCATGAGAAGGGGAAAGGGAGGAGAGTTGCAGAGGTAGGAATGGAGCGTTTGGTTATTGGTGCCTTTGAGGCTCTAATGTCCTGTTAGCAGATGGTTCAAGTTGTTATGAGGCTGGTGAGCCCAGGAGTGCATTTTCTTTTCTTGTGTGTATTCAGCTCAGGTATCAAGGGCGTCAGTCATCCAGTGTGTGGTGAAGGCTCCCCTACAATCCCAAATGGGTAGACACAGGTATCTGGTAGCACATGACAAGAAAGGCAGCCATCAGTGAGTGTCTTTGGGAAGGAGTGTCCCCTGTGCCTGAGCCTAGGCAAAGAATCTGTTTCTGCCCTGAGTTCCCAGTTTAGGGGAGCTGACATGATTTTATCTATATATTTTCCCTCCCCCCCTTTTTTTTTCTTTGTATGTTGTTCCCTACGTGAGTCTAGGAGAATGGCTTAGGGCATGTGTAAAGAGACCTATTTCCAGCCCAGGTAATGGCATGGGTCTCTGGAACCAGGTGCAGTACAGAGAAGGGGGATCAGGGGCAGCACATGCACTGGGAAAAGGGAGAGAGGTTTCTCCCAAAGGCAAGATTTAGATCCTTGCGTGGTAGTTTAAACATGATCAAATGCCGTTTCTCACTGACTCTGGAAGCATGACTAGGCTTTCTGTCTTTCCCACTGAGGAAGACAATTTCTGAAAGCCACTGCTCAGCTCACCTGTCTCACTGCCACAGATCTGCCTATGGGGCACAGAGTCCTGATGGGTCTGATCTGGCCAGTCCTAGTTATTTCTGGACCTACCTTCCCTTCCCTGTCAAATTTCTCAACTTTCCCTTTGATATTTAGAGCTCCTAGAGTTTACATATAATCAATTCATTTGTGTTTTGGGGTCTTTGTTGTTAGAGAGATCACAAGAAGCACCCAACTGTTCTGTCAGTTTAGACCCACCTCTCTCTCATGTGCTTACGTGTCTTTTAGTTGATAGGGTTTCACTTTCTGTTATTTTCCCTTGCAATTTATTGCTAAAGAAACTGAATATTGTTCTTATGGTTTCTCGTGGTCTGATGCTTTGTCAGTGGCAATCTCATAGTAGAAATTCATATATCCCCTGTCCGTTACACTTTTTTAAATGGATGTTTAGATCTAGAAGCTTGATCAGAATCAGGTTTGATTTTCTTTTGTGGGGCTAAACTACTTTTGTATTACACTTGTTATAAACAATGAAAAATTAAATATTAGACTACTTGATAGCAGAATACTGAAATATAAACTGTTTTTGTGGTTGCATAGTATTTTAATTGTGTGACGTTCCTTAAAACAGATACATTAGATTGTATAGCCTTGTTTATACATCTTTTTAAGTTTTGCTTGGATATCCTTGAGATGCGTACCTAAAAGTGGGATTCTTGGGTAAAAGATGAATGTGTGTGTGTTTCTGCTTAACAAAGCTGTGTAATTTTACATTTCATCAGTAATATGTGAGAGCCTCTTCTTTCCTCACTGCCTTACCAGGTGAGCTGGATACATTTGGGAATTTTTGTCAGTCTGATAGGAGACAACGAGTAATTTTTACTTAATTAAAATATGAGTTTTCTTATGTTAAGTAAATTAGTGTATCTTTTAGCCTATTTGCGTTTTTCCTGTGAATTATCTATTTGTATCTTCAACCCATTTTTCTCTCAGGCTGTTTGACTGTATTCTATTTTTTAGTGTGCTTTGTTTATTAGGGATACTAACTCTTTACCTGTTTTAAATTGAACATTTTTTTCCTAGTTTCTCATTTGTAGTTTTAGTTAATTGTAGTATTTTACTATACATTTTTTATGTAATAAAATACCAGCTTTTCTCCCTGTTACTTCATATTTTGACTCATAATTAGCATAAGTTTCTTTAACCCAAAGTACTAGGATTTACCCATATTCTAGTACTTGCATGCTTTAGTTTTTTGCTTTTAAATACGATCCATTTGGGAACTTCTGTGTGTCTGTTGTATTTGAGATGAATTTTATCTTTTTCCATTTTGCTCTCTCATTATCTCAACAACATTTATTTAAAAATCAATGTCCTTGTCCTACTGACTCCATATGCTACCCTTTTCATATCTTAAATTTTCACAGGTAATAGATTCTACTTCTGGGTATTTTATTTGGTTCCATTAGATTGTTTATTCATGTGCCAATATCAAATTATTTTAAGGATAAAGGCTTAAGAGTTTGCTGTGATGTATGATAGGACTGGCAGTTACTGCCCCCACCCCACCTCCATCCTTGTTGCCTTTTTTTTTTTTAAAGCGGGGAGTAGGGCAGGCGCAGGGGGAGTAAGCAGGTAGGGGCTTTCCTGACTAGTGTTTGTTTTCAGTCTGTGAAAGTGTTTCATTCCTGAGTCAGTGAACTGCTCTAACTGTCCTATTTGAGCCATTAAGCTTGCTTTCTTCCTTGAGGGGTGGCCAGAGTTACCTGCATCCCACCCCGGACCCCTGGCCTCCCCTGGGAGGGGTATCAGTGAGGACCCCTGGTGGTGAGTGGCTGCTAACCAAAACATTGGTGGGCTCCAGGAGAAAGACCATGTGATCTGTTCCTGTCAAGATGACAGCCAAGAAAATGCTATGCCTGTCACGTGGGGTTGCTATGAGTCAGAACTGACTGGGCCAACCCTGACCACAGTCATCAGTGAAGTTCCTGCCTGGTCACTGTCACTGACGTTCTGTCAGTTGCCGTCACCATCCTGCTCCGTTGTCTGTCTTTCACTGGTGTTTTTAGCTATAAAACTACACTTTCTTAGGATTTTATCCTGGAAATTAATTGTCATCTTTGCAGCTCCTATATTATCTCTGACGGATCAGACAGATGTGATTAATGTTTTCTTCTATATGGCTAAAAAGAGGCTTTTGATGGAATCTAATGGTGCCTCTCCATCTGTCCAAGGCAGGGCAGTTGACCCAAGTGACTCAATTGAGAAACCATCATTAGAACAGTGAGTGAGTTCAGTTAGGTCACCAAATGAATATATGGAATGCAACAATTTTCGTATAGAGGCGATTCAAAATGTAATTAAAGAAATTCCATCACAGTGACAGAAAAATAAATACATATATATATAATTCCTAGGAGTTAGCTTGACAGGACTGTGGAACTTAAAGGCAAAATGTTATAAAGCTTTACAGAAGGCCCTAAGTAAAAATTAATTTGGAATAAATAGTAGGCCATGTGGTATTTGTAAAGCTGGAATAACACTGTGTAACCTAGGTGATCCCAAGTGTCCCGGATTTGTGAATTCACTTGTTTCTCTAATATCTGAATAAACTCCATGTATTGTGGGAAATCATTGTCTCAGAAATCTGTGAGAATTTCCACGGATGATCAAGAGGCTTGTGTATCCTGTGATCAATACAAACTACAGCTCTTCTGGGTTCCTATTACTGGATCATTCACTCGTTGATTCAGCAAATGTTTATTGAGTGCTTCCCACGCCATGAGCACGCCTATGGATGCTCACTAACAAACGTAATGGCTCATGGGGTTGCTGCCTCTGACTGTTCTTGGGTCACCTTGCCTTGGGACACTGTCTCTTCTCTAACCTTGTCACTGTCAAGCATCACTAATACGAGACTATGTTACACAAGACTTCTGCTGAAATTTGGGGGATACTGATGGTGAATGAGTGTTTTAGGGGGAGGAATTCAGGTGCAGGGCTTAAGTGGAAAAAAACAATAAAAAAAATAAATATTAGACATCTTGAAGTTCATGGATCATCCTCTGCAGAAATGTTTGACTTTACCCTTAGGTCCCACCTGCTGCTGTTTTGGAATTGCTTTGGTCTGTCTGCAGCTCTTATTTATCATCCCCTGATGGTGTAGTGGTTAAGTGCTGTGGCTGATAACCAGGAGGTCAGCAGTTCAAATCTTCCAGGCGCTCCTTGGAAATTCTGTGGGGCAGTTCTACTCTGTAGCATTGCCGTTAGTCAGAATTGACGTGATGGCATTGGATTCAGCTTCTCTGCTTTAGGAACTCCTTGGCCCTTCTTTCTCCAGTCTTTTGGAAACTGAAGCCTTCTGCTATTTTATAATGCAAGCAGTTTAACAATCGTTTTCTCTTCCCTTTTACTAATCCAGATCATACCCAGGGGGGGCCTTAAATGCTAGCCAAATAAGTCATTGAGCTGTTCTCCCTCCTGACCCCCGCAAAAGCAGAGCATTCCTCAACCTTTGAAAGTAATTCTTTTGCAACGAGGTTTAAAATATCTTTATTTTTTCCATATCACATTTAGATTTTGAGGATACCCAAGTGTCTTCTAGATTAATAAAGCAAACAAAAATTATTCCATTTATAATGCCCATGAGACCTTTTCCTGGAATATAATAAAATTATCTTGAAATTAGGGAAAAAAATAGCAAGCACAAAGAACAAGACCGTCTTAAAAAGAAGAGGAGTAATGGAGCACTAACTGTACTAAAGAGGGATCCTTGGTGAGTGCAGTGGTTAGCACTTGGCTCCTGACTGAGAAGTTGTGATTCAAACCTACCAGCTGCTCTGCCGGAGAAGAAACCTGGCTGTCTATGAAGCTTACAGCCTAGAAAACCCCACGGGCAGTTCTGCTCTGCCATATGGAGCCTCTGTGAGTCAGAAGTGACTTGATGGCACATAGCAACCACAACAATAATAACTCTACCAAATGTTTATACAACACTTATTGTTCGTAGGGAAGAATGAACAGAGAGAAATCAAAGGTAACACAAAATCTGGAAACATATCTGAGAATATAAAATTATTTGTTGTTCCCAGCCTCCAGCAGGCTGAGTCCAGCACAAGCAGATGGTGTCCAGCTACCACCACCCGCAGCTCTGACAGGGACCACAACAGAGGGTACTGGACAGGGTGCAGTCAAGAAAAATGTAGAACAAAAAAAGACATACTGACAGAGACTGGAGTAACCCTAAAAATACACCCTGGATACCCTTTTAAATCTGTGCTGAAATCACTCCTGAGGCTTACCTTGCAGCCCACAAAACAAAATGAGACTAAATGGGCAGACCAGCTCAGGAGGAGACAAGAAGCCAGGAGGGGACAAGAAAACTGGTCACTGGGAACCCAACCAAGTTTGAGCAAGGAAATGTCAACAGGTCATGTCGTTGGCAACCAGTGTGACAAGACATTACATGTATTATCTCTTTAATGAGAATCTAATTTACTGTGTAAATCTTCATGTAAAGTATAGTAATAATTTCAGGAAGTGTTGCTGTTAGCTGGGACTGAGTTGTCCCCCGATTCATAGCGACCCCATGCACAAGTGGAGCAAAATGTTGCCAGTCCTGCACTGTCCCCTTGATCCGTTGAAGATTGGGCCATTTTGATCCATAAGTTTTCATTGTCCCATTTCTAGAAGTAGATTGCCAGGCCTTTTTGTCTAGTCTGAAAGTTTTCAGAATGTAATAGAAGAAGAAAATGCAGGTAACTACTTCACGTAACTCTGGACTAAGGAAGGCCTTCTTCAGTATGATAACAAAGACAGAAACCATAATAGGAAAAATAAAGTTGAAACTGTATGAAGTAAAAAAAAAAAAAAAACAGTAAAAAGTCAACAGCAAATTGGGAAACTCACTTGCTAAAGACATAGCAGACAGGGAACTGATGTTATATTTTATATGTGTGTGTGTATACATATATATACATGTGATTCTTACAAATAAATAAATGGTGAAGAGCCTGTATGAACCTTGAAGACATTATGCTAAGTGAAGGAAACAGAGACAGAAGGCCACATATTGTGTGATTAGTTTACAAGAAATACCTGTAAAAAGTAACTCTATAGAGACCAAAAGCAGCTTAGTGGTTGCCAGGGGCTGGGGGCAGAGGAAATGGGGAGTGACTGCTAAAGGGTAGGGGTTGCTTTTTAGAGGAGGTGAAAATATTCTGGAATTAGGTAATGATGATAGTTTAACAGCTTTTTGAATATGCTAAAAGTCACCAGATTGTACACTTTAAAAGGGTAAATTTTAAGTTACGTGAATGATGTCTCATTGAGGTATTGGTCCCATTGGGATATCAGAGGAGGGAGGGGAAAAATGACTAGCCGGTAGAGAATGGTTAAAGAAAATGAACTAAAATCTTCTAAAAGTAAGGGCAATTGGCATGTTAAGCATATTTCCTTCAAGGATGAGTGTCAAAATGTAACTGTTGTAGGTTTTATGAAAGGGAGAAACAAAGAAGAATGTTCTAATAAATTAATAAACCTATAAAATGAAATTAAAGCAATGAGTTGAGATATTTACCCATTTACTTGGTGAAGATAAAAAGAAATTATGAATTTCCATCATTAGATAGAGTGCAGACTAATGGGTAGTCTTGTCTGTATTGTATGTTGATGAAGGACAACTTGACAGTATGTTTTAAAAGACTTAAGCTATGTCCTTCCAATTCAGTTTCTAAAATTAGTCTTATAGAAACAATGTGTACCATTCAAAAAAGTAGCAAAATGTTCATATCGCAGAAAGATGTTTCTCCTCTTAGAAAAATTAGAATGCCTGTAAGTGTACATAGAATGTATATTTGTAGAATGAGATGGACTAATAGAAGTGCATGCTGGGAAGGCTACAGGATAGTCTCTCAAATATAAGCCATAATAGCATCTTCTGGTGGGATAACAATAGTTTGTATTTGCTTATTATTATCTGTACTTTCTGTTTATGTGTATTTTCCAAATATTCTATACTAGCAGTATCTTCTATAATCAGAAAATGATAGCAAAAATTATTTAAAATACTACAGATTCCAAGTATGGAGAAGATTTCTAGTTTTGTTGTCTTGGATGAGCACCCTAGGGGGAATGCGGTCAGAAACCTCTCATTTCTCTTTCGGTGTCAAGGTAGAGATTCAGGGGAGATGGAATGGAAGTCTTCAAAATTTCCAAAGCCAGATTCTCGCTTTCCAGCTAACCATAGGAATTTCCTTATATAGTTTTAAGATCTGACCAATTGATTGGTAGTTTTATAATGCAGACCATTGTAAGCTAACCTATTAGTGGTGCATACATTCTAAGATGTCTCCTCTTCAAAATCAGATATTTTAAGCTTTGCCATAAGGGTCGTGTTGACTGGAGTTCTTTCTGATTTTTGGCTTGAATTTTGCTCCCTGAACATAACAACTTCTTCTCCAAATTTCCCAGACAGAATCATGAATAAACTGGAGGACAAGCAGGACCAGAGGATACCATGAAGAGAAGTTTACAGGCCCTCTATTGCCAACTGTTAAGTAAGTCAATACCTTATTTCCTCTTTCCTAGAGTATACCAATGTCATTTTTTGTTGAGTGCCAGAAAAGATCATGCCTTGGCCAAATTTTCCCTGTGCTTCCACATCTAGGTACTTACAGTATCAAACATAAAGTCATTCTGTTGCCTTGGGTATCCGTTGTAGTGTGAACTATGATAATTCTACGTTGACACGTTAAGCATAGTTCACTCAGGAACCTGTGTCAACAGTGTTATTGCTCTTGATTCTGTGACATAATAAAGGGTGGTCCAGTATGACCTGCCATAGCTTCCACATGGAAAAGGGATAGTAGATTCTGTTTGTAGATTTTGCCACATAGAACCTGTTACATTCTTGGGCTATATGTCCTTGGCTTGGAATGTTTTGTGTAGTTGTGCGCGGTTCCTCAGTAATGAGTGCTGAAAATATGACTGGCATGTTAAGCTTATTTCCTTCAAGGATGGGTGTCAAAATGGGACTGTTGTTGGGATTGTGGAAGGGGAAAACAAAAATTTTTTATTATGGCCTCTGTATGTTAATAACATGTTTGGGGATTGCACCGTGAAGGGTGAATTGGGATACACTGACTATGTAGCCTTTAGGATTAGAAGTGTTTCTGGACGAATGTAAAAGCCAATGGCCATCGACAGATGTGACTTTCAGATTGAGCCGCTTGTGGCAAGAGGCACTGCTGTACCCCAGGTCAAACCACAACCGTGGGGTTGGCGAACCTGGAAGTGCTTGCCTCATCCTTGCCAGTGTCATTTCCATACAGATTTCAGCCAAGAAAACCCTGTGGACTGGTTTTACTCTGGAACACATGTGTTGCTATGGGTCAGGAGTGACTCCAGGGCGGCTAACTACAACACTCAATCCAGGGTGAGTGGCTCATTGGTAACTTTTATGAGACAATAAAGTAGAAGGAGATGGAGATGCAAATCACCAGTCAACCCTCAGAATTCAGCAATTCAGGTTGTGTTGCCCCCTGAGTGCAAATTACTGTATCTACAGGCAGCGTCTGGCTGGGTGTTTTAATTGACTCCCTTCTTCTGTCGCGTTCTAATCCCTGAAACTCAGATCATGGCAGCCTGATTTCAGCCTGATGGAAAGTTGGCAAGAGTGAGGGCACCCCTCGTGCTCTTTCTCCATGTGCGCCACCCAGACTGTTTGTTATTACTGTCGTTTAACGATCAGCTCGCTTGTTAGAGAAAAGGCTTCACGGGTTGAAGATGCGGTGTCAAACAAATAATGAATGATTAACTCTTCACTGGTGGGAGAGGAGAGGTTGAGGAAATCTCCTCACAGTGAGGACATTTGAAGGGTGAATAGGATCTCATTTCCCTTCCTCAGAGAAGGGGAGGAGGCAAGCTTTCCAGACCTTTGTTGTTAGGTGGCATCGAGTTGATGCCAACTCATAGCAACCGTGTGTACAACAGAAGGAAACCCCACCCAGTCTAGCACCATCCTCACAGTCCTTAGGCTTGAGCCCACTGTGCCAACCCATCTCCCTGGAGGCTTTCTTTTTCATTGACCCTCTACCTCATCAAGTAGGGGAAACAGGAAATGAGAAACAGCGCAGTAGACGTGGCAGACAGCAAATGTTTGTTAAGTTCACTCCTGCTGTTCGTATGCCCCAGTTTGCGTGCTGTTATAAGGCCGTGTTATGTGGAAAGACATCCGTGCAACATTCTAAGTTTAGAAGTGAGTCTTACACTGTGACAAGGTCATCCTCCCCAGCTGAGCATATGGGAAACTTGAAGGATTTCAAAGGTCACCTGGATAGCATCAGAAGCAACTGTGTCTCAACACCTTCATGGTTTGCAAAGCTTGGTGGGAAATGCCAGCAGCCCACAGTAAGGTAGCTTCAGACGGTCAGGAAGTAGATTGTGGCCCTCACGGAACCACTCTGGTTACCAGGTAGCATGATTATGGGCTGGAGCCCTGCTTTGTCCAGAGCTGGTGAGGCCGACACTTTGACTCTAAGTTCAGTTGATTTAACATCACAGGCTGCTTTAACAAGTCCACTGAGGCCTAAAGGCTGTTACTTATATATTTTTCTTTTCATGAGAGTAGTTGGGTATTTAGTGAAATCCTAGTTACATTAAAATAGAATGACCTGCTTTACACACATGGAATATACGTGTGTCATATGTTTCATTGCTCAGCCAATTAACTTAGGTCTTTGTTAACATTGTCCACAGAGTGTTTTTGTGTGTCTAAAATAGATTTGAGAACAAAAGACTCAACACAAAATATACTGCTTTTCACAACTCAGAAATTATTATTAGTTTTTTACTTTGGGAGGGAGGCTGATAAGGAGAGTGTACTGGTTATTCATTGTTACATAGCATACTACTCCAAAACTTTGTGGCCTAAAATAATGTCATTTCTTTTGCTTGTAATTCTGCAGTTTGGGCAGGGCTTGGCAGAGACTGCATCTCTGCCCAGGTGTCTGGGGAAGCTTGAAGGGTTATGCTACCTGAGGGCTGGAACAGCTGGGCTGACCAGGCGTCTCTCTCTGTGAGAACTTTTCCTGTGGCTGGTTAAGGCTTCTTCACAGCTTGGCCTCAGGGTGTCAGGCTTCTGACAGGGCCACTCACCACACTGAGGCCCAGGCAAGAAGCTGTAAGGCTGCTTAGGAACTACACTTGGAACTCCCATAACAGTAACTCTGCCGTATCGTATTGGTCCAGGAAGTCACTAAGACCAAGCCACTTCAAGGGGAAGGCAATTACTGCACTCCACCTCTCAAAGTGAAATGTTGTAAGAATTTGTAATCATCATCTTCAGTGTTTGGGCTACCACAGAGAATGTCTAATCATTAAAAAGAAGAAGAAGAAAAGAAAACTAGTGGCCAAATCCATTACCATCGAGTCGACTCCTACTCAGAGCAACCTTATAGGACAGAGTAGAACTACTTCATAGGGTTTCCGAGGTGGATCTGAACTGCCAACTTTTTGGTTAGCTGTTGAGTTCTGAACCAGGTCTCATCAAAAGAAGCTGGAAGGACTACACAGAGTCACTATACCTAAAAGAACTGGTCAATATTCAGCCAGTTCAGGAGGAACATGTGATCAAGAACTGATAGTACTAAAGGAAGAGGCCCAAGCTGCACACTGAAGACACTGGTGGAAAACAGAGCTCGAACAACTGACAGAATACTAATGGAGGTGTTTCAACAAACAGATGAAGCGTTAGAAATGCTCACTAGTCTGTGGCAGGAAATGAGGAAGACAGCTCCCTCACAACTGGAAGAGATCTGTATTTGTGCTTATTCACAAGAAAAGTGATCCAACTAAATGAGGAAATTATTGAACAGTATCATTAATGTCACACACATGTAAAATTGTGGTGATGATCATTCAAAAGCATCTGCAGCAGTACATGAGCAGGGAGTTAGAAATTCAACCTGGCTTCAAAAGAAGACACAGAACCAGAGGTATCATTGCTGCTGTCTGAAGGATCCTGGCTGTCATGGATTGAATTGTACCCCCACACCCCAACAAAATGTGTGTATCAGTTTGGCTGGGCCATAATTCCTGGTTCTGTGTGATTTTTCCTATATGTTGTAGAATCTTGACTCTGTGATCTCAGTGAGGCAGGATGGACAGCAGTTGTTTGGGTGAGACAGGACTCAGTCTACAAGATCGTATTGTATCTTGAGGCATTGCCTTGGGAAACAAAAGAAAGAAGCTTGCAGAGAAACAGGGGGATGTCTCATCACCAAGAAACCACTGCCGCCAGGTGCAGAGTGTGTCCTTTGGACCTGGGGTCCCTGTGATGAGAATATCCTGGTTTGAGGGAAGATGGATAAGAAGGTGATAGAGTGAGAAAGCCTCTCCCTGGAACTGTCACCCTGAATTTGGACTTTTAGCCTACTTTACTGGAAGAAATAAATTCCTCCTTGTTAAAGCTAATCCACTTGTGGTATTTGTGTTACAGCAGCACTAGATGACCAAGACACTGGCCAAAAGCAGAGAATACCAGGAAGGTTTTTACCTGTGTTTTATTGATACACAAGTGACAGTGAATCGTAACAAATTATGGATAACATTTGAAAGAATGGAAACTCCAGAACACTTAATTGTGCTCATAAGGAACCTGTACATAGATCAAGAGGCAGTTGTTCAAATAGAATAAGGATATACTGCATGGTTTAAAGTCAGGAAAAATGTTTGTCAAAGTTGTATCTTTCACCATATATGCTGAGCAGATAATCCAAGAAGCTGGAATATAAGAAGAGCGTAGAATGGAGGATGACCCGTTGACAACCTGTGTTATGCAGTTGGCACAACCTTGTATGCTGAAAGTGAAGAGGACTTGAAGCACTTACTGATGAAGTTCAAAGGCTACAGCCTTCAGTATGGATTACAGCTCAACATAAAGAAAACAAAAATCCTTACAACCGGAACAATAAGCAGCATCATGATAAAAGGAGAAAAGACTGACGTTGTCAAGGATTTCCTTTTACTTGGATCCACAATCAATACCCATCAAAGCAGCAGTCAAGAAATAATGCACGTTGCATTGGGAGAATTTGTGCAGAAGACCTGTTTAAAATGTTGAAAAGCAAAGATATCACCTTGAAGACTAAGGTGTGCCCGATTGAAGCCATGGTATTTTCAGTCAGCTCCTATGCCTGTGAAAACTGGACATGAATGAGGACCAAAGAAGAGTTGATACCTTTGAGTTGTGGTGTTGGTGAAGAATATTGAATGTCATGGGCTGCCAAAGGAACAAGCAAATCCGTCTTAGAATTACAGCCAAAATGCCTCTTAGAAGCACAGATGGCGGGAATACATTTCACATACTTTGGACGTATTGTCAGAAGAGATCAGTACCTAAACAAGGACATCATGCTTGGGGTTTTAGCCATCTAGTGCTGCTCTAACAGAATTAGCACAAAGTGGATGGCTTTAACAAAGGAAGGTTTGCTCTTACACAGTCCAGTAGGCTACAAGTCCAAATTCAGGATATCCACTCCACAGGAAGGCTTTCCCTCTGTTGGCTCTGGAGGAAAGGCCTTGTGTTGCATGAGTCTCTGGTCAGGGAGCATCTTGGCCCAGGAACCTCAGGTCTGAAGGATGTGCTGCTTACTTGATGGTATGCGGTTCCCAACTCTCTGCTTGTTTCCCTTTCCTTTTATCCCGTGTAAGATAAAAAGCGTGGCAAGCCACACTCCAGGGAAACTCCACTGGAGCAGGGAGGTGACTTTAGGAAGGGATTTACAGTCCCACCCTAATCCTCTCTCACATAATCCTCTCTGTTAACCACAGGCAGAGGATTTACAGGGTCAGAAAATCACAAGATGGATGGCAGTCACAGGATACAGGAATCCCAGCCCAGGCAAATTACCACACATGTTTAGGGGGGTAGGGACACAATTCAGTCCATGACACTTGGTAAAGTGGAGGGTCAGCAAAAAAGAAAATCCTCCATAAGATGGATTGACACAGTGGCTGCAACAATGGGTTCAAAGCATAACAAAGATTATGAGGGTGGCAGAGGACCTGGGAGTGGTTTACCCTGTTGTACACAGAATTGCTATGAGTTGGCACTGGCTCAATGACACCTAACAACAAGTGGACAAATATTTGCCAATTCATGAATTGTTATCATCATCATAGAAGCAGGTCCCTCTTGAGTGCCTACTGTGTTACAGGCACTCGTCAGCCTGCCTACATCTCATTCATTCCAGATGTAAATGCTTCAGGATGAAGAAGCATTGCAGAGGAGTATGCTGTTCACAGTGATTAGCTAGTGAGGAATGGAGCTGGAATCCACATGTGGGGCTGTTTGAATATTGCATATATGCTCTTTGGTCCTGCATGGTGCTTCTGCAGAACCTGTGGAATCTCAGCAGTGCAGCTCCTTTGCTGTCCTTACAGCTAGACAAGGATGGTTCTAACCTGTAATCAGTATCCAGCTATTAGCCTCAGTCTCACTGTCTCAGTCTCAGATTTGAATCACAAAGTAGTCCCCCTCCCCAAATCCATGTTACCTGACTCTCTAGACTCTTCAGGAATAACGAGAAGCTAGTTGGTATGGAGGTTGTTTTCTCTTGGAACTTATATTTTGATGGAATGGCCTTCCTGTCTTCTGATCTCCCAACTGAGCAGAAGCTCCGTGGTACCTTATTAGAGACTCAAAAATTCTCGCTTCTGTCTGGCTCACTTCATCACGATCAGTAGTCACTGGCTGCGTGTGCCTGACGCTGAGGCTGAGGGATGCAGTCTTTGGCAGCCATGGCAGTTGAGGTTTCAGTACTTCACTTTCATGACAACCGGGCTGTCTCTGGCTTTGTTTCATTTCTTGGGCTCATCCGCAGTGCGGTATTCAACATCTCATCCCACCAGCTTTAGCCCTTCAGGAAAGTTGCATACATTTTATGTGATATCTTCGGAACACCTGAAGGTCTGAGGATGGGGATAGTGGTAAGAACCTTCCTGGTTACATAAAAACCAAATGCTGTCATTCATTTTTCTTTTTGAGACTTAATAATAAATTAAGTCTGAGGCTAATGGTAACATCACTTGGATTTTCAAGCCAGCAGACCGGGGTTCAAATCCTAGCTCTACCACTAACTAGATTCCTTACCTTAGGTAAGCTACTAAATCACAATGAGCTTTATATCTAAAGTGGGCTATGACCACCCACCCCATAAAGTGGGTATTGAATAAGCTAACATGGCATGCAGAAAACTTACAATATATGTCAGTTTTTCAGTGGTTCTTCTTGTCTGGTAGAGAAGTACAACCTAACCGAAATTCTACTATAACTAACACTTGCACCAAACTTTCTGCTTCACAAAGCATTTTCCCCATAATTGGATTCATAAGAGGCAAGTTGGGGCATTAATTTTCATTAACCCCATTCTGTAGAGGAGGGAGTTGATAGAATCGTGTGTCCCATTTCTGGACCACAATTAATTTTAAAAAATGTTTAATAAGGGAAAGTGAGGAGCATTCGTGGCACAGTGGTTAGAAGCTATGGCTGCTAACTAAAAGATCAGCAGTTCGAAACCACCAGCTTCTCCTTAGAAACCCTGTGGGCTAGTTCTACTCCATCCTATAGGGTTGCTGAGTCAGAATCAATGGCAACATGTTTGGCTTGGGATTTGGGGTAAGCAGCATTAATACCACAAACCTTCAAGAACATGGCATTGCTGACATAGTGCAGAGCTAGCAGATTTGGTCTTTGCATAGGTCTGTGTACTTGGAATTTGTTGTATTACTTCATTGTTAAGACGACTAAGGAAGTTCTAAGCCTATGAAAATAAGTTTTTATATTTCAGTATATATTCAGATTCAAGTTGTTTGGGTACTTACTCAGAATCAAGGAGTGATTAGGATTATTACCTTAAGTGTTCACTGGATGTCAAGGCATTGGAATGTCTTCAGTCAGGCTCTGTGTTGCCCCTGGTGCATCCTTCTTGCTCACTAACACATCCTCTGCATACACCTGGCCTGTGTTGGCCACACAGAGTAATGCTTTACTCAACTCAGAGAGCTATGTGTAGGAGAACTGTATCTGGAGTAGGAGAACTCACTGTGTAGACTTGGGCCCATAGCCTGTAGAATTTAGAAGGAAAAAAATACATCTTCTTTCTCCATTCTTTATCTGGGCCATAAGATTGTATTTCCTTTTCAGGCCTGAGTTATATGCATACATACCCCCAATCCATTATTACCTGCCTCTCTAGTCTCTTGCAGGCATGATGAGAAGCTGGTTGGGTATGGTGATCATTTCCACTTGGAACTTATTATGATCTGGTCTGCCTCTCATATGATCTCTGGGACTGAGCAGAAACCCTGAAAATACCATAACATTAGCAAACTGCTTTGGGTGCCTTTTCAGCTCTCACTACCTCTCCTACCCACCAGCTATTCAGTCACTTAATTTTTTCCTCCAGTCACTGCTACCCCAAAAATATCCATGTAGCAATGTCCCCACAAGGAATAAACATTTTCCCCCTCTTTAGCCTCCATGCTTCTCCTTATCCCATAGCAGACCCAAAGGCCATACCATGGCACCTACCCAGGTCAGTTGTCCTACCTGTGTGATCTGAAGTTCCTGCAGATTCATGAGATGGGAATCAGTCTGACTAAGCTCATTAATGTTAGTATGTGCCCAGTTAGTTAGGGAGAGTTAAGGAAATAGAGTGTTTGCATTTTAAAGAGGATATGTGCATTTGCAAGATTACTTTTACCTTCTTCAGACAGACATGATGTATGGAATACCTGATGGTGCAGTAGTTAATTAAGAACTCAGCAGCTAAAGAGAAAGCTTGGCAGTTCAAATCAACCCTATAGGGCAGTTTCACTCTGCCCCACAGGGTCACAAAAGTCAAAATCAACTTCAAGGCAAACAATATTTTGGTGTCATTTTAAATAATAATGACAGCAGTTTAAACAGGTAAGCTTCCTAGGACCTGTCTTAAGTAACAGAAATTTCATCTCTCTAAATCTTCCTGAGTTATACGTCTAGAATCTCCAGATCTTTTTCTTTCTGGCTGATTCTTCTCTTCTCTGGTCAGATGACACTGGAAATAATTTCCTTATGTCTCATCTATAACATTTTATTATCACCAGTTGTCCAACCATGAATACCTGACATCATCCTGACTTGCTTTCTGCCCCACTCTGAATACTTCTGAATACCAGCTCCCATGGACTGGTATTTATCTGTTCCATAGTGTACATCTGTGTGTTCCTCTGACTTCCTGGTATCTGCTTCATTGAAGGCTTCTTTTGATCTTCTCTGTACCATTTGAATGGTTTCCCTACTTTTCACCTGATTCTCAGACATCCCCCTTCTAATCTGTATTCATGTTGCTGCAGAATTAGCTCCCTGTCATCACTGGTAATCCTTCAGTGACTTGCAGTTCTGGAGATTTCTGAGACCCTTCAGTAAGTCTATGAGACCATCCTTTTTCTATAACATGTTTTGATGAAGTTAGATTTTCTTCACTACTTCAACTGAAACAACATAATGCAATAGATTGAATGCAGAAGCAGATATGAAAGCCAGCTGTCTTTTATAAGCCAGACATTAAAGACATTTACAAAAATGTAAAATGTCACCCTTCTCTTTCCTTTAAGACTATATTGCTTTTTTAATTTAAAAATATTTATGTTAACATGTAGTGAATATTATTGCTATTCTTGAATGATGAATTAATAGTTTTTAATTTCCTGGCTTTAATTTTTATTACAGCAAATATCAGTAGCTATAACCCATGTGTATGTATTTTTAAAAAGACTCTTTTTGTTCCTTAGTAAGTTTTAAGAGGATAAGAGTTTCCTGAAACCAAGATGTTTGAGAACCATTGACCCGGCGGATAAAGCCCAGATTCCTTTGGTTATCGTTCAGTTGTTAACCATCTGGTTCCTAGCAGCCTGTTCCACCTCTTCTCTCACCACTTCACTTTATGATCCTCCCCACTGCACACACCACACCGTCCGTTAGATGCACATGCAGTATGCTCCGGCTGCCACCGCTAACATTCCCAGCCCACAAAGTCTTTAGCTGTGTGTACGTGTTTGCTTATTTTCCTGTCTTTGAGCTCCCTAAAGAATGGAGACTCTGTTTCATTCCTTTCTGTATCTCTGGTCTAATCTAGAGCTTAATCTAAGTGAGATTCAGTAAGTGTTTGATTTAATTACTATGGTTTATCAAATAGGGTCGCCATGAGTCAGATCCAACTCAACGGCACTTGGCTGGCTTATCAAATAAGATGTCATTAATTGTAACATATACTGCTACTTTATAAGTCACCAAGAAAGATAAAATGCTGCCAATTAAACTATCACATGTTGTCATTTATGTCTTACAATGCAGAAACGTGTATGGATAATACACAGAATTATTAAATTGGGTTGTGGCTGACTGGGTGTCTTAGGCTGGGTTCTCTAGAAAAGTAAAACCAGTAAAGCACATAAAGATATAGAGAGAGATTTATATAAAGTAGATGGCTCACACAGTTGTAGAGGCTGGAATGTCTCAGGTCAAGATAGAGGCTTCTCCTGCTTCAAGTAGCCACAGGGGCTTGATAAACCCAAGATGGGGCAGGTCTGAGAGCAGGGCTCTTCTCACAGGCTGCAAGATGTGTGAATCCCCAAATCAGTAGGCAGGACTGCAGGCGAGCTGCTAGTTCAAGCCCTGAGAACAAGAGGTCGGGTGAACAGGAGCCAGCTGCAGGATCCAGAGCTGAGCAAAAGCCCTTGAACCTTGCCCGAATGTCCATTTGTGTTCGATGAAGGCCACATCTCTGAAGAAATTCACTTTCAGCTGATTGGGTACTCACGGCAGAGCCCATCATGGAGGTGATCACAACGCGACTGCCAGACTAGTTCGTCACTGCCTACCCACTAAGAGCCATGGCCCAGCCAAGTTGGCACACAGCTGTAGCCATGACACTGGGTAATGTCCCTGGCTCTCTGCCACTGAATTCTCCTTTAGGACCCAGCCTCAGTAAACCCATCTGTATACTGAACTCCAGAGGAACAAAGAAATTTACATTTGAAATTTGGAAAGAAATCAGTGGAACTGTGCCATCACTAACTGAACTTGTATTCTGCCTTTATGGTTTGTTTCTTTGGATAAGTGACAAGAAATTCTCCCTAAGATTACTGGAGATTGATACAAGTGCTACCTGATGTGGCATTTAGATCCAAACAAATGCTGGCTCTAGAAACGTATGTTCTTTTAGATGTTAAATGCAATCACAACAAAAATGTGTTCCCTAGAATAGGGAAATGAAGGGGGATCTTTACTTTTCTTTATGGGGTTTTCATGTCTTCCTTCTTCTTCACCAGTGAAGTTCTCCTTTGCCTTTTTACACTGCCTGGTGACACTCTCCATAGTGACACTGTGGTAGCAGTGGCTAAGGTGGAATTCTCAGTTAAGACTATTTGAGTTCAAATCGTGGTTTCCCACTAATACTTTCCTAAATTATTTTCACCTTTCCCATACAAATCAAAAAACCAAAACCAAACCCACTGCTGGCAAGTCAATTCTGACTCATAGCAACCCTAGAGGTCAGAGTAGAACTGCTCCATAGAGTTTCCAAGAAGCACCTGGCAGATTCGAACTGCCAACCTCTTGGTTAGCAGAGGTAGCACTTAACCACTATGCCACCATGTTTCCCATATAAAACATACAGATTGGATACCAGCTGGAGTGTGCCCCCACTGCCAAACAGCTGTCAAACTCTCTGCCCTCCCCTTGCGAATTGATCATCCCTGAGACTATTAAAGACTGCTCTTGAGAGAATAAAAGAGTATGATTCGTTTAGTAGCTAAGGCCAGTTCATCACTGTGCAGTTCTCTAGAGCTTCTACCAGTGACTGTAATAATGTTACACATACATTTGGTCATCAGTCAGCATTATGAAAATGGGAAGCATCCATTTCATCTGTACTACAGTGGAGTACAGTATTTTAAACTGGGCTACTCTGTTTGGTTTTAATCAGTTTCCCAAGCCTGGCTATGTATTAAAATCACCAAAACCCTGGTGGCATAGTAGTTAAGTGCTATGGTTGCTAACTAAAATGTAAGCAGTTCACATCTGCCAGGTACTCCTTGGAAATTCTATGGGGCAGTTCTACTCTGTCCTGTAGGGGTGTTTTGAGTCAGAATCAAGCTGGTGATAGTGGGGTTGGCTGGCTTTTAACTCACCCCCATGCCCAGGCCTCACCCACCATCAATTAAGTCAGAATCTTTGGGTGTGGTGGCAAGGCATCAGCTGATTGTAATGTAAAAACCACTGGCTAAGAAACCAAAAAAGCCATTGCTGTCAAGTCAATTCCAACTCATAGCAGCTCTGTAGGTCAGAGGAGAACTGCCCCATAAAGTTTCCAAAGTATGCCTGGTGGACTTGAACTGCCATCCTCTATGGTTAGCAAACATAGCACTTAATCACTATGCCACCAGGGTTTCCCTGGCTAAGATGATAGTTCTTAAACTTGAACATGTAGCAAACCACCAGGAGGGCTTGTTTAAGCACAGACTGGTGATCCTTTTGCTGGAGATTCTGATTCAGTAGACCTTGGGTAGAGCCGAGAATTTATGTTTCTAAGTTTCCAGTGATCCTGAAGTTCTGGTTCAAGGTCCACATTTGGAGAGTCACTGCCTTTGACTCACGGAGGCTGCATGGTGGAGCAGTGGATCCTTGACCAAACCCACTGTCAGTTAGGGAGGAGGGAAAGGAGAAAAGGCGCTAGAGAGGTAACTAGCAGTATCCACTACAGAAAATAAGAATCAAAGTCAGAACTCATTGCACCATTTCTCACAGTAGCAAAAAGAAAAATCCTAAGTGCCCATACAATAAAATACTGCCCCCAACAGTAAAGAACAGTGATGCATCTGTGAAACATCACAAAACATGGATGAATCTGGAGGGTGTTACGCTCAGTGAAAGAAGTTGGTCACAAGAGGACAAATGCTGTCTTAGACCTCTGTTATAAAAACCCAAGGAAAGGTTTACACACAGAAAGAAACAATCTTTGATGGTTTTAAGGGAGGAAGGGGCTGTGGAAGGAAAAACACTAAATGGACAATAGATTAGCAGTAACTTTGGTGAAGGATAAGACCAAGCACAACACTGGGGAAGCCAGTGTAACCTGAGCAAGGCAAGGTCTTGGAACTTCAGAGACATGTCCAGACTTCCTGAGGGACTGAATTGCTGGGTTGGAGCAGGGAGACCGTGGTCTCAGGGGGACATCTAGCTCAGTTGACATAGTTTCGTTTATAAAGAAATGTTCTACACCCTACTTTGGTGAATAGTGCCTGGGGTCTCAAAGGCTTGTGAGTGGGCATCTAAGATACTCCACTGGTCCTACTCCATCTGGAGTAAGGCCGAGTGAAGACTGCCAGAGACATGGGAAAAATAAGTCAAAAGGACTAGTAGACCATAACTAGCACCGCCTCTTCCCAGCCTGAGTCTGGCACAACTAGATGGTGCCTAGCTACCACTACCGACTGCTCAGACAGAGGTCACAAGAGAGGATCCTGGACAGAGCTGGCTGGAGAAAAGTGATGAACAGAATTCTAATTTGCCAAAAAAAAAAAAAAAAAAAAAAAAATTACCCGACTTACTGGTCTGACAGACTGGAGAAACCCTGAGAGTATGGCCACTCTTAAGTCAGTACTGAAGTCAGTCCTGAGGTTCACCCTTCAGCCAAGGATTAGACAGGCCCGTAAAACCGAACAAGACTAAATGGGCACACCAGCCCAGGGGCAAGGACGAGAGGGCAGGAGGGGACAGGAAAGCTAGGAATAGAGACCCCGAGGCCAGGAAGCAGGGGGAGTGTTAACATGTTGTGGGGTTGGCAACAAATGTTACAGAACAATATGTTTTGTGTTGTTGTATGTTGTAACAGAGCAAATGAGAAACTGATTTGCTCTGTATAACATTCATCAAAAGTATGATAAGAAAAAAAATCACTCAGAAGTGCTGGGGGATTAGGGACTGTTAGAACTTCAAAGTTTCGTGTCATGTCTCGAGATTCACTGAGAGTTAGTCTTTATTCTCTGTCAGGAAGGAAAACAGCACAAGGACTGTGCTAGGCAGGGTGATACAGCAAAGGGACAACACGAGAGGACCTTTGGCTCTCACTGTTAACTGCAGGCTGGCTTTTGCAAATCAAAAATCCAAGCTGGATTTTTTTTTTCTGCCTTTATGAAAATATTGGCAAGTGTTCTTTACAGAGAACAGGACTCTTCAGTTCTGAAGGATAAGTCCTTCACACGGAAAATATGAAGAAGTAACACTTTCAAATGTGACATTAACCCCAGAAACTTGGGTGCACTGGGCCCTTATGAGTATCGTGTTGCTTTGCTGTCCTTTACATTTTAAGTTGTGATTTTAAATTTGCATACATCAACATCTCTTTCCTGCAAATAAAACAAAGCTTTAATAAGACAGTCTCACTGTAAGCAGTGCCAGTAGAGACTAGGGAATAAAATATTTTAAAAAATTCAATTTTATGGCTTTTGATTACATTCCATTACATGGTTGGAGGAATCTAGGTGAGGTGGGTCGTGCTCAGACTTAGGAGAATTGTTGAATTATGCAAATTTAAATGTTAACTTTTAATGAGAAAATTCCGTTTTCTATATGGAAGTACTTTTGCAAACATATATGCTAGGATGGAACATAGAAATTAATTTAGGGGCTGTTATTTGAGCTCCCACTTCTCTTACGTTACTTTGCAGAGATTACTTAACTTCCCAGAGCTGCCTTGGTTTCCTCAACCGTAATACACTTACGATGAGTATAATATCTGCCTTAAGGATTATGGTTAGAGTTAATTAAGAAGGGTGTAAAAATATTTCACAGGTTGTAAAATATCTTCCAAACATGGGTGGTTATTTTACTTTTGTCTTTAAATAACCATAATATCTTTTTTTACAAAATAAATTTTATTGTGATTTAAGAACAATTTAACAATCTATATCAATTTGCCATATAACACCCAGAACTTTCACCACTCCTCTATTCTAACTACTCTCCCCTCTCTCCTCCCCACCCCACTGGCACTCCCTGCAGCATACTTCCCCTTTCATCCCGTGACCTTTTGACCAAGATCTGACCCCAAGATCTTAACATCTCACTTCTGGCGTTGACAGTCCCAGAGGACTGTTTCTAAGGCAGTCTCGTGTATGACAGGTTTGTTCCTCACCAACCACACTTCTTGTTTTGTATAGCCCAGTTCAGTCCTTGTCAGGAGAGCTGGCTGCGGTGTTACATGCAGGTTAGGTTAGAGTCTGGGGGCCACGCTCCCAGGGGGCCCTTCTATCTGATAGATCATCAGGCATGGTCTTTTTGTAGAGTTCTAACTCTGCCCTCTACTCTTTCTCCTGCTGCGTCTGGGGCTCCATACTGTGTACCCCCTCCAAGCAGTTATTGGTGGTGGCCAAGCACCATCTAGTTCTTCTGGTCTCTTGCTGATGCAGACACTGGCTTGTGTGCCCCGTCCATCTGATGGGCTTGTACGTTCCTCCTGTCCTTGATGTACACTGTTTACCTCTGGCCCAGGTGGGTTGGGACCAATTGATGTTACTTAGGTGGCAGCTTGCCAGCTTCTAAGATCCCAGATGCCACTCACCCAGGTGGTATCCATAACTTATTTCTCTTGTACTACTGTTAGCAAGTTCTATGCCAAAAAAGAAAGAAATGCGAAAGGCAGCGTAACATGTCCTCATCGAATTCTAATTCAGTAGACTCCTCCTTCATGCACATAGACCTTGTCAGCAGGGGCTTCTCTAACTAGGCATTGTCTTGCGTGTCAGAATCTGGTACAGTTCTGGGAGATGTTTCTGAAATTTGAACAGAAATTTTAAAATTAAGAAAAGGTGTCTAAGGGAGGTAACTTCATGTTGGCTGTGTCATACATCTTCTCTGAAGGCTTTCCTAGAAGTTGAATCAGTACCTACAAATATGATGGATGCTGGGGATTCTTCAGGGTAGTATCTGAGAAGCCCCCAGAACGGATAACAGATTGCCTCTGCAGAATCTCTTTTCCTGCCTTCTGCTGCTGCTCACTCATTTCCTGTCCCTGTCTTTGGGTCATTTCAGTCACCCAGATTTCTCTTTTCTGCTCCTCTGTCAGCCAAGCACAGCCTACTTCATGTGACATACCAGGCACTTAGTACAGTGCGTGGTGTAGAAGAGGTCTTCAATAAATGACTATTCTTAAACAGTTACTCTGTTCACTACCTCTAGCACCTAGAACAGCCCATAATACATAGTAGGTGCTCAAAATATATTTGTTGAATGAATTATCATTACCTTTTTATTCTACCGTGTTTACTAAAACATTTGAGTATGTTTTCTGTGTTAAGCACTGGACAGGTGCTGAAGAGACAGTGTTTAGTAAGAGTAGCTGTGGTCCCTACCTTAAAATAGTTACTATGGTGCAGCCCGAAATAATCACACAAACAGAAAGTTCTAAACTTAATGAGCACTACAAAGAAGAGTCTTACAGGTGAACAGAACCCTGATGGTATAGTCAAGACAGGCTGCAGTGGAGTTTGAAAGATAGGGGTTAATCACACAAAGAGAGAAGAGTGCAGTGTGGCCCAGGGCCCTGTGGGGGAAGGAGTGTGGTGAGGACAAAAGGCTGAGATCTGGAGCCAGGCCCGGAGACCTGGTCAGAAGCCAGCGTGATGCAGCGTGGAGCCAGTGGGAAAGGAGAGGTGAGTGGGAGGCCGATGAGCAGGGCCTTGTGCGCCACATGAGCGGACTCCATGGTCCTGCCGAGAGGAGCCGACGGTCCGTGCAGCCGGTCAGAGCGCAGAGGGAGAGGAGGAAAGGGCTGGGCTCATGTGTTTAGTGATGCCCGAGGTGGAAGAGAAATCCCCTGCAAAGGAGACGGTGAAAGGGCAGCAAGAGAGGAAAGAGAGTGTCCTGGAGCAGCAAGTGTTGGAAACCAAAGTGTTTCCAGGAAAAGGAATGTGGAGAGTGCCATTTGGTGAGAGGCCAAGAAACTGGAGGATTGAAAGTGGCCATGAGGTTTAGCAAGGTGAAGGTCATCCGTGGCTTTAAAGGAGCTGTACTGGAGGAATAGGGGCAGGACGTCAGAACGGGGTGGGTCAGGAGTGAGCGGGTCTGGGGAGAGGGAGCCAGTGAGCTCAGACAGTTTGGGGAGACATTTAATGACAAAATGAGAGCAAGACAAGGCTGCATCCGGCACAGGGTGGAGAACTGAGAGGCCGCACTTTACATGTCAGTGCGAGAGCTGTCCCTAAGCTGCCAGGGACGGTTACTGGTGGTGAGTGCTATAGGCGTGTGAGCTTCAGAGGATGGGAATTGCACGCTGGTGGTGAGCTCCAGGGCAGGGACAGCTCTAGAGATGAATCCTCTGCCCATATGTGGTTGGTGCTCAGGGTATGTTTCCTGGCTTTGCCAATAGATGCTCGTGCTGGGTACATAATTATGTTATGCTTAATGAGAAGAAGCAAGGACGCAATCCTCCAGTCCTGTGATCAGTGAGTCTGGTTAGCACGGCACGTTAAGTATTTTAATGATGTCCCTAAGTATTCCTCTCAAAGTAAGACAGCTGTCTTCCCACAGGCAGAGCCTAGGCATAGGGTGTGCCAGTTATGCAGTGACTCCAGAGAGAGCCCTGGAACCCTCCAAGATGAAAGGATGCTGTAGTGTACTTTGAAATGCCTTGGTCAGATGAAGAAGTGGAAGTGTGGATCTTTCCAAGAAGACGGGAAAACAGAGATCCAGGAGTGCCCCAAGAAGGGGACCGTGGTCCTGCTCCAGGCGTCTGTTAGATCAGGCCTCGGCATCCCTGGTCATACCAGTAGATGAGTGGGAGGAAGGGAGAGGGGTGTGTGGGCAAGCCCTGCAGTAGGGCGTTTGAGCAGGGTTACAGGTATTCAGAAGGCTGAAATCAGCCCATTTGTTGGCTTCCAGCTGTGGCCTGGAGGTCATGATGAGGTCGTGGACAGCCACCTGAAAGTGAAGGAGGGGCAGTTCAAAAGGAAGCTGGAGTGACTGGGCAGCTTTCTCGTCTGAACACACAAAATTACATCAAAGCAGCCATCACTACAACATTGGAGAAGGCCTTCAGGTGGAAAAGAGGCCTAGGACAATACTGCCTCATTATGTCACTGGTGTTATTTTGACCTATGGTAAGTGCAAAATAACTGAGCTGGAACATAAAGCTTAGTGCTTAAACATTTTCACTGTAGAAATTCAGTAGGGACGAAGAATGTCTGACATTTTAACCAAAACATTGGTCCGACACAGTCACGACATACATCACTCTTTTGGCACGTGTCTTAAGTGCGGCTCCCTGGAAGCAGACCTTGAGCCCTGAGACAGGGAGCCATGTGAAAGTGACATACTTGGAAGCGTTCCCAGGAATAGTCAATAGGGACATGGGGGGTAGGGCTGGAAAGGATGTGGAATCAAGCAGAAGCCCACAGAGGTTAACTTGGGGGCAGTCTCTTGCCAGCTGTGATCAGAACACAGATTGCATCTTAGACTTGTCCCCAGCGAGTAAGGGGGCGGGAGTGTTTATGTTCCTGCACCCATCAACTGTTGGTTAAGGACACTTGGGATTGCCAGGTACCATTTAAACACTTCAGATTAGTGACTTAGAACAAAAACTTATACTGCTGTCAAGTCAAGTCCAATTCATAGTGACTCTAGGGGTCAGAGAAGAACTGCCCCATAGAGTTTCTGAGGAACACCTGGCGGATTTGAACTCCCTACCTTTTGGTTAGCAGGCATACCGCTTAACCCGCTGTCACCAGGTTTTCCAAGTGACTTAGAAGTTAACTCATTTAATACATTTAGAGCGTTTAGAACAATGCCATAAATTATTATTATTATGGGTGTTTTTATTTTCACCACTACCCTCGTCCCTTCCTCTCTTCTCCCATCTCTCTGATCTTCATCTCTCTTCCCTTTTGGGAACTTCATTCTCACACTCGTACTGCATTCACAAGCTATTGCATCTCCCTCCTCTGCCCTGTGACTCCACCTGTTCAGTCGCCTCCTGTGAGAAACAGGCTGGACGTTCCATCTGAAGGCTGAAGGTGAGCTGGGAAGGACTAATCGGAAGCAGTCCATCAGGTTGCGCCTTGGTGAGAGACATAAACAAAAGTCCCCCTGGACATAATCCCACAGGCTTCTCTCTGCATTTTAAACTGTGATGATAAATGAGTGTGACCAGGGTTTTGCTTCTTGCTTTGGAGATGTGGCTTCTGGAGATGTTACCCCCTCAGTAACGTTTTTCGGTAGACGATGCTTTGGCAGAATCATTGCCAGTCTGAGAAGCCACATTTCCTTGTTCAGTGAATACTTGGAAAATACAGAGTTCTGAAAACGGAGAAATTATTTATAGACACCAGAGAGAATTGAAAGTATAAGTTTAAAGGAAAGAGGGTAATCTCTGTATAGGACATTTAATTGTTTTTGAGAAAGCTGGTCCAGGTTTCCAGGCAAAACCTTCTTGTGTGTGCAACAGGGAATGAGAATGAGTTGGCCAGGTGTCAGGTAATTGTTACTTAAAAAGCACTAAATTCCTCAGCCTTTTCTGCTCAGTATAGAGTTGTGGGTACAATCTGGAATGTGAGGCCCACTGATTTTCATTTTTATTTTCTTCAAAAAATTTTTTAAAAGAAGGAACAAGGGCCAGAGAGACCTCAGCTAAGATGCTGTTAAATCTTGAGAGAGATTGGAGGTCACATATTTCCATTTGCTTCCTCCTTTTTTTTTTTTTTTCCTGAACAGGATTTTTTTCCTTAGAAAGTGTACAAGAGTTGTAAAACCATATGCATTCAGAGCTGAAAGGAAGTTTCCTTAATAACTGCCATCCTGCTTCACAGATGAAGAAGCCGAAACTATCCTGAGAGGATAAGTGAGTTGTTCAAGATCCAGAGCTGGTTGACGTGAGGGCAGAGGCGTAAATGTGAGCCCGCAGACTCCAGAAGCAGTGCTCATTCTAGGCCTTCCGCTCTCCTCCCATACTCTCCCTGCCTTGTACTCCAGTCACAAGGAATCTTTGGGGGCAATCATTGACTGGCAGGACTGGCTCCCTGCTGTTTAGCCCCCAGCCCTAAGGTGTCCTCCCAGCAGCTGCCCTCACCACTCACCATCCAGTCCCATTTCACTGTATTGCCTTAGTTTACTTCTGCACGGCACTTAGAATTATCTGATTTTTCTTTTTTTTTTTGTTTTTGGCTTTCTTTGTTGCCTGTATCTCCCTGCTGAGAGCCAGTGCTGTGTTCCCGCACCAGAAATAGTGTCCAGCAAATAAAAGACCCCAACAAACATGGCATTGAGGTAGGATAAACTAGACAGAGGGATGATGGGCAGGTTCGTTGGGTGGTCCATATTGTTAGTGAGACCCTGTATAGAAAGGACTGTCTGTCAGTGCTGTCCACTAGAAGGCAAAAAACCAAAGTTGTTGCCACCAAGTCTATTCTGACTCACAGCGACCTTGTCACATAATTTTAACTTCTCTAATAACTTTATTAGAAAAAGTGAAAAGAAATAGGTTACATTAATTTTAATAATATATTTTATTTAATCCAACATATGCATAACATTTCAATGTGAAGTCGATATAAAAGAATGTAGGTGAGGTATTTTACATTCAGTTCTTCACATGAAGCCTTTGAGATCCTGGGTATTAACAGCCCACATCTGTTTGGATACAAAACTTTCATCATCAGAAATACTTGATCAGCTTTTAGATTTCATAACAATTATAGTTGGTAATATAGATCCTAAAGTTTAAACATTTTCTAATAACTGGATCATTTACCAGTTTTTTTAATTAGTTACAGTAAAGTAAATTTAGCTCCTCAGTTGCCCTAGCAGCTGGTCAGGTACTTAGTGTCACACGTGGCTAATGGCAGGCAGCACAAGTCTATGTCAGTTGTGTCAGGCTATTGTTTTGAAGTTCCTTAGCCCATCCTGGTAGACACCCTGGTGGTGCAGTGGTTAAGGGCTATGGCTGTTAATCAAAAGGTTTGCTGTTCAAATCCACCAGCACTCCTTGGACACTCTATGGGGCAGGACACTCTATGGGGCAGTTCTGTTTTGTCCTCTAGGGTCGCCATGAGCCGGAATCGACTCAGCAGCAGTAGGTTTTAGCCCTTCCTGCTTGGTACACTCCTGTGGGTACAGAGTCTGGTATGTAAGGCCCACTGACGTGGAACCTTATGTCCTTGTGCCAGGAGTAAATGACTGTGTCTCTAGCCTGTCAGCTTCCTGGCCATCAGGCTAAGAGACAGGAGTTGGTGAATCCTTATAGAACCTTCGGAACCAAGTTGCTTTACTGAGATTTGTTCTAGAAGATCAATGTCAAGGGATTCTCACAGTGCCCACAGTGAACACGTTGTCCAGTTATTTTTTAATAAAAGATGTGGACACGCAGGTGGAGGCACTTCGCGAGGCAGGTGGCATCAGGCTTACTGAACTCAGAGTTTAGGAAGCACAGAGAATCACATGGAGCAGCAGCCCTGACTCCAGAACCACCCTGCTTGGTGACTGTGATTGAGGGGCCATGCCAGCAGGCACCCAGCTAAGACAGCAAGTGTATGTCTCTCTACAGGAAGCCTTTCTGTCTCGGTCCTCTGGCAGGCCCTGAGCTTAGGAGCCTCACTCCTCAGAAGATCATTTTGAGGACCCGCTCCCTCAGGGGACCTCTGTGGATGCATCCTGGCTTCTGCTTCCTTCTCTGATGGTATCTAAGCTTTGTACTCCTCGCCCAGCAGCACTGTGTCCTCCCAGTTACCAAGGTGCTGACTGATGCAGGAGTAGAGGTGCTATTTCTCAGTTTTTCCTACATTTAGACCAGGAGGCTGAGATACTGTGCTGTCAGCTAATTCCATCAAAGGAAATTCTTTCATGGTGTATGTGTCCCTCAGGAGAGGAACAAGGATTAGCATTATACTCGGAAATATTGGATGTCACAGGCTGCTGTTATGGCTGTAAGTTAATTACCAAGTGACAGCTCTTCCCTGCTAAGAACGTTAGTAGACTAACTAAAATTGAGATGTCTGGGGCTAGAGATGCCCAGAAAACCAAGGTGCTTGGTGAGCAGACAGAAAAATGAAGTCTGTAACGGAGAAAACTGTCTCCAATAAATTCTTGAACTGAAATATTTTCACAAGTAGAGTTCTTTCCCAAATGACGATGCTATCCGGAATGGAGTTCTTAACAAATATTCCTGTGTGAAGTTTCTCCATGTAACTTCTGAGTGGTACCAGGTGATCGGGTGCTCTTTGGTTCTCATTCTCCTCCACTGTACTTCTAACAGTGCCAGGATCATGCTAGGCGATGGAAATAGAGAGACACGAGCCCTGCCCTCCCAAACCCCAAGTCTAGTGGCGAGAGAGGCTTCACACAGAGAGCAGGTGTGGTTAGTCATGACCCCTCCTTATCAGGCAGAAACACCTACTGCCTGTATGGCTCTGTGAAAAACTCTGGGAGTACAGAAGGATAAGACATGATCTCTCCGCTCTGGAAGTTTATAGTTTAATCAAGAAGATGGAGACAGAATATGAAAATGCAAAATGACAGAACATCTGCCACTGACAGGTGAGAAGGTGGCTTCTTTCAGGAGTCCTAGGAAGTCACTCATCAAACCGTGATCTTAAGTCCAGCTTAACTGATAAAAAAAGTGGTGTTTGTGCCACTTTCTGACTCCTCTAAGTATGTTTTAATTGGTTCTAAACTTAGAGACAAATAATAATTAGTCACCATGACCCACACAACAACCCAAAGAAACTGGCCCAAACAAGCTTTTGTACTTCAGTAACTGTTCCTGTCAACTTTGCAGGAGACACACATTTTTTTTTATCACCATGTTACCATTGAGAAAGGAGTCTGTGGGTAGTACAGTGGTTAAGGGTTCGGCTGCTAACTGGAAGGGTGGCAGTTTGAACACACCTCAAGGCACCCCCAAAGAAAGGCCTGGAGATCTTCCTCTGAAAGATCACAGCAACTAAACACCCTGTGGCACTCAGTTCTGCTCCACTATATGATTCATTCTAATTCATGATTACCTCAAAACACATGAGGTAATCATGAATTAGAATGAATCATATAGCAGCTGTGTGTGTGTGTGTGTGTGTGTGTGTGTGTTACGATGAAGGAAATGGAAATCCAAAGAAGCCAAATGTTGTGCCCAAGATCCTGGAAGTGGGAACTTGGACCCAGGTCATTGGACTGCAGACGCAGTATTTTTTTCCAGAATCCTTCTCAAACTCATCACTAGTAAGTTGATCCTGACTCATAGTGATCCTACTGGGGGGGGGGGGAAACCCATTGCTGTTGAGTCGATTCCAACTCTTTGAGAGCCTATAGGACAGAGAGTTTCCAAGAAGTGGCTGGTGGATTCAAACTGCTGATCTTTTTGGCTAGCAGCCAAGTTCTTAACCACTGCATCACCAGGGCTCAGCATCCCATATTTCACCCAAGTCACAGTCCTCGTCCTGGGGAAACAGAGCAACCCACTAAAGACTGTTGTCCCATCTGATTGTGTGTTTCATCTTGAGAATTTTGCAGCTTCAGCCAGTGAACTTGTCCAGCCTCTCCCTTGCAATCTGCCTCATCTTGTTGTAGCAGCTTTGGTGGTTGGTCTTTTCTTTCCCCCATGAGTCTGTTTAGAGAAGTAAAACAAACAATAACTGGGTAGAGGTGTTGGCTTCCCAGTCAGATATTGGCTGGGTAGTATTTGGGGAAAGAAATGTAACCCGTCGAGGCGTTGGGCCATTCCTTGCGTAAGCTGGTGAGTTGGTAGCTCGTTGAGACTCATTATTTTTCTGTTAGCAGGCTCTGGTTGTGCCATCCTTATGGCTGTATTTTTAGAAGCCTTAGATTATTATAGCAACTGTGAAAATGGTTGGCAAAAGAAATCTGTCTCCCCTGTATACATCCTGCCTAATTGTTTCTTGAATTAAATTTATCTTCATCCAGCCCTCAGGGAACACTGCACTGGCCCTGCTGCTGGCGACAAGCTGCTAGCCTGGGGCGCTTGCTGCGGGGCCTCCAGATGATGAGCAATGTAGCAGGGTGCTGGCCGTCCTCCTGCTCACCCAGTTGTTTATTTGGGGTGCCAGCTGGGCCTGGGAGGGGAGAAGTGGGGAAGGCCAGTGAGGAGGCCTGTGTCACTGCAGCATCTCCTTCACGGCCCAGTGAAACATGAGCAATTTATGTTGAGTCTAATATCCTAGTCACAACTTTGAAACCTGGTTCAAGCTGATGTAACAAGAGGAAGAAACAGTAATGGGACAGTTCCGCTGTTTGTCAGAGGGTGACAAGAAATTGAGGAAGTGTATAAGCAGCAAACTAGTGGGCTGCCTCAGAGCGGTGAAGGACCTGAATGTTTCCTCTTAAATTGTTTCTCTCACACTGTGGTTAATTATAGAAAAGCTTTGAAGCAGCAAGAAAAAACTAGAGAAGCGATGCTTGGTGTCCTGCGAAGGATGTTTCACCACCACTGCCTGGGTCCTGCAGTGGTCTCTCATGCCCCGGATGCCCCACCGCTGTCTGTCAGGCCCTCACCTGCTGTATCCCCCAGCCTCTATATGGCAGGCGTAAACATATCTGAGAGCCTACCTTGGACTCCTGCCTCAGTTTCTTCACGTGACACTCGTTTTCTGTAGACGTTAGAACCCTGCCCTCTGGCCTACTGAGCTTCTGCCAGTGTCTACCTCAAGGTACTGAATTCCGTTTCCATAAGGCCTCAGCACTGAGGCCTGCCCCCGGCAGGCTGGTCACCCCCACTGTGACCGGGAAAGCAACTTGGCCTCCAGTCTTTGAGTACTGCCTGAACTCCCGCTGCACAAATAAGCTCTCATTACCTACCCACATTGGGGCCAAATGTTCTTCATCACTTTGGACAGCTTGAATTGGCTTTCCCAACTTGCTGGTGGCAACGTCATATATAGCCAGGTTAGTGTTCTCTAGCTCCCTCTCTTGCTGGGTACCAGCTGCATTCTCAAATCATCCCTGGTCCACTGCCAAGGGGCTGTTGTCCCTTACTCTTGTGCCCACCCAATATAGTTCATTTTTCCTTCAGTGTTTACAGTATTTCCAGAGACAAATGCATGATGGGAGCAGTGAAAAAATTGTAAAGCTACCGTGGTTTTCACTTTATTTCTCCAGGATGAGGGTGACATGGTACAATAAGCCAAGCTGAGGGCCCCACAGTGAAAAAGAATTAAGTGATAAAGATAAAATGATGTAAGTAAATAGAAAAGGGTCCTAGTTGAGTCCAGAACTAGAATGAAGATATGAGGAGATATGTTCAGGGTGGTGGGAGGCAAGAGAAGGCTAGAGAGAAAGAGGAAGAAAAGCAGAAGACAAAGAATTAGAGTTGAGAAGATGGAAAATTACTTTTAGCCACACCTACCACTATAGTTATAGATCGTAATGGCAGAGACAGTTTTAAATCATTATATCTTATTTGTCATTCAATTAAAATTTCCACAGTAAAAATTTTTTTTGAAAAGTCCAGCATAGGGTGGTCCCAAAATCCCACTGGTCTGACCTTTGATGATTTATACACTTCCTGGTAAATCCTACTGATTAACCACCAAGACCATGTCTACTAACTGCATAAGTTACCTCTTGGGATAAAGTTTGAAGTGTGTCTGTTGTGGGGTGTGGGGGAGGTGGTAAGCAGGGAACAAGAAAGCAAGTCTATCAGAAATCAAAGTCCAAACATGTTTCAAGAAATCAAAGAGGAAGAATACAAAAGCCACACAAGGCCACCATTTGAGTAACAAAGTTTAAAATTTGTGAAAGCCAAAGCACTACAGTGGAACAGATCTGCCCATGGTATGAAATTATTTATGTCAGGAAAAGTTGCATCAAAGAAGCAGCCAGCCCTCAAGGCTGTGTTGCAGGTTCATCACGTGCTCCCTAATAGCATCATGCTGAACCGTGGAGTCTTCCGTGGTTGCCATGGTTTCTTAGATGTCACATAGGGTAGTCCCTGTTGTCTTTACACCATAACTGATGACGTGGTCATCTGAGGAGAAGCCCAGCTATATGTGGCATCATTTTAAGTTCACTTTGTAGTGAAAAAATTTTCTTTTTACTGAGGAATGAAGAACTTTAAAATTCCTTGTTTAATATGGCTATTTAGGTGATTACCATTGGCACAGTAGAAAAGTTTGTAATAAGAAAGGGAAATTTTACTTTGGGAAAATATACCCACAACATAGATTGTTTTAAACTTCAAAATTTTTACTTTCTTGGGTGTCTGTAGAGTAATATCCAGTAATCTATAATTCTGGCTTGATTCTAGCCCAGGGCTGTATTAGATGACAGATTTCCAATGCAAGATATTGTCAAGGTTAGAAGGTCTGTTTGTGCTATTAACAGAGACAGCTTCAATGTTTAGTCACTGGGATTATGCAGGGTATGTGCACTCATCAAATGCCAAACTATTGAGAATTTTGGATTGTTACATTTTTGGGATTTGGGAGATGGTTAGTGTGGAAGTTCTACTGAATAGTCAATGAAATACAATGATTTGAAATATCTGTATCATTATAAATTCTAACTGCAAGGGAGGGGTTGGCTTTAAAAATTCCATATTGTTTTACCTCTAATTTTCTTTGTCTCTCATGTTCCCATGTTCTGTCTCATCTCTCAAAACAGAATTCTTTGACATTGAGCCAGTTGCTTACACAGCATATGGTATATGCCTAGAACAAGAATCTCTTGGGTTTTGTTCTGTTTTTTCTGTTTATTTTGCTTCATTTGAGGTCTGGTGCTTGACTTATATAGTTCTAATGGGTATCTGGTAGATCGGTGAGTCTGCCTGGGATCTCAGGCAATCCATATACAGTCAAACAGGCACTGAAAGAGAATAGGCAAAGATATGAGCTAGGTACATTCATTCATTCAACAAGTATTTTAGTGCCATTATGTGTTAGGCACTGTGCTGGATCCTAGATATTCCCTAAACAAACAAAAAATTTGAAATCCCAGAAAAGGTCTGCTTTTAAAAGTTAATCCTTTTTCAAAGTAAATTTACTATAAAGTCACTGCAGAAGATACATTGTAAAAGATAGGCCTCGTAAAAACAATTTTATACAGCCAGCTAACAGATACTCATTGTTTTAGACTGGCTGCCATAATAAATAATACCAAAAGCTCAATCGCTTAACATAAGTTTATTTATTGCTTTCACAAACTTCCGAAGTACATATTGCTGGCTGAATGTTTTCCCTCCAAGCTGTGGTCAGCTACCTTCTATCTTATGACACCGTCTTCAGTGCTTGCCTCCGATGTCCTCGTGGAATGGGAAGAAGATGTGACAAGGACGTGTTAAATACTTACCTTCCTCTTGTCTGGAAAGGATGCACATAAAATCTCACAATCTGTTGGCTAGGTTTAGTCACGTGACCCCCATCTAGATGTAAGGGACCTGGGAAATGCTGTCTGCAGTTGGACAGCCCATTCCCAGCAACACATCTATACTATGAGAGAGAACCGTGCCTCCTGGCTAATCGACTGGTCATCTCTATGTTCTTGGCTCTGTGCTCTACCAGGCATTCAGTTCTCTTGACAGCCTGTACTGTATAGTAACATAAAAGCAGTAGGCATTATTTCTTAGATGTGACTAGTTCTCAACACTGTTGCCATGAAACTCCTCCAGAACAGCTTCAGTGTTAGTTTTCTATTATGGAATTCTGTTCTCATCCCTGGTTAGTGTGGTCCCCTTGAAATAAGTGAATAAGTGACCAAAAACACATTAATTTCAAGTTTTGATAGAATCATGGGGAGTTCACAAATTGAAAAGGATAAGAGGAAAGCATGATTCATTTCAACCTCCTGCTGGTAGTATTCAAAGAGGTTAAAAAGTCTGGGAATGTGGTATTAATGACAACAGGCTAACCATGTAAGGTGTCAAAGAGAAAAATTAATAACAGACATCTTTGATTTTAAGTGTTGTGTTTTCCCCTTCCCCCACCCACATAGGCAGATTTTTAGCTGCTAGCCCAGAGACCACCTGCTAATGTGATATCAGTTGATCTCGGTAGAAGGGGTGGGGGCAGGGTTCAGTCAATCATGTTGAAATTGTGATTTTCCATTCTCCCTCCTGTTCTCTTCATGATGCTCATTGTAACTGATTCTCCTTCAAGTCATTTGCTGTTTATTTGACATCAGAGTGGTCTCCGTATATGCATATAGAATAACTGCTCAGAATAATTTCTGCTAAAAAGATTTCAATGTCTTTGAGTTTTCAGTATTTTGTCGCAAAGGCTCTAAAGGGTGCAAGGAGCCGTGGTGGCTCAGTGGTTAAAGTGATTCCTGCAGCTCTATGGGAGAAAGATGCAGTAGTCGGCTTCCATGGAGATTTACAGACTTGGAAACCCTGTGGAATTTCTGTGAGCTGGACTAGACCCAACAGCAGTGGACTTGGGTTTATGTAGGTTGCATTCGGTACAACTCTAGGGGTACCATTCACACTGCAGTCTGTGTCAGTGTCATGTGGCTTATCCACAGAGCTGTGTGGTTGTTGCTGTTGGGTGCTGTCAAGCCAGTGCTGACTCCCAGCATCCCCATGCCCGACAGAAGGAATCCCCTCCCAGTCCTGGGCCATCCTCACAGTTGGTGCGGTGTCTAAACCCACTGTTGCAGCCACTGTGTCAGCCCGTCTCGTTGAGGGTCGTTGTCTTTTTCGATGATCCTCTGCTTTCCCAATCACGATGTCCTTCTCCAGAGACTGATTGCTCCTCATAACATGTCTGTCATGGATTGAATTTTGTCCCCACAAAAAAATATATGTAACAATTTGTCTGGGCTGTGATTCCCAGTAGAGTATGGTCAGCCTGTATTTTTTGATTGACATATATATTGTAAATCTTAATCTCTGCCTGTGGTTAATGGGACTGGATTTGATGGTTAAAGAGGAGTAGAAGAGGACTATAACACCCTTACTAAGGTATGTCACTGATGCACCGTAAAGGGAGTCTCCCTGGGCTGTGGCCTGCACCACCTTTTTATTTTATAAGTGATAAAGGAAAGGAAAGAAGAGAATTGGGGACCACATACCACCAAGGAAGCAGTAACAAGAGCAGAGCGCATCCTTTGCTCTTGAGGTTCCTGTGCTGAGATGCTCACAGGCCAAGGGAAAACTGATGCATCACAAGGTCCTTCTCCGAGCCAACAAAGAGAGAAAACCTGCCCTTGGAGACAGTGCCCTGAATTCAAACTTCTAGCCTATTGGACTATGAGAGGATCAATTTCTGTTTCTTAAAGTCATGCACTTGTATTTCTGTTACAGCAGCACTAGCTGACTAAGACAGTGTCCAAAGTCCGTGAGATGTAATCTCGCCATCCTTGCCTCCTAAGTATTCTGGTTGTACTTCTTCCAAGACAGATTTATTCCTTTTTCTGGCCATCATGGTATATTCGATATGCTTTGACAATACCACAATTTAAAGGCTTCGATTCTTTTTTGATTATTCTTTGTCCAGTTTTCACGTGCTTATGAGGCATTTGAAAACACCGTCACTTGGGTCACGCAGACCTTAGTCCTTAAGGTGACATCTTTGGGTTTTAATGTTTAAGAGACTTCTTACTGTCAATTTGCCCAATGCAGTGCATCACTGATTTGCTAACTGCTGCTTCTATAGATGCTGATGGTGGATCCAAGTAAAATGAAATCCTTGTCAGCCTCAGTCTTTTCTCCACTTGTCATGATATTGTCCAGTTGTGAGGATTTTTATTTTCTCTATGTTGAAATGCAATCCATACTGAAGACTCTGGTCTTTGGTCTTGATCTGTAAGTGCTTCAAGTCTCTTCCCTTTCAGAAAGCAAGGTTGTATCATCTGCATAACAGAGGACATGAAGTGAATGGAAATACTAGCAACAGAGTAGTTTAAAACAACTGTATGTTTATCACAGTTCCGGCACTGTAGCCGGGCCCAGCAGATAAGTCGCCTTTTGAGTTTTGCTGATATAAGTGTGGATCCAGTTCTACTTGGAAACAGTACTTAAGGAAGCCTGTCTTATCTCATAAGCCAGTATTTCATGTTTCTGTAGAAAAATAAAGGAAACAGAGAAAGAGAGTTGAGAATGTAATGTACAGTGGAGAAACAAACAAGAGAGGAAGGGTCAAGGAGCTATGGCATTTTGAGAACTAGATGAGTAAATAGGGGAACCTCCCTGAGTCTTTGCTCATTTGGCTATAGAACATAAGGCTGAGACTAGCCAGTCTCTGACATCCCTTCCTGCTTATGTGTTCAAAGAAGCATAGAATGTACAGCAGTCCTCCAGAAGTTACTATTTTACCCAAGAAATGTCACCTAAAACAAGAAAAGTGCTGTGGCAAAAACATTGTGTCTGAGAATCAGAAAAGCAAGATTCAAATTCTGGCTTGGCAGCTAAGTACATTGATGATGTCGCTTTCTGAACGTTCCTTTACCCATTTATATGGGGTTCAAGTTTATCCAGCCGTAGAAAGAGCATCAAGTGATCTGTAGGTTTGTTTTTACTCTTAATATTTTCCGATTTTAGAATTTTAAGATGGGTGGATGTTTTTACCTTGGGGCAGGGGGGAGCATCCTGACGGTCTTAGATGTATACCTTTGTCCTGAATGTTCTTAGATCTGTGCCTTACAATCAGGTAGAGTGAGAAAAGCTATTATGTTTCAGTAAAGAGAAACATCAATAAAGACAGCATGTAGTCTTTTCAAGTAAGTCCATCCAAGGCATTATTTCTTATCAACCATTCACTAACCTCTTTAGATATGGTCAGATCTGCACAGAAAATTGAAAGACACACCACCCTTTCTGACAAGCTTTAAAAATTCTTAAGTCTGTCTATAGGAAGATTTCTTATTGCCGGTGGCTTATTTCACCTGCTTTTATTGTTTAGAAAGCCTCCCTTGGTTGACTTATATCATCTTCAAAAATGTGTCCTGGGCATCCGTGCACTGTTATCATAACTTTGAGTTTAAAGAAAATGAAAGGAAAATGTTGATAAGCCTGATGTCACAGAAATTCTGAATAATTCCAGTAGGTGTGGAAAATAGCAAATTGCCGGGTAATGTTAAAGTCTAGAGTGGTTATCCTGGCTGCTGGACTGCAAGGGGTCTTAAGTAGGTCAAATAAAGGAACACATGTCGTATTCATAGAAAAGAACATGTAGAAGGTATTCAGTATTGAATGAATGCACCTGGGAAAAATCCACCTGTCTGCAGCCAGGACAGCCAGGGAGCAGACCTGTCAGTCACTGCTGTGGCCTCCTGTAGTTTGGGTTCTGAATTTATATTACACATGCAGTATGGGTAACTCCAAGATGAGATATAAATGAAAGTAGCTCCAGTGCACAGCACCTCCTGGGGCTTAGCCAACACAAGTGGGAATTACGTCTTAGCGAAGTACCACAACAGAGAGGGAGCTTAAGATGTCCACAGATTAATTTTAGCCAAATATGAGAGCACAGAATGTTGCTAAACACATGAGGAAACAAGCTTTGATGATGACTGTTGCTGTTGTGTGCTGTTGCATTGAGTCCTCTAGGACAGAGCAGAGCTGCTCCGAAGGGCTTCCAGGGCTGTAATTTTATGAAAACAGATGAATGGATCTTTTCTCCCCTGGCATCGCTGATGGATTTTAACTACTGACCTTTCAGTTAGCAGCAGGACACTTAACTGTTGCACCACCGGGGATCTGTGCTATGAGAACTCGAAGTCAGCAGAAGAAAAAGAGTGGTTGATAGACAGATTGACCACCAAGAACTTAAGATATTGGAATTATCAGAAACAGGCTATGAACTAACCAGTGTTCTTATAATAACTCAATACCTAATACATTACCTTCTAGAACTTAGGGGCAAAAAAATAAGCATTTTTTATGTTGTGGATTCACGTTTAGGAACTCTGGGCACAGAAGGGGTGATTTGTCTCTGCTCTGTGGTGTCTGCTCCTCTGGATGATTTGAAGTCTGGGGTGACTAGCTGGAGGGTAGAACCCCTTGAGGGTTCCTCACCAGTGGTTCTGGTGATTGATGTTGGCTGTTGATTACCACAGCTGAGGTGGTCAGCCAGCACACCCAGAGGTGGCTTCTTCCTAAAGCCTGGGTTTCCTCACAGCATGGTGGCTGGGTCCAAGGACAGAAATTTTCAGAGAGAGCCAGGCATAAGCGGTGTCGCCTTTCCTAACCTAGTCTCAGGAACCATGCATCATCACCTCTGAAGTGTTCTATTCATCAAGGAAGGTACAAAGGCCTTCACAGGTTTGAAACAAGAGAAAATAGATGAACCTGTTAATGAAGGTTTGCAAGGTTCTGGGGGAAAATACGGGACTAGAAATATTGTATCCATTTTATAAAAAGATAGTCTATCATACTATGTAAAAAAATTAAACAAAAGGTGGAAATGTGGTAGAAATGAGATAATAAACTATTTTAAAAAGTAGAAGAACCAGTTAGCTAAAACTTATATAAATAGGAAATACATAATCATTAAAATTAAAGCTCAATGGATGGATTAAATAACATAGTAAATATTTGATAAATAATGCACTAGAAGGTAAAGCTTAAGAAATTATCTGGAATAATTATAAATATAATATATAATGATACATAAATATATGTATATTTATATAAATATAATATATAATGACACGTATACATAAATAAGAAGGCAAAAAAGTTGAAATAGTGATTGAGACTTAGAAATTAGCATAAGAAGGCCTTATATAGGTGTCATTGTAGGCTTAAGAAGCAGAGAATAGAGACAGTATGGGAGAAGAAATATTTAAAAACTTAATGCCGAAAATATTTTGTAGGTTAGTATGCAAGATATGAATTCTCGATTCTGGGTGGGCTGTGACTCTCAAGAAGAATAAATAATATGAACACCTCAAATGATTATGTAAATAATGAAATTATAGATAAAGAGACTGTCGTAAAGGCAGAGTAAATGGCTATTTATAAAATAATAACATTTAAATTAAGAAGGGGCTTATCAGTTGTCACTATGGAATTTAGAAGAGAGTGAAATATCTTTAAAGTACTGATAGAAAATAAGTATCAACTTATAATTAAGGATCCAGTAAAACTATCTTTAAAGCATGTAAGCAAAATAAAGACATTTTCACATTAAAAAAAAAAAAAAACAGAGAGCAAGCATTTTTGCAAAGAGGCTTTCATTTATAAACTTGGAAAAGGTAAGATTCAGGTAGGAGAATATATTCTTAGAAGGAAAATCTTGAATTTAAGGAGAAACAGTCAGAAAAGAAATTGGTAAACAGAAAAATAGGGATCAATCCAAACAAATGTTTTCTTTATTAAACAGTAATGTCTAATTTGTGGGGTTAGAAAACCAAAGAAGACCAAAGAAATATGCTGGAAAATAATAGCATTTCAGTTGGGAGGTACTGAATAGAAAGTGTTTTGAATGTCTCACAGCACTTACGAGGATGGTAAAGACAGCAACTAACTAAAATATTGTCGAGCTAAGTAGTCATGGCCAAATTTCAAGGAAATTGTTGAAAGAATAGAAATAGAAGCCATAATTTCCAAGTCATACAGCAAAATTATTAGACTAATAATAATAAATCAGTCCAAAGGAAGACAGTAAAGAAGGGAAAAAATAGACAAAAAGAAAGTTGAATGCATAGACAAGACAGAGATAAATTCCGTATGTCAATGAGCACAATAAACATAAATGGATCAAACTGACTGGTTGCATGCTCCCACTTTGTGCTATATAAAAAAGCCAGAATAAGACAACACAAAGGAAAATTACAAGGTCAGTCTTACCCATGAACATAGTTATAAAGTCGTAGTTTGGTGGGAGAGATAAACCAAACAAAAAGACAAATCCACTGCCATGGAGTCTATTCCAACTCACAGTGACCCTATAGATAGTGTAGAAACTGCCCCATAGAGTTTCCAAGGGATGCTTGTTGAATTCAAACTACCAGCCTTCTGATTGTCAACTGTAGCAGTTAACCACTACGCCACCAGAGATCATGAAAGCAACAAGGACACAGTCCCTGTCAGAGTGCCTGCAGTGACACACTGTGACACCTTCTGGTTTGCTTCTTGGACAGAAAGGCTGGCAAGAGGCCTTTATTGGTATCAGTTCATTTGAGGCTGACTCTTAATATTTATGACCTGAGGCTGATACACAGAGCTGATGTTATATAACAGCACCTCATTTAGAACCCAAGATGTCACAATCTGTTGAGTAATGAGGTGCTTGTGGGAGTTGTTTGAAGGATTAACTATAGCATCTTAACCAATCCAATAGTTTCGGGAGATGCCGCACCATCATAGATAATTTATCAAAATGATTCATCGGTGCTCCTGTGGACAGATTACATTCTTATTCTGTCTCTGAAAGTTTATAGCCAGTCTCTGAGTAGTTACAGATGTATTATTAATAATCTTTAGACAAGCAATACATCGTTGCATGGTTTAAACATTGCTCATGTCCAGAAATTTTGAACAGGCAAGCCTAACCTCATAATATCACTATCTCATGAAACTTGCTTCCTTTGAAACAAAATCTAAGAAGGAATTGTTTCTCTTTGGAGCCAGTCAATCTACAGGTCATCTACTGGTGAGTTAGATTCCAGTTAAAAACTTAAGTTTGTCTATCCCCCTTATCCTGTCTCCAAGAGCTCCTATCGAGTAAAGGATAAATGAAATAGAGTGAAGGTTCCTAATAGGATGAGATTGTATAACTGAACTAGTTTTAATGTCAACTTACTCCCTGTGATGAGGGAAACAAATGCAGAGACTTTTCTTCCAGGCAGTGACCTACAGACTGAGTGCACATGCACAAAAAATGATGGATACCTGTTAAGAAGTTAGAATGCCGATTTTTTTCTTTTTTCTTTTTTTTTTTAAATTGTGCTTTAGATGAAAGACTACACCTCAAGTTAGTCTCATACAAAATTTATATACACATTGTTATGTGACCCTTGTTACGATCCCTGTAATGTAACCACGTGGTCCTCCTTTCCACCCTGGATTTCCTGTCCATTCAACCAGCTCCTATCCCTTTCTGTCTTTTCATCTTGCCTCTTGACAGAAGCTGCCTATTGACTCTCATGTATGTACTTAGACTAAGAAGCACACTCTTCATGAGAGGGCCAGACAACTTTTGCAGGAGGAGAGGATCCTCCCAATATGACAGACTCTGGAGAAGTTAGTAATACTGTTCGCTAGTCTTCCATGTAGGTGCATAGATATTATCGTACCACTGGCGGCATTGTGTACTTCAAGATAGATCTTGAAATGTTCTTTTGAATGATGAATGCAACACCATTGCTCTTCAGTTTGTCTTCTGTGACTTAGTAGACCATAGGATTATCTGATTTAGAATGACCAAGACCAGTCAGTTTCAGCTTGCTAATGCCTAAGTGTCTTAGGTTAGGTTCTCTAGAGAGGCAAAACCAGTAAAGTGTATAAAGAGAGAGAGAGAGAGAGACATTTGTATCAAGGAAACAGTTCATGTGAACATAGAGGCTGGAACATCCCAAGTCCATGGATCAGGATAGGGCTTCCCCTGATCCGTGTAGCCTCAGGGGCTGGTGAACCCAAGATCAGCAGGTAAGCTGCCAGCTCAAGTCCTAACAACAGGAGGTCAGATGAACAAGAAACAGTTACAGGATCCAGAACAAGCCAAAAGCCTCAGCAAGGTGAGCAGGAAGGAAGTAGGTGGTAGAGGGTGAAGAGATAAAGCCTGACGGGGTGGGGAGCTGCGACAGGCACTGCTACCACTGGTAGCACTCAGCACATTCTGTCATGGGGGTGATGACATGTCTGATTTCAACAGGGAAGTGATTGTAACTTTATACAACTGCCACAGCACTGAGAATCGTGGCCCAGCCTTAACCATTATACTAGACTATTGATCTTTGTGCATTCCATTTCATTTTGACAACTTGCAGTTTTCCTAGATTCATATTTTGTACCTTCCATGTCCCTACTATTAATGGATGTTTACAACCTTTCTTCTTATTTTGAGTCATACTCCAACAGTGAATGAAGGTCCTGAAAGTATCATTTTATCTGCACCATTAAGGTCAATGCTACTTTGAGGAGGCAGCTCTTCTCAGGTCATATTTTGAGTGCCTTCAAACCTGAGGAGCTAATCTTCCAGCACTGTATCAGTATTCCAATGCCATTTGTAAGGTTTTCACTGGCCAGTCTTTTTAGAAGTAGATCACCAAGTCCATCTTCCCACTCTGTCTTAGTCTGGAAACTCTGCTTAAACCTGTCTACTCTGGTGACACTGATGGTATTTGAATGCTAGTGGCATAGCTTCTGAAAGCATCCCAGGAACATATAAGCCAGCAGAGTACAACAAACTGACATACAAATGATGTGGCTAGTTATTACGACTGTTACTCAAACTTAAACACCAACCGCTAAGGCCATGGATGAAGAAATAGAAGATTTTTCCCAACTTTGGAAGTCTGAAATTGATTAAACGTGCAATCAAGTTGCATTGATAATTACCAGTGATTGGAATATAAAAGTTGGAAGCAAAGAAGAAGAAGCATCAGTAGTTGGAAAATATGGACTTTGTAGTAGAAAAGACTGCAGAAATCTCATGATAAAATCTCACAAGACCAATGGCTTCTTCATTGCAAGTATCATTTTTCAGCATAAACAGTTACTGTACATGTGGATGTCACAAGATGGAATACACAGAAATCAAATCAGTTACATCTGTGGAAAGAGACAATAGAGAAACTGAATGTCATCAATCAGAACAAGGCCAGGGGCAGACTGAAGAACAGGCCATCAAATGCTCATTTCCAAGTTGCACTTGAAGATGAAAAAAATTAAAACAAGTCTATGAAAGCCAAAGTACAACCTTACATATATCCCACTTGAATTTAGAGACCATCTTAAGAATAAATTTGATGCATCAAACACATGACCAAGGGCCAGATGAGTTGTGAGATGGTATCAAGGACATGATACATAAACAAAACAAAAGGTCATTAAAAAGACAAGAAATATATATGTGTGTGTGTGTGTGTGTGTGTGTGTGTGTGTGTTTGTATGTATCCAAATGGATGTCAGAGAGACTCTGAAATTTGTTCTTCAATGTAGAGCATCTAAAGTGAATGGAAGAAATGATGAAATAAAAGTGCTGAGAAGATTTCAAAGGACAGATAGAAAAACAGCAATTACAAAGACCTAGAGTTAGAAAACCAAAGGAGAAGAGCACACTCAGCATTTCTCAAACTGAAGAAAAAATTCAAGCCTCAGATTCAATATTGAAAGTTTCAGTGGCTAAATATTGAATGACACAGGGAGCATGAAAACCAGATGAAACGAATACACAGAATCCCTGCACCAAGAAGAGTTGATTGGCCTTCAACCATGTGCAGAAGTAGCCTATGATTAAGAATTGATGATACTGAAGGAAGTAGTCCAAGCTGCAGTGAAGGCTTTGGTGAAAAACAAGACTCCAGGAATTCAAAGAATACCAACTGAGATGTTTCATCAAACGGATGCAGTGCTGGAAGTGCTCAATTGTCTGTTGCAAGAAATTTGGGAGACAGCTACCTGGCCACCCAACTGGAAGAGATCCATATATGTGCTCATTCCAAAGGAAAGTGACCTAGCAGAAAGCAGACATTATCATGCAATATCATTAATGTCACATACAAGTAAAATTGCAGTAGTACATGGACAGGGAAGTGCCACGAATTCAAGCCAGAGTCAGAAGAGGACGTGGACTGATGGATATCATTGCTGACATTAGATAGATCTTGGCTGAAACCAGAGGCTACCAGAAAAAGGCTTATCTGTATCTTATCGACTTTGCAAAGACATTTGATTGTGTGACTAGTAACAAATTATGGATAACATTTTGAAGAATGAGAATTCCAGAGCACTTAACTGTGCCCATGTGGAACCTGTAAACAGACCAAGAGGCTGACATTTGAACAGAATGAAAAGATACTACATAGTTTAAAACCAGAAATAGTGTTCCTCAGGGTTGTATGTTTTCATCATACTTACTGGAAAACCTAGTGAGGCATTGATTAAGTGCTACATCTGCTAACCAAAAGTTCACGGTTGAAATCTGCCAGGTGCTCTTTGGAAACAATAGGGCAGTTCTACTCTGTCTGTAGGTTTGCTATGAGTCAGAGTTGATTTGATGGCATTGGGTCTGGGTTTTTTTGTTTTTGTTTTTGTTTTTTTCTGTTAGTCTGTATGCCAAGCAAATAGTGTGATAAACTGCGCTGTATGAAGAAGCATGAGGCATCAGCCTTGGTGGAAGACCCCCTGACAACCTGTGATATGCAAATGTCACAACCTTGCTTGCCGAAAGCAAACAGGACTTAAAGCACTCACAGATGAAGATCAAAGACTATAGCATTGAGTAGGGTTTACACCTCGATATAAAAAGAAAAAAAGCTCACAATTGGACCAATAAGAAACATCATGATAAGCATGGTGAAAACACTATTCATACCTTACCATTGTTTCCATCAAACTGCAAGAAGGTAGGGAAGGATAGTACAGGGTTCTCCGGAACCTGGTATGGGAGCACACGTGGTGTCCAGTTCAGAAGAAGCTTGACTGCTGGTTCCTACTACCTGTTGGTAAAAGCGGATGGACCAAGCGTGGTAGCTGTCCACGGGAGTTCGTCATGTGTTCATATATCACGTTCTCATCTATGGAACCCCCATGCCATCTCAGCTCCCCAATCCCTACAGTTCAAGGAGGCAGAGGGGCTTCTCCTAGTACCCTTGTCAGCACTCTCTGGCGTCACCACCTCGTCCCTCTGCTAACCCCTGTTGTCCCCCTCTGCCCTGGTACCCACCCTTGGACTTTGGGGAAAGCCAATCAAGCCCCTGAGTGAGAGAGGTGGAGAGGAAGGGGAAGAGAAAAGGATGGAGAGGGATCTTAAAACGCCTTCTCTGCAAACAAAAGACAAAGCGTTGTAGAGGGAAGCATTTTTTAAGGATGTCGTTTTGGTCTTGAAGTGACATCTCTGTTTCAAAAAAAAGATGGTGTCATTCAAGCCTCTTGGACTAAATTTGAAGTATGAAGAGCAATTTCAAGGTTAGCTGATTTTTAGAGCTGCTGAGAAAGCATTAAAACTCACCCTTTCGGTGCCTATGGACCTTTTGGATACTGCTGGAAATAAGTCGCAGATTTTATTTTTTCCGTTGTCTTTCAAATTGCAAGTAAATGTGAAACACTCAATTACCTACTTGCTGTGTTTGCACAATTCTTCTGTCTGATCTTTACATTGCAAATGCCGCAGGTCCTGGTGATTAGAAGGAGCAGTTACATTTTACCTTTTTTTTTTTCCATCTATTGGTCCTGTCCCATCAGAAGCAAAGGAAAATGAAAAGAAACTAAAGACTCAAAGAAATAGTTTAAAATCAAGAATAGTGTACATCAGGGTTGTATGTTTTCATGGTACTTACGTGAACCACAGCATCCACCAACCTGAGCCCGGAAGAACTAGATGGTGCCCAGCTGTCACCACAGACGTCTCTGAAAGGGATCACAATAAAGAGTCCAGGGCAGCATAGGAGACAAGTACAGAACAAAACTCACATTCACAAAGAAAGACCAGACTTACTGGTCTGACAGAGACGGGAGGAACTCCTGAGAGTTTGTTACCACAACATCCTGATAACTCAGAGCTGAAGCCACTCCCAAAGGCCACTTTTCAAAGCTCAGACAGACCTGTAAAACAAACAGTAACACACATGACAAGTGTGCTTCTTAGTTCAGTCACATCTGCAAGACCCGATGGGCAGCTGCTGCCTGAAAACAAGACGACAAGAAGGCGGAAGTTACAAGAAAACTGGACAGATGGACACAGGGACCCCAGAATGGAAAGGGGGAAGAGTGCTGTTGCATTTGAAACTTTTCTGGCGGTACCTTTATTCTGTAGACCTGCCTGTTGCCTGTATTAACGTAATTAGAAAAGTGAGGAGCAAAACAGAACTCTAATGCTATGTCATTTAGTTTGACCTCTAATTTTGCTGTTTATGCTGTATTTTCAAGTACCAACTACCAGAGTATTATTTTTGGTTTCGTGTGAGCCAATTGTGAGCCGCATAAAATAATAGAAAGATTTTGCTTTTTGGGCTCTGACATACTGGGATTCAGATCTCGGTCCTGCCATTTCCTGTCCGCTTGATTTTTTCATCTGACTACCAAAACCAAACCCACAACCATCAAGTTGATTCCAACTCATAGTGACCCTGTAGATCAGAGTAGAGCTACCTCATGGAGTTTCCAAGGAGCGCTTGGGCAATTCGAACAGCTGACTTTTTTGGTTAGCAGACGTAGTACTTAACATTACACCACCGGGGTTTTCATCTGACCAGAGGGCACAATATAACCTATTATGGGGAGGGTGTGGGGGTGGGTTGGGGAGATTAAATGAGATTACTTCTCAGAAACTGCCTGCACAATACTTGACACCTAGTGGATGCCGAGTAGTTGAAGTTGTTTGTTATTCGTGTATGTCTCTTGTAGGGGATTAGAGAGTGATGACTGTGGTTTAATTAAGGCTGGCTGAGAAACTGAGGCAAAACAGAGAGGAATTCTTACTTAAACAGAAGGCCAAGTGCTACCCTGATGAGGTCTGTGCCCAGACAGCTGCTTGCAAGGCCTGGGGCTCCAACAAGAACTGAGTGTTGAACCCCCTTCACTTTTTTCTTCTTCTTAGAACTCATAAATCTAATACATTAGAATGGAAATGTCAGTGATGTGAACTTTTTGAAGGCCATATCTAGAGATCATGAACTTTCTAATCCTGGCTCTGCAGTTTACTAACTGGGGAGCTTTGGTTTACGCCCTTATTTCTTAAATGAGGGAAATATAATCAACCTTTATCAGAGGACTGGCGACATAATATAGGTGAAAATGCTGGCACTACAGTGACTGCCTCGTGCCTGGTACCCACGCTAAGTGTTCTCACCCACCCCACCTCCTGTGCTGCCTCTATCTCCCCTTGGTATTGGAAGTGTTGGAAGATCTCATGTTTCCAGCTCGTATTTTAGAAGTTTGGAGTCCCCATCTTTGCAGTATCACGACATATTTGTTGGACATTTCCGAAGTGGAGAGCTGTCCCTACCAGCCACAGAAGGGCATTGGGGGGGATCAGGCGAACCCACTTAATAGCCTGAAAGAGGGTTTCCATGAGAAAAAGTTTATTCTTCGAGTCATTCTGTGACACAGTGCGCTGATCTCTGCATCAAGTGGTTTATAATTCACTGACAAAAATGCAGAAAATTTTAAATAAGAATTAAAAAATTGGCACTCACAAATAGCGTTGAGCTACCTGGTTATGATCTGAGGATAATCTTTGTCATTTTAGTCTTTACAGGCTTACATGCACTAAAAACTGCATTCTCCCTGAGTTTGCTTTTCTGTCTCAAGTTGTCCTCAAGTGTATCTTTTTAACATAGGATAGTAGACCCACTAAAATGCCTCCCACTGACCGTCCAGAACTTATACTGGTCCTGAACGCTCTTCTGGTACTACAAAGTCTTGCAGAATTAAGTGTCATCATCTGTCTGACCTGATACTTTAATAAACCTATTCTGATCAGTTTTCTTTGCTTCTGACATTTCTGTAGCCTGTGTCAAGATATTCTTCCCTTTCTTAGTGCTGTGTCGTGGTGAGGAAGTGTTTTTGATATTGTAACACACTTGTGATGGAGTTCTGGAAGAATCTCCACCTTTTTTGTGAATGAACACTTGAGGAATCATCAGCAAAAGAAGATGAGAGGTGGAAGAGTGAGGGAGCACTGGGCTTACCATTCCTCTGCTCCCTGGGTGTGCTATGAGCTGAATGAGGATGAGATAGCAAAGAGAGGAAGAAACATGCCTGTATGGAGTACCTAAATGGCACAAGTTCCAGTGCCTTCACACGCTGATTTAAAACTTAAGTGCTATTATCCCCATTAGGCAGGTAAGAAACTGAGACTCAGTGAGGTTACATAATATATCCAGGATTACATTAGCTGTAAGTAACGGGATTAAGACATTAATCTGTAATTTCTGACTTGAAAGCCAATATTCTTTCAGCTAGTCTACATTTCAGAGGGAATGCTCAAAATGATGGACTTAATTATAGTGACACATGCAAAGAGCTGGAGATAGAAAACCAAAAGGGAACAACACACTCTATGTTTCTCAAGCTGAAAGAACTGAAGAAAAAATTCAAGCCTCGAGTTACAACAGTGGAAGATTCTGCAGGGAGAATAGTAAGTGACTCAGGAAGCATCAAAAGCAGATGGAAGGAATATGCAGAGTCATTGTACCAAAAGAATCAGTCACCATTCAATCATTTCAAGAGGTAGTGTGTGATGAGGATCTGATGGTATTGAAGGAAGAAGTTGAAGCTGCATTGAAGACACTGGCCAAGAACAAGGCTCCGGAAATTGACGGAGAATCGAGATGTTTCAGCAAACGAAGGTGCAACACTGGAAGTGCTCTCTCATCTGTGCCAAGGGACCTGGCCAACCGGTTGGAAGAGATCCATGTTTATACCTATTCCCAAGAAAGGTGACCCAACTGAAGACAGAAATTATTGAACAGTGTCATTAATACCACATGCAAGTAAAATTCTGCTGCAGGCCATTCAAAAACAGCTGCAACAGTATATTGACAAGAAACTGCCAGAAATTCAAACCAGTTTCAGAAGAGGACGTGGAACCAGGGATATTATTGCTGATGTCAGATGATTCTTGACAGAAAGCGGAGAATACCAGAAAGTGTTTATCTTTGTTTGGTTGGCTGCACAAAGGCATTCGACTATATGGTTCATAGCAAATTATGGACAACATTGCAGAGAATGAGAATTTGAGAACACTTAATTATGCTCATGAGGACTCCATACGTGGATCAAGAGGCAATCAGGCAAACCAAACCGGGGGCACTGCATGCTTTAAAGCCGTGAAAGGTGTGCATCAGCATTGTTTCCTTCCACCATACCCATTCAGTCAGCATGCCAAGCAAGTAATCCAAGAAGCTGGACTGTATGAAGAAGAAGGAGGCATCAGGATTGGAGGGAGACTCATTAACAACCTACATTATGTAGATGACACAACTTTGCTTGCTGAAAGTGAAGAGGATTTGAAACACTTACTGATAAAGATCAAACACTACAGTCTTCAGTGTGTATTACACTTCAATGTCAAGAAAACAGAAATCCTCACAACTGGACCAGTAAGCAGTGTCATGATAAATGGAGAAAGGATTGAGGTTATCAAGGATTTCATTTTACCTAGTTCCACAATCAGCGCTGATGGAAACAGCAGTCACAAAATCTAAAGACTCACTGCACTGGAAAAATGTGCTGCAAAAGACCTCTTTAGTGTGTCAAAAAGTAAAGATGTCACCTTGGAAACTAAGGTGCACCTGACCCAAGCCGTGGTATTTTCAATTGCATGCAAAGGCTGGATAATGAATAAGGAAGACAGAAGAATTGATGCTTTGGAATTGTGGTGTTGGAGAAGAATACTGAAGATATTCTGGACTGCCAAAAGAACAAACAGCTCTGTTCTGCAAGAAGTATAACCAGAGTGCTCCTTGGAAGTAAGGATAGCAAGACTGCATCTTACGTATCTTGGATATGTTGTCAGACGGGATCAATCTGTGGAGAAGGACATCATGCTTGATAAAGTAGAGAGTCAGAAAAAGAGGAAGACTCTCAACAAGATAGATTGGCACAGAGGCTGCAACATTGGGCTTAAGCGTAAAAACAGTTGTGGGCATGGTACAGAACTAGGCAATGCTTTGTTTTGTTTTGTTGTGCCTAGGGTCTCTATAAGTTGGAACTGACTTGACAGCACCTAACAAAAACAACATTCTGTAGTATCACCTAGAGTTAATTAATGGTTATCAAAAAGGAAATACAATTTTGCAATAGAAGGGAATGTTTTTAATCCTGATACAGTACCCAGTAGTCAGTAGTGAAACCGTCCTGGAGGACACCTTAGCACAGGGGGGCAAAGAAAGATTTCCAACACCTGGAGAGCAGATGTGATTCTGAGATGTGGGACAAGCCCCGGGGCAATGGATCTGGCCCAAAGGGTTGAGGAGGTCCTTCCTAGTTTGACACAGAACAAGTGGAAGCCCGCAGCTGAGTTCGTGCAGTCTAGGTAGGTGAAAGCCTTGTGGAACTAGAGGCAAAGGACAAATTTGTGGAGCCCAGAGGCAAGAAGACTGAGAACTGGTTCTGGGAAAACGAGGGATGGTGAGACTCTCACAGGATTTGGTAGCGGCCACTCCAACTCACCAGCTCATGAAGACCTTGAGTCAGGTGTTAAGTGTCTTTGCTTAGCACCCATCCTAGTTCAGGAGTGTGTGTTCTTTACAATATTTTCTTGTAAAGCTACATGTGACTGTTTTGATCTTGACTTTTATCTTTTTAGAAATAATACTGGGCCCATACTATTCAGGTAAGTAACATAAATAAAATCCATGGACTCCTGAAGATAGAGTCCTGGTGGTGCAGTGGGTAAGAACTCAGCTGGTAAGCCAAAGGTTGGCAGTTTGAATCCCCGAGCCACCCTGTGGAGCAGTTCTACTCTGGGCTATAGGATCACTATGAGAGCAGTTGGTTCAGTGAGAATAAGTTTGGTTTTAGGTTTACTCCTGATGGTTACAAGCCTGTTGGAGAGCCCATACAATAAAAAGATTTAAAAAAAAAAAAAAAAAAAACACCATAAAAGAGAACACTAGCCTGTAGGAAATTAATGCAGGGTGGTGGCATGTTACTGGGTAGGTAGTTTGGGTAACTAGGAAAGGCATCTTAGGTGACATTGGGCTGAAATCTAAAGGACAAGAGGAGAAAACCTGCTCTGCCAGGATAAATAGGAAAGAAATTTCCGTGGAGAAAGACAGCAGGGGCAAAGACCCTGACGTGAGAATATGCTTGGCTGTGCCTAGACTGCGGTGAATGAGTCAGTGAAATGAGATGACGTATGCAGTGGTTAAGTGAAAGGAAGAAGTTTGGCTTTGGTTTTAAGTCTAATGGAGAGGCATTGGAGAATTCAAAATACAATTTGCTTTATGTTCTGGAAAGGTAACTGGTTGCTTTGTGGAAAACTGAATGTAGGAGTTCAGGAGCGGAAGCAGGTTTAGAAGGTGATCACAGTAGTCAGGTAAGTAATGTTGACAGTGTAGACTACGGTGGGGGTCGGGGAACACAGAAGTCAGGGGATATTTTAGAGGCAGAGGGACAGGACTTAATGGTGATTTGGATAATACAGAGTGAGGGAATTGAGTTCAACTAAACCAGCCTCGGATCAGACTCGATGGCACTTGGCGTGGCTTGGCAAACCAGCAAATCAACAAGGTAGAATATGCCCCAGCCAAATAAGTTTCAGGTCCAGAATCTTTTGCATTTATTGAAGGTGTTTGTCCATACTTAAGTTTGCAAACGGATGAGTGAGCCTCTGCTAACCTTGATGTTGTTGGCAGTAACAGCATGCCCTCTATTTGCTGGTGTAGTTGGAACAAATGGATGGTGAGAACCACTGCTATGTATGAGGTGGTAGCTCATTCATGGAGTCAGAGGTTCTTCTCTCACTTGTCAAAGATTTGATGTCTGCTAGTATAGCTAAGTGCTAAAAATTTGAAAAGATGAATGAGGCAGAGTTCTTCCTGGTAAGCTCCCACCCCTGCGTATCCCTAGGAATCTTCATAAATAGCCATAAATAGCCCACCTAAGAGCCACATCTTTGGACGGAGAACTGTATGGACATCAAATCAGTTAGTGACTGTTGGATACAGAAGCCCTTTAATGTCGAGTTGGCTGTGGTCTTTCTGGAAACCCTGGTGGTATAGTGGTTAAGTGCTAAAGCTGTTAACCCGAAAGGTTGGCAGTTCAAATCCACCAGACATTCCTTGAAAACTCTATGAGGCAGTTCTACTCTTTCCTATGGGGTTGCTAATGAGTTAGAATTAACTCAGCAACTACTGTGGTTTTTTGGGTTTCTGCAGGAGAAACAATGTGTACCTTTTCCTTAATGCTTGTCTGAAGAGAATGCTGGCATCTCCACTTTTCCTGGCTGAGAATCAGTAACTATTCCCTCCATGCACTCACCTCCCTCTTCTTACCTGCCCATTCCTAAGACTTGTTGGTGCACAGTGTCAGAAAATATTAGTATTTTCCTGGAGGGATGTAAAGAGTGTCTAGAGTACTCTTTTTTTTATTCTCCCTCGCAAGATCCAAACTGCATTAATTTATCATTGAATATTTCCATTTTAAGAAGCTGTTAATTCCAATAAATGTTGATGGAGGTTTAAAGCCCCAACATTTTAATGAAGTCATAAATCAAGAAGCAGTGGTAGCTTTCTTCAGATGTCCTCAAAAAAAAAAAAATTATCTGCAGAATTGAAGGTTCCTACAGCATTGTGGTGCCTGCTTTGGGCTTGAAATTTAGTAAGATGAGTTTTCATAAGTCACCACAGTGCAAGAGTGACTCAAGTGTTAGCCACTTCATGCCTGCCCGTCCCCCACCCGACACCTTTATCCATGCCAAGTCCCAGCTTTGGTCACTCACTGCTTCGAAGTTGCACATCTGAGAAGGTCAGCATTGCTAACAGATGCCTTTGTTTCTTTGCTTTCTTAGGTTATCTCTGTCCTTTGTAGCCGCAGTAACTGATGTACTTTATCATTTGGGCCACACCCTTGGTTGATATCCGGCTTCCACTCAGTATAGCCTCATGGATTTGTCTGTGGAATGCTGCAGCAGTGAGATGTTACAGTGTGTTAAAATGAGAAAGGGTCGTATCTGTGGACTGAATTCCCTCTGGTGTTTCTTCAAATGTCTTAAACTATTCACTTACTTATAATCTCGTGGTTAGTGCATTTTCCTGGGCTCAGTGGATCTGTTTAAACATTTTATATCTGTTCTATATAGTGTCATGTATTATTTAAATGCATTTATTATAAAAATAGGACATGCACAAGCTTGGCAGATTGTCAAGATGGTTGCCCTCTGGGCAGGTTTGTCTATGAACTGCATCAATCTCATGCTCTTCTCCTATTTCTCACTTTCACTTATGGAGTCCTGGTACCAAGTGTTACCATAGTAACACTGAAAGATTGTTCAAACAAAAATGGGAGAGAGACGGCACTGAGCTTTCGTCTTCACTGCTTTAGGATGCCGTGAGTCCACCAACCAAGATAAAGGGTCAAGAGAGAGCTGGGAGCCCTATTCACAAGGTTCTTTACTGTCGTTAGAAATGAGACGGTTGTAATACTTGTGGATTTCTCAGAATACAGTCCATCACCTATTTATTAAGCACCCACTGTGTGTCAAGCACAGTTGCTGCCTTCAAAGAACTTGCAGTCTACTAGCTATACCTCTTTCATAAAAAAATGTCATCTGATGAAAATTTTAGATAGAATCTTTTTTGCTGCCAGGCGTATTTTCTTCAAATCTCATGAGAAGAATGGGCTCTTCATTTGATTAAAAAACCAAAATTTTGTTCTGAATGCTCAGTTAATTGGATGAAAATGGGAGCATCCATTTGAAATACTTCAACCTTCTAGGTGTTTGGAAGTTCTCTGCTGCTGTAAATCATGTAAGGTCTGACAATGAAGTCTGTGAACTTAGTTTTCCAAGTGTGCTATACATACCTCACTGCTGAATATCACTATAGTCACCTTCAAAGTACTCACATAAGGAAGCCATACCCTGACACCAGTGCCTAATCCACCCTTCAAAGCAATTTTGGAACTCCTTCTGGAATAGCCATTGTACACAGAGTCATGGTGGCAAGTTCGCTAACTTAATTTATAGTTGTCTGTGAGGGAGTTTTTAGTGAGTGGACAAGTAACTGTATTGAAACACCCTCCCTACTGACCTGATCTGGCCCCCAGTGACTTTTTTTCTTTACCTGAAGATAAAGGAAATATTGAAGGGAAGACATTTTGATGACATTCAGGACATCAAGGGTAATACAGTGTTGGCTCTGATGGCTACTGCAGAAAGAGAGTTCCAGAATTGCTTTGAAGGGTGGACTAGGCTCTGGTGTCAGTGCATAGCTCCTCAAGGGGAAAACTTCAAAGGAGTCCATAGTGATATTCAGCAATGAGGTATGTTTGTGAACTTAATTGACAATCAGTCCTCATAAGAGATGGCTTACGATAGTTTGTAGATCATTTACTTTGTTTCTTCCAAAGTTTTGGCCTTTTGGAGGATAACCCAGATGAAATAAAGAACAGAGGTGTTATAAGAACCCAACACAGTTGGAGTGGTGAGTGGAATTGCTTGTAGTTTCTTGGAGAGTAAGAGTCATTAGAGGGGAACAATTGGAGCCACAAATGAGAAATTAGCAGCATCTTATTTTTTGCATAAGCAGGAAAATAGCAAGAAGTGTTTATGCCATAAGAAAATTGAAGCTCCACTTACTAGGGGGAGTAGGTAAAGAGGAAGGGACAAGAGATTGTTAAGAGGATATGACATGTATAGAATGGAAAGTAGGAGTGTGCTGTCACCAGGCAAGGAGAACAGAAGGGGCTGCAGATAGGCGGACATGCAAATTTAAACTAGATTGTACACTTTCACTGAATTACAATAAAGAAAAGAAAATTGAAGCTAAGTTATTCCCTGAATGTTTGCCTCTTGTGAAATCTGCATCAGTTCTTCTAGTATGCTGTGTGTGGTGCTGTTTACTGCATTTCTAGTCTACCATAATTACACAGTTAGAAGAAATCATTTCAGTACTTGGAGAATCTGACTTAAAAGTGTAACAGTGACATTGATTTAGTTTGTTCATGGATCTGAAAATGTCCTAGCTCATGGATGAGGTCAGTTTTTCTCTGAGTTATTAAAAACCAACACTAAGGGGCATTCGCTGACTGATAAGATCAACAGATAGAAAATGTACTGGTTTAAACAAGGAATTTATAAACGTCTACATTTACCTCCCTCAAAGGATTGTCGCATAATTCTTTCCGTCAGTCTTCAATTCTATAGAGTATTTTTGTGAGGCAAAAAAAAAAAATAAAAAAAACCTGTTAGAGTGAGGATACTTGTAGATTCCAATGATACTAAAAAGTCAAGTTGGCTTGTTTGAGTTTGAATTTTGTCATTTCGTCCCAGCCCCAGGAAGGATGAGCTTTTAAACAATGGTGGCGGTGGTGATGAGTTGCTGTCCAGTCAGTGAGGTGCTGACTAGTCAGTGGCAGTTCATAGCAACCCTGTATACAACAGAACGAAACACTGCCCTGTCCTGTGTCATCCTCACAGCTGGGTTATGTTGAGCCCATTGTTGCAGCCACAACGTCATTCCATCTTGTGGAAGGTTGTCTGAATCACCTAGTGCAACTGTAACAGAAACTCTTTGGCCGATGGCTTTAACAAAGAGAAATTTACTTTTCTCAGAGGAAAGTAGACTTGAAATCCAAAAACAGAGTGCCAGCTCAAGAGAAGGCTTTCTCTGCTAGCTGTGGAGAAAGGTCCCTATTGTCAGTCCTCCCCTGGGCTGAGATCCTCTCAGGTCGAGTCCAAAGGATGCACTCTGCTCCCAGTGTGCTTCTTTCCTGGTGATATGAGGTCCCCAACTCTCTGCTTGCCTCCCTTTCCTTTTGCCTCCCAAGGGATTGCCTCAAGACACAACACAAGCTTGTAGATTTGAGTTCCCCTTCACTGACACAGCTGCAACCGTTCGCCCTCTTTAACATCACGGAGCCAGGATTTACAGCATATGGGAAAAATCACACAACACCAGGAATCAAGGCTGAGACAAACTGATACACGTTTTTGCAGGGGACACAGTTCAATCCATGATGAAAGTCTTCCTCTTTTTTGATAACCCTCTACTTTGCTAAACATGATGTCATTCTCCAGAGACTGGACCCTCCTGATGACATGTCCAAAGTATATGAGATGAAGTCTTGCCATCCTTGCTTCTAGGAAGCATCCTGGCTGTACTTCTTACAAACAGACTTGTTCATTATTCCATTGTGTTTAGTACCCTTTTCCAGCACCATAATTCAGAGGCTTCATTTCTCTTCTTTGGTCTTTCTTGAATCTGCATACATGCCTATGAGGTAATTGAAAACACCATGGACTGGGTCAGGCACATCTTGGTCCTGAAAGTGACATCTTTGCTTTTGAACACTTTAAAGAGGTCTTTTGCAGCACATTTGTCCAGTGCAACGTATCTTTTGATTTCTTGACTGCTGCTTCCACAGGTGTTGATTGTGTCAAAGTAAAATGAAATCCTTCACAAGTTCAATCTTTTTTCCATTTATGATGATGTAGCTTATTGGTCCAGTTGTGAGAATTTTTATTTTCTCAGTTAAGGTGTATTTTAGTCAGTTAGTGCTGCTCTGACAGAAATACCACAAAGTGGATGACTTTTACAAAGGAAAGCTTATTCTTACACAGTCCAGTAGGTTACAAGTCCCCATTCAGGCTGTCTCCTCCAGAGGAAGGACTTTCCCTATGCCAGCCCTGGAGGAAAGTCATTATATAGCATCAGTCTTTGGTCAGAGAGCATGTTGGCACAGAAGCCTCAGTTCTGAAGGACACACTCTTCTCATAGTGTTGCTGTCTTGATAGTAGGAGGTTCCCAATTCTCTGCTTGCTTCCCTTTCCTTTTATCTCTTTTAGGATGAAAAGGTAAAAGGTGGTACAAGACATACTCCAGGGAAAATCCCTTTACAATGGAGCAGGAAAGTGATCTTATGAAGGGATTTACAGTCCCACCCTAATCCTCTCTAACATAATCCACTCTGTTAACCACAGGCAGAGATTAGGAGATTAGCAGCATCAGAAAATCACAAAACGGAGGGCAATTACAGAATACAGGGAATCTTGGCCCAGGCAAATTATTACATATATTTTGGGGGGACACAAGTCAATCCATGACAAGATCTAATCCATAATGAAGGCTGTAGTCTTTGATCTTCATAAGTAAGTGCTTCTGTGAGCAGGCATCTAATATACTCTGCTGGTCTCACCTGCTCAGGAGCAAGGGAGAGTGAAGAAAATTAAAGATAGAAGGGAAAGAGTGGTCCAGAGGACTAATGGATCACAACTGCCATGGCCTCCACCAGGCTGAGTTGGGTGCAACTAGATGGTGCCCAGCCACCAACACTGACTGCTCTGAAAGGGGTCATAATAGAGGACCCCAGACTGAGCTAGACAAAAAGTAGAACAAAATTCTAACTCACAAGGCAAGACTAGACTTACTGGCCTGACAAAGACTGAAGATAGCTTGAGACTGTGACCCCCAGACACACTTTTAGCTCAGTAAGGAAGTCACTACTTCAGCCAAAGACTGGACAGAGCCGTAAAACAAGATGAGACCGAAGGAGCGTACTAGCACACAGGCAAGGACTAGAAAGCAGGAGGGGCCAGGAAAACTGGTAATAGGGAACCCAAGTTCGAGAAAGGAGAGTGTTGACATGTTATGGGATAGGTAACCAGTATCATAAAATAATATGTATACTGTTTAATGAGAAGCTAGTTTATTCTATAAACTTTGATCTTTAGATGAATAAAGGAAAAACAAAAATCATAAGTGCTTCAAGTCCTCTTCACTTTCAGCAAGCATTTAAACAATTAAGTGGCCCAAAGTTACAAACAGAAGAATATAAGAAGGAGATAGATAATCCACACACTAAGGAATCAGAGCTTGCAGGCAGTATTTGGGCCAAGTAGAGGAGTCAGTCTTCGATGCTGGCCTTCTCCAGACCACACAGCCACTGCTGGAGTGTGAGAGTGGAAGATCAGCTGCAAAGGTCACATCCCATTTGGAAATGATTGTTTTCTTCCTTCCACTCAGAAGTCAGAGAGAAGCAATTTCAGGGCAGCTAGTTGGTCTGTCCACAGAACAGTCAGTAACTAACCCTACAAAAGGTATAATTGGAGTCCACCTCATAGAGTAGTACCAGATCTGGAGGCGAAAATGCTTGGAGTTTAATCCTGTACCACCCTTTAAAGAAAGTTAGTCTTTAGGCTGTTTTTACCAGTGGTGTGGGTTATTTGAGCTCTGCACTCTCTGTCCTCTAGATTGCTCAGAAACAAGGAGCCGTATTTGTAGCTGCATGTCTCAGTAAGAGGCTCATTATGTGGACTTGGAACTACAGTTTTTTCAACAGGAAGCGAACCAGCCAGCTTGGGATTGAATTTGTGTTCACAGGTGACAGCGCTTTTTTGCAAGTTGTCCTTATCTCCTGTTCCTTTCACCTTTGGGAAATGTTGGTAACATAGTGGTTAAGTGTTGTGTCTGCTAACTGAAACGTCAGCAGTTTGAATCTGCCAGGCACTCTTTCGAAACTCTTTGGAGCAATTCTACTCTGTCCTATAGGGTCGCTATGAGTTGGAATGATTTGGTTTGAGTTTCAGCTTTGAATACAAATTCGACACAGAAAAGAAGCAATAATGTTCTAAGCATAAACCCTGGCTTCTGAGACAGTCAGTGAAATAGGTATAGATATGTTTGGAGAAAAAAATGAGACAATGAGTGAACAAAACAGCACAAGCACAGCCAGGACTTGGTGCTCACCTGTGAACTGGGAAGTAATAAAACTACCCACCTTAGAGGGTTGCTGAGATGGTGCGGATGTGTCAGCTGGGAGAAGTGTATAAGATGTGGAAATCATTCTAGGTATTTCAAGAGGAAAGGTAGTGCACGTAAGAAACTACATGTCTACAAAGTCATCCTAAGGGCTGGGACACCAGGTGTCCCAGGCTGTTGGGACCTGCTCTCACTTCTGACCCCAGGAACCACCATGGCATCCACCACAGTTGTTTCTAAGCACCAGCCAAATTGTGAGCAGAGCACTTAACGTGCAGGACACAGCTGCCTCAACAGCTTCTAATCCTGACAGTCTCATCTCTCTCTGTGTCCCGGCCTGCCGGCAGCTACAGAAGCAAGACCTCTGGGTTTACTTCTGCCTTCTGACGCTCCCATAAGTGTATGGTACACATCCAAGAAACTTTCACACACAGGAGTCTGGGAAATGCTATTTCAAGATCCAACTTCTCTTGCTAGAAGGAAGGTAAATAGAAGTTAGAAAAACCAAGTCACATCATTTACCACAGCAGGAAAGAACTTAACACTGCCTGCTGAAGTATTGTCACTGTCACCACTACTATTGATACTCAAATGTAAGGTAATACTCTTAACCCTGATGTCTTGGTGAGCTGTCATTTCCTAGAGCTGTGTGTGTGTGTGTGTGTGTGTGTAAATATGTATGAGTCAGAATTGATTCAGTGGCATGCGGCAACAACAAAATAACCAGAACTTACCATTTTTAAGTGTGTAATTGAATGACATTGCTTACATTTACCATGAGGTCACCATGAGTCAGTGTTGACTCAATGGCTGCATCTTTTTTTTTTAAATGCTGTACAGTCATCCCAGGAGGAGTATATATTCCTGAAAGTTTTCCATCACCCAAAACAGAAGCTCCATTCCCCTTCAGCACTGTTTTGTGTGGTCGATTGTCATTTGAAACCAGAGATCCTGGAGACTGAAGGATTATTCCCCCTTAGCTTAGAGTTGGCACTGCTGGCTTAGAAGGCCCTCTACCTTTGGCTGAGGCTGCTGCCAAAGGTGTCAAGGCACAAGTGGTGACCACGTTACCCATGGGATACAGCTTTAACTTGGGGTACCACTTACCATCAGGTGACTCTCAGAGCTGCAGTTCTAAGTTTCACGGTAGAGGCAGTTTGGCCCATCCACTGTAGAATAGAGCTGTCTGGTATGCTAGACACTAATTACATACATCTAGTTAAATTTAAATTAATTCAACATTTTCTAAATAGAATAAAAATATTCATAGTTAATATGATTAGTGGTTACCGTATTGAACGGTGCCAATGTAGAACACTGACATCATCACAGAAAGTACTAGTTGGGCAGTGCTGCTAAGACAGCTCTTCACATGTCGATCAAGAGCTTGCAGGCATGTCCCTAATGTACAACCTTTTCAAATTTCACAGAATAGTAATGGCAATAGAGCATCGTTCTAGAACCTTAATCCTCAGGTCAAAGTAGACGTAGATCTGTTGTGTGACCCCTCAGTCTGCCCTTCATGTTCAGCAAAGAAGACAAACAGTGTGGGAGCTACTTGATAGTCCACTGACCAGTTGACCGTTAATCAAGGGAATAGGTGTTCTTGGATGGACCCATGGGCCCACTAAGAATCATCACAGCCAACCACAGGCAAGGCTGAGAGTTTTGATTTGTATTATTTTTTTAACACCTTCCGGACAGCTCCTTCTTCCTGTCTCTAAGAACATTCTGTGTTATCTTTGAGGTTTCAAGTTCTACCTTGAAGCTCTGAGATCACTCATTTTAAAATTTGCTCTTGAGTTCCCAGCCTGCTGGTAGACGGAACACATGCTTTCAGTTAGAGGTGACCTTTGTAGCTTGCACAACAGCACGGCACTGGCAGCGCTCTCTCTTGCAGATAAAATAGATCCGCGTCACTTGCTGAGGCTACAGGGTTGTGTTTCTGAGCCACCAGCCCTGTCTGTGGATGCCTTTGTGAACCAGCGTCCCCAACCCTTAATCCACACCTCCCAACTCTCCATCTGCACCTGCCATTCTGGGTTCTGGGCAGGCAGAGCTACTGAGGGAGAACATCCCAAGTGCAGATGCCAAGGAAGGAGATGGAGCAGAGGAGCGGCTGCTGTTGAGTTTCTTCTAACACCTGAGACCTTTGAAGACAGAATGCCATAGTCATACTGTATTTTTTTCCTCCAGATTCCATAAATTCTCCTCCTAGATCAGGAGAGATAATAACAAAGCTATGGACTTGAACTATATTATTTGCCTCTCCATGGAAATACCTTGAAATTTGACGTTGTGCTTTTGATGTTTTTCTTGAAGTAGGGTTAAAAATGTTGACATGAGCTCAGGATAAGAGGGGAGGGATATAGTTGAAAGTAGCTGTATGTAAAAAGTTTCCGCACCTTCTGTAGTTGTGTGTGTGAGCGTGCATGTGTGTTGTTCAGTGTCTCTTAACACCTGTGGCATAAATTCCTCATGTAATGTAATACTAGGGAAAAGGTTGTCTTCACTGGCAAACGTAAGCTCTACCACTTTCAAACACTGACAGTTGTGTAATCTGTTCTTTTTTGCTCTGAACAAATTTTATATTTACATACAGTACTTTCCCTACTTTCTGGCATAATAGTCATCCTCTAGAAACTGTGGTGGCATAGTGTTTAAGCACTACATCTGCTAACCCAAAGAGTGACAGTTTGAATCCACCAGACTTAGTGGAGCACTTCCACTCTGTTCTGTAGAGTCGCTGTGAGTCTGAATCAATTTGACATCAGTGGGTTTGGTTTTGGGGGACAAGGGTCTCCTGCCTAGCCCCATCACCACTGATTCTTGAACTTACCTGTTTGAGAGTTCTTGTTGTTTTGTAAAGTAACTATATGTTCTTATAAACTTCCTCTTTCTTTTGAACATAGATTAGGCATCAATCTGGGTATGAAAACTCACCTGTGAAACTTTAAAAATATATCTATCTGGAGCTTGCCTCACAACTAGTAGTAAATCAGCATCTTGAGACAGGACTGGGAATATGTATATATATTTTTTAATTTCCACAGGTGATTCTGTTGTGTTCTGAGTCAGGGCCACTGAAATACCTCATTGTGTGAATGAGATTATATGAGTGGGATGACGAAAAACTGGAAATAAAGCCATCGGTGGATTTTGTCACAGCTGGCCCATGTCAATCAAGCAGGTAGTAGAAGAAGGTGCTTAACCAGCTCCAAACATAAAAGGTGTAGCTGCTGTAATTATGATTCCAGGGCAGGGTCAACTTGACTTCCTCCATTTATTCATTCAAACATACGGTGAGTGAGTGCCTACTATGTGCCAGGTCCTGTGATTGGCACTGAACATGGTGTCCGTCAAATGACACCTGTTACCACCTCTAAGGGGAGATGTCCTACCTCATGGTCAGTAGCCAACAGCAGAAGCTTGAGAGTGTTAACCCCTATCCGTAGTTGGCAGGTGTCATGGTTGCTGGTAAAAAGCACGGTTCACCCAGGCATTGGCTGGAGCAACTGCTTCTTCACATGGAGAAGAGTCAGAACAAAGTCAGCTTCAGCGTGCAGAGGTCCACATGACCAGCCCATCATTCCTTTCAGCAGCTGACCAGGGATCACATTCTGCACATTCCCCTCTTAAACCACAAAAGAGGACTGCATTCCCTCCCCAGTGAGAAAGGTACATGTAGAAGTGTGGCACATATTTAGCTAAGTAGTTTCTGAGAATGTTGACATGTGCTTAGGACAATGAAGAAGGGATGTTTTGATAGCCCACCAGCTGCTATGGGTTATGTTTGGGGCCAGGGTGCCCCAGTAGAAGAGACTCATCCCACCAGGATGGCCAGGTTGACAGATCTGGACATAAGCACAGGGTTCGTTTGGGATCACAGGGAAAGGTGGCAGGCTGCGTTTAGACTGTTCCCTCCACGGGTACCAAAATGGTACTGCCCCTGCCTTTAAGGAACTGACAGTCCAGTGGGACAGACAGACATACAGATAATGAGTAGACATTGTAGTAAATACAGGAAGGAAGATATACCCGTGGCATTGAGGAAGCCCGGAAGTAAGGCACCTGGAAGGCCATCAGTCCATCAGTGAAGGCTTCCTGGGAGAAGTGACCAGAGAGCTAGATCTCAGAGGATGAATAAGAGTCGCCCAGATGAAGATATTCCCAGAAGACAGGTCAGCACTCTGGAAAGCTGCATCACATGGATGCGAGGTCGTGCACTGCTGCAAAATGAATTATCCCCAAACTTAGTGGCTTAAAACCACGGATATTTATTACTTCGTGGTTTTCCTGGGTCAGGAATTCAGTCTAGTTGGAGGATCCTGGCTGAAGAGCCCTCTGAGGTTGTGGTCAAGATGTGAGCTGGGGCTGCGCCATGTGAACGTGCCTCCAAATCGACTAACTCACTTGACTGTTGGCAGAAGGCCCCATTTCCTCACCACGGAGGTCTCTTCATAGAGCTGTTCAAGCATCCTCACTGCCTGACAGCAGGCTTTTCCCAGAGTGAATGATCTGAAAGAGAGTGAGGCTAAAGCCACTGTGTATACATGTAACCTAACCTTGGAAGTCACATGCAAAGTCCTAGTAGTTACTTAGGTCAACTGTATTCAGTGTAGCAGTTAAACATGCTACAACCTGATTTTTCTCAGTCCTGTTAGCCGATTTCTGCTGTCACAAGGACACAAATAAAGAGGAGAGGTCATCGGGAGAGACCTTGGAAACTGGCTACCGCACAAAGACAGCAAGTTTAAGGTAGAGAGTGGCAAAAGGAACTGGCAGTGTACAAGGCCCCATCTTGAAAGAGCCCGAAAGCCACCGTTAAGGACCTGAGACTTCATCTATGCCTTCACAGGGAGCCACTGAAGGAATGGTGAGAAGAGAATTGGTGGTGTCCGGTTTACATTTTAGAGAATCCTGTCAGATAGGATGAAGAAAGAGTTTGGAAAGGAAAAGCCAGCTAGCTGTCCTGAGAATCCAGAAAAACGATGCAAGCCGTAATCAGGGCAGTTGTGTTATGAAAATGTAGACCTTTGTTACTTAAAGTCTGGGCTGGGAACAAGCAGGATTGGCAGCTTTCTACCTGGGAGCTTGTACAAATGCCAAATCTCAGGTCCCATCATAGACATAATGAACAGAATCTCATGCCTATGGACATAAAAGTCTGAGAGAGATGATTATGGAGGATGCATTGGAAATAATGAGGACTGTGAGTGCTGAGGAAGAAAGAGGAGTGAAGGATGACTCCCTGGTAGTATTTGCTCTGCTTCAGCATTGGAAAACAGATTTGTAAATATTTTTACCTGAATCTACAGAATGAGTTCAGCAAGCTGTGGTCATTGACACTGTCACTAATGATGTGATATAATCCAATAACAAGAAAGACTTTCTCTTTTATTATGATTTCTAATCATGTAAACGGTGACAGCATAGGAAACCTACCGAATGCTTTGCTGCTTTATATTCTTTTCCAACCAGCTTTCTTGTTTTATCTCAGAGTCTGAGAAAAGCTACCAAAATTTTCAGAAAAGAGGCCCCAAATATGGGATTAACATGATAAACAGGAATTTGGAAAGCTGCGAGATAATGCACGTTCTGGAAAACATCTTGATTTCCAGATGAGTTTTCCAAGCACTCTGTTTTCTGGAATCAGATGTGGGAGCCAGTTACTTACTGGGCCTCAGGCAGTAAACACCGGCCAGGAAATCTGTTACTTGCGTTATGGTCAATGGAAGCCACCATCCAGTGGTTTTCTGCACTTGCTAAGTACAAGCATGTCATGTGGTGGCCTCCTGTGCTGCAGCTTGGCGGGTGCCATGTCTCATCACACACCACGTGTCAGTCCTGACTTTTTCCCTCGTCTTCCTCTACCCACCTCTCTGCAATTAGGAAAATTACATAAATCAATTGGATCTCAGAACTCCAATAAATGTGTTAGCCAGCTCTGCAGACAAATAAAATCCATCCTCCAAAAACCAGAGAAGCAAGCGTTGACACACTGACAATACCTTATTCATGGAGGCAGGAGAATTTTTCCTCTTGCAGTGTGGTTAGCTGCTTTTGTGGCTAATGATTTAAGACCATACAAAGCCTTCATCGTCTTCTTTTCTAGGCATGAACTGTTGTCCATGTTAATAATGAAGAGATAGTTTAGATAAACTCATCAAAGAGCATGGGGGCACCTGGCTCTCGGGACTGCTACAGAGAAAATGGCTTCATTGGCACATGTCCAGGTATAGGAAGCGCCAAAAGGAAACTGGTCCTTTCTCCTTGACCCTTCTGCCCAACTCGTGCCTTTGTTTCAGCTCCTGAGAGTCTGGCTTCCAGTGAGCTATTGCTCATTTATTGAGTCATTTTTAGCTGACTTCTCTCAATGTTATGAGGTCATCTGTCACCATTTAGAGTACTTAGGCAAGTCCCTGACTAGAAAATCAGAGGCTACCAGTAATTCTAGAGTCTTAGGTAGTACACGGAACCCTGGCAGTGCAGTCGTTAAGAGCTCAGGCTGCTAACCAAAAGGTAGACAGTACAACCCCATCAGCGTATGGGGTAGTTCCTGAAACTCTGTTGGACAGTTCTGCTCTGTCCTTTAGGGTTGCTATGAGTTTGAATCTGTTTGATGACAATGGGTAAAAGGGAGATGATACATCTCTAAATTGTTCATCACCTATAAACTCCCCTTCACCTATAAACTCCTTCTCTGGGATTTTCAAGGATCCCTGGTACAGCTAGGTGGAGATGTTTTCAGTGGCCTACACTGCTCTCCTGCGTGTACTTCCTTGTTGTACCTCTTCCTCATACTCTTGATGAAGGTTGGAAATAAGATCCACCAAGTGAGCTGGAGTAGGCGTGAGAGGTGTTAGTTAGGACTGTTCCCAAATTTTGTGAAAGAAAAGTCTTGTTTTCCTCATTTTTTATTATGTCACCTTAATGAGTATTGTATCCCTTATTCCTCAGAAGGTTTGCTATTAAAAGCATGCCATGAGATTCCATAAAATCAGATATCAGAGAATTTGCAGCTTGTCTCCCCAATGTCCTTTGTTCTCCCCCTTCAGCTTTGCTGAGCCTCCTTACATTGTTCTTCTCTGTTTTGTACAGTATCACTAATTTAGTTATATTTATTACTTTTATTGTCCATCATGTTCTAATATAGTATAAGCTGCCTGAGGACAGGGATTTTCATAATTGGAGTTTATTGCTCTATCTCTGCCATCTAGAAAGTCCCTAGCACATAGTAAGCACTTGACAAATACCTGAATAAACTTGAGATCCTAAAGGACCTTGGAATTCATTTAGTGGCTTTGTTTAGAGATAGGTTAAAACCGTGAGAGTTGGTGACATAGTCAAGATCACATAGCTGATTTGCACAGCAGATCTGGAACCTGAAACCAAATCTGCCTCTCAAGTTGGTGTCCTTTCCACCACCCCTTGCTTCTGCTGGGTGATGGAGCTAGGTTGAGGATTGTAGGAAGGGATGTTCTAAGTTCTGGACCACAAGTAGACAGGTATCATGGGCAACCTGTGCTCCCAAAGAGGCCTTGGAAGTCATATATGGCTGGAGCTTGATTTTTCTGAGTCATATTATCCAGCCTCTGCTGTTAGAATTTTCTCCCTGCTTCTTTTAAAACTGAAAAATGCCCCTATGTGTGCACACACAGTTCTCCAGCCTCTGAGAATCACTGTACAGAACTCTGTCAGGAAAAAAGGTCCTAACTGTAGCCCTGTCTTTGGTGCAGCTTGCTCAGGGGAGTTGCTGATAGAATTGTGGAGGCTCTGAAGCCCTGTTCCAAACTATCCACGTGACACAACCACAGATTTTACTTGTAACCATGCCAGGATATTACTTTTTGACTCTTTGGTTTACTGTCTTCCTAGTTATCTCAGATGAGCAGATCACCCAGCTCTGAGGACCCCAAAGCCTTACCCTAGCATGGGACTGGTCTTGTGATGCCCTTTCCCGATCCCGTACCAGCTTTACCAACCCCACTTTCTGGAAACCAGGAAAGATTGAACTTGTTGACTGAGGAACAGGGTCAAGGGTTCTTCTGTGGACAGGGAAGAACCAGGAAACAGGAAAGGCTTGAAAACCCCATGGAGGCAAATGATCTGGACAAACTGAAGAAACTACTTCATATTGTCTTTAGAAAATATTAGCCTGTACCAAATAAACATACAAAACTCAGTTGAATTCTTGTACACCAACAAAGAGAACTGTGTGAAGGAAATCAGAAGATTAATATCTTATATAACAGCCTCTAAAAAAATAGAATAAAATACATAGAGAGAAATCTAACCAGGGAAAACTATGAAACACTGCTACAAAACACCAGAAGAGATCTACATAAATGAAAAAGCATATACTTGTGATAAGTACACTCAATATTGTGAAAATGTCTGTTCTACCCAAACCAATTAACAATTACAGTGCAATCCCGATGCAGATACCAATGATACTCTTTAAAGAGCTAGAAAAGCTAATTATTAAATGTCACGTGGAAGGGAAAGGGACTCTAGATAACTAAAGCATTATTGAAGAAGAACAAAATAGGAGGCCTCACACTACCTGACATCAGAGCCTTCTGTACAGCTATGGTAGTCAGGACAATCTTGTACTGATACAGTTACAGACACATAGACCAATGGAGCACAACTGAGAACCCAGTGTGGTCACCTGATCTTCGACTAAGGCCTCAAGTCTGTTAAATGTGGAAAAGGCAGTCATTTTAACAAATGGTGCTGGCAAAACTGAAGTCCATCTATAGAGGAAATGAAACAGGGCCATATCTCACACCATACACAAAAACTAATTCAAAATCGATCAAAGACCTAAATATAAAACCAAAAGCTATAAAGATCATGGAAGAAAACATAGGGTCAATGCTAGGGGCCCTACTATACAGCATAAATAGGATATAAGATTAACAATACAAGAACACTAGAAAGTAAGCTAGATAACTGGGATTTTCTAAAAGTTAAACACTTAACTCATCAAAAGAATTGGCCCTAAGAGTGAAAAGAGGACCTACGGATTAGCCAAGCCAAGTGCCATCGAGTCATATCCGACTCATGGCAACCTACAGATTGGGGGAAAAAAAAACTTTACTGTGATATGTGCAGCAAAGGTCTAGTCTCTAAAATTGATAGGAAAATCTAGCATCTCTAAGACAAAGAGAAATAAGCCAGTTAAAAAATGGGCAAAGATTATGAGCAGACGGTTCACCAAAGAAGACCTTCAAGTGCCTAAAAGATACATGAGGAAATGCTCCAGAACATTAGTCATTAGAGAGATGCAAATCAAAACTATAATGAGATACCACCTCACCCCAACATTACTGACACTAATTGGAAAAAAAACAGAAAATAATAAATATTAGAGAGGCTGCAGGGAAATGGGAACTCTTATGCACTGCTGATGAGAATGCAAAATGGTACAATCATTTTGGAAAACAATTTGACACTTTCTTAAAAAGCTGGGAATAAAATACCGTATGATCCAGCAATCCTACTTCTAGGAATATATCCTAGAGAAATGAGCTGTCATGAATAGACTTAGGCATACTCACGTTCCTTGTAGCACTGTTCACAATAGCAAAAAGATGGAAACAACCTAGGTGCCCGTCAACAGAAGAGTGAATAAACTATAATACAGACACACAATGGTAAAGAAGAATAATAAGATCTAGGAAGCATCTCACAACGTGGATAGATCTAGAGGACATTATGCTGAGTGGAGTCAGTCAGTCACAGAAGGACAGATAGTGTATGAAACTACTATTATAAAAACTCATGAAAAGGTTTACGCACAGAAAGAAACAATCTTTGATGGTTATAAGGGAGGCGAGAGGTGGGAGGGAAAAACAATCAATAGACAATAGATAAGTGGTAACTTTGGTGAAGGGTGCAACACTATGCAATAAAGGGGTAACCAGGACAACTTGAAGACAAGGTCATGGAAACTCCATGGACACATCCAAACACTGTGAGGGGCCAGTTATTGGGCTGAGGGCTGTGGGGAGCATGGTCTCCGGGAACATCTAACTCAACAGGCATAAAACAGTTTTCGAAGAAAGCGTCTTTAAGGCTTGTGAATGCCCGTCTAAGATACTCCCCTGATTTCACCCGGTCTGGGACAAGCGACAGTGACAAAAACCAAAGACACAAGGGTAAGATTGGTCCAGATGACTCTTGAACCACAGCTACCACAGCTTCCAACAGATAGAGTGTGAGCCTGGGTACCGCTACTGACTGCTCCAGCAGAGACCGTAATACAGGATCCCAGACAGAGCTACAGAAAAATGTAGAACAAAATTCTAACTCACAACAAAAAAGACCAGACCTACTTGTCTAAGAGAGATTGGAGAAATGGGAAGATTGTGGCCCTCAGATGCCCTTTTAAGTCAGTACTGAAATCACTCCTGAGGTTCACTTGTCAACCAAAGATTAGAGAGGCCTGTAAAGCAAGTAGCCAGACATGTTGTTCAACCATGTATGTAAGACTATATGGGCACATCAGCTCAGGGTCAAGGTCAAGAAGGCAGGAGGGGAGGCAAGGATGCTGAATGAATGGAAATAGGGAACTCAAGGTCAGATAGGGGAAAGTATCAACAGGCCATGGAGCTGGCAGCCAGCATCCAAACAACATGTGTTTTAATGGTTTAATGAGAAACTAATTTGCTCTGTAAGCCTTCATCTAGAGCACAATAAAAAAGAAAATATTAGCTTATTACCCACTGAATACTTTGTTCAGAACCTCTCTCACAAGACTCACAAATGTCCCTGTCACAGAGCTGCCATTTTTCAATAGAAAATTTAAATTCTGTATTTCAAAAGTGATTGCTTGAAAATAATTTCTTACACGGTGTTAAATCTCTAGTGAAAAATATAGACAGTCTTTCTGCCTATTAGCTGCCGTTGATGAGAGAGCGAGCGAGCGAGCAGATATTAACAGTATGGTTCAGTGGACTTCACAGGACCACCCAGATAGTGCAGGAGTTCAGAAAGTGTCTCATTTGCAGGGAGAGAGTGATGAACACAGCAGGACTCCCCTGACTCTCCCTGGAGTGAGAGCAGACAAAGCTCGAAGGCTTCATTTACAGACTAGCGAGAGCCAGCCGCACTTACAAGCCAGCCAGGCATGGTTTGATCGTTTCATCCCTGTCTAGCCCGTAGGCCAGCATTACTTCTGCTTCCATGCATTCATTCACCTGAGTCCCTGCTGGGAGTCAGGCTCTGTGCTAGGCGGGGACCAAAGACATGATGAGCGATCCTGTATGATCTCTGTCTTCAGAGATTTCAGACGCTGGGTAAAGAGGTAAAAAGGTCCACAAATAATACCATTAATCGAAGCATCATAATAAAAATACATTGAAGTTAGGTTGCCAGCCAGCCAAGTGCCGTCGAGTCAGATCAGTTAGGTTATGAGCTCTTAATTCTTCAGGAGCTAAAGGGGGCCACTTGATGCGTCACACTTTCCCTTAAAGCTGTTCAGATTCCTGGATGCTCATCTGTAAGACCAGGCAAGACATCTCCTTCTGCAGAATGTTTTTCTTTTTTTTTTTTATCTTTTAATTAGGTGTCTGATTTATGTAGTCTAGCATGGTAGTACAGGGACTTGCTGGGTCACTGCCCGACTCAGTCTGGTGGAAACACCTACATGCTGTTTTCCAAAGGAAGACTTATTAAGTGTATCTGACAGGAGACTTTTGGGAATATCCATGAGATACAAGAGATCCCATCATGCCTGCTCTCATTACTGCATACAATTGTCCAATTTTAGAACTGAAGCTGACCTCCCAAATCCACTCATCATGTTTTACAGTTGATGGATCTTAACTACAGACTGCCCAGAGTCACACAGCTGACTAACCACAGGCAAAGCCTAGACTGGGACCAAGTCCTCAGTTTTGCATTTTTTGTAGTACCTTGCAGGTCCTTCCGAGGGACACACATCGGCAGCATAGAGTGATAAATAGGAACAAGCAGTGTACTCAGGGCAAGGGCAAAGTGTGTGAGATGCTGCTGAATCATAAAGCTGGGAGGAACCTCAAAGGAACCTCCCTCCCTCATTTGCCTGGTGAAGAAAGTGATGCCCTGGAAGGTGAACAGAATCTTTGCAAGTATGGGGATACTGCCCTTTAAGGGGGATTTAGGATGTGTGGAATCATCTTTGGTTGTCAAAATACACTTTGTAGACAGGTACACAGCAGTCTTATCTACTGTGATGGTTAGGATTGTGTGTCAGCCTGGCTGGGCCATGATTCTTAGTGTTTTCAAAGTTGTATAAGATTGTGATCAATTCCCTGTTGAGATTTGTATGTGATTACTCTTATAATAGAATTTGCTGAGTGATATTGGTGGAGGGGGGCTTTGTGGCCACTCACAGCTCCCTCAGCCTTCATCTCTCCACCCTCCTCCACCTACTTTGCTCCTGTTCATCTTGCTGAGGTCATTGTCTTATTCTGGATCCAGTAGCCACCTCTTGGCTGAGCTGAGCTCTGGGAATTGAGCTAGCAGCTTATCTGTTCATCTCGGGATTCATAGATCCTGTGAGCAGGAGTCCTGCTTCCCAACCTGCCAGACTTGGATGTGCCAGCCCCTGCAGTTGCATGCTCCTTGGAAACTCTGTGGAGCGGTTCTGCTCTGTCTTAAGGGTCACTAAGAATCAGAATTGACTTGATGGCAGTGGGTTTGGTTTCTAGCTTGGCAGCTGCGTGAATCAGAAACTTTGCAGTCTTGCCTGCTGATCTTGGGATTCCTCAACCTTAACAGCCTGTGAGTAGAAGTCCTGCTCTCCAACCTACCAGTCTTGGATTCACCAGCTTCTACAGCTCTGTAAATTGGAAAAGGCCTCTATCCTGATCCACAGACTTGGATCATTGCAACCTCTACAACTCTACAATTGTGTGAGCTATTTCGTGTGTGTGTGTGTGTGTGTGTGTATATGTATATGTATATGTATACACACACACACTGTCATTGAGTTGATTCTGACTCATAGCGACCCTATAGGACAGAGTAGAATTGCTCCATAGAGTTTCCAAAGAGCGCTTGCTGGATTCAAACTGCTGACCTTTTGGTTAGCAGATGTAACACTTAACCATTATGACACCAGGTGTGAACAAATTTATTTTCGCACATTTAGGAGGCTGGAAGTCAGAATTCAGGGTGTCATATGTGTGTGTGTGTGTGTGTGTGTGTGTGTGTGTGTGTGTGAGAAAGAGAGAGAGACTTACTGGTTTTGCTTCTCTAGAGAACCCAGCCAAAGGCACCCACTGAGAAATCATTTAACGTTAGATATTTACAGCATTCTCACTGAGAACTATGAGAGTAAATTGACTTTGTGTCAGGCAAAAGAGCCCATTCAGGACAGAGGACTAGGCCCTTGGCAGTTTACAGAGTACTAGTTCTCCACTGAATCAGTCTCTAGGGGTGAGTCACAGATTCCTGTGAGAATTGAATAAAAGCATCCTCTTTGTAGAAACATACACACAATCTTTGCCCTTCATGTCAGTGTGTTCAGGAGCCACTGTAACCCCATCCATAAGCCCCTGATTAGTAACCCTAAATTCAGGAAGAAAAGGTGAAAAAAGTAAGTGTGTATGTATTATGGATAAAACAGAATCTGCCTGTGTGATGGAATGGAGAAGAGAAGTGCCTGTTGTCCCCCACTGAGTAGACGCAGTGATATCAAGACTATTAGACTGTTTGTTCATTCTTGAGAAGCTCATGTTATCCATCACATGAGAATTATAGTGGTAATGTTTCATAGTTACAGCTAGATGGAACACCACATTTGCCTACAGTGCCTTCCCTGCCCCCAGGCTAAGAAGTGAAGTCAAACCTGGAAAACCAGAACCTGTGTAAGGCAGAAACCTGTCAGAGAAGGAGAACCCACATTTGCCCCTAAAACTAGTAATGGAAAAGATGAAAAATCACAAGACCTGGATAACCAAGGCTGTCGCACAGAATTCCAACTCTCATAGGTTTCCCTTACTTAGAGGTGGGAGTGAGGTTGGAGTGGGTGCTTCAGAAAGGCCCCTCTCTCTGACCTCTGCTGTCTCTTCCAACCCAGTGTGCCCTGGCAGAGTTCTAGAATGACTGCAGGCTTTAAATACTAGTCAAGCTGTAAATCGTGTACTGTATTTTAAAATTTGCTAAGTGAGCAATTTCTGACTCATTAAATCGGTTAAATGGCAAAATGCCATGTTCTGCAAAGCTCGATTCCTTGCATTTGCAACAGGTAGCAGATAACCGTGCCTCTGTAGCTTTATTTTGGAGAGGAAAGATGGGTGACTTGCTACCACTTTGTGTGGTCAGGTGGAAAAGAATGGAATATGTCCTCGTCGTGGCTTGACGTATGTCACCTTTCCTCCTGCAGCAGCCTTCTGGGACATAGCTTCCTGTCTACTTTCCTAATGAAGAAACTGTGGCTCAGAGAGGTTAAGTAACTTTTTCACGGTCGAGTCAAAATTCAGAACCAGCTCTGTGTGACTCCTAAGCCAAGTTCTTTCTACCCCCGTGCTTCCCAGACACCTGGTTCTGTGTGTATGTGTGTATGTGTGTGTATGTGTATGTTCATCCTGCTAATGACACTTTCACAGAGCTGAAATTATCTGTGTAGCAGGCACCTTTGTAACTTCCAATTACAGCAGCCTCCCAGCTCTCGGGCTTTTCTGAAGCTGCTCTGAGTAGTTCCAGCATGCTGAGGACAAGGCTGCTGGCGTCACTGTGTCCTTCCAAGCACATGATGCTTCCATCATGATCTGTGCTTCCGTCACAGGCACGTGGAATCCTGTTAAGATAGCATTTCCTCACTTGAGCTCTGGCTGACCACTGACTTGGTCCCTCTGTCTGTGGACTTTAAGCCTCCCCTTCTAGACTGATAGGAGGGATGGGACCCCACTGTCCAAGGGTAGTGAGTCCCATGTTAGGCACATGCAAAGAAGGTCTGCACCCACTTTCATAGGGAACTTTCACTTAGCTGTTTTGTTTCCACAAATTCTTTGTTTCGCTTATCACGAAGATTTTTTCCTAAGTTCATCTAAAAGTAGTGGTGTGCTGATGGGCATGCCATCCTTTAGGGAGCTGTAATTATTGCTGAACAAGTGAGTCCTTTCTCTGCGATAGTATTTATTCTCTCAGGAGACTAGGATCTTATTAACTGAATACATGTAATGAAGAGATAATTTTTCTGTTTGTTGATTATTTATCCACCAGAGGTTAGACACTCATCCTGCCCTCCTTGCTGGGTGTGACTTTCAACTCCAGACCCATTTCCACCAGGGCTGATGAAGGGGTTACCTTGGAGCTTCTCAGTAAAACGTCACTACACCTGAGCCAGGGCACTCTTAGCCCCTTCACTTGTTTGGAACCTCTTGGGAAATATCTCATCAAGTAAAACTTGTGAGCTAGTTTTTTATTATTATTATCTCTTTCTGCAAGTCTCATTCTTTTAATGCCTGAAACTGGTGGTTCCAAGTCAGTACTTGATTCTCCTACTTTTGTCAGCAAGAACCACAGTTACATAATTAGACCCTAAAATGGTCATAGAACTCCAGCGGTAAATTCAGAGCCCAACATCTGTTGAGTAACTGGTCATTTGAGGATTTTTACTTTTGAGTTAGGTCTTTCAAAGGGTGAATACAGAGGGCACTGGCCCAGGAGTCAAAAGATTAAGGCTTTAGCCCCAGTTCTGCAGCTGACTGCCCACGTAACTCAAATCACCTACGCTTACCCAGTTTCCCCAACTAGAAAGTGTCTTATAGACTTAAGGACATTCTCTGAAGCAGTATTGTCCACTAAAAATATAATAAGAGCCATATATGTAATTTTAAACTGCATAGAAGCCACATTAACAATAGGAAAAAGAAACAGGTTAAATTAATTTTAATAATATTTTATTTAATCTAATATGGTCCAAAATATTACTTCAACCTGTAATCAGTATAAAAATATTAATGCGGTATTTCATTCTGAAATATTTTATAAAACCTGGTGTGTATTTTACACTTGTAGAACATCTCGGTTCAGACATTTCCAAAGCTCAGTGTGGCTGCCTTTGGCTAGGGGCTGCTCTGTCAGGCAGTAAAGCCCTCAGGTCTTCCCTAGCAACCAAATTATCTTTATTGTGCCACATTGTGTCATTTGGAACTTTTGAAGCCAGACGCAGGATTCAGAGTTTTTTGTAGTTTAAAAGGTAATACATAATACCCCTAGTGGGCTCTGGAGCAGCACTTTATGATCGAGTAAGTATTACTGTAGCCAAAAGTAGGAAACCCTAGTGGCAGAGTGGTTAAGTGTTACAGCTGCTAACTAAGAGGTCGGCAGTTCAAATCCACCAAGTGCTCGCTGGAAACTCTGTGGGGCTGTTCTGCTCTGTCCTGTAGGATCACTGTGAGTCAGATATGACTCAATGACAATTTTTTTATTAATAGCAAAAAACATGACGGTCCACACTAAGTGAGATAAATAAAGACAATAAATAGCATCATGGAGGTTGAATGTTACTACCTACTGAATTTTTTTTAAAAAGCTTTCAGTTTTCAGAACATGTTGGCTATTGAAAACACGTATCAAGGACTGTGGGTCAGTACCATGAAAATTGTGTGCACTTAAGTTCAGTATTTACTTAGTTGTTTTATTTATAAGAAATTGACCCACTGTTAATATGGCCTGCTAGTTGAGTCTTCTCCTTTATTTTGAATCTCATTATTGGTAATTGTCTCCAGCAAGTTTAACCCTATAAAGGAAGAATTTGGGCTTTTATTAAATTTTTTTTATGATACCATGGTTTTTCGCTAATTGAAATAGATGCTGAATCATTATTGGTAGTTTTTTATTATTTGAGAAAATAGTATGCCAATTGCAAGCCAGTCATATCTGTCCCATGTTCCGTGAAGTATGTTACAAACTGATGTCTGTCAACCCAAAAGACCAGGAAGTACATCACAGACTGTCTTGATGGAAGTGAGCATTTTATAAAGGATGTCCTCAGGGAGATGAACACACCAGTGTATGCATGCTGTATCATCCTGTATTCGATGATGAACTTCACTCTCATGGAACTTACCGGTCTTTTGGCCCATGACATGCATCATAGGCTGTTTTCACCCTAAAATAACTCATTCACTTGAATATTACTGAATGCCAGTAAGCATCCCTTCCCAGTAACACAAAGGAAGTAGTAAACATACTTGCAAGCCTTATGTCGCTGTACAGAAGCCAAAAGACACCAAAGTTCCACACAGTCACTCCTCTGGGATGTATCTCTTCATATGAATGGCTGCAACACTCCAGACCAACTTCTTCCACAATGCCAGGACGTATGAAAGTAGCTTACAGACCTTCCGGTACACCTCTGGGGCAGAAAGTGTAGCTGGAACGTACATGTGCCATACCTGTTAGAGGGTTAGGAGGTGATCCATAGGGCCCAGATTTAGAGTTTCCAGATAAAATACAGAGCACCCAGATAAGCAGTGAATAGTTACTCAGTATAAGTGTACCGCGTGCAATCTTTTCATTTCAGATAAACAGTGAGTATTTTTTTTTTAGTGCAATTATGTCCCATAGAATAGTCAGGACGTAGTTATACCAAAGTGTTATTTGCTGTTTGTCTGAAATTCACATTTAATGGACATCTTGGGTTTTTATTTGCTAACTCTGGAAACTCTACCCAAATTGGAAGCTGCTTCTACGAGAAGAGGCTGTGGCAACCTGGCCTCAGAAAACTTGCTTCTACATGTTGTGTTGAAGTTGCTCAGACAAACCATATAAGGCAAGCCCAGATGATTCAAGAGAGTGGAAATCTGGGTGTTCTGATTCTAGAATCCAAAAGATTAAACAAGACAGGAATTCAGCTGCAAATGTGGCATCTATTTGCAGCTTCACCTGGGCACGGATCATTGCAGGGAGACCTTTGATGAACCCAAGACCAATCTGGCAATCCTTCTTAAAGTCACAAACTGCAGGCCAGTCATGCATTTCCTGATCTGGGGACTTTATAGTCTCCATCAAGGATTCCAGAATGAAAAAAACAGGGAGGCTAAATTAGGAAAAGTCTTTTGGTCATTGTTTGTTTTATGTGAGGGGTGGGAAGTGGCAGGTAGTTGAGGAGAGCATAACTCCCTCTGTACATGCCTCAGAAATTAAGAGGTGCCCTGGTGGCATGGTGGATAAGTGCTCCATCTGCTAACCGAAAGTTGCCAGTTCCAGTCCATCAGGTACTCCTTGGGAACTCTATGCAGCAGTTCTACACTGCCCTGCAGGGTCACTGTGAGTCAGAGTGACCCTGTTGATTTGAGTTTGTTTGCTTGTTTTTTTTGAAGAGGAAGTGTCACTTTAAGAACCATCTGGCTCACCCAGGTTGCAAGAAGGAGAGGTGTGTGGCCCAAGATCAGAAGTTACCTTGGCTTCTGAAAACAGCTCTGTCCCTAGAGTCCCTGCCCTTCCTCTTGGGGGTTCTAAGTATGTCAGAGAGAGTCAGCAGAAGCAGTGGCGAATGTACAGACTGAGGAGAGGATGGCGTGATATCCATTCGTTTAATGGGGTTCAGTCAGGATCCTGCTGCCTTGAGTGACAGCCCTCTTAATCCAAGGTGAGCTGGATCAAAAACTACAGCTGACTGAAGAACTGTTTCAGATTAAAGGAGACTAGAGGGGCATGGGAGTCCTTGGGCGGCAGAGCAGTGGACACAGCGCCTGCCAGAGGACACGGGAGTCCTCGGGTGGCAGAGCAGTGGACACAGCGCCTGCTAGAGGAACATGGGAGTCCTCGGGCAACAGAGCAGTGGACGCATCACCTGCTAGAGGACACGGGAGTCCTTGGGTGGCAGAGCAGTGAACACATGGCCTGCTCAGAAGAAAGGCCTGGTGGGCTTCCAAAGAGTCAGACATCGAAACCCTGTGAAGCACGGTTCTACGGTGACATGCACGTGGTCACCTTGAGTCAGGAGGGACTTGACAGCAGCTGGTTTAAAGGGACATGACAAGAAGATGCACTGAGTGATCCTGGACAAACCTTGGATCAGGAAAAAAAGATTATTGTAAAGAACGTCATTGGACGATTGGTGAAATTTGAATGTATACTGTATGTTAGAGAATTTTGCTATATTGTTCAATTTCCTGATTGTGGTGACTGGACTGTGATTATACAGGAGAATGTACTTCTTTCTGTTTTTTAAAGCTAAAATGTTGTTTTTCTAGTCTCAGGTGGCTCAGGACAAAAGAAAGTAGCACCGTATCAGTCAGAATAGACTTGATGGCAGTGGGTTTTGTGTGTGTGTGTGTATGTGCACACGGACTTGTGGCAAAAGTTAACATTGGACAGATCTGTGTAAAGGATTCACATGAGTCCACAGTTGTAACTTTTCAGGAAGCCTCAATTATTTTTAAAATTAAAAAAAAAAAAGGTATAGTGTCCTAAAACTACCAAAAAGTAAGTGTTGCAAGGGGATGGCCATGAGAGAAGGCAAGAGTCTCTGCCTTCCCACACCAGGGGCTGCCTACGTTTGAGTCATCTGGGTCCTTTGCCCTTCATCTTCACGAACTAGCTTTCAATTCAGAGGTGTCACATGTAGTGCTAAGACCCAAGCATCAGACTCCATCAGCCTGGTACAGAGCCAGACACTGCAGTGTCCTAGCTAGGTGGAACCTCAGTGTCCTAGTCAGTAAAAGTAGGGTACTGTAATCTCCCTTACAGCCTTGCTATCAGGGCTGGCGGTGATGTTTGCAAAACTACCTTGCTGAGTGTCTGGCATGCATTAGATGATCCCTCCAAATTAAGCATCTCATTACTTTTTTCAGAAAGACCATGGCTTGCCAACTCCATGGTCTCTGATTTTCTCCATACATCAACAGCGGCAATCTGACACCAAGTCTGTGGACCCGAGACCCCCTTTGAAACCCTCTAATTGCAAACTCCAGTGGGAAAGACTATTCATTTCGCTGCTCTGAGCAGTGTTTCCAAGCATGATTGGTTTCCTAGCAGGAACAATCACTCGGACAAAACCACTGCAAGCCCTTTCTAGAATGCTCCTGAAAACTATTACTCTCACAGCTGCTGCACAGCATGCAAAGCAAGGTCAGCTTGTAGGCTCATAGGCTTTTAAAGGATTAAATTAACTCTGGATTTTAACTTTGAGACAAATGACCTCATAAGACATGGGAGGTAAAAATCAATAGAAGAAATGCCTGGGCCTGTGAGTGGATGGCAGGGATGCTGGGCTGGAAATCAACAGACTTTGATTTGAGTGCTGACTGTACCAGTTACTGGCTGGTGGTTTTAAAGCAAGCCACTCTGGGTCTATTGTTTTTGTGTATGTGTGAGGTAGGGATTCTGTTGTTTCATGTAGCTCACATTATTAATCAGGTTTAGGTCAAGTATATAATGTAAAGCCTTGCTACAGAAAATATAGTGTGTGGATACCACCAGTCCCCACCCCTTACTGAAGTTACCAGAATCTGCACCTTAGTGACATCCCCAGGATACTTGTATGTGAAGGAAAGTGTGAGGAGCACTGATTGGAACCTCTGGTGGTGTAGTGGTTAAGTGCTACGGCTGCTAACCAGGAGTTCAGCATTCAAATCCACCAGGAGCTCCTTGGGACCTCCATGGGGCAGTTCGACTCTGTTTGTAGGGTCACTGTGAGTTGGAATTGACTGGATGACAGTGAGTTTGGGATTTTTTGTTGTTGTTGTTGTTGCTTAAAACACTGCTCTTGTAGTAATTCTTAACCCTTTTGTGCCTGGCAGTACACAGAGCAACATGAACTTTCTCAGTCTCTGGGATTTACTGGAAAGCTACTGTACTAGGGACATGGGATACAGTTATTTGTTCACTGGTAGGGGCCTTCATGTTTGAAACCAAAGAAATGGGAAATGGGTATATGCTACAAATTGCTGTTTTTACAGTATGTTGTATGAGCCATCTGAACTTTGGGTATGAAAAATAGAAATTTTGAAAACTTCATTTGTTACACCTATGTACGAGGACTGCTATTGAAGTTGGTGAACTCATCCTAGAAAAAATGCTACATACCTCATTGCCGACTATCACCACGGTCACCTTCAAAGTACCCCCCTTGGAAAGCTGTGCACTGACGCCAGCACCTAGTCCACCCTTCAAAGCCATTTGGGGACACTTTTACTGGAATATCCATCTGAGCTGTCATCATATTGCCCTTGATGTCTTGCATGTCATCAAGATGTCTTCTTTTCAGTATTTCCTTTATCTTTGGGTTAAGTAAAAAGTCACTGAGGGCCAGATCAGGTGAGTAGGGAGGGTGTTCCAATACAGTTATTGTCTCCCTCACAGACAGTTAAGTTTATGAACTTGCCTCTGTGCACAGTGACCATTCCAGAAAGAGTTCCAAAATTGCTCTGAAGGGTGGAGTAGGTGCCGGAGCTGGTGCAAGGGGAGTACTACTGAGGGGACCGTAGTGATGCTCAACAATACTACTGAGGGGACCATAGTGATGCTCAACAATACTACTGAGGGGACCATAGTGATGCTCAACAATGAAGTATGTAGCACTTAGAACAATTAAGTTCGTTAAATGACAGACCCTGGTGGGGACTCTGCAGTATAGTTAGTGGTAACTTCATGTGTACCACTATAAGCACTAAGGGTAAGTTTATGGTGGGTAGCAAGGAAAAAAAAATTCTGTGCTGTCTACCAAACTCTCAGACACACTTAAAGATTCAGCACCTTCCATTAGTGAAAACACATGGAAACAGAAATAAATCAAAGCAGAAAATGACTGGTCACCAGAGTTACAGTGGTACCCTTAAAGAGGCTGAGGGATGGAGAGATGCTGACTTGAAACTAACCCCTTGCTATAGAGTAACTCTGACTTATAACGACCCTACAGGACAGAGGATAATTGCCCTATAGGGTTTTTAGGTAGCAGCTAGTGGACCCAACTGCCAGCCTTGTAATTAGCAGCCAAGTTCTTAACCACAGCACCACCACAGAGCCTTACTTGAAACTAGAACTTCAGAACGGCCCATTTAGCTGTTCAGTGTGCTGCCCATTCAAGCTATAAAAGAATGTCTCACAAGGTCTGACAAACCAAAGTAGTAACCTTTGAAAACACAGCATTCTGACAGCTTTCATCTCAGCACACGTTTGAGCACATGGAAAAAGAAGTCTTCTGTGCTACCCCTACTCATATGACCACTAGGGCTGAATAATTGTCACCTCTGAGTTATGGGACAACTGTTAACTCTAAGTAAGTCCTGCCTTTGCTCCTGGAGAGCACCATGTTTGTTGTCTTTGTAATGTAGCGCTGCTATAACATAAATACCACAAGTGTATGGTTTTAGAAAGAGAAATTTTATTCTGTCACAGTCCAATAGACTATAAGTCCAAATTCGAGGCTTCAGCTTCAAGAGAAATCATTCTCTGTTGGCTGTAGGGGAAGGTCCTTGTCATCAGTCTTACCCTGGATTGAGAGCTTCTAAGGCACAGTGGCCCCAGGTCCCTTCCAAAGGGCACACTCTGCTCCCAGCACTGTTTCTTGTTGGTCTGAGGTCCCTAACTCTCAACTTGCTTCCCTTTGCTTTATATTCCAAGAGATTGCCTCAAGGTACAATACAGTCTTACAAGAACTCACAATTAGGTTTGTGAACTCATGCTAGAAAAGGTGCTACATACTCATTGTTGAATATCATCACTGTGGCTGCCTTCGAAATACTCCCCTTGGGAAGCTATACACCTATTCCAGAGCCTAGTCCACCCTTCAAAGCAACCTTAGAACTCTTTCTGGAATGGCCATCAGAGCTGTCACCGTATTACCCTTGATGCCCTGAATATCATCAAAATGTCTTCCTTTCAAGATGGACATACAATTCTCTAAAGAGGAGATCCAGGCAACCAAAAAAAACATGCGGACATGCTCACGATCATTAGGTGTTAAAGAAGTTCAAATCAAAATGATACCGTCTCACCCCAAGAAGGCTGGCCATGATCCAAAAACTGCTGGAGAGGCTGTCAGGAGATTGGAACTCTCCGACACTGTTGGTAGGATTGCAAAATGGTGCATCCGCTTTGGAAAGCAGTCTGACATTCCATTAAAAAAATGGATACAGATACACCATTTGACCCAGTAATTCCACTGTTTGGAGTATATCCTACAGAATCAAGGCCATTCACACTAACTGATACATGCATATGAATGTTCATCGCAGCACAGTCCACAATAGCAAAAAGATGGAATCAGCCCAGATACCCAACAACAGAGGAATGGATAGGTAAACTATGGTATATATACTCAATGGAACACTATGCAATGATAAAGAACAACGATGATTGCAGGAAACATCTTTTAACCTCGTTTCAACTGGAGGACATTATGCTGAGTGAAAGTAGTGAGCGACGAGAGGACAAATATTATATGAGACCGCTACTGTAAGAACTTAAAAGCAGACTCGTGCATAGAAGAAAAGACTCTGACGGCTGCAAGGGTGGGAATGGAAGGAGGGTGATGGGGGAGGGTTTAGGTTAGATAGTTAGGTTAGATAGTTAATAGACGTTTGGTTGGGTGAAATCAGTGACAGCACACATTAGAAAGAAGACCAATAATAACTGGACTTCAGCACAATTTGAGTACTCCTTGGCCCACCTTAAGCCAATGTTGCAAGAACAGAGTAGTTAGGGCGGGAGGCTGGGGACCATGTTCTCAGGTGAAATCAAGGCCAGTTGACAGAGCTAGCATTTTGCTAATAAAGACTCTCTGCACCCCACATTGGTGAGTGGTGTCTGGGGTCCTAAAGCTGCCATGCTGCCATGTGAGGGTACAGCAAGTGGTTCCAACTCAACGGGAACGGATGATCACTGAGGACAAGAACGACATGGGGGAAAGAGAACCCAGGAGACAGAGAGACCAATGGTCTCTACATCAACTCATGGCCAGAAGAACCAGATGGTGCCCGACCACCACCAGTGATAACCGTGATGGAGCTCACAGAATTGAGTCTCACTGGCAACACAAGACTAAATAGGGGTGCACCCTGAGATCGCCAATAAAAGACCACAGTTGATGGTCCAGGAGCTTCAGGGTTGCCCTGGGAGCATGGTCCCTGGCCCTGATGCTGCCCCTGTCCATAAATCATAATGTAGATCAACTTTTTGGACAGCAGTGGATTGGACTTGGCGACACAGAGTGACTGTATCTTGTCAGAACTTTATGGTTCTATTCATCTATAGGATGTCATCCTGCTGACCTCTTACTGGAGGAAGGGGGGTGGGTGAAGAGAAGGGAATAGGAGACTGTTGGGAGGATAGGACGTGTATGGAGCAGAAAGGAAGGGTGTGTTGTCACCGGGCAGGGAGAGCAGTGGGTGCTGCATATAGGTGAGCATGCGAATTTATATGAGAATGTACGTACATTTTCATTCAATCATAATTAAAAAAAATAAAATTGCAAAATGTCTTCCTTTCAATATTTCCTTTATCTCTGGGTAAAGAAAAGAGTCATTGGAGGCCAGATCAGGTGACTAGCGAGGGGGTTCCAATACACTTGTTTAATGGCCAAAAACTCCCTCACAGACAATTATACAATTAAGTTCATCAACTTGCCACCTTGCCACTGCGCACAGTGGTCATTCCAGAAAGAGTTCCACAATTACTTTGAAGCGTGGACTAGGTGCTGGCATTGGTGCATAGCTTCTCAAGGGCAGTACTTTGAAGGTGTCTGTAGTGATACTGAGCAATGAGGCAAGCAGCACTTAGAACAATCAAGTTCATGGACTTAAGTGTTGGACCTCGCTCGTGTTGAGTCCTGCCCTACCAACACCACTGCTGCCCGTCCACACCCATTAATATCACAGAAGCAGGGTTCACAACATATAGGAACATCACACGTTACCAGGAATCATGGCCTAGCCAAATGGCTACACACATGCTTAGGGGAGACACTTCATCACAATGAGACTTTTCTGGCTTTGGTAAAGAAGGAATGTAAAGATTGTTGCTATGAGTCAAAAATTGACTAGACTACATCTTAAACAACAGCAACTCAGTCAGTAGCAAGCAGGAATTGGGCCTTTCTGTTTCGTTCTCCTTATGCTGCCAGAGGTCAGTGGTGATGACCTCAAATGATTCTGCTGTCCCTTGGGTGTGTAAAGGAAAAGACAGCACCTAACTGGCCAATTCCTTACCTCTGCTCTACTTGGGACAAGGCTTGGCCAACTCAAAATCTCAAGGACAGCAATGGATTCCTAGCACATCTAGGGACATTTATCTTGGTTCCCAGCCACGGTAAATGGCAGTCCAACAAATGAATTTGGTGATGACCCAGCACAATGCCTTAGAGATGTCAGACTTTCCCATCAGGCACTTACAACACTGAGCCCAGAACCTGTGCACTCTAACATTTCAGGCATGAACATCAGCAACAGAATTATTTGACTCCGAAATAAAGAGGGAAACTTCAAAGTAGGCATCAAAATGTGCAGTTAGATGACTATGAAACATAATATTATGTCTAAGAAGGGATATAAAATAGACATCTAATCTATCATAAAGTAACTCACTCTAAGAGCTCAATGTAATGGTTCAGCTTAAGCTTTATACCTATTGTCTGGCCGCACTGGGTTACCTGCTCCCAGATTCTACCTTCTGTTGCCTAGGAACCAACCCGTTATCATTAAGGAAATGAGTTTCTTTGCAGTCAAGCTAAAGAGTGTGAACATTTGATGGGAACTTGCTCTCAGGCTCCTCAGGGTTCTGATGTAGTGGGCAGTGATCGATCACAGGAACTCTTTGTTCCCAGTCTCCTCCAGAGATTGAGGTAACTTTTAACAGACTACTCCTGAAAATTTCCATCATATCATTGCTTTGTAACCAATATAACCCCTCCAACCCTGTGTCTTTCACTTATGTCTATTAGCCAGTAATGTTAAAGATTATGCTTTACTTGTCACCTTTAACTGACCTTAATTACTGTAAATCAATGAGAAAAATTCTAATTTTCTCCGTAATTACTTAGGACTTGCCTTTTTCCCTCTGAGGCCTGCAAGCTTCAGCCTGAAGTTTTACAGTCTCTCATTACAGGGTCTCGGCTTCGGTAAATCACTTTTGATTTTTACCTTAACGAAACTGGAGCATCTTTTCTCTCTTACACGTGGATTAATCAAGTGCAACTTGACCTCTAGAGCTACGTATTGTATTAATCGTGAGATGTGGGCACATTTTAAATGTGTTCAACGTGTCTGCGGAGCCTCTGTAAGTTAGTGACCAGGGCCTATGAAGGACTCAGAAAGACTTAAGTCACAGCGGTCAGTTGGTCAGTTGGTATAGTCACCCACCCCCTCCCTGGCTAGAAAGCCTGGAGCTGGGGCAGAGGAGCCACTGTTCCCTGTCTCAGGGACTAAGAAGGGACACAAACATAAGACAACAGCAAAGAAATAGCACGCACACACACACAAAGAGTTGCCGAGGTATTTGAAATCTTACAGAGTTTTTACCCTATACCTAGATAATTTTCCTAGTATGTTTTTGTACAACTTATTGTCTCCTCCTTGTTTTACTGTTGTAGTATTGATTAATGGCATGCCCTACCTCTGTTTCTGCTGAATTCCTTAACCAGGGGCTGTGGAGGCCTCGTGAGAGCTGCAGGCAGGGGAAAAGTGGGAATCGCACTATCATCAGTCTTTTCCACTTCCCCATCCCCCTTACAAAGATAATTTTTGTTCTAAATTTCCATTACATCCAGAAAATGTACAAAATGAAGTAGGAAGCGTAATTCTTTTGCTCTGGGAGACCAAATTTAATAGACATTCTTATGGACAGAAATCAAAGAATTTTATCAGTTTACTTTTACTGCATAACAGGCCGTCTCAAAATTTAGTGGTTTACAACAGCTACGGTTTATTTAGCTCACAATTCTGCAGATCAGCAATTCAGGTGCGACTCAGGCGGGTGATTCTTCTGTTTAGCTGACCCACTCATGCCCTAGTGGTCAGATTCCAAGGCATTTGGGGGGGCTGAGTGTTCTGGAATGGCCTCAGAAGGAATTACTTACATCTGCCCCAGTGGCCTGGGTAGCACACATGGTTTAATGCTTCACTACTGACTGAAAAGCTGTCTTGAATTCACGCAGACGTGAAGATAGACCTGAAGGGCTTGCTTCTGGAAGCTCACAGCCTTGAAAACTCTATGGAGTAAGTTTGACTCTGCAGACTTTGAGTCACCACAAGTCAGAACTGACTCTCTGGCAACTGGCTTTTTCTTTTTAAATCTGTGCTCCATGTGGTTTCCCATGCTGGCAGACTGCCTCGGGCTTGTTCATGTCGTATGGGGGCCAAGCAGGTGTCCAAGAGAACAAGGGCAGCTTCTTGAGGTCTGAACTCAGAGATGGCAGTTCCAGTGCATTCTGTTGGCCAAGGAAAATCACAAGACCAACCCAGATTACAGTGGTAGGGAAATAGCTGTCCCCTCTTCCTGAGAAGAGCAGCAGAGTCATTGCAGGGGATCTAAACACAGTGACAGAAGAACTGCAGCCGTTTTTGCAGTTTTACCATAGTCACGACAGTAAAATGTTGTTAGCCCTGAATGAAGTGAGTAAGTTCGGATTTCCAGGGCAAGAACAAGGAATGAGGAGAATTAGAGGATGTACATATCGAAATGCAATTGAACCAGGGGGAGGGGAGAGGGACGATGGGGGACAGGGGACATGGGAACCCAGAGTCAGCTGCTTTTGGTGAGGGAATGAACTAGCAGTTTAGGAAGTTAAAAATATGTTTACTATTCCTGTCTCCACTATATCTGTGATAGTGCAAAGTGGAACAAACTTCAGTGCCCTTGAAAACCAAAAACCAAACCCACAGCTGTTGAGTTGATTCCAACTCACAGTGACCCTATAGGACAGAGTAGATCTGCTCCATAGAGTTTCCAAGGAGGGCCTGGTGGATTTGAACTGCCGAACTTCTAATTAGCAGATGTAGCACTTAATTAACCACTATACCATGAAGGTTTCTGCAATGCCCTTAGAAGGAGGAATAGTTAAAATATGATACAGCTATTCTAGGAAATTCTATACAGCAGGTAAAAGGAGTGAGGTTCATTAGTATCAGTGTGGAAAATTTTCCAAAAGATATGAATGAATGCACCTACCAGAACATGTATACTGCATTTATGTAAAGTTTAATCTAAACTGTATTTTTCAATATAATATACAAAAAATCCTCCCCAAAACAAAACCTCTGCAGACCAGTCAATTCTGACTCATAGTCAGCCTATAAAAGCAAAACCAAACCCACTGCTGTTGTGTCAGTTCCAACTCCTAGTGACCCTATAGACAGAGTAAAACTGCCCCATAGAGTTTCCAAGGAGCAACTGGCAGATTTGAACTGCCAGCCTTCTGGTTAGCAGCCGTAGCACTTAACCACTACACCACCAGACCCTATAAACCAAACCAAACCCACTTCTGTTGAGTTGATTCCAACTCAGAGTAAAACTGCCCCATAGAGTTTCCAAGGGGTGCCTGGTGGATTCGAACTGCCGACCTTCTGCTTAGCAGCTGTAATGCTTCACTACCGTGCCTCAGTATGATATTGATGTGTGTAAAAAAGACAAGAATGTTCTGGCAGGACATACGAATAAGTAATAGGCTTTTTCTAGGCGGCAGAGTAGGATGGATGGTAAGGAGAAGAATGCAAATTTTTTTGCCTTACCTGCATTACATTAGATTTTTAACACTAAGATTACAGTCATATTTATTTGTATAATTACAAGTTAATAAAAAAAAGAAAACAACATTTATTTGGGAAAGTGTGAGATGGTGAGTGGTTGATATCTGCCTCTGGGTATAAGCAAATAAGAAAATGAAAGATGCGGGGGAAATTGCTCATTCCCTCTCAGATTGGTAACCCAGAATCCTGTGAATGGAGATGTCATAATCTTTGTGGCCCACCCCATGAGGAGAGGAGCCCTGGGGGTATGGTAGTTAAGCTCCAAGAGGTTGACTGTTCAAACCCACCAGCCACTCCACAAAAAACGTGGCAGTGTGCTTCTGTAAAGCTTGGCTGTTTCCCATAGCCTTAGAAACAGAAACCCTGCAGGGCAGTTCTAACCTGTCCCATAGGTTACTATGAGTCAGAGTTGACTCTACAGTAATGGGTTAATATGAGGGAAAACGCCACAACAAAGATTTTAAGAAATAAAAATCCAGGTATTCCAACCTAGACCAGTGCCATCTGAAACTTCTGATTGTCAGGTTTTAATTACACTTTCATTTCAGTTTCATTCTCAAAGCTGATTCTGAGAAGTGACAGATTTCTCAAATACAGTGCAATTTAGTTACAATTAACTCCTTGTAATTTAATTACAACCAGACACCATTTCTCTGGAATCCCGGCAACCAGAAAGCTCACATACTCAGCAGCTCTCCTCTGTACTCTCTGCTTTTTGAAAAGGAAACAAATAAGAGGTTGAAATTAGGGAACTCTTCCAAGAACACCTTCCAGGTTCTGTCACAGGGTCAGTTCAGAAGAAGCAGAATTTCTTACACTTTTAGCAATTAGAGTGCTGTACGCTGGTGACCGATGTGCGTGGTGATGGCAGTGAGCCACAACAGGTTCCTCAGGCAGCCGCGGCAGTCTCAGAGAAAGATCAGTTTGTTTATGATGTGTGATCCGGTTTGGGGGAAATTGTAATTAACATGCCCTGTATTTGGTACCTTTGAGGTGCCCAGGAAACTCAGCATCTCTGAATCAAGAAATGTGGAAGGAAAGGCTTCAGAGAAGGTTCCCAGATGTCAGATGCAGACTGGCCACATCTCACCTGTTCAGGAGCCCCGTGCGTCTGGTGGTGACTGCGCTGGGTGCACAGTTCTGAAGCATCTAACAGGGAGTCTTCCTGGCCAGCGAGCTGTCAGGGATTGCATGGAGCTCGAGGGTTAGAGAGGGGGCCAGCTTCCCCTCCAGCGGACCATGGCTGCTTGTCCTCCCTTTGGTGCTGTCTGGGAAGTCTTCGGCTCTCAGGCTGCGGTCCTCTAAAGAGTATGTCAGTCCTGCCACCCAGCTGTCCTGGCAGTGCCCCTAGTCTCTGTTGGCTCCCTTTAGGCAGAAGATTGCAGTGATGCTCGACCTTTCAGGGTTAGCCCTTTGCTCCACACTCTCCCTTCTTGTGGCTGTCCTGGCTTCCAGCACTTCCTTGGGTCCTGGTAGTGTGCACAGAGAAGACTGTTTAATGGGCTGACCTGGCTGCATAAAGCATTTTTCTGACTCTCTCAGATCAGTTTTGATTTTCAAGCTCTAGCAGCAGGTGCTCCTTGCTCCTTCTCTCTGCCCTTCAGTGGCTGCCTTCGTGATGCAAGGGTAGACCTTCCTGCTGTATCCTCCTTTCACCATGTGGCAGGAGCTGCTTCCTGCCTGCCTCTCCACGGCCTGCCTCTCCTGAATCGTGTCAGGAAATGATGTGTCTCATCCCCAGCAGCTGCCAAGGCTTTAGAGGGTGGGCTCAGCAGCTGGACAGAGGTTTTCAGTTTACCTCTTTCAAGAAGTCAGGGCTCGATACTAATCAAAGGACCTGGTGCAAAGTGACAGGGTAGAGGGGTCCCTGGCATGTGGGACAGGGGACTCCTGTGTTGGTTCTTCCGGCCTAGGGTTTAGCTAAGCAGTGTCAGGATGGGAGACACAAGAGAAAGGCTTAAGGGTGAGCACCTTTTTCTTTTTTGCTTCTAGCAGACTTACGAGAGAGTAGTCCTGGGCTGCCAAGAGCCAGATTTGGGTTACCCCAGGGGAAACTCTGGGGTCTCGGAGGGAGCTTTGAGATTGGCTGTGCCTGTCTGGGTATGCCTGCTGCCTCCACGACAGAGTTCACAGGGCCTCATAGATCAGGGCTCCGAGGTGCCTCTGGGTTTCCATAAACAAACTTGCTTCCAAGACTTCTCTCTGATCTGGGGGAGGCCTCAGTTTCCTAGTCCAGTGAATGAGGTGGGGGGTGGGTCTGTCAGTATTTTTTAAATTTCAGTTACTTTATGCCGTGTGATTTTTGTGCAAGTTTGCGTATAGGTTCACTTAATTGCACAGAATTTACCTGATACTCTTCTTTCAAAGATCTGTTAGAAGTCAAGTACAATTATTTAAAAGGAAAACATTATTTGCGTATGATAAATGAAATACCTGATATAAATGGAAAGTGCCCATAAAAGCAAATATGTTTACAGTAACACAGATGTATCCTGTACTGCATGTAGTCACCTTATGTCCCATGCTTAGAACACGCAGAGTCAAATGGCCCTACAGCTCCTCCTAGCTACATGCCCTTGTGGCCTCTGCATCACTGCTTGCCAGGCAGGTGACCTAGCCAGGGACACACACTAGGTTGTTATTCATTGCTCTGCTGTTGTCTCCATGAACCAACAAACCCATCCTTGTAGTTTTGCACAATGAAAACAGAAGTCTGGAGTCCTGCTGTCAGAAAGCCTCTGATGTTGGGACAAATAGTACATCAAAAAAAGGAAGTTCCACTGGTTATCCAGTCACATGGGAAGGACCTCAGACAGCCCTCAAGAAGAGTACCAGCAGAGATTGTATCAGGAGCGTGTCTTCCCAGCCTCCTCAGGCCCCACCAGACACTCCAGGCAGGAGCTCCCGTCTCTGTCCACTGGACAGCCACAGAAAGAGGCAGTCGCCCTCTCTGGCAGGGGATGGACTGCTGCTCTTGCCTTCTGTGGCCAGACACTCTTGGGAAGAGCAGGACAGGAAAGCAGAAGCCAGGCGGGTGTACAATAAAGCTCACCAGGAAACTTGACATGTCTGTGGTCAATGGAAAACCTGACATAGATAGAAAGTATCCTTAAAAGTAAATACATACATTTATGAATAACACTGCTGAGAGGCAGTAAAGACATCAGAGTTAGTGGGGCTTCTTTGTTGCTAATATGACATCTAGTATGAATTGCCACCTTTTGTCTGTCAGTTTGCCATACTGTCCTTCCATTACTGCAATGCTGGAAGCTACTCATATGGCACTGGCATTTCAAACACCAGCAGGGCCACCAGTATCAGACAGGTTTCAGAGGAGTTTCTGAGCTAGGAAGAAAAACCTAGTGATCCATTTCTGAAAAAATTGGCCAGTGGAAACCTTATGACTAGAAGTAGAACACTGTCTGATATCATGCCAGAAAGTGAGCCCCTCAGAGAAAGGGCATAGAAGATACCCAAAATATGACTGAGGAAGAGCTGCCTGTGTAAGGTAGAGTTGACTTTCATGAGGTGGATGAAGCAAAGCTTTCAGACCTTTATTTGCTGATGCAGCACAGTGTAAACTGAGAAGAGACAGCTGCAAACATCAGTTATTCTCAGAATGTGCAATACACAAAGCGTGAAGATAGGAAAATCGGAAGTCATCAAAAATGAAATGGAACACATAAATATCAATATACTAGGCATTAGTGAGCTGGAGTGTACTGGTATTAGCCATTTTGAATCAGATAGTCATTTGGTCTGCTGTGCCAGGAGTGACAGATTGAAGAGAAGTACCATCAAATTCATTGTCAAAAAGAATTATTTCAAGATCTATCCTGAAGTACAATGCTGTCAGTGATAGGATAATATCCATACGCTGAAAAGGAAGACCATTCATATGACTGTTATTCAGATTTACACACTAACCACTAAGGCTAAAAAGAAGAAATTGAAGAAGCTTACCAAATTCTGCAATCTGAAATTGATCAAACATACAGTCAAGATGATTAATAATTACTGGTGATTGGAATACAAAAGTTGGAATCGAAGAAGGAAGGTCAGTAGTAGGAAAATATAACCTTGGCAGTATAAGTGAATCAGAGATCAGGTTATAGAATTTTGCAAGACCAAGGACTTCCTCATTGCAGATACTTTTTTCAACAACATAAATGGCGACCGGTGGACTTCACTGGATGGCATCCATAGGAATCAAATCAGCTGCACTGTGGAAAGAAACAGTGGAGATGCTCGGTATTATCAGTCAGAGCAAGGCCAGGGTTGACTCAGGATGGATCATCAATTGCTCATATGTAAGCTCAAGCAGAAGCTGAAGAAAATTAAAACAGGTTCACAAGAGCCAAGGTATGACCTTGAGTATATCTCATCTGAATTTAGGGACTATCTCAGGAATAGACTTCATGCACTAAATAGTAGTGACTGAAGACCATACAGGTTGTGGGATGGCATCAAGTACATCACACCTGAAGAAAGCAGAAGGTCATTAAAAAGACAGGAAAAGAAAGAGAAGGCCAAAATGGATGTCAGAAGAGACTCTGAAATTTGCACTTGAATGTAACCAAACTGAATGGAAGAAATGATGAAGTAAAAGAGCTAAACAGAGGGCTTCAGAGGTGGCTCAAGAAGACAAAGTATTATAATGAAATGTATAAAAACCTTGAGTTAGAAAGCTAAAGGGAAAAACATGCTCGGAATTTCTCAAGCTCAAATTCAAGCCTCAAGATGTGATAGTGAAGGATTCTTTGTTGAACGACACAGAAAGCATCAAAAAAAGATGGAAGAAATACACAGAGTCACTGTGCCGAATGGAATTGGTTGATGTGCAGCCATTTCAGGAGGTAGCATGTGATCAAGATCCAGTAGTACTAAAGGAAGAAGTCAAGGCTTTATTGATGGCAGTGGCTGAAAAAGCAAAGGCTCCAGGAATTGACAGAAGACCAATTCAGATGCCGTGCTAGAAGCACTCACTCATCTGTGCCAAGTAATTTGAAAGATAGCTATCTGGCTGACTGGAAGAGATCTTTATGTTCATTTCAGAGGAAGGTGACCCAACGGAATAAGGAAATTATCAAACCCTATCATAAATACCACATGCAAGTATAATTTTGCTGAAGATCGTTTTTGAAAAGTTCCAGGGAACTGCCAGAAATTTAAGTGTTGAGCAAACATGCTGCCAAAGACCTCTTTCAAGTGTTAAAAAGCAAAGATGCCACTTTAAGGACTCAGGCACACCTGACACAAGCCACAGTATTTTTCATCACCTCATGTGCATGAGAAAGCTGGGGAGTGGATAAGGAAGACTGAAAAAGAACTGATTTGCTTTGAATTGTGGTGTGGTCACAGAACACTGAATACACCATGGACTGCTAGAAGAACAAACAAATCTGCCTTGGAAGAAATACAGCAACAATGCCCTTAGCAGCAATGATGGCAAGACTCTGTCAGAGGTATTTTGGACATATTGTAAGGAGAGACTAGACCCAAAAGGAAGACATCATGCTTGGTAAATTACAAGGTCTGCAAAAAAAAAGAGGAAATCCTCAGTGAGATGAGTTAAAACAGTGTCTGCAACAATGGACTCAAGCATAACAACGGTTATGAGGATGATGCCAGACTGGGTAGTGTTTTGTTCTGTTATATATAGGGTTGCTGTGAGTCAGAACTGAGTCAACAGCACCTTACAACAATAGCCCCGACAATTGCGTGAGCCATTTACTTCAAATTTATCTCTGTGTATATTTATTTCTATGGACTTCACTAGTTTTGTTCCTCTAGAGAGCCCAGACACCACTCTAATACTTTGCCGCTTACAGCAACCCTATTTTCTTATATGTCATGGTGTAATAGTTAAGGAAGGAGGTGCAGAGTCCAGCTGAGTGATTGTTTTACTCCATGTGATGTTAACTGAGATTGGTTTGTAGTGTTTAGCTGGCAGATGAAGGGTATAAAGTGACTTCATTCACATACCTAGCGTCATGGATTGAATTCTGTCCCTCAAAAATATCTGTCAAATTGGCTGGGCTGTGAGTCCCAGTACTGTGTGATTGTCTGCTCTTTTATGTGATTTCCTTATGTGTTGTAAAGCCTATCACTATAGCTAAATGAGATGGATTAGTGGTAGTTATATTAATGAGATATGCAAGATTAGATAGGGTTTTAAACCAATCTCTTTGAGATATAAAAGAAAGAAGTGAGCAGAGAGACAGGGGGATCCTCATACCACTGAGAAAAGAGCACAGCAGATTCTTCGGACCTGAGGTTCCCGCACTGAAATGTTCCCAGACCAAAAGAAGACTGAAGTATCACAAGGTCCTTCCTCCAGAGCCAACAGAGAGAGAAAGCCTTCCCCTGGAGCTTACCTCCTGGATTTGAACTTCTAACCTTCTGGACTATGAGAGAAGTAACTCTTTGTTAAAGCCATCCACCTGCGGTATTTGTTATGGCAGCACTAGATGAGGAAGACACCTATTGTCATAGCAGCGATGGCTGAAGTTAGCTGGGACTGTTGACTTGAAAACGTACATGTTGCCTCATAGCTTGGCACCCATGGAGCGGTCAGTTTTCTTACATGTAGCCCAGAGCCCTAGAGATCTGGTCCTGAGACAAGCAGAAGTTGTAAAGCTTCTATTGACTTACCCTTGGAAGTCCCAGAAGTGGTTGAAACTGCATTCTGTTGGTTAAATGAGTCAGCAAGACCATCCCAGGTTTAAGGGGATGGAAATCAGAGCGCCTCTCAATGGGAGAACTAGCAAAGAATTTGTTGTTACCTTTACTTTACCACACGCCCAGATTTTTTTTTATTGTGATTGAGTGAAACTTTACAATTCAAATTTGCATGCCTACTTATCTGCAGCTCCCTCTGCTCTCCTTGCCCATTGGCAGCACACTCCTCATTTCCATTCCATACATGTTGTATCCTCTTAACAATCTCCTGCCCCCTCCTCTCCAGCCACTCCACTCCCCTCTAGTAAGAAGCCAGTAGGACAACGTTCTATAGATGCGTAGAACCATCAAGTACACACCCAATATGGTCACTCTGTGTCCTTGAGTCCATTCCATTCCTATCTGAAGAGTTGACCTCAGTAATGATCTATGATCAAAGGTAGCATCAGGTCTAGGGGCCATGCTCCCAGGGGAACTCTCAGGCCTTCAACCATCAATTGCTATCTTTTAGTGGAGTTCTTCAGGTACACCCCTTTTTTTCTCATGTTGCTACTGGGACTCAACATTGTAAACCCCATCCAGCTGTGGTGGTGGCCAGGTGCCATCTGGTTCTTCTGGTCACATGTTGATATAGTTACCCATTCCCATGGATCTTTCTGTCTTCTGGGCTCTTTATCCCTTGTGTCATTGCTGTCCTTGGTGATCATCAGTTCCAGCTGAGTTGGGACCATTTGGTGTACCTCAGATGGCAGCTTGCTAGCTTTTAAGACCCCAGATGCCACTCGCCAATATGCAGTGTGCAGAAGACTCTCTTCACAATAGGCTAGTTATGCCAGTTGGCCTCAGTGTCCCCTGAGAGCATGGTCTCCAATCCCTTGCCCCTGCTACTCTATCCTTGCAATATTGGGTTAAGATTGGAAAAGTTTTCAGGTTGTGTTGAAGTCTAGTTAAATTGATCTTTTTTCTAATGTATACTGTCACTGATTTCACCCACCCAAATTTCTGTCAACTATCTTATCTATAACCAACCCTCTTCTTCTCTCCCTTCCCTCCCTTGCAGCTGTTGAAGAATCTTTTCTTCTGTGCATGAGTCTCTTTTTAAGTCCTTATAGTAAGAGTCTCATACAGTATTTGTCCTTGTGCCGCTGACTGATTTCAGTCAACATAATGTCTTCCAGTTGAAACCAGGGCAAACCACTGACTTTCTTTTAGCAGACAAGCACTTATCCATTGCACCACCAGGGGTCCTTGGATAAAGTCTCCAAGCTGCTCATATCGATACTGTGTAGGAGCTAAAACATGGATTATCTGAAGATCTGTCCCCTACACTAGCCCCTCACCAAATGAAAGACAGGTTTATTTACTTATTCAACCAGTATTTGCTGAACGTCTCTATGCCACACACAGTGCTAGACTCTGAAACTACAGCAGTGAACTAAGCATACAAAAGTCCCAGCACTCCTGGGCTTACATCTGATGGAGAGGACAGACCAGAGGCAAGATTAGGAAAACATACATTATGTTAGATGGTGACAAGTGTCAAGAGAAAGATGACAGAAGCAGTTGGGGCAGATAAGAAGTACCGTGGGACAGGGAGGAGGTGAAATTTTAGACAAGTTGGTCAGGGAAGGCCTAACTGAGAAGGTGACAGTTTGGCAGAGACCTGAAAGAGGATCTAAGTGACTGAAGGCAGCTACATCAGTCACTTGGGTATCGCTTGACAGCAGGTAAAAAATAGGCCAATTCAGAAAGGGATCCCTCCCTGTGTTTAAGCTGTACAACAAATAGAAGATTGATGAGAACTGGCCATCAGTTAGATGGAGTAATTGATGGAAGACAAAATGGTATGTAGCTTGTCTTCTCTGGGATGGCCTCACTTCATTTTATTCATTGGATCCCAAACTTGGTGGGTGAGGGAAGAGTAGGTAATAAATAACCGGGCCAGCCCATAACTATACTTCAATTACAGCAGGAAATGAGGAAGGGCCTGGAGATTTTATACAAATAAGAAATCATATTGTGATTTGAGACACTAGATGACACCCGTTTAAATGCTTAGATGCCACAAATGACATCTACACTGTACTAACACCAGCTGCTCATAGAACAACAATTGTGAAAAATAGCTTGGCTGGGGGCCATCTGACCACCTCTGACTTCACAAGGGGAAAGAAAAACAGCATCACCAGGCCAAGGCTGATTGCTGTGAGATGGAGGTCAGACAGATACCCACCCTCCAGCCACTTTTACCAATTCTGACATCAACCATCCCCCCATAACACTCTCAACTTCTCGGTTCCATAATTCATTGCGATGCCACGCAGAACTCACAGCCCATACTCAGGATCCTGGAGTTTACTAGGGAGGTGACAAATTACAGTTCAGGCTCAGGAAACAACTCAGGACATAGTTCTTTGATCAGGACAACACCCTCTTTGCCATGCATGTGGGCATGGCTTTCTCTGGTGCGTGGCCTCTCTGCCTGCCGCTGCCCTGCTCAGGCAAGTGTTAGGGAACACTTCTAGCTCCACTGATAAGTGCCGGCTGCAACAGTAAGCCTCTGCCAGAAAACACTTAGCTGCCTAGCTCCATGGTCAGCAAGCCTAGCTCCTTTCGCAAGTGCCAGAGGCATCCTATTCTTCCAGCAAGCATCCTGCCTGGAGGCACTCAGCTTTCTCACTCTGTGACCTGGGAAGCCCACTGCACCATCTCCTGCCAGTCTCCTGGTTCTGTGGCTGCTGATTCTCTGCCACATTTGCTGCTGCTTTTGTCATCTTGTGCTGTCTCTGGTATAGTTGTCACCTGGGCCAAGGAGGTTCTCAGCGCATGAACCCTGGGTACAAAGGATGCTCTCTGCTCCCAGCTCCTCTTTCTTGGTGGTAGTAAAGTCTCTCCCATCTGCCTCTGTGTTGGCTCATTTTAAGCCTAGTGAGGTGGCAAAACTGACCAATCTTCTCATTAGGGTTCTATATAACTTGTTTGTGTGGTCCCACCCCTCAGTGCCACATACCTTATTTGCATTGTTAGCAAGCTATCCAATCCCCTTGGTGGGCCATAGAACCTCATTTGCATAATCCCACCCAGTCATTTAATGGAATTTATAAGACTATGGAGAGAAGGGCCATATACAAGTGATCCATTGCACAACAGTGTTTTGCTTTTGCATGGAGATGTTTTATGACCTGTAAGTCATATACAGAAGTCAATATTGAAAATGTTGATAGCAATTAGAACCATCAGTCAAAGCAAGCAGTGGATTGCTTTCCTTCTGGCATCCTTTGAAAACATTGTAAATGGAAACAACAGAAGAAAAAGTTTAAATTACCACCACTCAGTTTTCTTATGGGACAGCTGCAGCCTTCGTGGGGCTGTGGAAGCTCCCTGAGCTTCATCTGAGAAGCACTTGGAAGAGTCACCTGTTGCAAGCTCCTGGGTATCCTGTGCTACTCAGCTTGCTTCTCTTTCTTCTATGTTCTCAGTGAAGCCACCAAACTCGGGACAGTGTTGCTGATGGGACCCAGAGCCATTTCAGATCCTGCCTTTCGGACCTGGTCTTTCTCAGCTCCGGGCTCTTGGCAAGATGCAGACCTAGATTATCTCCCCACCACCTCCTCCCCTTCCCCAAAAGTCCAGCATTATTCCCACTGAGAATCGTGTCTTATAAAAACATTTTACGAAAGAAGAGTCTTCAGTGATTCCTAATTCCGACTTCACATTGCAGTCCAGAAATCTGGATTTAATATGTCTGGGATGGGGTCCATGGATTGGTATTTTAACCAGTACCTTAGATGATTCTGCTAGGAAACACTTCATGGGAATCTTAAAGGGTGAGTTACAGTTCATCAGGTTGGTGAAGGGTTGCAGACCTGGGGCTGGAGGTGGTGGGGGTGACAGTAGCCCACCATGTGTGAAGCCATGGAGGAGGTCGGGTGTTTAGCAAGTCATGAAAGCACAGGTTTCAAACTGTGCTCCCAAAAGGACTCAGATGGAGAGGGAGCTGTGTTGTAAATACTAAGGTTCTTAATAAAGATGTCTTTGAATAAAGGCTTCACTGTTCATTTCCCTTCCAGTTCTGATATTTCATCCTTACTGTAGGGTAGGCTCCTCGCCCAGTCACCAGGAGGCCCAGCACCAGCGTCTGGGTTGGTTTCAAGATTTTCTCTGATCCTCTGCGGGCGACCTCTTGCTGGCTGCACTGATTGTCATCACAAATGAGAGACCGTGTGGCTGGAACACAGAACTTGGGCATTTATCAAGCATGTCCCACAAGCACAGCCCACCCCAAAGAGCTCTGCAGTCGGTGGTGGGTGGGCGTGGTTCAGTTTTCAGCCCACCTAGTATAGAAACCCTGAACAGTTCTCATGGAGCGTTTTTAAGCACCTGTTTCACACTCTGGAGCACCAAATCCCTGCTCTTTCGAGAAACAGATACCTTAGATGCAAGTAGAATAACAAGAATTTCCTGCTTATTACCAGTTTAATGGAAGTTTTGTGGACAGCTCTGGGCCTGAGTTAGGTGACATTTGGCTTAAGTTCTATCTTAAATGCTACTTACTTGTTTTAGCTACGTAAGGTGGCCAAACAAGACATTCCTTCAGTCTCAGTTTCCCTTTCTGTAAAACGTGAGTAACAGTATGCTTTACTTTCTGCACCTAGAAATAGTGGATGACATCAGTGTGAATGGAGTTTGAGAAAAGCCTGCAGATGTGGTATTATTTCTTTCTTTTTCTTTTTCTTCTTCTTCTTATTTTATTTATTTATTATTATGACTGAGAGAAAATGTACATTCCCGTATAAATTTACATGCCCACCTATATGCATCTTCCGCTGCTCTCCCTGCCCAGTGACGGCACACTATTCCTCTCTGCTCCATACCTGTCTCTCTTAAGAACAACACAGAATTTAAAACACAACCTTTTGTATCTTAGTTCCATAAGACAAGTTGCTTTTTTCTGAGCCACAACAAAGAATCAGTTCACTAGTTAGGTGCCCTTCAAGAAATGTTCGCTCTCACTGATAAACAGTTTATGTCATCTGCCTTTCATCAAAAGATAGGGCCCCTAGCTTTCTTCACCACGGAGTCCACAGTCGGAGTGAGTCATGCCTTCCTTTGGGTTCCCATTGAGTACAGTACTTCCTTCCATGAAAGCCTTTATCACACTCCCCAAGGGTAGAAACCTTTGTATTTGTCCCAGGGCCTCGCACATAGTGAGCTCTTAAGAAACATTGACTATTAAATGCACGAGGTTGGAACCGGTCCAACACTGGATTAGAGACAGTTTGGGCCAAAGATAAGCATAGTGCATGTTCTTGCATTGGAGTGGCTCTTAAAGAGTCATCTGGCCAACTTCCTGCCTTTATCCAGGGCCAACTCTCAAGCACCTAACAAATTAGGACTCCATATTTTTAGTTCCTTCCTGAGAAGGATGTTGAGGGATTTTGCTGGCTAATGCATCAAGCATGAGCATCCTTTGTGCAACTTGAGCCCATTTCCACTTTAACGAAATGGATGGAGAGCATGCCCAGTCTTGTGGATAGGAGAGTTTTTGTTTGGGGTTTTTTTTTTTTTTTTTAGATGTAATTGAAGACTCTCCTTATATCCAAGTCTGGCCTACTTTAGGTTGGAAGCAGAGCCCATCATCTCATTTAGAAGAGCTGTAAAATTGTCAGCTTGAATTTTAAAAGTCCTTCCAAGGACTGCCAGCAAGGTAGAAATCAGCTTCTGCAGAGCGAGAGGCAATGCTGCAGATTAGAACCCTACCGTCCTGTGCCAGAGAGGACCAGACTCATGTGCAGGACGTCTCAGATCTGTTAGGTCTGCATTTTCATTTCCCATTCTCTGAAGTGTTCGGTGCTTTATACCCCCATTTGATGTGGTTTGTAGGAATTTAATTTATTGGAAGAGCTTTTTAGGATAAGGAGCATTTGCATTTCTCCTCTTTGTAAAAACACAAGGCATTTTCAGGCAGTAGGAAAGAGGTAGTATTAAACATGAGGAAGAAAATTTTGTTGTCAGTAAGTAGTTTTCTATCCCTAAACTTGTTTTGAGAGGATAGCAGCATGGCTGTAAAAATTCTTCAGACTTCTCAGAATGCATTCATAAAAAGTAAAGATAACATTTTGGTGTTGCCTGTTATTCCTCTTTTTTTTTTTTAATTTGAATTTAGAGTTGGGAAGCCAAAGGAAACTAGGTAGCACCCCAAGAATAAACTTATGTCAGAGAGCCATCACCCCCATCCTAGGGCATTTTCTCTCCTTCCTGCAAATGTGATTATTTGTGGCCAGGTTTAGTTTAAGTACTGGTAAAAAGATTATTTCTGAAGATGAGGCATGTGTGTGCCTCGTTTAATGAATCTCTTATGCGCAGAAGAATAGAATCAATTTAATTCCCAAGTAGCAATACTGAGATGTATTTTTATTGGTTTGCTTGATTATTTTTTAAACTCCTATCACTATTGATTGAAACTAATTAAAACTAAATGTGCTTCAGTGTTTATTAAATGGCTGCTAGCAAACTGGTGAGGTTCAGGGAATGATAGGCCAGCCCATTCCTTCTAACGATGTTGGCTGATTCATAATGGGGATCATTTCAGATGTGTGGTTTCAAGCATCCATATGTCCTTACTGTTTCCTGAATTGTATTTTATAAGGACATGAATGAATTGCCATTTCAGTCTAATGAGACTGGAACTACCAATTGAATAATGTGTACTCCTTGCCTGAAATCAAATTTCACCAGCACTAGGAGTGTTACTGCAGGCAAAAGCGTGTGAGGTTTATCTGTCGGGTGGCTAAAGGCTGTGTTTTCAGCTACTGATTAATGAAGTACCCGCTCTCTTCTGTGAACTTTTATAGTAATGACTTATGGAAGAAAAATCATTGTTTTAGGTAAAACTGAGTTGCTCAAGTTCAGTATTAGCATATAAGTCATAGATACTTATGTTTATTCATAAAAAGGGCAATTTGGGAGATGAGTATAAAATATACAAGATTTCTGGTGCAGAAACTAGACAGTTTGTCTGGAAGCCTGAGAATCAAAGCATTCGAGATCTGGGGCAAATCTTTGAGAGCAGCCCATTGAGAACGAAAGATGGAGAAGTAGGCAGACTGGGGAACTGATTCCTCACCTGCTGGCCACGCTGGCCATGTGACTCGGGGCGCATAGGTTAACCTCCCAGCCCACAGTTTCCTCTTCTATAGTTGGAGATGATGACAGCCCATGTGCCTACCTGGAATACTGTCACCATGAACTGACATATCCTGGAAGTCCTTTGTGAACTATAAAGTCCAATACCAGAGTCAGTTACAATTTTTGCTGTTATCTATAAAAGCCCGTTTTTCAGAGGAAGGGAAGTGTGAAATAGCTTGTCCAAGGGCATTCTTGGGTAAAAACAGGCCTAAAATCCAGGATGTTGCATCCTCTAATTCCCAGGGACACAGAGTGAGTCAAAAGGGATACAATGAACACAGTGTTTAGGGCTACCACTGGGGCTGGGCAGCACTGGTATGTTCTCCATACCTAATATAAACCAAAAAAAAAAAAAAAAAAATTCACTGTCATCAAGTTGATTCCAACTCATAGCAACCCCATAGGTCAGAGTAGAACTGTCCCCATAGAGTTTCCAAGGAACACCTGGCAGATTTGAACTGCCGACCTTTCGGTTAACAGACATAGCGTTCAACCAGCGTGTCACCAAGGTTTCTATACATAGTATAGGAGTAAGTCATTACAATGCAGAGGCAATGATGTTGGATAAGCAGCACCAGCATTGTAACTGGGCCCATGAAAGACGAAAAAACCATATGATGTGGGATACACAGTTCACTGGAGCCCATGATTGCAGCCAGGAAAGGGTGTCACCTCTCTTGATGCAATGGAAGAGCTACAAGGAGAGTTTTAAGAATCACAAGGGCTGTCATCCAAACGGACTGTCCCTCACCCCCCAGTTCTCCTTGTCCTAGTTTCATTCCTGCTGCTACCAGTATGCCCAGTGGCCAAGTTGTGTGTCTGAGCTTTTTACACCCTGTCTTAAGTATTAACAAAAATTGTTTTTTCTTGGTTTTCAATGGAGTTCAGTGGAATTGTATTTAAGTTTTCAAAAGAATGTTACTGATGATTAAGCAGCTGCTGGTGAGTTGACTGTGACTCGTGGCCATCCCGTGTGTGTTGGAGTAGGGCTGCTCCACAGGGCCTGCAGGAGCTGGTTTTTATGAAGTAGATTGCCATGTTTTTCTTTGGACGTACCTCTAGGAGGATTCAAACTTTTCCTCTTGTGACTGTCACCTGAGTGTGTTACCCTTGTGCACCAGCCAGGGACTCCCTCCTCGTTGCTAAAGGTGGGTGATAAGCAAATGGAGCCAGAGTAATAAAAGCAGCCATAGTGGCAGAGCTGGGATTTACGTCTCAGATTATCTGCCCCCAAAGCCCATGCTTTTTAGTTCATTAAATGTAAAATAATCATCACATCATTAAAGCAGGAATTACACACACACACGGGGCAGGTGCTTAGAACACTCAACGGGGCTTTATATTTACACACAAAGTATGTGAAGAATCTGATGCAAAAAGATATCACATGTTTCTGTGTTTCCAGAACTCAAAATATCAAGAAGCCAGGCTACCCGAGAAGTGTCGTACATTCAGCTCTTAATACCAAGTTACTAGGCCACAAAGAAAGAGAGGGAGGGAGGAGTAGCCGGATGCTTTCTCTGAACCTGTTATTTGTCCACATCTCTCCCCTGTTCTGCGTGGGGAGATAAACAGGTTGGAGGAGGGTGCTGCCTGCGGCAGGGATTGAGATCGCTGCTGCAGCAGCTGGTAGAGCAGGTCAGAACCATGGACAGGGAGCTGGATTGGGACCGCTGGTGGTCAGTGGGGCGGAGAGCCAGAGGGCACAGAAAGGTCTGGAGCAAACATAAGGGCTGTGCCCAGGAGGACTTTGAGAAACAGGGTTTAAGTGCAGGACATGTCTGGGTGATTCAAAGATACAGAATCTAAGCAAGCAGTTTTCTTACTAGATGAAAGGGAAGAATAAAGGGTACAAGCCCGTAGAATAATGGGCACCAGTAATGTTGGCTGTCCCCCCCTTTTTTTTCCTGTGAGGAGGAGGGGACACTAGTCTTCAACTATCAGATCAAGCTTTGATCAAAGGCAAAACTGTCAGATCATCTTGTCCCTGAAGAAGGTGAAAGCAACATCAGGCTAACTGCAGCTTTTTCTTAAGTACATGCAGATCCGCTAATAATGCTCATTAGGCTTACAGCTCACTCAAATTTAATTTAGAGGGTTTCATCTGCAGCCCCCTGCGGTGCCGGGACAGATGTGTGGTGTGAGTCAGCGGGCTCTTCCCTACCTGAGACGGGGACCCTGCTGGAACTACGCCAGCGTGCTTATTAGCGTCAGAAGGTAATCAGCCCCCCCCATCCCTTCCGCATCTGTAATTTTTCCTTCTTATTGTTAAAAATCCAAGTCCTGGCTCAGAAAAGAGATAAATTTTGAGTGAGGCAGAGGAATTGGAAGTAGTAGGGTAGAAAGACAGACTAAACAGTGTCTGAGGAAGAAGAAAGAACAACAGCTTTGGGTCATTTTTTTCCTCTCAGAAATGATCTAGATCATCAGTGAGTGTCACACTTAACTGGGATTCACCTGGAAGCAGGGATTAAAAATGAAGAGCACTAGGCCCCACCCCAGAGAGACCCAGGAATCTGCATAGTTTTCAACTCAGAGAAGAGTCGCCCAGCAGTTAGGGCTGTGGGCCAGCCTGGAGAGTCACCATCTGAAGCAAACCCGAAGGTTTCTCTCTAGACTTAAGAATCGTTGCTGGTTGGAAGAGAGAATAAAGGGGAGATGGGGAGACTCTGGGGACATAGAGGGCAGGGATTACTGCATCTGTGTCACTTTATCCTGGGAAAAACAGTCCTCAGATTGCAGGCTGAGAAGATACAAAATCAGAGAAACCAGGAGAAGGCAGGATGTCCTGGATATTGGTAACTCTTCTTGAACTGGAATCACTTATTTCACTAAATGTGGTCAATTCCTGACAAGGGAGACTATTTCTTTCCTTGTAAAGTTCAAATACACTGATCTTGAGTGAAGAAATGGAGTCTCAGGGAAGTTGCGTAACATGCCCAAGTTCCCACCACGAATGAGATGGCCACTGTCTCCAAGTTTATGCTTGTGACCATTAAGCTGTACTGACATTTTAACCAACCTGTTTTTCGGTGTTTAACATTTAGTCTGCTTATAGGTTTGGGAGGGGAATTATAGATGCCTACATAGAAGTTATTGTTACATATGGCTTTTTCATTCTTTTCGATTGTTTGTTTAGCTATCCGAAATAAAGAAGGGCCACCTCCCTCATGCCATGTTTTGAGTTGACAGAGGCATTTGTTGTTTTGTTAGATGCCATCAGGTCAGTTTTGACTCCCAGCAACCCTGTGTACAGGTAGTCCCCAACTTACAGTGTTGATCTGTCCCAATGACTGTATCATAAGCTGATTCTGACGTAAGTTGAATACCTTTGTTTTTGTTTTTTTTGTGTGTATGTGTTTGTTTTTGGTTTTTGGTTTTCATTGTTACTGCCTTTTATTATCAGCATCTTTGTAAGTCTCCTCTCTGAATATCTTCCAGTGATCATCTAAGAATGGTAACAGCAAATTACACACTGCAACATTGTTGGTACATGTTACTAATGATAAATGTTAAAAAAAAATTGTAAGTGCACTTCTTCATAACTCAAATACATGGGCAATGGAGGACTACCTGTATGACAGAATGAAATACTGCTGGGCCCTGCGCCTCCCTTCCAATCTTTGTGATAATGTTTGAGCCCACTATTACAGGAAATGTGTCAATCTATCTTGATAAAGGCCTTCTTCTTCTTCACTGACCCTCTAAGGAGACCTGATAGCACACTGGTTAAGTGCTTGGCTTCTAAGCAAAAGGTTGAGGGTTCAGATCCACCCAGCAGCTCTGTGAGAGAACGACCTCACAGTCTGCTTCATGTGGTGTCACTGTGAGTCAAAATGTGACTTGACAGCACCCAATATCAACAACAGAGTTGGCAGTCTGCACAGATTCTCATAGGGGATACCTATATGGTGGGGGAAAAGGGCATGTATGTTCTCATGAGGTTGTGCATGCTTAATTCAGGTCAGCCTAACTGAGACACAGTAGGGGAAATGGTAAAGCTCACATCTCGGTGAAGGTGAAGGCTTCAGGCGTTGTACAGTGCCATGTAGGACACTGGCCCGTGATTAATGCCCCTGTTGGACTGCCAGCCAGAAAGCTACTCTTCAACAAAAAGCATAGCCAAGTGCCATCGAGTCGGATCTGATCTTTATTTGTTTTAGTAGAGAAAATAAAACAGTAACTTCTCAGTGCCAAACCAATTAACCAGCCAGTGGCAAATTTGGTCTTCCTCCTTTAACTTGGATGTTTTGACCTTCTGTAGACAGAAGACAATTACTTCTGTCAAGTCCTGGTTCTCCAACTGTTCTCTGTAGATGGGAAGCTGCTCTCTTCTGGTGGGTAGGGGTGCTAAGGAGACTCGCTTGGGAGTTACGTGTGCCTAGAAGCACCGGTTTCTCCTCCTGCTGAATTGTGTTTAAGAGATGCCTTGTAGTAGAAGAATTCATGGAGATTGTTCGTACCAATTACCCCTCGGCCAACCACTAGGTTAACTCATGTTTAAGATTTTCAGATGACATTGGGCCAAAACCATCAGTGGTATTAGTGGCTGGTAGAATGTTCCTGTGCTTTTTTCTCATGTATGACACGTTCTTCTTTGCCTAAGATGGTAACAAAATAGGGGGGAAATAAGGAAAGAAAAGATTTCCATTCTCCCAGGCTAACATACATCTTCAACTCAATACTCACATGTTGTTCTGCCAGACACTGTTCTCATGGGCCATTCCAGTGTTAACAGCTGTACAGCTGTTCCACATTCTCCTCAATTATAAATGCAATTATCATGTCCTGTTAGCACATTTTATTAAAGCAGTCTTCCTATCACATAGAAGTGATAAATGTGAAAACCAGAGATGAGAAAGGTAGAATGTCAAAAGTGAGAAGAGTATATGCCAAGCCAGCCAAGTTGTATATGCCAGCCAGCCAAGTTCTGTCGAGTTGGATCCGACTCATGGGGACCCTCTTCCCTTCAGTGTTCAGGGAAATCACAGGAAGACAGTGAAGCCTCATGGAAGTGTATTCATAGTTAGAATGGCTACCCACAAGCCAACGCCTTCCCTTGTTCCATAGCTCAATGTGTCACGTAACAAGTCATTGAAAGCCTGAAAAATGTTGACTCCAAAAAGCAAGAATGCTTTTTTTCACTCCTTTTTTCTAATGGGAAGGCACTTAGGGGAGGTGTCCTCACCAGATTTTAAGAATGTAAAATAAATACCAAAGTAAAGAAGATTTCAAAGAAAGTAAGTCATGTTCAAGGGCCATAGATGGCATGCCTAATGGTGTTGCCTGGCAAACTACAGGCAACCCTGGAACCCACAGCCAGCCCTGAAGCAAGGAGTCCCAGGCAGTGTTGGGCATGTGTTCAGCAAGAATTAGCTTCACCTCCCCTACCCCCAATTTGCTGACTTTGGGTACCGTTAGATATGCCTACACAAATGAGGGCTCTATTGTTTGTTTTATGACATAACAGACATCTGTATTTTAGGGGCTGGTGTTCACCGATTATATAACGAACCTTTAAAAGCAATATTGGCAGGATCCACTGTTTCTTGTCCGTTTGATGCAAGTACACAGTATGTCAGCCTATATTTAGTTCTACAAGCAAGCACAGCACCTTATCTGTCCAGGAAAACTGTCCTTTTGCTCTCGGGACCTAAAGACCAGTGAAGCATTTTATACAGTAGCACCATATAGTTCGCAAGACACACAAACTTGAAAGCATAACTCCAAGCAGCGCAAGAGTCGTATCTGGTCATTTGGGTTGTTTCCAAGACAGAAAAAATGCCTTTTTCTCAGCTTACCTTATAGGTTTAACCAGAGTGCAGACACAAACTGAATTATTTCCTGTCACACACAGTGAGCGCTACTGAAAAAAAAAATGTTATCTGGTAATACTACATCATGCTACTAAATTCATTTCAGTAATGAGAATAAACACTTGGAAGGTCTTTTGTGTTTGCAAAATGGTTTACAAGCACTGACTGGCTCACCTCTTAGTAATTACTTTGGAGGATTCTTAACAATGCATATTTAGGAGATGGAAGTGATGATTTGGGTGGGATTAGGGGAAGAGACAATAGAAAGGCATTTAGCATGGTGATTTTCTATCCCTCGGTCTCTGCAAGCCTGTACTGTCTAGCTTCCTCATTTTTATGATATTGGATTCCGCATTTTTGATATTCAAGCCCAGCACAAACACGAACACGTTGGGTAAAACCGTCTTTTAAGCCTTAGTTTACCCATTCTTTCCTGCCTGTTAGTGTCTTGATTGGCACACGGGATGCCTGCAGCTCAGGAAGCACTGTGCCAGTCAGCCCACCCACCTCAGACAGGAGACCCGGCTGCCTGCCTTGCTCTGCCGCTGACTTAATGAATCACCCTGAGAGCTTCACTTCGTTACTGGGCTTCTGTGTTTTGCTTTGAAATGGCTGAGGAAGGCAAGTGCAGAGGGAACAGCAAGTTAGATCCAGTGAATCCATGATCCTGCCATTTGCATTATCTGTGTCTTGAACCTCTGACTTTAGGTGTCTGACTATTCATGTCACTAAAATGCAGTTGGACACAGTGGGACCACAAGAGCATTGCATGTGTGTATACACCCAGTCTAAGATTTTTGTATCATGGGATTTGTACTCTTAATGGACTGTATACATATCCCAAAGCTATTCTCTTGGTTATCTACTGCTGCTGACAGAAATACCACAAATAGATAGCTACAACCAACAGAAGTTTATTCTCTCACTGTCTAGTAGCTCAGAAGTCCAAATTCTGGGTGCCAGCTCCAGCAGAAGGCTTTTACTCTGTCAGCTCTGGAAGAATGTCCTTGTCATCAGTCTTCCTCTGGATTAAAAGCTTCTCAGTGCATGGACTCAGGGCCTGAAAGATGCACTCTAGTCCTGGCACTACTTTCTTAGTGTTATAAAATCCCTGTATCTCTCCGCCTGCTTCTGTCTTTTATGTCTTGCAAGAGACTGATTTAAGAAGCAACCTAATCTTACAGTTTGAGTTCTGCTTCAGTAATGTAACTACCACTGATCCCACCATATTAACATAACAGAGGCAGGATTTACAATGCATGGGAAAATCATATCAGATGTCAGTCACACAGTACTAGAGATCGTGGACTAGCCAAGGTGACATACATTTTTGGCGAGAACAGGATTCTATCCATAACAGCTACTCATTGGAGATGTAAAATATCATTGAAATTTTGTGTCTTGCCTTAAAAATCTTATGAATTTTCTGTTACAGTCTGCATTTAATATTAGAGTTTTTACTCTAATCTTCCAGTAATATTGACCCCCTGAGTCACATTGAGGATCCCCAGATCACCCCCTCATGTGTGCCGTGCTTGCCCCAAGTTGGAGAACAGCAGTAAGCCTCGTGCTCCTCTTACACCCCTTTTTTGGTGAACTTTGAAGTGGATTGAAGATGAAACAGTGAGCCTTGTAACTGCCACCCTGCTTTTTAAATGTCTGTTGATAGGTTCAGCTAGAAAAGGCTGAAGTGTTCCAGGAAATACGATCACAACCAGAGGCCTCTTTGAAAACAAGGCTATCTTAGGGGGAATTTTTCTGACACTCATCCTCAGTTTTGCAGTGTAACAGTAGTTGTAGAAACAAATGTCCTTTAGAGCCAACAGTGGTGGATCATATGTTAGTTAGGATAATTGTTCTTTTTTTTTTTTTTGGTAAATATATTTATCACATTTTTGCCAGTTAACTTTTTTATTGACAGCAATTACAGTGATCAATTGTGCAACCCTACACTTCAGTCAATACAAAAAAAAAAAAAAAAGAATAAGAGCAGCTGCTGAGGCTGTTTATGTACAATCAAGACCCCATGAGATTTGGCTCCTGGGTTTGGAGGTTTAGGATGGTTTCTTGCGACATCTCAGTAAATAGGCCTATTAACAAGTTTGCGCTTTGGTTGTAACTCCTAATTCATTGTGCAGTGCCTGGGATCTTAAAAGCTTGCAAGTGGCCGTGCAAGGCACAACAGATATTCTCTGTTCCCCGGGGCAGCAGAGGAAGAAGGAAAGTCAGGACTAGAAGGAGGATATGAAATGCATGGCTAATTACCTCCTCCAACAGCTGCCTGCCTTTGCCACAAGACCAGAAGTGGATGTTGTCTAGCTACAGTTACTGAGCATTTTGATCAGAAATCCTGCAGAACAGTCCTAATCAAAATGGAGAAAATGCAAAACAGAATTTCAGATTCTCATGAACTCTGGACTGTCTGAAGCCCTGGAGACTAGGTGAACCCCTGAAATTATTGCCCCAAGATAAATTTTAAAGTTGAAATAGAAAACATCCACTGAAGTCTTCTTTTTAAAACAAAACAATGGTTTATCTTAACTGGTAAAAAATGTCTGTGTTGAACATTATGCTCTTTTAAGAACTGTCCTTGTAAAATCACAGTGGCAACAGCAACTTGAGAGAGGAAGCTTGGGGGCGGGGAGTCAGTGTTGATGGGAAAGGAACAACTCAGAGGAGGAGGGTGAGAGAGGTTACACAACTCGAAGAAGGTAATCAGTGTCACTGAACTATGCACATAGGAACAGTTGAATTGTGTGTTTTGCTGGTATGTTCTTAACAACAAAATAAATTTTAAAAAAGGAATTATGATGTATTTTAGAGTTGTCATTTTCAAAACACTTTTTAAATGTATTTTAATAATAACCACCATTTTTTGAGGACTTAAATGCCCCTCAACGTACCTTTCATATTATCAGCTGTGTCAGCCGAGGTCCCCTCAAGCAACAGATGACACTCACATGGGGTAATAGGGTAAGTTTAATGAAGAGCTAGTTATAAAAGAGTGCACAACGCTGTTACAGGAAAACGAAGGATGTGGAAGCACCGTGTTGGTTGCTGACAACCTGAGGAGCTGTTAGCACTCCTGTGCCTCGAGGGTCAAGTGCAGACAGCAGGTACAGAACCTGTAAAAGACGGCTTCCTCACAATAGCCTACTAAACTGTGTGAAAATAAATTGCTCTTTGTTAAAGCCACGCACTTGTGATATGTCTGTTACAGCAGCACTAGATAAGTTAAGACACCTTCCTAAAAGTTTCACTGTACATAGAAAACTATTGTAATTTAATAAGTTGCTGATTGAGTATACTAATTAAAATAACTTACTATAATGTTCCTGCTCTAAAATCAAGGAGAAACCTAAGCACTGAAAGTTATCTAGTCATTATTTACTCACTTATTATGCAATCTTAATGAGACAAGAAAGCCTGCCCTAGTCATAAAAATGGAAACCACACACACACCCTTAAAATGAATACAGTTAATTTACTAACCCAGGGTTGGTTTATGAAGATCAAATCGCGTGTAATTATATGATGGTTTACTTTGAGATATTTTATTGCTATCATAATGAAGTATCAAGGAAATCCAGTTTTAATTGATTACTTAGTTGTAGGGTTGTTGTTTTTTTTTAATCTATTAGAAAGACAGATGATTGTATGGTAATGCGGTTGCTAATTATTCCTTGTTGAAGCAAAAACCTGAAATCTGTTTCTGTTATAGTGTCTAACTCTGACCTGTCTTTGCTTCTACCTTACTTTATTCATGACAGGCTTTAGTGGTCCTCCTACGCCTTCCACGATTTATAATTATTGCTGCCTTGAGCTTACTTTTCCAGGCCTCAGCTACATGACCCAACAGAACCATGTAGTAGCTATTGCTTCTAAAGCCTTATGAGACCCAGCTTCATCAAGCCGTACTAACCTGCCTTTGTCATCCTAACTTCTGTGAGCCCAGACCTGCAAACTTTATTTGCTGTTGCGGTGGTTAAATGGTTGAATAGGATAACACAAGAAAAAGAACGCATAAAAGTTTAAGAAATGTTCAATTCTTTGCCTGTATACCAGCTACAATGAGCGGCTACAGTCCACTCACTCCAAAACAGTGGCTGACTGTCTTTGTTCTCTAGAGAAACCCAACGAGGAAAGTATATGAACATAAAGAGAGATTTATATCAAGGAAATGACTCATGCAGTTGTAGGGACTGGAATGTCCCAAGTCTGTGGATCAAGAGAGAGGCTTCTCCTGATTCACATGGCCACAGGGGCTGGCGAACCCAGTTGGCAAGTCAAAGCAAACACTTATTCACAGTCTGTGAAGATCACCTAATCCCAAGATCAGCAGGCAAGACCAAAGATAGGCTGCTAGCTCAAGTCCCAAGAACCAGAGGTCAGATAAACACGAGTGAGCTGCAGGATCCAGCATGAACAAAAAAGAACCCGAGCCTTGCCAGAACATCTCTTTACGTTTGATCCAAGCCACACATAAAGGAAACTCTCTTTCAGCTGATTGGCTACTCACAGCAGATGACATCAGGCAGTGATAACATATGAAATCTAAACAAGGAAGTGATCACAACATTGTACGACTACCAAAACACTGAGAATTGTGGCCAACCAGTTAACACACAGTCTTAACCATCATACTGCCATTCTGATTCGGCCGTAATTGTATGTGAGTAGACGAGCAGATTGGAGGCCTCATATGTTGTATTTTCCTACTGACTGTGGTTGCACTTTTTTCCTGACATCGTTGTTGAAATGTAAGTTACATACTGTAAAATTCACCCAGTGTGGAAATACAGCACAGTGATTTTGTAAATGTATAGAGTTGTACAATCATCACCAGAAACCACAGCCTAGTTTTAGACCATTTCTGTCACTTTAAGCAGTCTTCTCATGCCTATTTATAGTGAATGCTTGCTTCAACCCCCAGGCCTAAGCAATTGCTGGTCTACTTTCTTTCTCTATAAAGTTTACCGTTATACTGATATAAATGGAATTATGCAAGACCTGCAGTCTTTCGTACTGGCTTTTTTTCACTTTGCATGTTTTGAGGTTCATTCATGTTGCAGTATCATTGTCTTAGGCTGGATTTCCTAGAGAAGAAACACCAGTAAAGCATATAAGTATACAGAGAGACAGATTTATATCAAGGAAATGACTCATGCAGTTGTGAAGGTTGGAATGTCCCAAGTCTGTGGGTCAAGATAGAGACCTCTCCTGATGACCATAGCCATAGGAGCTGGTAAACCCCACATTGGCAGGTCAGAGAGCATTGCTCTTGCTCACACACTGTGAAAATTGACAGCTCCCACAATCAGCCAGTAAGACCAAGGGTAAGCTGCTAGCGCAAGTCCCAAGAGCCAGAGGTCTGATAAACAGAAGCCAGCTGCAAGATCTACTATGAGCAAAAGCCCCTAATGTTGCCAGAAGGTCCATTTATATGCAGTGCAGGCCACACACCCAAGTAGACTCCCCTTCAACTGACTGGCTACTCACAGCAGATCCCACCGTGGAGGTGACGACGTTATATCAAATCTTACCATGGAAGTGATCACAAACTACCGCGTAACTGCCAATCCAATGAGAACAGTGGCCCAGCCAAGTTAGCACATAACATCAACCATCTTAATCAGTATTTTATCCATTTAATTGTAGAATAGTGTTCCACTGTATGGATGTGCCACATTTTATTTATCCATTCACCAGTTAATGGGGATTCTGGTTGGGTCTCATATTCAGTTATTAAGAATAATGCTACAGTGAACATTTGTACACATACTGTGTGGACGTATGTTTTCATTTCTCTTGGGTAGATTCAAAGGCAGGAAATTGCAGGGTTGTATGGCAAGTTCATGTTTAGTTCTGTTTTCTAATATTTTACTGTGCTGTAAGTGAAGCTTTACAATCCAGTATGTCATACAAAAGCTTACATTGAGATACCAAAAGACTTTTTACAAAAAATAACAAGCAGATACTAAAATTTAGAAATAAACTTCACAACATTGGGTCCAGGTTGAGTTAATTTTTGTGTATAGTGTGAGGTAAAGATCTAAGTTAATCTTTTTTCTTGTGTGTGGATATTCAATTGCCCCAGCACTATTTGTTGAAAGATTATTTTCTCCCATTGAATTGTCTAGATACCTTGTCAAAAATCAATTGACCATAAATGAAGTGTTTATTTCTGTATTTGCAATTCTGTTCTATTCATCTACATGGCTATCCTGCCAGTACCGCACCACCTTGATTACTGTGGCTTAGTTTTAAAATTAGGTATTGTGAGTCCTCTAACTTGATTCTTCTTTTTTGTAATTGTCTTGGTTTTTGGCATATTAGTTAAGTGGTATTTCTGCTAACCCAGAGGTTGACAGTTCAAATCCACCAGGCACTCCTTGGAAACTCTGTGGGGCAGTTCTTCTCTGACCTATAGAGTCGCTGTGAGTCATAATTGATTCTGGTGGCTCTAACTCTTTCTCTTTTCTAGGTCTTTTGCATTTCTATATAAATTTTAGTATCTGCTTGTTATTTTCTGTAAAAAGTCTCTTGGTATCTCGATAGGCATCGTGCTGTATTTATAGCTTAATTTTGGGAGAACTGACACTCACTCATAACTGAGTGACTTTTTTGTCTCAAATATGTATGTAATGGAACATTTGCCATTTCAACATTTTTTACACGTGTAATTCAGTAATACTAATCACATTCCTCTTATTCAACTGAATGACTTTTTAAAATGGCTTATTTGTTCATTTCAAACCTAGTGAAAAGTTGGAAAAATAGTAGAGTAAAACCTGTGATAGCCAGAATCTGTGTAAAACAGAGACCTATCACATAAGGAAAACTCAAATACTTTCCACTAAAGAAGTAATAGAAAAGTAATGACACTGTACCCTTTCAAAGGTGGAAAACTTGCAAGACCCTGAAAAAGAAGAGTCCCATTGATTTCCAGCTCTCACAGGTTTCACTGCATAAAGAACAGGTGTATACCCATTACTCAAATGTGCAGCGTGTTTTGAATGTTAATATTTTACCCTGTTTATCATTCTACATATGTATACACATATTTGTGTATATGTACATGTATATGCATACGTATTTGATTGTCCTTGAATCATTTGAGAGCCAAAAAACCAAGTGCCATCAAATCATTTGAAAAATGAGTTGCATGTATCATGCCCTTTAGGTCTAAATACTTTAGTACACATTTCCTAATAATGACATTTTCTTACTAATCACAGTATAGTTACCAGCTTCACTAGATTTAACATTGTTTCAGTGCTTTCATCTATGAGGTCTGACAATTAAGTGTGCAAACTTCATAGTTCTAAGTGCTACGTCGCATACAGTCACCTTCAAAGTCCTTCCCTTGGGAAGCTATGCACTGATACCAGTGCCTAGTCCATGCTTCAAAGCAATTTTAGAACTCTTTCTGGAATGCTCATTGCACACAGTAGTGTAGTGGCGAGTTGGTGAACTTCATTGTATAGTTGTCTGTCAGAGAGGTTTTAGCCAGTAAACAACTGTTATTGGAACACCCTCCTTACTCACCTGATCTGGCCCCCAACGACTTTTTTCTTTACCCAAAGATAAAGGAAATATTGAAAGGAAGACATTTTGATTCCATTTAGGACATGAAGGGTAACACGACAGCAGCTCTGATGGCCATTTCAGAAAGAGTTCCAAACTTGCTTTGGAGGATGGACTTGTCACTGGCGTCAGTGCATTGCTTTCCAAGGGGAGTACTTCAGAGGTGTCCGTAGTGATGTTACGCAGTGAGGTATGTGGCTCTTTTCTAGGATGAGTTCATGAACTTAGTTGGCAGTCCTCATAATCAGTTAACTGTATTCTGGTTCTGTCAACTCCAGATTTGTCGATCCTAGTTTTACCAGTATGGAATACGGGGCCGTACAGTTTCCTCCTCAGCAGGATGCAACCTGTTGTTGTTGGGTCCTGTTGAGTAGTTGTCAACCCATGGCCACCCCATGTGACAAAGTAAAACTACTCCCTAGGGATTTCTTGAGTGTAATCGTTAGGGCAGCAGATCACCAGGTCTTGCTCCCAAGTCGCCACTGGATGGGTCTCAGCTGCCAGCCTTCCAGTGAGCAGCAGAATGCCAAGCCGTTTGCTCTACGAGAGTTCCTGGAGGCCAGCTGCTGCTGTGTGCTGTGAGCTAGTTTCAACGGATCACAACCTTCCGTGACAGAGCTGCCACATGGGGTTTTCTAAGCTATCATCTTGACCGTAGTAGGTCATCAGGTCTTTTCTCCCAAGGAGCTGCTGGGTGGATACAAACTGCCGGCTTTTGGGTAAGCCCCCAAGTGCTTAACTGTTTGCAGCATCAGGGCTCCTTGAATCCAGTCTGTTGTGTGCTCTTGAGTTAATTCTGGCTCACAGCAGCCTTAGAGATGTTAAAACCAAACCCACTGCCATCGAGTCGATTCTGATTCATAGCAATTGTGTAGGACAGAGTAGGACTGCTCTACAGAGTTTCCAAGGAGTACCTGGCAGATCTGAACTGCCATCCTTTTTGTTCGCAGCTGTAACACTCAACCACTACGCCACCAGGGTTTCCTTGTAAATGTATGTAGACATGGTATAATTGTGTATGGTATATGTAGACGTGGTAAAATTGTCCCATAGGGTTTTCTATGCTGCAGTCTTTCTAGGACCAGGTTGCCAGGGCTTTTCTCATGTCGAGCTGCTGGGGGAGTTTAACTGCCAGCCTTTTGATTAGCAGCCAAGTGTTTAACCATTGTGCTACCAGAGCTCCTTTGGACCCAGTCTGGGATTACAGACTCATTTATTTGTCAGGTCTCTTTAGTCTCCTTTACTCTGCAACAGTTCCTCAGCCTTTCTTTGTCTTTTATAACAATTATCAATTTAAAAGTTCATTTGTAAAGTAAATGTTTCTTGCTTTGATTCTGTGTGATGGTTCGTCATGGTTCCATTCAGATGGTACATCCAAGGTCACATACCAGTCAGGGGTGGTGTGTTCTTCTCAGGACATTGCATCTGGAGGCACACGATGTCCATCTGCTCCTCCTTGGTGCTTATTTTCATCATTCAGTCAAGGTGTTTTCCCATTTCTACCGTGTAAGTGTAATTACCATTCCTGCTTTGCAATTAGCAAGTCTTCTGTTTCTTTTTGGACCAGGATGTTTAGACTTTTCTCCCTGGCCTATCGGGGAGAGGAATTGCTCCTCTACTTGCAATCCTACAAGGAATTGCCACCCTCTGGGAAGAGAACATTTATGATGACATTAAAGCCTGAAGACCTTTTTAATGTGTGTTTAAGGCTTTTCCCTAATGCATGGGTAATGAAAATTAGAGAATGCTGCTACCAATTGGATGATCGTTGTCTTATCCACTGTAATCTAATGCAAGATTAACTCTTTGCCGTTCTTCTACCTGTTTATCTGCAGGCAAAGACGTCCCTGATTTGACCTCTGCCATTGCTTTTTCCTACAGGAACTTTTAAGGATACTTTTTTTCTGTTCCATCAAATCAAGATAAATGAACAGCTTAAAAGAAAAGAAATAGCTCAGACTTTATGAGAAACAGTAATACCTGGAGGAAAAAAAAATTTTTAATAGCTTTGGGGAAACAAGGATGATGACAGACCCAAAGCGTGTGCTGCATCTCCTCAGGATCTCAGCGTCTAGTTAGTGAGAGAAGATGACAGCTTTGCTGTTAAATTATGTAGATGCTAATTGAAGGCACAACCGGACAGGATGGCCAGTTGCCTTCAGAAGCACTTTCAGACTATTAACTGTGATTTTAAGGGCAAAACAGATTTCTAGACCCAGCTACAATTTTCAGGACCATACTTGTAGAATTAGGCATGCATTGGGGAAGTATAGATGATCATCACAGAATTGTTGTCCAAGTCACTGTTGCTTCTGAGGATACACGTGTTCCCCATTATATTACTATAGCCAAGATCATTTTTTTTATTGTTGTTGTTATGTGCCATCAAGCTAATTGCAACTCACAGTGACCCTGTTGAACAGAGTAAAACTGCCTCACAGAACTCCCTATCAAAAGTGATTTTGATAGGAGTAGATCTTGAGGTCTTGTCTCCTGCAGAGCTGCTGGTGAAGTCCAACTGCTGATGTCTGAGTTAGTAACTGACACTTAACCACTGAGCTGTTAGTGTTCAAGGGGACCAGAGAGCTACAATATCCACAACAAAGCCATTTCTCCACCTAGTCCCATAGAAATCTGTGGTCTGTGGGTTCTGCTGACGTCCAGGAATGAATAGCTTCTTTGCCAAGGTTGGGGCAAAGACAAGTAGCAGCAGTTTAGGATTTGGCATGTCCTCCAAATCTAAAAATCAAACCCATTGCTATCCAGTTGATTGCAGTTCATAGCAACCCTTGAGAAGAGTGGTTGATGGGTGCAGACTCCCAGCCTTTTGGTTTACGCCTGAGGTGGTAACCACTGTGCCACCAGGGCTGTTGTCCCAGCCCCAGAAATACCTCTGTCTGTCACCAAAGCTTATTCTTATTGATACATCCGTCTGTGAGAAATAATGTGGATTTGGTTTTTTTGTTTGTTTTTGTGCTTTTCAAAGCATTTTTGGAAATGATCTCCTTTGAGGCAATACAGTCAAACTTCTTTGGTTTAGATCTTGGTACCATCAACTCCTGACTGTATAAGCTTAAAGTTGCTTAAGCTCTCTGTGCCTTAGTTTCCTCATCTGTAATAAGAGAGAACTCAGGTTGTTTGGGGAGTAAATGAGGTAGTATTGTCCGAGTGCTTAAAATAATGCTTGGCACATAGACGGTGCTTAATAGAAGCTAGGCATGGATTCATAGTCTTGTTTTCATTGGTGAAGAAACACAATCTAGAGGCTCAATAGCTTGCCTGTGACCACATGGTGATTGATGAGGCCACTGTCAGTGTGCATGCAAAATCAGATCTTGGGCAGATGCCAAATCAAAATGCCAGGCAGACTGTCTAGGCAGGTTGGCATAGAAAGAGTAAGAAAAACTGAACGCCAAACCAGAAGACACAGCCCAGAATTGAGTGCCTTCTCTGTATCAGACATCGTTTTAGGAGTTGAAAATTAGACAAAAGGGAAATAGTGGAAGAAGTGGTCCCCAAGTGGGACAAGGGTGTCTGCAGCAGCCGCTCTTACCATCAGTGGTGAGAAGAACACCACTGAAGACACCAAGTGGCCTGGATGAAGATGTTTGTAAACCCCTTTGAGCATGTCAGAGTGAGGAGTTATTTAAATGTGAACTGTAACTATGTTATTGTGAGTGATTGAAAGGCATTCCAAGTTCAGGCCTGACATTCTCTGTGTATCCACAGCCCTATTATTACCCATTTAGATCCTGCTATAAGGAAATTGAATGAGATCTGTATTCCCAAGGAACACATGCAATGCTGTTACTGTATCACTGTGATGGCTTTTTATAAAAATGCATGCCATTGTTTTGATACAGGATTACTTTACAGGCTTTCAGCAAAAACTGCTAAGCCTTTACCACCTTTGATAAGGAAGCAATGAACATTATCTAAAAGGGAGGAAAAGGACTATTTTTGACAAATCTTCAAGCTCTTGACAGCTATCAATGAGATGATTTTTATAAGAAATGACAGTCACCAAATTGTGGGTAATGGATTTACAGCTTGTCCAGATGGCTTAGCAAATAGCAGATTGGAAACAGAACATAAATTATAGGCAGGAATATAAACACCAAACCAAATTTTGAAAATAAGCAGAATAGAAATCTGAAGAGCATTAACAGACGGTAATTGTTTGCAACCTTTAATGTCATCTAGGCTAGAGATGTTATTTGATCTGCATATCCAGATAACAAGAACTGAAAGGTGTCTTTTCAATGTAGTTCAATCCAACAGATACAAACTGAGTGTCTTCTGTGTACCAGACATCATTCTAGGAGTCAAGGACACAACAGCAAACAGAACAAGCCCTGCCCTCATGGTGCTGACATTCTAGCTGGGAAAGTCTAATATGCCAGAATAAATATTCAAACTATATGGTATGTCAAATGGAGATATGAGTCATGATGAAATTTGAACCAAGAAAGGGGAGTACTGTAATTTTACACAAATGACATGCAGCTTCTACATTATTTTCCAGTGACACCGTCCCCCATGAGGTATTTTTGTAAGCACACTATGCTATTTTTCCTTCACAGCAGCATATAAAAATTGATATAACTCTACTTATGAAAATACCTCTCAGGGGAGGGCACAGTTAGCAAGCAAACATAGAAAAACATGTTACTTGCATAAAAATATGGTAGAAGTGTTGAAGCATGGTGCTTTGACTTAGGAAAGGGTGAAATGCAGCCAGCAACCCTAACTTCTGAATAGATATGGGCTCCAGAGTGGGAGCAGGAGGCTTGAGTAATCATCTCTGGTTCCCAGTCTGTCAGATGAAATAGTTGGACCTGGTGACCTTTTTCACAAACAAGCTCTTATAGCTTTGGTAGATAGTGCTGATGCCTTGATGTATGACACCCACAAGAAAGTAAAATTGGGATTTCAGACTTAGAAAATGATTCACCAAGCAGCATCCTTTTGTACCAGTAAAGCAAAGCCACAGATTTACCAAGACACTGGTTTCTTCTTTGGAGTGAGTGTCCCCAGAAATGACACATCTAGTACTTTCCATTCCAGTGACTGTGTGGAAAAACCAGGAAGAATAAAATGGCTCATGTTTAGAGACTATTATAGACTCTTTGTAATTGCCTCGTCAATATTTTTCTTAGAATTTACCGTCTGCTAGATCCCAACCATGGTCGTTTATTTCAAGCCCGTTTTGTAGATTAGGAAACTGCCCAAGTTCATATAGTAAGTTAATTGAAGTTCTAGAATTTAAACCCAGGTGTCTGTAATTCCAGAATGTATCATCTTTACGGTACACCCAGCCACATTCTTTTAACTGTCTCCTTCTTGACCCTAAAGATGTCTCTCCATGAGGATGCATTCAAAAAATTTGAGAATGTGAGTAACTCTAATGGACAAATGACCTGGTTTCTACAACAAATACATTGCAAGAAAAGAGAATGAAAAAGATAACGTGCATGTTGGAAAATGAATTGTGGCGTTTCAGAAGAATGTTGGATGTACCATGGACCACCAAAAGAACAAACAGATCAGTTCTGGAAGAAGTACAACCAGAGTGCTCCTTGGAAGCAAAGGTGGCGAGACTGTGTCTCACATACTATGGACCTGTTGTCAGGAGAGAGCAATCTCTGGAGAAGGATATCATGCTTGCTAGAGTGGAGGGCCGGTGAAAAAGAGGAGGACCTTCAGCAAGGTGCACTGACAGAGTGGGCGCAGCAAGGGTCTTGAACATAAACGTGATCGTGGGCATGGCACAGGCCGGGGCAGTGTTTCCTTCTGTTGTGCATAAGGCCGCCGTGCATCAGAACCAACCCGATGGCACCTAACAACAATGTATTAAAAGTGATTTGAGAGATAACCAGCATTAATGTTTGGACCTTGTTTGGATCTGATTCAAACCATTTAAAAACAATATATGGAGTATATCAAAGAATTTGAACAATAGGCTATTTGATAATATTAAAGAATTGTTTTTTAGGTGTAGTAGTATCATGGTTGTATTTTTAAAGAGTAACGTTTTTAAAGGTAAATACTGCAGCATAAGCCACACTGACATACTTAAAGAGACGTGCTTACTGATGTATTTCCAAGAGAAAAGATGTGATGTCCAGAATTTAGAATAGTGCATTGAGAGGAAAGATACGTAAACATGATTGACCACATGTTGTTGCTGGAGCAATGGATTCATGAGGGCTTGTTATGATTCTCAGTTTTGTATATGCTTAAATTTTTTCACAATAAAAAGTGAAACAAAATACAACAACTCTGCCATGGTTAGATATGTAATTAATTGCACTAAACACCTACCATTTTCATAGGTTCTATCTCTTCTACTAGCTTAGGGACAAGGACCGAGTCTGATAGTCAAAGCACATGTGCTACCGCTGTTGCTCCCCTGCTGTGTAGAAGTGGCCTAGACACTAGCTGGGCTTCCTGACTCTGGTAGACTCTCCTGTCCCAGCTCTGTCATTTATGTGACCACCCAAGAAACCAAGAGGTCCACGTGATGTAATGGAAAGAACATGGTCTTTAGAATCAGAGCAGCCATCATTGAAAATCTGGCCTTACCCATTAGAAGCTGCATAGTCTTGACCAAAGCCCTTCACCATGCAGAACCTTGTGGAGTTTTTGTGGTGATTAAATGGAATTGCATAAATGTAATAGGAAGGCATAAACCCTGAAGATCCCTCCCAAAACTTTGGACAGAAATGGATTGGACTTGGTGACACAGAGCAACCATATCATGTGTGTACTTTATGGTTCTATACATGTATAGGATATCATCTGGCTGACCTCTTACTGGACGCAAGGGAGAAGGTGGAGAGGAGGGGATAGGAGATTGTTAGGAGGATATGACATGTACAGAACAGAGAGGAGGAGTGTGCTGTTACCGGGCAGGGAGAGCAGTGGGAGCTGCTCATTGGCAGGTATGCAAATTTTCACTCAATCATAATAAAAAAAAAATGGTCAAAGGATATGAACAGACACTTTGTGAAAGAAGACATTCAGGTGACTAACAGGAAGCATGTGAAGAGATGCTCACAATCATTAGACATTCCAGATATGCAAATCATAAGTACAGTGAGATACCATTTCATCTTGGCAGTAGTGACACCGATCAGAAAAGCCGAAAACAGCAACTGCTGTGAAGGTTGTGGGAAGATTGGAACTTTTAAATGCTGCTAATGGGAATGTGAAATGGTACAACCACTATGGAAAACAGATGACACTGTCTTTAAAAGCTAGAGATAGAAATACTATGTAACTCAGTAAGCCCGTTCCAAGGTACATATACTAGAGACCTAAGAGCTGTAACATGAACAGACATATGCACACCCATTTTCATTGAAACATTATTCACAACAGCAAAGAGATGGAAACAGCCAAAGTGCCCATCAGTGGACAGGTTGCTGAATAAACTGTGGTACATACAAGCAGTGGAATCCTATGCAACAATAAAGAATAATGATGAATCCAGTGAAACATCTCATAACATGGATGAGTATGTAGGACAGTATGCCAAGCAAAATAGATCAGTCACAAAGGAACAAATACTGTATGAGACCACTATTATAAAAAAGTCAAGAAAAGATTTACACATAGAAGCATTCTTTGATGGAGGGTAAGGGAGAGAATCACTAACAAGACAGCACCAAACCTATTGCTGTCAAGTTGATTCTGACTCCTAGTGACCCTGTAGTGGACTTGTATATTAGTTGTGGTGAAGGGAAAGGCAGGCAGTACATGATGTGGGGAGCTCAGCACAACAAGACTAAGGCAAAAAAGACACGGAGAGGTACGAAAGAATAAGGGACAACTGTGGTAAACACTGTAGCATAAGCCATCCTGCAACAACCATAATAAGCAATAATTTATGAGTGGATACATAGAGAACTATGCCTGCTAGATTGGGGTGGGTACAGGAGTACACTCGCACACATACATAGGTGTGGTTGTGGCTATTTCTGCGTATATGTTTATATATGCAGCTTACATCTGCACATATATAATAGAGCACATGGAGGCACAGTTATGGAAACTTCCTAGCTACAACCAAATACCTTGAAGCACTGAGATACTGGGGTGGAAGGATCAGGACCATAGTCTCAGGGGACGGCTAGGTCATTTGGTATCATACAGTTCATTAAAGATAAGTTCTACACCCTGCTGTGGTGAATAGCTTGGGGAAAGGAGACTGCACCCTTCTGAAATGTGGTTAGAGTTGCAGTCAAATCAGTTCTAAAGTCTCTCTGGACAGGTAAAGGCAAGAGAAAGTGAACAAAGTTTTGAAAAATAAGAGCAGTAAGGTTCAGTAAGGAAAGAGGCGAAAGACAAAAGGAGGAACGAGTGATAACAAGTATGTGAAGTATCTAAAGTTATTTTTTTCAAGTGGGTGATTGGTTGTCCCAGTGCCATTTACTGAAAAATCTTTTCTTTCTTTCTCAATGCTGCCTTTATCATACAAATTTTTTTTAATCTTCTATATGGTTCCTATTCAATTCCACAAACCATGCCGATGTCGTTTGTCATCTGCAATTTTTGAAACCTTAATAATATATTTTGGTGTCAAGATGTAGTAGTCAAGGGGGATTCAGAGGTTACATTCAGTACAAAAGTTGGATGTAGGCTTTCCCGAACAGAAAACTCTTCTTTTTAATTATTTTGAGTTTTGGATGCTAGTTGCCTGAGGTCAGAAGACACTGGTTCGGGGAACCGTGTACACCTAATGGGGATTAATCATGTGTGCTTGAATGTAAGATCCTGCCACAGCCTTCCCGTCACAAGGAAATGAGGTGTTATTGGAAAAACCTCTAAGCCTGTCACCTGTAATTAAAAGTCTGCTGGAGATCAATGCAAGTCCCTATACTTTGGTTAGTTTTTCTTGTTTCTACAATATTTACAACTTTGCAAACTCTCAGTGACTTGCTTGCTGTCTACAGCCCAAACTTGGTTGAGTAGGGTGCTTTCTCTGTCACAGGTGAGAAGCTGCTCTCAGACGTTTCCAGGCAGACAGCAAAAGGGAGTTTTTCCTGACCTTGTCCAACCCCCTCAGCCCATGCTGGCAGATTCTTACAGCTGCAGAGGCAGTAGATGGTGAGGCTAACATGGTTTTGTTTTTACTGGCCCAGTGTAAGCAGGCTAGATGTGATACAGAACTGAAAAACATCTTCTAAACCTTCTATGCTATAGGTTCCCAAATAATTGTGAGCCACAGGAGGATACTAAAGAAGGAAAACAGCGCAAGATATTCACACCACACTTTTCGGCCTGTGTTCAAGCCATCCATCAGTTTCAATGCTTATTACGTTGTGCTGGGGTTTATCTGTTTCTCTGTGAGCCCCACCCCACTGCCACCCCTGTGGGCTCTCTGTGAGGGTCAGGACTGCCCGTCTGCTATAAAGAGAGAAAAAGCCAGTGTCGTCAACTCAATTCCAACTCATAGTGACCTTATAGGTCAGAGTAGAACTGCCCTATAGAGTTTCCAAGGAACACCTGGAGAATCTGAACTGCCAGCCTTTTGGTTAGCAGATGCAGCACTTAACCACTATGCAGCCAGGGTTTCCCAGTCTGCTATGGCACCTGAAATATCAATTAGAAACCAAGCCCACTGCTGTCAAGTCCAACTGACAGTGACCGTGTAGGACAGCAAGGAACTGTCCCATAGTATTCCCAGCGTTGTACATCTTTATGGAAACAGGCTGCTCCATCTTTCACTCATTTAGACCCAAACCAAACAGAACCCACTGCCACCAAGTCAATCCCAACTCCTAACAACCCTAGAGAACAGAGTACAATTACCCTGTAGGATTTACAAGACTGTAAATCTTTGTAGAAGTAGGTTGTCATGCCTTTGTCCTGAGGAGTGGCTGGTAGGTTCAAGTTACCAGCCTTTCAGTTAATAGCTCCTAGTTATGGAGTGCTGCTGTAACAGAAATACCATAAGTGGATGGCTTTAGCAAAACAAGTTTATTCACTCACAGTCCAATAGGGTAGAAGTCTAAATTCAGGGTACCTGCACCAGAGGAATGTACCCTCTCTCTCTGTTTGTTGGCTCTGGTGGAAAGTCCTTGTGTTGCATCAGTCTCTTTCTGGTCTGGGAGAATCTTTACATAAGTGTGAAGGACATGCTCTACTCCCAGTGCTGTTTTCTTGATGGTTCAAGGTCCCCAACTTTCTACTTTTTTCTGTTTCCTTTTATCTCTTGTAGGATAAAAGGTGGTGTGCCCAAAGAAACTCCCTTTACAGTGGATTAGGAGGATGGTGACCTTAGTAAAGATAGTACGGTCCCACCCTAATCCCCTAATGTAATCCAGTCTTTCCCTATTAACCACAGGCAGAGATTAGGATTTACAACATACAAAAATCACACAGTGGAGGACAGTCACACAACACTTGGAAGATTAGTACACACATTTCTGGGGAGGACACAATTCAATCCATGACAGTAGCCAGGCACTTAACTACTGTGCCACCAGGGTTTCTGTCTAGACTATACCAGAAAGCCAAACCCATTGCATCAAGTTGATTCTGACTCATAGCAATCCTATAGGAGAGAGAACTGCTTCGTAGAGTCTCCAGGGAGTGACTGGTAGATTCAAACTGCTGACCTGTTGCTTAGCAGCCAAGTTGTTTAACCACTGTACCACCAGGACCTCGACTGGAATATAACTACTACTAAATAAATTATTAAGTGATTGCATCTAGAAGTGTTTTTGATAATGCTAGGACATTTTGAAAAACACCCTCCCTGTGTTCACTTTGGTACAAATGCCTGGCATACTCGGCTGCTCACTGAAAGGTTGGGGGTTCAAGTTCACCCAGAGGCACCTCAGAAGAAAGGCCTGGCAGTCTCCTTCCAACAAACCACCCTCTGAAAACCTCATAGAGTGCAGTTCTGCTGACACAGACAGAGTTGCCATGAGTAAGAGTCAACTCAACAGCAACTGGTCTTCAGTTCAGCCACACTGTGTGTGCCGCAAGTTCAGAGGAGGTTGCTCTAAAGAAGAATACCCACCACTATTGCCTAATATCTCAAAGCATTGTCCAGGTGTATCCTACTAGAGAAGAAACCTTGATGGCTTAGTGGGTAAGAACTATAGCTGCTCACTAAGAGGTCAGCAGTTCAAATCCACAAGGTTCTTCTTAGAAACTCTGCGGGGCCTTTCTGCTCTGTCTTATAGGGTTGCTATGAATCAGAATCATCTCAGCAGCAATGTTTTGGAAACCCTGGTGGCGTAGTAATTAACTACTATGTCTGCCAACCTAAAGGTCAGCAATTTAAATCCACCAGGAGCTCCTTAGAAACTCTATGGGGCAGTTCTGCTCTGTCCTGTATGGTCACTGTGAGTCGGAATCGACTTGACAACAGTGGATTTATCCCACTGGGATCAGAAAAGGACCTGAGAAATAAGACTGGGGCACTTCCCTGAGAAAGATAAAACCCCTACGGGGCAGTTCTCTGTCCTGTCGCATTGCTACAGGTTGGAATTGACTCCAGGGCACCTAACAATCCAGTGACATGTCTCAGGAGTTCACTGCTGTCTAGAGCCTGTGACATCCTGGCTGTGACTGCCTGAGCTCTGCTGAGTCTTGTCTCTGTAGACTAGATCTCAGCTCTTACAGGAAGTTACAGGGAAAAGGAGGAAGAAAATCCTCAAAGTTGCAGAAGCCCAGCTTCTGGTGGCTCCTTTGCCCTGCAGGTTCTACTTTGAATTGCTTTGCTGATCACATGGGAACATCTTTTACTCACCTTTTCCTCTGCTTCATTAGCCTGCACTTTTTTAAAAAAAACTAAAGCAAAAAGAAAAAAATTTTAGGTAATTCTTATCGCAGCTTACAGGCATGCAAAAGACAGAAGAAACACTCATTAGCAAAGTGACTTCCCAGGATTCTCTGTTCAGCTTTCCCCCGGCTGCCTGGGCGGCATCCGCCTCAGACCCAGCCTCGGAGTGAACGGGGAGCTGCTAGCTGAAAAGGCTGCTGGGCTGTGAGCAGGAGCCCCTGGAAGGAGGATTTTCAGACAGTGTGTGGTTTCATTCTTTCCACTTAGGGAGTATCGAGGGTTGAATTGTGTGCCCCCAAAAATACGTGTAGCAGTTTGGCTACACAGTGATTCCTAGTATTGAGTGATGTTCCTCCCTGCTGTAAATCCAGCCCCTATCACGTTAATAAGGGAGGATGGATAGGATGGACAGCAGTTGTGTTGGGAGGCAGGACCCAAGGTGTCAGACTGTATTGGGCTTTGAGGCAGTCTCTCAGGATATAAGGGAAAAGGAAGCCAACTAACAGCTGGGAACTTCATACTATAGGAAAGAACCAGTGCCCAGGGAGAGCCTGTCCTTTGGACCCAGGGTGCCTGTCCCTAGAAGCTCCCAGTACAAGGGACGATTGACCACAAGGACCTTCCTCTAGAGCCAGCAGAGAAAGCCCTCCCCTGCAGCTACCGCGTTAGGACTTTTAGCCTACCTTTCTGTAAGAAAATGAATTTGTCATTGTTAAAGCCTTCCACTTGTGATGTTTCTATTGTAGCAGCACTAGATGACTAAAACAGAGAAGATTAAGATTAAAATTCCCAGTACTTGTAAACTTGATATTGGGGAAGAGACAACATGAGTTCTCTAGGGTGTTTTCCTTCTTTTTTTTTAATCTTTAACTTTGGCCAGTTTTACTTGTGGAAGGAAACTACAGTATTACGAGGGGTAAAAGAAGAATCAAATCCACTGCCATCAAGTCGATTCCAAATCGCAGTGACTGTGTAGGCCAGAGCAGAAATGCTCCATAGAGTTTCCAAGGAGCACCTGATTGATGTGGCACTTAACCGTTGTGCCACCAGGGTTTCCACAAAGGGAAAGGGACATTAAAAAATGCCTTAAATACCTCAAGAAATTTGTGGTAGTTGTGGTGGTGGTGGTGGTAGTGCTTGTTGGGTGGCCTCCAGTCAATTCCAACTTGTAATTGGCCCCATGGGACAGAGTAGAACTGTCCCGTGGGATTTCCTAGGCTGTAATCTCCAGGAAAGCGGATGACCAGGTCTTTTTTCCTTAAAGCCACTGGGTGGATTCGAAACGCCAACCTCTCAATTAGCGACTAAACTCTTAGCCATTGTTTACCTACCTTAAAATGTTCTAAATCAGCCCCTTCATAAAGACAACTGTTAAAAAGTAAATACCGTAAGTTGCCTTTAGAGAAAGTGTGTTCTCTGTGCCAGCTCCACTTCCCACATGGAAGCCTGTGGTGCAGTGTGAAACCTCTCTGCTGGTTGGCTATAGAGAGCGGCTTCAGGAAAGAGTTTCCATGGAGGTGGCAGAGAGGTGGCTAGAAAGCTCTCATCTATATGTAAGTTATCTGACAGAAAAGGTGAAGCTGGAGGGTGGAGAGAGGGGACTATTCAAGAGCATGTCTATATGAGAGACAGAGACCAAGGATGAATATGTTTTATTTACTAGATGGATTATAGTTCTTTTTCTTGAAGAAATTCTTTTCCAGAATGACAAAGAAGAAAATCTTGGGTAATCAAACCATCTTGGTGATGCAGAAGTTAAGCACTTACCTGCTAACCTAAAGGACAGTGGTCCAAACCTCTGTCTTAGACATGTAGTGCGGCTGTAACAAATACCACAAGTGGATGGCTTTAGCAAAGAAAAGTTGTTTCTCTCACAGTCTAGTATAAGCTAGATATCCGAATGCAGGGTGCTGGCTCCGAGGGAAAGCTCCCTCTGTGTCAGCCCTGGAGGAAGGTCCTTGTGATGCATCAGTCTTGTCTTGGTCTAGGAGCACCTCAGCACAAGAACCTTAGGTCCAAAGGGTGCACACAGCTCCCAGCACTGCTTCCTTTCCATGTCTCTCTTGTTCCTGTCTCTCTTTTATATCTCAAAAGAGATTGGCTTCAGATACTATCCAGTCTTTAGACCTCAGCAATAACTACTGCTAATCCATGTGACACCATCATAGTGACAGAATTTATAGCACACCAGAAAATATCATCAAGTAACAGAATGGTGACTAATCAGACGATTGTGGGAATCATAGCCCAACCAAGCAGAACACAATTCACTCAGTGACACCCGCCAACTATGCCACAGGAGAAAGATGTGGCTATCTGCTTGTCTAAAGTTTTACAGCCTTGGAAAACCCTGTGGGATAGCACTACTCTGTTGTGGACTAAACTGTGTCTCTCCAAAGTAAATGTTTTAGGTCCTAACCTTTATGTTTGTGGTTATAATCCCATTTAGGGATGAGTTGTCTATTACGTCAGTGGGACAAGATTAGTGTAGCATGTAACTTGAGTCAGTCTCTGCTGACATATTAAAAGCAAGCTAGAAGCAGAGGCAGGGGAAGAAAGATGCCAAGTTACGTAAGATCACCCAGGAGCAAAACTCTAAGAGACAAGGAGTTTCCTCCAGAGCTAACAGAAAGCGAAATCTTTCGCCCAGAGCTGGCACCCTGAATACAGACTTCTAGCCTCCTAAACTGTGAGAAAATAAATTTCTGTGTATTAAAACCATCCATTTATGGTATTTCTGTTGTAGCAGCACTAGATAACTAAGACAGTCACTGTGTGTTGGAATCAGCCAGTGGTAACAGGTTAGTGTCTGATTAGATGGAGTATGTCCCTTTTTTTTCTTTTTTTTTTTGTTGTTGTTTGTGGTAAACTAAAAAACAGAACTCATTGCCACTAAGTCTCTTGTGACTGCTGATACCCTTATAGACAGAATAAAACAGCCACATGGAATTTCCAAGGAGCACCTGATGGATTTAAACTGCCGACCTTTTGGTTAGCAGCTGTAGCACTTAACCACTACGCTACTAGGTTTCCCTGCTGGTGGTGGTAGTGTGTTCTTTGTGTTATTGGTTGCTCTTGCTAAAATTAGATACTTGTGTCTTCAAACTACATTCAGTCCTTTCCAGAGAATGGAGTTTGCTTTGTTGGCCTTCCTGGATGCTAACTCAGGCTTTCTATTCTCACTGATGCAGTACCTGATGTTTTTGTCTGTTTGGTTTGGCTTACTGGGGGAGGGGATGCTTGTTTCTTTTGTTTGTGATACTTTTAATTCTATGGAAATAAGTGAACAAATTACAACAAAACATATCAGGCTACGAGGAAAAGATAAAAACAAAGAGAAACCCATTGCCATCAAGTTGATTTCGATTCATAGTGACCTTGTAGGAGACAGGAGAACTGTCCCATTGGGTGTCCAAGGAGTGACTGGTAGATTCAAACTGCCACTTTTGGTTAGCAGCCAAGCTCTTAACCACTGCACCACCGGATCTCAAAGTGAAAGAAGAATGATGGTCCTAAAACAAAATGTGATATCTGGGATTTGCTTTGAAATAAAAGTTAGAGGTGGGAAGTGAACAACGTAACATAGCTGAGCAGGAGAATAAGAGAGATCCCTAAAAGTAACTTTAGAGAAAACACTAGAGAATACTAGAAAGATATTTACCTGTGTTTCATGGACTATGTAAAGACTTTAGACTTGTTGTTGTTGGGTACCGTCAAATCGGTTCTGACTCATAGCAACCTAGTGTAAAACAGAACAACTGTGTGGATCATAACAAATTATGGATAACATTGCAAAGAATGGAAATTCCAGAACACTGAACTGTACTCATGAGGAACTTGTACATAGATCAAGAGGCATTTGAACAAAACAAGGTGATACTTCATGCTTCATGGCTTTACATCAGGAAAGGTGTGCATCTGTGTTGTGTCTTTTCACTGTATTTAAGTCAGTCTGTGTGCTGTGCAAGTAACCTGAGAAGCTGAACTATATGAGGAAGACTAGGGCGTCAGGACTGAGGAAGACTCATCTGTGTTACTCAGATGACACAGACTTGCTTGGTGAAAGTGAAGACAACTTCACACACTTCTTGATGACCATCACAAACTACGGTCTTCAGTATGGATTACACCTCCACATAAAACAAAATCTTCACAACTAGCCCAATAAGAAACATGATGATAAATGGAAAAAATATTTCAGTTGTCATGGATTTCATTTTACTGAGTCTGCAGTCAACACTCTTGGAAGCAGTGGTCACGAAATCAAATGAGGTATTGCACTGGGACATTGGACAAATCAGCTGCAGAAAACCTCTTCAGGTGTTAAAAAGCAAAGATGTCACCTTGAAGACTGAGGGACACCTGACCCAAGCCATGGTATTCTCAGTTACCTTCTTTGTGTGCAGAAACCCAGCTTGCATAGTGGTTAGTGCTACAACTGCTAACCAAAAAGTTGGCAGTTTGAATCTGCCAGGTGCTTCTTGGAAACTCTGTGGAGAAGTTCTACTCTGTCCTATAGGGTTGCTCTGAGTAGGAATTGATTCAGCAGCAGTGGGTTTGCTGTATGCATGCAAAAGCTGGACAGTGAATAAGGAATACTAAAGAACTGATACCTTTGAATTATGACATTGGTGAGGAATATTGGATAATACCATGGAGTGCCAAAAGAATGAACAAATCTTTCTGTGAGGAAGTACAACCAGAATGCACCTTAGAAGCAGAGATACCCAGACTACAGCTCAACATGCTTTGGATGTGTTATCAAGAAGGACCAATCCCTGGAAAAGGACATTGTAGTGGATTGAGTTATGTCCCCCAACATATGTGTCAAGTTGTGTAGGCCATGATTCCCTGTATTGTGTGGTTGTCCTCTGTTTTGTGAGTTTCCTGTGCATTATAAATCATAATCTCTGCCTGTGTTTAAAGAGGATTAAGGTGGGATGTAACACTGTGATACAGTGTAAATGGAGTTTCCCTGGGGTGTGGCCTATGCTACCTTTTATCTTACAAGAAATAAAAAGCAGAGATAGAGGAACCCCATATCAACAAGAAAACAGTGTCCAGAATAGAGTACATTCTTTGGACCTAGGGTTCCTGCTCAGAGAAGTTCCCAGTCCAGGAGAAGATTGATGACAAGGACCTTCTTCCAGAGAGAGAAAGTGTTCCCCTGGAGCTGATGCCCTGAATTTGGACTTCTAGCCTACTAGACTGTGAGAAAGCAAATCCCTTTTGTTCAAGCCATTCACTTGTGATATTTCTATTATAGCAGCACCAAATTACCGAGGACAGATGGCATGCTGGGTAAAGGAGAGGGTCAGCACAAAAGAAGATCTACGACCAGGTGGATTGACACTGGGGCTGCAACAGTGGGCTCAAGCGTAGCAATGATTGTGGGGCTGGTGCAAACCAGGCAGGGTTTCATTCTGTTGTACGCAGGGTCGTTGTGAGTTAGAACCAACTCAGTGGCGCTGAACAAACAACAGTAGCTAAAAATAACTGTGATTTTATGACATCTGAGATTTACTTAAAAATCATGCAGGAAAGCAGAGAAGTAGATGGAGGTTTAGATGAAACCAGACCGGCTAGGAGTCAATAATCGGTGTGCCTCTGTGGAGGGTTCATAATACTGTCCTGTCTACCTTTATATAGATTTACATTTCTAGAATAAAATGTCAAAGGAAACAGTTGTACACATATCCCTCGGCCCCTGGATATGGAAGAAATCACAGCTGCCCTGAAAGAAATCAGACTGCATGTCAGTAAGACATTTTGCTAATGGAAATATTGACATTTAGTGTGGGTGGCTGACTTTATTTAGGGATGCTCACTGTTACTAAATGTCTCACTGGTGATGTAAAAGTAAGAAACAAAACACTCACTTGAATAAAGACACAGCTGAGTATGGCTGTGGTCCAAACTTAATAGGTCTCTTCTGCTGACATTTGTATGGGCTGATTATGATGAACATTCTAATAAACAGGGGGGAAAAAAGGATAAGTAACAGTCTATTTCGTAAACCAACATCAGAACATCTAGTTTAAATTAAACAGCCAAAATGTTGCTTTGCTTGGCCTTTCAGGACCCTCGAGGGAGCGTCAGACCTAAGGAATCTGCCCTTACCGGCTGTATCACTGCCATTTATAGACCGCCAGCTGCCTAGTCACTGAGTCCCCGAGGGACCCATACTGGCTATGATTTCTTTTTCTTCTGGTTTCCCCAAGCGTGGCTCCCTGTGTTCCATGATGCACAGTACTCTCGAGGGCCAAACCTAATTCCATCTCAAGAATTCAGAGGAAGCAATCTTGTTAATATTGGTCAAAGGAATTGCAGTGATGGAGGATAGGTGGGTGCAAAGAAACAAGAGACCAGACCAGAAGTCGGTTTGTGCCAACAGCATATACTGAGACTTTGAATTTGCTTTTCTGGTCAGACACTTGGGATCGTGATTTACCTGCGTGGGGCAGGATCCTTGGAGAGGGATGAGTTTCCAGTTTGCCACTGTTCTTCTGATCCCGTGTCTGTGACTTTGCTCCAGCTCCTTTCTTCTATCTATATTTTTTTCCATGTGTGCATTTTTCAGAACACAAATCTGAACAATTTTCCTGACAAGTTGCTCTGAAAGACAAAACTAGTGGGTAGTTGTTGTTCTATGTATTAGATCTCCTTCTCTATCCTATGATAAATATCTACTTACATATCATGTTTCTCTTCAAAGCAAAAATACCATCTTATACTGTGATCATGGAAATCTGAGTTTCATTGTTGAAAGGAATTCTGAAACACACTTGACTGAGGATCAGGTCAATCTGTTTTAGAGCACCAGTGATCGCATCTTTCCAGTGTGAGCACATGAGTAAGACAGGAGGAAAGAAGTTCTTGGTGTTATTCTTCCTGTTTCGTGGAGCTGGTCTGAAGCTGTCCTGGGAGTATCTGAGTTACTGTTTCGGTCTACAACAGAGAGGGGAAGTAGAATGTGGAACCTATGACCAAGATCTCTTGAGGTGATTAAATAAAGAGGTACATCTGCTAATTTCTGATTTGCCCTCAAGCAGATCTATTTTCGAATGCTATTTTAATCATAACTGATACACAGATGTCCCTGGAATCAGGGATAGTTAAAAAATTGAATTGGTAGAATACTAAAGAACAAACTGACTTTTTTGCTGGTAGGTCTTAAACAGATTGTTTAAAATAAGCACAATTGTTTAGACACAGAATAGGGGAGACCTAACTTGGTATATTTTCTACATGGGAAAGACAAGAGAGAGATTCAGAATTTCATGCTTGGTATGTATAGTTAGAGAAATACAATTATACTGTGACAATATCAGTGCATAGCATAAACTTTGTAAACAAAGAAACAAGCATCAAAACAACAATAACAACAAAACAAAGAATACAGTAGCAATCATAAATGAAGCCAAGTTAGATAAATAAGAGCTAACAATAAATATAAATGTATTAAAGTGCACTGTAGATGCCAACCCACCACACTACATTTCGCATTGATGAAAAAGGATGCTGTGGGAATTGAAAGAGTACCAGCTGAGATGCTTCAACAAATAGATACAACAAGAAGTGCTGTGACACAGCTATGCCAAGAAGTTTGGAAGACAGCTGCCTGGCCAACCGACTGGAAGAGACCCATAAACATGCACAGTGCCAAGGGAGGTAATCCAACCCACTTGTGGAAATCATCAAACAGTATCTTTGATATCACACACAAGTAAAATTTTGCTGATAATTCAAAAATAGTTGCAACAGTACATTGGCAGGGAACTGCCAGGAGTTCAAGGCAGATTGAGAAGAGGACATGGAAAGAATATCACCACTGATGTCAGATGGATCTTGGCTAAAAGCAGAGAACACCAGAAGGATACTTACCTGTGTTTTATTGACTATGCACAGGGCTTCAACTGTGTGGATCCAAACAAATTATGGATAACATTTCAAAGAAGGGGAATTCCAGAGCACTTAATTGTGCTCATGAGGAACCTGTCCATAGATCAAGAGACAATTTCAAGCAGGCACGGGGTGCTGTGTGATTTAAAATCAGCGAAGGTGTTTGTCAGAGTTGTATCTTTTTCCCACACTTGTGCAACCTGTGTGTTGAGCAGATAACCCAAGAAGCTGGACTGTATGAAGAAGAACATGGCATCAGGATTAGAAGAAGACTCATTAACAACCTGTGATACACAGATGCCATAACCTTGTTTGCCGAAAGTGAAGAGGACTTGAAGCACTTACTGTGATCAAAGACTACAGCCTTCGATGTGGATTACTCTTCGATATGAATAAAACAAAAATCCTCACAGCAGGACCAGTAAGCAACATTGTGATAAAGAGAAAAGACTGCAGTTGTCAAGGGTTTCATTTTACTGGAATCCACAGTCAACACCCATGGAAGCTGTCATCAAGATGCCAAATGAGGTATTGCACTGGGGTATTGGACAAGTCTTTGCAAAAGACTGCTTTACATTGAAGATGCCGCTTTGAGGACTTGAGGTGTGCCTGACCCAAGTCATGGTATTGTCAGTAGACCCATGTGCATGTGAAAGCTGGACAGTGAATAAGGAAGACTGAAAAAGAATTGATGCCTTTGAATTATAATGTTGACAAAGAATATTGAATATACCACAGACTGCCGGAAGAACAAACAAATCTGTCTTGGAAGAGATAAAAGCCAGACTTGTCCTTTCCAAGCAAGGATGATAAGACCTCATCTCATGTACTTTGGATGTGTAATCAGAAGGGAGCAGTCCCTAGAGAAAGACGTCATACTTGGTAAAGTAGAGGGTCAGTGAAAAAGAAGATGACCTCAAGGAAGCAGATGGATTGACACTGTGGCTGTTAACATTAGGCTCAAACATAGCAGCAGTTGTGAGGCTGACACAGGACTGACAGGAGAGAGAACAGACCCAACAGCACCTAACAGCAAGTTAGATAACAAAGATTTGCCTATTGTACTGAAAACATAAGATAACATAAGGTGGTACAAACATAGCATAACATAAGGTGATACAAAAGATTTACAAAAAATACAGGGATAGTCAAAGAAGAATCAGACAAAATAAGACATTTATTTTTTAATGAACAAAGCAAATAAAAGATTCAAAATGATACAAGGGTGGTAATATTAATATTGGTTAGTACAGAAGTCAAGAGAAGGATGCCAGAGCGAGGTGACAACGTGAACCACTCCATGTTCCCATCCCACCACAGAACACCAGCCAAAAGAACAAGCAGACACTGGCAGAAGCAATCAAAGAGCTGCAGCAACTAAGCGAAAACTGAACCAAAAGGAATGTGATTAATGTCACTGAATATATACTTAAAAATTCTTTAAAATGACAATTTTTGCTATATATATTTTACTACAGTAGGCCTTTTAGCTCATTGAGAAAGATACCCAATTTACAAGCCACTCTTAATACAGAAACCCTGGTGGCATAGTGGTTAAGTGCCACACCTGCTAACCAAAAGGTCAGCGGTTCAGATCTGCCAGGTGCCCCCTGCAAACTCTATGGAGCAGTTCTGTGCTGTCCTGTAGGGTCAGAATCGACTCCATGGCGGTGGGTTAGGGACTGTTATGTAATACAACAATCTGAAAGAAAGTTCTGTCAAATTGTATCATCAGGACCAAATGATTGCTATGTGTAGTCATTCCCAGTAAAGTCAAGATCAAAACAAAGATATTCACCACCTGCACTGGTGAACCAGAAAACCAAGCCTGTTACCATCAAGTCAATTCTGACTCATAGGAATCCTATGGGGAAGAGCAGAATAACGGCCGCGTGGAATTTCCAAGGAGCTCCTCACGGTGGTCATTTGATTAGCAGCCAAGCTCTTAGCTACCACACCACCAGGGCTGTCCTCCACTGCTAGGTAACTTATTCTGGACATTCAAACTGATACAGAAAGATTTAAACAAAAACAAGAGTTACAGGCTTATGAATTGTAGCACAAAATTATTAGTTGCAGAAACATTATGTTTCTTTAAAAACCCAAAGGTAGTCAGTCATTAGAAATAATAAGAAACTTCTGTAAAGTGTACAATTGCAAAGTCAACATACAAAAATTAGTCTCTAATTATTCTATTGTAATGATTGTATTTATATGAAGTTGAAGAACAGGCAAAACTACTCTGAAATTACTTTTCAGACTAATTTAATATCTCATGGTGATAGAAATCAGAACAGTAGTTGTGCTGAGAGACAAGATTGCCTGAATAATAAAGTTTCTGGGGAGAGAGGTTCTGTATCTTGACCAGGCTGCTAACTAATAGGTGTATACCATACATTTAAGATGTGTACATGTTATTTATGTAAACTAACATCATACAGTATGTAACCTTTTCATACTGGCTGATTTCACCCAGCAATATGTTTTTAAGGTTCTTTCCTGTTTTATTTGTGTGTGTGTGTGGCTTCAAAGCTGTTTTCATCACTGAGGAATGTTCCTTTCTATAGATGTATTATAGTTTCTGTTGCCGTTCACCTGTTAAAGGACATCTTTGTTGCTTCCAGTTTGGGAAAGTAATGAATGAAGCTGCTCTGAACGTTTGTGCACCAAGTTTTCGGTTCATCTGAATGAATGCCTTGGAGTACAGTTGGTGGATGGTTTGGTATGCCTATGTTTAGCTTTGTAAGAAACCACCACACTGTTTCAGTGTCTGCACCATTTTGCATTTCCACCAGAATAAATGAGAGTTCCTGTTATTCTACATCCTCATCAGCACCTGTTGTCCGAGTTTGGAATTTTAGCCATTCAAATAAGTATGTATCAGGTCTGACAATGAAGTCCATGAACTTAACTTTTCTAAGTGCTGCATACCTCATTGCTGAATATCACTACATTCCCCCCTTGAAATACTTCCTTTGGGAAGCTGTCCACCAATGCTAACATCTAGTCCACCCTTCAAAGCAATTTTGGAACTCTTTGTGGAGTGGCCATTGCACATGGTGGCACATGGTGGCAAGTTCACAAACTTCATTGTGTAGCTGTCTGTGAGGGAGTTTTTAGCCAGTAAACAAGTCCCTGCATTGGAATACCCTCCCTATCCACCTGATCTGGGCCCCAGTGATGTTTTTCTTTACCCGAAGATAAAGGAAATGTTGAAAAGAAGACTCTGATGACATTCAGTACTTCAAGGGTAATATGACAACAGTTCTGATGACCATTTCAGAAAAGGAGTTCCAAAATTGCTTTGAGGGGTGGACTAGGCACTGGAGTCAGTGCATAGCTTCCCAAAGGGAGTACTTTGAAGGTGACCTTAGTGATATGCAGCAGCGAGGTATGTAGCAGTGTTTCTAGGATGAGTTCATGAACTTAATTGTCACCCTCGTAATGGTATCTCATTGTTTTAGTTTGTGGTTCCCTACCCTGGTCTTGGCTCAGTAGCACTTGGCTTGGCTACCCTGGTCACACAGTCGTTAAGGGCTACAGCTGCTAACCAAAAGGTTGGTAGTTTGAATCTACCGGGCATTCTTTAAACTATTTGTGGCAGTTCTACTCTGTCTTGTAGGGTCACTGTAAATTGGAATTGACTCTATGGGTTTTGTTTGTTTGTTTGTTTGTTTTTAATAATGTTGAGCATCTTTTCATACACTTATTTTCCATCTCTATCTTCTTTAGTAAGGTGTCTAGTCAGATCTTATGCTTCTTTTTAAATTGAGTTGTTTTTTTTCTTATTGTTGAGTTTTGAAAGTTCTTTGTGTATTTCAGATACAAGTCCTTCACCAGTTCTGCATTTTGCAAATATATCTCCTAGTCCCTGGCTTGTCTTTTCATTCTCATAACAGTGTCTTTTACAGAGCAGAAGCTTTAATTGTAACAAAGTGCAATTTAACCAATTTTTTCTTCTGTAGGTTGTGGTTTTGATGTTGTACCCACACCGTCATCGTCAAAGCCTCTATTCTACATGTTTTATAGTTGTGTGTTTTGCATTTAGGCCTGTTATCCATTTTGAAATAACTTCTGTGAAAGATGTTATTTATGTCTAGATTCATTGTTCTCATGTTGATGTTCAGTTGATCCAACACCATTTGCTGGAAAGACTGTTCTTTCTCCATTGAATCGCCTTTGCTCCATTGTCAAACATTAATTGAGTTTGTTTGTGATTTGTGTGCTTCTATTTCTGGGCCCCTCTGTCCTCTTCCTTTGATGAATTTGTATATTCTTTCACCAATAATGCTTTGTCTTTATCACTGTAGCTATATAGTTAGTCTTGAAGTCAGGTAATGTAAGTCCTGAAGACTGTTCTCCTCCTTCAGTATTGCATTGGCTATTCTGGGTCTTTTTCCTTCCCATGTAAACTTTAGAATCAGTGTATTGACATCTGTGAAATAATTTCCTGGAGTTTTAATTTGGATTATATTGAAACTGTAGATCAGTTTGGAAAGAACTGACATCTTTACAGTATTGAAGATTTCTACCATGGTCATAGAATATCTCTCCATTTATTTACATCTTCTTTAATTTTCTTATCAGAGTTTTGTAGTTTTCCTCATATAGAGCTTACATGTATTTGTTGATTGACACCTAAGTATTTTATGTGGGAGAGCACATTCTAATGTAAATAACCAAAAGAAAACCAAACTCAGTGCCATCGAATCAATTCTGACTCATAGCAACCCTATAGGACAGAGTAGAACTGCCTCATAGAATTTCCAAGGAGCATCTGGGAGATTTGAACTGCCAACATTTTGGTTAGCAGACATAGCACTTAACTGCTATGCCACCAGGGTTTCCTCTAATGTAAATAGTATTGTGGTTTTTAGTTTAAAATTCCAACTGTTCATTGCTGGCATATAAGAAATCAGCTGGCTTTTGTAGTCTAGTTTTGTGTCCTTAAAACTGTCCTGTAATAACATACTAGTTCCATGACCTTTTTGTCTTGGTGATTTTTTTATAATTTTTCTATATTGAGAATCGTTTGATCTGCAAACAGAATCAGTTTATTTCTTCTCCATCTGTATACCTTCTGTTTCCTTTTGTTATCTAATTGCATTAGATAAGATTTCAAGTATAGTATTGAATAGGAATGATTACAGGGAACATCTTTGCCTTCGTCCTAATCTATTTGTGAATTATACCACAATAAAATAAGTTAACCAAAAATGATTAGCTCACTTGTATACCATCAATGACCACGTAGAACACATAAGAAAAAACTATTTTCTAATTATAACACAGTAAAAGCTTGAATTTAAATAGAAAAAAACAATGGCAACTATAAAACTTCCCTAAGGAATACAGAAGATTTTTTTTTTAATTATGATTGAATGAAGTACATTCCCATGTAAATTTGCATACTGACCTAACATGCAGCTTCCACTGCTCTCCCTGCACGGTGACAGCACACTTCCTCTCTGCTCCACACATGTTCTATCTTCCCAACAGTCTCCTATCTTCTCCTCTCGACCCATTCCCCTTCCTCCAGTATGAGGTCAACAGGGCGACCTCCTATAGATGCCTAGAACCATGAAGTGCCCACACAATATGGTCACTCTGCATCACCAAATCTAATCCATTGCTGTCTGAAAAGTTGACCTTTATTATGATTTACAAACAGGGGCAGCATCAGGGCCAAGGGCCCTGCTCCCAGGAGAACCCCGAGGCCCCTGGGCCATCAGTTGTGGTCTTTTTGTGGAGATCTCAGGGTACACCCCTACTTATGCTTCGAACACATAAGATTTGAATAAATGGAGACAGATATCGTATTCTATCTCAAGGAAAAACATATTACTGCAGAAACTCCTCAGTCTAGTTTATAGCCTTAACAAAATTCATATCAATATTTTAATAACAGAGTTTTTTTACTAACCATTACAAAATCAGGCGAAAATTCAGCTGGATGTATAAACAGGCAAGAACAGTGAAGACATTTTTAGAGAATAGTAGGAATAAGGAGCAATTTTCTCTGCCGAAAATAAAATCATACTGTCAAATAATAATAATAATTAAAGGATTGTATTGCAGGTATGAAAATGTACATGTTAGAGAAACAGACTACATTTCCCAAAAGTAATCACTAATATATTTAAAAATTCACAATGTAATAAAAGCAGCATTCCAAAACATTGGGGAGCTGGTCACTTAGTAAATGGTATTGGGTAAGTTAATTATTTGGGAAAAAATAAAGTTTTACATGACACTACATCAAACTAAATTACAAATGGATTCTCTTGTTTGTGTTAGTTGTGTTCTATAGGAGGCAGACTGTGAGAAGGAGATCTGTGGGCAGGAGGTTTAGTGCTGGGTGGAAAGAGCTTCAAGGGGTGAAGGATGGAGAGCCCAGTGGGGAATTCAGGCTGCGATGCAGTTATCAAACAGACCTCAGCCAACTCCACAGGGAGCTGGGGGTTGAGCTGACCCCTCGGAGTTGTCCCACAGTGAGACAAGGGCCTTTGTCCCCCAGACATGAACTGTGTGTTGGATGCAGAGTAGAACCCTAGGAGGGTAGAATCTTGGGGGAGGCAAGATTCTCGCCTGGACCAAGGGAGGTGACCAGGAAAGGCGTTCAACTGTGAGCCATGAGCAGCCACTCCTGGCAGTTGCCTAAGAAGACCCTCAGCTTTGAATTGAGGAGCCCACTGAATGCCACAGCCTCCACTCAGAATTAAAAGTAAAAATCAAAATTATGCAAGACAGAAGGAAAATATTGGTGAATATTCTCAAAAATGGAATCAGGGAGGGCTCTCTTTGGCTAGGAAACCCTGGGGCATGGTGGTTAATGTGACAGCTGCTAACCGAAAAGTGGTATTTCGCATCTACCAGGCACTCGTTGGAAACTCTGTGGGGAGGTTTTATGTGTCCTTTAGGGTTGCTGTGAGCCATAATTGGCTCAACAGCAGTGGGTTTGTTTTTTGTTTAGTTCTTTGGATTAAAAAAAAAAAAAAAGTGTCACAGATAAACAGTTGAGGAAAAATATTTGTAAAAACTGTGATAGTTAATGGACTAATGTTATTGACTTATAAAAAAAACCTCTTAAATTTTTAAAGCCTAATACTACAGGAGGAAACCCTGGTGGTGTGGTGGTTAAGTACCACATCTGCTAACCAAAAAGTCAGACGTTCAGAACCTCCAGGCACTCCCTGGAAACTCTATGAGGAAACTGTATTCTGACCTGCAGGTCACTATGAGTTGGAATCGACTCGACGGCACTGGACATGGAGAATACTACAGTATATCAGTCGGCAGTGATAAGGAGGAAAAGATAATAATGTGTGATCAATAAACTTATAAAACGGTGTCTGATTTCACTAATAATCAAAGAAATACAAGTTTAATGGGTTTTTTTTCCTCTCTTTAACAGAAAGTAGGTTTTTAAAGTGATTTCCTCAGAATCATACAGCTGGACCAGGATAGAGCAGGTGTTCACATCTAGGGTTGAGTGTCTAGTTAAACGTGGCACAATAAACGTGTGCATTTAATCTAAACCTCAGAAGATATTGAAGAGATTTTTTTTCAAGCAGTAGACCACAAGAACAAAGTAAACAAAAGAGCAAACAGCAGTATTGTTTAAGAAACTAGAAAGCAGAGGAAGACAATAACAGACTTAGCCGACCCGATCAAGTCAGAGTCTAAGCGGGCAATGGGGACAGCCTAGAAGCAACCCACTTCACACTGCGGGGTCCCACTGTGGCTCAAGAATTGATCGTGTTCTAGGAAGCTCTGGAAATAGTGGTGGAGGTGGGCCCACCGGAGAGCACTGGTTGAGAGGCATTATGAGCAGCAGGTGCATCTGCAACGGTGCTACTTCCCTCACAGCTGGGAGTTTGTAAGTCCCTCAGCCTGGAGCTGCTAGCCAAAAGATCAGAGATTCCCATCCCATCCACCCGGAGGTGCACCAGAAGGAGAAGTTGGTGGATCCGCTTACCAATGTCAGCCACACACATAGAATCACCAGGAGTCAGAATCAACTTCCTGGCAACAGTTTGGTTTGGGCTTTTGTTTAATGCCACATGAGATTAGAGCCCTATTCTTTGCTGGCTGTTAAGCAGTGGGGCTTTCCTGGAACACCAGCCACTGTGTACGAAAACAGTGATGGAGCAGTGTTCACACACTGAGTGCTGAACCCCTGGCCTTCTTCCTTAACTGGCTCCCAGAATACCAGCAGCCAGCCCCTCTGCCTCTAGGCAGGAGACCAAGAAGAAAGATCTGAAGACACTCACATCAGTTCTACCCATTTTGTGACATTTTCCAAGTCAGACACTAAAGCCAAACCCATAGTTGCCATCAACTTGATCACAACTCATAGCAACCCTATGGAACAGTGTAGTACTTTCCAGTAGCATTTCCAAGGAGCAGCTGCTGGATTGCCCACCTTTTGGCTAATAGCCTGAGTTCTTAACCATTGAATTGGTTTTCCTGAGGCAGGCGTGGGTAGGTAGGCAGAGAAAGCAGTAGGAAATGCAGTCGGTGTCCCTGTAGGCCTTGTGTAACTTCCTTTCCCAAGAAGCTGACATCTAGAGGACTGGCTTTGTCTTCAAATGCTGTTTTTCTGAAAGCCCTGAAAAATAGAACATGCCAGCCTTAGTTTGCAGCCTGTGCCTTTTGCTCCTGTGAGACCCTCAGAAGTATTTCCTCTTTGTGTCCAGTAGGGAGAGGTTGATTTCAGACATCCAGGAGGTCCTGGTTATTTCAATCTCAAAATGCTGGTAAGCAGGGTTACAACCAGTCCTTTCTGGTTTGAACTCACGCTGAGAATTTGCATTTCCCCCCCAGAAGTACTGAGCCAGAATCCACATTTAACAATATTGCCAGATGATTCTTATGTATAATCAGTTTTGAGAACCACTGCTGTACTAGTGGTTCTCAGAATTGGTCCCTAACAACAGAATTAGCACTGTCTTGGAATTCCTCCAAAATGCAAATTCTCCGCAGGGTTGTTTTTTTTTACCAGAATGAACCAGTTCAAAGCCTGACTTGTGAAAGAGTATGGCTTCCAGGGAACATACCCCCAGCCACTCCTCCCTCTCCTGTGACTGGTACATCCCAGGTGGCCTCAGCCCACCTTCGTGTGCCTGCTTTAGAAACTCAAGGCCATAGGAACTGTTGAGCTTCCAGCATGTTGGGTCTTTTCTGGACATGCTTATCGGTGCTTCCTGTTCACACTTGTGACTTTGCTCTGAACCCTTGGAACACCATAGTTGGTTAAAGACTAGGGAGGAAAAAGAGACCACCCAAGCTAATGAAAAGTATGCTAATAGCAGCCTTTGTGTGCATTCTAGACACTATGAGATGCACTTTCATGTATTATCTTACTGAATTTTCAAAAGCTTACAGAGGTGATTATATCTCCCATTTTGTGGATGAAAAAACTACAAGGTCTACCAATTAAGTGCATGAACTTAATCTAAATGCTACATGCCTCGCTGCTGAATATCATACAGTCACTTTCTAAGCACTCCACTTGGGAAGCTATGTACCGACACCAGTGCCTAGTCCTCCCAACAAAGCAATTTTGGAACTCTTTCTAGAATGGCCATTGCCCACGGGGGCACAGTGGTAAGTTCACGAACTTAATTACAGAGTTGTCTGTGAGGGAGTTTTTAGGCAGTTGGAATACACCCTCCCTGCTCACCTGATCTGCCCCTCAGTGACTTTTTTCTTTACCAGAAGATAAAGGAAATATTGAAAGGAAGACAGTTTGATGACATTCAGGACAGCAAGGTAATACAATGACAGCTCTGATGGCCGTTCCAGAAAAGGAGTTGCAAAATTGCTTTGAAGGGTGGACAAGGCACTGGCATCAGTGCATGGCGGCCCAAGGGGAGGACTTGGAAGGTGACCATAGTGATATTCAGCAGTGTATATAGCACTTTTTATAGGATGGGTTTCAAGAACTTAAGTGGCAGTCCTCCTAAGACTCAAAGTGATCAAGGTGCCCTAAATCACAGCTGAATGCATTGTCCTGGGCCAAGCCGGGATACAACTTTAAAAGAATGTAACAACAGTTGCCAAGGAGTTGCCTCCAAGTCACGCCACCCCGTGAGCATCAGGTAGAACTGTGCTCCATAGGGTTTTCAGTGGCTGATTTTTTCAGAAGTAGCTCATCAGGGTGCCTGTCTTCTGAGGCACCTCTTGTGGGTGAACCCAAACCTCCAGCCTTCCAGTGAGCACCCAGCATTAACCTGTTAACATTTGTGCCACTCGGGGCCACCAGGCCGCAAATGAAGATCTGTTTGATTCCAGAGACCTGACTCTTCACCAGCTTGCGTTCCTCTTCATTGAATATGATAGACTATGAGGGAGCTCAGACAGAAAAACTAGTGTGCCACTATGAATAGGTCAGTGATTTTTAATTGTGACTTCGTATTTGACTCCCCTGGGGAGCTTTTTAAAATCCCATTAATTCCAGTAAGAAGCCATGGTTGAGAACTGCTTATTAAATACACACACACAGACAACTCAGAATGCAGAGTTGGTGACATACTAAATACTAATGTTACCTCATTCCCAAGCTTTAAGGAGCCTGCATTATTGGGTAAGTCCTATGAATTTATGAACATTTTATTTACAACTTTATTTTCATATTGCCAAGCCAAGTGCCATCAAGTCGGGTCCGACTCATGGCGACCCTAGGGGCCAGGGTAGAACTGACCCCCAGAGTATTCAAGGAGTGCCTGGTGGATTTGAACCGCCGACCCTGTGGTTAGCAGTGATAGCACTTAACCCACTACACCACCAGCACTTCATATTAACATAACAGAAACGGCAACTAAACAAAAACGGAAACCAGCAGCTTCAGCTGGCTCAAGGAGTTTTAGCTGCTGTGTCTAGGGGAAGATGAAGAACCTCTAGAAGAGAGTTAGGAAGCCTGGGTTCAAGTTTTGGCCCTGCGGTATACCACCTGCGTAAGCTTAGTCTTCTTCAACTGAGTCAAGCCAACAAGATTTTTGAGCAGTAGAATGACGTGCTGGGGTGGAGGGAACTCTTCTCCAGCATGTGAAAGCTGGAAACAGAGATTTCAAGGATGCAGGGTATTGATTATGCTGCCTTTGCCCACAGCCCTGCCTCTCTGAAACTGATGATATGGAAAGAATTTAATCCTGATTCTAGCTTGAGAGTCAGGAGAACTTGCGCTTTGTATACATTCTTTAAATGGAACTATATACATTGTTAGTCCACAATGGAGATGTAAGCAGCTGCCTAGCCAGGGTGTGACGTGATCTCGGGTGCTGTAAGGATTCCACCGTGTAGCAAGGCCAGAGGCACCCTGCCAGGAACTGCTGTGTCTGCCTCTGCCGTGTTCAGCCGCCCCATCTCTTGATTAAAGACCTTAGAACCTTAATCTAACGTGAAGTGAGCGTAGACGGTCTGCCCCAGCTCTTTCGCCCTCATGATTCTAGGCTGACAGAGATCTAGGGTGGGAAATATGAATGGGAAGAAAGGAGGCACAGTGGAGAGAATCATTTTTCAAGCTTACACTCATGGAGGCAGTGTGGCAGTCAGCCAAGAACCATGCAGAGACTCGTCTCTCCCAGTCTCTGGTCAAACTCACCTTTTCAGAGAACAGTGTTGTGTCTGGCCTGCGCTCCAATTGAACCCTGCAGCCCTTTTGCCCAAACTCGCCTTCACAGGCACCAGACAGGCACGTGACTCCTCCTAAACTCTGTTCTTGACGTTCTGAAGAAGCGTCGATTAGCGTGTGTCCTTTAAGGTTGCCTAGCAATGAGACCACAGGAGGCAGGTGAGCAGCAAGGGATTTCACAGGTGGCTCTCTCTTCCCCCTGCTGCATCGGTTTCCTCCTTCTGCTTCCACTCAGTTTAGTTGTCTTATTCCTCTGTCAAGTCTTGATCTCAGTTTGTGTGTTACAAGACTGATATTTGTGCCTATATTCCATTATAAACCACCTAGAAGGATTTCTGAAAGCATGAAAGGCATACATGATAAATTATTTTATTCCTGGCTTCCCTGTCTAGAGTGACAGTGAGGCATTCACCACATTGGGTGTGAGCCAGTGACTCTCGGAGCCAGGGGCATTGCCCAGCCATGGCACACTGGAGCCCGTTTGGAGACACCGTGAGATCCTGTCAGGCATCTGACAGGCTCCAGCCCTGCTTCGGGGGCCCGGAGGGTGAGCTGGCATCCGAACATAGCATCCCTCCACCCTGTCTTGGGGAGCTTTGCCAGGAAGCTTATTTACTACAGTGAGTTACACAGAACAGAAATCTCCAATTAGGAGTTTTATTCTGGATCTTAGCCGCCCGTCTGTGAAACTGTATGGGATAGAGAAAACGGGTTTAGGGTTAGACAGACACAGGTCCCCTTGTCAGAGAGAGCAGACCAGCTGCACAGCAGGACACTCTCCCTGCCGCGCAGCATGCACCCACACTTCACTAGACCCCTGCAGACAGAACCCGGCATGCCCAGCTCTCAGAGGGGCTCTAGGGAGCCCAGCAGCCTGCTTAACTGGTAGCAGTAGCTTGTCACATCTTACCTTAAATGCCACATAACCATTTTTTACATGAATACAAATTTCAAATTTGGCTTTCTCCTTTACACATTCCTTCGGCATATGTGCTAAGCACATGCTAAGGAAACTAGCTAGAGTTTAATTTTGATTTCTTGCTTTAAAATGATCAGCCCTTCACTCTCTTATGCATAATTCATTATGTAAACTGGAAGATCCCTTTTGAGCTTGGAGCAGGGAGGGAAAGAATGAAGTTGCATGTGTAGGAGTCATTCCAGTTAGCACCTGCCAGAACTCCACAGGTTAGCCTGTTTTCATTGGGTGACTCCCACTGCACAGATGTTGGAATGGAAGCATCTGGATGTCACAGTGTACAGAAGCAGAACTCTATTAAAAGATCCCCCTTGATGGCCTGTCACACCGGAGGGTCCCCTGAGGACATTTCCCCCAGACTCCGTTCTCCCAGAGCTGAAACCAGTTCTGAAAGCAACTCTTCAGACAAAGACTGGACTGGACTGGACTGGACTATACGTAAGACGAAGAGTGATCATGGGGAAGAATGTGCTTCCTGGTTTACATATGTACATGTGGCCGCCTCAGCAGCGCCTCTGTAGGGATGAGATGAGAGGGTGGAGGGGGACAGGAGTTGGTTGAATGGATAAATGGATACGGGAAGTACAGGGTAGAGAGGAGGAGTATGCTGTCACGGGGTAGGGAGTGCGAAAGAACAGTTGGAGTAGCATAGTGGTGTACGTTCAGGGTTTTATATGGCAAATTGGTTTGGATTGTAAACTTTTGCTTAAAGCACAATTTAAAAAAATAAAGATGAACCTGTTGCCATCAGGTCAGTTCTGACCCATAGCAGCCCTAGAGGGCAGAGTAGAACTGTCTCATAGGGTTTCCAAAGAGCAGCCAGTAGATTTGAACAGCTGACTTTTTGGTCCACAGCTACATCACTTGACCTTGCAAACGTTCGCTGGTACAAAACTTTCTGTTTCAGTGCTGAGTCCGTGTGTGTGTGTGTGTGTGTAAAGATGCACTAGGACTCGGCATTAAAACAAAATGTTTTGTATGCAGAAGGACACGGAAGCAGAGCAGCAGGGCAGAAATTTTATTTGTGGAACAGATGTTCATCATCGTAAGAATGCACTCAATTCTGTATTCTCAAGCAACAACTGATCTCTAAATGGGGTGAAAGGGAAAAAATGCACTCACAAAACAGTTGGAACTGGGTTGTATTTTGTTGCAGAAAGACTTGCAAGAGGATTGGTAGTTACACACCACGTGACACAACTCTCACCCGCTGCCAATCTGCCAGTTCTGACACGTAGCAACCTGTAGGACACCATAGAACTGCCCCCATAACTTTATAGGAGCAGACTGCCACATCTTTGTCCCACTGAGTGGCCAATGGGTTTGAGCCACTGCCACTGCCCTTTTCGTTAGCTTCCAGGCTCTTTAAACTGTATGACTACAGACAGCAGGAATCTATGACACAACTGCCTAAATAAGTCTAAAGGAACTCTCTCCATAAGTATTAAAAGAAATGAAACCTATTACCATTGAGTCAATTCCAAGTACAGAATAATAATTATCCATGTAGGAAAGGATTGTGTCATATCTTCAGTGTCAGTGTATTTTTGATTTTCTGTTTTAGTCATCTGGTACTGCTCTTAACAGAAATACCACAGAGTGGATGGCTTTAGCAAAGAAAAGTTTATTCTTACACAGTCCAGTAGGCTACAAGTCCATATTCAGGGTGTCTGCTCCAGAGTAAGGCTTCCCCCTCTTGTCAGCTCTGGAGGAAAGTCCAGTGTCACATCACGATTTTGTTCAGGGAGCATCTTGGTGCCAGAACCTCAGGTCTGAAGGACATGCTCTGTTCCCAGTGCTGCTTTCTGGATCGTATGAGGTTCCCAAATCTCTCTGCCAGATGTTTTTTGCCTTTATAGCTCAAGAGACCACCTCAAAGCACCAAACTTATTCATTGGATCTTGATGTGCCAACACTGCTGCTGCCCATGCACCCTTATTAACAACACAGAGGCAGGAACTCCAACGTGGAGGAACATCACACAATACCAAGAATTATAGCACAGCCCAAATTGTTACAGATTTTTCAAGGGAGCACATTGAATCCACGACATTCTCCTTTCTTTCTTAGCGGTACATTAAACAGTAGTGTGTTGCTGCTTGTATTTAGTGGAAGGTATCACTTAGAAGAGCTATGAGACTTCCTTAAGTTACTATTTTATCTATTGCCCACTTGTCCGCAGAGGAAAGTTTATAAAATTTATTCCCAGAATCACATCTGTCGAATAGTTATCTGACCAGACACTCACCCACCCTCAGATGGTTTGCACGTGGACAGCAAAGATTTCAAGGACTCCTGGAGTGAGGAACCTGTAAAAAGGCCTTGGGAATTCTGTGGTTGTTACACACAGTGATGCTGAAGCAGGGTGACTTCTAGACAATTATCCCATCACGTGGAGCATGAGAATTTAAGGGATGGGTGCCCTTTTTCCAGGACTGCAGAGGCTTTGAGCATGGAAGAGAGGAGAAGGGAGGAAAGAAGATGAGGAGAGGCAGAGAGGGAAGAGGCTCAGGTCCAGCTGTTGTTCACTCAGCTCTTAGCAGTTTTTCTTTGACCCCTGCCTAGAAGTCTGTCACCTTGCCCTCATCCCTCCCAGCCCATTTTCTTCCTTTGCTTTTCTCTGCTTCTTTCCTCCCTTTCTGTCCATCTGCTAAAGCCTGAAATGGGAGATTAGTTGGGGTGGCCAAGGGACTAGGGGCACATAAGGAAAACACAGCACAAACAGTAGGTTTTAGAAAAAATGCTTTTAAAACTTCGTTGGAATCTTTCCCATCTCAAATTCTGCTGTGTTCTACAGCCTGCTCCCTCTTGTTGTAAATAAAGCTTTATTGAAGCCTAACCACACCCAATCCTTTACAATTTCCCCTATGGCTGTTCTCATCCTACAGTAACAGATTAACCTGTTGTGACACAGACCTTAGCAACAAAGCCTAAGGTATTCACTATCTGGCCCTTACAGAAGTTGGCGGATCTCTGGTCTGGATAGGCACTATCCCCAGACTGTTCTGTGAAATTCTAGCTCTACAGAATGTTAAATAGGTATTGGTGGACAGAAAAGGATTCTCTCGAGTCAAATACTTTTGGAAATCCTGCTTTTTAACCACAGGCCTTCCGTAAGGGCTCAGCATGAGCCAGTGTACGTGGTGAGTTCCCAAGAGGCTGCACTGTGTGCGTTTTCCCATCTTTATCTGGGAGCCCTTTCTTGCAGTGGTTAAGTGCTATGTCTGCTGACTGCAAGGGCAGCAATTCAAATCCACCAGGGGCTCCTTGGAAACTCTGTGGAGCAGTTCTACTCTGTCTGTAGTGTTACTATGAGTGAGAATCGATTGGAGAGCAGTGGGACTGGTTTTTGGTTTTCTTGCAGAGTTGGAAACCTTGGTAGCAAAGTGGTTAATCAGCTAACCAGAAGGTCCGTTGTTCAAATCCTTCATGCATTCCTTGAAAACTGTAGGCGGCAGTTCTGTTCTGTCTACAGGGTCACTAGGTGTCAGAATCTACTGAACAGCAGTGGGTTGGTTTCTTGCAGAGCACCTTTAGATACAGAGTTTCTCAGAACATACTTTGAGTAGTACATCCAAGATGTATTGTTAAGTGAGAAAAACAAGGTCTGTCCAGTACACAGTCCTCTGTGTGAATGTGGACAGGACAGAATACAATTAGGTGCTTACTTGTGAAAGTATCAATCACTTATTGAAAGGCCCATAAGGAACCCGTAATACTGCTTATCTGTAAGCAAGTCAAAGCTGGGAAAGACGTTTCCCTGTGCTTATTGTCTGCATTTTAACTTTTGGATCTTGCCGATATACCTTATTACCTAAGCAATCAGTTATTCAACCTATCAATCAGTGTAATTAAACTTTAAAACAAAAATGTAAAGTGATAAACCACTTCAGAAAACAAGTTTGTCAGGTTTTCATAAAGTTAAGTGCACACTTACCATATGTCCCCAGCAGTTCCCCTCCCAAGAAAAATGAAGACATATGCCCACACAAAGGCTTGTATACAAATGTTTGTTGCAGCTTTATTCATAAGAGCTACCAACTGGAAACCACCCAAATGTTCATCGCCCGATGAGTGAGTAAACCAACTCGAGTGTATCCCTGCAGTGGAATACTACTCAGGAATAAAAAAGAACAAACCACTGATACAGCATGGATAAATTTCCCAGGTGTTATGCGGACACAAAAATATTCTGATTCCACTTATGTGAAATTCTAAGCAAGGCAAAACAGACCTATAACGTGGAAATCACTTGTTACCTGGAAGATTGACTACAAAGGGCTACGAGGATCTGGAGAGATGCGACCCTCTGTATCTTGATTGTGGTGCTGGTTACTTAAGCATATGCATTTGCCAGAACTCACCAATCTGTGCACTTGAGACTGTGAAATTCATTGTATGTAAATCATACTTCCGTGATTATTCCTTAATTTTAAAAAGGAAGACAGAAACGCTTCCCCGAAACACTCAAAGCTGAGCCATGAAAGCAGAAGGGATATTCTGTAATTAGAAGGTGAAATCAAGCCCGCCCTCCAGTATGACTGCAAACAGGGTGGTCACTGCGTGTGGTGGGGGAACTCCCAGAGAAGCAGAGAGCAAGAGCGCACCCTGACTGCAACCCTTTCTTGGCTTATCCATGCCTCTGGGAGCCTTACCTAGAAGCCGACTGTGCAGCACAGAGGTGCTCCGCCCAGCAGAAGGTGCCCGCTCACAGTGGCGCTGGTGACCCTTTCTCCCTCTTGTCATGCACTGGATCAAACTAAGCTTCGTGCTGTCCTTGTCAGTGTTCATACCGATTCTGGGACCTGGCCGATTCCAAATGTAGCCCCAAAGTTACTTGGGAAGTAACAGCTGGCAGAAACAGGAGCAGCACATCTGACTTCTCGGTAGCCCTGAATGATTTTCCTGAATGGGCTGCCTCCGGCTTACAAACGACTCCAACTTCAAGGTATTGACACTAAAGGAAGCATTTGAATATTAGACACATTTCCTGTTAGAAATAGTACTGTGATGGTAGAAAAACAAGTCAAGTTCTGAATATTAAGGATGTTGCAGTTTTAATCTAACCTCAAGGCAGCCAGAGTCTAGTGCTTCTGTTCCCACTTCAAGGTCAAGTGTCTTTCCATACTGGAATAAAGTCAGACTTATCTGCAGACCTTATTAAAAGACACAAACCCAAACCAAACTGACTGCCATCAAGTCAATTCCCACTCATAGCGACCCTACAGAACAGAGCAGCGCTGCCCCACAGAATTTCCAAGGAGTACCTGATGGTTTGAGCTGCTGACCTTTTGGTTGGCAGCCACAGCGTGTAACTACTGTGTGTCACGAGGGTTTCCATTAAAATCTACTGGTCATCTCTATTTACAGATGTTCACATAGGCATGTGTAGCCTCACAGATGTTTATAAGCAAAGATACAGACCCGCTAGGAACTGTAGCACATGAACAAGACATGTAACCAAAAGGTTTGGCCATCTAGAACCTGGACTCTGAGCAAGACAAACGTGCACTTTAAGCTTGCTTCTGCTGCAAACCAGTCTGAGACCTTGGGCAAACTGCTTAATCTCCTTGCAGCTGTTTCCTCACTGATAAGATGGCTGTGATAATATGACCTATTTTGAAAGGTTGTCATGCAATGATACAAACTACTTTATAATGATATAAAGTAGTTGTTCCGCTTACTATTGCTGTGTAATAAACCACCCCAAAACCAGTGGCATACAGCAATAGCATCATTTATCTTACTCACAGACCTGCCATCTGAATGAGGCTTAGCAAGGACAGCTCATCTCGGCTTCACTCAGCATCAGCTGGGCTGAAATCATACGAAGGTTTGCTCACTCCAGTGTCTGGCAGTTGATTGTGAGAAGACGTAAAACAGCTGGGGGCGAGAACAGCTGGAGCTTCTTGGTCGTCTCCCTCCATCTCTGTGTGGTCTCTCCAGCATGGTGGCTTCAGGGTAGCTGGACTTACTGTGTATCCCCTTTTATGACTTAGCCTTGGAACTTGTAGTGTCACTTCTGCCATAGTCACAGTTCTGCCTAGATACAAGAAGAGGGAACAGAGACTCCATCTCTCCATGAATGTCAACATCACATTGTAAGGTGGACCTCGGGGGTGAGATATTTTGGTGCAGCCATATTTGAAAAATATAATGGCATCATAGGTAAGGTCATTAACAGTACCTGGAACGGAGTAAACCTCTTGCCATTGAGTGGATTCGAACTCATTGCCACCCACAGAGTAGAACTGCCCCACAGAGTTTCCAAAGCTGCAGTTTTTGTGGAAGCTGACTGCCACATCTTCCTCTCACTGGACCTTGTCAAGCCACTGCTACGAGTTGATTCTGATTCACAGCAACCCTAGAGGTCAAAGTGGAACTGCCCAGAGAGTTTCCAAGGAGCACGTGGTGGGTTTGAACTGCCAACCTTTTGGTTGGCAGATGTAGTATTTTAACCACTATGCCACCAGGGTTTCTACTAGAACATTACAAAAAAACAAAAACCAAACCCACTGCCGTCAAGTGGATTCTGACTCATAGTGACCCTATAGATCAAAGTAGAACTTCCAAGGAGCGCCTGGCAGATTTGAACTGCTGACCTTTTGGTTAGTGGATATAGCACTTAATCACTATGCCACCAGGGTTTCCAGAACATTACCAAGTGAATGACACCTTTTTGACCATTACTAGCACCACCATGAAAAGCCTGGCGACATAGTGGTTAAGTGCTATGGCTGCTAACCAAAAGGTCAGTGGTTTGGACTTAGCAGGTGCTCCCTGGAAACCGTGGGGCAGTTCTACTGTGTCCTGTAGGGTCACTGTGCGTCCGCATCGACTCGACAGTCTTGGGTTTAGTGCCACCACTGTTGCTGCTAAGCTTCTACAGCATAAGTCACAGTGAGCAGAGGTGATGTCATCACTATGAGCAGGGACGCCTGCAGATAACAAGCGGTAAATACAGATAAACTCCCAGGGGTAGAGCGTGAAGATGGGGCTTGTGCCTTAAGATGAGTCTGTTATGTACCTGCAGCTGCCACGACAGTGACAGTGTCCCCCCAGAGCCCCTCTGCCCAGCTCTCCTCCCACTCCACCAGGGAAGGAAATGTGACAGTGCAAAGTTACCAAGGCCTTGACTTCAGAGCAGGTCATGCCCATACTGTACACAGGTTTCTCTGGAGCTGTGTCCCCTCCATGTGATTCCACTGAGCATCAAGGGAAGAATTTGGGATTCATCAATTGGAAGACATTCATTTGGTAGGAGCACAAAAGAAAATTAAGATCATAAACCCAAAGTGCAAAATCCCTGAGTTAGAATAGAATCTTTTCTGATGGAAAGGGGTTTTTGCAGCCACCCCTAGCCTTCCCCTGGTGTACAGTGCTCTCAGGTAGCAGCTCTGTTTAGAAGATGAGCCATTTGTCATGTGCTGGCTCTTGGGCACTCACCACTTCTCTTTTGTGCCCCGTTTCTGAACCTGGCATCTCCACCTGGTGCTGAGGACAAAACGGGCAGTGACAAACACACGTTTTAAGGTTGTGTTTTATAAATGCAAGTTAATGTCTCTGAGTGCAGATATTGTAGGTTCCGTTTGTTCTTGTCTCACTTTAGATTAAAAAGGTTCAGAGAGTGGGGCACCCAGCCAGGCCAGAGGGCAGTGTTCCCAGAATAGAACAGCATCGGGAACAGCTGAGTGGACAGTGGCTTTTATTTCAGACTTACTAAATGCCTGGGCAGTTTTCTGTTGACCTCCAGCCTCTTCTCTGTTACTCTCCTGGTGGACAGCGTGATCCGCTAACAGCGATTCCCCTACATCCCCTCAGAGCAGTGCCTCTAAAACTTTGGTAAGATCAGGACCACCTGCAAGGCTTATGAAAGCACAGATTCCTGGGACTACCTGAATTTCTGATACAGAACATCTGCAGTAGATGTTGTGCTTGGCAGCTAAACATAAGGTTAGTGGTTTGATCCCACCCAACAGCTCCCTGGAGAAAGACCTGGTGATCTGCTTCCATAAAGAGTATGGGAAAACCCTATAGGGCAGTTCTCTCTTGCATGGGATTACTATGAGTCAAAAGCATGCAACAAGGAACAAGTTCCCAGGTGGTGCTGATGCTGCCTGTCCATGGTCCAGGCTTAGAGTAGCACTCCTACAGGTGCCTACACCTCTATCATGTTATTTATTCTGTTTTTCATTATTTCTATAGCAAAGATTTAGGTCAGCATTGCTGAATGGGAATATAATGTGAGCCACTTATATAATTTTAAAACTATCTAGCAGCCGTGTTAATAAAAAGCAAATTATTTTTAATAATGTTTTATTTACCCCCGTATATCCATTGTCATTGGAACATGGAATCAATTAAAAAATGATTAGTAGAATATTTTACATTCTTTTGTGTGTATGGGTGTGTGCATGCGCTAAGTCCTCAAAATTGCATGTGTATTTTATATTCACAGCTCATCTCAATTTAGACTAAGTCAATTTTGAGTCGCTTTGAGGACTAAGGTGCACCTGACACAAACCATGATATTTTCGGTTGCCTCGTATGCACACAAAAGTTAGACAATGAATAAGGAAAATCAAAGAAGAATTGATACCTTTGAGTTACGGTGTTGGCAAAGAACACCGAAAATCCTATGGACTGCCGGAAGAATAAACTGCTCTGTTTTGGAAGAAACACAGCCAAGTGCCCCTTGGACATGAAGGTGGTAGTCCTTCTTTATCTCACATACTCTGCACATGTTATCAGGAAGGCCCAGGCCCTGCAGGAAAACATCATGCTTGGTATAGTAGAGGGTCAGGTGAAAGAGGAAGACTCTGAAATGAGATGGATTGACACAGTGCCTGCAGCAACAGGCTCAAAGATAACAGCGGTTGTGAGGATGGTGCAAGGCTTTTCACTGTCTTGTGGGTAGGGTCACTGTGAGTTGACAGCATCTAACAACAGCAACACGTGGCTACTGCAGAGAGGGGGCGCAGACTTGTATAACGCTTGCTGTGCACCAGACATTGTTAAACCCTTTACACACTGACTCATTGAAATCTGACAGTAATCCTGTGTGGTAGATACTTTTGCTATTCTCACTCTGCAAGTGAGGAAGGTAAGACACATAGAGCTTAAGTGACTTGCTCAAGCTCATGGAGCTAGAACATAAGGGAAAAGGAACCTTGGCAATCTGGCTTTGGAGTGGATACCACAAGGCTTCTCTGCTCAACCGTAAGCCTCTGCAGCACAGAGAGGGAGCATCCTTCTTTGTCTGCCCCTATAGCATATCACAATGCTTAGGGTCAGATAGGAGACCCAGTAAATGCTTACAATGGAATCAAATGTGTGAGACAAGAAAGTAGGGTGTGATGAGGGATTTGTCAAATGTTTAGCCAACAAAATTAAGTGCTGCTACCATCACTGTATGACTGGGTAAGAGAGAATATTTTTAAATTTAAAATTACTGTTTTTAAGGAGATTTCAGGCAAATAGAAAGATGAGAGAAAATACACAGTGGCAAGAATGAAAGTTGTTCAGAGTGCCATTCATGTGTAAGATGGCTGGAAGCAGGAAGAAGTACACCAAGGGAGACTACCTGGAGGTGGTGAGTCTTTAAAGTGGTACTAAATGAGAAGAAGGAAACTCTGGTGGCATAGTGGATTAAGTGCTATGTCTGCTAACCAAACGGTTGGCAGTTCAAATCCGCCAGATGCTCCTTGGAAACTCTGTGGGGCAGTTCTACTCTGACCTCTAGGGTCACTATAAATTGGACCCAACTCGATGTCAGTGGGTTTGGGATTTTTGTTATTGTTGCTTAAATGAGAAGAAAAAAATAGAGTCGGGTGAGATGTGAGGATAGGAATGACGAGAAGAATAATCATCTCCCTCACTGTCAGCATTGATTGGATACCATCTATTACACACCTGGTTCCCAGGTAACCAATGATAAGCTGTAAATTTGCATGTGGAGGGGAGATCTTTTTAGGTGTGATCTCAGAAACAACACCCCTAGGAGAATAAAGATAAGAGGGTAGAGAAGAGGATAAAGTTGGGTTGTGATACAGTCACATCGAAGGCCTCAGCTGACCCCGTGAGGAACTATGGAGTCCCTCCAAACTGAGGAAAGGGGGCCAGTTCTTTTAACCTCCCATCAAGCAATCACTGGACACAGGTCACCCAGAAAGGGGTCGGGGTGTAATTTTGAGCAAGGCGGTGCTCTTCAGCCTAGGGAAATTCCTGAAGAAGACCAAGCAGTGTGCCCTCAGCTGCCAAAACTAGAAGCAGTGGAATGAGAGTCTCACAGTAGGAAGGGGTGGAGGAATCTGGGTAGCAGGCCACATCCTCCGCTCTACCAACTCAGTGCAAAACCTAAAAGAACCGAAGAAAAGACATGGTGGTGAATGGAAAGCACAGACAGTCCAAGGCAGGACGTTTGGCCTCTGTTAGCCTGGAGCAACAGAGGAAAGAGGATGTCAGGAATTGAAAGAAGACATGGAAATGTATAGCTGATTACCTCCTTAAATAACTGCCTCCTTTGCCATGAGACCAAAAGAGCTGGATGGTGCCCAACTACCACTACTGAATATTCTGATCAAAGATTCTGTGGAAGAGTCCTGATCAAAAGGGGGAAATATAGAACAGAATTTCAAATTCTTGTAGAGTCTAGACTTTCTGGAGCCACAGAGGCAGGATCAACCCCTGAAACTGTTGCCTGGAAATAAATCTTTAAAACTTGAACTGGAAATAGCTCATTTAGCCTAACTGGTAAAAAAAAAATGCCTGCCTTGAGTATTATGCTTCAGAACGATCTATGTGGAATCAAAGTGAAAACAGCAACTTAAAAGATTAGATAGAAACCTTACAGGGAAATGGGTTTATGTTAATCAGGGAGGAGTGATGCAGAAAAGGAGGGGGAGGATGGTTGTAGAACTCGAAGAATGTGATCTCTGTCACTGAACTGTACGTGTAGAAACTTCAATTAGTGTTTGTTTTTCTGTATGTATTCTCAACAGTAACAATGAAATTAAATTATAGGAAAAGAAATAGAGACAGAACTCCAGCACAGCCACTTGATCTGGGAATTGATGCCAGGTCACACTGCTAGTGAGTGAGTTACACTTAGTTGTGTCTGGCTCAGGAGCCATTGTTTCTCGCCACATGTCCCCAGCTGAGAGGGGAGAGTGGTAGAGAACTCAGCACTGTGTGTTACACTGTTTATTATGAAGTACACCTTACTACAAAGTGGCCTATTTCTAGATCTGTGGGCTCCAAACTCTTAAGTCTTTTAGATTCCAAAGGAAATCAGGACCACATTTGGGGGTGGAGCACATTTATCTATGTGCCTTGTTTACAGGGTTATGGGAGTCATGGCCAGGGTGCAGGGAGAACAGCTAAGCCAATCTCAGAGGGAAGGAACTGCTCTCCCTCTTCACCCACCCTGGACATGGGGGCATCTACCCCTCTGCTACTAAAAAGGGAGTGTCTACAGTCCCAGGCTGGGCTGTGCTAATTGGTCCTTTCAGAACCTCCACACTTAACTCCAGGATTAGACCTTTCAGGGGCTGTGCTTCAGTTGTGATCTTGATCTTGGGTTCAACTGAAAGGCAGGCATCAGTGGATGACCCGATAAGCAAGTTAAACATGGCCTTGCTTATGCTATGTACTAATCTGTAGGGAACAGTTTCACAGAGATTTCACGCACTACCTCTGCTGCGGAGTCAATTCTGACTCGAACAACTCTGGTTTTCTAGGCTGTACATCTTTACAGAAACAGACTGCAGCGTCTTTCTCCCACAGAGCAACTGACAGGCTCAAACTACTGACCTTTGGGTTAGCAGCTGAGCAATTAACCACTGTACCACCAGGGCTCAGAATGAAACCCATGAGAAATTGTTCACTACAGATTAGTCAGTAAGCACAAGTAAGTGGTGCTTACCTTGCTTACTAGGTTACCTGCCCTGTCAGACTGTACATGTGAACAGAGACTTTGATTCCGCAGGGAGGTGCTGTACGCTTGGGGGAGAGACAGCTGCCGGCCACACCTAAAAGCAGAATCTTTGATGTGATGATAAAATGTGAAGTGGTTCACTGTAGACAATCTGGCAAGCTTGAACTGTGTACCTCAAGAACAAGGCAGACCCGCGTAGAGTAGCTTGTCATTTCCAAGACCTAAGGAAGCTACGAGCCATTTGACCTAGCCATGAGCTCTCCAGGAGCAAAAACGGCTTGCAGCAGGCAGCACACACAGCTGAAAATAGAGCAAGGAGCAGAAGGGGAGTAGACCAAAGCGGAAATGTACTTCACGGTGCATCCTGGCTCCACTTGAGCACGTGAACTTATAAATAAGTCAAACATCTCTGGACCTCACTTTTAGGGAATAGACCCACTTCCGTTTTAGTTAGCAGCTGCGCTCTTAACCGCTGCGCCACCATGGCTCCTTCTGAATATTGGCACACTGGGATATTTATCCGTGCCCACCATGAATAAACTTTTCAGATTTTTGCTAGAATGTTCCCTGCCAATAAGCGTAATAGTGCTCCAACAGGAGCACTATTATATTATATGCATATAATATAATATAAGCGTATATTGCTTCTCCCTGATGGGGATCTGGGTAACACAAAGTCACACCCAGCTGAGCCCTCAATCACTGCTACATGCACGAAGGAAGAAATGAATGAAAAGAAGTGTGTTCACTGCAGATTAATCTGTAGTGCCAATGAATGGTAAGGCGACTCAGGTTTTCCCTCCTCCAGGAAGCCTTCCTAGGTTCTTCTAGCTTCTATATGTTCCTAAACAAGCTACTGCATATAAAATAGAATCCAGTCAACATACCTAAATGGAAGATTGTTTTCCATTGTTTTCTGTTTTTGTCATTCTTAACCCCTAGGCTTAAAGATGGCAACATAATATTATTAAGTTTTCCACCAGAAAGCTGCCTCCAACTCTGTGCCATATCGTCTGGGTACCTAAATCCATGCATTTATACCCCAACAGAGAATAACAAAGAGGTGGATGAGGGTAGATCCTGCTACTCAGATAGGACACATTCTTTTATGAGGACTAGGTAAGATGACATACGAAACTTCACATCCGTGTTAGTATCCAGTCGGCATTGGGAGAGAATGAATGGGGAGGGGGGAGGAGGCCGCCTTCCGTTCCCAGGCATGCCCAGCCTGGAGGGCTAAGCTTCAGAATTCAAGTGTGAAAGCCAGCCCATGCCGAAAACTGGAATTAGACCATGGAGTGTGGGCATGCTGCCTGGAAATGGGAAATTAGGCAATTTCACAACAGTGCACAGCTGTGTTGCCTGAACCATTTTGTTCCAGGCAAACTAGAACAAGCAGAGAACCTTTGGCAGCTGAGGAACACAGTGCCGGGCAACTGGTGGCCAGCTCCATGGAAACTCAGTGACAAAACCAAGCAGCCCTCCTGCTGTTCTGGGGAGCACCAGGGGCTTGGAGCAGACCAGCTGGGTGTTCCAGAGAGCAGGCACTCTGCTTTGACGTCAGCACCTCTGCAAGGCTGCCCACCCCCTCCTCCCAGGCACCAGGCCACCTTCCCTTCTAGCCTCCTCTCTCTCCTCCATGAGCTCTTGTAGGCAGAGGCAGAGGTACTGAGAGATGATGTTTAGACTGTCAGCCAGCTGAGGAGGATGGCAGGTTAGAAGATCCAATACCCTTTACAAGTAAGTGATTGTCAGACACAATCAGGCCAGGAATTTTTGTCTTTTTCTTCTCCTTTTGAGAATTTGAAGCTAAGACAGATGCTGATGTGATCAGGCCGGCTACCCTAGCCTCTTTGAGCAGCTCTCAGGACTTGCCCAGGAGTTCCTTGGCAGACCCAAAGTCCTGCTATTGTCAGGAGGAGCCTGCTGGATGAAATCCCAGCTCAGGAACTGCGGGCTCTGGAGGAATTAGTTTTATTGGGTACACAGGAACCCACAATTCTGGAGACCCTGGGCATGGGCCTTACTTCTCTGAGAGCTGCCTTATCGACTGCCCCAACAAGAAGTTGTCCTGCAGGGTCCAACAATTAAGTCTGCAAACTTAGTTGTTTTAAGTGCTACATGCCTCATTGCCAAATATCATTCCTGTCACCTTTGAAGTGCTCCTCGTGGGAAGCAATTTTGGAACTCTTTCTGGAATGGCCATTGCACACAGTGGCATGGTGGCAAGTTCACAAACTTAGTTGTGCCGCTGTCTGTGAGGGAGTCTTTAGTCAGTAAACAAATAACTGTATTGGAACACCCTCCCTACTCACCTGATCTGGCCGCCAGTGACTTTTTTTCTTTACCCAAAGAGAAAGGAAATATTGAAAGGAAGACATTTTGATGATGTTGAGGACATCAAAGGTAATACAACAACAGCTCTGATGGTCATTCCCGAAAGGTGGACTAGGCGCCGGCATCAGTGCATAGCTTCCCAAGGCAATTACTTCAAAGGTGGCCATAGTGACATTCAGCGGTGAGGTATGTAGCACTTTTTCTCCAATAAGTTCCAGAACTTTATTGGTAGTCCTTGTATTTCTCCTACTTCCTTAATCTTCCCATCAAAACTTTCCAAAAGCAGAAACCTTGAACCAAGAAGTGAAAGCTGGAGCTCATCTCTGTCAACTCTGAATCTTGGCAACCATTCTCACAGCCCTTTGGAACTTTGGAAACAAACGAAGGCCAATTTGCATACGTGATTGGAAGTGCAACTTGTGATGAACAGTTGTGGGAGAGGGTCTTGGAAGTAAATTTGCAGGAAGTGTTTTCCGTCCCAGCCATCTGCTCCTTCCCTCTGTCTTGTAGGGTAAGACTACAGTAGTAACTTTGAATCAGTAACTATTAATCACTGAAACACACCCACACATGGACACCCCACTCAGCCATGTCATAGGACTCACGTTACTTGTTTTCTTTTTCTGATATTGCCTTCAAAGCAATAAGCATCTATGATTTTGTCATAAGCATCAAGTGACAAATAACCCTCTTAAATGTATGGAACTATTTACGTGTTCTTTCATTCAGCCTTTCATTTTTTAAAAGGAACATTACTATGCATCTATTATATGTCAGTGAACTTGGTTCTGGGGCTCCGATGACTATTTCAAGAAGTTCGTGACCTGTGAGCAATGACCTGTGTTTTAAAGAAAAAACTAGACGGCACTAAGTCAGCCTGAAACACGGCAGCCTTGTGTGTGTCCCAGCTGTGCTCAGTTGCTCTGTCAGTGGCTGATATGTCAGAAGTAGATCACCAGTTCTTTCCTCCAAGGTGCCTGTGGGTGGACTTGATACCCTAGCCTTTAGGTTACCGGCCAGATGTGTTAACTGCTTGTGCCACTCAGGGACCCCTGACCTGTAAGTAGCAGGGACGAAAACAAGTGACCACCTGCTAAATGCCAGGCACTGTAATGGGAACTCCATTTATCTTAGTGTCATGTTCTCGCCCCTAAAAGCACCCTGCAGCTGGGCGTTATTATCCTTCTTGCACATATGAAAGAAGCAAAGCTCACCTAATGTGCCTGAAGCCCCTTAACTACAAAGTTGCAGAGCCAGAGTTGAATACTTACATCGTACTGACTCCAAGGCCATGTAATCCCACTGTTCTTCAGTTGAAGGTTCCTGTTGGAGACCCTGGTGGTGTCATTGATAGGAGCTGTGGCTGCCAACCAAGGAGCCGACGGTTTGAAACCACCAGCTGCTCCATGGAAACCCTTTGAGACAGTTCTGCTCTGTCCTATAGGGTCAGTATGAGTTGGAGTCAACTGGACAGCATTGGGTTGGGTTTGTGTTTTTGTTTTTGTGGGGAGAAAGGTTATAATATGAATGTGAACAGAAGCCTCTGGGACCATAGGGTGGGAGCCACCAATTCTGTCCAGGGAGCTGAGGGGTCTTGACTTTGTCAAGACCAGGAGACAATCAGATGGGTTTGGGAGATGGATACATCACTGCCCAGCAGAAAAGAGTTATGGGCAGAAATTTTAATGAATGTGAAAGTATTCATGTCCAAAAGTTTATATGACTTCTGTGTTTAAAAGACATGGCAAGCTATTTCCACAGAAAAGAGAAATAAGCTGTCATCTTCATGTCGCCTGGTCCCTTGGTCAGGAACGTTGCAATTGTTGCTGTTACATAGATGGCACTAACCCTACTCCCTTAGTTGGAATTTGAGTGAGTTAAAACACTGTGTTCAGACTGTTAGTCTCCCTGATCATTCCACATCCAGACTCCATACAACTTGCCTCTGAATAAGAATGTTTAGAAAGATGAGAATGAAAAGAAATACAGGTAGAATATTCTTTGTTTCTCTTTCTCCTCATAGGCCTCGAAACATATCAGTAGATATGTTAGATCAGAATCTACTCACTGGGTGAAGAAGGTGAGCAGAACCAGAGTGAGCATTGGGGTGGGGAGGGGCAGAGACCCCCTGAGACAGTCTGCCGTCTTCCCACATGATCTCACAAACGTCCCTTCAGCTGTGCGCCCTTCTAAGTCCCACCCTGACATATCCATAAGGAGATAGATAAACCCAAACCCACTGCTGTCGAGTTGGGTCTGACTCATAGCAACCATAGAGTTCAGAATAGAACTGCCGCATAGAGTTTCCAAGGAGCGTCCGGTGGATTGGAACTGCCGACCTTTGGGTTAACAGATGTAGCACTTAACAGGGAGATACAGAGATATTTATATTTAGGTTAACTCTTTGAACCCATGAGGTGCTCCCCAGGAGAAAGATGTGGCAGTGTGGCAGCCCACTTCCACACTGATTGTGGTGGTTGTTATTAGGCACTGTTGGGTCACTTCCAAGTAATGATGACCTTATTCATGTACTCAGAAAAAAACCGGCTGATCCTATGCCATCCTCATGGTCACTGCTGTGTCCCAGCCCATTTTGCAGCCACGGAGTCAGTCCATTTTGTTAAGAATCTTCCTCTTTTTCGCTGACCCTCTACTTCAAGCATGGTGTCCTTCTCCACAGACTCATCCCTCCTGATAACATGCCCAGAGTACATGAGACAGAGTCTCACTGTGCTCACTTCTAAGGAACATTCAAGCTGTAACTCTTCCAGGACAGACTGGCTCATTCTGGAAGTCCGTGGTATTTTCAGTATTCTTTGTCAGCTCTGTAATTCAAAGGCATCAGTTCTTCCATCATCCTTGCTCACTGTCCAGGTTTCACGTGCATATGAGGCAGCTGAAAATGCCATAGCTGGAGTCAAGCACATCTTAGTCTTCACAGCGACATCTTGGCTTTTTTTTTTTAATACTTTAAAGAGGTCCTTTACCACACTCACTTCATTTCTTGACTGCTGTTTCCATAGATGTTTTTTGTGAGCCAATTAAAGTGAAATCCTTGTCAACTTCAGTCCTTTCTCCGCTTAGCATTCTGTTGCTTACTGATTCAGTTGTGAGGATTTTTGTTTTCTTTAGATTGAGATGTAACCCATACTGAAGGCTGTAGTCTTTGATCCTCATCAGCAAAATGCTTCTAGTCTCCTTTCATCTACATATCATGCTTTTTTAATGAGTCTTCTCCAATACTGATGCCATGTTCCTCTTCATATTGTGTGGCTCCTTAGATTATTTGCTTAGCATACAAATTGAGTAAGTGCAGTGAAAGGATACAACCCTGATGCACACCTTTCCTGACTTTCAACTGTGCAGTATCCTCTGCTTCTATTCAAACACCTGCCTCTTGAACTGTGTATAGGTTCCTTATGAGCACAATTAAGTGTTCTGTAATTCCCATTCTGCACAGTCTTATCCGTAATTTGTTATGATCCACACAGTGGAATGCCTTTGCATAGTCAGTAAAACACAGATAAACATGTTTTTGGTATTCTCTGATTTCAGCCAAGATCCACCTGACATCCCTAGTTCAACATGCTCTTGAATCCATCTTGAATTTCTGGCAGTCCCCTTGTGGATGTACTGCTGTGTCCATCATTTAATTATCTTCTGCAAAATTTTACATGCATGCCATATTAATGATGTTCAGTAATTTCTGCATTCTGGTGGGTCACTTTCTTTGAAATGGGCACAAATAGAGACCTGTTGCTCACTTCGTGTATAATGTTCCTGATATCTTCCCGTGACTCGTCTGGTCTTCCATCATTAGTGTTCAGCACATTCAAATCTGTCCTTGAGATGGCTTCTAAGTTCACATAGGATGTGCGAAAGGTTAAATGCTGCAGCTCCGTACCAAAAGGTCCGTGGTTCAAATCCACCAGATGCTCTTTGGGAACTCTATGTAGGGCAGCTCTGCTGTCCTACAGGGTCGCTGGGAGTCAGAATTGACTTCACAGCAGTGACTTTGGCTTTGGTTTCAATATACTCAGGGTTGTGCTTTGGCTCTCATGGACTTACTTTAATTTTCTTCAACTGCAATTTGAACTGGTACATGAGCAGTTAGTGGTCTGTTCTACATCCAGCACCTGGCCTTCTTCTAACTAACAACATTGAGCTTCTCCATCATTCCTCTTTCCACAGATGTACTCATTTTGATTCTTGTGTATTTCCACATTCATAGTCACTGTATATATGGTTAAAAAAAAAAAAAAAAAGAAGGCATTTCCAATGACTCAATCATTGGTCATGCAAAATTCTATCTATCATGTCGTCTTTGGCATGATTTCTGTCACTGAGGCCATGTTTTCCAACTACTGATCCTTCTTCTTTGTTTCCACCTTTTGTATTTCGATCAATGATAATTGTCAATGCACCTTGATCCCACGTTTGATCTATTTTGGTCTGCAGAAATTGGTGCAAGTCTTTGATTTCTTCATCTTTGTCATTAGTAGCTGGCACATAACGTTGAATGATAGTTATATTAACTGGTATTCCATTTAGGCTTATCGATATTATCGCATCACTGACAGCATTATACTTCAGGATAGATCTTGAAATAGTCTTCTTCACAATAAACGCACATGTATGTATTATTGTTCGAGCATAGTAGATTGTATGATTGATTGAAATAGCCAACACCAGTCCATTTCAGCTCACTAAAACCTAGAATGTATATCTTCAAACTTCCCATTTCATTTTACACAGTTGCCAATTTCTTAAACTCATACTTTGTACGTTCCATGTTCTGATTATTAATGGCTGCTGGCAGCTCTTTCTTCTCATTTGGAGTCACACCACATCAGCAGATGAAGGTCCCTAAAGCTTTATTTGATCTGTGTCATTTGGGTCAGCTCTGCTAGTCATATTTGGAGTGTCTTCTAACCAGAAGTGCTCATCTTCCAGCACTGTATCCAGTAATATTTTGCTGCTGTTCACAAGGCCTTCACTGGCCAGTTTTTTCAGAAATGGATCCCAGGTGCTTCTTCCTAGCTTGTCTTAGTCTGGAGGTGCTACTGAAACATGTTCACCATGGTGACCCTGCTAGTATTTGGAGTCCTGTTGGCATAGCTTCCAGCACTATGCAAGCTACCACAATACAACAAAATGACCAGTGACTGTCCATAAAGATAACAGCCTTGGACACTGTATGGGGCAGTTCTGCTCTGTCCTATAGGGTCACTATGAGTTGGAATCAACTCACCGGCAACAGGTTTATACCCACACACACGTATGTATGTGTATGTGCATATCATATGCATATGACTATCCACCAGATATTCCTTAAAACCCTGTGGGGCAGTTCTCTGTCCTATAGGGTTGCTGTCCATTGGAATCTACTCAAGAGCAATGGGTGTGTATATACAAAGTCTGACGATTAAATTTGTGAACTCATCCTAGAAAAAGTGCTGCCTGGCTCATTGCTGAATATCAATACAGTCACCTTCAAAGTACTCCCTTTGGGAAGCTGTGCACTGATGCCAATGCCTAGTCCGCTCTTCAAAGCAGTTTGGGAACTCTTTTTCTGGAATGTCCATCAGAGCTGTAGCTGTACGAAGATCTGACAGTTAAGTTTGCAAACTCATCCTAGAAAGAGTGCTTTGAAGGGTGGACTAGGCACTGGCACTGGTGCATAGCCTTCCAAGGGGAGTAATCCAAAGATGTCTGTAGTGACATTCAGCAATGAGGTATGTATCACTTTTTCTAGGATGAGTTTGCAAACTTAACTATTTTATTGTGTGTGTGTGTGTGTGTGTGTGTGTGTGTGTGTGTGTGTGTGTGTGTGTGTGTTGGATTTACACAAAAGTTACAAAGATGGTACAAAGAGTTCCCTATACCCTGTACCCAGTTTCCTCTGTTATAAGCATCTTACATTACTATGATACATGTGTTACAATTAGTGGATCAATACTGATACATTATTTATGTATTCAAATAATATTTTATTGTGTTTTCTGTGAAAGGGATACATTATTGTTAACTAAAGTATTTCCTTGGTTTTTACCTAGTTTCCTTTTCCTGTTCCAGGATCCCATCTAAGATGCCACATGACATTTAGTTATCGTGTGTACTTAGGATTCCCTTGCTGTGACATTTTCTAGATGTTCCTTAGTTTGATGACCTCAACGGTTTTGAGGTGTCCTAGTCAGATGTTTTATAGAATGTCCCTCAACTCAGATTTGTCTTAATGGTTTCCTCACGATTACACTGTAGCCATAGACTTTTGGGAATAAGATCACAGAGATAAAGTACCATTCTCATCACATCATATCAAGATCACATAATCTCGACATGACTTATCACTGCTGATGTTGACCTTGATCACCAGCTGAGGTAATGTGGGTCTATTTTCTTCACTGTAAAGCATGGAACGGTTTTTACAAGCCTCTTCCTTCTAGTTTGAGAGAGTACAAGGCACTCTGGACTGATACATTTGCATTCTTTCCCATGATGTCAGCAAGATGTGCCCTGAATAATAATGATCCTTTTCCTTTATTAGAGGTTGAGTTGACCTTTTCATCCATCTAACTCTGACTCTCGCTGTTATTTGTTTGGGGAAAGTATTATAAGAACAACTTTGGGCATGGGTTAATGCCCTTACCAGAGATAGTTTATTACTTTTTAGAATACCAGCTGCTCCTAGAATAGCCACATTTTTAATATATGAGCATTGTAGATCAGCCTCCAACTTTATTCCATCAGTTCCCAGCCTACAGTGTGTGTTTGTCAGGTAGCCCCAAGGTATGCCTAGTATGCATTTGTTTCTTTCTTCCTTGAAGAGCTCAGTTGCTAATCAGAAGGTTGGCTGTTCAAATCTACCAGCTTCTCCTTGGAAACCCTGTAGGGCAGTTATGCTCTGTCGTACAGGGTGGTAATGAGTTGGTGACATCAGGTTGATTTTTGGCTTTGTAGCTGTAAATCAGAGAAATCATGATGCTATAGAAAGAGCCCGAAATTGAAATGTTTCCCTTTCTCCTGAGTTTAGGCAGGAATAGAGGACACTACATAAACCCAAGGCAAAATCAGCCTGTTGAACTCAAGCACTAAAATGCCCCTTCGTGCTTAAATCCAGAATGGTCACTGAAAGGCCTTTGATTGCACTTCTGCGTGGATGGATTGCAGTTACTGTTCCTGCCTACCAAATCACCCCAAAACTTAATGGCTTAAAGCAATCATAACCGTTCATTTCAGCATGAATCTATAATTGGTCCAGAGACCACTTGTCGGACTGTTCAACACATGTTCAGCTGGACAGCTTGACTGGGGCTGGGGGATTCCCTTTCACGATGGCACGCGTGCATGTCGGGCAGGTTGGTGCGGCTGACATCAGAAAGTCCAGCTGACACTGAATGAGAGGCCTCAGTTCTCCTCCACAGGAGCTTCTCCACGGGCTGCTCATGCTTCCTCACAACATGGCAGCTGGGTTCCAAGAGTAGGCGTCCCCGCAGAACCAGGGAGAAGCTGTACCACCTTTTATGACACAGCCTCAGAAGTCACATGGCATTGCTTCTGCCACAGTCACAAAATTTAAAGGAGTTGGGACGTAGACCTTGATTCTCAATAGGAAGAGTATCAACATCTCATTGCAGAAGAGTACGTGGGGTAGAATGTATTATGGTGATCATTTCAGAAAATACTAACTTCCACAGCTGGTTAGTAAGCAATTTAGGGGAGGGTCTTACTCTTCAGCAAGTTATAATTAGTCCTCAGCTGTTGAATACCTAATTTTCTTTTCAATTTTTATTATTATTGCCATTTACTATCAGTATCTCTATAAATCCAATCTTTGTCTTTGGACACTGGAAACATATATGAACTACCTATATATTTTAATAAATATATTTTTAAGATATACAAATCATAAAAATTTACTGTGCTGATGAGGAAGGATTGGATCATATTGGCCTTTTGTCAGTTGTGATAATAACTCTGCTTGTGGAAGATTCTGAATCACTGGAATTATCTTGGCGATGAGGATGGCGTTTCTAGTAGCGAAATTAGTGAGAGTTGTCTGTATGGTCATTTTCTTTTTTTCTGTCATCTGTTTGACAGTAACATCTCACTGCTTCCTGAATCTTCCTGTCTGCTTTAGCAAAGCAATCAGCATTTGGGTCCATGTTTTCAAGTGACTGAGCCCCTGATTTAGTTGATAAAAAACTTCAGCTAGTCATTTCACTGTAAAAATTTTCAACAGCTTCTTCCTGTTCCTCACTATTTCTTTCTTCTTCAGCCTTTGTTTGCTCTTCTAAATCCATTAAGTCCAATCTGTCAGTTCCCCTTCTTGATCTATGACCTGTTCCACATCAGCAAAAGAAGTACCCCCTCCAAAAAAAAAAAAAAGATGGTCCTAAATGTGGTTGGTCATAAGCCAAATATGTTGTAAGTTGGGGACTACCTGTATTGTTGAAGCCTGGGTGCTGGTCCACATGTAGGAATGTAACACTGGACCACACACAGTCCCTGCCTTCTGGAAGCTAGAATTCAGACAGGAAGACACAAGACACCAGTCATTTCAACTCAGAGTGACACTTGCTGGCAGAGAATAAGCTTAGAGCATTACAGGCACACAGAGAGGGACCACTGACGAAGCCTTGAAGCCTTGAAACCCTTCCTAGGGGAGTTCTAGGTTAAAAGTGTTTGCCCCACGCTCAGCTGTATGGTTGAGGCAAAAAGGAACTAAAGCTGAAGAGAAAAAGCTCCAGTGGTGCCCCAAATGGTACTGCATCGGGAGAAAATTACATTCATTAATTGTGATGATAATGGTTGTTACTTTTCCTGTGTTATTGCCTGCCAGTCTTCATAAAGTGTTCCTCTGCGGGCCTGTTTTCTGGTTCAGAACTGTCTCAGTCCCCAGGGGTCTCTCAGACAGCCAGAGTCAGAGAAACCTGGATTTAAATCCCGGCACTGCCCTGTGGTGGCCGTTTGGACTTAGAGAAATGACTTAACCATATGTTATCATGGAAAAGATGGAAGGACTTGCATTGTGAATTTGCCATTTCGTACCTGTCCCCGCTCCTAGAAGAAGACTTGTGCTGTGTGTGTGCCAGCATGTGCACTCATATGTGTAGGTTTTGTTAGACAGCTGTGACCTGTATCAGCAGGTCTACCTCACGAGGGGAGGTCGTGCCGGCTGGCTGCAGCTGTGTCTGGCACACGTGCCCTGGCCCACTTGATTCTCTTGCTTACATGAGTTCTAGAGACTATAATTTAAAAACCAGTTCACAGGGAGGTCACGGACCTTGTTAGTCCTGGTGTTGAACCAGCAATCTCTGGACATTTCTAGTGATGGTCCCAGTTGGCTCTAAGAACACAGGCAAGGGATTCCTGCCCATCAGCTCTGTGATCTCAAGCATGTCTCTGTCGTAGTTCGGTGGGAGGGAGCATTTGGAAGGTAGCTGCCTGCAGGAAGGGCAAAGCAAAGCCATGCACCACGAACTCCCCAGTAAAGAAGCCAAGATCCCAAAATGGGTTCCCTCATAAGAGCAGTTACCCAGCTCATCCTGAAGGCAGTGGTGTCATTTTATTTCTGAGTAAGAGAAACCTTACTGCAAGGCCTGGGGAGCTTATATTTGATCTTTAAAATGAAGGAGATCCTTGAAGTTCAAGGACAGAACACATTGGGATACCAGCACCGTGGTAGGTATCAGAGGGGCACTATGGGTTTGCAGCCAGGATTTGGGTCCGTTAATGGGATTGGCTGGGCAGTGGCTTGGCCTGGGTGCTGCCTTGGCCCCAATCCTTTGTGACTGTGTGGTTAGGGTAAGTCATTTCACTCTGCTGGGCCTCTCTCTGCCTCCTCATCTATAAGGTGAAGGGTTTAGTCCTAAAGTCTCCTCCAGTTAAAAGATAACCTTGACATCAGAAAGAGAAGAGGCTGTTTAATGTCACCACATAGAAAATAAACTTCTAGATGGTCGAACTTGGTATACAATACTCTTGTTGTTGCAGCGTCAGGTGCCAAAATTCAATAACCATGTGTTCTACTGATCTATCGCAGCAAATCAAGCCACCCCAAAACTGTGGCTTGGAGCAGAAAGGGTTGTTAATTTTGCTCATGAATCTTGGGGTTGACTAGGGTCATTAGGCACTTCTCACCTGGGGTAACTTGTTGGTGGCACTGCAGTCATGGCTGGGGCTCAGGCCATCTCATAGGCTTCTTTGCTCACGTTTCTACCACCTGGACTGGGGTGACTCCAGTGGCTGGGGCATTTGATCATCTATAAAACCCAGTGCCATCAAGTCGGGTCTGACTCATAGTGACCCTAGAAGTCAGAGCAGAACTGTCCCATAGAGTTTCCAAGGAGTAGTTGGGTGGATTTGAACTGCTAATCTTTTTTTTTTTTTTTTTAACATGACTGAGTGAAAATGTATATTCTCATATAAATTTACATGCCCACCCTATATGCAGCTTCCACTGCTCTCCCTGTCCAGTGACAGCACACCATTCCTCTCTGCTCCATACATGTCTCATCCTCCCAACAGCTTCCTTTCCCCTCCTGTCCACCCACTCCTTCCTCCAGCCAGAGGTCAGCAGGATGATATCCTATAGATGTATAGAACCATAAAGTGCTTCCAATATATGGTCACTCTGCATTGCCAAGTCCAATCCATTGGTGTCTGAAGAGTGGACCTTCGTTATGATTTATGGGCAAGGGCAGCATCAGGGCCAGGGGCCATGCTCTCAGGGGAACCCCGAAACCGCTGGACAATCAGGTCTTTTAGTGGAGATCTCAGAACATACCCCTTTTTATTCTTGTGTTGCCACTGAGACTCATCTCTGTGAGCTCCATCGCGACTATCACTGGTGGTGGCCGGGTACCATCCAGTTATTCCGGTCCCAAATTGATGTAGGAACCCACTCCTGTGGGTCTCTCTATCTTCTAGGTTGTCTTTACCCCATGTCATTTTGGTCTTCAGTGAGCATCCGTTCCTGCTGAATTGGGACCATTTGCTGTGTCCTCGGATGGCAGCTTGGCAGCTTTTAAGACCCCAAACACCACTCACCAATGTGGGGTGCAGAGAGCCCTCTTAGCAAAATGCTAGTTGTGCCAATTGGCCTCGATTTTGCCTAAGAGGATGGTCCCCTGCCCCCTGCCCCAGCTACTCTATCCTTGCAATATTGGGTTAAGATGGAAGGAGTACTCAAGTTATGCTCAAGTCCACTTAATGTTGTTCTTGTTTCTAATGTGTGCTATCACCGATTTCACCCAACCAGATTTCTAGCAACTATCTAATCTAAACCTTCCCCCCTCACCCTTCCTCCCTTCCCTCCCTTGCAGCTGTCAAAGAGTCTTTTCTTCTATACACAAGTCTGTTTTTGAGATCTTATCGTAGAGGTCTCATACAGTATTTGTCCTTTTGTCGCTGACTACTTTCACTCAACATAATGTCTTCCAGTTGAAAACAGGTCATGAGATGTTTCCTGGAATCATCATTATTCTTTATCATTGCGTAGTGCTCCATTGAGTATATGTACCATAGTTTACCTATCCATTCTTCTGTTGTTGGGCATCTGGGTTGATTCCATCTTTCAACTATTGTGGACTGTGCTGTGATAAACATTCTTGTGCATGTGTCCGTTGGTGTGAAAGGCCTTGATTCTGTAGGATATATTCCAAGTAGTGGAATTACCAGGTCAAATGGTATATCAATATCCATTTTTTTAAGGAAGCACCAGATTGCTTTCCAATGAACTGCTAATCTTTTGGTTAACAGATGTAGCATTTACTATGCTACCAGAGTTTCCACTGATCATCTATAGTGAACAATTTCGTATTTTTTTCTACACATCAAAGATACTGCATCTAGGTATGGCTGGCATCTGTCTGTGTGCCATCCCCATAACACCTTCCTACAGAATCAGTCTCTCTTCAAGTTTACAGTCCCTGACAAGAGGGGCTAATGACCCACTAAGGTAAGCACAAGTTGACTGATTTGTAGTGAACAATTTCACATGTGTACCTTGCTTATTGGCTGCTCAGCCCCTGAGCTGGGGGCTTGACCAGCTGAGGCCCTTCAGGCACTCCTCTCTCTGTCAGTGTATCTCTCCACATGGGGGCCTGGGGCAGGTGAGACTGCACATCCTTCCTGGGGGTTGAGGCCTTCCTAGGTGAGAACTCCAAGGAGAAGCTGCTGCAGCCCCATGCCCTCTTCTGCCTAGCCTCAGAAGTCCTGTGGTATCACGTCTACCTTACTGTTCCTCAAGGCAGTCCCAGAGGCCCACAGGGTTCAGGGAAAAAGCACATAAACTCTACCTCGTGATGGAAAGAGCATCAGGGAACATGCAGGCCTCATTTAAACTCAACCCACCACGTCTGAGGTAGCTAAGACTTCCCAGAGTCCATTGCTTCTCCTGCATAAGAGTTTAGAGACAGTAGATAAAATACTTGTAATTGAAGCCTAGTTTGATGAGGAGGGAATATCTACTTATAAAAGAAAAGTATATGGGAAGTGAGATAGAATTCTGTTTAGCTACTTCAATGTGTAAGGGAAATTTTATCCGTGTAGCAAACGTGCTGTTTGAGCACACACTCGTGTAATGCATGTGCACGTGCACACACACACACACACACACACACACACAAACACAGAGTAATGGTGTGCATGAAGATGCCAGGATGGGGTAAAGGAGAGAATGAAAGCCGGGGATTTACAACCTATATATTGTACTATTATAGGGTCACCCAGTTACTTGCAAAATAAATTTATTCCACTGGGTAACACTAAGTGTCAGACAGAGACCTGGAATGGAAATAGGAAAAAAGAGAGAAAAAAGTCAAAACACCAACGGTAGAAAACTGTTATGGTAAAACACAGGTGTAGGCCACCTGCCACAAAACCAATTCTGAGACAGGGTCAAGTAAATGACCACAAGGTTTATTTTGCATGCTGGCAGGCAAGGGAAAGGGAAATTCAGGTCCTCAGAGCCTGTCTGCCTTCTTCAGTCAGGCTGGGGCATTTTATTGGGTAGCTAAGGGTAAACGTTAGGTGTGAGGGGTGGAAGAACATGGGCAATTGGGGGATGTCCATCAGAATGTAGGCATCATGGGTCTGGAAGAGATGTACATCTAGAACGAGAGGGGGTTCTGCTTAGAGGTATCTGGGGTCCAGAGGAGATACGCAGCTGGAACTGGGGGCGGGTGTTCTATTTAGAGGTAGCATCTGGGGTCCGGAGGAGATACGCAGCTGAAACGAGGGGGTGGGTCCATCTGGGGCTCTTGGTGGTGGTCATCTGAGCAGGGTGTCAGTGATTGGCACCTCCACTTGTTTTGATGACTGTAGGAAGGCTGTAAAGGCTGTAAAGGTTTTATCTAGGTGGCTCCTGCAAGTTACTGTGTGATTTCCAGAGCTAGGTAGTGTCAGGAAGTGAGGACTTTTAAGAAAAACCGATATATGTAAAGAGAAATGGAGTTAGTCTTGGTTACCTACTTCAAAACCACTTCCCAAAAGATTGTGGATCATTGCTTTGAATGTGGAGAACCACTTGGGTAGGCGTGGGCAGGTTCCTGTACCCTCACTTGTACTGCCGTTCCTTGGGTGCAGTAGGGAGCTAGTGATCGTACCTACCTCATCAGGTGATTCTGACCCAAACCTGCTGCTGTCCAATCGATTCCAACTGGTAGTAACCCTGTAAGTCAGAGTAGTACTGCTACATGGATTTTCCAAGGAGTGCCTGGTGGACTTGAAGTGCCAGCCTTTTAGGTAGCAGACACAACACTTAACCACTACACCAGGGTTTCCATCAGGTTGTTAGAAGGATTAAATATGTCATTGCCAGCTTAGACCTTTGGGCAGTGAGTTCATGGTACACGGGAAGAACTCAGCCTGCTGGCCGTTTCTCTCATTGACAGTCCTCTCCTTGCCTTTGCCAGTGACCAGTGTGGGCTGTGGGCAGCCAACCAACCAAACAGAAGGAGGGGCTTTTCCTCTCTTGGGTCTGGGGACCATGTGTGTGTTGGAATTCTGTGGTGGAGGAGGTCTTCCTGAGCACCCTTGATTCCATGAGTTTCCATCCCCCTCAACTTGTGCCTGTTCCAACATGCTTTTAAAAAATCAGTTCCATATTTCAAGCACGTCAAGCTAAATTTTAGTTTTCATCTCTGTTATGTATCTGGAATTAGAGCCCCCAGAGTCTGTTATTCAAATAAATGCAAATGACATGCATAGAGATAGTAGCTCCAGATTGTGGGGAGGGGGAGTGGGCAGGCGCCAGCACAAAGAGCCTTGAATGAAAATTTGGATCTATTTAGGGGAGCCCAGGATTGAAGGCCTTGCACTTTGATTTTGACAATATGTGTGTCTTTCAGTCATTAACCTTTTCTACCAAGGAAGAGAGGTGAACTTGTGCCTGATTTCTACATTGAAGGAGACTATTGAGGTTGAAGGTGGTACTTGGGCAGTGTGACATTGCAGTGATATTTTTATCATACTAATAAAAAGTTGCTTTGAAGGAATGTCCCAGGCTTTGTTGCAGGCTGTGTCCCCAACCAACAGTGTGTCCATGAACGGGTCACTTCACACCTTCTGTTCCGCTATATAAAATGACAGGTTGAATTAGAGGAGCTGTAGGGTCCCTCTCACTATGACATCCAAATATTACCCTCGAAGTGAAAACCTTTTGAACTTGAGATGTCATTTTCCACTCCTTGTATCAGAGATTTACACTGATGGATGAGGAGGAAGGGGCTGCTGGATATTTTAACAGACCTGGAGAGAAGAAAATAACCTCAGGAGTGCTGGCTCTAGAAAAAAGAGAAGACAAAGTAAAGTCAGGCCAAACACATTCACTTACTACCCCACAGGTCTTACAGTAAGAAGGACTCCAGTCAGCTACTTCCCAGTGGGGAGAATTTTAGCCTCTGGAATACTCATGGTGGGAAAATCGATGGAATTCCTTCTCTAAAACCAGGATCTATTAACTCTCTGCCTCTGGAGTGCCGCAGAAGTCGTCCTGAAAAGGGGGTGGTGGGGCTCCGATCCACCCAGGCCTGTCCCTGGGGCCAGCTGTTGTCTCTTCCCTGGGATCAGTCCTCTACTTTCCGTGTTGCATTCATCTGAATGTCCCAAGGCTGTGCCCCAGGGCCACTTCCCTACATGAACTTTTGGAACTTGGGCCCTGGTTTCAGTCTCTCCATTGTGAGGGAACCCGAAACATAAGAGGTGTCTATATTGAACCAAGGTACTGGAGAGCTAAACAGGATTGTAAGGGAATACATACATACCAGAATGTCGGAGGTGGGGACCACCAGCCCTAAGAAGAGACTGCCTGGTGGAGTTAAGCTGCATTGACTGGACCAGGACAACCCTGAACAGCCAGAGCACGGTGACACATAGCTCCTTCTGCAGCTGTGTCTTACTGTCTCCTGTCCTTCATTTTTCTGTGTTCTTAGTAGGGGTTGACCAAGAAAAGCATCCACTTGAGGAATAGCCCTGGTTTCAAATCACAGTTCTGCAGTGTACCTTTAATCATGTTGCCTGCTGTCCTGGAGCCTTGCTCTCCTGCCCTGTAGAGTGGTGGTGAGGTCAGATGGAGCACGTGGTCAATCCACGGTGCTCGGGAGTGACGTGAACAAGCGCAGCACACTTTCTGTTGTCTAAGTCACCACCCAGAAACAATAGGTTGCTTAGGGCGAACTGATGATCCCACAGACTGCTACAGTCCTCGCCTCCCTGCATTCACAAATTTAAAAGTGCGGTTGCCGCGGGCTGCTCAGCATACCCTTACTGTGGACACCACCTCAGTGGTCATCTTCCCGCCTCGTCCCCACCTTTTAGAAGCTCCCCAGAGCCCCTGTCTTCTGTTAATCTCTGCCTTTACTGGAATCCAGGGAGGAGTGACTGTGAGAGTCACCAGACAGAGACAGAGACCTCTGCCTGTGGTCTGAGAGGCTATCAGGGTTGAGGTCAGAAGAGTGACCAAGAAGAGACTTCCTGGGACTCAGGAAGAGCTGACAGGTCAAAGTCAGGCCTGGGAGGCTGTCAGGCCCCTCTTTGGCAATAAAGACCAGCTCATTTCAACCCACAACTTCGGGAGGGAACAACCTGTCATACAATCTGAAATCAGACCTGTGTCTCACATTTATCTGAGGTCTCATTTTTAAACATAGGCGCATGCTGTTATGATTCATAAAATCCACATCTGTTACTATGGGCTGAATTTTGTCCCCCCAAAATATGTGTTGACCTGCCTGGGCTGTGATTCCCAGTGTTATATGGCGGTCCTCCTTTTTTGTGATGTGATCGAGTTATCCTCTATGTTGTAAATCTTCATGCCTCTGTGGAGCTAATCCAGCTGGCTTTCTGATATGGGGCCCTTGGTACTGACCTGGCCCTGGATGCATCCCAGGCCCAGCCTGATCTGAGAAGGTGCCCCTGGCCGAGGACTGAGGGAGTTTCAGGGGCCCTGGGAAGGCTGGGCAATGCCCAGTTAGTTGCTTGTGGGTCCCCTGGTGTGGATTTCTCTTTCTGATGGGTGCCAGGTGGCACCTACCTCATAGGCCTATCCCAATTCCACGTGGGATTCTGTGTCTGATTTGAGAGTCAGGATGCAGTGTGGCCTCTGGAATGTTTCCAAGCTTTACAGGGTCCTGGGGAGGAAGGCGCAGCTGTGCACTGCTCCGGTTTCACCTCTTCTCTCTGTCTCCCTCTCAAGGCTTCCTCCTGATCTTGACACTGACCGAAGCGCTGGCATTTGCCGTCCAGGAACCGTCTCCCAGGGAATCTTTTCAGGTCCTCCGCTCAGGCACGACACCAGGCACCATGGTGACAGCGCCCTCCGGCTCCTCCGTGGTGGCTGTCTCTGCCTCTGTGGCAATGCTTTCAGCCCATGATGACAGGCCCTCCTCACAGGCTGCAGCACCCACCTCAACAACAATGTCCCACCAAGACAGACGCCCTCCTACACACACCATGCCAACCGCCATTGTGACAGAAACCACCCTCTATTCGGAAGGCCCCTTGCACATTGGGCTCCCTCCTACTGCCATGGGAACCACATCCCCCCACTCAGAGGGCCACCACCCAGGGGAGTCTGTCCCTACCATCTCGCTGACAACAGCAACAGGAGCCACAAGTCACCCTGCAGGGGACGCCGTGCCCACCATCCTGCTGACAAAGCCAACGGGAGTCACCCGCCACCCCCCAGGGGACGCTGTGCCCACCGTCCTGCTGACAAAACCAACAGGAGTCACCAGCCACCCCCCAGGGGAGGCTGTCCCTACTGTCCTGCTGACAAAGTCAACAGGAGTCACCAACCGTCCCCCAGGCGAAGCCATCCCCACTGTCCTGCTGATGAAGCCAACGGGAGCCACCAGCCGCCCCACAACAGCGGCCACCCGGTCTACCACACGCAGGCCCCCGAGGCCACCAGGCACTTCCCGAAAGGGAGCAGGTAGTTCGTCACGCCAGGTCCCACCTGCACCCGGTGGCCCGTCGGGGAGGAAGGAAAGCCAGCGAGGACGAAATCAGAGCTCCACGCATCTGGGGCAAAAGCGGCCTCTCGGGAAAATCTTTCAGATCTACAAGGGCAACTTTACAGGCTCTGTGGAACCAGACCCTTTTGCCCTCACACCCAGGAACCCACCCCGGGGTTATTCCTTCTCACCCCAAACCCAGACGGTGGCCACAACCACAGCAGCCAACAGTACCTCATGGGCACCCTCCACCACCCCCCTGGTGCCCACGGAGAACCAGCCAGGCCTTAGCAGAGCAGACCAGGGGGGTGGTCCCACCTTCACCAGCCACGGAGGGGAGCTGAGTGCCCCAGCAGCCTCAGGGGCCCCTGCCAGTCCACAGCCCGCCCCAGTGCCTTCTCAGCGCCACCACAGTGACCCACAGGACAGCCCCAGCCACAATAACTCCTTGCCCACTGTCACCCCTGGCGCCAACAGACCTCTGTCTACCAGCTCCAGGGTCTTCCCAGCTGCGACGGGGCCTACCCAGGCTGCCTCTGATGCCAGTGTCTCAGCCCCTTCCAAGGGCATTCCTCAGGGAATCTCTACAACCCCTCGGGCCCCAACCGGCCCCCCTGGGGTCTCAGAAAGCACTGTTTCCCAAGCCAAGGAGGAGGCTGGGCCCACCTCCCCCACGATGGGCAGAGTGCCCAGTCCTGTCTCCACAGTGATGTCCACAGCCACAGGAAACTTCCTCAACCGCCTGGTCCCTGCCGGGACCTGGAAGCCTGGAACAGTAGGGAACATCTCTCACGTGGCCGAAGGGGACAAGCCCCAGCACACAGCCACCATCTGTCTGAGCAAGATGGACATCATCTGGGTGATCCTGGCTATCAGCGTGCCCATCTCCTCCTGCTGTAAGTACCCGGTTCTCTCCCAACCCCCTTGCTGCCTCTCTCCCCCTTCCACGCCAGCTTGCTTGTTGGCAGAGTTGCAGCCCACTGCCGTCTCAGAGCTGGGCAGTCTTCACCAGGTGGGCTGCAAAACTTCCCAGAGTCCCAGGAAACAGAGGAGCAAGACAAGACTCTTAGGTCATCCCTGCTCCTGGTCCTCAGCTCTGCCAGGCTGCAGCTCTGTGACCACTGGCCACAAAGCCACAGCTCCTAGCAGCTCAGGAGGACCTTGCAGACCTTCTCATCCGACTCAGCGTTTTTCAGAAAGCAACCCCAAGCTGGGGAGGTAGGACGGCTCACCCAAGATCCCAGAGCTAGCAAGCAGCAGGGTGGGGGGCGAGGAGAGCTCAGAGCACCCATCTTCAAGCTCTATGCTGTTGAAACTACACTTCCCGCCACCCTCACCCACCAGTGAGTGCTCACCCTTCACATCTATAACCACTAAGCCACACAGCCTTAGCCTTTCTCTCTCTTCTTTCCCATCTCACTTTGTGTTCTCTCTCTGTGCCTCCTGGTCTCTTCTTTACCTTTGCCTTTTTTCTCTCTCTCCTCCCCTAAGAAAAAAGAGGAAAGGGCACTTTTTATTTGGTGGGAAGTTCCATTATCCTTGGCACTAAAAGAACGACATGTGAATTGCACTGTTTCCCGTGTCCCTGTTTTATTCGCTGTGGTGTGAGCTGGATGCAGCGTGGGCCCCTAGGTGGCAGTGTTTTGCTTTCACTGGTGTCTGGAGAAGGCCCCTCCCAAAGCTGTCGGGTGGCTTTCTTCCTGATGTCTCTGAAGAACCTGATCTAATCTTGCAGGACCTTAGGACTTTCTTTAGGTCTTCCCCATCCACTTGGCCCTAGAGTTTCTCTGCTAATCTCACAGGCATCACCCCTGTACTCTGCCCCACCTCACCCCCACATGGTTATTACCTGGCCACTCCCTGAAGTCCCAGGGCTGAGGACCCTCCACGTCTCACTAACTGGGCAGCCCATTCTCCTTTGACCTTTCAGGTAAATACCCCACTACTCTGTGGGACTTTCTGCTGTAGGGCCCCAAGCATTGTCCTCTGAAAGTACACTCAAAAAATGTTCATTTGCAATCCCCAGAGCACATAAAACGGCTCTCCAGAACAGGCTTTTCTTTTTCCAAGCTGCTCACCCCCATTCCTTCAAGCCTTCCCCAGGGGGCTGTGTTGCCCAGGCACCTGCCCCACCGCCACCCTCTGCATGGCTTCCGATCTACCCTTCTTCTCCAGGATGACCTTCAACACGTGCCCAGCCAGGCTCCTTTGTCCGGAAACTTGGGCCCAGTTGAGAAGCCCAGACTGGGGTCACCTCCGCTGCTGTCACTAGTTTTCATGTCACCCTAATGGCTCTCCCCCCAGTCTCAAGAGAAACAAAAGCCTGAGGCTTTTTACATGGGGAAGCTACTGAGCCGGGCCCCCCGACCAGCCTTTCCGCAGGCTGTAGGCTATTTGAACGGTAGCACTAGACGGTCAGGCCTTGAACATGAACCCTGATGTCCACTAAGCATTGTGCTCTTTCTCAATCTTGTGTCTGGATTCTTTCCACCCCTTCCCAGCTTTCTTTGGTTTGACAACCAAAGCAAAGTTTCCATGTCAGTGGTGGGTGGCATAGTTCTGTTAAAGGACCGAGTTCCGAAAGAGTCAGAATGTTAGCACATTATGCATTTATGTCATTAAGAATGAAAACAGCTGTATTGTCTCTCACACAGACACACATATGGCCTTAAAATGGATTTCCCACTTTCAAAACAGAAGAATAAGAAAGATAAAATGTGCACTATTAGCGAGTAATTAACAACAATGGTCGTGTCTAGAAGTAACCCCATCAGAGGCAGCTTTCTAGTTTTCCATTTCTTACATGTGTCTAGGATACTGGAGTTTACAAAGTGGGCTCCCTTTAGTATCACCGGTCCATCCCGAAGTCAGACAGGCCAGAGGAAGAAAACACGAACAGAAAACAAGCCAACCAGTCACCCGCAGGGGCTCCAGCCATCCCCCATTCCTTGCAAGTAGAGAGGAAGTGGGCAATAAGTCTCCAAGTGAAGTGGCTAGCCCTGTGTCCCAGTCACACCGTGGGTCAGACAGCTCTGGTGGTGGAATTCGTTTGTCTGGTTTGATGTAGTATTTCCTGAGCGTCCATTGTGTGCTTGGCATAGGCTCTCACCCATGCGAGGTGGTGATCTGGCTGTCCCCCCAACTCCCAGAGCGCTCTCCCCAGCTGGACTTCCTCTGTCAAGCTGGACACGCAGAGGAGACGTAATCTGCCCACCTGGGTTTTGCACTTCTACAAAAGGTTCTTGCCTCTTCACTGACCCTTCTGCTGGATATGATTAGATCTTACTGCAATGCCAGAAAGCCCGTTGGCTCCTGAACCTTGCCTAAAAATGCCAGCCAAGAAGGGCAAGGATGTAGCCTGGAGCAGTGCCCTAGGAATGCTTCTGGTGCTCACGGGAGACTGTAGGTGCTAGGCTGGAACATACTACTTCCTAGAGGAAGACAGGAACTCTTACTCAGCATGGACTCTAGATAGCACCATGGAATCACAGACGCTAGCTTCTTTGGTGTCTGTCTTGCCTTCCCATCTTCCACCTGGGAGGCTCCGTGAGCCCTCACTCCTAGCTTTGTTTCCAAGATTCCTGCCTCCGTCCTGCCTGCTCCCATGCATAGCTGCCTGGCCTCAGCTGCAGCGTGGGACTCCTGTGGGGTTGGTATTAACCCAGGGAAGACCCTGCCGAGAGAAGCACAAGACAGAAGAATATTTGAACAGTTTCAGAAATCTGTGCTCTTGCAAAGCACAGATTAGATGAACATCTAAGCTGTTTTCTTAGCCCTGCACTCCCTCTGCCCATCAAGCCAGCAAACCTCCTCCAAGGGCCACACATTTCAGACCTTCTTGGAGGCTCCAGCTGTCCTCAGTCATTCTGCTACTTGGCCAGATATTTTTGGCCATCTGCGTTAGTAACCAAGTGCACACCTAGCATCCTTGTCATCTGGTTACTGAGACCAGCACTTTTCCTGGTCCTGCACCTCTTCATCCAACAGAAGCCAGAGTTGAGGTGGCCAGGGCTGCTGGTCATGTGGTGAACACAGCATATCCCAGACCTGCCCAGTAAGGGCTGGCATCAGGCCACCTGCCCTTCCACCCCAGGCAGGAAGGATACATAGGTGCCTGGGCTGAGAAGTGCTGTCTCCTGAGCCATGAGACAGCCTGGCAGCCACACAGGTTTCCAGATGTGCTGAGAACTGAAGCCAATTGGATCCAAGGCACCCTCACTTACAGGGGAGCCCTGTGCCTGACCTGATCTCTGCTGCCACCCTCAGGCCACAGGGCCCACCTTCTCCTGCTGGAGGCCTGCCTGTCCCAGTGTGCTGCACTTATGAATGAGAATGCCTTCACCCAGCCTTCCCTACGAGAAAGTGGGGGTTTGCAGAGAGGGGGAGCCCAAGAGCTGCCAGTGGCAGATGTTTTCCATCCCCGGTCCAAGTGGAGCTTGTCCAAAGCCCAGTAGCACCTCTGACTGGCCTGGTGTGTGAGCGTCCTTCTGTCCTTCTCACCCGAGAGCAGTCTAGCCGCCGTCCAGTCATGTGGCAAATGCCATGGGAGTATTTGTGCAGTATGATGTGCCCAGTGTGACTCCTGGCAATGTTAGTTGAATGTTTGTCGTGTGTGTGTGTGTGTGTACACATACACATACCTTTGACTCACAGCCTCAAAATGATTGTGTAAACATGATCCAAGAACACCCTGGGAATTATGAACCAGTAGAAGAAGGAAGAGGGAGAGGAGCCTCAGGGCTGCCAAGAGATGACACCCCGGCAGGACCAGAGTGTCACAGCCATGCTCTCACAACCCTTCTCTGTGCTCGCCAACCAGGGTTCCTGTGGGAACCTCTCTGGGCCTTTAACAGGCTTATTCCCACCTCTAGGTTGGGAGCCAGGCGGTAATCCCCTGCTTGGTTTCCCAGGCCTGTGACCCCGTGTCCAGCCTGGCCCCCTTCCAGACCCTAACGTCCTCCCACCCCGCCCCAGCCTCCTTCCGCAACCTTCAGATGAGGAAGATGAATGTCTACAGCCCAGGGCCCCTGGACCCTTCACTTTGGAACCGTTGGACTAAACATCTCCCCTCACTGGTCTCAGGCTTTCCTCTGTGAAATAAAGGGGTGCTCTGTCTTCTCTAACTTTAAATCTACACGAATCACTAGAGAGAAGGCCTGGTGTCACAGGAAGACTTAGTTTGTAGACGCAAACGTTCCTGGGTGGAAATCCAGCTCTGCTGCTCCTCAGCTTCAGGACTTGTGTGCGTGACCTACCTGTTGCTCAGTGCGTTCTCAAATGAGACTCATAGCCACCCTGTTGTTTCGGACCCTTGGAGAAGCAGACACCAAGGTGGAATTACATAGATGTTCAAGAGACTTATTTGGAGAAATACTAGTGAAGTCTACACAGAAGGAACAAGAGTAGGCAGGGAGGAGTCTCAGACTCACCATAGACCTGGCACCTGTCAAAGGAGAGAAGGATGGAGGGGAGAGTGGCTTAGCGGGCATCCTCTGGCCATGAGAGGAATCCTGTTTCCCACAGAAATGGGCCTGAAGTAGAAAGCGTCCTGGACCCTTATGGCTTTTGTACGTACGTGGTGTGGATCCACAGAGGTGGCTGCTGTGGCTGTCGGTCAGCTGTGCTCCCTGAAGCAGGAGAGCCAAATGGGGCATTGTCTTGGCCATGGTACCCACCTCAAAGATTTCCCGTGAAAATCAGATAGTGCATGGGAGGTCCCACCACAGCGTCTGCTGTGGGCAAGGTGCTCATGAGATGACAATGATACCGGTGACGGTTATTAAGGCCACTGCTGTGACTGCAGTGCTTTCTCAGCCAGGCCATAGAGAGAGCAGTTGCAGCAGGTGTTTGAACAGGTTGAGTCCTTGGGGACCTGTAGGGTTTTATCTCCATTTCCCATCATACACTGGTTCCCATCACCTGAAAGCTTGCTGCCCACCCCTGAAGGAGACCAAGATGCTCAAGGCTCATCTTCAAATTAGCGGTCGTCCCCCTTCTTGCCACACATTCAACAAGCCGTGCATGACTCCCCATCAACGGTCCTGGGAAGCTGAGAGAGTTTTCATAATTCTCACTCTTTTTTAAATTGAGGGGAAGAGGGGCCTGTGGATGTCCTGTAGTGCTCCATACAGCTCTTGCTTTGTAACTAAATCGGAAGGGCTGGATGATGTTTGCAGAGGGCGTCATGAGTTTCAGTTCCCTCTCCTGTAAATGGAAAGAGTAACAGTACCTTCCTCAGAGAGCGGTGTGTGAGTTAAATAAGATTAAAGAGCACCCAGATCAATGCTGGGAACCCCTGCTGGTGTAGTGGGTTAAGTGCTACGTCTCCTAACCAAAAGATCGGCAGTTCAAATCCACCAGGTGCTCCTTGGAAACTCCACGGCGCTGTTCTTATCTGACCTATAGGGTAACTGTGAATCAGACCCAACTCTACAGCAGTGGGTTCGGTTTGGATTTAGATCAATGCAGAGAATATATCAGAGATGCCAGCAATCAGAGATGCCACAAAGGCCAGACCATGGAAGTAGTGAACTGGAGATGGCCCCTTGGCTTTGAGCCATACAACTACTGTGCAGCCAGATTTTTTCTTTCTAGATCTCTCTTGTGGATGGTGCTAGGAGAACAAAGAGTGGGAAGAGAACTGTCATTAATTCAGCTCCTATTGTGTGTCAGAGACAGCGCTCAGCCTTTTGCATCCATGAGCTCTCTGATTCTCCTGGCAACCCTAGGAAGTCCATATTAACCAGTGAGATGGAGTAACTTTCCCAGGGTAAGTCTTGAACTCAGGTCTTTGGCTCCAAGCCCCTGCCCTTTGTGGAGCCAGCAGACAGCTAGTAAGTGAGTGCAGTGGTGTGTAAGAAGAATCAGTAGACCCTGGAGCATTAATATGTTGGGGACAGAACTCCATGTCCACCCCCAGGCCATCCTGCAACAGTGACAGCCCAACTGCGAGGCAGGATCCAGAGGTCCTGTGTTCCAAACGAGCCCAGGCGTGAGGGCCAAGGACAAGGTGGGCTGTTAGGAGAACCACTGGCGTAGAGGGTCAGAGGACCTGGACTGTGCAACGGTGCCCATGAGCAGTGTGGCGTTGGGCAAGTTCACATCCATTTCCACTTCCCCACTTCATAGGATCGTGGTGCAGGTTAGGGAAGGGACAGATATGGGTTCCACACAAGTTCCAGAGACTATGTCACATGCTACCGCATGCATGATTTTGTTCCTCCTTCCCACAGGGTGTGAAATGAGTAGGATCCGACTGGACGGCACTTGGCTTGGCTTTCCCACAGAGTGTGAGAACTGGGCTTACTGTGCAAATTTGGCTGACACATACATGTTCTGCTCCTGGCCACTGAGCATTTTGTATGTGTGCCAGGTTGTGTGTGTCATGAGGGGATGCGATTTTTAAAATGTTTAGTCACTTTGTCCCAGTGAAGAAAACATCTGACACCACACCCTCTTCTCTTCCTCCACGCTCTGAGGAGAGAACACTTTCCCTGTTTCCCAGAGCTTTTCCCTAAGCCACTCATCATGGCTGCTGTGTCACGGCTCAGTTCGCCACACTGCTCCCGCAGTCCCAACAGCAGGATGGAAAAGGAGTGTCAGTGACAAAGGAAAGGAACCAAGAAAGGGGTGGGGGCTCCAGGGTCTCGTCTCAGCCCTGCACTAGCAGACCTGGGCTGTGGAGCAACTCAGCGTGGTGCTTTGGGGCCACAATTTTCTCACCTGCAGAGTTAGGAGGTGTCCTAAATTAGCGGACTTTCAGGCAGAGCTCTGCATCCCCAGTCCTAACCCCCCTTTCTTAAAGCTCTTCAGAAAGAAGAAAAAAAGGTGAGGGAGGTCTGCATTATTTGAAAAAAGTCTACACCAGCTAATCTCTGAAATCCCTTTAGTTCAAATATTCAGAGATCTGTGCATCTGTAAAGCTTTTTTTAGTCGTGCTGGAAGAATGGTAAGCAAATTAGAGGCTTTTGTGATCAAAGCAGATCAGATGAAAACTTGCTCCATCTCTTGACCTTGTACAGAGAAGCATGCAAGTTGGGAAGAAGGCTCCAGGATTCCTGAGAGTCCACAGGCCCAGAGGTCCCAGGCCTGGAGGGGTGCCAGCATCTGCAGCTGCCCCACACCCTGGCATGCCACATACCCCAGGCTGACCAAGCTCTCAGGCCACGGTGGCCAGAGCCAACCTCTGCTGCCCCCTGGTGGCCATTGCCACTGCAGTGCTGGCCTCTGTGGATAGGTGCCTGGAGCAGGGTATGTCCAGTCCTGATTGACTGGCTTTCCCCAAGAGGACTTGTGTCACGCTTGTCACTGCATCACCCATTTCGCTAGGTGAGCCTAGATAGGACACCCTCCTGTCTGACCTCAGAAGCATTCCCTGACACCTTTCCAAGCCGTGATGTTCCATCCTGGTTCAGCAACAAAATTCAAGGCTCCTTCTGTCCAGGGGCCCAGTGAGTCTCAGATTTTGAACAGACGAGGTCACACGCCAGGCGAGTGGTCAGTCAAGCTGAGTAAAGCCTTGATCAGGCCCATCTGTGCAGCCTGGGCGTTTGCGTCAGTCTCTGGCCTGTCTTTGTGAGGTAGCGTCATGCGGGTTAACAGCGTAGACTTTGGAGTTGGTCTAGGTTTGCTCGTGAGTGCGTCACTTTGCATCTCTGAGCCTCAGTTTGCTATGTGTAAAATAGGAACCGTAACAACGTAGACCTCATTGGGTTAATTAGCGGATTAAGTGAATTAGTATTCTAAAGTGTTTGGAACAGCGACTGGCACATAACATGCTGTGTAACTGGTAATAGCTGCTATTATGGTCTTGGAGACGCTGACAGGAAGGAGGAGGAAGGGGTGGCCAGAGCAGATCAGGGTCCCAGACTTCTGATTTTGTTCTGCGAGCCTCTGCCATTAGGGGGTGCTCTGTGGGAGTCACAGGCTTCTTTCTGTCATATTCACTGTCTCTGCTCTCTTTCTACTGTATGCTGACTCTAGGATGCTCTTCATCAGGCCAGCAGGGCACCTCACAACACACACGCCATTGCCCTGTCACCCACCTCCAGGGCACCCCGCAACTGAATGAGCAAGGCCTTCTCTTGGAGCAAACTCAGGGGCCCGCACTGCCGTGTCCACAGGTAGCCAGAGATTACATCCGAGCCCCTTGTCCCCAGGCACTGTGGATGGAGCCCTTGAACAGATAGCTCACTCTCCCACGCTCACTGCACTCCAGCCTTGCTGGCCTTGTCTCATACCCAGGGAGCTTGTCCCTGCCTCAGGCCCTTTGTACGTGCCAGGCTCACTGCCTGGAACACCTGCCCGTGTTCTTCACACGCCTCGCTCCTTCCCCACATTTCAGTCTCGGCTCTAAGGCCACCTCAGGGAGGCCTGACATGGTGACTGTGAGGCAGTCTGTTCTCTAACTCCCTGCCGTCATCTCTCTTGCTAACCTGTTGGTTTGGTTTGACTTGGTCTCAGAACACTGCTTTCTGAATTTAACTTCTTCATTCATTTTGTGCATTACCTATGTATCATCTGACCCCCTCTGCACCCACATAAATACTATAGAGTGGGAGCTCATGCAACCAGGGGTCTTGTCTCCTTTCTTCACCTTACCTCCACTACACCTGTAACAGCCTCTAGCACAGAGTAGGCACTCAGCATACACAGATACATGTTGAAGAACGAACACGTTAACAAGGTGAGTGACTGAGCACAGGCTGTCGCGGCCCCAGCAGCCGGGCCGCCACCTCGCGCTGCCTCTCTGTGACCTGGACCCTCTCCACAGCCGTCTTGCTGACAGTGTGCTGCATGAGGAGGAAGAAGAAGACGGCCAACCCAGAGAACAACCTGAGCTACTGGAACAATGCCATCACCATGGACTACTTCAGCAAGCACGCTGTGGAGCTGCCGAGGGAGATCCAGTCCCTGGAAACCTCCGAGGTAAAGAGCCCCACACCAAGGGGTGCCCCGCAAGTGCTGGGCCACCGTGGGGGGCGGGGAAGCACAGGCCCCAAGAGAGGTGGGCAGCTACTCAGCTGTGCTCGGCGGGCTGGCAGCATCAGCAACACCAGGAGACTGTAGGTCCCCCAGCCCTGCTGACTCCCAAACACCAAGACCTTCATTTTAGCAAGCTTCTCTGGGTGCTCCGCATGCACATTTGGGTTGGAGAGCATTATTCCTGGGACTTTGGATTTCTGGAAACAAATCAACAAGCATTCATAGGGAGCCCATTTTGTGGCGGGTGCTGTCTGGAACGAAGGAACTCAGAGTCTGAGATCTGGTAAGGGGGAGACGCCCAAGCATCATGCAGAGACGAACTAGGGGAGATACAGGAAGAGTCAGAAAGGGCTGCCGAAGTCTGCAGGGAGAAAGGGCTTACTTCTGGTTGGACTAGTTAGGGAAGGCTTCACAGCAGAGGTAGTAGACAGAATAAACGGACCCGCAACAGGCAGAGTAAGAACGCATCCCAAAGTCCAAGCCTGAATGAAGGCAGACATTTGCTAGACGTGGATATCACAGGAGAGAACACACTGGGTCGGGAGGTGTGAGCCCGGGACACCAGGCTGGCCAGTGAGAGAGCTGGGCTTTGAACCTAGGTCCGTCTGACCACAGAGTCTGTGCTCCTTCCACTGTCACACAAGGGCAGAGCAGAAGCCAAGTGGGACAGGAAAGGTAAACAGGCCAGATTAAGCACAGCTTTGGATGGGGTATTATGGAGTTTGGACATTATTATTAACCAGCAGAGGGTCATTGAACATTTTGAGCTGTTGGGTGAGTCATATTCAGAAAAATTGTGCTGATGACCTGGGGAAGTCTCCCGTATGTAATGAGTGAATGAGTGGGGAAGGAAAGGCAGGGTGATTTGATGGGTGAACAGATAGATAGGAAGACAGAAAGGCAGTCTAGAAATAGGTAGGTCACCTGGGTTTCAATGGAGATGGCCCAAGAGAAAACTGGTGGCCATCTGGATGGAGACAGTGAGAGTGAAGAAAGTTCTAGCGGTGCAGTCCCCCTGCAGGTCCCTTCCCCGAGCACGCAGGGTGAGCTTTTGTGAACATGAATGTGGCCCTATCGCTCCTGTGCTTGAAACCCTTCAGTAATGCCCCATCGCTCTTTCAGAAAGTCTGTGAGGCACCACAAGACCCAGGCCTGGGCCACCTCTCCTCGCTAGCTACCTGCAGCCACATTGGACTTCTTTTTGTTTATGATACGAAGTTATGTCCCACTTCAGGCCCATATGTGAGCTCTCCCCTGTCCTAGAATGTTCTGGTTTCCCCTACCCTCCAGAACCTACTTCTCTTGTTCACATTAGTAACTCCTACTTGTCACTTGGGACCCAGTTTGAACATCACCTCCGTCAGGAGCTCTTCCCAGATTACAGGCATGTGGTCTCGGTTCCCCATGCTTTCCCATCCTAGCGCTTAGTAGAACAGAGATTATGTAGCGTCTGGTCTGATTCTTGTTTAATGTCACTCCCCCACTGGAATACCAAGGTGCTGCCATGTTGCTAAACCAGTGGTTAGCTATGAGTCAGAGTTGACTCATCAGCACTGGGTTTGTAGACCCTGGTGGCATAGTGCTTAACTGCTACCACATCTGCTAACAGAAAGGCTGACGGTTCGAATCCACCAGGAGCTCCTTAGAAGCTCTCTGGGGCAGTCTACTCTGTCCTGTAGGGTCTCTGTGGGTCAAAGTTGATTCAATGGCAACAGGTTGGGTTGGGTTGGGTTTGTTCTTTTCCTGACTGCCATTAGGCATGCCCAGTTCGGGCCTCCCATCACTTCTCATCTGACCTAGCTCCATGGCTTTAAATTCCATCTCTATGCCATTGACTCCCCAATTCCTATCTCTAGCCTTGACCCTACCCCTTAATTCCAGACCCATTTGCCTACAAAATGCATCTCATGGGCATCTCAAACTCAACACACCCATGACTGAACTCTTGACGTCCCCCTTCCCACCCCAAAACCCAGATTCTTACCTGCTATTTCTCAGTCGGGTCCCTGGCACTGCCGTGTGTGTTCTTGTCTCCCTGCGTCCGGTGTGTCAGCACATCCCCCCGGCTCTTCCGTCACATGACCTGAGCACAGACGTTTCTCACCGCCGGCACCGCTGCTGCTCTTGTCTACAGTGCTAACTTCGTTCTCATCACATAGTGCCGCAATAGCTCCCCAAAGCAGGAGTCTCCACTGCCGTCTAGTCTCCTGCAGTCTGTCCTCCACAGTCACCTGAAGGATCTTTACAGGGCGAGACACCATGTCGGCATGGCTCTCCGGTGCTCAAGTGGCTACTCTTCACGCTTTGCGTGTGGTCTGCAGTCTGCCGACCTCCTCCACCCCTCCTGCCGCACCTCCTGTCGGCCACTTTCTCAGCCACGCTGACCTTCTGCTGCTCCCCCAACGTCATAAGCTGGTCTCCACCTTACGGCTTTGCTCTTGTACCTATCCCGCGTAGCCCTGGGGCCCCTCACGCACATGACGTCTGATGCCAGCTGCCTAGTTAGGCCAGACTTCACAGGACTGCCCTGATTTCACCCACCAGTGACAAGCCCAGGGGTCCCCAGACCACCCTGGCTTCAGACCAGCTGGCTGTAAATTCAGGGTTGCTGCTGCCTCCGCAGGTTTGATAAGTCACTGGGTTGACTTGCAGAACTGAGGAAAATGCTATATTTACGTTTCTGTTACAGCCAAAGGATACGCGTCAAAAACAGGCAAAGAGACACACGGGACAAGGCATGACAGGCTGCCATTGTCCTCAGGGACGGCTCACCCACCCTCCAAGCACAGTGATGTATGACAGTATGTGAAATAGTGTCAACCAGGGAAACTCCTCCAAGCCTCAGTGTCCCGAGTTGTCACTGAGGCTTCATTACCTAGACGTGATTGATTGGATCATTGGCCGGGCCACTGAAATCAGTCTCCACGCCTCTGTCCCATCCCTGGAGGTCAGGCTGATACCGTGCAGCTCATACTCAACTCCAGTCATATAACCATGTGTCTGACCAGCATCCTGCGTTACCTTATTAGCATAAATTATCCAGAGTCCCACCATGAGTCAGCTTATTAGCATAACTATCATGTGCGACCCAAGGGGCTCACAGTAAATAATAAAGATACGACAGTCACTCAGGAAATTCAAAGACTTTGGAGGCTGCCTCTTAAGAACCAGAGACAAAGGCCAACCACATTCTTTATTACTCTTCTCCCTTCCTTCAGGTCGCTGGTCACATGTCACCTCCTTGGGGAGGCCTTCCATGACTGCTCTGTGCAAATAAGAATGCATCCCACTCCCTTCATTATTTATCCCTTTCCATGCTATACTTTTCTCAGTGTGCTTCTTGCCACCTGCTGCTGTGTTATTCTCACGCTCTTTCCTGGTTTTGTTCTCGTTCCCTGCTAGAATATAGCTGCCCATAGGCAGGAACCTTGTTTTTCGGCTCCGTGTTCTCCCCCAGCAGCTAATCAGTGCCTGGCATGTGGTAGGTGCCTTGACCTAATTTAACCTAACGCCCAGCAGATGCTCAATAAAAATTTCTGCCCTAAGGACAGACAGAGGTGCAGCTTCCTACTGGTACTGAGCTCCAGTGAGGCCACTGCACGTGTTGCATGGCAGAAGGCGCTCCCGCAAACTGCTGTAGCGAGTGGAAGAACAGGTGGCTGGTCAGAGGACAGGCCCACTTTAAATACTGTCTTTGCGCAGGGAGCAGTGGAGGCCAAAGCCAGAGGGTGCTTGTGAGTGCTGTGGCACCCTGCCCCTGCCCACTGGGTTGGCCGCTCCCCGTGGAGCCCCAGGGTCACTGCTGGACAAGTCTGGGAAAGCAGCACACCAGCTGTCGTGTGGCCACAGTAGATCCGCCAGCCCAGAGCTCGCCTGAGTGTTCGAGCTGCTTCTCTGTGCCTTCTGCAGCAGTTTTCCTCGCCTCGCTCTGTTCAGTGAGGGCAACAGGACAGGTTGCTCCCGCTCTCGGGGCTCCCCCTACTGGAGAGTAAAGGCAACAGCCTGCAGGTATGCCGGTAGCCAGGATGCAGAGCGCTAGCTGCGTCTTTCGGGAACTGCAGACCATCCGCAGGGTGGCCGTAGGGTCACCGGGCATGTTCACCACATTCTGTGTCCGCAGACACGCACTGCTGCCGCCTGTCTTCAGCTGCCAGCTTTTGAGACAGCAAATGCGCCGCGTCAGCACATTCCTTTGGAGCCCTGCCCCCTCCCGTGGTGGTGAAGACAGCAAAAGACAAACCCAGACGGACCCAGACCATTTGGGCATCACGGTGCTGCCCCGAGGGCGGCTGGCACCCTCCACTCTCCCTGCCATTTGCCCTACTTTCCTGCCCATCTCTCTACCTCCCTCCTCTTCTTCCTCGCCTTCTCCCCACACTTTCCCTTCTTCCTCCTCTTGTTTCTCCTTCTTGCTCTTTTTTTTCCCCTTTTCTTTTTTGCCTTCATTGTTCTCAATAATTGTCTCCCCTTCTGCAATGAAACCTCCCCACGTGGCTTGGCTTTGGTGAACACCTACTTTGTGAGAACTGTAAAGCGAGCCACATCTCAGCCTGCAGCAGTCCCCTCCACGGCCCAACAGGACTTTCCGCTGCTCTCTGCGTGCCACCTGGCTACCCTCAGAGGGCAGCCTGTGACTGCCTTTCTCGTGGATTCTCAACAAATTCCAGACAAGGGAAATTCTTGTCATCTGAAGATTTTTTTGTGTGTGTGATTGAGTGAAAGTGTGCAATCCAGTTTAAATTTGCATGCCCACCTATGTGTAGCTCCTACTGCTCTCCTTGCCCGGTGATAGCACACTTCTCCTTTCTATTCTATACATGTCATATCGTCTTAGCAATCTCCTGTCCCCTACTCTCCACCCTCTCTACTCCCCTCTAGTAAGAGGCCAGTAGGGTGACATCCTATAGATGCATCAAACCGTAAAGTGTGCACATGATGTGGTCACTCTTTGTCTCCATCTGAAGATATTTTATAAACAGTAGCCTTTCTCTTATGATCAGTAGAGCAATGCATAAGTAAAAAAAAAAAAAATCTACTGTCATCAAATTAATTCCAAGTCATAATGACTCTATAGGACAGAGTAGAATTGCCCCACAGGGTTCCAGGGGGCACCGGTTGGATTTGAATTGTCAGTCTTTCGGTTAGCAGCTGTAGCCCTTAACCACTCTGCCACCAGGTTTCCCTAAAAAACTTATATGTTTTATGTATTTTGTTTAAAAAGAACCTTGAGAGAATTCATTGTGACATCTTAAAAGGAAGGTATTTCTAAGGAAGTCTGGCATAAGCCAATTATCCATAGACCTGTTTTTGAATCTTTGCCCTGGAATGATCAGTAGGTTCAGAGACTTAAGCTGTTTAGAATCAGGACAAGCCATGACTAAACCCCCTCCTCCCACACAGACACAGACACAGACACAGACACACAAAAGCTATGACCATACACACACACTCTCTCTCTCTCTGTCTCTCTAAAACCTGGACTTCAGTCCGGGTGCACCCATGTAGGGACCCACAAATGCTTAAAGTCTGTGGCAGCTGTGACCAGCACCCTGCCAGAGCCAGTCAGATGCCTCTGAGATTGTGCAGACTGATGTCTCTCTCACCACTTACTGTGCCAACACACGCAGATTCCGATCTGCTCAGCTCAGCACAGCTGATCATACAAGCAGTGGGGCCACGGTTGTGACCAGGCTCAGGAAGGTTTCGAGAGTGGGGAGAATTAGACTCTCACAGGTTGGTGGCAGTAGAGGACAAAGGGCAAGGACAGGGTGTTTTCAGGGAGGAAAAGCAGACAGGTATAGCTGGGCCCAGGGGTCTGGAAGAAAGAGGCAGGAAGAGGCATCCGGGGCCCACCACGGACCACCTTTGCCCACTGCGGCAGTAGCCAAGTGCCATGTGCGCCATGCACTAGAGCTGTTTTAACTTTATCGGGAGCCCTCGAGGCCTTGGACAAGGACAGCAATGCCATCTCTAGCAGCCTGGGGTGAAGGGGATTCAGGAAGCAGGAGTGCTCTTCAGGAAGCTTCTCTGAAAAGCTGAACGAGCAAGAAGGGCTCTACCCCTCTGCATTGGCCGTGGGGGATGATGGGAAATGTTTACCAGGCAATTCCACGCCAGTGGACATGTGGCTATCTGCGCTGAGCACCCCCAGCTCACGCCAGCTCCTCCCTCTCTCTCCAGGACCAGCTCTCGGAGCCACGCTCCCCAGCCAACGGCGACTACAGGGACACTGGGATGGTCCTGGTGAACCCCTTCTGTCAAGAAACACTGTTTGTGGGCAACGATCAGGTGTCGGAAATCTAGCTGTGGCCAGCATAGCTCTGCTGTTCCCTACTGTTCATCTCTAAATTATATATACACAAATATATATATTATAAATATAACCTTTGTGTAACCCTGACTTACGGAGAAACATTTTCAGCTTTTTTTCCTAAGAATTGTCAACATCTTTTTTATAAGTGTGGTTTAAAGAACTTTACAGAATGATTCGTGGCTTTATAAAATAAAGGTATTTCTAAGCAAAGCAGTGGCATCGATTGCTTCTCTTGATAACAGTTCTTGAGCAATGGGAGTCCCAGGAGCCCCAATATTCTCCTGAAGAAACTTAAGTCCAGTTGAATGTTAAAATGGTCAGGCGTGTGACCCTCTGCGTGGTTTTTGAAGCTCTGATTCCCTGTGATTGGATGAGGCCCGTTTGCTCCTGCCTCGTGTGCACAGCGGTGAAGGGAGTCCGGCTGCCTGGGGGCCGGACAGCAGAGTCACCCAAAGAGGAGAAGGGAACACCTCTGAACTGGAAGACCAGAGCCCTGCAGCCGCACAGTAACACCAACTGCTGTGGCGTTCAGTTCTGTCCCAGATACCCAAGGCCAGCAGGAGCCAGGACATCAAGGCATCCTGTGGCCACGTGCTCCTACCAGCACACAGCTGGCGCCTTCAGGGCAGCCAGCGTTAAGTGTCCACTGTGCTAACTGCGGGACAGCCTTTCCCTGGTGGAAAAGCTTCCCTTTTAAGTCCTTTCCTGCTTCCCCACCACCACCACCCACACCTGCACTATAGCCTCATGCCTTTTTCCCAAAAGGGTTTGGACACAGATCCTGGCTGCCAGCTTCCAGTGCTTACCCTTTGTCAGGGAGCGAATGTATATTAAGGTTTCGGGCTTATCTGTTTTTTCAAAAGGCAGTCTTACTGTATCCCATGGTTGGGGTACGTCTATAATTTTAGGAACCTTCTTCCTGCAATCTTTAAAAAAAAGAGATTGCCAAAGTGAATCACTTGGGAGATGATACTGTTAACCAGCCCCTCCTCAGCATTTTAGGTCTGCTGGTGGGGTCAGCACAATGACTGACCCACCAGCTCTGTGTTTTCTAGAAGTTGCTGCCCTCTGTCTGGGGTCAGCTGCCTGCATCTCCCACCCTACAGTGCGTCCAGATAGCCAACAGGGATCAGAGCCTCAGAGGCACAAGAAGGACTTCCAGAGATGGACAGCTTGTCTATTGTTTTTTTAATAGATAGTGGCTGGGAGAGAAGATAACTGCTTTAACTCTTCCTTTCTCTAAAAGAGAAGTAGTGTGATAGTATATTTTGAATATAGATGCTATTATAGTTGGATTGGGAATTGAACTTGAATGTTGATTCATATGTTGGTGTCGTTGCTGTGGTCTTTTTATCATAATTTTTTCCTGTCTTCTTACATTTCCCTTTTAAAAATATATATATGGCCTTCGAAAATGTGTGTTCTCAATGTTGTATGGACTGACTTAACCTGTGTTTGGTGGTTGTCTCTCTTCAAGGACTCTTGGGCCCACAGAGAAGCAGGTTAAATGCTCTGAGATTCATTCTCTAACATGCTGCTGTCTGGCTTTTTAACTTTACGGTATTTCTGTTAACTATTGCATTTAACGTATCTGTGTGTGTATGTGTGCGTGTGTGTGTGTAGAGACAAATCTGTAAAGTAAAATTTATATATAATATATGTAATCAAAGGTACATATGTTATATATACGTATGTGGATGTATGACTTATTTTTCCTGATCCACAGAATACAGCTACTATGTATATATAAATAAACTTATTTTATTAGCCAGAGGATTAAGTGGTTAATACATTTTGTGTTCTTTTCATTTTAACCTGACTTCCTTAAGTGGCACACACACTGCCTTATGTCCATCTCAGAAACAGAGAAGGCTTAGGTCAGACACTGGACTAGACTAGGAGTCAAAAGAGGCAGCTCTACTCCTTTCTGCAGAGGAGACCTTGGCCAAGTCATTGAACTCACGGGGCCCTCATAAAATCAGGGTACTGGCCACTTGCAGGGTACGTGATGGTACTTGCAGAACTGTGCAGTGCACCCCAGTGGCAGTCCATGTGAACTCTGTAGCCTGAAAACTCCATGGAGAAGCCAATGAAATAAAGCACGGAAGCCACACCTTTGGGACCCACTAGAAGCTGGCTCCCACCCCCTTCTCACACTTCATGTCTGTTCGCACATTGCAGGATCCGGGATGAATCCTCAGCTCTCCAGAGTAAGACTTAGGTGCAGTGAATTTAGGTCCAGGTTGTCATGCCTTGGGGCAGGTGGCTCCTTTCTGTCCCTGGAAAAGTAACTGAGGGGTCACCCATGACAACATGACTATGGAATCCTAAATTGGAGTTCCATTAGAAAGCCTGGGGGTGCAGTGGTTAAGCACTAGGGCTGCTAACCAAAAGTTCAGCAGTTCAAATCCGCCAGGCAGTCCTTGGAAACTCTCTGGAGCAGCTCTGTCCTGTCTGTAGGCTTGCCACGAGCAGGAATCAACACAGCAGCAGTGGATTTGATTTGGATTTTAGAAAGTTAGGTAGAAAACCTCTCCTCATTGTTCTTAGTTGTTTTCCAGCAGATGAGGTGACAGAGCTGTAGAAAAGGCCTGTAGCATAGTAAGTCGCCAACATGCATCAGACCTGAACTTGCTGGGGATGCCTTCTCGAGCAGCAGGGCAGTGGGTAGGATGCAAGGTCCAGAGAAGTGAGGGAGCCTGCAGCTGAGCTGGAGCCCACCCAGCTTGATGGACCCTCTACCACCCCAGCCTGTCTCAAAGACAAGCCTGTGCACCCTGCCGTCAGGAAGGGGGTGACAGGGCAGGGATGAGAAGAAACTAGGCCAGGATTGAGGAGGGTAAGGAAGCAGCAGGCCCTGGGTCTGTCTCTTTTGAGCTCCCAGGGCTGCATGCACGCTGAGACCCCCGAGCACAGACAGGCATGAGACAGGGCCTGGAGCACTTGGACGGAGTGCTGGCTGAACCCCTCACTAACCAGCTAAATACTCTTACACCTCAGTTTATTCGTCTGTGAAATGGGGCTGCTTGAGATCTGCCTTGCCTTCCCATAGGCAGTGGGACCCTGTCAGCGCAGGTGGCCGATTACACAAACCCAGCCCATCCACCCCCGTGGCCTGCACTGATGAGTCTCCCCTCCCCAGCTGAGTAAACAGGCAGGCCGGGCACGTGAGCCAGCGCCTGTCTGCGGCAGCCCTGGGCAGGGCCTGTCTAGGCAAATGATGGAAGCTCCCGGAAGCAGCAAACAAAGCAGCAAGGGGGCGGAGGAGCTTCCAGAGAGGTCCGTGGCCAGGCCAATGGGACCAGAATCCAAAAGCCACCGGACTCTGTAAGCCAGCAGAGGCAGAAGGGGTGATGAGTGAGAGGCGGGTGGTGGTGGACGCACCCACCGGTGCTAGCTTCAGCATGTCCCTCCACAGGCGCAGGGCGTCCTTCCGGGGGACTCAGTCATCATCTCCCCTGGAGGGTACCCTGGGCTCCAGGGCCAATGTCGGGGGCGGCCTGGTCCAACCACCTATGATCTACATAGGGACAGCACCCACTGGGAGCATCGGTAGCCAGGGTGCCCACATGACCTGCCGGGCCCTGGGCATCAGCAGTGTCTTCCTGCAGGGCCTCCGGAGCTCAGGCCTGGCCTCTGCACCAGCTCCGGGCCTGGAGGGGGACCGCGACGCTGCAGAGGACTTGGGGGGCTGCCTGGTGGACTACACGGCCAAGGTGCGCACCCTGGAGCAGGTCATCCGGGAGCTGGAACGGCAGCTGCGGTCTCACCTGGAGAGCAAGGCAGCGGGCTCAGGGAGCTGGGGAGCCCTCCGGGCTTCCTGGACCAGCAGCTGCCAGCAGGTGAGTGCCTGGCCCCAGCCACATGGGCAGAGGGCCTGGGGGGCAGGCTGAAGGCTGCCTGTGGTACTGTCTCTAAGAAGCCTGAGGGCTGGGGCCAGGGAGAGGGGAGTGAGGGATCCGAGGCTCAGGAAGCTGACCACAGACGCTCACACTTTTCATGCTAAAAATGCTACTAATTGTAATAATAACAATGGTCACAATGGCCACTGTTTCCTGAGACTCCCTAGGGACCAGACCTGCGCCAGTTCATGCGTGCACTTTTCTCCTGTGATGCTCACAGTGTAGGCAGTGAACCCCTCAGACGAGAAACCCCATCTCGTAGAAGTTAAGGAGCATGCCCATGATGGCACAGCTAACTGGGAGTTGGAACTGACACTGGAACCTGAAATTTTCCATCCTCAAAGCTTGCGCTTGTCACATTATCCTGGACTGCCTGTGTCAGCTTTTACTGTTGTAGTTATATGTTGTCGCATTGATTCCAACTAATAGAGGAAGGATTTGTCAAGCCGTCATCAAATTCAATACCACTGAATGGATGCGTGTTAAAAAGTCGGGGAAAATGGAGTGTATTCCTGTACCCATCTAGAGCCACACTGTCCAAAAGAAATGTAATATGAGCCACAGAGACCATTTCCAGGTTTCTGTTATCCACAGAGTAACCTTGGTGGGGCAGTGGTTAAGTGCTACAGCTGCTACGCAGAAGATCGGCAGTTCAAATCCACTAGGCACTCCTTCGAAACTCCATGGGGCAGTTCTACTCTGTAGGGTTGCTATGAGTCAGAATTGACCCAACAGCAGCGGGTTTTGATTGGTTGGTATTATCTAGAGTTTTAAAAAGAAGTATAAGGAAACATGAAATTCATTTAACATTATACCTCATTCAGCTCAATATATCCAAGATGCTATCATTTCAACGTATAATCACAAAGAAACAAAAGCTTTATATTTCAATACCTTCAGTGGCCCACCACCCATCTGTCAGTGTGTGGTGCTGTGGTGGCTTGCTGATGCAGGAAGGCCATCGTGGGCAAGTTTCCATGGAGCTTCCAGACTAAAATGGACCAGGAAGAAAAACCCTGGTGATCTACTGTCCTGAAAGTAGCAATTGAGAACCTCTTTGGTCACAGCAGAACCATTGTCCAACCCACCTACTGGGGACATCAGGAGGGACCAGTTGCTGGATGGAGGAGGACATCGCGTTTAGGTGTGGGGACCCTCAGGGAGATGGATGGTCACATTAGCCCCAGACAGACCTGAACGTAGTGGAGATGGTGACGCGGTCACAACATCAGGCTTTGAACTGCCAGCCTCTTGGTCAGCAGCTGTAGCACTTAAACAGTGTGCCACCAGCGTTTCCAGGCAACATTGCTCCTGTTGTATACAAGGTCACCTTGAGCTAGCAGCAAAACACAGCCACCTCTGGTGGCTCTTTTCTCCTGCTTATTGAGCAGAGGGCTCCGTGTTTTCATTTTGTGCTGGGACCCTCACATTACCTGGTCTGCCCTGGTCACAGGGTTACTGTATTATGAAGTTCTTTTCCAGTTCTGTCTCCTCCCGCGCCACAGCTGTGTCCCACCCTCCCCGCCACTCCTGCTAAGCGCTCAAAGAGACTGAAAACCCCCAGGCAGTGGGCATGGAGTCTGCAGACACCCAGCCAGCACAATTCTCAGGGAGTGTTTCCCTTTCAGTCTTGGTAGCGGCTCAAGACTCTTCTTGGCACAGAAAGGGTGCTGCTGAATAGCTGTGGTGGGAACCTCGGGACCTTCCATTCTCAAATAGACAAAACGCACGCTTGGAACTCGGCAGCCTCGGTGCTGCAAAGAGGAGAGAGGATGGTGGAGAAGGCACTGTCCACACAGATGCGTCTCAGACTGAAAGGAAGGCTCTGGGGCCAGCAGGAAGGGAAAGCTGGCTGGGGAAGAAAGGGACAAGTGGTGAGCTTTAAATTGTCACCACTCCAGTTAAGAAACAAGGACATTAGTGGTCTCTTCCTGAGAAAATCTCAGCTTATACCTCCAGTGGCAAAAGCTGGCAGTGGGAGAGACGGGCAAATCTAAACTAGGAAAGGTAAGAGGATGGGAATTTAAAATGGACCTGATTTGAATATTTTTCCTGCTGTTCGTCTTCCCTGTTTCCATCCATTGCAGGGAGGTAGCCCCTGCTCTGGGACCTGCCTAGTGGGAGAAACTGCTGGAAATTCAGGTGATCTAAATCAGGGCCAAGTTTCTATCCTCACAGAACCTGTGGCCCTAGGACCTGTTTTTTTCTGTCTCCTTTTCTAAACAGGAAACAAGAACCATTCCTCTACTGGGTGAAAAAGAAACACAGCAGGGTCCTTGTTCACAATTCACAACCTGGTGTCCTTGAAAAGGGGGGGAATAACCATGCTATTCTTAGCATCTGTGCACCCTGAATTAAATGATGCTTTTACCCTAGACAAATCCATTCTATTTCTTTTTTTCTCCCTATTTTCTTTTTTCTCCAAATTTATTTTTCTTAATATTTTATTGTCATCAAGTGAAAGTTTACAGTCTAAGTCAATTAGCCATACAAACCTCTCCCCACACACTTCCATGCAACTCTAGCAGGTCTCCTAGCCCTGTGACAGCACACTACTGATCGTGTTCATCTAACCAGCTCCTGTCTCCTCTTCTCCACCCTTCCATCTCATTTCTATAGATGAGCTGCTCAGATGACTTCCTGTCTGATAGTCCAGTCTGATTGTTGTCTGAAAAGTTGTCTTTGGTACTGGTTTCAGCTCTGGGCTAGCAGTGAGTCTAGCAGCCATGTTCTTGGGGAACCCTCCAGGATGTCAGACCATCACATCTATTCTTTTGATAGAAGTCTAGATCTGCACCCCTGTTTTTCTCCCATTACAACAAAGAGTCTTTATTGTGTTTCCTGTAAAGGCAGACCTTGGCGGTGGCCAGGTACCATTTAGTTCTTCTGGTCTCATGTTGATTTAATCTCTGAGTCATATGGCACCTACTGTTTCCCAGGCTTATAGTTTCCTCCTGTCTTTCATATCCTTTGTGCTCCTCTGTTCCAGGTGGATTGAGACCAGCTGATGTTCCTTAGATAGCAGTTTGCTAACTTTTAAGACCCCAGACACCATGCACGAAAGTGACATCCAGAACAGTTTCTAAAAAAAACCTTAGTTATGCGAACTGACCTAGACATCACCTGAAAGGATTATCCCTAGATCCCTGCCCCTGCTACTCTGACCTTCAAAGTGTTGGTTTGTATTTACGAAACCTCTTAGCCCTTGGAATAGTCCAGCAGAGTTGATCTCCCGTCTACAGCATTCAGCCTATTTCTTGATAAATACAGTTGGTTTGGTCAGAGCAGGCCAGCAAGTCCGTTACTCAGCCTATCTATAAAGGATACTATAGTATCATTAAAAATACAACTGCCAGGAGAAAAATATGTTCAGGAGAGTTTCCCTTAGGTAGAGTGGTGTGTAAGACTTCAAAAAATATTTGGATAAGCCAAGAGAGGGAAGAGGGGCATAAGGTTGCCCTAAAGGAAGTTGGTCAAGTAATATTAAAAAAAAAGGAAAGAAATCCATTGCGTTCTAGTTGACTCTGACTCATGGCAACCCCATATGCTTCAGAGTAGAACCCCAAGTTTTCTTGGCTGGGATCTTACAGCAGCACATCATCAAATCTTTCTTCTGTAGCAGGGCCAGGGGGATTTGAACCTCCGAACTTTCAAACAGTATGCAAGAGCTAACTGTTTGTGCTACTCAGGGTTCTTGGCTAAATTACTGGCTAAGAAAGGTGGCTTCTGATTTCCTGGAGGCTCTTGGTTTGCTGAGTTGAGTGTGTCTAGGATGGAGCAGAATTGTTTCTGAAAATGAGGAGAGACTGAGTCATCCACTGGGGCTCTTTCTGTGGCCTTCCCACATGTCATACTCAGTCCCTCTTAAAATCCCTTATAATCAGCTGAAATTAGTTGTCATTGCATTGACCCAGACACATGGCAACCCTGCAGATGTCAGAGGAAAAATGGGCTGCATAGGATTTTCAATGGCTAGTTTTTCAGAAGTAGATCACCAGGTCTTTCCTCTGAGTCACTTCTGGGTGGACTTGAACCCTGAACCTATTGGTTAGCAGCCAAATTATTAACCATTTATACCACCCAGTGGATTAAAAATGTGAGGCCCATCTTGAACAAGGGATCAAGGGTATCCATATAGTGAAAAATAGGGAGATGTGTTTCAAGGACTGAGGGTTTTAAAATAGGCCTGAGCGCAAACTTTAAGCCCTTTCCGTCTTCCTTCATGTAGTAACTTGAATTAAATACTTCATTGATCTCTGGAGATAATGACCTTGATCGAAGTTATTCGTTGATCACTCTCTCTGTGTTCTCATCTGAATAATGAGAATATTTGGATATTTCCTTGATACAATAAAATGCCATTAAAGGGGAAATATTAGAGGCCTTCCTGCAGAAGCAGGAAGACGAAAGAATGCCTCTGTTACTTTATAACATTGGTTAGAGGTAGTAGTCATGTAATGAGATCAGAAAAAGCAAGGGGAGACAGAAGAAATGGAAAAAGAGAAAGTTATCTGGATTTGCAGAAAGTATATTTCTGAAAAATCTAGAAGGATCAACATAAACATCATACAGTAAACAATGAAATAATTTTATGAAGGTGATTTTCAACCCAAATCCATTACCATGGAGACAGTTCTGAGTCACAGTGACCCTAGAGGACAAAGAAGAACTGCCCAACAGGGTTTCCAAGGCTGTGAGTCTTTACAGAAACAGACTGCCACATCTTTCTCTTGCAGAGCAGCGGGTGGGTTCAGTCTCCAACCTTTTGGTTAGCAGCTGAGCACATTAACCACTAGGCCACCAGAGTGGTCCCTAGAAGTGAGAATAGTGAGACTTTGTTTCTCTCATTTTGGACATGTTACCAGGGAGGACCAGTCCCTGGAGAAAGACATCATGCCTAATAGAGGGTCAACTAAAGAAAGGGAGACCCTCAACAAGATAGACTGACACAGTGGCTACAGCGAGGGGCTCCAGCCCAGCAATGAGTGTCAAGAAGGCACAGGACTGGGCAGCGTTACGTTCTGTTGCACGGGGACAGACTTGATAGGACCTGACAAAGGAACAGCAGAATTTGATGGCCGTCATATATACAAACAAAAGATACAATTGATGATAAATTTTCATTTACAATAGCAAAACTTAAAATGCCTATAAATGAGAAATGTCCAAATGTCCAAAATCTTTGTAAGAGAAACAAGCAGACCCTCCTGAAATGCACAGAAGTCAGTAGTCTTGATCAAATGGAAAGAAACAAGCCAGCCAAGTAAGCCAAGTGCCGTCGAGTTGGATCCAATTGTTCTTAAAAAGACAGTAGCATGAAGATACCAGTTCTCCATCAGTTAGTTTATACATTTGATGCAATCCTAATTTTTAAAATACTATAAATTTCTTTCTTTGCCAAGAACTAGACTAGTGGTTATAAATTTGATTTGTAAAAACTAAAAGGCAAGTATAGGCAAAAAAGAAAAATGGAAACACATATGTGTGGGAGGTACAGCTGCACAGACAGTGCATCACAGGAGAGCAGAGTGGACAAGGCACTGTGGGAGATCACGAGTGTCTTCTTACAGAAGTATCTGAGCCAACAAACTAAGACTTGCTGCAAGCATAATCAAATAATGGATCCAGCAACGATCATCCGATGGCCACTAGCACACACCCCCCGATGGAGTACACCCACATCTACGAGGCAGTCTCACCAACAGTGATAATAGAAACCAAGTATGATTAAACTTCTAGATAACACAATTAATTGATAGAAAATACAACAATCAGATGAACATGTTAATTGACATCATGGGAATAAAATCAGGGACATCAAGATTATGGAAAGCTATAGGAAAAAAAGACCCAACTTTTTTCAGCAAGTGAATTACAATGAAAAAAAGAGAGATGGCTAGAGAAACTTATACATTGAAAGAAACCTATGAATTGAAAGAAACCAATTGAAACACATGGGCTTTATTTAGATCACTATTCAAGTAAACTATTAGAAAAGACTGAACAATTAAGGTAAGATGGACACTGAGGATATTCGGCAATATTGAAAATTACTTCTAAAATGTAGTAGTGATAGTGAGATCATGTATTTTTAAAGCACTCTTATCTTTTAGCAGTATATATTGAAGTATTTGAAGAAGAAGTAATATACCTGGAATTTGTTTAAACTACTCCGGGGTAGAGTAGAAGTATGCAGGGAGGCAGGTGAAGCAAAATTCTTGTTGTTGATGATGCATGCCATGGAGTCCATTCTGAGTCATTGCTACCCCAGGTGCAGAGTAGAACTACTCCATAGAATTGTCTAGGCCATATTCTTGACAGAAGCAGATCACCAGTCTTTCTCCTTGGAAGCTGCTGAATGGGTTCTGTTTTAATCAGCTGGTGTTGCTCTAACAGAAATACCACAGAGTGGATGGCCTTAACAAGGAAAAGTTCATTCTTAACCCACTCCAGTAAGCTAGAAGTCCAAATTCAGGATGTCTGCTTCAAGGGAAGGCTTTTCCCCTTGTTGACTCTGGATGAAAGTCCTTGTGTTGCATCAGTCTTTGTTCAGGGAGCATCTTAGCCCAGGAACCTCAAGTCTGGAGGACGCACTCTTCTCCCAGTACTGCTTTCTTGAGGGTGTGAGGTTCCCCACTCTTTGCTTGCTTCCCTTTCCTATTACCTCTTGTAGGATGACAGGATTAAGGGTGGTACAAGCCATACTCCAGGGAAACTCCCTTTACAGTGGAGCAGGGAGGTGACCCTATGAAGGGATTTATAGTCCCACCCTAATCCTTGAACATACAGCATAGGAAAATCACAAAATAGAGGACAATCTCAAAATACTGGGAATCATAGCCCAGCCCCACTACTACACATATTTTTGGGAGGACACAATTCAATCCATGACAGGTTCCAACCACCAACCTTTTGGTTAGTTGCCAATTGCTCAACCATTACATGACCAGGACTCCTTGAAGTGAAGTTAGCCAGACATTTACAATCACGGGAGCTAAAGAATGGGTATGTGGTGCTTTTATATCATTCTCTCCTCTCCTGCTTAAAATTTTCATAATAGAAAAGAAGATATAATACCTATTTCATAGTGCTGGTCTATAGTAGTACATGTGTGTAATTGCATGATATATAATTAATGCCTAATTGATGTTTTTGGAATTGAATAAACTTGAAGACACATGTATAAATGGGTGGCAACATAAGATGAGGTTCCTGAGTGGTGTGAACAGGCACTTGACTAACTGAAAGGTTGTCTGTTTGAATCCACCCAACACCCTGATGGACATGGTTCTACTCTGACAGACATAGGGTTGCCAGGAGTTCAAATCAACCCAGTGGGTTTGAATTGGGGGGGGGTGTGGACGGGGGAGTTGTTCTATGCAGTAGAATCAATTTCAATTCATAATGAACCTGTGTACAACAGAAGCAAACCCTACCCGGTCCCGCACCATCCCCACAGTCAGTGCTGTGCATTGGTGTATTTGAGCTCACTGTTGCAGCTACTGTATCAATCCATCTCAGCGACGGTATTTCTCTCTTTCACTAACCCTGTACTGCACGAAGCGTGATGTCCTTCTCTAGGAAATGGTCCCTCCTGATGACGTGTCCAAAGCACACAAGAAAAATCTCGCCATCCTCACTTTGAAGGAGCATTCTGGCTAGACTTCTTCTGAGGCAGACTTGTTTATTCTTCTGGCAGTCTGTGATCGATTCAATATTCTTCACCACCCCTGTAACTCAAAGGCATCAATTCTTCTTCACTCTTTTGTGTTCATGTCTAGCTTTCTCACGCATATGAGGTGACTGAGGACTGAAGATACCATGACTTGGGTCAGGTGTACTTTAGTCCCCAAAGTGACATCTTTGCTTTTTGACACATAAAATAGGTCTTTTGCAGCAGATTTGCCCAGTGCAAATCTTGATTTCTTGACTGCTGCTTCCATGGGTGTTGATTGTGGATCCAAGTGACATGAAATCCTTGACAGTTTCAATCTTTTCTCCATTTATCGGGATTTTGCTTATTGGCCCAGTTGTGCTATGCTGAGGTGGCTTATGCACATGTATTCATGAGCTGTTCAACCCTCAAAGACTGGGTGAGTTTAGAGAAGAAGCAGGGTATTGACTAGTCCTCAGTGAGGCTGAATGTGAGGCACAAAGACCATGGCCGAAGATGGAGCTTCAGTGCAGGTCCCGTGTAGACACTGTAGATTCTGAGGAGTAGGTAGGTGTGGCCATCTGTGTATGGCACAGGCTTCCTCACCAAGCCCAAGCTCTTCAGGTTACCGCCCTGTCTCCTTGACCTCTGTTTGGACAGCCTGGTTCAGTGAGGCTATACCATGGCACATAGTAGGTGTTCAACAAGTAGTTGGGCCATGAGAGCTGAGTATGGAACTGGAAGCTCAAGTTTTCACTCTGGGACCCTAAAGAGAGATCTTCTTTTTAAATAATTTACTTATTTGGTCATTGAGAATATACACAGCAGGGCACACACCAATTCAACAGGTTCTACATGTACAATCCAGGGACAGTGACTACATTCTTCAGCTGGTACAGCCTTTCTCACCCTTCTTTTCTGAGTTGTTCTTCCTCTATTAACATAACCTCACTGCCCCCTAAGTTTCCCATCCAATCTTTCAAGTTGCTGTTGTCAAATAGACTCCATACAGACAGTGATTAAAAGAGCACAGTGTTCAAGGAAGACCTTGTTTATTAAACCAAAACCCAAACCTATTGCCAACAAGTTGATTCCAACTCATAGCAACCTTTTAGGACAGAGTAGAACTGTCCCACAGGGTTCCCAATGAGTGTCGGGTGGATTCAAACCACCAATCCTTTGGGTAGCAGCCAAACTCTTAACCACTATGCCAGGGGTTTGTTCTTTACCAATTAAGCTAGAATATTCTTTGCTTTTAAGAAGACTTCAGGGGATGTTTTTGACACAAGGTTTAGGCTTTACAAATTATCTCAGGGCAGTACTTCTGGGTGTTCATGTAGACTCCATGGCCCCCAAAAGTCTGGAGTCCGTAAGAATTGAAATCCTGCTGTGCGTTTTCTTCCCTTTGATCAGCATTCTTCTATAAAATCTTTGGTGAAAAATATTCAGTAATGGTAGCAAGGCACCATCCACTTTCTTCTGGTCTCATGGCAAAGGAGACAGGTATTCCTGGAGGCAATTATCCACAGATCCTGTTTCCTTTTCCTCTTCCCGACTAGCCGTCTTCCTCTGTTGAGAGAGAGCTTCTTTTCAATCTCAGATCAGACATGAAAGATAGGAAACAACCTAAATGTCCGATGTAAAGAAGTAGTTGCCTCAGAATCCCTCACTGCTGTAAGAACAAGAAAGCTCTTTACACAGCCATGTGGAACAAGTTTTGTTGCCTAAAAGGGCAAGTTACAAATCTCTGGTTATGCTTTCCTACTATTTCTATTAAAAAAAGAAAAAGTAGAATAGTGGTTACCAGTAACCGGGAGGGAGAACAGAATGGGAGTTGAATACATACTGAATTTCTGTTTGGGTGTTGGAAGTTCTGGAATCAAAAAGTGGTAGTGGTCCCACAGCAGTGTGAGTGTAATTCACATCAAACAACTGTGCACTTGAAAATGGTTAAAATGGCGAGCTGTATGTTATTCTGGAGATATTTTACCACAGTTAAAACAAAGTGGGAGACCAGACTCTCTAGAAGCATGTACAGGGGAGACGGGAACTGGGTAACTAGACAGAGGAGCAGGATAAGATTGGCTTTTAGCTATATTCTTTTTTACTGTTAGAATGTTTTGTTTTAAGAAAAATGTGAAGCCATTAGTAGAACCGCTGGCAACAGTGCATTACTGGGGATTGAGGACGGTAGGGCCCAGTCACTTGAGGTGCCAGCGAAGCCCTCACAGAAGCGAAACCTACTGATGGGTCCCAGTGTGAGAAAAGGCCGGCCGTCTCAAGAACCACCTCTCATATAAAAATTCCAGCAAAATTAAAATTCTGCATACAAGAGAAATGGAGAGGCCGTGGTGGTGCAACAGTTAAGCACTCAGCTGCTCACCAAAAGGTCAATGGCTTGAGCCCACCACCAGCTCCCTGGAGAAAAAGACCTGGTAATCTACTGCTGTAAAGACCGCAGCTTTGGATCCCCTGTAGGGGGAGGGGCAATTTTATTCTGTCATATAGTGTCACCAGGAGTCAGAGTCGATTCAATGGTACCCAACAGCACCAAGACGAATACGAAAGACCTTTCCATGGGCTCTTCTCCCACCCAAATTCAAACTTAATCCAGCATCAGGCAAAAGTGCCTGGAACCAACGTGGTACACTCTTTACGGAGAAATACGGGAAGAATGGCTGAAGCAAGCAGAATGACAGGCAGAGTCCTTGGCGTTTCCCCAGAGGGTTTGTGCTGATCCACCCAAGTTGAGGACTCAATACAGGACAAATAAAACCTAGTTTATCGCCATTGTCTGGCTGGCGACAAGAGCATAAAGGCTCATTTATCTGGTTGTAACCAACCCGGTGGAGCTGACTGTCACAACGGCATTATTCAGCAGAAATGAGAAGTTATTTCAGCTGTTATCAGTAGGTAATGAAAAGCAGTGACAGGGAGTGGAAAATTCCATTACAAAACTGACCTACTATTGGAAAACCACTTGTAATTTTTATGTATTATTTATTTCAGGGGCCAGTGAATAACCACCTAAATTAGTCTTCAGGAGAAACCTTCCAGTGTGAGAAGGAAATAGCATTACAGTGTGAGGACATAGAGAGAGGCTCCTTCCAGCAGGCTCTGGGCAAAGTTACACAAGAGTTGAAGTTCCCGGGCTGAACTGTAACTGCGCACACCTGCCCAGCCCACCCCTGACACCCATCTGTCCCCATCTCTGCTCTCTCAGCCCTCTCAGCCCCTCTTCCTCACTCCTGCCACCCAAAGCACTTCCAGGCATCCTCCCAGCCATAAATTGCATATTCATTCCTACCGCCCAAGTGAGCCCAGCCCCTCAGCTCTGCACCCCAGCCAACTCTTAACCCAGCTGGAGTCCTATATTCATGGCCACCACCCCTGCATCAGAGTACACCTGGGCTCCCCAGGGTTTTCAAAAGCTGAGCTTTTGGAAATGGACCACCTGGGCTTTTCTCCAAGATGGCTTTAGGTGGGCTTGATCACCACCCTTTTGCTAAGCAGCCTACCACTTGTTAGATGTACCACCAAGGGACTCCACCAGCTCTTCAACTAAAAAACCAAACCCATTGCTGTAGAGTCAATTCGGGCTCACAGAGTGGAACTACCCCATAGAGTTTCCAATGAGCATTTGCTGGATTTGAACTATCAACCTTTTGGTTAACAGCGGTAGCACTTAACCGCTGTGCCACCAGGATGGAGGAAAATTTATCTGGAAGATGAATGCATTGTATCTTACTTGCCAAAGACTCCTGGGCATGTCTCTGTTAATCTGCATAATGAAGACGGCAACGTCTCTGTCACCGTGTGGTTGTGAAAAATAACTGAGAGGTGGAGGTGGAACTTTTCAGGAGTTCCCTCCCTCCCTCCTCTTGGGAAGTGAATGACTTGTGGTGGTATTTCCAGCAGTCTGCAGGGGCTTGGGGGGTGTCCCCAGCACTCACAGTGCAGAGTGGGCCCCTGAGGCGAGGCCTGCTCCCCTCTGCCAGGCCAGGCAGCATGTCCAGCAGGCAGCCTAGGGCAGGTACCTGGATTCCTGGGATCAGGCTGTCCAGTTTCCAGCCACCCCCTGGAATGGGCACCAGCATTCTACAAGGTCTACAGGTTTGCCTGTGATGTAGCCTTTGAGAAAACACTTGAAGGTAAAATGCCCATAGCCTCAATCCTCGGCTACAGCCCTTATGTGTTTGTATTTGCAAATGTTCACAGGAACTCTTACTGTCTCTGTTGACCCTGCCATCCCTCAGGAAAGAGAAAGACAGGGTTGCTTATGCCTATTTTATAAAGAAACTGAGACAGAGACAACTACGTTCCTCACTGAGTTAATATCCCAGTCAAGAGACATTCAGCGTTGGTTCTAACCTCAAAAGTATTGCTAAAGACTGGTCACTCACCAGTTGTGCACTCCACTGCTGACTTTAGGGTCAGCAGTTTGAACCCACCAGCAACAATGAGGAAGAAAGACCTGGCGATTTGCTTTCATGAAGATAAAACATTGCTGTCGAGTCAATTCCAACTCATAGTGACCCTATTACAGCTTAGGAACTTCTAAGGGGTGGTTTCACTCTGTCACAAGGGGTCACTCTGAGCCAGAATCTACTAGGCCCCGACAGGAACAATATATTTCTTCTTTAGACTAGCATCAGTCTTGACAGAGCCAGTCAGCACAGGCCCCTGCCCGTGAGTTTAAGTGGGGGGCCGCGGCTGCTCTGCCTTCCTTCGCTGCCTCTTTTAATGGGGGAGAACCTGTCAAAAGTGGTGACTGATCCCCACCTAAGCACCACACTTGCTGGGGCTAACTACTATGATAGGGACTCAGGAGACTGGGACAGCTCCGGCTTCTTGTTAGACAGCTCAGATGTGGCATTTGAAAATTTAGTAACTGCACAGCCAGGAAACGGCAAAGCACCCCCCCCCCCCCGCCGCCGCCACCCTGGGGTTTGTGTTTTTCTTTTTCAGTGATTTTAATCCTCAGAAAAAATGTGCTGCGCCGTAGGCTCTCGAGGCGTAACATCGTTATCTGAGTGAGTTCAGGGCCTCCCTGTGCTGCGTGGCTCCAGTTCCCCCAAGTCACCCCACAGTGTCCACCTGGATGCAAGGAGGCGTCTGCCTACCACTCATCCCACCCTAGGTGTGTCTGAAGACCTCTCTATCCCTATCCCTATCCCTTTCAGGGTGGGCACCCCTTTACCACCTCTTTAACCCCAGACTGCCCAAAGAGCTGAAAGAATTCACTAGTAGCGGGCAAGAGACCCCAAACGCCACACTCCTGTGGGTCCCCGGTCTGAAAGCCCACAGCCAAAGACTTTAGAACAACTGGAAGGTGGGCACAGGTTTCCTAGCTTGCTGCAGCAAGGGAGAAACACCCTAAAAGCACTCACAGCATCTCAGGAAGAGAGAGACGGGAGGGGCTGATTAAAAGATTTGGGTTTGTGCTGGGTGAGTTGGGGAAGGCTTCTGAAGGGAGCACAGATTTGTTCTGCAATGAATGCTGAGAGGAAGTGGGAGCAGCTCGATGGCTAGAGTCTAAATGCTCTTCCCCAGGAGGCAGGGGAATGTAGCAGACATAGAGTGGTTGTTGGGAAGGAAGCAACCGTCATTCCTCTAGAGTCATCTGAGGGGAGGATGCTGGTTTTCTGTGGTTGCAGGGTGACCTTGCCTGTGTGTCCAGACATAATCCTGAGTGGCCTTCCCATGATCGCAGGGCGACCTCGGCTGTTACCAGATGTTTTGTGAATGTTTATGTTTGGTTGAGGGTAGTAGGGCCTGTCAGCTGCCAGCTGTTAGGGCCATGATTTTACCTCCTCAGTCTCTTCATCCAAGTGATGGGAGGCTGGGGGCGTGTGGAGGCAGAGCTGGAGAGTTGTGGGTCTGCCAAACGCTTGTGGCCTCGTGCCTCACAGATGCGCAGCTGGCCATGTCCCTGGGACCCGCAGTCACCCTCCCTGCTCTGGGAGTCTCCCCAGGCAGCTGTGCTTAAGCTATGGCAAAAGCCACTGCTGTTGAGTTGATTCTGATTCATAACAACCCTATAGGCAAAACTGCCCCATGGAGTGTCCAGGGAGCATCTGGCAGACTTGAACTTTCAACCTTTTGGTTAACAGACGTAGCTCTTAACAGGGTTTCCACTTACGCTATAAAAAACCAAAACCAGACTCACTGCCACTGAGTTGTGTCTGACACATAGTGGTCAGAGTAGAACTAACTGCCCCATAGAGTTTCCAAGGAGCACCTGGCGGATTTGAACTGCCAATCTTTTGGTTAGCAGATGTAGCACTTAACTCACTATGCCACCAGGGTTTATAGAGGGATGGAGAAGGGCGGTATGGTGGCCCCAGCTGGAGCTGAGGTCTGGGCCAAGCTTTATCCTTACCAGACGTGCAGCAAGAGTCAGTGTCTCTATGTTGTTAAGTGCCAGCCCCTTGATCTTGGACTGAAGCAATCCCAGAACTGTCCTAGGCTTTCCTGAGCTGTGGTCTGGTGGTATAGTTATATAAGTGCTATGTCTGCTAACCAAAAGCTCAGCAGTTCGGATCTGCCAGGTGCTCCCTGGAAACTCTATTGGGCAGTTCTACACTAACCTATAGGGTTGCTATGAGTCAGACCCAACTCTATGGCAGTGGGTTTGGTTTGGGTTGGGGTTTAGTCTTTATGGGACTTGATCACCAGGTCTTTCTCCCATGGAGACACTGGGTGAGTTCAAACCTCCAGCCTCTCAGTTACTAGCCAATGCTTAACCACTGCACCACCAGACTCCTCTTCCTTATCTACCAACTAAGGGAAATTATTCCTCCCTCCTTGGATAACTGTGAGGACTCTGGGAAACAAAGTATGCAAACTAGAAAGTAAGACGCAGAAAGAACAAACTTAGCCTCGTCTACTCCCTACTGTCTCTGTAGCACCTAGACTGGTGCCTGACACATAGTAGGTGCATAATAAATATTGGTTAAATGAACAAATGGGAGTGCCTGGCAACATATCAGTTGAGTTGTTGTTAGGTGCTGCACAACAGAACGGAACATTGCCCTGTCCTGCGCCCTGCCTACAATCATTTTTATGCTTAAACCACAAACAAAGCCCATGGAAGCAGCAGTCAAGAAATCAAAAGATGCATTATATGGGGAAAATCTGCTGCAAGGGACCTCTTTAAAGTGTTAAAAAGTAAAGATGTCACCTTGAAGACTAAGGTGCACCTGACCCAAGGTATCAGTTGAGTAAAGGCAGCTATTTTTTTTCATGTTGCAATCGTGACTTAAAAAGTTTTGTGCTATTTCCTTAAGTGTCATTTTAAAAGGTTCCAGAAATACCAATATTTCCCTACCTAATCTGTTCCACTCCCAATTCGCTTTGTACTTGAAATCAGACCCCAAATGATAATCAAACCGAATGCCATAACTTAGGGTTCAGAAAGTCAAGCGTGGTCCCAAGAGCCCAAAGAGGTACGGTAGTACAAAAATCAGTTACCACTGAGTCGATTCTGAATCACACCAACCCTGTGTGTGTCAGAGTAGAACTGTGCTCCATAGGGTTTTCAATGACTGATTTTTCAGAAGTAGATCACCAGGAGTTCTTCTAAGACACCTCTGCAGGGACTCATCCCTCCAAACTTTGGGTTAGCAGTCAAGTGCATTAACTATTGCTACCACCCAGGGGTTTCATTCATCCAGTAAAAACACAATAAATGGTCACTAAGTTGCTGTGTGACCTTAGTTACTTCTCCTCTCTGAGCCTCAGTTTTCTCAACTGTTAAAGGATCCGATCAGCCCTGTCACATAGTAGGCCTGATATCAACACTGACACCAATACTGACATCTCCCTGCAAAAATGCAGGGATAGGCCAACATTCTCTTCCATGACTCCAGTCACACACGGTGGTCATTTGGCCATGCACAGGTGACCACTGCCTTCACTTAAGCTGCTAATTGGTTGAACTGCCCTGAGGAAAAATTCCTTTCCCTCTGAGGTGCCTTCTCTGAAAAATGAGTAGGTTCTCCAATCTCCCAAGCCTGGAGCTATAGACATGTCCCTGTCACTCACTGTCCCTGAGAAGCTGGTGAATCCTAAAGAGGAAGCAGCCTCCACTGAGCCCATCTCCTGGTGCTATAGGGCCCTGGCTGGTTGGCGAGCTGGGGCTGGGCCCATGGGCCACCACCTTTATCCAAGGGTCAGGTAACCTGTACCCCAACACTGACAAAACAGTAGTTGTATTAAGTTCCCACACTTGCCCGAATAAGTCTCAGGTCTGGCCAACTGGCAGTGAAAGGGGTAACTGGCTAGAAAAGGGTTTACTGAGAGAGTTCAAAGCTTACATACCTCACCCAAATGACAAACCCTAGATTAAATTAAACCAATGAGCTGCTGGAATTTCCAACTCAGACAACTCCCAACCAAGCTAGGGCTGGATACACATGAACCTCTTTTCCTCTTCTCGGAAACACCCCATCATAGCCCCAAATCACCCCACTGCTGTAACTTGGGGCTTGCAGGATAGACTTAGAACACACAAAGTCAGGTGTGGACTGTGGCCATTCCTAAAGTTGACACCCAGCGCAATATCCAGCACAAAGGAAGTGCAGAAGGAGCAAATGAGTGGAAGAGAGGGAGGGAGGGAAGAAAGATGGAAGAGAGGAAGACAATGAGTAATGTGCTAGGTTAAAACTCGGGCTTTGCCATTCACCAACCTCGTGACCTAAGACAAATCTCTTAACATCTTTAAATTTGAAAAACTGAAGATAATAGTGTTCACCCCACAGAGTTGTTGTGGGGGTTAGAACAGGTACTTCACTTACAGCGCTCAGCATAGTACTTGGCGATGGTAAGTACTGTGGTGGTCACTTGTGTCATTATTTATAGCTATGAAGCCACTTGAAATCTCTGCCACCCTCTGCCCAGCCAACTCAGTAGTACGCATAAGGAAGGGCTTGGCATTTGCACGGGACCACACAGGAACAGTCCTCTGGTATCTGGAGTGCATTCTGCTTTGTGGCAGAAATCCCAGTGTGGCTTCCAGGCCAGATCAAAGCCACCGGAAAGCCCCTTTTGAGATGACAGTCCCCACCTGCAGCCTCTGACCAGGTTCTCTTGGCAAGTGGCGCCACCTGCTGGCTGATCTGAGGATTGTCTTGCATGCCTAGTCACCAGGCTGCAAGATCTCGTTTGGGTCAAGTGCTGGATTCATAGACATAATCATCCCCTCATTGCCAAGGCCATCCTGATCCTGACAGGCCAGCAACTCTGTTCCTACTACCCTGCCGTTGCTTCACTCATGTCCGAATTTCCATGACAGCTCCCAATTGCCTGAGGACTATAAATCAGTTGTGAAATTGCCCTCCGCCCTGACACTTGGCAGATTTTAGCCAGCAGGTCTGCTCCTATCCTCTTCTGCTTCCATTTATGATGAAAGAAACCTCCCTACTCTTTCTTCTTTCAGCTGCATTTTGCATTTGCTCTAGGTTTTAGGCCCCAACTTGAATTTGAAGTCAGGGTCCTGAGTTCTAGTTTCAGCACACCAAATTACTTTGCCCAGATCAGCCATGTCTCTCACCTGCAGCGTTGCTGGCTGGGGACAGGGGGGTAATTACACTTGCCTCACAGGTCTTCTGGAATTTTAAGAAGAACAGCATGAGAGAAAAAGGCCTTGTCAGTCTCAGTGATTAGTCTGCACTCCTCTGTCTCAGTGGTCTCAGGGGGTATAATTAGTGTCACGTACGGGTACTGAATCTTTAGAGCTCTTGGCATGCATCAGCCCTGCCTCTTTCCTCCCAGCAACGCTGACAGTATGACATTTGTCAGGGTAGCTAGTGGGGCCCTGGTACAGAAGTCTGCTTTATTCTGTTCATCTCAGGCAGGTCTACTATATACCAGGCACTGTGGGAATTCAGATATAAAAGAGGCACAGTCCCGTGAATCCAGGACCTGACGGTCTAGGAGGGATGCTGACGGAATAAATCCACACATTGGTGGGACCCTGCCGAGCACCTGCTCTGTGTCACGTACAGTGCTGGGCACGCAGTGGGCATCAGTGGTAGCTGAACAAGAAAGATGCATGAGGTGAAGTTACAAATGCAGTGTGGTGCTTCTCTCCCGCGGTTCCTTCCAACCCGTTCAGCAAATGGCAAATGCTGAGGGTCCTGTGATTTTTCTGATCACTTGTAGGTAACTAATAATCCCACAGTCCCTTGGAGTCACAAAATACAGCCACAATTCAGTCAATAGAATGTGTCCATCCACACTCCACTGCTGCGTAATTGACTTGGAATCACGGCGACCCCGCATGTGTAACTGTGCTCCGTAAGGTTTTCTAGTAGTTGTAATCTTATAGAACTAGGTCACCAAGCCGCTCTTCTGTAGCATCGCTCAGTAGATTTGAACTACCAACCTTTGGGTTAGTAGTGGAACGTGAACTGCAGCACTCAGGGTCTTAAATAGAATGTCTAGTCAAATATTCCACATGTCAATCCTGATTTTCTCCTCATCCCCAGTTGCAACCCAGAGCCTACATCTGGGGAGGACATGAGCTCAGCTTCTCCCCTCCCCTCCCTCTCTTTTGCTGCTCTCCTCACCCCTACTCTCCTGCTGATGTTTCCGAACCAGTCAACATCTAAGCAGAAAGAGGGAGACAGTAGGAGGGCAACAAAGTTCTTCCTTGGCAGATACTGTTGCAAGGTGGTTCCCAGTGTCTGGATCTGGCTAACACTTAAAACAGATTCTTTCTGTTTGGGACAGTTTTCTGGGTTCTCTCGAGCTTCACTCCTGAACCAGCTGCAAAGCCAAGCCTTTCCTTCAGCTGACCTCTGGGATCCTGCCACTTCTGCCCATGCAGAAACCCCCACAGCCTCTCCCTGCTGGCATCCCCTCACCTTAGCATGCTGCCCCCCTTCACAGGACTCTGTTAAATGTTCCCAGGCTGACACACTTGTTACAGGTTCTACATCTGCTGCCCAAGAGATGGATGCACTTTTGGGGACACTTTTCTGTTACCAGAAAAACCCTGTTACAGACTTGTGTCGCCCATCACTACTAAGCCAATATGCAGAGACAGTGGTTAAATTTTTTTTTTAATTGTGACTGAGTGAAAGTGTACAATGCAATTTAAATTTGCATGCCCACCTATCTGCAGCTCCTTCTGCTCTCCTGGCCCAGTGTGAGCACACTCCTCCTTTCCATTCTGTACGTGTCGTATCCTTTTAACAGTCTCCTGTTACCTCCTCTCCACACTCTGCACACTCTCCACTCCCCTCTAGTGAGGCCGGTAGGATGACATCCTATAAAATTCAAAGAACCATAAAGTACACACATGATATGGTCACTCTGTGTCCCTGAGTCCAATCCATTCCTGCCCAAAGAGTTGACCTCAGTTTCAATTTATGATCAGGAGCAGCATCAGGTCTAGGGGTCAGGCTCCCAGGGGAACCCCCAGATCTTTGGACCATCACTTGTAGTCTTTTAGTGGAGTTCTCAGGGTACTTCCCTTTTATTTCTTGTGTTGTCCCTGGGACTCAACACTGTGAGCCCCATGACATCTGTCATTGGTGGTGGCCAGGCACCATCTGGTTCTTCTGGTCACGTGCTGATGTAGTCACCCGTTGACGTGGGTCTTTCTGTCCTCCGGGTTCTCTTTCCCCATGTCCTTATTGTCCTTGGTGATCATCTGTTCTGGATGAGTTGGGACCATTTGGTGTACCTCAGATGGCAGCTTGCTAGCTTTTAAGACCCCAGAAGCCACTCACCAATATGGGTTGCAGAAGACTCTCTTAGCAATAGGCTAGTTACGCCAATTGGCCTCCATGTCTCCTGAGAGCATGGTTCCTGGACCCCTGCCCCTGCTACTCTGTCCTTGCAATATTGCATTAAGATTGGAAGTTTTCAGGTTATGCTGAAGTTCAGTTACATTGACCTTTTTAATGTGTGCTGTCACTGATTTCACCCACCCAAATTCCTATCAACTACCTAATCTATACCCAACTCTCTTCCTCCCTTCCTCCCTCCCTCCTTCCCTCCTCTCTCTTTCAGCAATCAAAGAGTCTTTTATTTTGTAGGTGAGTCTTGTTTTAATTCCATATAGTAGGGGTATCATACAGTATTTGTCCTTGTGCCACTGACTAATTTCACTCAACATGTCTCCCAGTTGAAACCAGGTTAGGAGATGCTTCCTAAAATCATCATTATTCTTCATCATTGCATAGTATTCCATTGAGTAGATACACCACAGTTTATTTATCCATCCATCTGTTGTTGGGCATCCGGGTTGAATCCATCTTTTTGCTATTATGGACTATGCTGCAATAAACATTCATTTGCATGTATCTGTTCGTGTGACTGCTCTTGCTTCTGTGGGATATATTCCAAGCAGTGGGATTATTGGGTCAAATGGTATATCTACTTCCAGTTTTTAAGGAAGCACCAGACTGCTTTCCAAAGAGGTTTTACCAGTCTGCAATCCCACTAGCAGTGTAGGAGAGTTCCAATTTCTCCACAGCCTCTCCAGCATTTGTTGTTTCATGTTCTTTGGATCATGGCCAACCTTGCTGGGGTGAGATGGTATCACATCATAGTTTTGACTTGGATTTCTTCAATAGCTAATGATTGTGAGCACTTCTGCATGTGTCTTTTGGCTGCCCGGACATCCTCTTTAGAGAAGGGTCTGTCCATCTCCTTTGCCCAACAATTAATTGGGTTATTTATCCTTTTCTTGCTGATATTTTTCAGTACCTTGTAGACTATGGAGATCAGATGTTGGTCTGACCTATAATTGCCAAATATTTTTGCCCATTCTGTAGGTGCTCTTTTAATTCTTTTGATAAAGTCTTTGGATGAGCAAAAGTGTTTGATTCTTAGTAGTTCCCATTTATCTATTTTCTCTTCTGTTGATCGTGGTTTGTTTGTCAGATTTTGACTTCTATGTTGTATATTAAAACTTCCATTATTGATCCTATTTTTTCTTCAATGGGCTTTATCATTTTCAGTTTGATATTTAGGCTTTTTATCTAATTTGAGTTGCTTTTTGTGTAAGGTATGAGATATGTGTCTTATCTCAATTTTTTTGCAGATGAATATCCAATTTTGCCAGCACCACTTGTTAAAGAGACTGTTCTTATTCAAGTTTATGATCTTAGGGCCTTTGTTGAATATTAATTGCTCCTAAGAGTATGGTGGCATCTCTAGGGTCTCAGCTCTATTCCATTGGTCTATATTTCTCTCTTTGTACCAGTACCAGGCAGTTGTGACTACCGTGGAAGTGTAATAGGTTCTAAACTCAGGTAGTGAACGGCCCCCACAGTGTTCTTCTTTAGTAGTGCTTTGCTTATCCGGGGTTTCTTCACCTTCCAAACAAAGTTGGTGATTTCTTTCTCCAACTCATTAAAAAATGTCACTGGAATTTGTATTCGGATTGCATTGTATATGTAGATTGCTTTGGGTAAAATAGACATTTTCACAATGTTAATTCTTCCTGTCCATGAGCAGGGTAGGTTTCTCCATTTATGTAAGTCTCTCTGAGTTTCTTGCAGTAGGGTCTTGTCGTTCTCGTTGTATAGATCTCTTATTTCTCTAGTTAGATTTATTCCTAGGTATTTTATCTTCTTTGGGGCTACAGTAACTGATATTGATTTGGTGATTTCTTCTTTAGTGATCTCTTCATTAGAATAAAGGAATCCTACTGATTTACTTATGTTTACCTTGTATTCTGATACTTTGCTGAACTATTAGTTTGAGTAGTTTACTTATGGATTCTTTAGGATTCTCTGCATATAAATCATATCATCTTCAAGTAGGGAGATTTTTACTTCTTCTCTACCAATGCGGATACCCTTTATTGCTTTGTCTTGTCTAATTGCTCTGGCCAGAAGTTCTAGTACAATGCTGAATAGGAGAAGTGAGAGTGGGCATCGTTGTCTAGTACTCAAGAGAAATTCTTTCAGTCTCTGTCCATTCAGGATGATGTAGGTGGTGGGCTTTGCGTACATGGCCCTTATAGCTTTGAGGAATTTGCTTTCTATTCCTATCTTGCTGAGTGTTTTTAGTGTGAATAGATGTTGGACTTTGTCAAATGCCTTTTCTGCATCAATTGATAAAATTCACATGGTTCTTATTTTTGTGTTATTTATGTGGTTGATCACATTAATCGTTTTCCTGATGTTGAACCAGCCTCGCATCCTAGGTATGAATCCAATTTGATTGCGATGAAGTATTTTTTTGATATGTTGTTGAATCCTATTGGCAAGGATTTTGTTGAAGATTTTTGCATGTAGGTTCATGATACTAGTCTGTAATTCTCCTTTTTTGTTGGATTTTGCCCTGGCTTTGGTATCAGGGTTATGCTGGCTTCATAGAATGAATTTGGGAGTATTATATCCCTTTCTATGCTGTGAAATAGTCTCAGTAGTATTGGGGTTAACTCTTCTCTAAAAGCTTGATAGAATTCTGCAGTGAAGCCATCTGGACCAGGGCTTTTCTTATGACTTTTTCAATCTTTTAATTTGTGATGGGTTTATTAAGTTGTTCTGCTTCTCCTTGTGATAATTTTTGTAGGCAATATGAATCTAAGAATTTGTCCATTTCCTCTTGGTTTTCCAAATCTGTTAGAGTACAGTCTTTCGTAGTATTCTGTTATGACACTTTCGATTCCTGTTGGATCTGCTGTGACATCTCCCATCTCACTTCTTGGATTATTTGTTCCCTTCCCTGTTTTGTTTTGTTTTTAATACGTTTAGCCAGTGCGATGCAGACTGACCATATATTGGATGCACCTTACGGTTCTATACATCTATAGGATACCATCCTGCTAAACTTTGGCTGGAGGAAAGAGAGTGGGTGGAGAGGAGGGGAAAGGAGACTGTTGGGAGGATGAGACATGTATGGAACAGAGAGGAATAGTGTGCTGTCACCGGACAGGGAGAGCAGTGAAAGCTGCATATGGGTGGACATGTAAATTTATACGGGAATGTATATTTTCACTCATATTAAATAAAAAAAGAAAAAAAGAAATGAAAAAATAAGTTTAGCGAATGGTTTGTCAGTTTTGTTAATCTTTTCAAAAAAAACAGCTTTTGGTCTCATCAATTTTTTTTAGTTGTTCTTCTGTCCTCTAACTCATCCAGTTCTGCTCTAATCTTTATGAGATCTGTTTCCTTCTGGTACCTGAGGGGTTCATCTGGCACTCTCTACTTGTTCAAGCTGTAGCGTTAATTCTTTGGTTTGGGTCCTTTGTTCCTTCCAGATGTGTGCATTTATAAACTGACCTCCGAACACTGCTTTGGCTGTAGCCCATAAGTTTTTGTAGCAAGTGTTTTCATTCTCATTTGAATTCATAAACTTCTTTATTTTATCCTTGATTTCTTCTATAACCCATGGCTTTTTGAGCAAGTGGTTGTTCAGTTTCCATGTATTCTAGTTTCAATCTATGTTATTTCTGCTAGTGATGTTGACTTTTATGGCCTTATATTCTGAGAAGATGCTTTGCAATGATTCAGTGGTTTGGACTTTGTTGAGATTTGCTTTATGTCCTAACATATGGTCTATTCTGGAAAATGTTCTATGTGCACAGAAGAAGAAGGTGTAGTTATCTGTTGATAGATAAAAAGTTCTGTATATGTCAGTGAAGTCTAATGGTTAATTGTGGCAGTAAGATGTTCTGTGTCTTTACTGAGCTTTTTGCTAGAAGATCCGTCCAGTACTGAGAGTGTTGAAGTCTCCCACTATTACTGTGGAGTGATCTACCTCACTTTCAATATAGACAGTGTTTCTTCAATGTATTTAGATGCTCTAGTATTGGATGCATAAATATTTATTTAATATTGTTAAGTCTTGCTTGTATATTGAACCTTTCAGCAGTAAATAGTGACCATCCTTGTCTGTGGTGGTGGATTTTACATTAAAATCTATTTTATCTGAGATTAGTATTGCCACACCTGCTGTTCTTTGTATATTGTTAGCTTGGTATATATTATTCCATCCTTTAATTTTCAGTTTGTTCATATCTTTAAGGTGAGTTTCTTGTAAGCAAGATATAGATGGATCATATCTTTTGATCCAAGATGTCACTCGTCTCTTTACTGGAGCATTCAGTCTGTTCACACTCAGTGTAATTATTGACAGGTATGTGTTTAGTGCTGTTATTTTGATGCATTTATTTGTGTGTTGGTGTATTTTGTGTTGCTCTTAAATTTTCTGTTCTGAGTCGTTCTTTATGGGTTGATTTTTCATCCTTGTCAGTGATGGTTTTGTGTTTGTTGAGACTCCTGTATTACATTTCTTGTTTTGATATGCTGCATCTTCATTGTGCTTTGCAATTACCCCTATGATCCCCTGTAATAATCTAAGTTTAAATCCAATTTTAACTTCTACATATCTTACTACCTTCCTCTCCATCTGGAAGAGCTACAACTACTGTAGTATATCCTTCTTTTTAATGTAATGGTATCTTAGTTTTCATGCTATTATCCCTAGATCCCTTCTTTTAATATTATGGCTTTGACTGAATTTTGTGCCTTCTCTGACTGTGTAGATTTCTGGAAGTTGTGTCCTGCACTGCCTCCTGAAATATAAACTTAATGGTTTTGTTTTTCTAAGCCAAGAGTGTCTTTCAGTATTTCTTGCAGCTTTGGTTTGGTTTTGACAAAGTCTCTATTTTTTTGTTTATCTGTGAATGTCTTAGTTTCATCTTCATATTTGAAAGACAGTTTTGCAGGATATATAATTCTTGGTTGGAAGTTTTGCTCCTTCAAAGCTTTGAATGTGTCATCCCACTGCCTCTGTGCCAACAACGTTTCTGCCATGAAGTCAAATGAAAGCGTACAGGACTTCCCTCTGAATTTAGCTTTGCTTTGAGTCTTGCTGCCTTTAAGAGTTTCTGTGTATGTTTCATTTTGTTAAGCTTGATTATGTTTGGGTGTCTTTCTTTTGGGGTGAATTTTATGCGGCATTTGATACACATCTTGGATCTCTATGCTCTCTTCTTTCATAATTTCAGGGAAGTTTTCTGTCAGCAACTCAACAACAATACTCTGTGTTTTCAGGTATCCCTCCCTGTTTGGGAACTCCAATTAATCAGAGATTGTTCCTCTTGATAGAGTCCCACATGTTTCTTAACGCTTCTTCATTTTTCCTGTTTCTTTTCTCCAATTTCTCCTCATAAATGCTGGTGTCAGTAGCTCCATCTTCAAGACCAGTAAGTCTAGTTTCCAGTTGTTCAATTCTGCTTTTCTGGCTTTGAATTGAATTGTCTAATTCTGTAATTTTGTTACCGATCTGTCTGATCTCAGAATGCTGATGTTCCATCAGATCAAACACCTTGCTTAATTTCTCATTTTGCTCTGCTGCATTTTGTACAATGTCTAGGAGGACTCTATATATAATTCTTTTGTACTCAATCTCCAGTAGTTTCAGGAAGGCTTCTTCATCTGAGAAAATCTTTGATTCTTTATTTCAGGAGTTTTCTGGAGCCATGGATGGATGTTTTTCTAAATGTTTGGTTACGGTCTGTTGTTTTCTGGACATCTGGAGGCGGTTTATTTTCTCTGGTGTTGCCTTAACAGGACCTCAGGTGCAGTTCTGAGAAGTTGATCACCAGCCACCTCTATGTATTCTGGTGAGTGGGCCCAGTGGAATCTCTGGGGTAGCAGGCTACGCCTCCTGGATGGCAAAGGCATGGTCCTACTTATGGAGTCACTGGGGCACTGTCAGCCAACCCTATAGTGTGAGTCAGTAAAGGCTAGAAGAGATGCCATCAGGCTGCACCACAGTTATTTCTCTAGGCAGTCTTATTTTAAAAGATAAAAGCTATCTGACCACTTCCAAAATCAGTCAGGCTGTTAGGTGTGGTAAACTCCTCCTTCCAGCTGACAACAAAGTGATCTCATCAGCTGTTGCCAGATGCTGTGATATAGTTCAAAGTAGGACAGGCTACCGGTCTGCTGTCATCCCATTCTGGACCCCTCCTGTATTACACTGTGTTAAACACAGGATTTTTGCTGGAAAAGTGCTCCCTGGACTGGGACTGCCTCCCAGCCTAGGAATTAGCCCCTGATGAGGCCTCCAGCTGGGTATTTCCACTTCCCTGTCCCACTCCTGCAAAACAGCAGAATCTATGGCAGATGTCTGAAAAGAGAGGGTGGTGGGGCTGTGGTGCTCTGAGTCTGGAGCCAGGCTCTCAAAATGTGGCTATTCTACCCACTGATCACTTTAAAACTGCAGGTCTGCATAGCTGCTGTCTGAACTGCTCCTCTGCCTGCTGGCCAACAAAAAGAAAAAAAAGTTAAAAACGCCAGTTACCTTGAGTCCACAGTAGCTGGCTGACTCAACTAGAGCGGGGCCCAGCCAAAGATGAGAAGTTTCCCATTCAGTGGCACGTAGTCCAAACCAACAGCCCTATGCCATGTCTTAGGGCCCACTGGGTGTCCAGAAAATTCCATTCAATTATCAATCCAGGCCTTAGTTTTCAGAGGGAATTAAGGAGATGTGTCTAGTCTGTCATCTTGACTCCCAATCAGGACTGAATTTTTTTAAAAGCACTTTATTGAGACTGCTGGCAACCTGAGACAATCTGGGTTAATACCCTAAAAACCATCTTAACATCTCAGTTCAGGCTGGCAATGTTAATAGAAGAGTTTAGGGAAAGGAAAGGTGGTGGGTGAGGAGTGCCAGCATGCAGGTGTTCAGAGGAGGTGAGGTTGGTGAAGGAATACAGTTCCTTTGTTTTAAGATGAGTTGTCCTTGATATCCGTAGGCTTGTTGCTTTCTCTGAGGAACAGTATTGCTTATCTGAATGATGGGCTGCAAACTGGCATTACTCTGTCTGGTTACTTGCCAAGAATGGCCTGGGAAAGCAAACCCAAACTCGTTCTGAGTATTGGTCAGAAGCGAAGTTACAATTTTATGTGTCAGCGCTCCTAAGGAAGAAAGAGGTTTTAGTATTAATGAAGAAGCTAGCTCAGAAATTTTCTACAGCTGTTAGCCCTACTACACATACGTGCCTGTTTGTCATAGCATGGTGACTTGCCTGTTGCTGCCATATTGAAAGCTATGCTACTGATATTTCATATACCAGTGGGGTTGTCCATGTTGGGTAGGTTTCAGTGGAACTTTCAGACTAAGACTGGGAAGAAAGGCCTGGCAATCTACATCCAAACATGAGTCAAGGAAAACCTTATGGATCACAACATGGCATTGCCTGACTAACTTGTCTTGGACATGTCATCAGGAATGGTCAGTTCCTGGATGACAGTGTCACATTTAGTGATGCAGAGGGCAAGTGAGAGTGTGGGAAGTCCCCAGAGATGGACTGGCACAACAGTTGTAATCATAGGGATGACACAGGACTAAGCAACACTTTGTTGTGTTACACATAAGTTTGCCACATGCTGGAAATTATTCAAGGACAGCTGATTCTCTATCTAGAGGGCTACCGTGACTTCCCCATCTCAGCTCTGTATCCTGCTCAGACAATTGAACATCTGCTTACACACACATTTCTTTTGGTCCTCTTGCTACTTTGGGGGGAAAGTTGCCTTATCCTCATTCTACAAACAGGGAGACTTTTATAGTAACACACTGTCACCAGTGACAAAGACATGTCTGAAGCCCTGTTTCTCCAAGTCAAAGCCCATGATTACCCATGGTGCTTGACTCCAAAAGGCAGAGGCCCAACTGTGGGGCCTGGGTCAAGTCATTAAACAGCTGTGGACCTTGGTTCTTTGTATTTCATAACTGCTGAGCATCCTTTTTATGCTAAAACTCTGTAGTCAGATTTATGAGTTGCATTAGCCTGGAAACAGATTGCTAAGAATTCTGCAAAATTCTTCTTCACCCCACTCTCCAGTGTTAGAGACAGCCCCAGAGCTTGGGCCTCCCCTTCCCACTCTAACACCCTGTGTCTCAAATGGGTATTTACCTTAAGCAAGTGGGTGTGGGGGATATACCACTGGAATGGCATTTCTGCTCCCTCCATTCGGATAAGCCCCCTACTGAGCATGAGATGGATGGGGTGAACCAACTGCTGTGTAGCTGATTGCAACTCCTGGTGACCCCATGTGTCAGGTTAGAACTCTGCCCCACAGGGATTTCAATGGCTGATTTTTCAGAAGCAGACTGCCAGACATTTCTTCTGAGCTGCCTCTGAGTGGACTCAAACTGTCAACCTTTCAGTTAGCAGCCAACAAGTGAGTTAATCCTGTGTACCCTGCAAGGACTCCTGCTGCTCCTTCAGACAGGGTTCTGTCCCCCATGCCTCAAGACGAGATGATTATGCAATGCTGAGCATGAGACTGGTGTGTCAAGGGAGGAATTTTCCAGACAACATGACTGCTAGTTTGTCAACTGCCTCATCTGGAGTTCAACCAAAGCAATAACAATGCATACGGATGCTGGTGAGAAACCCAGCGTGCTGGGTATTCTGTGAGTCTCCAAGACGGTGCCTTTCTAAGAGATTTTCAAGGGTAATCTAGAGTATGGGGTTAATTGCAGTGTTCTCCCAGCACCCTCACGTCGGCCCCGAAGAGGGGACTCCAGTGTGTAGCGGCTCACAACAGCCAGCGTGTCCTCTCTGCTGCGTCTCCTTAGGTCTCACAACCTCCGTCTGGAGTAAGCAGAATAGGTGCTATTACTCCCTTTTCACAGATGAGGAAACAGGTCCAGAGACATGCAGTGCAGGATCTAGAAAGAAAAAGGGACAGGCCTTCATCTTACAAGCCAAGCCAGATATTTGGATGTACTCTGCGCTCTTTCCTGCTGACATTCACACAAGTCTGTGAGTGCTCCCCTGCCCTTGCTAATGCTCTGTGTAATCCTGTCCCCAGACGGAGCCCCAGCAGTTCCCCTCGCTTCCCAGACCCCAGTGACGGAGAGGTGGTGGAGGGGATGGTGCGGAACACAAAGGAGGTGGGGAGTCTTTCTATAATCCTTTCGAGTGAGCCGTGTCAGCAATTTTCTGCACTTTCCGTTCTGATCCACTGTGAGGGACTGTGGTTGTGGATACATATGGCAGAGAATGGCTTGTTCCCTTCATTAGTCAAGGTGTAAAGATCTAGCCTCAGGGGTGAAGTTTATCTATCACTTGATTGCCTTTCAGTGCCCCTTAAATTTCAGTGGAGATTAAAACTAAAATTTATTGAGCACTTACTATGTGCCAGAATTTGTTCTGAGACCTTTGCATATTTTAACTCATTTAATCTCAAAACAACCCTGGAAAGTGGATACTTTCAAGATTCTATTTTTAGAGGTGAGGAAACTGAGGCACAATAACTTTTCCAAGGTCAGACAGCTAGGAAGTGACAGAGGCGTGACTTCTAACTCGGGTAGCCTGATTCCAGAATTCCTGGGTGGTGCAGATGGTTCAAGTGTCCACACTGCTAACCGAAAGGTTGAAGGTTCATGTCCATCCAGGGGCAATGCAGAAGAAAGGGCTGGCAATCTGCTTTCTGAAATACCAGCTACTGAGAACCCTGAGGTGCAGGTTCTACTGACACCCAGGGCATTGCCATGGTCACAGTTGGCCCCATGGCAGCTGGTTTGTGGCTTTTTTCAGCCTGTGTGTCTGGCACCACACAAACAAATGCTCAAGACATCCTGACCCTCCGAGGGCTTCTAGGAGGAGGTGTAACAGTCTAGATTGGATCCCCTAAAAGCAGAGCCCAAAGCAGGGATTTTTTTTGCTGAAGTGCTCCCTGGGGGAAGCCTGGGAGGAGCAGGGGAAGCAAGACAGCAAGGGGAGGAACAAAGGAGGGGACTCAGGAGTAGGAAGTACACTCAGCTTACTTGCCCCGTCTGCAAGCAAGAAGCTGGGCTTGCAGGCTCCCACCCCTGTCAGCCATTCCTTAAGGGCCAGTCCCAAGGAACACAGAAGCAGATTCAGGCAGCCTGCGGATGGAAACCCTGGTGGTGTAGTGGGTTAAGTGCTACATCTGGTATGGTCAGCAGTTCAAATCCTCCAGAGTCTCCTTGGAAACTTTACAGGACAGTTCTACTCTGTCTATAGTGTCGCTGTAAGTCGGAATTAACCCGACGACAGTGGGTTTGGTTCTTTGGTTTGGCAGGCTAAGGGAAGACCTCAGAGAAAAGTAGCAAGTGCTGACCCTTAGAAGTGAAACTGCCGGGAAGCTGGGAGGGGTGGTACTCAAAATAGAGGAAAAATAAACCCAGGGGACAGACCACTGACAGCATCTGCTCCGTCAGCCACATCTGAAATAGACACACGAGATTGTCATTTGGCTTCAGTTTCAGCAAGTCCCCAAGTGTCTATCTGAAGAACACAAATTCCTCTGACATTGGCAAGTACCCCTAAAACAAATCTCAGCGCTGGGGACCAGGGACCCAGAGCAACGTGACCACAACCACAAGACATGTCCCCCACCCCACCCGCAGCCCTCATCACAGGAGGAACTCCCCGGTCCCTGCTCCTGCACTTGCCCACCTCTCTTTGCCAGCAGTGCCTTCCGACCTCCGGTCCTGATCCCCCCGGCTAATCCCACCCCCTCTCATCTCCCTGGTGCTCCTTTACTGGAGCTCTGGAAGCTTGTCCTGCTGGCACAGCAGATGAACACTCAGCCGCTAACAGAAAGGCTGATGGTTCTGACACCCATAGGCTCTGCAGGAGAGAGACAGGGTGTCTGCCCTGGCTAGATTACAGCCAAGAAGTCGCTCTCGGTGGTTGTGCTCTGTCACCTGGGCTCACTCTGAATCCGAGTCCACTCAACAGCACTTAGCAACAGAGGCAGTCCCCTTCCCTCCACCCATCCATTCCCCTGCCTTCTCAGATCCATCTTCCTCATCTAACCTACCCCAGACCGTCTCTAAGGGCCTCCTATGTGCCAGGCACTTTGCCAGCTTCTTTTATTCCCAGTTGGTTTTCTTTCTCTGTTTTTCTTGTTTCCTTCTTAATATATTTCAAAACTATAAAGAGTACCCAATATCCAGTACTGCCAACTCACCGTTTCCTGTTGCAAGGCTTTTATTTTCCACATGAAATGAAAGATTTCAGATACCAGTGACATCCTTGGGGGGGGGGATTCCCTTCTGACTCAGTTTCCCTCCTAAAGGTCAAATTTGCTATATGTGGCATTTATCATCCCACAAACGTCATTCTGTTTTACTATATAAGCATCTAAAGATTTTATAGAATTCTTTTGCATGATGTTTCCGTGAAGTTTTGTCACACAGTTGTCTTCTACAGCTTGACTGCTTCATGCTTTGTGTGTTTCTGAGATTTATCCATGTTGACGCATGTCGCATCTCATTGTATTATTACACAGAAGTTATGAATGTCTCTGCTGATGGACTTAGATGCCTTCCAGTCTTTATCAGAAACAAGGGAGTCAGTTCTGATGGCAACCCTATGTGTGTCAGAGTAGGACTTTGCTCCAAAGGATTTTCAATGGCTGACTTTTTCGAAGTAGATCGCCAGGCCTTTCTTCCAAGGCACCTCTGGGTAGACTCAAATTCCCAACCTTTCAGTTAGCAGCTCAGCACACTAACTGCTTGTACCACCCAGGGACTCCAGCAGAAACAAGAGAGGACATAAACGTTCTCAAGCACATGCAGGACAGCTGCTTCTGTCAGGGGTAGGCAAACAACAAGTGTGCTAAATCTGACCAGACACCTGTTTTTGCAAATAAAGCTTTATTAGAACACACCATACTCTAATCACATACAAGTCTTATGAGGCTGCCTTCACAGTACAGGGGTAGAGTTGTGCGGTGGAAATACACACCACACGGCCCACAAGCTGAAAATGCTATCCGGCCCTTTACAGAAAAGTTTCTGACCTCTGCTCTGGGTCAACACCAGGGCAGACTAGCCATATCAAAGTCTGTGCCCATCTCTGCCCTTTATCTGGTATTGTCAAGTTGTCTCCAAAGTGTTTATACCAACGCATCCCCCCACCAATAATGCGTGAGAACTTGGCTTTCTCCACCTCCTTACCTTCTGTATTGTCAGACTTGAATCAACACCTGTGAATTGATTCCTCACTGTTGTTTCACATGCCCAGTTCTTTAGGCATACATCACTTACTCCTTTAACGAGCATTGAGGAAGATACTACGTGCCTGGTGAGGGCAAAGGTAATGCAGTTGTAGAGTTCTCCCCTTCCACTCAGCTAACGTGTGTCAAGTGCAGCCACCACCCATTGCTCACAGGAGGCCTGAGTGTTGCTATTACGCTAAACAGGTTTCAGAGGAGCGTCCAGTCTGAGAGACCAGGAAGAAAGGCCAGGTGATCAACTTCAGAAAATCAGCCAGTGAAAATCCAGTCCCATCCTGTTGTACACAGCATCGTAGGAGTCAGGGGGACCAATTCAACGGCAGCCAATGGCAACTTGCACCTGGTCCTCTCTCGATAAAGCTGAGATGCCTTTTACAAGAGAGGGAACCGAGCTACTTAGTGCCAGGGTCATGATTCAAACATAGGTCTTAGGGCAAGCTGGTGGAGCACAGTTTTGCAGGCCTGGAGAAGGTCTCACTGTGGAAAACAACCACACAGCTGACATTATGCTGCAGGCTTAAGCATGCTTAGCTGGTGAATAAAACAATACTTTGGCTGCCTACCCATCACCTCTAACAGCAAGAGGCTCGTACACTGTAATTCTTAGCAGAAAGAGAAATCTGTTTCACTCAGGCATCAGTAGTTTAGTAATTAAACCGCTTTCTGTCTTCCTTTTTGACTTTAGAAGACAGCTGTGATTATAAGGGAAAGAGTGTGTGCAGGAAAGAAACTGTAAATTGCTGCAGCAAGAAATAAAGCTTATAATTGCAAGTAAGCAAGCTACCCAGTAAGGGGAAAGAGAGAGAAGTAGGAGAGAGTTAAATCCTCATTGGTCACTGGGGAACTCAGTAAGTGATGTCTGTGGCTGGAAATCAAGAAACCAAGCAGACATGGAGAAATACAAGAGTCATCCCAGGACAAATGCCAACCTGAAACCGCAGGGAAGCAGGACACTGTGACAGGATGTGAGGGCAGGGAGTGAGTTTTCTTTATGAAGTCCTTTCCCTAAAAAAGAAAGGAAATTTGATCCGTTGTCATCAAGTTGATTCCAATCCATGGTGGCTCCATGTGTTAAGAGAGTAGACTTTGACTCTGCAGAAGGGTTTCCTCGGCTGTCCTCGATGGGTGCCGATCACCAGGCCCTTCTTCTGTGGTGCCTCTGGGCAAGTTGGGACTGCCAACGTTTAGGTTAGTAGTGGAGCGCACACTGTTGGCACCACACTGGGACCATAAAAGGTCTTCAGTGTTTAAATTTTTAGTAAAACGCATGTACTACTTTAATCATTTCTTTCATTAAACGACAAGAACTGCCACATAAAGAGAACAGGGCTCCTGGCGTGTTTACAGATGCAGTGATCGGCCGTCAGGGACTGCAAAGCAATCTCAGAGGTGGGCGTAGGAGCTGGTAGGAACAAGTGTAAAATAAAATGGGCTATGAGATTATAACTGTTAAAGTGGGGTAATGGGTGGGAGGGGGTCATTATTCTAGTCTTTCCCTTTATGAATTAAAATTCCTGTTATTTAAAAAAAAAAACTTTTTTAAGACACAAAGAGCTAATGAGTCAGAGAGATCTGAGTTTAAGCTCTAGCTTAGCCTCCTAGTACTGTGGGCAAATTACTTGAACTCTCTAGGCCTCAGTTTCCTCATCTGTACAGTGGGAATAACTGGAGTAAGTGCATTTTGCATGACCTATCACATAAGGTCATTGTGCGGACTGAATACAGTCATGGCCTGGGAAGGGCTCAGCATGGGAATACTGTATAGTGAGTGTTTTTAAAAAACATCTGCATCTTGTTTGTTTTGTTACTTTTGAGTTTTATGAAGAAGGTTGGGTTCTAGAATTTGAGTTCAGCTTCTTAGGCACTTGATACCTAGTTTTACGTGTCTAATTACGTTCAGCTTTCTGTGATTCTCATTGTTTTGTTTCAGTTTGTTCTCCTCAGCTATCCTGCTTCATTTACTTAGCTAACAAATATTTATTGAGCACCTACAATGTGTCAGGAACTGACCTGGATGCTGAGGAGACAGAAATGAAATGATCCTTGTCCCAAGGAGCACACAGGTCAGTGGCAGAGAAAGAGAGAAAAAGATCAGAATAAAATACAGCAAGGCAATTGCTTTTACGGGTGATGAAGAGTACAGAGGATGTCCAGCCCAGCCTCGAGGCTGAGGTGGTTTCTTAGAGGGGATGGCCTGAGCAGGGTTTTGAAGGATGGATAGGAGTTCACCTGGCAAAAGAGGAAAGAATGGAAGGAGGATGGCATTGTTAGGATGTGATATGAATCCAGGCCTGGAGGTCAGAAAGACTTGAGTCTCTTCAGAAAACTAGTTCAGTCTGTGGGGTGGGGTCAGGGAAGCGGAAAAGATCAAACTAAGATACTGGACAAGGGTGAAATTGCAGGGGGCTTGTGTGTGCCAGCTATACAGCCCCTGAATCACTGGGGATTAGGAAAGGAGTTTTCTGGGAAAGGAGGCATTCAAATTTTCATCTTAGGAAGTTCCCTCCAATGGAAGTGGGGATGGGAGGCTCGAAAGCAGACAGACGCTCCAAACACAGGAAGCAGAGACAGAGCAGACAGAGGAGACCAGCTGGTTAAACAGACCAGAGCCTCCCCTGGCCAGTCCACCTCAGTGTGCGTGATGCTGAAAACCTAGATTTTGTCAGGGCATCTGAGAAAATCAGGCCCCGAGGGCTGGCTCATGACAGACAAACTCGTCAGTGTCTGATGCCTACACCAGGGCCACCCTACTAATGTACCTGTCATGGATTGCACTGTGTCCCCCACCCCCAAAAATGTGCATAACAATTTGGCTGGACCATGCTTCCCAGTATTGTGTGATTGCCCTCTATTTTGTGATTTTCCTATGCTGTAAATTAATCTCTGCCTGCGGTTAATGGATTAGATTAGACTATGTTTAAAGGGTGAGGATGGGACCCTAATGCCCCTCCTGAGGCCACCTCCCTGCTCCAGTGTAAAGGGAATTTCCCCACAGTATGGCTTTACCACCTTTTATCCTTCAAGAAATTAAGAGGGAAGCAAGCAGCAAGCTGGGCACCTCACACCATCAAGAAAACAGCACCGAGAGCAGAACACATTCTTCAGCCCTGAGGTTTCTGCATCGTGATGCTCTCAGACCAAAGAAAGACTGCTACAACACCAGGACCTCCTTGCAGAGCGAGCAGAGACAGAGAGCATTCCCCTGGAGCCAGCACCCTGAACTCAGACTTCCAGCCTACTGGACTGTAGGAGAGCAAACTTCTCCGTGTTAAAGCCCTCCACTCACAGTATTTCTGTTAGAGCAGCACTAGATGACTAAGACAGCAGGAGAGGGACTGGTGTGGTCCGTAAAGACCAGCATTCCGAATAGCTGGAGCCTAGTAAGCAAAAGGACGATTGACAAGCCATTTGAAGGCTACTGTTAAGAAGTCTGGGTTTTATTTTACCCACAAGAAACACCTCTTAAAGTGTTTTAATGGCAGTCAGGGAGTGACATGATCTGATTTGAAGCGGACAGAGAACGGACCAGAGGAGACAGAAGCTGTGGGCTGAGAGGACACTCCTATGGTGTCGAAGAATACAAGTCACGGTGGTGACTTGTAATCAGGGTCACGGCAGTGGAGATGGAGAGAAGGACATGGATTTAAGACACATTAAGAAGTAGAAGTGACGGCACTTGGCTAAGAAGTAAAATTGACTAGACTTAGTATTGGCATAGATGCGGGAGATGAACAAAAGATGACCCCTAATTACTGTTTACGCAACTGGATAGACAGTGAGTCCATTCACTGAGATGAAGAGGAATAAAGAAGGTGAGAAAAGAAAGTTTTGAAAAGAATTCCATTTTGGGACATGTTAAGTTTGAGGTGTCTGAGAAACAGACAAGTGGAGGAATGTTAAGGGTGTGAATGTGCATATCTGGGGTTGAGAGAAAGTTCTGAACCAGACTGTGCGTAGTTCTGAGGACTACGGTGCACCTGACCCAAGCAAGCCGTGGTGTTTTCAAGTGCCTCACATGCATGTGAAAGGTAGACAGTGAATAAGGAAGACTAAGGAAGAACTGACATCTTTGAATTATGATGTTTGTGAAGAATGTGGACTGCCAGAGGAACAAACAAATCTGTCTTGGAAAAAGTACAGCCCAAGTGCTCCTTAGGAGCAAGGATGGCAAGACTGCATCTCACAGATTTTGGACATGCGATCAGGAAGGACCTGTCCCAAGAGAAGTGCATCATGTGTGATAAAGCATAAGGTCATCAAAGAGAGACTGCCACTGTGGCCACAAGAGTGGGGTCAAGCATAAAGACAACTGGGAGAATGCGACTGGAAGAGGCAGTGTCTGTTGTGCATAGTGTGGCTACGAGCCGCAAGTGACTGAACAGCACCTAGGAAGTGACTGAACAGCACCTAGCAACTATACACACACATACACGCACAAAGACAAACACACACCATTATCACATGGATGATACTTAAGTCCATGTGACTAGATCAGGTCACTTACGGAAAGAGTACAGACAAAGAGAAGGAACCTAGGACCCAATCCTGGAAAAGTCTAGTATTTAAAAGTCAGATAAAACAGAGAGACCTAGCAAAGGAGACTGAGAAAGAACAGTCAGTGGAGAAGGAAGAACTGGAGAGAGTAGGGTCATGGAAGCAAGAGAGAAAGTTGCATCTACTGTGACAAACGCAGCTGGAAGATCAAGATGAGAGCAGAGAAGCCCCTGTTAGCCTTGCTAAGACAGTGGTCTTTGCAATATCACTGGGTACTATGGACAGCTGATGAGTCTCTATTTACTCACTAACAGAAGCAAGTCCTGCAGAGATCTGTCCTAAACTTAAACATTAGATAAGCAGGAGAATGGCTTCCAAAGGGGATCTTGCATCTTGCCTCTCCACCAGCTGAACTGCATTTCCCAAAAGCCTAGATATACCCACTTCCTACCTAGGCCTGCAGCTTTAGCTCCTAAAACCAAACCAAATCCACTGCCGCTGAGTCCATTCCAACTCACAGAGACCCTATAGGGCAGAGCAGAACTGCTCCATAGAGTTTCCAAGGAACATCTGGCAGATCTGAACAGTCAACCTTTTAGTTAACAGATGGAGCACTTAATCACCACGCCACCACAGTTTCCAAAGTGTTAACCACCCTTGGAGATGCTGGGGATTGAATCCAGGGCCTCATATGAGGGGGTGTATCTCAGTGGTAGAGCACGTGTTTTCCATGCATGCTTTTAGCTGCTAGGATGCCAATATTTTCAAATCCAAATAAAGCATTAACTGTACCTCTGGCTCCTGTCTTGGCTATCTAGTGCTCTTATAATGGAAATACCAAGAGTGAATGGCTTTAAGAGAATTGATTGTCTCACAGTCTAGCAGGTCAGAAGTCCAAATTCAGGGTGCTAGTTCCAGCAGAAGGCTTGCTCTCTGTGTGGGCTCTGGGGGAAGGCCCCCCTCATGAATTTTCCCTGGTCAAGCTGCTTCTCAGCACATGGACCCTGGTCCAAATGACATGCTCTTCTCCCAGCTCTTGTTTCTTAACATGAGGTCTTTATGTCTCTCTGTTCACTTACCTCTTTAATATGTCAAAAAGAGATTGGCTTAAAACACAACCCAATCTTGTAGATTGAGTCCTCGCTAATATCATAAAGACAGAATTTATAAGAAACAGGAAAATCACATCAGATCACAAAATGGTAGATACTCCCACTAGTTCAGGATGACATGGACCAGCCAAGTTGACACATGTTTGGAGTGCATGATTCAAGCCACAACAGGCCCAAATGATAAGCCTGTTAAAAATGCTGATTGTTCTTTCCTTTTAAATGCGATGCTGATCAGCTCCTCACACAGCCGTGGCTCCATTTATTGTGACAAGTACATCCATGTGGAAGACTGAAATAGGAAGGAATAAAATCCTCATCAAAGAGGACCGGGTGAGCTAGGCTTTTCAAGTGACCATGGACAGGCAAGTCTGAAAGAAAGATCAAGCTACCAGATGGAAGTCTTCATTCAGCCGCATGTGCATCCAGAACAAGGGAAGCAGGACCAGTGCCAGGTGCATCAGCCCATCAAATTCAATTCCACAGTCATTTAACAACTGCTCTGCACCAAGAGCAACGACAATAGCGATGACGGCCACCATTCGTGGCACGCTGCCTCTCTGCCAGGCAGCCTGCTGAGTGCTTTACATTCATGGGCCCATTAAATTATCACAGCTTCTCTAAGGGACATTATTGTCCTTGTTTTATTGATAAGGAAACTCAAAGTAACTATCCAAGCTGGTAAGTGGAGGCACCAGGTCCCAAGAATAAGAAAAAACTATCACTGTCTGCAGAGCATGCGGTAAGACAGGGATAATGTGTTATCAGAGAAAGATGCAACTGAGATGCAGAGTGATCCAAGAGGGAGGAAGAGAATCAGCAAAGGCTGCCCCATGCCTCCAGGAGCTCAGGCAAACAGACTGAGGCTCATGCTTTTTTCCTTTCCCTTACTCTGTCTTCACACCACGCATCTGTCAGGTTGTTATACTCGGGGGGCTTGCACATGGCTCTGCTGCTGGACGTTATGCCACAGGGACTTCAAATGGCACCAAGGTAGAAGTGATTATCCAGCTATGGCAAGAAATTTGGAAGACAGCTACCTGGCCAATCAACTAGAAGAGGTCCATTATGCATGCCCATTTCAAAGAAAGGCGATCCAACAGAATATGAAAATTATCAACCAATATCATTAACATCACATAGTAGAAAAAGTCTGCTGATGATAACTCACAAACAATTGCAGCAGTACATCAACAGGGAACTGACAGAAACTCCAAACAGACTTAGAAGGTGATACAGAAGGAAGGATATTGCTGTGAATCTCTGATGGATTTTGTCTGAAAGAAGAGAATATCAAAGATGTTTACCTGTGTTTTGTTGACTGTGCAAAGGCCTTCAACTGTGTACATCAAAACAAATTATGGATAACATTATTAAGAATGAGAATTCCAGAACACTTAATTCTGCTCATGAGGAACCCGTACATAGACCAAGAGGTGGTTGTTTGAACAGAACAAGGAGAGATACTGTAGCTCAAAATCAGGCAAAGTATGAATCAGGGTTCCATCCTTTCACCATACAAATAATCCAAGAAGGACTATCTGTAGAAGAATATGGCATCAGGATCGGACAATGACCCATGAACAATCTGTGATACGCAGATGACACAACCCTGTCTGCTGAAAGTAAAGAAGACTTGAAGCACTTACTCATGAAGACCAAAAAATAGTCTTCAGTAAGGATTATACCTCAACAGAAATAAAACGGACGTCCTCACAGCTGAACCAATACGCAACAATCATGGTAAATGAAGAACTGCAGTTGTCAAGGATTTCTTCTTATTTGGACCCACAATCAACACCCCTGGAAGCAGCAGCAAATCTGCTGCAAAAGATCTCTTTAAAGCTTTGAAAAGCCAAAATGTTACTTTGAGAACTAAGATGAGACTGACCCAAGCCGTGAAATTCTTAGTCACCCCAGAGACATGCAAAAACCAGACAATGAATAAGGAAAACAGAATCGATGTCTTTGAATTACAGTGTTGGCAGATAAAGGATATCGAACACACCATGGACTGCCAAAAGAACAAACAAGCCTCTTGGGAGAAGTGCTCCTTGGCAGTGAGGATGGCAAGATAACCATCTCATGAACCTTGGACATGTTATCAGGAGAAGGACAGCGTGCTCAGTAAGCAGAAAATCAGCAAAAAAGAACACCCTCAACCACGCAGATTGACACAATGGCTGCAACAATGGGCTCTACAAACACCAACAACTGTGAAGACACTGCAAGGCTCAGCAGTGTTTTGTTCTATTGCACACAACAACAACAACAAACTCTGTCATCGAGTCGAGTCCCTGTAGAGTTTACAAGGAACACCTGGAGGATTTGAACCGCTGACCTTTGGGTTAACAGACACAGCACTACACCACCAGGGTCCTCCATATATCAGAACTGACTAGAAAGCACCCGATGACAACAAGAACTCTTTCCATGACTATTCCATCACCAGACACTACCTGCTTCATCCCTCCAAATAGGCTTTAAATCTGTCTGCTGCTTTCTACCTCCCCCATGACCACCCAAGTCAAAGCCACTGGCGTCTCTCCCTGGACCATTGCACGAGTTTCCTTTCCAGTTCCGCAGTATCCTCGGCTGCCCCTCCACCAACCACCCTTCCTACAACAGGCAGAGATGGACGTAACTCACACATCACCTGTGTTCTGCTAGGAGCCATTCAGGAGCTTCCCAGGAACTCCCACCTCCTAGACTGCCTCTCTGACGGGGCCCTTGCCTACCTTCTAAACCTCCTCTCCCACAACAGCTGCTGATTTTCCAACAGCCAGCACAAGGTCTGCCACAGAGTTAGCAATAATTAAGTTCTGAAGAAACTAAGGCAAGAAAGAATGAATGAAAAGGCTTTGTAGAGGAAACCATATCTGAGGTGAGCTTTAACACGGGGTAGGATTTCTCAGGCCAAGGGTTGTGGTGTGTTGGAAGTTCTGGATACGGGCCATAGCACCGAGATGTGAGCTCCAGGTGCAGCATGGGAGGCTGATGAGTGTACTAGGAGGCAACTCTGTACAAAGCAGCAGTTTTCAAAGCTGAGTGTTTATCACTCAGCTTGTTAAAATGCTTGCACACACAGATTGCTGTAAGGTCTGAGAATTTGCATTGCTCACCAGTTCTCAGGTACTGCTGAAGCTGCTGGTCCAGGGACCACAGTTTGAGAGCCACTGGTATAAGACGTACTACAGGAAAACTCAGTGATGAGGACCAGAGACAGACAGCACTGGAAAAGGGAACTGAGACTGCTTTACGACAAGCTGAGAGCAGTTTCCACTGACATAGCCATGGTCACCCTCCTAGCCGGAACTGACCCCATGAGCTACCTTGACCTCTGGCTGCCCGCTCCGCTGCTGCTCAACCCAGGCTGTCCTCCTGGGTGGAATTTTATGCTATGAAGGCATCTCTTGTTTCTCTTTTCCATCGAAATTGACTAGTCCTGAATCCCACTCCCTCAAGGCCACCCAATCTCACACAGCAATTGACCCTATCACTGCTGTGACAAACAGGAGACCTGCCGGAAGCCTGGAGCTGCAGGCTTTGTCTGGGCTGGAAGGAGAGAGAGTTGGAGGAGGGACTTCCCAGTGCGCTCCCAGCTCCCATCATGGCAAGCTGCCAGCCTGCCCACCCTTCAAGTTCAGCCTGGTCAGGGACTATTAAAGTAATTTATACCTTTTTTCCAAATAGGAAGGCAGAAGCAGTTCCAGGCTCATCAGTAAAGACACTGGTCTTCCAACACCAGCCCAGTGGCTGCATGTCTTACATTTGGTGTTTTCAATACCTTCACTATGAGTCAGAATCAACTTCACACCCCTGTGTTTGGTTTTTGAAATGCTGGTGGCACACTGGTTAAGTGCTACAGCTGCTAACCAGAAGGTCAGCAGTTCAAATCCACCAGGCACTCCTTGGAAACTCTGTGGAGCAGTTAGTTCTACTCTGCTCTATAGGATTGCTATGAGTCAGAACCGACTTGATGGCAGTGGGGTTGGTTTGGTCGCTCAGTGGTTAAGTGCTACAGCCACTAACCAGAAGGTCAGTAGTTCAAATTCACAAGGTGCTCCTTGGAAACTCGATGGGACAGTTCTACCCTGTCCTATAGGGTTGCTATGAGTCTAAATCGACTTGACAGCAGTGAGAGTTTTTTTGCTTTTCTCACCGTGAAAGAAAAGTCGACCATAAGTGACAGAAGACGAGATGACTAATGAACATTTCTCATGGTTTGAAATATAAATGACCTTTCTGCTCTGGGACTTGACTGCCATGTTCCCCACAGGACAAGTCCTCAGGGCACTCAAAGCTGGGCCTGCAGGTCTGCCTCCAACTCTTCTCAGTTTGTGGGCTCTGAAATGAAAACTACAGAAGCCAAGTGAGAGATGGTGGGGTTCAGCAGCCTCATGACTTCTCTGTATCTTCATGATGTAGCCCTGGCAAGAACCAGGAGTCCTGGTCAGTCGCTTATATGAAATAGACAGAACACAGTCCTCGACAACAGAGTCTCTCTCTTGATTCCAGTATGCCTTGTAGGCTCCAAAGCTGATCACAAAACTATGCATCCTTTCAAGCCACATTGACCTGGTATGGCATTCTGGCTCTGCCACTTTCCAGCTGTGTTATTTGGGGCAATTAAGCTCTCTGAGCCTCAGCAGCAGCATGTGTACAATGCATGTGTTGGTACCAACTTTAGAGGCATTGACTGAGTCAATGAATGTTAAATATCTAGTTCAGTGTGGAGGGCACAGCCAATGATCTGGCATCTGTTTAACAACTGGCTCTCTGAGAATAAAATATATATATATATGTATGTATGTATAGTAACTTCCAATTTTCCTGGTGTAAACAATCCCGCCATAGATGACTTCAAGCTACCAAAATGCCGTTACTGAATGTAGAACTTGAGAGTGATGAAAAACAGTTTACCATTAATTAGCGTTTCCACCGTACAGATACAATAGACGTAAACGACCTCTCAAAAACAGAATAGGCAAACACTGTAACCCATTCTGTAAGTGGTTAATTTTGAATATTATTACCTTTGTTTCCAATGTAATTAATTCTTAAGTTTACAAGATTTAACTTTTAATGATGGCTGTGTTTAACATCAGGAAAGCCTGGTGGTATGGTGGTTAAGTGCTACAGCTGCTAACCAAAAGGCTGGCAACTCAAATCCACCAGGTGCTCCTCGGAAACTCAGTGGAGCAGTTCCACCCTGTTCTATAGGGTTGCTGTGAGCTGGAATCGACTTGATGGCAGCAGGTTTGGTTTGGTTTGGGCGCTTAACAACCAGTGCACAAAACTCTTGGAAATTGACCAATCAGCTCTCACATCTCCACACAAGCCAGCTCCAGCACACAGCTGGACACATCTGTAGGCATTTAGTAAACACAGCTTCCTTTCCTTTTTCCTTTTCTGTCCTCAGCCCTGGGGAAGGCTTCCTGAAGGGTCTCCCAGGTAATGACAAGGATGTTCTCTGCTGCTCCACTGGAGCCTGCAGCCACTGCAAGCTTTACTTGGGGCCACCAACCGCTTGGCCACCCTCCCAGTCCTCACACTGTGCTAACCCTCCAAGCACTGCTTGGCTGGTCTTTCTATAGCCAAAGAGCCAACAAACCACAAACCCTGGAGAGGACCTTGCTTCAGCCACCCTGAGGGCTGCTGGGAGAGAACACTGATGGAGTCTCCACGGCTGCTGGTTTATTGTAGGGTTGCTGTCCATGCAGCAGTAGCATAGCCAGAAAGCTGTACTCTGGCAAGTCAGGGCTCGCAATTAGCCTCTGCCAAAGGCTGCAATAAAAACCCAGTTGTTTCTCAACAACAGCTAAAGCAGGAAGGTCTCCAGGTCCCCAGAATCCTAGCCCTGTACAAGCCGTCTAGAAGGCACATTTGGACAGATTTGTCCGCTACCACAGAGTCACTGTAGGGCACAAATCTTAATGTTTAACAAGCTTGGCTGCTAACAGGTTTGAGTCCGGCCAGGTGTGCTTTGGAAAAAAACCCTTGACACATGCAGGGTCACCGTGGGGCAGAGTCACTGGCTGCAACCGGTTTGGGTTTCCTCTACTGTATTTAGAGCCATACAGTTCTGAAAAAGCAGAGCGATGGCTGCAAATGCCATTAGTCTGTCTGTGACCAGCAGATGCTAAGAGCCACCAAATAAAGCCAGCCAAGTTTCATTTCAGGGGCCAGACGCTCTTCCCCAGAGAGCTGACATCTCACCCCTGTAACAGGTTGTGGAGTTGTCTGCCTTGAATTATCGTTTTGCTCCAAAAATTCAACCCTAAAAGCTCTTAGAAGACATCACATTTTGTGCTGATTTGTTGTTTGCTTTTCTGCAGTCCCCCTTTTGGAGACAGATACATTTTTACTACTAAAAACATGTGCTACAAGGAAGGTGCTCCAGGTTACCCACAGCTGGGGGCTGAGCAGGTGTTTCTGGGCCCATGTGAGGCAGGGGGGTAAGTGGCAGATGTCCCCAGTAACCCTGTGTGTGTGTGTCATCTTTCTAGGTCGGGGAGGCTGTCCTGGAAAATGCCCGGCTCATGCTGCTGACAGAAAATCTCCAGGCAGGCGCAGATGACCTTAAAGAGAGGTAACGCTCTACTAAACAAAAAACCGAAAACCCACTGCCATGGAGTCAAGTCCAACTCAGGACAAAGCAGAAGTGCCCCATGAGGTTTCCAAGGCGCACCTGATGGATTTGAACCACCAACCTTTAGTTTAGCACCCAGAGCACTGAACCCCTTCACCACCAGAATTTCCAACACCTCCTCAGTGATGCAAATGGCCAAAACACCCTTGGCCATTATCTGAAACATCGGCAGCTGGATCCCACCCAGGGGAGCTGGCTATCTAACTCCAAAACTCAGCCATAGAAAACCCTGTGAGCACAGTTCTACTCTGACACACATGAGGTCACCATGAGTCAAAACGGATTCCATGACAACTATTGATTAGTGTTTATGCTCTACGGAAAAAAGCATAACCCTTCATGTTCCTGGATTCCCAGCACAATGCTGTCCTGGAGTTAGCACCATTTACCCCCAACCTCAGCCAAGGCTGGGGTGAGCAACAGAGGTCCCGAGACATCAGAGCCCTGAGCACTTTTGATTCAGTCTCTCCTTGGTGACACAAACAAGGTTTCACGGGCTTGGTTTAAGTCAGCTGTTCGCAAACTCGACCATACCACGCCTACTGACGTCGAGTCAATTCCGACCCACTGAGACCTTGGTGGCATAGTGGTTAAGTGCTACAGCTGCTAACCAAAAGGTCGACAGTTGGAATTCACCAGGTGCTTCTTGGAAACTCTATGGGGCAGTTCTACTCTGTCCTATAGGGTCACTATGAGTTGGAATTGACTGGAGGGCAGTTGGGTCTCAGACTCTAGTATGCATCAAATCACCCAGGGTGGGTGAGGGGCATATAGAAAACACAGAATGCTGGCCCTGCCCCCAGAGTCTCTGCTGCAGCAGACCCGGGGTGGGGCCCAAGACCGTGCACTTGTCACAAGTTCCCAGTGATGCTGATGCTGCGTGTGCTGGTGGCAACTTCTGAGAACCTGGACTGACAGCAATGATTCTCAGCCATAGCTGCACCTGGCACTCCCTGCAGCACTTCATAGGTCACTGCACAAGCCCCACAAACTAAATCAGTGTCTTAGAGGTGGGACCCAGGCGTCACTGTTGCCGAAATCTCCCCAGCTGGTCTCAGTGTGCATGCAGGCTTGCGAACCACTTCTCAGAATACTTAGTAATCTTTTCTAGAGTGTGGTGTGTATACTGCTGCTACAGGTCACTTTCATCTGCAAAGATAAGCATTTTAGTTTTAAGTTATGTATGGTGGGTTGTTGTTTTTACAGTTATCTGTGTTTATGACCCAAGAGATTGTTTTCTCACTTACAATAGCACCATTTATAGCAGCAAGCTTCCATGACATAAGCAGCTTTTGAATTTTATTTATTTGAAGTGTAATTTTTAAGTACACATAAATGTAATGGAAAATATTAAGTAAGTGATGGCACTGGAGATGGGCATCTACAGCAAAATCATAAAGGCAAGTGAAGTTTGGAAAACACTGGTCTAATGGAGAAGCAAATGGAGAAGACACTGATGGATAAGCACAGTAATTCTGAGATGATCCTCTGGGGAAGGGCATCCTGGAAGTTACGCAAATGGATGGGTGATTGGGATTATTTTTCAAAGAAAAGTTTCCCTAAATGGTAAGGACAAAAGAAGAAAGGCACTTAACTGGAGGTCTTTGGGGGAGACTGACCCCATCCTCTCTTAGAAGAAGGGTGTCATGAGGAGCAGGAAAATGCCTGCCACCCCATCATACCCTACTACAGAATTTCCTTTCTCCATCGGCTCAATGGGCCCCCACTAGGGCCACTCTGGGGCCAAGGCAATGCTTAGGCAGCAAGGGCTTCTGGGTTGCCCAGCACTGGTCAAGGTCACAGGACCACAAAGAAGTAGAGGCAGAACCCTGGCCACCAACAGTTCACTGTAAAGGTAGCAGCTAGTAGACACGAAACCATTTATCTGTACTGAATTTAAAGTAGAATTTGATTAAGTGTGAAATTAAGGTAAGATTTTGTTATGGACGAAATTGTATGCCCCCAAAATGTTGTAAATCCTAACCCCTATAGGATCACTATGAGTTGGAATTAACTTGATAGCAATGGGCTTTTTTGTTTGTTTGTTCTTTTGTTGATGGTATACCTATCAAGGAGCCCTAGTGGTGTAGTGGTTAAGAGTCTGGCTGCCAGACATGATGCTGGCAGTTCAAATCCTCCAGCCACTGTTTAGAAACCTGTAAGCCAGTTCTATTCTGTCCTATAGGGTCACTGTGAGTCAGAACTGACCAAAGGCAATGAGTTTGGTTGTAGAAGTTTTATACCTGGGGATGTCACCCCATTTAGGACTCAAGTTGTCTTTGTTGTGTTAACGAGGTCATATCAGTGTAGGGTGTGTCCTGCACCAATCATGCTGGAGACATAAAAGAGCAATTTAAGCACTGAAGAAACTCTAGTGATGCAATGGTTTGGCCTTCCACTGCTAAGCAGAAGGCTGGCAGTTTGAATCCACCAGCGGCTCCCTGCAAACCCTGTGGGACAGTTCTACTCTGTCCTATCACACCCCTGTTAGTTGAAAATGACTTGATGGCAATGAGTTTGGTTGGTTTTGATTTCAGCATTGAATGGGGGAAAGATCGATGCCATGAGGAGATCTCCAAGGAACACCAGGCACAACACGAGAGAGAGGCTGAGACAAGGATTGTCCCCTGGAGCCACTGCCCTGCATTTGGACTTCTAGCCTCCTGAACTGTGAGAAAATAATTATCTGTTTGTTAAAGTCGCCCACTTGTGGTATTTCTGTTACAGCAGCACTAAGAAACTAAGACAGGCCTGAGCTGAAATTCCTTTTGCTCATCCATGTGTCCCTTTGTCCCTTTATTCAGTCATACATACGTTTGTGCCACCATTCAGCAGAGCAGTATACACTCAGTGAAAGCAGGGGCTTGGTCTCTTGTCCCCCACTGTGTCACCCCCTGGCACTGTAACATGCCAGCCCCAAGACAGATGCGCAATAAATATTTGTTGAATGCATAAATGCATTCACCGATGATTTGAGTGTCTGCTTGATGCCAGATCCCTTGTTAGGTACCGAGAATGAAGTGAGCAAGACAGTGTCCCCGACCTCAAGGAGCTCACAGTTCCATGGCAAAGACAGACGAGGAAACAGACAGTGGCATGAGTAGGGGTGCCATCATTCAGATGAGTACAGGTAAAGTGGGGACCAGGCCAAGTGAGTCCTGATTTAAGTACTAAAGCCCAAGCCGGAGTTGACCGTTCAAATGAAGCAAGGGTGACTTCTCAGGCAGAGAGGACAGCATGTGAAAAGGCAGGAAGACACAAGAAAGCACGCTACATTAGTGGAATTTCAAAAGCTTGTTTAAGCCACTATATGCGGAATAAATGTAGGAATAACTGATACGAGAGGGGCTAAAGCCTGGAGCACCTCGTTAGCCTTACTAATTATCCTGGAAGGAGCGGGAACCCAGAAAAGGGATGTAAGTAGTGGGCCATTGTGACCAGCTTTTGGCTTTGTCCCAGGGAGAACAGACACAGGTCAAATGAGTCAACACACCAGAGTGAAGGGACTGGGCTGAAGGAGGTGCATGTTGTGTACTGGGGATCAGTGGCTGGACGGGTAAGGGGAGGTCTGATTACTGAGGGGCCAGAGGAAGACAGAGCAGAAGAGTGACTTGTAGTTTAGAACAGTCAGTCTGGCAACAATGTCACAAGTCAGAGAGGACACCGTAAGTCAAGCCTGTCTGGGATGGTAGCAGCTGGCAGACGTAAGGGACAGGTCAAGGAGGTAACTGGGACAACCAGGCAATTATCTAAAAAGAGAAGGCTACAACCTGGAGAAAGAAAGCAAAGGTAATTGCCAGGTTTTGAACCTGGATTCTTTCGGAGACTGGATCTAGTAACTGTAACAGAAAACTGGGGAAAGAAAACTTGTCTAAAGCTCGCTCTGGGGAAGGGGTAGACAATGAGTGGTTTTGAGGGAGCAGGGTGAGCTTGGATACAGGAGTACAGAAGAACTTGCTGAACTCATATGAGGTCCAACAATTAATTGTTCTAAGTGCTACATACCTCATTGCTGAATGTCATTACAGTCACCTTTAAAGTGCCCCCCTTAGGAAGCTATGCACTTCACCAGTGCCTAGTCCACCCTTCAAAGCAACTTTGGAACTTTTTCTGGAATAGTCATTGTGCATGGTGGCACGGTGGCAAGCTCACCAACTTAACTGTATAGTTGTCTGTGAGGGAGTTTTTAGCCAGTAAACAAATAACTGTACTGGAACACCCTACCTACTCACCTGATCTGGCCCCTAGTGACTTTTTTTCTTTACCCCTAAACAAACGAAATATTGAAAGAAAGATATTTTGAGGACATCAGGGTAGTACGACAACAGCTCTGAGGGCCATTCCAGAAAGAGTTCCAAAATTGCTTTGAAGGGTGGCTTAGGTGCTGGTGTCAGTGCATAGCTTCCCAAGGAATGTACTTCGAAAGTGACGCTAGTGACATTCAGCAACGAGGAATGTAGCACCTTTTCTAGGATGAGTTCGCGAATGTAAATTGTCAGACCTTGTAGACAGAGTAGAGCTGCCCATGGAGTTGCCAAGGAGTGCCTGGATGATTTGAACTGCCAACCTTCAGGTTAGCAGCTGTAGCACTTAACCACTACTCCACCAGGGTTTCCAAACCCTTAAAAAACAAACCCACTGCCGTCGAGTCAATTCCAACTCATAACGACCCTATAAGTCAGTGTAGAACTGCCCCAGAGAGTTGCCAAGGAGCACCTGCCAGATTTGAACTGCCAACTTTTTGGTTAGCAGACCTAGCATTTAACCACTACACCACCAAGTTTCCCTTCGAACTCTTAGAGGGATTTTAAAAAACAGACCTTTAGGTGTCTTAGTGCTGCTATAACAAATGATTTTCTCACAGTTTAGGAGGGAAGAAGTCTGGATTCGGGACGCTGGCTTTGCAGCGAGGCTCTCTGTCTGCTCAGCTTCCCTTCCTCACTTCCTGCATGATCTCCACAGGGCACCCACCTTTTCTCTACTCGGCTTGTAGTGTGCCTAATCTGCTCCTTTTGTAACTCCAAAGTGACTGGTTTAAGACACACCCTAGACTAACACAGCCTCATTGAACAACAAAGAAGACCTCACTCCCAGACGACATTCATGCATGTAGGGGTTAGGATGTCCACACATATGTCTGCGGGACACAATTCAATCCAGAACAGTAGGGTACCTGAGACCTCCTGTGATGCTGAAGGGAAGGTACTGCCGTAGGGACCAGGTTCCCCGGAGAAGTGGACCAAACAGGATGCCAGAGGCCTAAAGGCGTGAACTCTAGCTTGGGCCTGCAGAGCCCAATCCCAGGCACTATGGGTGAGTTTTCGTTTCAGCTGAAGAAACAGAAGGAGCCCTGGTAGAAGGTGTGAACCATTAGTCCCTTGGCCTGATCTTTCCCTTGTGTCTTGGGTTTTCTTCATTCTGCCTTGCTCCAGATGGGGTGAGACCAGTGGCGTGACTTAGATCACAGCTCACGAGCTTTTAAGATCCCAGATGCTAGTCACCAAAGTAAAATGCAGAACATTTTCTTTATCAAGTATTTCATGCCAGTTGAGCTAGATGCTCCCTACGACCATGGTTCCCGTAGCCCTCAGCCCAGCAATTCGGTCCCTCAGGGAGTTGGGATGTGTCCATGGAGCTTACATGATGTAGGAGACACGAGTTCGATTCCTGTCCAGTACACCTCAGGCACAGCCATCATCTGTCGCTGGACGCTTGTCACTGAACAAGTTCCACAGGGCTTCCAGACGGAGACAGATGGGGAGAAAGGCCTGGTGATCTACTTCCCAAAATCAACCTGTGAAAATCCTATGAATCATGCTAGTTCAGTCCACAAACCATCGTGAGGATGGTACAGGCTAGGGTGGTGTTTTGTTCCAGCGTGTATGGGGTTCCCCTGAGTTGAGGGCCAGCTCCACGGAAACTAACAACAATAACAACAAAAATCCTTACAACTGTAAGACCCTGAAATGCTCACCGTGCTATGGATGGATGAACATAAGCTGTGAAGTCTGGCTGAGTGGTACAGACATGTGGTAAGGCACGACTTGGGGAAAAGCTGGCAAAGATGCTGGGTGGTGTTTAGAACTGTGCAAACCAGAGATTTTGTGAACTGGGATTAAGGCAACTCAGACTGGGCAATTTCCAGATTTGTGTGTCTCTCTGTGTGTATGCACAGATGTGTAAGTTACTGCAGAAATCATAAATTTTTTTTAAATATGATTGAATGAAAATGTACATTCCCATATAAATTCACGTGCTCACCTATATCCAGCTCCCACTGCTCTTCCTGTCCAGTGGCAGCACACCCTTCCTCTCTGCTCCATATATGACCTATCCTCCCAACAGTCTCCTATCCCGTCCTCTCCACCTACTCCCCTTTCTCAGCAAAAGGTCGGCAGGATGACATACTATAGATGCATAGAACCATAAAACTCCCACAAGATACAGTCACTCCACGTTGCCAAGTCCAATCCACTGCTGTCTGAAAAGTTGACCTTCATTATGATTTACGGACAGGGGCAGCATCAGGGCCAGGGGCCATGCTCCCAGGGGAATCTCGAAGCCCCTGGACCACCAGCTGTGGTCTTTTATTGGAGATCTCAGACTGCACCCCTATTTATTCTCTTGCTGCCAGTGAGACTCAACTTTGTGAGCTCCATCGTGGCTATCACTGGTGGTGGCCGGGCACCATCTGGTTCTTCTGGTCATGAGTCAATGTAGAGACCCACTCACATGGGGGTCTCTGTCTTCTGGGTTCTCTTTTTCCGGTGTCGTTCTTGTCCTCAGTGATCATCCATTCCTGTTGAGTTCGGACCATTTGCTGTACCCTCAGATGGCAGCTTGGCAGCTGTTAAGACCCCAGACGCCACTCACCGATGTGGGGTGCAGAGAGTCCTCATTAGCAAAACACTAGCTGTGACAGTTGGCCTCAGAAATCATAAATTTCTGAAACTGGATATTTCACATACAAATCCAGCTTTCCTACTTCTATCTGAAAGAATTAGCATCCCTATACCAAATCCCTTCCCGCACAGCAGCAGTGCAGAAGAGCCGATCAACAGCACCCCCTTTAGGTGAAATATGGGCTGTCCCTGAGTACTTCAGTCCCCACCGCTGCTCAGCCTAGGCCCTCATCCAGATTGCCCACTTGACACCTGAAGGCATTTGGGTTTGCAGCCACTGTTCTGGAATTCCACTGTGGGCTTGCTGGAGACAGCAGCTTAGTACTTCCCGGATGCTCGGTCAAGTTTGCTAAAGGGTCCTCAGGTGGGAAGAGAACACTTCAAGGGTCAAGGTTAATGATGAGCACAGCAGCGCCCCCTAGCCTGGATCTGAACTCCTAGAGAAGCTTCAAGGCACTCTATGGAGCCAGTTTAGCAGAAGTCAGCTTCTATTCCTTTCATTTTAATAAATCAGTGTGTGACAACTACACTAATCAAACCCACTATCATCGAGTTGATTCTGATTCACAGGGGCTCACAGCAGAACTGCTCCATAGGGTTTCCAAGGAGCGCCTGGTAGATTTGAACTGCTGACCTTTCGGTTAGCAGCTGTAGCACTTAACCACTATGCCACCAGGGTTCCCATAGACTAAAATGTGCCAGATCCAAGCCGTGATATTTTCAATTGTATCATATGCATGTGGAAGCTGGACCATGAACAAAGCAGACAGACGAATTGATGCCACTGAATTGTGCTGTTTGAGACGAACATTAAACGTACCATGGACCGCCAAAAGAAGAAACAGATCTGTTCTGGAAGAAGTACAATCAGAATGCTCCTTGGAAGCAAAGATGGCAAGACTGTGTCTTACACACTTAGGACATGTTGTTAGGAAAGATCAGCCCCTGGAGAAGGACATCATGCTTGGTAGAGTGGAGGGTCAGAGAAAAGAGAGGAAAATGCTTGACGAGATGGATTAACACAGTGGCCACCACAATGGGCTTAAGCATAAAAACGACTGTGGACATGGCACAAGATGGGGGTGTGTTTCGTTCTGTTGTTGACAGTGTTGCTGTGAGTCGGAACCAACTCGACGGCACCTAACAGCAGTGCCCTGAAAACTGCTGGAATGGTGGCATCGTTTAGCACTCACTGTATCACATAACTGGCGCACTGACAACATTTATAGTCCGGTTTTTCCCCCTGTTTTGGGTTACCAAATGATGCTGATTAAGTTACTTATTCGCAGATACGAAAATGAACAACCATTTCGGAAGGCGGCAGAAGAGGAAATTAACTCTCTGTATAAAGTCATTGATGAAGCTAATTTGACAAAAATGGATCTGGAGAGTCAAATAGAAAGCCTGAAAGAAGAACTTGGCTTTCTGTCAAGGAGCTATGAAGAGGTAGGTGAGGGCTGGGATTAACGTCGGGTGATCACATGGCTCAGGGACAACCACCTGCCTCCCTTCAAAACTCGGGGTGGCTCACCTTGGCCTCTCCACGCTGCTTGCCCAGGACTGCAAGGAAAAGGCAGGTGGAATGTTACTGAATCCTTGTTGTGGCTCAGGTTGAAGATAGTGGTGGTTCTGGTAGAATTTTCACCCTCCATGCAAGAGACCTGGGTTCAGTTCATAGCCAATGCACCTGAGAGCAGCCACCACCCATTTCTCAACAGACACTTGCCTGTTGGTATGATACTGAGCAGGTTTCAGTGTAGTGTTCAGACTGAGACACCAGAAAGAAAGGCCTGGCAATCTACTTCCCAAAGTCACCGGCAGGTAGGTGTTTCTCTTGGCTGCTCCAGCCTGCAGACCTTCTCTAGGTCTATGCCCTGCTCGGTTAAGTTTTACAGTTCTTTAGCCCAGCAGAGAGGAGACTTCATCTACCAGCGAGCTTCCTGCTCTAAGACACTCAAGTGTCTCTCAGTCTGTGGGGTGGGAAGCCCACTGCAGCCATCTGCCAGCCCTATCGTTCTCATCACTGCAGCTGCTGCTGCCACTTCTTTGTGGCCAGGTTCTGCTGTGGTTGGTACTATTTTTCTGCTGCCTCATACCATCTCCAGTGTTACAGCCCTCTCTTTCCTGGGTATAGGAGGTTTGAAGTGCATGGACCCTGGGGTCAAAGGGGTTCCACTCCAGGCTCTTCCTGGTGGTAGGGAGGTCCCCATCAGCCTCAGTGAGACTGGCCTTTACATTCCATTTCAAGACATGTCCCTTGCAGCCAGAGCACAAACTGATCAACCAACCCCCTTGGAAGATAACAATCACTCAAACTTCACGGCACTCAACTAATTCCCACAAGGCCACTTAATCCTATTAGATGGTTTTATACACCCTATTTACACAGCAGATTGGCTAATCCCTTGCAATATTGTGGGCTAGCCAATACTGTTGGTAGAATTATACACCCAAGACTGGAAAGGCTGTACATAAGAGAAACCCATTGCACGGAACTGTATAACTACATATCCAATTTAAAAGTTGCTAATATGTGTTAGGAAACCCTAGTGGCGTAGTGGGTTAAGTGCTTTGTCCACTAACCAAAAAGTCAGCAGTTCAAATCCTCCAGGCGCTCCTTGGAAACTCTATGAGGCAGTTTTACTCTGACCTCTAAGGTCGCTATGAATCGGACCTGACTCGATGGCAGTGGGTTTTGGGTGTTGTTTTTTTTTTTAACATATATTAGAATTCTACAACATAAAGAGAAACAGGTGAACAGACGAGATACCTGCAGTTTAGATTTAGAAGACTATTCTCAGCATTAAAAAAAGGGATGGGCATTCAAGTCCATACAGTGGTGTCTGAAAGAAAAACAAAAAAGTCCTAATAATCTGCTTCTGAAAAATCAGTCATTGAAAATTTATGAAACAGAGTTCTCCTCTGACACACATGGGTAGCAATGAATTGGCATCACTGTGGAGACAGTTTTTTTTAATGTTTTCCCCAATAGTGTGTGTTTTTTAAAAAATCAAATTCAAAGGCTTCCAAGTGTGAAATATGGCCTAAGAGACACAGCTAGCCAGGGTTTACATGATCTTGTATGAATCCACAACTGCTTCCTAGAGATTCTGTAAGTTGTTCAAGCTTACTTTATTTTATAATGTCATGTCACCGTTCCTACTGAAAACATTGTTTCACTGTGACATCAACAATAGTTAGATTCATATTCACAATCCTATGATCTGCCAAGGAAAACTTTTCTAATCTACTTATCACAGAGTTAAAATAACAGGAAATACTAAATTGTAGATAGTGAAAACTGTTACCTTTGTTTATCAAAACTTGATCTGTCTGGTATCTTCTGTTCCTGATTAGCTTATCATTAAAACACACTAACAGTCAACTATAAAGGGAAAAGAAAATTCAAGTTATTATTAGCTCAAGAAACAATTTAATAGTAAAAAAATAAAGAGATCCCAATGGTTGGTCACATTATACTTGAGGTCATCATGAGTCAGCAACAACTCAAAGGCAGCTAACAACAACAGCAGGATCTAAACACAAAGGGCTCTGGGGACCAGGCCAGCATGTAAACAGGGAAGATGTCATGTCCAAGCAATAGTCAGACAGAGCCTGTGGTGAGTTAGAGAGAGCATTCCCTAACTTACGGCGTTCCACTTCAGATTTTGGTTTCAGTACTATACAGGGCAAACAAAACAGCTGTGAGGGTGGGTCCAGTTTGTGGTTTACATACACCCATTAATGAAATTAGGTCAGATCATGGAGTGACAGGACGTTATACGGATGAGTCACCTGCAGAACTGCACTGATTCTAAGCCAACTCACACATGTCACTGTCTGAACAGATCTGCCAGTTCAGAGCCTACAACCTCCCTTCAAAACTCACTTAACAGTGCTCACATCAGGAAGTTCCTTGTTGCATCCAACCATAAGCTAACCAGGAGCAATGAGCACACTTCCTCCTTTTTCTTAGCTCAGTCGTTCTATAGCAAACCCCAAGAGAAACTGTTTCAGAGACTCCAAAGTTACCTTTGCATCTCTCTCAGCCTGGTCTGACTTCTTGCCTAGCTGACTTGTTGCTTAGTTTAACTCTTTTTGTTTTTGCTTTGGCCCAAATTTACAAAGACCAGCCTAAGAAATACACCTTGGGAAAAAGAGAACATGACATCTTATGGCTTGAAAAGGATCACAGACATGGTCACATTTGGCAGTGGCAGGATGAAAAGTGAATTGTCCACAGAACTGAGTACCTGCTAGTTAGGGTTCCAGGTCCTATCTTGTGCTCCTGGTGCTCACACGAGGTGTCACTGTTGTTTTCAGGACGTGAAGGTGCTGTACAAACAGCTGGCAGGGTGTGAACTGGAACAAGTGGACGTTCCTATTGGCACTGGTCTGGATGACATCCTCGAGACCATCAGAACTTACTGGGAGAGAGATGTAGAAAGGAACCGGGTCGAGGCAGGAGCCTTGCTGCAAGCCAAGGTGAGAGGCGAGACCAGCAGCCCCTCTGCTCTAGCAGAGGCATGCCAAACACAGACAACACAGAAGAGAGGAAACGCAACTGTTCAGTGATAAATTCAATCTCATTTGCCATAGAAGAAATGTAAATTACAATAACACCTTTTTGCTTTCCTGTCTAAAAGCAGAAAACGTTTTAAATGGTAATATTCAGTGCTAGCAGGTATGCAGGGAAGCAGACTGCACCATCAAGTATTGGGGAGTTCAAATCCACCAGGCGCTCCTTGAATATCTGGGGGTCAGTTTCTACCCTGGCCCCTAGGGTCACCATGAGTCGGATCTGACTCGACAGCACTTGGCTTTGGCTTGGGAACTGGCACAACACCTTGGAGTAAGGAATTTGGTGGTATAAACCAGGAGCCTTAAAGATGCCCATATTTAACAGTAAATAATCTGGACACTATCTTAAAGATACAACTGAAAATACAGGTAAAGTTGATGTCCAAAATATACACAGTAAAGGAGCGTAAGAGTGAAAATATTGGTGGGGGGGCGACATAAATGGTTAATAACGGAATAATGAACTAAATCACAACCTAAACTTGTGATAAAATATCCAGCAATGATTAGAAAGGATGTTTACCAAGCATGTTTAGTAGCATGGTAAGATGCTCATGCTATAACATAAAACGGAAAACGGGAGTGCAGAAGGGGACATGCCAAGGGTGGACAAGCTTTTTCTGCAAAGAACCGGATGGCAAATATTTTAGGCTTTGTAGGACAGACGGTCTCTGTCACAACTACTTTGCTACGGTAGTGTGAAAACAGCCACTAACAATACATAAATGAATGCACGTGTTCTAAAAAAACTTTATTTACAAAACTAGGAGTTGGACAGGATTTGGCTTGCGGATTAGAGTTTACCAACCTCTGGAATGTACAGTGGAGTAAACCATGCCAACAAAAACAAACTGGGCATCAAGATTGGAAAGAAAAGATGAAAATCTTAATAGTGTTAGCAGTGCTTGTCTTCAACGATAGACCTATCTGACACTTTGAAATTTTTTTTTCTTTCTTGTTTTGAGTGTCCCTCAATTTTTTCTTAAGTAGCATTAATTATGTTCATGGAGGGAAAACAACTTTTATTAAACCTTGTAAACTGTAAAGGAATTCACCAGAAAATAGAATGCATAGTATTTATTCTTCCCTTCAGAGCCCTGGTGGCTCCATGGTTCAGGAAACCTTATGGGAAGTTTAACTTTTGTCCTATAGGATTGCTATAGGGTCGCTACGAGTCAGAATCAACTCAACAGCAGTGGCCTTGGTTTGGTTTTTGGTATAAGGTTCCTGGAAATCCTGGTGGTACAGTGGTTAAGAGCTATGACTGCTAACCAAAAAGTCAGCAGTTTGAATCGATCAGGCACTGCTTGGAAACTCTATGCAGCACTTCTACCCTGTCCTATAGGGTCTCTGTGAGTCAGAAGCAACTCAACAGCACGGCACCAGGTTTGGGCTTTAGGGTTGCTATGGGTTGGAATTGACTCAGCTGCAAAGGGTTTGGGGGTGGTTGGTTGTTTTATTCTTCCCTTCTCTGTGTTGGGGTCTGTGACTTTGGGATTCTAAGACAAAAGCAGAAGGAAAGCATGAAGCAGACTGGGAAAATAAGGGAGGTGGTTGAAAGAAGGCAGAAGAGCGGTTAGGGATCACATGTTGTGTGCCATCAAGGTGACGCCCACTCAGAGGAACTTTGCAGGACAGAGTACAGCTGCCCCCATAGGGTTTCCAAGCTTGTAAACCTTCGCAGCAGCAGACTAGCCCACCTTTCTCCTGTGGAGCGGCTGATGGGTTCAACCCCGGACATTCAGTGAGCAGTCCAGCATTTAACCACCACACCTCCAGAGCTCCTTAGGGTGCCTGTAATGGTTTTCAACTCTGGCTGTGCAGCAGAGTGACTTCAGAGACTGTTTTTAAATGCCATGCCCAAGCGTGGATCAATAAAAGCTGAAGAATAAAAAAAAGGGGGGGCTTTGCGATTTTAAAGCTGGGTGATTGTCAAATGGAGCCAAGGTTGAGAACCATGACCATTACAAAAGCTACTGAAATAAAAATATGAAGAGCCTTTCTGTTCTTTCTAGTCTCAACACCGCTACCCTCTAAGTACCACCAGGTACCTTCCCAGGGCTGCCTTCAATTCTGGATCTCTCTAGTGAGTTCTAGCCCAGAAACATCTCCCTCACCCTGGCATTTCTCCACCCCCTGATGTTGTTAGTCACCGTGAAGTTGGCTCTGACTCAGGGTGACCACACATACAACAGACTCCCCCCATCTCCATGCTGGCCAGCAAGCTCGAGTCCATCACGGCAGCCACTGCATCTGCCGCGTGTCTTCCAACCTAGGGGCCTTATCTGCCAGTGCTATATCCAGCAATGTCTGGTTGTGAGCCACACCGTTTTCACTGGCTAATTTTTTTAAGCAAGTCACCAGGACTTTCTTCCTAGTCTCTCTTAGTCTAGAAGCTCTGCTGATACCTCTCCATCTTGACTGTCCCTGCTGGCAGTTGAAATACCAGGTGGCAAAGCTTCTAGCATGGTAGCAATATGCTAGCTATCACAGTACAGCCAACCACCCCTTTCAACAGCCTCTTTTCTTTTAAACCTTTCAGTTCTTTGGGCCAGCTTTCTACAAACATTTGTATGTGTGTGGCAACTAGGTGCTTAAGCAGCTAAGCCAAATGCAGCCCCACCCATGCCTCCTGAGAGGTGGGACTACTCAGAGGTAAGGTGAAGGGAAACCAAGGAGTTGACTTTGGCCCATTTATTCTTTTATATGACTCGTAACTATTTATAACAACTAATGGACATAACAGACATAGAGGTTAAGTGCTATGGCTGCTAACCAGAAGGTCAACAGTTCAAATCCTCCAGGTGCTCCTTGGAGACCCTATGACGCAGTTCTACTTTGTCTATGGGGTCGCTATGAGTTGAAGGTGACACAACAGCAGTGGTGAGGACCGAAGAGACCATCCAATCTTATTCCCTTGATTTAAAGCTGAGGAAACTGAGACCCAGAGAAGGCAACGGCTTTCCTGAGGTCACACAGCTGCCTGGCAATACCTCTCCAACATTCCTGGCTGTCAGCCCAGACACCTTTACTCCACTTTGGGCTGTCCCATATCTAGGGATTTGTTCCCAAAGCTAAATCTCAGTGGCCCAATGCTTTGCAAACTTGCTTCTTTCTCAGTACTCCTGTGGGGTATACCACACTGAGGTGATGACTTCCTTGAGAAAGGGCAAAGCTTTTATAATTGGAGGAAATAAAGCCTGTATATTATAAAAGGGGTCCTTGGATGGCTAGGACAGTTAACGTGTTCAGTTGCTAATCAAAAGGCTGGAGATTCAAGTCCATCCAATGCCTCAAAAAAAAAGACCTGGTGCTCTACTTTTGAAAAATCATCCATTGAGAACTCTATGGAGCATAGTTTATGCTGATACACGTAGGGTCTCTACAAGTGAGGGTCGCTATGAGTCTGAGTCAGTTCCATGGCAACTAGCATAAACCAAACCCACTGTTGTCTAGTCCATTCCAACTCAACACAACCCTAAAACTCAGAGTAGAATGTCTCATAGGGTTTCCAAGGAGCACCCGGTGGATTTGAACTGCCAACATTTTAGTTAGCAGCCATGGCTCTTACGCGCTACACCACCTGAGTTTCTGCAACTAGTACAACTACTGTTGTCAAGACAATTCTGACACGTAGTGACTCTGTAGGTCAGAGTAGAACTGCCCCGCAGTTTCTAAGGAGCACCTGTCAGATTTGAACTGCCAACCTTTTGGTTAGCAGCCATAGCACTTAACCACTGCACCACCAGAGTTTCTGCAAGTAGTACAGTATGAAGAAGAAGGAAAAAAACACGCGGCATTATTCACCTGTCACCCACTTGAGAATCCTCACCACTCCAACAGTAACTGGAACATTAGTTCTAAACAGATCCATTCCTGTTTTTTTAATAGAGTAATCTGAAAGCTACATCTCAGAGAAAACAGACAGTGCTTGTTTTAGTTTGGCCAGAGTTGCCTGGGTCTCCTGCAGAGAGGCCAAGCTCAGAAAATATTTGCAGAGCGAGTGAATGCCTCTGATCATCAACAGGGATCAGAGCTGACAGCCAGAAGGCCTCCAATAAATAGTTTTGTCAGTGGCAGCCGGCTGTGCCCTCCGGGGCTGACATTTGCCATCCTCAGCGTCTCCCGTCGGTTCTCAGCCGCACAGCACAAATGTGAAATGGCTGAGCACACACTGCTTTTAGACACTTGCAAAGAAAATGCCAACATGCACTCAAGGGCCTTTCTACAAAGGGATTAATCTGTGTCTTAATTTGAGTCCCCCCACCCCAAAGCAGATCCTGAGACAAAAGAGTGAAATAGAGGTGATTTATATAGGAGCTGGTAGGTGGGGGGAGAGAAAACACAAAGAGGAACCGAGAAGTCAGGCGAAGTGTGCTGACCAACATGACACCAAACCAGCTGCCACTGGGGGAGACTGGGGCACCAGCAAGCTGCAGGGAACTCTACAGCATGGTATAGAAAACAAGAGGGGGAAAGGCAAGGGAGCTAGGGTATTGAGACCACCTCCCACCAGTCCCCTGCCCTCTGCTAGCAGAACAGCCCTTAGAGACAGACCTGGGGCAAAGCCACGTGACTGCTGGGGTGGGAGGCTGCAGGGACCAGCCCATTAAGGTTTGAGGGCTAGATGGGGAGTCCTCGGCATCTGCTACAATTTCTTTTCCAACCCTTTACTTTAATAATCATTCAAAGCTTATAAAGAGGCTCTGACTAGGGGCCATATGGACCCCACCTTCTCTCCAGCCACAGGGGTAAGGAAGGGATGGCACTCACCTAGGGATTCAGTTCTTGGAGCTTCTAAGCTGCAGGATGCAGTGATCGGGGAGGAATGCCAAATTAGTCCTGGAAATTTCTGGACGGTCTTAAAGTCTGGTCTCCCTTGTCCATCTGCTGCAGTTTTAGGGGGATGCATGGAAACCCTGCTGGTATAGTGGTTAAGTGCTGCGGCTGCTAGCCAAAAGGCTGGCAGTTTGAATCCATCCAGCATTCATTCCCCAGAAACTCATGGGGCAGTTCTACTCTGTCCTAGAGACTCACTAAAAGTTGGAAATCAACTCGACAGCAGTGAGTTTTGTGGTTTGTGGACTCTCAGATGATATGGACTATGATCCACAATCTGTAACCAATAGACTTCTAAAGGGCCACCTTGGAGAAGTCTGACAGCTCACTGTCATTTGCGCCCTTTACACCATGCTAGGGTCTTTTCATCCTCGGCAGTTGCAGAAAAGACCCCTGGTGGCACAGTGGTGAAGATCACCGGTCAAAACCCATCAGCCTCTCTGTGAGAGAAAGATGTGGCACTCTGCTCATGGAAAGACTGTCCTTGTTGTTAGGTGCTGATGCATCTGTTTCAACTCACAGTGACCCCATGACCCCAGAACAAATCAGCCCAGTCCTGTGCTGGCCTCATGGTCATTGCCAGCTTTGCGCCCACTGTTGCAGCCACTGTGTCAGGCCATCTCGTTAACAGTCTTCCTCTTTTTCACTGACCCTCTACTTTGTCAAGCATGATGTCTTTCTCCCAGGATTGTTTCTTCCTGCTAACGTGTCCAAAGTGCATGAGACGAAGTCGCGCCATCTTTGTAGCTACGGAGCTTCCTGGCTGTAACTCTCCCAAGACCAATTTTCTTCATTCTTCTGGTAGCTCATGATATATTCAGTGTTCTTCTCCAACAACCATAATTCAAATGCTTCACTTCTTCTCCAATGTTTCTTATTGTCTAGCTTGCACTTGCATGAGGTGACCGAAAATACCCTGACTTGAGTTAGATTCGTCTTAGTCATCAAAGAAATTTCTTTGCTTTTAATGCTTTAAAAAGAGCTTCTGTGGCAGATTTGTCCAATGCAGTACCTCATTTCATCTCTTGACTGCTGCTTCCATGGGCATTGATTGTGGACCCAAGCAAAATGAAATCCTTGACAGTATCAATCTTTTCTCCATTTACCATGATGTTGTTTAACGGTCTAGTTGCGAGGATTTCTGTTGTCTTTATCTTGAGGTATAATCCATAGTAAGGCTATGGTCTTTGAGATTACAGCCTTAGAAACCCCGTGGGACAGTTCCACCACGCCCTAAAGGGTCACCGTGAGTCAGAATCTACTCATTGGCAATGAATGGTGGTGACAAGAGTTAGAAACAGAAGAGTCCTGAACTCACGAGTGCTGTGCTCTGACTTTGCCCATGTTAAGGGTTCTTGGTGCCCTTATTCCTTAAAACATTTTTCACCTTGTAGAGTCATTGAAATCAACCCATCAGTTATTTGTAAAAGACTTGAAATCTGATGAGAGAACTTATACTGGCTGGCACTTGGCTCACCAAAGATAATCTCCTTTTTGATCAAATCAACTCAAAAATCAACTGATTTGGGATCTTAATTACAGTTGCAACATTCCTTCACTTTCATCCTATGATGTAACCTAATCATGGGCATAGCACCAGGGATGGAGATCATGAAGACCAGCTTAAAATTCTATTATTCCACGCAGGTCCTCCAATAGGAAGGATGACCTGGTATAGTTAACTACTACAGCTGTTAACCAAAAGGTCAGTGGTTTGAACCCACCAGGAGCTCCTTGGAAACTCTTTGGGGTAGTTCTACTCTTTCCTGCTGGGTCCCTATGAGTTAGAATTGACTCAATGGCAACAGGTTTGGGTGTTTTCTTTGAAGGGTTCCAACAGAAAGAAATCCTTTCTGTTCATTCAGTTCTTACAACACATAGGTACTATAGTTATTTCCATTTTACTGATATATTTACTGCTATGAGTAAGAAATGGAGGGAGGGAGGGAGGGAGGGAGGAAACCCTGATGGCTCATTGGTGAAGTGCTCTGGCTGCTAACTGAAAAGTCAACAGTTCGAATTCACTAAGTGCCCTTACAAACCTATTACTCTATGTTTGCCAAAACCAGAGAGCTCAAGTGACCGCTCAACAGCACAGCGCAGAGAAAGGCAAAATAGAGGCTACAGCCTTCACGGCGCTCATCCTGGATACAGGGCTTGTAGGATATATTCCAGGAACCTCTGTGTGACAGTTCTACTCTGTCATATAGGGTCACTATGAGTCAGAATTGACTTGGGAGCAATAGGGCTTGGTTCAGTTTAGCTCCATGAGAAATGCCAGATGTACCCTACTCCACCTGGAACCCTTCTGCCCTTGCTCCATAGCACGCTGTCTCCCATATTGCAGCACTCTCTCTCTCTCTCTCCCCGCCCCTGGGTCTAGGAGGTTCTTAGTGCCAGAACCTCAAGTCCAAAGAATGTGCTGTACTCACTCCTCTTCTTTCTTGACAGTAGTGAGGTCCTCCCTCTGCTCTGGGATTGGTTCTCTCTTAAGCCTAGCAAGATGACAAAACCAACCAATCCGCTCAGTAGGATTCCATGTACCTTATTTGCATGGTCCCACCTCCACAGGGTTTCCCTGAACCTTATCTGCATAGTCCCTCCCAATCACTGTGTACAAGTTACAAGAGTACACGTAGCTAAAAGCACCACATTAAGGAATTCACTGCACTACAGCCCTACACCTCTGTGAGAGCAGTCTCACAAGGACTAGGCAGTCCTTGCATAAATTCCGTGAGAAACCTGGCTTAGCCATAGCAGGCCAGCTACTCTGCCAATATTGATGTTTCACTAAATGAGACATCCACTTCTTTTTTAATACCTACTCAGAGGAGCCTATGTCACTGGAGAAGACTGAATGGAATCCAGCCTTCTCCCAAATAAATCCTACAACTGGCTGGGGTAGTCAGGGGTGGGTAGCTGCCTGTCAAAAGCTATCCTCAGCTAAATAATATTTATAGGACACTGCATGACTGCCAAATGACTAACAATCAGTATAATAGTGGTAGCTAATCCTCCTAATGAAAAGAAGATTTGACATAGTTCCAATTCTGGTAAATCCTCCCCCTCTTCCCACTTCCCTGGCACCTTCCTGACACCCACTATAGACCTTGTTTGTTGACTGTATCCTAGGTGTAAAAAGCCATGTTCAGTCTCCCAGGGATTATAGAAGTAAAAGCTGTCCTTGCATGCAGGGAATCTACAGCGTAATGCAAGGACTGGCCTGGGGGGTGGGGGGAGGGGGCGGGTGGCAAGGACCAGTTAATGGCAACCAGCTACCAAGTTGATTCTGACTCAAGGCGACCCCATGTGTACAGAACAGAACTGCTCCATAGAGTTTTCATGATCAGCCCTGGGCAGATCACAGGGGTGAAGGGATCTTGATTCATTTTCTTTTTAAAGAATGAAAAAGTGACATCTTGTGGAATGTGAGGTTGAGAAGACTTTTGTGTCAAGTGGCTGAAGGTTGTAGCATGCTTCTGATCAGATCTTTTCCAACCAAGGTTGACCTCTTAGAAGCAGATCACCAGGCCTTCTTTCTGAAGTCCTCTGCATGGGTTTGAACTGCCAACCCTTTGGTTAGCAGCCAAGAGCTTAATCACTGTACCACCAGGGCTCCTGAAAGACTGGATAGAGATCAAAATCACTCTTCTACAAGGCAGAACATGATGTGCCATGAAAGCAATGCCAACTAGGCATTTATTGACAATTTACCAAGAGCCAGAATGCACATCTAAACTCTTGATTTATTACCTTCTCATTTAATCTTCCCAACATGAGCTAGGTATTGTGATTTGATTTATGTTACAGATGAAGAAACTGAGGCAAAAAGGGATCAGGTAACTTGCCCGAGATCACAGCTAGAAAGTGGCAGAGCTGGGATTCAAAAAGCCCACATTCTTAACCACTAGGCAGCCCTGGGCAGATCACAGGGGTGAAGGGATCTTGATTCATTTTCTTTTTAAAGAATGAAAAAATGACTTATTGCAGAATGTGAGGTTGAGAAGACTTTTGTGTCAAGGGGCTGAAGGTTGTAGCATGCTTCTGATCAGATCTTTTTCAACCAAGGTTCTATGGGATCAAAGTTAAGATGGATCTCAAACACAAGACTGGGAATCCTTGAAACTGTTTTCTTATCCCAAGGCATTTTTCATGACAGTGACCATAATGACCTAACCGTGACATTGAGCACTACGGACAGTTCTGAGCCAAGAAGGTTAACAGTACTCTGAGACAGAATCGTGCCCTTCCAAACCTATTACTCTACATTTGCCAAAACCAGAGAGCTCAACCTGCTCAACAGCAACAGCACAGAGAAAAGCAAAATAGAGGCTACAGCCTTCATGGCGCTCATCCTGGATACAGGGCTTCTAGGATATATTCCACTAAGAGCATACTCACTGAGAGTAGTTCTCAGGTCACAGGACCAGGATTGCTCTCCACATTCTGCTTCCCTCTAAACTCTTGCCTCTCACACTACAAAGGGTCATTTTTTCCAATCCCAAGTTACTGACTGAGAGTGTTTTTAGAAACGGCAGTGCAAATGAGCAAAGTGCGTTGGGTTTGCAGAAGCCTCATTTTCCCCTTTGCTTGCCCCCATTTTTATCTCCAGCAGTTGACTCTCAAATACTTAACTCTGACTTACAGAAAATCATCCTGCTTTTCTTCTCTTCCATTTAGCCTTCATGTGCAAAAAATTTAATATATATTTTTTTAATTTGAAAACTTTTACATATTTCAAAATACCAACATGCTCTCCTGCCCCAGAAATATAGGTGGAGTAAGACACAAACAGTTCTGTTCCATGCAGGAGAGCCAAGATTTCAAACTGGTATGAAAACTGGGAACCAATGTATCTGAATTGTAGTGTTTACCCTGGCAACCACACGGAGCAACAAACACAGCAGTACCTTACTGTCCCCAGGGCTTCTCAGCACAGACCCACTATCTGGCCATGAGGAGATGCTGAAGACATCAGGTTGAGGTAATTACAATAACCAGAAAGCACATCTCAGCAAAGCTATTGGAACAGAAGAAAACAGGGACTACTTTTAGGTGGGCTCAAGTGATTAACTAGCCCAAGACGAAGGCCATGTACGACTCGTGGTAAGATGGTTTTAGGACATGATGATAAATGATATTGAAACTCGCTGCGATCAAATCATTTTCTTTTTCTCGGTCATTCTTGATTAAACAAGAAGAAAGTCTGTTTGGTACTGGTAGGCCTTTAACATCTCTCTTATACTTATTAAGCTTACCTTTCAACAGGCCAAAAGCAGCCCTTAGGAGTCAGCAGCTTGGCAGGCAACAGTTACTAGAATTTATTTACTAGCATTGAATTATTTTAACTTTATTAATTTTTCCCGTATCTCCTATCAGTGGTCAGTGATACTGGTTTTCCACTTTCCTTAGTGATTTAGAACTTGGCCTAAGCCTCACCTGGGAGTCAGCAAAACAGATTCTTGGGCCCTATTCCTGATGCCCTGAATCAGAATCTGCACTTTTAACAATATCCCTGCATACTGATGATACATTTTAAAATTTGAGAACTGATGTGCAGTTTCCATTTCAAATACATTTACTTACATAGAAAATGCTAAGTTAGTTTAAGTGACATAATATGAACTAATATCCAAACACCAAAAAACTAAACCTACTGCGGAGTGTCAATTCTGACTCAAAGCAACTCTATAGGACACAGCAGAACTACACCCCAGAGTTTCTAAGAAATACCCGGTGGATTCAAACTGCCAACCTTTTGGTTAGCAGCTGTAGCATTTAACCACTGCATCATCCGGTGTCTGAATTAATAATACTCAGACATATGAAAAATCATACTGGTGATGCAGGATGTTTGAGAATCACTTGGGTACAACATTTCACTGATGAAACTAAGACCTGGGGTTTCATCCCTCCAGAGACTGGTATGTACCATTGAATACAAGCTACTCACTGTCTGGGTTGAGAGCAGGGACGAATCCCACAAGGGCTGTGACTACTGTCTTGGCCAGTAGCTTTAAATCAGACTAGTGGACCAGGACTGTCCATAAGATGTGGCTTCCTCAGGTTCCCTGGCTCTTACCCATTACATCCTGATAAATACTTCAGAACTGACCTTGGGGGACGGGGAGGAGCAGAAGGGCAGGGGATACATGTGTATGCATCTGTGTGCCAGTAGAATTCACAATACCACTTATCTGTAACATTAAAATTTCTACTGATTTTATATACTTTTTAGAAATAACATTTTTTAAGCTAAAATACTGACTTTGCTTTTCCATGTATACCTAAAACTTCAGTGTGACTTGTCATTCCTTGCAAAATTCAGTTTTTACAACTCGGTGATACAACAGTTACACACTCAAGTACTAACCACAAGGTCAGAGGTTCAAACCCACCCAGCCGCTCTGCAGGAGAGAGGACTGTTAGGGTTCCAGCCAAGCAAATGCTATGGGACAGTTCTACTCTGCCATATGGTGCGGTTCTGAGTAGGAATTGACTGGATACGACCCAACAATAACATCAACAGACTCACAAAATCAGACTATAAAACGTACTTGATTACTAATAGCTAATACAACAAGGAAACTGTTCACCTCATACATGAATGAAAATAGTTCCGATACGAATTTTGATTGATATTTTTGTTTTCCTTAAAGAGTTCATTCATCAGCAATAAGACTGACTTCCTTCTTAAATCAGATAATGGTTTTCAAATACTGGAAGAATATTCTCTTTATTTTTTGTACTATTTACAATGTTTAATGGCTACAGATACAACATACTTTTACATTTAATCTGCATGATTAACATGTTTCATCCTTTCCTTAAGTCTGGACAACCAACAAAATAATAAAGCAAGCCCTGATTTATAGTGGTTGCTGATTTGCATGGTATAAATACTCTCACCATGCTTGATTGCAAGCTACAAAGTCCACATAAGCTCCCAGAGCCAGCAAGAGATATTTATCTTGTCTCCCCTACACAGGTACCATAGATGTAAAAACCTGTAAAATCCAGTGCCGTCAAGCGGGCTCCAACTCACAGTGACCCTCTAGTTCAGAGCAGAACTACCCACATCAAGTTTCCAAGGAGTGCCTGAAGGGTTTGAACTGCCAACCTTTTGGTTAGCAGACACAGCACTTAACCCACTACGCCACCAGGGTTTCCACCATGGATGTAGGTAACCTCAGTAGCATAGATAATGATCTTCCACCAGAGAAGCATTGTATCAGAGTGCAGCTGAGCTCCATAGGGTTTCAATGGCTGATTTTTCAGAAGGAGGTTGCCAGGCTTTTCTTCCCAGGCACCTTTGGTGGACTTGAACTTCCAACCTTTCCGTGAGCAACTGATTATGATAATCATGTAAATAAATAATGATGGAATATAGTAAAATAATTAGAAAATGATAAGCTTTGAGCATTTATGACCTTTGATTTTATATAAAACTTATTGAATTTTAAGTTTACATAATTTAATTTTTACTGATGACTGGGTTTAAGACAGTAGATCTTCCTGTGTCTAACCTGCTCACAAACTTCCCGAAAATTCACCCATCAGCTCTGGCGAGCCGTCAGGAGCAGGCTCCAGCTCACTGTTGCTCCTGGCCACTCGATGTACTATGACACCTACTCCGCTCCTCTTCTGGGACCTCCTCTCTTCCCACCTAACCCCCTGCCCCATCTCTGCACACAGTCCGTGATGTTTAGGTCCCAGTCCCAAAGAGTAAGAAAGAAAACCTAGACTATGGATCACCAGGGGAGCTGGAACATGGCAAGGATATCTCAGAGTGCTCCACATTAGCTGTGGGGAAAACGATTCCATTTTCAGAGAAGGCGACAGCCTTAATAACTGATTAAGAGCACGGCTCTGGATTGTACTTCCTTGGCTTGAATCCCACTTTTCCTCTCTGAAGGGTTATGTGACCAAACCCAACCCACTGCTGTCCAGTCAGGTCCAATTCAGCAACCCTCGAAGTCAGAGCAGAAACGCCCCATAGAGTTCCAAGGAGTGCCTGGCGGATTTGAACTACCGACCTTTTGGTTAACAGATGTAGCATTTAACCCACCAAGCCACCAGGGTTTCCGTAGGGTATATATATCCTTAAGTAAGCAACTTAAACTCTGTGTGCCTTAGTTTTCTCATATAAAATGAGAAAAATAAGGACACTTGCCTTATAGGGTTACGAAGAATAAATAACAGACAATGATTGTCAATTACTGGTTTTCACAGCTACTTCTACAAACTCGCCTGTTGCCACTTACTTTTTACATGTAGAAAACAATATACCGCTAGTGTTTGTGTGCTTTTATAATGGAAAGCATGGTGGTATAGTGGGTTAAGTGCTATGTCTGCTAACCAAACGGTCGGCAGTTCAAATCCACCAGGCGCTCCCTGGAAAATTTATGGAGCTGTTCTCTGACCTATAGGATCGCTATGAGTTGGAGTTGACTTGACATCAGTGGCTATGGTTCTAAAGTTTTACCATGCACAGCCTGAGGGGAGCCTCATAATGACCCTGAAAGGTAGCCACCACGTGCTTATCCTTCACTACCTCTTCCGGACAGGGACTGAGACCCTGAAAGAGGGAATGGGACACAAAGCCTTCCGCCAAGTAGTCAGAGCCCACAGGCTCTGGTTAAGGTCATTTTGCCGAGTTCTTTATAGCCTTCGGGGTTTCTAGATGGTACAAAAACTGAACAACTTTGGCTGCTAACTGAAAGTCAGAGGCTCGAGTCCATCCAGAGGTGTCTCGGAAGAAAGGCTTGGCAATCTCCTCCTGAAAAGTCAGACACTGAAAACCGTATGGAGCCGTTATACTCTGATACACACGGGGTCACCATGAGTCAGAATCCACGACAGCCGTGGTGGCCCCCTCATTTTGATTTTTTTGCTTTTTCCACAAACGTTAAGCAGCTGAAAGAACTATTGTTGGCTATAAGCATCTTGGGGTTTCTTAGCTGATTAGATTGGGCTTTTTTTTGCATAATTCTGTAAATGAATATTCAGTGTAAGATAAAAGTAATAATTCCAGAAAACCAGTGACCTAGGAGAGGAAACTCACTGCTACTCACTGCCACTGAGTCAGTTCCAACTCATAGCAACCCTATAGGTCAGAGCAGAGCTGCCCCACAGAGTTTCCAAACAGTACCTGACAGATTTGAACTCTCAACCCTTTGGTCAGCAAACTTAGTGCTTCACCACTACGCCACCAGGGTCTCCTAGGAGAGGAAGCAGGTTTTTTTCCTAGGCCACTGGGTAGGACACATCCTGTCAGACTACCCTGAAGATAAGGAGGGTGATCTTTTCCCCTCCTTCTACGAGGAAAGGAGGAGACAGTGACCCGCTCTACTGCTAGCTAGCAGGTTTTTAAGTGAAGAATTTAGAACCTGCCACTCTTGCTCTGGGGACGAAGTTCAAACCACAGACATTTACCTTGTATTTACAATAGTGGCCAGACTGGTTTTTTACAAGGAAATAAGGGACAAGCAGATGGACAGAGATGAACAAATCAGATAATTCCTTGTTGGAGGAAGGTGTGGGGAGGTCAGCAATTTCTGACCATTGTACTGCCAAAAGGGTTTACAAATTCTCTGGAGTGCAATTTGGTCACCGTTCATCAAAATTACAACCACCTCTTGACTCAGCAGTTCTACTCCAGAAAATGACTCTCCAGAAACACTCCTTTGTATGGAAAACAAGGGATGCACAAAGTTGCTCTCTGCATTGTCGTTGTAACAGACAGAAAGAGGAGAAACAACCTAAGTGTCCAGCAGCATGGGACTTCCAAATAAATCCAAGTACTTCCAGATGAGGCAATACTATGCAACTGTTAAAAAGAATGGAACAGATCTTTAGATACTGATATAATTTCTAAGATAGATTAAGTGATCAAAGTAAGAGGGAATGATGAGATATATTTATTTGTAAATGTATTAAATATTTCTAGAAGGAGAGAAAAGGCCCTGGAAACAGAAGTGGGTAATGAGGACACAGGGAGGAAAGGAAACCTCCCACTACATATCCTTTAGGAAATCTTTTGTATATTATTCCATGCACATGCATTACATACTCAAACCAGTGGTTTGTACAAGTTGGTGAGGGGCCTGGAGAAACAGACGGTTTTACAAACTAACAGTCTCCCCTGAGTTAGAGGCAATGGAGTGGTGGTTACAGAGGTGAGAGGTTAGGTCAGGGGTTAAGCTCTTCCTCATACCTGGTTTTACTGAGTCTTGACTCTTCACAGCAGCAGGCGGGAGTGACCCGCATGGCCCAGACCCAGGAAGAGAAGCTGGCTACTGCCCTCAGGGTGGAGTTACACAACACTGCCTACCAAGTCCAGAGCCTCCAGGCCGAGACAGAATCCTTACAGGCGCTGGTGAGTGGAGCTAGGAAGAGTCCTGGCATTGCTGGTGTCAATTTTAATCCTAAACTGTTGGACTCCAATCATGGGTCACTACTTGTATGGTTATCTGGTTTGCTGATGAGTTTTTGAGCCCCAAAATATCCTCTGACTCCCAAGGATCATCTGACATGACGCACAGCAAGCGTAGGAGACGCTGTATTAGGCCGCTCTGATGTGGGCTGCTAACGGCCCCCGCGGCCCCTTTCAGCTGCCTCTCTTCTCGTCAGAACTGCCCTGAGCCACACGAAAGCCACCTGGACCAGGAAGTCAGGCCCAGCCCTCAGCTGGTAACTGGCTGACCCCAAACCAAAACCAAACGCACTTCTGTGGAGTGGATCCCAACTCACAGTGACCCTACAGGACAGAGCAGAACTGCCACATGGGATTTCCAAGGCTGTAAATCTCTCCAGATGCAGACTGCCACATTTTTCTTCCACAGAGCAGCTAGTGGGTTCGAACTGCTGACCTTTCAGTTAACGACTGAGGCACAGCCACTGCTTCACCTGGTCTTCTTTGACTGACTGACAGGGGTATTTAAAAGCCCACTTGCCTCAAAGCATATCCCATTCTAAGGTATAATTCATGCCCTGCTGGGAGACCTTCATAGGGTTAGACTAATGCCCCCCTCCAGCTCAGACCACAACCTTGCTTGGCCCCTCTCCATGCCCTCCCCTGCTTTCTTTGCTCCGCCTTTTCCTGAGAGCACTTTATTAACTGCTAGTACCAGAACTCTGTGCCAGGCCGTGCTTCTGCAAAGCCAGCCTTCTAAGACACCTAGTAAGCTCCTCAGACTCCATGTGGTTTGCAGACAGGGCTCTTGCATTATTAATAACAACAACATACCAGTCCACCCTCTGATCTCTGAAACAGACAAGTTCTACTAGGATGTCAAACATAGCTCCTTCTAGATGCCTCTCCTGGGGGCCATTTGTGCTGATTCTAACCACAAGTTTTGTTGGTGCATCAGCAGGGTGTGAAGGGATTGGTCCATGTGATCCTTATGCATCTGAAACTGTCTGGAGTCTAGTGAGGCCAAAATTAAAAAAAACCCACTGCTGCCGAGTCAATTCCAACTCATAGAATTGCCCCATAGGGGTAGAATTGCCCCATGGAGTTTCTAAGGAGTGCCTGGTGGATTTGAACTACCAACTGTTCAGTTAGCAGATGTAACACTTAAGCACTATGCCCATGTTTTAGGACCACACTGGCCTCTTTCATCAGCTTCAAGTTTTAGCGTTTCCACCACTCCCCATACACCTGTGTCTGAATTCTGTCACCAAATAGGCTCCATCACCAAAATGCCAGTCCCACCTCCCACCAGAACCATGGTCTGCCATGGATTAGCTCAAGTGTTCTTTCTAGATGGTTCCCCACATAAACAACTTTCCACCCTCTGTCACCAAAAACATCCCAGTACCCCTGAGTCCCCTTCCTTCCCTCATTCAGAAGTTTGGTAAGGGTTTGGTGGGGACAGCTCTGCTGGCACTGGAATACTCAAGGATGACTTCTTCGACTCCCACGCCTGGCACTGCAACTGTGCATCTTAGCTCCTTGGCCGTCTCCGTCGCTCTCCATGTTGAGATGCAGCATGAAATACATGCTAGCTCGTATTGCGTCCTAGCGTAGTGGTCTCACAGCCATCAGACTTCTTAATGTGGCCTCTGGTTTCTTTTCATGGCATGAGCACAAAAGGCTACCAGCCCTCTTAATACCTGGGCTTGGAAGTTCCTGAGTAGTACTTAACACTGCATTCTATTGGTCAAAGCAGTCCTAATATCAGTCCCTCTTTAATAGAAGAGAAAATGTCACCACTTGATGGGGCAGGGGCAAAGTCACTCTGAGGAAGAGGTAGAATGGAGGGAATTGTTGCAGCTGCCTATGGAAATGTGACCTACCATAAGATCATAATAGAATTGATTTCCTTGTCATTTTAGCTTATTAAAGTCACTGTCATCAGGGTGACTAATTAGATTATGCGTTCAAGCTCTTAGAGGCTGACAGAGAGTGAACATTCAATAAGTGGTATCTGTTATTATGTATAATTATCTATGTATCTATGTAAATAGAGAATCTCTATATTACCTATAATATCACTGTGTACCTATTATATCTCTACATAATAACTATAATTATCATTATAAAATTATTGTTATGACCAATAGTTGAGTAACCCCAAGTTGGCAGCCATCAGCCAGCTGGTCAGCCCACTTGAACTCCAGAAAACCTGATTCTGTTGGAATAAATTTCATACTCCAATCAGAAGACTTACAAGTAGCAGCATTATGGCTGTGCTTCGGGTCCTGTATGGGCTGCTCTAGTCATTGGGCCTGACAGCCAAGGTTAGGAGTCCAGTCAGAGCTAGAACAGGTAGCAAACCTGCTCCAGTTTTCACACACAACTGAGTTCATGCAACCATCTCTGTTCTCTCCAGTGAGAGCAACCTGTGCGCACATGGCCCCCAACCCCCTGGCTTATGCAAGCCCCCAACGGCTGAGCCAGCAGGGCTTTCAGCCCCTTTAGTCAACAAGGTGCCGTTTATGCTGGCAGCCAGGCACAAATAATGCTGTTTGGGGCCTACTGGGTTCTGTGCTCAGTCAGCTCAAATCAGGAATGTAATCTGTAAGCCAGAAATCACAGGAGGTCACTGTTGTATCTTCTGGGGTGGTTAGCAATTCAAGAAGTCCCTTCAAAACCTCCAGAGAGCTGGGAAATGAGTGTGCTGCTGTGATTTCAGTTTGCTTGCTAGTACTGTCCCTGTCTTTAAACAGGCCAGGGCACTGGCCTGGCACTGCAACTGTGCATCTTCGCTCCTTGGCTGTCTCCGTCGCTCTCCATGCTGAGATGTAGCATGAAATACATGCTAGCTCGTATTGCGTCCTAGCGTAGTGGTCTCACAGCCATCAGGCTTCTTAATGTGGCCTCCGGCTTCTTTTCATGGCATGAGCACAAAAGGCTACCAGCCCTCTTAATACCTGGGCTTGGAAGTTCCTGAGTAACCTGATCCCACTCAAGCTCAAGCATCTCTGTGAAAACCAGACCTCCCCTCTCTGCCAAAACATCAGGGACCTAGGTGGAAAGCTGGACTTGGATTCTGAGGATGGGGAAAAAGAGACCTAAGCCTTCTGATAGAGGCTCCCAGGAAATCCCCATGGGCAATGGGTCTGAAGTCATCAAGGGAACTCTAGGCCACCTAAAACATGGAGAAAAACTGGTCAAGCCAACCAGGACCTGTGAAAGATACCACAGGTGTTCCACGGGTCATACATCAGCCACTACTCACGAACCAAGGAGTATCCTGAGACACAAAGGGAAAAAACCCAGGGAGTTTGGAACCAATGATTTTCAAAATCTACGTGGCCACTTCAGCATCCTCACTACTACAAGAGGGGTTTTCCATTCCAACTGGTCAAACAATAGCCCTAAACCAGACACTGACCTGGATTTACTCTCCCGCTGATCACATTTTGTCTCGTATAAATGTACCAAGGATGCAAATCTGACTCAACATCCTCATATCCTAGGGAATTTAAGAAGATTTAAATATTATGCTCATGCCTGCTTAACAGCAGCCAAGACACAAAACAGCATCATGGCCTAGAACCTTCCACATGTACACACTGGCCACAGTGGTCAAAAGGCTGTGAAAAATCTCCTGGGCAAAGAAGTAAAGAGGCTTGTTTCACCAAGATTTGACTCACTCCAATTTAGAGAGAGATGTAGTAGCCTCTCATGTGTTACATAAAAAAGCCAGCTGCTAAATTATGGGTGTACCATAATTACAATGATTAAAAAATGTTAAACATAGATGCCTGATAAAAATACTAAGATCCGATGCTTGTTACATCAGTGATTATTTTTCCACATTCTCTTTTCAAAACTTTCTGCAAAGTGGTTAATACTTCTCAAAAAGAAAGTTTTTCAAGTTAAGTGTTTTTTCCTAAACTTTAAGAAAAATGTTTTTTAAAGACAAAAATAAAAAATATCAGCTCTACACTTTGCAGGGCATGGCATATGGCAAGATGCAAAGAAAAATAAGACACTGAAGAGATTTCCAGTGTAGTGGGGAGACAGAGGTAGGGCAGTGAGTGTGATCCTAAGTGCTATCATTTGGTGCAGCTGGCATGCACCAAGCCCCTTCTCTCTGCTGGGCCCTGTCTTGTGCACTGGAGTTGAGACTCAATCCCGTCTCTCAAGGAGCTCACCATCTGGAGGAGGAGACACACTCCTAAGCAAACTCCATCCACTGTGAGAAGTTCAAGGGCACTGTATGTACTTGGGGAGCCAACAGAAACCCAGAGGAGGGGCTGCCAGGGGTAAGGATAGGCGAATGTCAGGGATGGTTCCCTGGAGGTAATCCCTGAGTTTAACCTTAGAGTACCAGTACGCCAGATGAGGATGCTGGAAGGGATGGAAGATCCTGCCCATGCTGGGAACAGCACGGATGCACTGTGCTCAAAGACCAGCAGTGCTGACACTACCAGTGTTGGGAGTGAAGATGAGGAGACACTGGGATCGGTCTTGTGTCTCATACTAGGAATCCTGGGGAGTTACTGTCGGGGAGAAGACACAAGCCCAGATTTGGGCTTTAGGCAGAGCACTGTGGCTGCTGTTTGGACAACACAGCAGGAGACTAGAAGCCGGAGATAAGTCAGGAGGCTGCTGTGTTTACCCAGGTGAGAGAGAATAAGTGTTCAATTCCAGGCCATGGTGGCAGAAGCGCAGAGGAGGGAGTGTGAAAATGTCTCTGAGTATACAAGGAGGAATACACAACGGTGGCAGGATTTGGTAGGGAAGGAAGGCAGAGCTCAGGAGCATCTCTTCCCCCAGGCTCCAGCTCAGGTGAGGTCATGAGCTGAAGCCCAGATGGAGAGGAGCCAACAGGTTCATAAAGAAGTCAGTGGCTCCATTTTGGATGTCTTTGAGGTATCCACGGACTTTCCAGGAAGAAGTTCAGTAGCAGGTCCACCCCCTTGGGGAGTGATCTGGACCAGAGGAGTCACTGGGATACACTGAACCATTTAAGGCAAGTCCTGAGTGCGGCAGGAACTAGGAGAGGCCCAGTGAGAAGCAGGCTCAGCAAGGGACTGTGGTGTGGGCTGTGGGAAACCCCACAGGGGAGGGGCGGCAGAGAAAGAGGAACCAGCAAAGATGTGCTACTAAAGCACTAAAAAAGAAATCAGATGACACAATACAAGGTCCCAGATGCAGTGGAGAAAAAAAACACACAACAAAATTCAAACTCGTGAAAAAGACCCGATTCACTGGTTTAAGAGAAGCTGGAGAGGATATCCCAAAAATATGCCTCTTGGTCCATTTTTCTAACTTGGAACTGAAGCCATTTCTGCAGACCACCTTTCAGGCCTATAAATAGAAACTAAGACAGGTGAGGAACTTGTTCCTTTGAACAGTCATCTACAAGAGACCACAAGGACAACATCTGCCCAAAAGGCAGGAAGGGGCAGGAAAAGCTGCCAACGGAAATGGGGCCCCCAGGGTGCTACTGGTGAGAGTGCTGATACATTGTCACCACTGCGGAACAGACTGTGTAAAAAACTATTAAATGGAAAACTAATTTGCTCTGTTAACCTTCACCTAACACATAATAGAAATACTAATAATTGGGAGAGGTTTTTATTTTTAATATTTATTTATTGTGATTGAGTGCAAGTGTACAATCCAGTTTAAATTTGCATGTCCGCCTACGTGCAGCTTCTGCTCTCCTTGCACGGTGGCAACACTCTCCTCCTTTCTGTTCTATACATGTCATACCCTCTTAATAATCTCCTGTCCCCTCTTCTCCACCCTCTCCACTCCCCTCTAGTAAGCAGCCAGTAGGATGACATCCTATAGATGCATAGAACCATAAAGTGCACACGCAATATGGTCACTCTGTGTCCCTGAGTTCAATCCATTCCTGTCCGAGGAGTTGACCTCAGTAATGATTGATGAAGGGGCAGCATCAGGTCTAGGAGCCACGCTCCCAGGGGAACCCTCAGGCCTTCAGACCATCACTTGTGGTCTTAGTGGAGTTCTCAGGGTGCACCCCTTTTTATTCTCAATTGGGTGAGTTTATGAAAGCCAGAGCTCTTTCCAGCTGTTTCCCTGGGAGGCGCCTGGAGGCACAGTGGGTTAGCTGGGTGAGCAGGCCCAGAGGCAGTCTCAGAGAGCAAGACTTCTTTGAAGAAACACCTGCAAACTGCCTCTCCTTTCACTCTCTCCCCTTCTCCCCCGACCCTCCCTCCATCACAAAACCCCAAAAACCAAATCCACTTGGAAGAGTCCATTCCCACTCCCCTGTAGGACAGAGTGCAACTGCCCCCATCACAAGGATCACTGTATCTGACTAAACCCCCCCATCCCCACCCCCGTTCAGCAAGCATAACTGGCTAGGTCCCTGTAATGACTGAGACGGCAGCAACCAGGACAGTGCCAGGCGCTCCCGCTGTGCGCGCGGCACACCTCCCTGGGCAGGGCCGGCTGATCCTGCCTTCCGCGGCTTTACACTGTGTTCGCTCTCCCGTAGAAACGAGGCCTGGAGAACACCCTGCACGACGCCAAGCACTGGCACGACATCGAGCTGCAGAACCTGGGCGCCGTGGTGGGCAGGCTGGAGGCGGAGCTCCAGGAGATCCGCGCGGAGGCGGAGCAGCAGCGGGAGGAGCGAGAGCATCTGCTGGAGCTCAAGTGCCAGCTGCAGCAGGAGCTGGCCGCCTACCACGCCCTGCTGGACAGGGAGGAGGGCCGGTAGCCTGCTCTCGTCTCTCATTGTGAAAGGAGCACACACTCGTGGCTTTAGAAAGAATTAGTTTCTTAAACTCGATTGAAGCATATAAGCGGTGCTTGGCTGGCCAGCAAACGGTTAAGCACCCTAGCAGAAACGTTGGCTGTTTGAACCCATTCAGAGGCACCCCGGAAGAAGGGCTTAGCACCCTGCTTCCAAAATATCACAGCTGTGAAAACCCTATGGAGCGCAGTTCTATTCTGCACACGTGGGGCTGCATGAGTTGGAATGGACTCCAGGGCAATGTGTTTGTTTTAATTAAGCAATTAAGGTAAAAAGCAGAAACCACCCTGATCTGGCAGATATACACCCCCAGACCCAGCTGGGTCTGCCCAGGAGTTTTCAATTCACATACAAATAGACATAGTTACAAACACACACAGGAGGTCCTCAGACAATTAAGGCCACCAACTCAATTGTTCTCAGTGCTACCTACCTCATTGCTGAATATCGCTACAATCACCTTCCAAGTACTCCCCTTGAGAAGCTGTGCACGACGCCAGTGCCTAGTCCACCCTTCTAAGCACTTTTGGAACTCTTTTTATGGAATGGCCATCAGAGCTGTCGTTGTATTACCCTTGATGTCCTCAAGGTCGTATGTAGGAGCTCTTCAGAATGTCTTCAGCTGCATATAATAGAACCCAGTGAATAGGGCTTTAAACTAGTGCTCCTCAAACTTTAATACGCACTCCAATCGCCTGTGCTTCATTTCAAAATGCAGTGGGTCTGGGGAGGGTCTGGGGTGCAGCCTGAGTGCCTACATTTCTAGCAAGCTCACAGGGGATGCGCTTGGTGGGGAGGGACATAAACCAGATTTATTAAGAATTCCAGGAGCAAGTGTCTAAACCTGTTGCCCCTGAGTTGATTCAGATTCATAATGACCCTGCAAGACAGAGCAAAACTACTCACAGAGTCTCCGAGGCCTGCTGGTGGATTTGAACTGCCAACCTTTTGGTTAGCAGCCAAGCTCTTAACCACTATGCCACCAGGGCTCCAAGCAGGTGGGGCTGCTCAGGGATTTCACAAAGGATCCCAGCTCTTTCTGTCTTTTGGATCAGCAACCCCAGTATGCTGGCTTTTTGTCTTCGTTTTGGTACCCCATAGTTTCCAGGTGCCAGCTGCAGCTCCAGACACCATGCCTCTGGCAGGACAAGGGGACAGGTGGCATTCAGCAAGAGCGCTTTGCTCTGAGCAGCTCTTTCCTTGTATCAGGGAAAGAAAAAATTTTTGAGAAGTCCTTTGAAGGACTTTTGTTCATCTCTTCTTGACCAGAATCTGGTCACACGATCACACTTACCTGCGAGGAGCCCAGGAAAGCAACTGCTTGGTTTTTCCTGCCTCTGCAGTAGGGTCAAACCCCGGTGGTGTGGGTTCAGCACTGCGTCTGCTAACCAAAAGGTCGGCAGTTCAAATCCACCAGGTGCTCCTTGGATACTTTATGAGGCAGTTCTACCCTGCCCTCTAGGGTCACCATGAGTTGGACTCGACTCAGGAGACAGTGGGGTCAAGTAAGGGGTTGGTGAGTGGCCGTTGGGTTGGCCAATCAAGAGTTTGCCACCATCGTACACCTATGAATACAGTTTCGGGTGGTTTTTGTCTTGCTTTGTTTAATTGGTGGGGATTCCAGAAACATCTACATCAGCCTTTAGCCTTAACTTCCTTGCCAGCTCTTTACAGAAATCCACACATTTATGTTTCTCATAGTTACCTCTACAGACCCTTCTATTGCATACATTAAATAGCAAACAGAATTCAGTCTAAGAGATAACTTAGTGATGCCATCCAACCCCTTGTGATTCATGCGAGAAGACTGAGGCTCAGAGCAAAGGATTTGCCCAAGACCACACAGTGAAATCAGGCAGAGCCAGGGCTGATGCTGTGTCCCCCGGCTCTCTCCACTGTACTCTGTAATGTGTCTCTTTCTTTGTAAGGCCAGAGGGCCACATGGAAGCAACCCGACCTCCTTTCAAATGGAAAATATGTCATCCAGCTCCTTTCCAACTGCCTCTTGATTGGATTGATTTCAGTTAATTATAAAAGCCAGATGTTCCGAACAAAGCTAAGGTTTTCAAATGGCTCTGAGCATCTGAATAAATATCCCGTGTTATTTTAAACCAAACACAGAAGGTAGTGTGTTAGGCTGAATGTACTTCAAGAATGTAAGTACTCCATGGAGTAAGTGTCTGTTATGTCCCAGCTCTTTGCTATCATTATATCTTCACAAACCCTGCCAGGACTGTGTCATTGTCCCCATTTTACAGACAAGGCAACAAAGCCTTGAGAGCACAAGTCACTTGCTAACAACCTGAAGCAGGAATGTGAAATGCCAAACTGCCTTGTCCCAAAGGCTGGATTCTCTCCCATGAACCACCTGCCATCCCCATGATCCTATTGTGATATTAGGGATTTTCCTCATTCATAGCTTCTCTAACTCATGTGTGTTTCCTTTCAGCTAATGCAGCAACATTCTCCTTTCACAAAGACAAGGCTGCCCTCCTCACCTAGTGGCGCTGCTTGAAGAGCTCTACCTGGAACTGCAGCAAGTCCTGGCCTGATTCCTTCTCTGATCTGATTCAGCTTGAGCTTAAAAAGAAAAAAACTTTCTGGAAGTGGAGGGGGTCCTTGTGCTTTAATTTAGTCTGTAGTTTGAGCAATCCCCCATCTCTCTCCAAATAAATGCTTTGTGTGCAGCTTCCATTCTGTGCACTTTGTTCAACTCACTATAGGCTCTAGATGGGCCTCGCTTTCCCTTGCTGGCATTTGCATGAGAAGCCATCCCTTAAAGGTTTCTGGAAGATTCCTGAGTGTGAGGCCATCTGCCTCACCATCATCCCAGGGTCAAATGTTCTTGGTCTATTGCCATCAATGGACTGTTTGAACAAGAGTTGTGCGGGTGGCATTTTGCTATAACTGGGGCATAAACAACACTCTTGCTGGAGAATGGCTTGGCATAGTGCCTTGCTGCATGTATCATAATTACAAGTATCCCAGAGTGTTCAGATCTCCTGAGTGTGCTCTGCATGTGTATTTGTGTGTGTGTCTGTGCATGCGCGCACACACACACACACACCCCCACACACACACACCCCTCACTGGATCTCGGTAAAGCACTCCTCCATCAGTTTAAAGGAGACTTCAGTTCAAGCCCAGGGGTATTATCAGGCTGTGGCTGCTTACCTCACCCTCGCTGTCCTTTCCCCACCCCTCACATGGTCTGAGCCAGCCAAATATAGTTCACGCACCTGCCACCCACCCAAGCAAGATTCCCCGGCCTTCTGATTAAAACTGAAACCAGCACCTGTGTCCTACCACAGGCTCGCAGTGCCTCCAAAACTGAAAAGAACAAGGCCCAGCCTAAATTTTATCATTCTTCCCACCAGCTTCTGTCAGTCCACCTGTCACACAGAATTACACACCAAAATGTCCAAGCTGAGTCCTTGTCCTCACAAGCTGCTTATCCAGTCAGTGAGGGTGTAAGAAACAGGGGTGTCTTCATGGACATGCATGCCTGGGCCTCCAAACAGCCAAGTCTGACACACAGACCAAAGAAACCTCTTTTTTACCCTGAAGAAAGCTTAATAGAGAAGCAAGGCAAGAAATGTTGTCTCTTAGTTGAAATCACTCCTAGTGGTTTTCTTTTGTTGGCCAGCAGGGTCAAAGAAATTGTATTAGTAAGTCACACGGACACAGCAGCTGTTTACAGTGTACATGACACCTCTACATAGTGTGCTCTGTTGTGTGAGGCATGAAAACAGGCAAGACACCACCTCCTGCTGCCTCTCAAGACAAGTCACCCACTCTTCTACAGTGCCACACCACCAGGACAGCCACTAATTGAACTACCTGGGAACAGGTGCCTTGTGAGAAGACACGGTGTGTGACTGGCCTGGCTACACTGGAAACATCATACACTGAGGTTTGCTTCTTTTCTTTCACATTACTATTAATTGTTTGCCCTCCAGTCAAGACCTAAATCCCTAATTGAAACACAGTTGGCGTCTTGAAAGGTGAGTAGCCAAAAGGTGGACCACCATAAGGAAGCGCATCCGCATCCGCATCCGCATCCGCATCCGCATCCGCATCCGCATCCGCATCCGCATCCGCATCCGCATCCGCATCCGCATCCGCATCCGCATCCGCATCCGCATCCGCATCCGCATCCGCATCCGCATCCGCATCCGCATCCGCATCCGCATCCGCATCCGCATCCGCATCCGCATCCGCATCCGCATCCGCATCCGCATCCGCATCCGCATCCGCATCCGCATCCGCATCCGCATCCGCATCCGCATCCGCATCCGCATCCGCATCCGCATCCGCATCCGCATCCGCATCCGCATCCGCATCCGCATCCGCATCCGCATCCGCATCCGCATCCGCATCCGCATCCGCATCCGCATCCGCATCCGCATCCGCATCCGCATCCGCATCCGCATCCGCATCCGCATCCGCATCCGCATCCGCATCCGCATCCGCATCCGCATCCGCATCCGCATCCGCATCCGCATCCGCATCCGCATCCGCATCCGCATCCGCATCCGCATCCGCATCCGCATCCGCATCCGCATCCGCATCCGCATCCGCATCCGCATCCGCATCCGCATCCGCATCCGCATCCGCATCCGCATCCGCATCCGCATCCGCATCCGCATCCGCATCCGCATCCGCATCCGCATCCGCATCCGCATCCGCATCCGCATCCGCATCCGCATCCGCATCCGCATCCGCATCCGCATCCGCATCCGCATCCGCATCCGCATCCGCATCCGCATCCGCATCCGCATCCGCATCCGCATCCGCATCCGCATCCGCATCCGCATCCGCATCCGCATCCGCATCCGCATCCGCATCCGCATCCGCATCCGCATCCGCATCCGCATCCGCATCCGCATCCGCATCCGCATCCGCATCCGCATCCGCATCCGCATCCGCATCCGCATCCGCATCCGCATCCGCATCCGCATCCGCATCCGCATCCGCATCCGCATCCGCATCCGCATCCGCATCCGCATCCGCATCCGCATCCGCATCCGCATCCGCATCCGCATCCGCATCCGCATCCGCATCCGCATCCGCATCCGCATCCGCATCCGCATCCGCATCCGCATCCGCATCCGCATCCGCATCCGCATCCGCATCCGCATCCGCATCCGCATCCGCATCCGCATCCGCATCCGCATCCGCATCCGCATCCGCATCCGCATCCGCATCCGCATCCGCATCCGCATCCGCATCCGCATGGCATTGTCCAGAATCTAGGAGCCATTTCAGCCACCAGAAACTGGATTTACACAGGCTCCTGAGTTTCCACCAGACAGCAGGCTGTGCAGGGCAGGCTGTGCTGGGCTGCTCACCCTCGGTCTCTTCCACGCTGTGATCTCTGAGCAGCTGCCGTGAATCATGAAATTAATCGTCCTTTGGCAGAGAGAGTCAAGCCGACCAGTGCTTTAGTTCACAGCACGGTCCCTTGCTGTTTCTAATGAGGCTTCATTAACAGGTATGAAAAGACACTGCTGGCCCCTCGCCTCTGCCAAGGCCTTATTTAAATCAGGCTTTTTCTCAAACATCCCGGTACAATTACACTTTGGCAGTGGTTCACTGACAGGTGGCGGGGGAGGCTGCTGCTGGTATTGGTGTCAAGGACAGACGCATTTGTTCTGGAGCCAACAACAGACGAGCTTCCGGCAGACTCATCTGAAAGGCTGGCTGAGCTCTACCTCAGGGCTGGACAACTCACTGGTCTCTTCCCTAGCTTCTGGAGCACAGTGTGGACTCCCAATGAGACTGCTAGACCATTGATGAAATAACAGATCTTCTGCACCAGGCCCTTAGATTTCACCTTTGTTATCATCTGTAATTCTTCTGAGTACCTACTGTTGTCCAGACATTCTGTGGGTGTTGGGGATTCCAACATTAGAGAATCTGAGGATAGGTTCTCTAGAGAAGCAAAACCAGTGAAGTATCTCTACATATACAGACACAGAGACAGAGATTTATATCAAAGAAATGTCTCACATCACTGTAGAGCCTAGAAAATCCCAATCCATGGTCAGGCTGGAGGCTTCTCCCAACTCACAGAGCTTGGAAGGGCTGGGGAACCCAAGATCTGGACCATGGAGGCTGATAAATCCCAAGATCAGCAGGCAAGCTGACAGGTAGGTAGGCTGCTACCCAAGTCCCAAGAATCAGTAGTCAGATATACAGGAGCCAACTGCAGGATTCAGAGTGAGCAAAAGCCCCACAAACCTTACCAGAAAATCCACCTATGTTGAATGCAGGCCATGCCCACAAGGGAACTCCCTTTCAACTGATTGGCTACTCACTGCAGATTCCACTATGGAAGTGATCACATTGTATCGGGTCTCATTGTGAGGATGATTACATCACTGTACAACTGCCAAACTGCTAACAATCATGGCCCAGCCAACTTGACACACAACCTTAAGAATCACAATAATATAAGCATGATGCTTACTGTGCTTACTAGACCATCTGCAGTGAATAAGCGCATGACAGATCAGTAAGCAAGCACAAGGAAGCCCATGCTTACCTTGCTTCCTGGGTCATCCACCCCTGTCACAATTGTACTTTTGAAAAAAGGTGTAATTCTGCAGGAAGATGCTAGTCATACCTAGAGAAGAATCTTTATGTAGTACAAAATATACTTACCTTGCCTGTTAGCTAATCTACCCCTGGTTACCAACAAACAGAAAACCTAGTTTTTGCTTTTTATGAATTTACAGTCTTGTTAGGGAGTCTCAGTGTACAAGTAAAAGGACAGACAAAGCTATCAGCCAAGCAGACACATTACAACACCTGACAGTTTACATGACTGACCTCTTCATGTAATTCAGTTGTTACTGAAGACAGGAAAATAGGCATCCAGATTGGATGTCAGTTGGTTTTTACCAAGAAGGATGATTCAGTAGCATGTTGGTCTCTAATTTTCTCTAAATACCCCACAGATAGTCTTCTATGAACATCTGTATCATCTTTTCTTTCACATATATGAAGCCACGTTTTCATTCCCATTTCACAGCTATATGAACTGAGAACACTTAAGAAAGACTAGCCAACGAAGAGCCTAAAAATGCCAGACACAGAAAAAGGATGAATCACTTTGATTTCAACCATTCATGCAGAAAGGGCCCCAAGATTGGCCCATACACACAAGACAGACTCTGCTCTATTCTCCAGAGCACAGAGTCAGGACTTGAAGCTCTAATTTCTCTTCACAACACTGTGCCCTCGTCAACCATGGTGTTACCGGTGCTATCGCATCTCCTACACTCACAGCCTGTCCTGGTCCCTCTCACAATACTCTCCACACTGCATTGTGACTCCTGCTCCATCTCCAGGCACCAGCTCACACAGAGACAAAGCCCACTGAAAAGCTGGAATAGAAAGGGGACAGATGGTTTGGGAATGGCATGGGCCACCTTCCCTGCTTTCTGACCTCCCGCTGCCCCTGCCCTGCCTGCTCTCTCATTCATTTGTCCCACTGGGGGGACTCTGGCAACTTCCTGTTCTCAATGTGCCATTTGACAGCTTGACCTTCCGCTGTCTTTGCACTGCATTATCACCCATCTACAGTCAGCCTGGGCCAGAATGCTGACCTCGCTGGGTAGCTCTCCTTGAAGAGGAGCTCGAGTATTTTTTTCAGTAAGGCCTTTGCAGCCAGTTCAGCTCAGTGTGCCTGTGACACAGCATCTGAAACATTTGAAAAATGTTATTTGGAACTTTGATTTGAAGAAACCTGAGAGGTACTAAGGGATTTAAAGGAACGATACAAAGAGGAAGGAAGGCAAAAGCAATCTTAAGAATAAAAATTTCCAGAGGACAGGAGATTGTTAAGAGGATATAACATCTATTTCATGGAAAGGAGGAGAACCTACAGACAGGCGGACATGCAAATTCAAACTAGATTGCACACTCTCAATCACAATAAAAAGAAAAGAATAAAAATTTCCAACAAACCCTTTCTACAATCATATAATCATTCCTACTGTTCACTCGTCCTATTAAGGCGAGCTCTCTATGTATATACCACTGTTGCTGGATGTCATGGCGGATAGGAAGATAGATCAGTGAAGAACACTTTCTCAGATGTATCCTCTGAAAATGCCAGGAAAAAAAAAAAACACCTCAAAATCTAGCTGAACAGCATAAGTAATAATTAGATTACGTCTGTGGGAAGATGAGATCATTGTGGTTGGATGGTAATTGAAGAACTGGTCTAAAGAGGAATAGACATACGTTACAGGGAATGATGTGAGAGGGACGTGACTGAGCAAGCCCAGGGCATGGGACTGCAGTGTTTGGGAAGGGGCCTAGAGAGGCATGAAACTGGAAAAGAAAATTCAGCATGCAACTTTCTCCCTGACATCCATCTAGTTCTGCCTTAACTAATGGCAACTGTCCCTTAAATATCTGTTATCTCAGCTGCTAAAACTCAGCAGTGAAATGACCAAGAGCTGTAACAAGTGTTTTAAGAAATGGCAAAAGAAGACCTGCCTCTTTGTGGCAAATCCGGCATCATATCTAGGGTTGCCAGCTTTAGCAAATAAGAACATAAACACTTAAATTTGAATTTCAGATAAAAAACAATTTTATTTTATTTTTAGCACAAGTATGCCCCAGATACTGTTTGGGATATACTAAAAAGTTATCTGGCAATCCTGGTCATACTAGACAGGAACACGGCACACTTTATCTAATTTCCCACATATCTGACCTCAATTACCTAGCTGTGATAATCCAACACATAGGAAGAGGGAAGGGTGACCCAAACCATGTTTCTATATAGTCTTGACTGCAAACTCAGTCCCTTGACTTAATAATACAGCAGGCCCAATAAGAATGAAGACATTAACCTGCAAGTTAAGAGAGAAACTAAAGCAAACTATTTTCTTCACTGAAGTAACAGATTTAGTCAGTCATACAGACTGGTCATTTTGAACAAACAGTCAATCAGGAATCCACGTAGATTGCCATACAAACATACTGTACTGAAGAAGTGATAGAGAGACCAGTCTCCTCTGATACCGAAAAACCAAACCCACTGCAGCCAAGCTGATTCCAACTCATAGCAACCCTATAGAACTGAGCAGAACTGCTCTGTAGAGTTTCCAAGGAGTCCCTGGTGCATTCGAACTGCCAGCCTTTTGATCAGCAGACACAGCACTTAACAACTGCACCACCAGACTCCTAATGCACACCACCTAGGGGCCAAGCTTTGAGTGTAATTATGGGATTGGACACAAAAGCCATGTTACATCTTGGAAGAAAGAGCTTCCTAAGGAGACAAAGATTTCCAAGATTAGATGTATAAGTAGACTGCAAAGTAGATGATGAATAAACTTACTGATTTCTTTGGACTAGTCATAGGTACTTTGTATTTTATTTGTATTTATTTTTCTGCAGCTAAAGTTCTTATGGGGGTCCCTGGGCAGGACAAGCAGTTAACATGCTTGGCTGCTAATTAAAAGGTTGGAAGTTCAAAGCCAACCAAAGACACCTCAGAAAAAAGACCAGGCAATCTGCTTCTGAGAAGTCAGTCATTTTCCTATAGAGCCTAGTTCTACTGACATACCGGGGTCGTCATGAGTCATGGGCTGAATCACCAGTAGGTAACAATAACATCTTCATGGCTTGGACAGAAAACAATGCACAGCCAAACCAGCAAAAGTGGGTCCTGTGTAAGGCAGAAACCCATCAGAGAAGGAAAACTAAATGATTTCTCACCCAAACGGGCAATAGAAGCATGGTAAGACCTCTCCCCTGTCAAAGGTGGAAAACTTGTGAGACCTGGAAGACCAGACAGTCCCACCAAGTTCCAGCTCTCACAGATTTTGCTGAATAAGTGAGGTTCACAATTCTGACCTCAAAAAGCTACCAGGAAATCTTACTAAATAAAGATTTCAGTTGCTGCTAACTCCCTTTATGATAATTAGTAGTGCTGTGGGTGCTTTGAGAGGCAAGCAAAAGGGGAGGGATCTGGAAAACGGCCATAGTCTAGCGGTAGGTTTATCACCCCATTGGCTTAGCTGCTGATGGAGACCGAGAGAAATACACGGGACAATAAACTGTCCTGGGGAAGGGAAACAATGGCTTTACATCCTATTCAGGGAATTTATAGCTAGCAGTTCTCCTATCTGTGCAATGGACAACCCCTCCAAGATTAAATTCTCCTTGTCAATAAATATTTAGGCAACACCTGTTGCCTGTCAACAGCATATTAGGTGTGAGAATAAGGAGTCATACAAATGTAAAGCTGCCTTTAGATAGTCTAGATCGACACTGTTAAATAGAAATAGAATGCAAGCCACATATGTATGTGACACTTTTTAGCTGCCATATTCAAAAACGGAAAAAAAAGTGAAATTAATTTTAATAATCTTTTTTATTTCTCTCAATATATTCAAAATCCTATCATTCAACATATAATCAGCCTTACTTGCATTTTACCCTCGTTATTGTTGTTGGAAACTCTGGTGGTGTAGTGGTTAAGTGCTACATCTGCTAACCAAAAGGCTAGATGTTCAAATCCACCAGGTGCTCCTTTGTAAACTCTATGGGGCATTTCTACTCTGTCTGTAGGGTCACTATGAGTCACAATAGATTTGGTTGTTGTTTTTATTGTTGTTGTTGCTAGTTAACATCAAGTAGATTCCAAATCATGGCAACCCCATCACTGCTCCATAGAGTTTTCAAGGCTGAGAACTTTCAGAAGCAGATTTCCAGGCCTGTCTTCCAAGGTACCTCCGGGCGAGTTCAAGCTACAATCTTTCAGCGAGTCAAAAAAACCCCACTGTCGTCGAGTTGATTCCGACTTACAGCAACCCTATAGGACAGAATAGAACGACTCCATAGAGTTTCCAAGGAGTGCCTGGTGGATTCAAAGTGCTTTTAGTGAGCAGTCATAGCATTTAACCACTATTCCACCAAGGTTCCCTTCAGTTAGCAATCGAGTGCTTAACTATTTGTGCCACCTAGGGACTCCATTTAACCAATTTGGAAACTAAATTTTCATTGGGAATATTTGTTCTGTATTTATTCCAAACATACTAAAAAGCCTCCTAATAACTCAGTTGATATCACATCCATATCGACAAACCTGGTTTATCTTTTCTAGAAAAGTTTGAAGGAAAAACATTTCAGCTTCAAAACAGCACCTGTCCATGTGAAGTAAATCGCTGTCAACCCAGTATTATTAACATCGTAGTCAAAAGAGTACTACACAAATTGAAAATAAACTCTGCATTTATCAAAGTCAAACATTTTTCAAACTTTTCTTAATTTTTCAGGACAAACAGCTTCAGATGGGTCAGATTTTAAAATTAAATTAATTCAAATTAAATAAATTTTAAAGTGCAGTTCCTCAGTCACACTAGTCATATTTAAAGGCTCAATAGCACATGAGTCTAGCAGCTACCCTGCTGGCCAAATGGGGCAGGTGACAGCTGAGCCAAGGAGAGTGGGACATACAATGGGCTTGACCAGTTTGAGAAAATAACTGAAGCTGTACAGGAATATTTGTGAGAAATCCTCCCTTCCAACTACTTTATCTCCCACATATGTCTAGAATGTTTGGTAGGTGCATATTCCACCTGCAAGCAGAGTGGTTGTCATTTCCAAAGGCTTTACAGGCTTCCTACTGGATCTAACCCAATAGCAGTAACAGTACACTGCTGCTATCACATCCTGATTTCAGAGATGTTAAAATGTGACAATGTGAGCTGCTTAAAAGTCAATAAAATATGGGCATATGAGTACATTGAAATGGTAACGTAAGTTTTGACCCTGGTTTGGCCAAATTCATAACAACTACAGCAACAACAACTGCTACTATTTGTCAAGCTCCTACCATTTGTCAACCTTCTTAAAATTTTTTTTCTCTGTTCCACCATCAAAGACTTGAAGGATCTAGGCTGGCTTACTACCATGTATACAATTAGCTTACTCGATGAGTGCCATGGATTGAACTGTGTCCCATAAAAATGTGTGTAGCAGTTTCTCTAGGCCATGATTTCTGGTAGTGTGTGATTTTCCTACAGGCTGTAAATCCTGCCTCCATGATGTTAATGAGGGAGGATGGGCAGAAGTTGTGTTGTGGGGCAGGACTCAGTGTGTAAGACTGTATTTTGCCTTGAGACAGTCTCTTGGGATATAATGAAAAGGGAAACAAGCAGAGTTGGGGACCTCCCACCACCAAGAAGCAGTGCCTGGAGCACACTGTATCCTTTATCCAGGATCCCTGCGCCTCAGAAGCTCACAGTCCAAGGGAAGATTAACGACAAGGACTTTCCTCCAGAGCCAAGAGAGAAAGACTTCCCCTGGAGCTAACATCCTGAATTTGGACTTTTAGCCTACTTTTCTGTGAGTAAATAAATTTCTCTTTCTTAAAGCATTCCACTATGGTATTTATGTTACAGCAGCACCAGACAGCTAAAACAACTGGTCACACACTACCAGAAAATTACACACTAAACTGGTCAGTACAAAAGTGAAACGGGTCGTGGAAAATGACTATCCATTATCACAAAATAATCAAGTGATAAGGCACTTTAGTATTTTTACTAGAACAAATCCACACAGCCTCTGGCAAATGCTTTTCTCCCGTTCACCTCTGCCCTATTGTGGCAGGGACAACAGTGTATCTTTATAGTCTTGCGTCAGACTGTTTGCTGTCTTGTACTTGGTCCTAATGTAGTTTTGAACTCCATGTTGATCTGGCACATATTTTTATTATGTTAAATAGACCTGGTGCACTCAAAGGAGCTAACATCTGGGTGTCTATTTTAGTGACTTAATGGTACCATAACACAAATAACACACATGGATAGCTTCAACGGACAAGAACTTATTTTCTCACAGTTCTGGAGGCTAAAAACCCAAACCGAGGTCTTGATTTTCACTACTGGAAGCCCTGGGAGTTCCTGGTTCTTTGGCTTGTAGACCATTCTCCCATGATGTCTGTCTTTCCCTGTGTCTATGTCTCTGTGTCTATTCTGCTCTTCTTATAACTCAGAAAGCATTAGATTTAGGATCCACCCCTACACTGACACGGCCTCATTAACATTACAAAAACCTTATTTTCAAACACATCTATAGGCACAAGGGCCAGGAATTCAACATATACTTTGGGGGGACCCAACTGAATCCATAATGCTGTCTTGGTATGACGCCTATATGCCAAAAGGTAGGAGATAAACCCCAAAGACATAGGTGAAGCTCTGAGTGTTCAATAGCCTGAAATTTGTTAGGATAAACCCTCTAAAGTGAGATACAAATGGTTATACTTTACATAGCACCCATGAAGAAACAGTTACATAGTTTGATTTTCAAAAGCAGCATGAACCATATTTGGGTTTGTCCCTATGAACCATTAACTTGGCAGGAAACCCTGGTGGTGTAGTGGCTAAGAGTTACAGCTGCCAACTAGAAAGTTAGCAGTTCAAATCAGCCAAGTGCTTCTTGGAAAGCCTCTGGGGCAGTTCTACTCTGTCTATAGGGTTGCTGTTTGAACTTCAGAAGTATCAATGCTACTGACTAAGAAAAAAAAGAATTCAAAATTTGAAGTATTTTGATTTACTTTATGCTTATTTAGCTCTATGAATTTTAACTGGCAAACACTAAATGAAAACTGAAATTTTATTATTTAAAATTCACAAGACTGAATTTTTTTCTGAACTATCTGAAATTCAGCTGCAGAAATGACTTCTCTTTACCCCTAAATAATTCAATGAATAAGTCTTTAAAATAAGATTATCTAAATAATTACCTTAAGTTATCTCAACCAGAAAATTCATAATGATAACAATACTATTATCCAAACACCTTATTCAGTTTTCACTGTTGTCTCAATAATACCCTTTAGGGCAAAAGAAAATTCCAGATCATGGGATACATTTAATCGGCATGTCCCTTTAGTCTACTTGAATCTGAAAAAGTCCTCTATCTTCCCATCTCTGTTTCAAGACATTGACAGGTCTGATGAGCACAGACAGACCACTTTTATACAATGTCCCTCAACTTGGGTTTGACATTTCCTCATGATTAGATTCACGTGCACTTCTTGCTGTAATACTGTAATACTGATCAAGAAGCACATGGTACCAATTTGCCCCATACTGGTAATGTTAACTTGGATCACTTGGTTAAGGTGGTGTGTGCCAAGCTTCTCCACTATAAAGCTACTATTTTCCCCTCTGAAATTAATAAGCACTTTGGGAAGATGCTTTGAGACCAGGCAAGTATCCTGTTATTCCCCAAGCTTCCATCTACTCATTTCAACATCCTTTGATGGTTCTTGCCTGAATTATTACTCTAATGGCTGCAGGAGAAAGAAGTGGCAGTCCGCTGGCATAAAAGATTACAGCCTTGGAAACTCCATGGGGCAATTCTACTCTGTCCTATGGTGTCACTACACATCAGAATTCTACTCAAGGACAATGAGTTTGGCTTTTTTAAAAAACAAAGTGTTGTCAATGGTGACTTTCTCCTACATTTGTCTGTTGATTTCCTACTATAACAAAGATTTTCCCCTTCTTTTTGTGCATTTATTACCTTATGTTTCGATATCAATGTAAATTCAAGGATAGGTTTATATGTTTTGAGTGGAGCCTAAAGCAAAATAGGAATCTGGGGCAAGTTCCAGGTACACTTCAAGCTGCCTCGCCACTTGGGGTCTATGGATAGAACACTCAATCATTTTGGCAGTACATCTGTTATGGAAACCCTGGTGGTGAAGTGGTTATATGCTTTGGCTGCTAACCAAAAGTTGGCAATTCAAATCTGCCAGGTGCCCTCTTTAAAAACTCTATAGGGCAGTTCTACTCTGTCCTATAGGCTCACTGTGAGTCAGAATCGATTTGACAGCAGTGGGTTTGGTATTGGGTTTTTATCTGTTGCAGACAGTAAAAGTATTGTGGAGGCTCCTCTTACCTCCTCTAACTTCACGGGCAAGAGAATCAAGACCAACAGCCCAAAGCCAATTCTGATGAGCCTGACACTGGGCTGGCTGACCCTCCAACCTTTTCACCGGTTTTGACACCAACCGTCCCTCCCACGGCACTCTGCTTCTCTGCTGAGTTCGGTAATCTGATGCAATGGCCACACAGAACTCACAGACAATCACGATTATGGGGCTTATTCGGGAAGTTAACAGGTTACAAGTTAAGTTCAGGAACACTCAAGATACAAGTCTTCAATCAGGACAGCCCTTCTCAGCTGAATCCACGGACTGATCTCTGTCTCAGAGCCCAGTCCCTCGGCCTGGCCTCTGCCTCCATTGGACAAACAATACACAGCTCTTTTAGCTCTGCTAGTAAGTACACTGAGGCACCTCAATCTGCCACGTGGTCACCATATGTGAGCATACCCCAGGTGGTCACCATAACTAAGCATTTCCGTCTCCCTTTGACTCCCTGCAGGCGGGTTTTCTGATGGGCACTGACTTTCCCTGCCTCACTGCAAAACACCTGCTAAAATTCCAAGAGCAAAACAGTCACTGTTTTTTCTTAAGATCCCTCCTTCAAATCTAAGTTTCCTGTTCTCTCAGCAGTTCTGGGTAGTTCTACATGTCTTTTCAAATGCAACAGTTTCCTGACTCAGAAGGGTTAGGGTGCGGCTCAGGTATATAGTGTCCCTTTCCCCCGAAAAAGACCCACTGCCATGGAGTTGATTCCCCTATAGGACAGAGTAGAATTGCCCCATAGTTTCTAAGGAGCACCCGGTGGATTCAAGCTGCTAACCTTTTGGTTAGCAGCTGTAGCATTTAACCACTGCGCCACCAGCTTTCCAGGTATACAGCAGTCCCCCCTTATTCCAGAGGGAGATGTCCCAAGACCACCCCGTAGATGCCTGAAACAGACCATGGTACTAAACCCTATATATACTATGTTTGGTCCTACACTTACATACTATGATGAGGTTTATTTATAAACTAGGCTCAGTAAGAGAGGAACAAATGTAACTAATACAACAGAACAATCATTACAATACACTGTACGATAAAGTTAGGCGTGACACAGTAGGGCAGTGTGCGAGTTCACCGCATACCCATTTAACATTTCAGATCGAGGTTGCAACTGCAGAAAGTTAAACCATGGAAAAGAGGGAGCTACCCTGCACAAGGCTACTACTGCACTGGAATGAACAGCCTGCATTTCCTCTGGGCAAAATTTAGTTTGCTTTTAGCAGATCCAATCAAGTGCTGGCTGAAGGCAGAGTTACACGCTCTCTGTTTTTATCGTACATTTAGGTCTGTTTTATAACAGAGTAGGAGAAACATGTAAAGTCCACAGTACTGTGAGAAACAAATTTCAAAATGGTCTATCTTCAGAATACTGGGAACAAATGCTAGGGTGAAAAGCTACTAGCTGACCCAGGGCACAAACTATCAGGTGACATGGCACCCACAGAGCCCTTGTACCTGGGGTATGTGTGTGCAAACAGAATGAATGGAGGGGGCGTTCCTTTTCAGGAAATAAGAAACATAACCATAAAACGCAATGACAGGATTTAGGTGACATCTGGGAAAGACTGCTCACCCCCTAGTACTCAGCCAACGAGGAACCAGTGGCGGGACTCACAAGTTAGGGGATAAAATGCTTGTGAAACACTGCACTCTTCAACCTGCTCCTTTTCTTGTGGGCTCGGGTGTCCGATTTTGCAAAATCGATCAATAAAACCTTATTTTCACTAACTGAATTTGGATTGGATTTCTCAAGCTTTCATTGGTTAAAAACACCAGTTATCACCTAGTGGTGACCTCCTAAGGCATAAGGCAGACTGTCTTAGCCGCTGGGGTAAGGTCCTAGTCGGGGGTTTATAAGGACCTTCCAGGTACCAACAGAAATCGAGACAGTATCCAGGCTGCTGACGACATCTTTCACAGTACAGTCTAATAAATGCATACCTTTTAAAACATTCCAGCTTCTGCTTCTCTGCCACTTGAGTGTCCTTCCATCCACATGTATGTGGCCTCAGGGGAACCGAAGCCCTGGGTCCCTATCAATCACCCCCTTTAACTGGCCTGGCCCTTGCTCCAGGCCACTCCAGATGCAGCTCTTTTCCCCTCAGGTGTAGCAAATATCTCCCACTTTCCTTTCAGCCCTGACAGGTAACAATCAAAGTAACCATTTAAGTGCCAAAAGTTCCTCCTAGAAACTCCCCACACTTCCAGGAGTTTGACGCCTTTGCCAAGATCCCTGTTCCTGACACCAACCGTGCAAATAGCATGGCTGGGACAGTGACCTCCTCTAACCTCACAAGAGGAAAGGAGAATCAAGATGAACAGCCCAAGGCTAATGCCCACGAGGCAGAGGTCAGACTTGCCCATCAGACATCCTCCTACCTTTTTACCAGCTCTGACACCAACAACCTCTCCCATGGCACTCTGCTTTTCTAACGCATTTCATAATCCAATGGCCACAAAAAACTCGGACAATACTTGCGATTATGGGATTTACAAGGGAAGTAATAGGCTACAATTGAGGTGTGCTCTAGATACCGGCGTGCTCAAGATACAGTTCTTGGATACGGACAGCCTCTTCGCAGCTGTGACTGCAGGCAGGTACCTCTCTGCCCTTCAGAGCCGTGGCCTGCCTCTACCCTGCTTGGACGAGTATTAAAAACCTCTTAGTTCGGCTGATAACTACCCAGCACCATCCTCACTCTGCCAGCAAGCCTTGGCTCAGCTCTACCTCTGTGGGTAGGCAAACCTAGCTCCACTGCAGGTACCCTCTCGGCTAGATTCTTTCCTTTATAGCTCAAGAGACTGCCCCAAGGCACGAAAGGGATCTTACATGTAGAGGACGCCCCATCAACACAACTGCGGCCCATCCCCCCTCATTAGCAGCATAACAGGCAGGATTTACAACACGAAGGAACATCCCAGAACACCAGGAATCATTGCCTAGCTAAACTGCTACAGAGATTGTTTTGGAAATATATTTCAAGCTGTGACATAGCTCTTACTCTCTCTCCCATTCTCTCTGTGTCTTTCTCCGTCTCTGTCTCTTCCTCGCTCCCTCTGTCTCTCCCTCCCTCCCTCTCTTTACCTCTCCCCCCCATCCCCCTCTTTCTCCCCCGCTCCAACTTTAAGCCTAGCAGGATGACAAAACTATGGATCCCCTCATTTGGGTTCCACGCACCTCATTTGCACAGTCCCACTCAGAGATCTGGTGGCAGACACAAAGACTGCGGCTAAAAGGGGCAGCATTAAGTAATTCATTGCACCACACAGACACTCTATAGAACCTGTGGCAAACCACGAGAGAACCACAATGCAGATGCTTTTATTTTGTTTTTTTAGAGTTTTTGAGACAACTTTTTTGGAAAGTCGACGCCCAGCTCTGCAGCTCCTAGCTCATTCCTGAAACCTGGTGGAGACTGAGCATCTGACACTGGGACACCTGCCCATGGTGGCACAACAGTCAAGCACTCGACTGCTAACAGACAAGGTTGGCAGTTTAAACCCCCCCCCCAATAGCTCTGCAAGAGAAAGAGCAGACAATCTGCTCCCGTGAAGATTACAGCCCAGAACACCCTATGGTGCAGATGTCTTCTGTCAAATGTGATCACTATCCATTGAAATGAACTCAACTGGCACCTAACAGCAACACTGTGTACCTAGAAAGCTGAACTATACGGATTGTGTGAATCGGATTGTGTGAATCGTGTGAATGGGCTCCTTCCCTCTGAACGCCAGTGCATTCAACAATAGGGAGTATTAGCAAGAGAAAGAGGCAGTGGTGTTCAGTGGTTGAATTCTTGTTCTTCATGCAGGAGTCCAGCTGCTCTACTGCATGGACAGCCACCCATGTCACTTGAGGCTTGGATATTGCTACGCTGGTGAATAGGTTTCAGTGGTTCCAAATTCAGACTAGAGACTAGGAAGAAAGGCCTGGCAATCTATTTCCCAAATCAGACAAGGGAAACCCTCTGGGTCACCAGGCCCAATCTGCACCCAATCATGGGGCTGATGATGGCTGTGGCACAGGATAAGCAGAGTTCAGTCATGCATGGGCTTCCCATGAGTTGGGGAACAACTTGACGACAGCTAACGACAGCCATGGGAGAGCAAGGGAGGGAGGAGAGGGAGGCTGAGGCAATTATTCCCTCCACCCGCTCTGTGGTATCATCTCAGGCAGACCTGGTACCAAAATAAAGGTCACAGCTCCGATAGGGAGCCCTCTCCACAAAGCTCTGGCTGAGTTCTTTCAGAGGCTCCTTCATCTTACCCCATGAACCCAGAGGTGGTACCAATGTCCCATTGTTCCTAGCCTGGGGAGTTGGTACAACTTCATGAGGTTTCCCTTACACCTAGCATCTATGTAACTAATCCATTTATTAAACTCCCCTCCAAGTACTCAGTTGACTGTGCCATCTATTGCCACCCAGAAGTCTGCTAACACATACAACCGTGTCAGAATGTTACAGCAAGGTGCCCTCAGCAGTGCTCACAACATCCTAACTGAGGAGGCGGCTTCCATCCACACAAGAGGCTCCTTCCAAACAAACTGCTCGGCTGCTTTAGTTCACACTAACACAGGTATCTGTCTGCTCCTCTAACATTGTCACTTGGAACACATAAGGTAACCCTTGATTTGGTGTTTTGAATCAATGACCTGATTGTTTTTATTAAAATGATACCTGCTTCAGTAATGAGCCACACCAACACCGTGTGCCTGTATTTGATGACGTCCTGAGGACAGGCAGCATATTCCCAACAAAACTCATAATCTGAATCCAATCACGAGAAAACATCAGACAAGCTCAAACTGTGGAACATTCTGCAAGGTAACTGGCTTATATGCTCCAAAAATGTCAAGGTCATAAAAGACAAAAAAAGACCAAGAGACTGTTCCACATCAAACACCAAAGAAATGCATGACAACTAAATGAAACCCATGAACCTGGACTGAATTGTGAACCAGAAAAAAAAAAATTTTTTTTCTTTTTCTATAAAGGACATCTTTTGGGACAACTGACAAAGTTAGAATACAGGTTATAGGTTAGGTAACAATATTGTATCAATGTTTGTTTACTGATTTGGATCATTGTACTGTACCTATGTAAGAGAATGTCCTTGTTTTTAGGTAATACACTTGAAGTTTTTAGCAATAAAATAGCACTATGTCTAAAACTTATTTCAGAATGCTCTAAGAGGGAAAAAAATGTACATATCAATATTGTATAGATGTATATAGAGTGATAAACCAAATATTTTAAAATGTTAATACTAAGAAACTTAGATGATGGAAACATGGGAATTCTTTGTACTATTTTTGCTACTTTTCTATAAGTCTCAAGTTATTTCACATTAAAAATTTAAGAAATTTTAAACCATAGTGAAAAGTTCGAAGAAGAAATAATATCACTAGAAATGCCACTCACCCAGAAATAATCTGTGTCAGTATTTGGTGATCAATTTTTCAGTCTTCTGTCTATACTACTGGAGGGTAATAAGTATTGATCAAGACAAGTAGAGACAGAGACAGAGATACACACATATATATACATATATGATGCTCTACATCCTAGCTTGGGGAGTACTGTCTGGGGCCTTTAAGCTTCTGAGTGCCGTCTAAGATCCAGCTGTTGGTCTCTGCTCATCTAGAGCAGAAGAGAACAAAGGAAATCAAAGACTCAAAGAAGAAATTAATCTGCAGGACTAATAATCCACATGAACCACAGCCTCTTCTAACCTGAGAACAGAACTAGATGGTGCCCAAATACTAACCATAATGACCAGGAACACAATGGAAGGCCCCAGACAGAAAAGAAGAAAAATGTAGAACAAAATTCAAATTCCTAAAAAGGGCCAGACATACTGGACCAGTAAAGATCAGGGAACTCCCAAGACAATTGCCCTAAGATACCCTTTGAACTTGGAACTGAAGCTATTTTCAGAGGTCACCTTTTAGCCAATTAAAGGATTGGCTTATAAAACAAAAAATATCACCTGTATGTAATGCGCTTCTCCCTCAACAACCAGCTATATGAAACCAAATGGCCAACGTTCACCCAAAAGGCAAGAGGAGAAAAGAAGGTAGATCAATGAAAACAAAATGGACATAATGAGAATGTTGACACATTGTGAAAATTGTAACCAATGTCACAAAACAATTTGTGTAAAAATTTTTAAATGAGAACCTACTTTGCTGTGTAAACATTCACCTAATATACAATAAAATAATTTTTTAAAAAACAAGATGATAAAGGGAAACCAGAGGTGCAAACAGAATGACAAATTGTAAAGAATGTCATTGAGATGAACAAACTGTATACAAATTGTCAAGTGGCAACCTAATTTGCTGTGTAAACTTACACCAAAAACACAGTAACTTTTTTTTTTGAGAGATTAATATAAAGGGAGAAAATCAGAAATAATTGTGTAAGACTAGGCTGATGCTCATGTTTTCAGGAGGGATCAGTCCCTGGAGAAGGACATCATGCTTGGTAAAGCACAGGGTCACAGAAGATGAAGAAGATCCTCAAGGATGTGGACTGACACAGTGGCCACAACAATGGACTTAAGTATAAAAATGATTGTGGACACAGTGCAAGGTTGGGCAGTGTTTCACTCTGCTGTACACAGGGTCAGTGAGTCGGAACTGACTCTACATTACCCTAACAACCATAAAAACAGGCTCATGCTATGAAATACATGTTTTTCCAGAAAACTGAGTTCCTAGTTCAATTTCACTTGAACTTAATAGGAAGAAAAATATGATGTCACATTGAAAAAATGCCAAATTTTTTATAATTTTTTTTCTTGCTTTATAGCAATGGGTTTCTTTATCAGCTATTTTTGAGGCTTTGGCTCCTTTGGGTCCAGTTGATTCTGACTCATGTCACCCCCATCTGTGTCAGAGCAGAAATGCTCTGCGTGATGTTTTCGATGGACAATTTTTTAGAAGTCGATTGCCAGGCCTTTCTTACAAAGCATCCTTAAGTGAACAGGAAAGTCCAGCCTTATGATTACTAGCCAAGGGCATTACCAACTATGCCAACTAGGGATGCCCAGAAAGAACTGACTGGATTTCAGGCATTTGAAGAGTTAGCATATGGTCAGGAACCAATATTACTGAAGGAAGAAGTTGAAGCTGTATTTAAGGCATCGGCAAAAAACAAGCCTCCAGGAATTGATGGGCTATCGATTGAGCTATTTCAACAACCATGTGCAGTGCTTGAAGTGCTCACTTGTCTATGCCAAGTAATTTGGAGGACAGCTACCTGGCCAACTGACTGGAAGAGATCCATATTTATGCCCATTCCAAAGAAAGGTGATCCAACCGAATGCAGAAACTACTGAGCATTATCATTAATATTGCACACGAGTAAAATTTTGCTCAAGATCATTGAAAAGTGACTGCAACAGTATATTGACAAGCAACTGCCAAAAATTTAAGCTGGATTCAAAGAGGATGTGGAATGAGGGATATTACTGCTGTCAGAGGGATCTTGGCTGAAAGCAAAGAATACCAGAAAGATGTTTACCTGTGTTTCATTGACTACAAAAGGTATTCTACTGTGTGAACCATAACACATTATGCCTAACATCGCGGAGAATGGGAATTCCAGAACACTTAATTGTGCTTTTAAGGAATCTGTACATGAATCAAGAGGCAGTCGTGAGAACATAACGATGGGACACTGCAGGGTTTAACGTCAGGAAAGGTGTGAGTCAGGGCTGTACCCTTTCATCATACCTTTCCAATCTGTATGCTGAGCAAATAATCCGAGAAGCTGGATTATAGGAAGAAGAATGAGGCATCAGGGGTGGAGGATGACTTATTAACAACCTGCGTTATGCAGATGACACCACCTGACTTGGAGGAAGTGGAGATGATTTGAAACACTGATGAAGATCAAAGATCATAGCTTTCAGTATGGATTGCACCTCAACATCAGAAAAACAAAAATCCTTAGAACTGGACCAGTAAACAACATCATCATAAGTGGAAAAAGGGCTGAGGTTGTGTAAGGATTTCATTTTGTTTGGTTCCACAATCAATGCCCATGGAAGCAGAAGTCAAATCAAAAGATGCATTGCATTGGGAAGAGCTGCAAAAGACCTCTTTGAAGTGTTGGAAAGTAAAGACGTCACCTTGAAAACTAAGGTGAACCTGACCCAAGCCATGGCATTTTCAGTTGCTCTCATTTAGCATTAGTTTATCTATACTTAAATGACATGTGAGTAATTTTATCACAACGTCTTTATTCCTGTTGTTGTTGTTGCTGTGTGCTGTTGAGTCAGTTCTGACTAACAGTGGCCCTATGCACAACAGAACGAAACATTGCCAGGTCCTACGCCTTGCCCACAGTCATTTTTACACTTAAACCCATCGTTGTAGCCACTGTGTCAATCCATCTTGTTGAGGGTCTTCCTCTTCACTACTCCTGCACTCAGTCAAGCATGATGTCCTTCTCCAGGCACTGATCCCTCCTGACATGTCCAAAGTATGTAAGATGTAGTCTTCCCTTCTTTGCTTCCAAGGAGCACTCTGGTTGTACTTCTTCCAGAACAGATCTGTTTGCTCTTTTGGCAGCCTGTACATTCAACATTCTTCTCAAACACAACAATTCAAAGCCTCTTTTTATGTCTTCCTTATTCATTGTCCAGCTCTCACATGCATATGATGCAACTGAAAAGACCATGGCTTGGGTCAGGTGCACCTTAGTTTTCAAGGTGGCATCTTTACTTTTCAACTCTTTAAAGAGCATAAACATGGATCTCTTCCAGTCAGGTGACCAGGTAGCTGTCCTCCAAATTCCTTGGCATAGATGAGTGAGCACTTCTAGTGCTGTATGTATTTGCTGAAATAGCTCAATTGATAGTCCATCAATTTTTTTGCCAATGCCTTAAATACAGCTTCAACTTCTTCCTTCAGTAATATTGGTTCCTGATCATATGCTACCTCTTCAAATGCCTGAAATTCAGTCAGTCCTTCCTAGTATAATGACTCTGTGTATTCCATCAGTATTTTCCCTATAGAATCCTTCACTGTTGTAACTCAAGGTTTGCATTTTTTTCTTCAGTTCTTTCAGCTTGAGAAATGCAGAATGTATTCTTCCCTTTTGGTTTTCTATTTCCAGCCCTTTGCACATGTCATTATAAAATTTATCTTGCCTTCTCAAGCTGCCCTTTGAAATCTTCTGTTCAGTTCTTTTACTTCACCATTCCATCCTTTTGCTTTAGCTGCTCAAGGTTCGAGAGCAAGTTTCAGAGTTTCTTCTGACATCCAATTTTGTCCTTTCTTTCTTTCCTATCTTTTAACGACCTCCTGTTTTCTTCATGGATGCTATATTTGATGTTATCCCATGATTCTTCTGGTCTTCAGTCCTTAGTGTTCATCACATCAAATCTGTTCTTGAGGTGGTCTCTAAACTCAGGTGGGATGTACTGAAAGTCATACTTTGACTCACACGGACTTTTTCTAATTTTCTTCAGTTTCAGTTTGAACTTGCATACAAGTAACCGAAGGTTTGTGCCACAGTCAGCACCTGGTCTTGTTCTGACTCTTTTTCCACAAATGTAGTTGATTTGATTCCTGTGTAGTCTATTTGGTAAGGTCCATGTGTACAGTCACCATCTGTGCTGATGAAAAAGGTATTTGCAATGAAGAAGTCATTGGTCTTGCAAAATTCTATCATGTGATCTCCAGCATCATTTCTATCACCAAAGCCATATTCTCCAACTACCGATCCTTCTTGTTTGTTGCTTTTGCATTCCAATCACCAGTAATTATCAATGCATCCTGACTGCATGTTGGCTGAATTTTACCAGCAAAAGCTGGTAAAAATCTTCAATCTCTTCACCTTTGACCTTAGTGTTTGGTACGTAAATCTGAATAATAGTCGTATTAACTGGCCTTCCTTGTAGGCATATGGATATTATCCTATCATTTACAGTAGCATCTTAAAACGTTCTTTTTGGCGATGAACACACTATTCCTCTTAAGTCTTCATTCTCTGTCTAGCAGACCACATCATTGTCTGATTCCAAATGGCCAATACCAGTCCATTTCAGCTCACTGATGCCTGGATATTGATGTTTATGCATTTCATTTCATTTTGACAATTTCCAATTTTCCTAGGTTTGTACTTTGTACATTTCATGTTCCAATCATTAATGGGTGTTTGCAGCTGTTTCTTTTCATTTTGAGTCATGCCACATCAGCAAATGAAGATCCTGAAGGCTTTATTCCATCCAGTCATTAAGGTCAACTCTACTCTGAGAAAGCAGCTCTTCCCCAGTTGTCTTCTGAGTGCCTTCTAATCTGCAGGGCTCATTTTCTGGGACTGTATCAAACAATGTTCTCCTGTTATTCATAAGGTTTTCACTGGCTCATTTTTCTCAGAAGTAGACTGCTGGGTCCTTCTTTCTAGTCTTCGTCTAGAAGCTCAGCTGAAACCTGTCCACCACGGGTGACCCTGCTGGTATCTGAATACCGGTGGCATAGCTTCCAGCACCACAGCAACACGCAAGGCCCTGTAGTATGACAAACTGACAGATGGGGCTCTTTATTCCTAGAGTGTTTATTTTGTTTTTCATCTCTTGATTAAATAAATTTATGTTTGAGGAATTTTTCTAGAAAGGCTGACAGGTAGTGCATTTTCTAATTTCTTTGATGTTTGAGTATGTCTGCTTATTTCTTTTATATCTAAATGAAAATTTGACTAGATACAATGCTTCTAGGTCACACGTTATTCCCCTCAGAACTTGCTAGAAGTAGAGTCAGTCTCTTGACTGTGTGTTGTTGGGAAAGTCTCATGTCAATCTAATTCTTTATTCTTATTTCTTCCTGAATGTCCAGATTTTTTTTAACTGTTAAATTTCTTTAAAAAATTGAAATGTAGATGTGCTTTTATTGCTACTATCGTTAACCAATCTTTCCAAGCAAATGATCTGCTCTTTCTGCTTGCAAATTCTATTCTTCTCTCGTTTCAGTACAATTGCTCTGTATTATGTTTCTCAATATTTTTTCCTGTTTCATTTCTAAGAGTCTACTTCAAAGCCATCTGCCATGGATTGAATTGCTTCCTGTAGCCACCCCCCACACCATGTGTCAACTTGTCTAGGTCATGATTCCCAGTATTGTGTGATTGGCCTCCCTTTTGTGATGTAAATCCTAGCATCTAGGCATTTGTTACAGTCCTTTATTGAGTGAGTTGTCTGTTATTTTAATGAGGCAGGCTTACATCATGTTAATGATGATTAGGGTGGAATGTAACACCCTTACTTAGGTCACAACTCTGATCCAATGTAAGGGAAGTTTCCCTTGGGTAGAGGCTGCATCACCTTTTATCTTACAAGGTGAAAAGAGAGAACAGTGACAGAAAGAGAGCAGAGGATCCAATTACTACTAAGAAAGAAGAACCAGGAGTGAAGCACATTCTCTGGAGCTGGAGTCCCTGCCCTGACAGCCTCCTAGACCCAGGGAAGGACTCATACCAAGTCCATGCAATGCCAGGTCCACAGATGTTGAAAGGAGACAAGGTCCTTCACCCTGCAGCCTACAGAGAGAGAAAGCTTTCCCCTGAAGCTGGTGTCCTATATTCAGACTTGTAGCCTCCTAAACTGTGAATGAATTTCTCTTTTTCAAAGTCATTCATTTGTGATATTTCTATTATAGCAGTACTAGATAACTAAGATACCATCAAAGGATCATCTTGGCTCTCTTCTACATCTAACATCTAGTTTATTTAATCTTTTTCACTCTTTCCTTTGCATTTATTGTATTTACCCCAAGCCTCTCCACCATGCCAAAATTGGATTTTCAGGCACATATTCATATTTTAACTACATCTAGTTTATTTATTAGACAATGTTAATTTTTCTTTAGCTTCACAGAATCTTTTTCAGCTCATTCCGTTATTTTAGCTTTTTGTCTCAGATTTTTCTATAGGAAATTGACATTCATAGTGCAAAACACTTACAAAGAATACACCCTGTTTGAGAGTTGCATTTTTTTTCTATACTGGGATACTTGTATGTCTTTTGCATTCTACTCATTTACCTTATATCTGCTGCATATTTACTATCGCAAGACATTGTTTTGGCTCTGGACATATCACAAAACAGAGAAGTCCTTGCTTTCATTGTGCATGTGCACACAGTGTGTGTGTGTGTGTGTGTATGGGTTTTCTATTATATGTTTACCTAATCACTACATCATTCTTCCTGTTTTACTCATAGTTAAACCGGGCTATGTTACCCAGATCTTTCATTTCTCTGATAAAGTGAATTTCCTTGACATTCTTTTCACATTATCTGGAAGCAGCATGAATCCCCTTTGGGACTACAGATTAAATTCTACATATTGATTTTAATCCATTTTTATGAAGCCTGAGAAAACAATTAGTATGATCAAATCAATGGGCTTCAACCTTGCAAAAGGGAATTCAGTTTGTCATCAAATTTAATTTGTAATTACAAATTATATAACTGCATTTTCAAAAAAACAATAATAAACTCACTCATGCATAATTCTATTAGAAGAGAATTTTATGATTTTTAAAGTAAATGACCCACTACCTAAAACTAAAAAAGCTGAGGAACTCAATAGCTTATCAGCCCACAGTCTGTGATAAGCCATATGGGCATTCATCATCTGACTCTGAAAACTCTTTACTAACTGTTTAGAAAGACACTGCTGAGCTTTTTCTAACAGTTCCACACAAATGAGCTAATCCTGAAAGTGTTCCATGTCCTCACTGTATTTCATTAGCAAAACGATCATAGTTAAGATCATGTGCAAATGTAATGTCATTTCTGTCCAAACAGGAAACATGACCTCAGCCTCCTCAGTTATCTTCATCTTGGTCAAGAGTCATGGTTTCTTGGATGGGATGAAAAGCAATGGTGTCAAGTATCATAAAAAAATATTTGTTTTAAGGCAACTTCAAAACTAAAGAAGACAGGAGCAGAAACTTGAGCAAAACTATTAAAGAAACTTTTGTCTTATCAGCCACAATGAGATTTATCAAAGGATATTACAGACACTCTAAGGTATCAAGTACTGAATAATAATACCATTTTGGACTAAAGAACCCTCCTGGTGGGCAGGACAAGGAGAAACTAAAATATGTATCATAGTTCTGATGGAATTATAAATATGTATGTTCCACAGAGGTAGAATCAAAATGTCCTCTGATCTTTGAACTCTGAAAGGACAATAAACCCCAAACCCAAAGGCACTGCCATAGAGTCTATTCCAACTCATTACATGAATATTTATAAAGAGACAGAAACAATGGACAGTATTAGCAGTGATAATTTTAACAAAAAATAAGGAGAGATCTATGTACAGCTACTTCCCTTATGGTGCCAGATAGCAAGACAATAAAACAGGATGTAGTTCTAGTGAGTCAATGCTCAAGAGGAGTTTTCTTTTTTTTAATTGTGATTAAGTGTACAATCCCAATCGGTTTTGAATGCCTACCTACCTGCAGCTCCCTTTGTTCTCCCTACCCAGTGACAGCACACTCCTCCTTTCACTCTATATGTCTAGTATCCTCTTAACAAGCATCTGTCCACCCCCCACCCTCTTCTCTTCCATCTAGAAAGGGATCAGTAGGATAGCCTCCTGTAAATGCATAGAACCATAAAGTATACACACTATGTGGTCACACTGTGTCCCTGAGTCCAGTCTTCTCTGAAGAGTTGACTAGCTCCTGGTTTCCAGTCAGAGACAGCAGCAGGTCTAGGAGCCATGTTCCCGGGGGATCTTCCAGGCTGTTAGACCATCAGTTCAGGTCTTTTAAAAGAGTTAATGGGCTGCACACTTCTTTTTCTAATGATGCCTCAGGGACTCAACATTATGTCCCCCATCATGGCTGTCTTTGCTGGTGGCCGGGCACCATCTGGTTCTTCTGGTCCCATGTTGACACAGTCTCCCATTCATACACGTCCTTTTGCCTACTGGGCTCTTTTTTTTTCTTGTAGCTGTTTTTCTCAGTAATCATCTGCTCCAGATGAGTTGGAATCATTTGGTGTACCTCGAATGGCAGCTTGTTAGCTTTTAAGAACCCAAGTGCCACTCGTCAATATGGGGTGCAGAAGACTTTTCAAGAGGAATTCTTCAAAGTATTGTTTGGACTAATTAATCTATTGTGCATCTTTTTTCTCATTCACTATTTTCCACCACTTCTACCTTTTCATTTTTTCTCTGATTCTGTTTCTTCCTTAGGGATGAAAGCATCATCTATCACAAGCCACTGTTCACCAAACTATCTTGATAGCTAGAAGAGAATGAGTAAACTGTCCTTTAGGCAGGTGCTGGTAAAAGAAAAAGAAATCATTTTTCACTTGATGCTCTTTCATTTTCTTCACTATGCTTTAGGTGAAACTTTGCAAATTAGTTTCACGTTCAACAATTGATACACGAATTCTCTCATGACATTGGTTGCAGTCCACAAAATGTCAGCACTCTCCCCTTACACATTCCAATTCCTCATTTCTATCTGTCCATTCTTCCTGTCTCTTCCCTGACTTCTTGTCATTTCATTTTGACAGGTGATGCCCTTTTGGCCTCATATACCTGGTTGAACTAAGAAGCACATTTCCTTGTGTGTGTTGTTTGTTTTGTACCAAAAAAAAAAACCAAATCTCTCAACAAGTCAGGTGATAGACTTGTCTGATCTTTTGCTGAACAGTTAACTATGGGAGTGGCTTCAGTCCTGGGTTAAAAGCAAGCGCGTCCAAGGCCATAGTCTCAGTGTTTCCATGTCCTTTGGGTTTCCCCATCCTGTCCACCCTCACAGCTCTCTGGCCTTGTAACTGTTTGTGGCTATGTTGACCTAGAATCACCTTCTAGAAATTGCCACAGCTTTACAATTACCACCTCTTTTTTAAAGTTTCTCTCAAAATCTCTTTGTTCTCAAGGCTGAGTACAGCATCAAAGCCAGCAGCATCAAAAGGAAAGTAAATATAGCTACCCAGGATCAATCAGAGAAGCAGAATCCCAACTACAGGGTAACCCACCCACTGCTGGTGAGTTGATTCTGACTCAGTGACCCTACAGGACAGAGGAGAACTGCTCCACAGAGCTTTCAAGCAGTGCCTGGCAGACCTGAACTGCCAGCCTTTTGGATAGCCATTGAACTATGTCACCAGGGTTTTCATAGGATAAAGGATTTGGAATTAGATGTTCAACGATTATGGGAGGAGCTGAGAAGCAAAGGTTTGGAAAGGCAGAGTGGGAGAATCAAACAGTCACCAATCTATCAATGTAAGATGTAGTTCTTACATCGGAACGGGATGTGAAGTGGAAGCTGACAGAGAAATCTACAGGAAGCTATTGCCTTGTTGGCTGTCATCTTATGATGGACCTGGGGCCACTGTTGATATCAGGATCAGCAGGTGAACAGAAGAGCTGATCACAGAGTGGAAGAGGACGAGGACAAGGACAAGCAGAGACCTGTGCATCTGTCAATGCATCTAACTGTGATGGCTTTCTGACAATAGTGGATCCTGCTTCTCTTCTGTCTCTCAAACATTGGACAACCTCCTCTTGTAATGAATTCTAACTTCAAACCATAGAGGAAAGGAGATTCTGAGAAATGTAGTTCTCGGTTTAAGCAAACAGACAATAGAATAATCCCATAGAACACATTTAGGTTCAGTTCACACTGAGTTACAACGCCTGGTATTCGCTGTGACTCCCCCTCAGAAGGACACTTTCCAGTAAAGAAGTTGATTATTTCAAGGGAGTCTCAGGCACTGACATTTTCCTGCTGTCCCAGTTTACTTACTTCAGGGCTTTGTAATTTCTCCACCAACAAATCTATAATTATAGAGGGCAGTAAATTTAGAACCAAGAGGGCTGAGGTCATAGCCCAAAGGGGCTCACCATAAACTCAAAACTGCTTTGAAGTTCCTGCTTCACCTTCAATATTCCTGCAACTCTGTATCTTACTTCATAAGACATACATGGCTGTTTTACTATAAAAATAAATTTTAAATGGCTTTTTGGATGCAATTCTTTTTTTCCTTCAACATTTCCATTGCATTTAGGAAGTCGCATACATTTATCTTGTTGTTTCCTGAACCCCAACCATACTACCATGTGTCCCTGGAAAGTGCTGGAAGGGAAGTCTTCCTTCTGGAGTAGACATCATGAATTTGGACTTGTAGCCTTCTGGACTATGTAAGAATAAACTTTCATTAGCTAAAGCCATTCACTTTGTGGTATTTCTGTTAGAGCAGTACTAGCAGACTAAAATAGGACATATGCTGAGAGGTAATCCCTGGAAAGTGCTTTCTAAAGACTGAAAAGCATGAATTTCACTCTAAGGCTCAGCTAATCAGCCATATCCCTGCTACAAACCTTCTGAGACTCCCAACTGTTCTCAGGATCAAGTCCAATCTCCTTAACCATCATCCAAGGTCTCTGCAATGTGGGCTTAGTCTAATGTTCCTGTCTGGTTTCCTATCCCTCTTTACCCAACCCAGTGTTCTGTAATCTACCTCCCAGCATACCCTGTTTTAGTCTGCTAGTGCTGCTCTAACAGAAATACCATGCAGTGAATGGTGTTACCAAAGCAAATTTTTTTTTCTTACACAGTCCAGTAGGCTACAAGTCCAAATTCAGGATGTCCGCTCCAGGGAAAGGCTTTCCTTCCATCAGCTCAGGAGGAAAGTCTTTGTGTTGCATCAGTCTTTGGTTAGGGAGCATCGTGGCACAGGGATCTCAGGTCTGAAGGATGCGCTCTTCTCCCAGAGCTGCTTTCTTGATGGTATGAGGTTCCCAACTCTCTGCTTGCTTCCCTTTCATCTCTTGAAGGATAAAAGGATAAAGGGTGGCACAAGCCATGCTACAGAGAAGCTCCCTTAGCAAGGATATTGCAGTCCCACCCTTTTAACATAATCATCCCATCTCTTAGCCACAGGCAGAGACTAGGATTATAGCATAAGAAAATCACAAAACATTGAGAATGATGGCCCAGCCAAATGGCTACACACACAGTTTTGGGGAGACACAGTCCAATCAATGACACCCCCTGTGGCTCCCTGAACACACTGTGCTTCTGTGGTTTCAATACCCTTGTTCACATTATTTCTTTTCTCCATCTCACTTCTTCAACTGGAGAAATCTTCCTCATGTCACAAGACCAATTAAAATGTCCTATCAGTGAATCACTCCTTCTTTCTGTCTCTGTTCCTGTTCATCTTTGTTTGTACCATTAATGCCGACCTTTCCATTCTACATTACATGTTAGTGTTTTGTCTGGCTTCCCAGGAAGCCTGTGAGCTACTCAGTGGAAGATGCTGCTGAAAGCCAACCGAATAGCCATTCCTATCTCCTCCTTTGTTTAAAAAAAAAAAAAAAAAAAAAGACCAGTTTTCCTTGGGTAAGCTATGCTCATTCAAAACCAGCCCTAGCAACCCTGTTGTCCTCTGCCAGTGACTGATATGAAGGCAGGCACACAACTCAATTCTGGCCATTAGGACATATAGGGGAATCAGTTGAGGAGATGCCAGGAAAGATTTCTTTCCTTTAAAAAAGAAAGTCACTTTAAAGAGAAGGCACATCTGACTTCCATGTCCCTCGCTTTCTACTCTGGACACAGTTGTGTGATCTTGGGTGTTGTGGTAACCATCTTGTGACCACAAGGAGATAGACACGGACACACCAAGGAAGGCAAAGCAGAAAGACAGAACAAATCCGTGCCACAAGTCTACCTGCCTCCATGAACTACTGCCTCCTTTGTCACGAAACCAAAGAATTGGATGCCGCTATTAAATACTGATGTGATAGGCAATTTGCCAAGCTCTGACAATAATCATTTCTTCTCACCCTCATAACAACCTATCAATAGGAGGACAGATCATCCTAGGTAGCCTGAGACAGAGGAGTCAGATGTGGAACTTCCCATTAGGACAAGTTGGTCACTCTGCCTATTTAGTTAGTTCAGGGGTACATTATGACTTTGGGGGGGCTCTAGCCACTTTTGCCTCTGTGGGCCTGTCCCACCAGAATACATTATTATGGGCCCTAAAAATATTTTTCTGATGTGAAGAAAAAATTAAAACATTTTCTTTGACTCTAAAAGTTTATTCTTTTTCTTCTGTTTATAAAGGTGGAGGGGGGTGGCAGGAACATAGGCTACAAGTCCATCTTTAGGACACCAGCTCCAGGCAACAGCTTCTCCCTCTGTCGGGTCTGGAGGAAGATTCTGTCATCACTCTTCCCTTGGTCTGGGAGCATCTCAGTGTGCAAATCTCAGGTCTGAAGGATGCACTCTGCTCCCGGCACTGCATTCTTGGTGATAGAAGGTCCCCACCTCTCTCTGCTCGCTTCTCTGTTTTATATCTCAAGACTGCTTTAAAACACTAGTATATTTCATCAGTATAACTACCATTAATCCATCTCATTTCATCATAGTGATAGGATTTACAACACGTGGCGAAATCACACAAAATGATGGATGTAATTACACAAAACCGGGACTCATGGCCCAACTAAGTTGACAGATTTGGGGGGCAGGGAACAATGTGATCCATGACAGTCCCCAAAGGTATTATGAGCCTTTGCTACCATACCTACGTGCCAAGTGGGTAAGTGGGCTCACTCAGCTCTGTCACAGACTGGACTTCACTGAGAGGTTAAATAATTTGCCCCCAAATCATACAACTAGAAAGTAGTGGAGCCAGGATTTCAATTCATGCTAACTCCAGAGCCCATGCACTTATTTGCTGCATCAGTGTTTTTCAAACAGTTTCGACGGTGACTCACAGTACACACACACATAAGCCCTATACACTTACAGCAGAATCAAAAGATTCATGCAACAATATTTACCCTTACTACACATGATTTGGAAACCCTGACAGCATAGCAGTTAAGTGCTGCTGACCAAAAGATGGGCATACCAAACCCGCCAAGTGCTCCTTGGAAACGCTATGGAGCAGTTCTATTCAGTCGATAGGGTCTCTATGAGTCAGAATCAACTCAACAGCCAAAGCCAAACCAAGTGCCATCAAGTCGGATCCGACTCATCAACTCAACAGCAGTGTATTATTTATTTATTTATTAATACACGATTCATGCTGATATTTTCTATTCTACTTGGTTCATTGCACTTTTTAAAATGCTGATTGCAGCCCCCAAAATTGAACTTATGACCCACCAATATTTTATGACCCACGACTTGAAAAATACTGCATTCCATTATAATACCATTAAACAAGTATTTGTTGAATGAATGTCTTAAGTGCAGGAACAGAGTGGAGACATCACCCAACACAAATATTTTCAGCCAAATAACTATCAATCTCATCTGTTTCTTTAACAACTGAAATAACATTAAAAGGAAATGTGTTATTTTAGAAACATGATGCCGGTGGCTGATTTAACATTTTAAAGTATTCACTTCCAGGAGAGAATGTGGTGAGAGCTTTGATTGTGGGTGGTTTTGTATTGAGTAAGTCTTAACATTCCATCCAGTTAAAATAACACATGAAAACCTGCTTGAGAAAATTCACGAACTTGGGCTGCAATGAGACAACTTGGTCTCTTAGGCCTGCATGTGCCTGTTTCTTCCCAGATGAATCAAACAGGAACCTGTCACTAGGTTTGTTAGTGTGTGCTAGGAGAAATATGTTCAACTTGGCTAACCAGACAAACAATGCTAAGCTAGACCCAAAATGCAGGTCAGGAAATTCAAAGATGCTATTGTTGTCGTTGTCCAGTGCCATCAGGTTGGTTCCAACGCATGATGACCCTATCTACAAAAGAAGGAAACTCTGCCCAATCCTGCCCCACCCTCCTAATTGTCTTTGTGCCTGAGTACATTGTTGCTCAATACTGTGTCAATCTGTCTCATTGAGGGTCTTCTTTTTTTGCTGACCCTCTACTTTACCAAGCATGATGTCCTTTTCCAGGGACTGGTCCCTCCTGATAACACGTCCAAAGTATCTGAGATGAAGTCTCACCAGTCTTGCTTCTGAGGAGCATTCTGGCTGCACTCCTTCCAAGATAGAAGTGTTCATTCTTCTAGCGGTCCATGGTGCTCAATATTCTTTGCCAACACCGCAATTCAAAGGCATCAATTCATCTTTGGTTTTCTTTTTATCATTACCCAGCTTTCATATGCATATGAGATGACTGAAAACACCATGGCTTAGGTCAGGCACACGTTAATCCTCAAGGCGAAATCTTTGCTTCTTAACACTTTAAAGAGGTCTTTCATAGCCAGTTAGCTCAATGCAGTGTGTCATCTGATTTCTTGACTGCTGCTTCCATGGCACGGATTGTGGATCCAAGTAAAATGAAATGCTTAACAATTTCAATCTTCTCTCCATTTATCATGCTGTTGCTTATTGATCCAGTTGTGAGGATTTTTGTTTTCTTTATGTTGAGGTGTCATCCTTACCGAATGTTGTTGATCAAATGCTTATTGATCTTCATCAATAAGTATATCAAGTCCTTTTCATAGCCAGGGCTCCTTAGGCACCAACTGAAACCAAAAGCCCTTTGCTACTGAATCAAATTCAACTCCTAGTGCCCCTGCAGGATGGAGTAGAACTGCCCCCAAAGCATTTCCAAGGAGTGGCTGGTGGCTTTCAACTGCCACCTTTTGATTAGGAGCCAAGTTCTTAACCATTGCACCACCAGGGCCCCTGGGCACTAACTGTAATCAGCAAATGATAGATGAAAGAAGTAATAAATAAATGTCGAAATGATCTCAAATCAAGGAAGTTCAGACCAAGAAGCTATAAAACCCAAGCTCTTGGAGTGGAACTCAGAACAGGGGGAAAGGCAAGAAGATGGAAAAAAATGAATATGAACATGAAGCTCAGGGGAAGTATTTATGAGTGACAGGTAGGGGACCTAGGTTCTGCTGAACTTGATGTCTACCTTGTGTGTGACTTTGGCAATAACCTTCATTTTTCTGAACCTCAGTTTCCGCAACTGAAAATTGAGGTATCTCCACCCAATAACATTAAAGACTGTTCTTGGGGAGGATGAGACATGTATGGAGCAGACAGGAATAGTGTGCTGTCACTGGACAGGGAGAGCAGTGGAAGCTGCATATGGGGGGGCATGTAAATTTATATGTGAATGTACATTTTCACTCAGTTATGTTAAATAAAAATTAAAATTAAAAAAAACTGAAAAAAAAAGACTGTTCTTGGTCCCAAATTTCAGAACTCAGTGGACTCATAGACCTAAACAAATGAAGATCCTTGCTATTTTGGGCCACGTATATAGTAATTATGGGTACAGAGCTGTATGGAGGGCTTTTTGGAAATTTTGACAATAGAAAGGAGTCTTTGTACCCAGAGTTGGACCTGTACTCATATCCTCACTAAATGACACTGCTTCCCTGAAGCTGCAGTTGGGAATCTGATTCCTGCACAATTTGACAGGTAACCTGGGAGATGCCCCAGCACCCACTGTACTTCTTTTCCTAATTGTAAGTACAAATGTGCTAGGAATTGTGATAAATTCTTTATGGACATGATCTTATTTTGTCCTCACAACAACCTGCAAGGTAAGAGCTATACTTTATTATCCACATGCTGTGCACAGGCAGGGAGGGCTCAGAGAGGTTAAGTGACCCTCCCCAAACCATTTAGCTGAGAAGTGGTAGAGGCTATATTTGAATCCAAATATATCTATCTCCTATTCCCATGTTATTTAGATAGCACCACACTGCACAAGTCTCAAGGTTTGCACAAAAGGAGTCCTCTCCCACCCCGCCCATTGTTGGGCATGTCAAGAGGTTAATGATGTATCTTATTGTATATTTTCCATTTCTTTATAAGGGTCGCCATGAATCGGATCTGACTTGATGGTACTTGGCTTGGCTTTGGCTTATAATTTACGGCCCGTTTGCTTCCCCAAAATGGATCTGAGGTAACTTACACTTCTATATTACATAGGACAGTTTTTAAAAAGTAAGAACACACACATGCACACAAATGAATGCAAGTTTAAAAACCGGTGAAAACAAAAGATATGTCATCTGTTGTTATTGCTGTTGTTGTTAGGAGCTGTCTTAGTCACCTGGTACGGCTCCAACAGAAAATACCACCAGTGAAAGACTCCATGAAGAGAAATTTTTATTGTCACAGTCCAGTAAGCCACAAATCCATTTATAAGTTGCGAGTCCACTCACCAAGAGAGTTTATCGCAGTCCAGTAGTCTGAGTTCAAATCCAGTGAGAGCATCTCAGCACAGGAACCTCGGGTCTGAAGGACATGCTCTGCTCTGGGTGCTGCTTTCTTGGTGGTGTGAGGTTCCCAACTTCCTCTGCTCATCTCTCCCTTGTATCCCTCAAGCTTGCAGCTTTAGTCCTGCCTCACTAGCACAGCTGCAGCCCATCCTCCATCACCAGTATCACAGGGGCGGGATTCACAACACATGGGAGCAATGGCACCATATTGGGACTCATAGCCAAATCAACACATACATTTTGGGGGGGACACAATTCAATCCATGACAGGTGCCATTGAGTCGGTTCTGACTCATAGTAACCCTATGAACGACAGAAGAAAACACTGCCTGGTCTTGGGCCATGTCCACAATTGTTTTTATGCTTAAGCCCCCTGCTGCGGCCACTGTTTCAATCCATCTTGTCAAGGATCTTCCTCTTTTTCATTGACTCTCCACTCTATCAATTATGAAGTCCTTCTCCAGGGACTGACCTTTCCTGACAACATGTCCAAATTATGTAAGACACAGTCTTGCATCTTTGCTTTCAAGAAGCACTCTGGTTGTACTTTTTCCAGAACAGGTCGGTTTGCTCTTTTGGCAGTCCATAGCACATTCAACATTCTTCTCCAACACCACAGTTCAAAGGCACCAATTCTTCTTCTGTCTTCTTTGTTCATGGTCCAGCTTTCGCATGCATGTGAAGCATGTTTACTAGATGCACATGTCATCTAGTAAACGGTAACTACTGATGTCAGCTCCCTGATTTGGTTCTTGCACTACAGCCACATGTCTCCAGAAGCTGAGAGAAGGATACATGAAGTACCCTTTTATTTACTCTACTAGGAACACGAGATTCGTTGTGCTATTTTTACAATTTCCTGCGCATCTAGAATCATATTAAAATAAATAAATGTACAGAGGATCAGAAATAAAACTAAGAAATAAGTTTGTTCAAGAAATATAGGATAGTATGCCACACATTGCTGGCCCTTCACCTCGAATCTATTTCCTGGGCACACAGCTAGGCTCTTTCTCTTCCTCTCTGGAGTCAAGGAAATCCTGGTGGTGTAATGGTTATGTGCTACATTTGCTAACCAAAATTTGGTGTTCAAATCTACCAGACGCTCCTTGGAAATTTTGTGGGGAAGTGCTACTGTGACCTATAGGATCACTATGAGTTGGAATCAACTCAGCAGCAGTGGGTTTGGCTTTTGACTTTTTGGAGTTAATAGCCATGTGACTGCATTCTAGCCAATAGAATGTGAGGAGTGGATGGTTTCCTCTTCCAGGTCAGGTCTACAACAACATCCCAAACACCTTCTTCCATGTTCTTTCCCCTCCCACTAACTGAGTAAACAGATGATGGGCAGATTCTAGGAGCTAGTAGCATTACGCAATGGAAGAAGCCTGAATAACTGAGTAGGGTGTGGAGGAGCGCTCACCACTGATGTTTCTGTCTTTGACTAGTACATGAGGAAGAAATAAACTGCTGTTGGCTTGAAACTACACAGAGTTCTGCTTATGTAGACTATATCCATTGATATTTACCGGACTAGAAATTAAAACTGAGATTGTAATACTTATTTATTTCATGTTTAAGAATATAAGTCCATTACATGTTAACATAGATGGCATATTTTTATTAAAAATATATTTCCATGCGAGAGAGGGGGTAAGAGAGGCTAATGGTGATGGAAAAATTGTATTGAGTAAGGGTAGGGTTGTGGAGCTTATTAGCCTAATTGCTGTCATTAATACACCTGCAAAAAACTGAATTGGCAAAAGTTCTGTGCCGTATTTACAACAACGACCAAAGAGAGCGAGATAAGCTGCTGAGGCTGCTTATTTATGTATAATCAAATACCTCATGAGATTTGACCCCTTGGTTTGGAGGTTTAAGGTCGCGATTTAACAGGACATTCCAGTTAAGTGACCTAATAATGTATTCAGTGAGTCTGTCCTCACTCCTAGTTCTGCATGCAATGCGCAAGGTCTTAAGAGCTTGCAAGGGGACATCCAAAGCACAACGGCTGGTCTCTGTTCAGCTGGAGCAAGAGGAAGAAGGAGAGTCAGCAAAAAAGAGAGGGTACAGCATGTATAGCTAACTGCCTCCATGAACAACTGCCTCCTCTGCTATTAGATCTGAAAAAATAGATCGTGCCCACCTGCCACTATTAAACATTTTGATCAAAGACTCCATAGAAGAATCCTGATTAATCAGGATTAAATTAATTAATTTTTAATTTAATTTTTTAAATTAAATTAATAGAAAAGGGAGAAATACAAAAAGCAATTTTTAAGTCTCATGAATTCCAGACTTTCTGGAGCCATGGAAGGTGGATGAATCCCTAAGACTGTTGAGGTAATTTTTAAAACTTAAACCAAATCTATCCCCTAAAGTCTTTTCAAAAACAAATAATAGTTTAGCCTAACTAGTAAAAACTGTCTGCCTTGAGCTTGAGCTATCTGTACGGGATCAAATTGACAACTGCAACGTGCAAGATTAGACACAAACCTTGGGGGACAGGGAGTTCATTAATGAGGGGGGAGCAACTCAGAAAAGGAGGGTAAAAGTGGTTGTATAACCTGAAGAATGTAACCACTGCCACTAAATTGTACAGTTTACTCAACAGAAACTGTTGAATTGGTATAGTTTTGCTGCATATATTCTCAATAACAATAAACAAAATTTAGAAGAAAAGGTAAATAAATTTTTAAAAGTTATCTCCATTTGTTTTTCAAATCTCTTTAATACCTGACTTAATAGAACATCCGTTTCCACATTCAATCTGTGAGATAAATTGTTCTGGTTAAAGCACATGAATAAAAAAAAAAATCCAGCCTCAGATAGATATGTAATTTTAAAAGGAGTCATATTTTAATACCCTTTTCAGATAACTGTGCATATTCTTTAATACTACATCCAAGCTCAACAAATGATAGTTCAAAGGTTAGTTACAAGGCGAAACCTTGACCTTACCAATCACCTTTTGAACTTTGTTACATTAAAACCACTGGACTGTCCTGCACTGTGAATGGGTCTTTTGCTCACACATGAGTCTGCAGCATCATCCGATGATCCTTTGGAAAACAGTGGCTCACTAAGATACGCAGATCCTCCCAACGTTAACACTATGCATTACATAACACTTTTTAAAAAATTATACTTGGTAATATTATCACCAATATTGTCAGAAAAGCCTTCAAGTATTGTGAAAGTGTAACATTCATAATGGTAGATACAAATTTTCCAAAATTCTAATTTTCACTTGAAAGATTGTGTATTGTGTCATTGACAACAAATATCGCCAGTTTGCTTTCCTCAAAGTGACAAGCTGATTTCTGTCATTTTCAAGAAAATGTTTGCCTAATGCCAAAGCCTAATAACAGTTTGTCCATCATTCTTTCAAGTAAAACTGATGATACCTGAGAAAAGCATTCACTTGGTTCACAGCTCAATGCCACAAGTACTTCAGTCTGCACCAGTAGTTTTTTGTGTATATTTCCCATTGCATCACCCAGAATATTAAGGAGACACACATTTAAGGGTAGTGATTTAATAACATTAATCATTTTCACTGCATTCATAAGCAAGGACATTCCTAAGACTGTATTTCTTTTCACTGAAGAGTGTGAACGGTAAGTACATTGTTTACAATCAAGAAAGGTGTGCACCAGGGTTGTATTCTTTCACCACACTTATTCAATCTGTATGCTGAGCAAATAATCTGAGAAGGTGAACCATAGAAGAAGAACATGGCATCAAGATTGAAAAAAAGACTAACAATCTATAATATGTACAATTTTGCTTGCTGGAAGTCAAGAGGAGTTGAAGCAATTATTGATAAAGATCAAAGGCTGCAATCTTCAGTATGGATTATATTTCAACATAAAGGAAAAAAAAATCTTCACAAGTGGACCAAAAAGATGAAAGTTGTTAAGGATTTCAGTTTACTTGGATCCATGATCAACACCCATGTGCTTAAACATAAACACAGTTACAAGGACTGCATAGGACAAGGCAGTATTTCACTCTGTTGTGCATGGGACTGTTACGGGTTGGAACTGCCTTGATAGCACCTAACCACAACCTGTTGATAAGAATATATAATGGACCACTAAGAACCACAAGATATGAGGACTGCCAATTAAGTCTAAGACCTCATCCCAGATAAAGTGCTACATAACTCTCTGATGAATATATTATGGTCATCTTAGAAGCATTCCTCTTGGGAAGCTACGCACCACCACCAGCACCTAGTCCACCCTTCAAAGCAGTTCTGGAGTTCTTTTTCTGGAATGGCCATCAGAGCTGTCACTGTATTACTTGATGTCCTGGGTGTCGTCAAAATGTCTTCCTTTCAATACTTCTTCTATCTTCAGGTAAAGAAAAAAGTTATTAGAGCCAGATCAGGTGAGTGGGTAAGATGTTCCAATCCCATTTTTTGTTGTTGTTGTTGTTCCTGGCTAAAATCTCCCTCACTGACAACTATATAGTTTAAGTCTGCCAACTTGCCACTGTGCCACTGTGCACAATGGCCATTCCAGAAGGAGTTCCAAAACTGCTTTAAATGGTGGACTAGATGCTGGCATCAGTGGATAGCTTCCCAAGGGGAATACATAGAAGGTGACTATAGTGACAGTAAGCAGTGATGTATGTAGCACTTAGAACAAGTGAGTTTGTAGACTTAATTGTGACCTTGTATTTGGTCCCACTGTCTTGATTTACACTTAGGAGCTGCTATTGCTGTTGCATCATTGGGGAAACACAGTGAAAAGGGCAAATAAAGCCTTATGAAAGTAGTTTTGACCTTATGAACTCCCTGAAGCACTACACTCCCCCAGAGTTCTACAGACCAAACTTTGAGAAACACTCAGGAGGGGGAGAGCAACCTTCAGTTAATTGATTCTCCTCACTCCCCCCTTAATCTTTCTCGTTAGTTAGCTCAGCTTAGGTGCCCGCAGGTTCTGAAAGAAATGATTCACAGATAACACATTAGCTTTCTTTCACACCTTTAGAAGACAGACTGAAAATATAAACAGAAGCAATAAGCATTAGCTTTCTCTTTCTTCGATGATCTATCCTCAAAACAAAACACTCTGTCCTTAAAAAAAAAAAAAAAAAAACAGGCCAGACTTACTACACTGCTGGGGACTGGACAAACCCTCAAAATTATTTTCCTAGTATGATACCTTTTAAACTTGGAACTTAAACTAAGTAATCACCTAGATTAAGCCAAATGGTAAACAATTTCCCTAGACCAAACATGAGAACATAAGGGCATACAGGGAAGCCAAATTAAGGGAAACAGAACCACCAGAGGAGAAGTAATGAGAATGCTAATATATTGGGAAAAGTGAAACCAGTGTCATTGAATAATATGTATAGGAAATTGTTAAATAAGAACATAATCTGTCATGCAGTTTTACCAACAATACAATAAATTTTTTTTAAAGACCAAAAAAGACATATTGACATATTTTTGTCATATTTTATATGCCTTTTTTCCTTTCTCCTTATTTATTAATGTACTGGTATGAGTAACAACGTTGCTCCCCAAAAAATCATCAGAATTTCTTAATTTCATAACAAACATTCCAGCAGTCCCAAAGGCTTCTGGAAAATTCTTGAACTGAAAATGAAAGGAATTTCTCTTCTCTGGGAAAAATGCCCAGTTATTTGTCTCCAATTAAAATAATCACATGTAAGAAGGTCACCAGATCAACAGTGATAAGAGAAGCCCCACAGGTGTGAATCCCTGAGCCTTTCAACTCTCTATACTCTAATCCCTTCAACCAGAGGACATTTCATTTCCTCTTCTTCTGCTCTCTTCCCACTCCATTTTCAAACTCCCTGCTGGGGCCCTGACCTGATCTCTGAGTCTGGTTACCCTTCCTACTTCTTGGTTAAACTGACCAGGGAAACCTCACAGCAATCTAATTGCTCCTCTGGCTTGTTATCTAAGCTTTATTATACAGTTCTTGGTGTTTGTTTATTCTTGTTGATTTGAGAGTTTGACTTGACCTGTGGTATTTGCTACTCTTCATCTCGTATTCTGCCAATTTGTTTGAATAGTTTTAAATGTAAAAGTTTTAATCAACTTCTCACCATTGCTCCTGTGGAACATAGTTTCTGTCGAGTCATGCCAGTTGTTTATATCACTCTCCTAACCCCTGAAAACTGCCTGACTTAACTTCAGGTATGGAACCCAGCAACCATTTTTCATGAGTGACCCTGCCCTTCAGCTGACCACGGCTGATTGGGCAAGTGTGGGCACCTCACTCAAGCAAGTATGGTTACTCAGATGTTTCCTCCCAGAATGTGGAATAGGACCTAAAACAGATGAGTCCATACTTGCCAGCTGCATGACCCAAAGTTTAGCCAGCTCAGGAGCTGTGGTGGGCTATACTCCTCTACACGACAGAGGCATCTAGGAGGCTGCTCTGCAGAGGGGACAGGAAACAGGCACAGAGGAGGAGAGACAGAGACCTCACAGCTTGGGAGTCAGGTGAGTTTCCCATTGGGCCCCAGCCTCTGTCTAGTTCCTGGTCTCAGGCTCTGGAAAATAGTGTTTCCTGGGGCTTCAAGGGTAGCTCCTTGTCTTGTCCTCAAGAACTCTCCTTTTTTGTTAAACTGGCTCTAGCTTGACTAAGATCCACTTTACTCCTTCTGGCCATCAGATGTGTCCTTCTGGATGCAAATGTCCCCTGCTCTGAGAAACCATCTCTGTCTCTTTCAGGTAGTGCACCATTTCTAGAGTAAGCCAGGTTTTGTGTATCACCATATTCACACTGTGCTACCACACTTACACTCCCACCACTGCCCTCCAGCTGGTGAACATTGCTCGTTCTCATCTATTAGACTTGAGCCCTGTGATAGTTAAGACTGTGTGTCAACTTGGCTGGACTATGATTCTCAATGTTTTGGCAGCTATATAAAGGGACCAGGCTGGGATGTGTGGCAGCTCCCTGCCTCCCATCTCCCACCTCACATCACCTATTTCTGTCTACTCACGTTGCCAGCACCTCCGGCTCTCTTCTCTTTTTCCATCTGGTTCCTGAGACTTGATCTAGCAGCTGTTGGGATTCATCAGCCCTCACAGCCTGAATGTAGCTGAGCTGTCCATCCTGAGTTCGCCAGACCCGGCAGCTCTGTGAATCAGCACACATCTCACTGTCTCACCCACCATCTGAGGACCTTCACAGCCTGTGATCTGGAACTCTAATCTCTGACCTGCCAACCTTGGGTTCCCCAGCTTCTGGTAGCTGCATGAGGCTTGTATTTTGATCCAGGACTTGGAACATTACAGCTTCTACAATTGCGTGAGTTATTTCTTTATATTAATCTTCCGCAATGCATTTTACACATTACTGGTTTTGCTTTCCTAGAGAACCCAGCATCAGACAAGTCCTCAGAAGACAGTGACAATGTCCCATTCAAACTCTTCCCGTAATGCCTAGAACAGTGTCTGGAACCCACTAGGTGCTAAATTAGTGTTTCAGGATGAATGTGTCTGCGAGGTAACAAACTAATGAGTGGGGAAATCATCTGACTATTATTTAATGACTCACTCAATTTTGCAAATTCAAACTTTTTTTCAACTGCCAGAAAGAACTAGAATGCAAGCACCATGGGAGCAGGTACTCCTGATCTTGTCACCAGTATGCCCACAACACACAGCACAGTGCCCAGCAATATCCAGATACTCAATAAATGTTTATTGAGTGAATGAATGAATTAGTTCATAGGTACACATGGAGAGAAGTAGAGGTATTTGGGCTATGAAAAAACTAAATCCTATCCTCCTGTAAATCCTTACCTATGAATAGTAATTTTCTAATACCATCCATAATTTTCTCCTATTACTCACATTCCTTCATTTAAGGAAGCCTACAGTAAGAAATTAAGGGGTCGTTCAAGAGTTACAAACCCTGGTTTGCCCTATCTCTACCCCATTACTGAATTCCTGAGCAGAGCAAGTGGTCCCCCAGAAGTTCCGCTTTTTGCTCCTCCTGTTTCTTTCCTAATCTCAGAGAAGAGTTCATCTTTCTGACAGTTACTCATCCCCCTGCTGAGGTCTTCTCTCTCTTTTTCTCTTTTTCTCTATTTCTCTTCCTCTCAGCCCACACTCTCTCCTCTAATCAATCAGGGCCCTTATAGTCATTTCCCCCAGCGCTCAGCATCCATTCTGACCAGAGGCCCCGGATAAATTCTTTACCTTAGCTTTGACTGTAAAAGGAAACAGAACAAAGCATGATTCTATTACTTTTCATTATAGATGTTTACTGAATGCTCACTCTGCCTGGCAATAGTCAGGAGTTACTGGGAACACAGACTTGAATTCTATGATTCCTGTTGTCAAAAAAGTTAAATTCATAGAAAAAACAGATATTCAATTCCCCTGGGGTTAGGAACAATCTACCATCCCCACCACAGGCATGTCTGAACAAGATTTTAAAGAGATCTCTCAAATAACTACAGATGCATGCATGTTGTTGTTGTTGTTAGGTGTGGTCGAGTCAGTTCCAACTTATAATGACCCTATGCACAACAGAACAAAATGCTGTCCGGTCCTGCTCCATGTCCACAATCATTTTTACATTTAACCTCGTCACTGGAGCCAATATGTCAATCTATCTTGTTGAGGGTCTTCCTCTTTTTTGCTAACCTTCCACTTTACAAAGCATGATGTCCCTCTCCAGGGACTGACTCCTCCTGACAACGTGTCCAAGTAGATGAGATGCATTTTCATTATCTTTGCTTCCAAGGGGCACTCTGCTTGTACTTTCTTCCAGAAGAGATCCATTTGTTCTTTCAGCAGTCCATAGGACAGTCAATATTCTTCTCCAGCACAATTCAAAGGCATCAATTCTTCTGTCTTTCTTATTAACTGTCTAGCTTTTGCACGCATATGACATGATTGAAAATACCATGACTAGGGTCAGGCACACCTTAGTCTTCAAGGTAACATCTTTATTTTTCAATACCTTCAAGAGATCCTTTGCAGCAGATTCTCCTAGTGCAATGTGTCTTTTAATTTTTTTGACTGCTGCTTCCATGGGCATTGACTGTGGGACCAAGTAAAACGAAATCCTTGATCTCAATCCTTTCTCCATTTATCACGATGTTGCTCGCTGGTCCAATTGTGAGGATTTTTGTTTTCTTGATGTTGAGGTGTAATCCATCCTGACGACTATGGTCTTTGATTTTCATCAGTGTTTCAAATCTTCTTCACTTCCAGCAAGCAGGGTTGTGTCATCTGTATAATGCAGGCTGTTAATGAGTCTTCTTCTAACCCTGATGCCTCTTTCTTCCTTAAATCGTCCAGCTTCTTGGATTATTTGCTTGGCATACAGATTAAAAAGGTATGGTGAAAGGATGCAACACAGATGCACACTTTTTCTGACTTTAAACCAGGCACTGTCACCTTGTTGTGTCTGCCCATCTGCCTCTTGATCCATATATAGATTCCTCATGAGCACAATTAAGTGCTCTGGAGTTCGCATTCTCCACAGTGTTATCCATAGTCTGTTATGATCCACACAGCTGAATGCCTCTGCACTGTCAACGAAACATAGGTAAACACTGGTAGTTGGAAAATATGGCCTTGGTGGCATAAATGATGCCAGAGATTGAATGATAGAATTTTGTAAGACCAACAATTTTGTCACTGCAAATACCTTTTTTTCACTAACATTAATGGTGACTTTACACATGGACCTTGCCAGATGGAATACACAGGAATGAAATCAACTACATTTGTGGAAAGAGATGATAGAAAAGTTCCACATCACCAGTCGGAACAAGACTAGATGCTAACTGCGGCAAGACCATCAATTGCTCACATGCAAGTTCAACACAAAACTGAAGAAAATTAGAACAAGTCCACAAGAGCCAAAGTATGACCCTGAGTATATCCCACCTGAGTTTAGAGACCATCTCAAGAAAAGATTTGTTGCACTGAACACTAATCACTGAAGACCAGACAAGTGGTGAAACGACATCAAAGACACCATCCATGATGAAAGCAAGAGGTCACTGAAAAGACTAGAAAGAAAGAAAAGACCAAACTGGATGTCAGAAGAGATGGAAACTTGCTCTTGAACATCAAGCAGCTAAGGGAAAAGGAAGAAATGATGAAGTACAAGAACTGAAGATTTCAAAGGGCAACTCAAGGAGACAAACTGAAGTATTACAATGACATGTGCAAAGAGCTGGAGATAGAAAACCAAAAGGGAAGAAGATGCTCTGCATTTCTCAAGGAGGTATACATAGTTTTAGATAAATTAGACCAAGTTAGGAGGCTTGTGGCAATATGGTATTTGATAGTCAAACACACTAGACCCAATTTAAATATGTAAGGATAGCATAAATGATTAAACCCACTCAACAAATACCTGCAGTGTGCTCACATGATACAGGCCAGGTACTGCACTGAGTCCTCAGGACCAGTCCACTGTCTAGTGTGGGGAGGGGCTCAACAGATGAATTACCAGACAGGCAACCTAGCAGATGCTTCCAGCCAGGGACTCTGGATGCAGACTTTCTTGCTTCCCCATTACTATTGGTTGACAAGTTGTTTCGCCTCTCTGTGCCTCAGTTTCCTCACTTGTAAAACGGGGCTAATAATAGTACCTACTTCATAGGCCTGCTTTGAGAATTAAATATTTGTAAAGTACTTGGAACAGTGGCCAGCACATAGCACAGTATGAGTGGTAGATAATTTTTGAGCATCCACATGTATCTAGCACTGCAAATGAGATACCTGTTAAGACGGCCCCAATTTCACCCCTTCCCTCTATGAGTCACAATCAACTCAGTGACAGCCCATCGCCCTGTTCACACCCTATGCACATCGCACCACAGTTCCTCCACGCCAAGTGGAGGTCCTTCTCTATTCCTGGACTTTGGGCTCGCTCATGTGGCTTGTCCGGCTAACAGGATGTTGTTGTCGTCAGGTGCTGTCTGGTCAATTCTGACTCTCACGGCCTCCTCGAGTGTGCAGAGTAGAACTGCTACACAGGGTTTCCAAGGCTGTGACCTATTGGAAGCACACTGCCAGGCCTTACTTTAACCAAAAAAAAAAAAAAAATCCATTGACATCAGGTCAATTCTGACTCACAGTGACCCTGTAAGACAGAGTAGAACTGCGCCCATAGAGTTCCCAAGAATGTAATCTTCGTGGAAGTGGACTGCCACATGTTCATGCTGCAGAGCCACTGGTAGGTCTGAACCACCAATCTTCTGGTTAGCTGCCAGCCAAGTGCTCAACCACTGCGCCACCAGGACTCCTTCAGCCTTTCCTTTAGCAGATATGTAACATCAGTTGAGGAGTGAAGTGTGCTGGTTTTATGTGCCCTCTTGAGGGTCTCTCAACATCATGAGGGTATGCTGGAGTCAGGTGCTGGTCCTAGGGGCAGGATAGAGGACTACAGACCACGGTCATCCAAGCTGACCCACAAACACCTAAAGAGAACTCCACGCTTACCGTTGTATGCCTTGAGATTTCAAAACAGTTTGTATGCAGCAGTGATTGACTAGTAATGTAGAAGGTTAACTGAGATTATTTAATGACATAGGGAAATAATTATTAAATGGTGGCAAAAGCAAGTAACAAAATTTATACAGCCAAGCCAAGTGCCGTCAAGTTAGATCCGACTCATGGAAGATCCTGTTTTTATTTTAAATGTGTGTAGATATATAAATGTGGTGGTGTAGTGGTTAAATTCTACATTTGCTCACCAAAAAGTCAGCAGTTCAAATCTGCCAGGTGTTTCATGGAAACCCTAAAAGGTAGTTCTACTCTGTCCTGTAGGGTCGCTATAAGTCAGAATCGACTTGATGGCAGTGGGTGGATGTGTACATATAGACATGGAATCCTGGTGCCTTTGTGGTTAAGAGCTCAGCTGCTAACCTAAAGGTCAGCAGTTCGAATCCACCAGCCACTTCTGGGAAACCCTATAGGGCAGTTCTACTCTGTCCTGTAGGATCACTGAGTCAGAACCAACTTGATGGTGCGTAACAGCAACACATGTGTATGTGTGCATGCACGCGCACAAACACACACACACACGTTGCCCTTTGCTGCTGTTGAGTCAACTGACTCACAGTGACCTTGGGTACAACAGAACGAAATCTTCCGAGTCCCATGCCATCCTCGCAGTAGCCAGCGTGTTTGAGTGCATCAGTTAGGCTACTGTGCCAGTTCAGCTTCCCTCTGCTTCACCAAACATAATGTCCTTGCCTACAGACTAATCCCTCTCAATGTCATGTCCAAAGTAAGCGAATCAGACAATGTTCTGTTACGATCTGTAAAGTTCTGATGGGCTAATTTTCAAAAGTAGATCGCCACACCTTTCTTTCTAGTGTCTTAGACTGAGGCTCCACTGAGCCCTGTTCATCTTGGGTGATCCTGTTGGTATTTGTCATTCCAGTGGTGTGGCTTCCAGCCTCAGAGCATCACCCAAGCTACTACTGGGTGACAGACTGACAGACAGGTGGTGGATATGTGAAGAGAGGCACATACACTCCTAAAAAGTATAAGCCAAAATGTTCACCACTGATGACAGCTGCACAACACAACGAACATAACGAATGCCACTGAACTGTGCCTGCAAGAAATGGCGAGCTGACAAATGTTCGGTTGTAGATATTTTTATCACAATAAAACATTTTAAAAAAATGGTAGTCAGTGGTTACCGATGATTGGTAGTGATTTTTTCTTTTTTTAATATTTTGTGTGGCTTTTTCCCTTGTGTTTTACGTGAGCTAAATGGCTATGTTTTGCTTTCATAGCTAGACTGTGAAATGTTATTTGAGCAGACAGCTAGATGGATGGTAGCAGGGTTGATGTGACTTTGGCACACATTCTTTTGTGGTGACTGGGCGAGAGTAGCAGTCCCACAGAATATCTGTGATTGTGGGAGTCTGGAAAAAAGATATGTAAGACAGCTCTTCACAGGGACACAACTTGTTAAGATTCTTTGGGACCTTCTGGGTGGTTCCTTGTGGCACTTGAAGCATCTTATTTAAATGCATTTTGGACACACGCCAAGTTAGCACTGAAAGGGAATAACAGGAGAAGAGCGGGGAAGCAAGCTGGAAATATCTGCTCCTCTGGTAGCAACTACTCCCTTTTGGGACATACAACTGTGCTGCATTAGCGTCCATTCCATGCCAGGCCCCCGTAGATGGCTCCTGGGCACAGCCGGGAGTGGGTGCCCCCAGTCAGAGTAGGATAATCTGTGCCGGTATTGCAGTTGGCACTCCATCTCGTTCTGGATTCCCATTCCGTGCTGGCACCAAAAGAGGCTTCCAGACCTTTGTAGGAGAAACTGCTGTTATTTTTCTTTCTTTTCTTTTTTCAGTCAGTTGTTCAGCACTGCTGTCAAGTCAATTCCAACTCACAGAGGCCCTAGGGGACAGAGCAGAACTGCTCCACAGAGTTTCCAAGGAGCACCTGACAGATCTGAACTGCTGACCCTTGGCTTAGCAGGTACAGCACGTAACCACTACACCACCAGTCAGTTTGTAATGAGGTATAATTCACAGGTGGTCAAATTCACTCACTGTAAGTGTATATTCCACGAGGTTTTGACAAACACGTATACTCCTCTATCTACCACCAGAATCAAGACACAGAATTTTTCCGTCATTCTGAAGGTTCCCTCAGGTCCCTTTGTGGTCAATCCCAATCCCCAGTCCTGGCCTCAGGCAACCACTGCTGTGTTTACAGACTCTGGATTAGGTTTGCTTTTCTAGCCTATTATGTAAATGAAGTCATATAGTATGAGTACAGAGACAGCCCCTGGCCTCTTTCATCCTGCAGAGTGTTTTGGATCTTCAGTCAAGCTGTTTCATAAATTAATAATTCATTCTTGTTCATTACTTACTAGTAGTCCATTGTACCACTTGATTCATTTTCATTTTGATGTATATTTAGGTGGTTTCCAGTTCCAGGCTATAATGATTCAAGTTTTACTTTATGTTTTGAGTTCCAGTTGGGCTCTTACACTTCCTATTAGCTGTTCTGGGACTTACTTGCTTTTGAATGTATAGTTTTCCCAGAAGCATGCTCTCGTGCTAAGAAAAAAAAAAAACCTCTGATTAAACAAATCATTCATTCATTCAACCAATCACTCATTTAACGATCCAATAAACATTACCTACAACCTACAACTCAACAGCACACAACTATTATTACTAGTAATAATTTAGTAATATTATTCACTGAGTGTTTAATAAATGTTAAGTGTTCCACATTTAGAATGTTACTGGGATTATCTCATTTTTCATAACAGTCCTATAAGGTAGCTATTAAGTGGCCCCAGCTTTAGGGACTTCTTAAATCATAAAGTGTTATGCAAATAAAACTGTATTTAAAAAAAAAGAATTTTTTCTGTAACTCAGATTTGTCATTTATTTCTTGGTCTTCCTCATCCTCTCCCACTTACTCCAGTTGCTATGAATTGGTGAGGTTTTATTGCATCTCTTCTTTAATCAAGACCAAATGGTCTATGACACTGCTTAGGCTTTTATGTTTACTGGGGTTCAGTGGCACCTGGCTGGCACTGGGAGGGAAGGCATTACACTCCCTACATCCCTGGTATCAGAGCAAGATTGGTATTCACTCCAGGCCCATGCAGAACACTTATCTTCCAGACACAAAACTGACCCAAGGTGCTATATAAATCAAATAAATAAGCACTAGAAAGCCAATGGCAATTCTGTTCTTATTGAGAACATGGAAATACAGTTGACTTTCCCTGAATTCCTACTCAGTGCTAATGCTGGACTAAGTACTCTGCAAAGAAAAAGCAAAAAAAGAATAAGAAAGACTGTGTTGACAAAAAGTGCAATTAGTATAATATCCAGAAATGAGCTGGAAGAAGAGATACCAAGAAAATAAAAATTAAAAAAATTAACATTTATTGTGCCAGGGAACATGCTAGTCCGGTGAGTCTCAAACTTGTACAAGCATAAGAATCACCGAAAGGGCTTCCTATAGTATAGACTGTTGGGCTCCCTCTCAGAGTTTCTTACTCAGTAGGTCTGGAGCAGGGCTCAAGAGTTTGTATCTCAGGTAATGCTGCTGTTTCAGACTACACTTCAAGATCCACTCAAAGTAGATAATATATGTTCGACACAATGTGTGACGGCATTTAAACAACCCAGGAGCACTATGAAGTCGGTCTCATTGTCCCCATTATGCACATGAGGAAACGGGAGTCCAGAAAACTTTCAAAACTTGCCTTGCGTCCTCAGATAGTAAATGGTAAAAAGCCATGAATTGAATCCATTTCTGTCTTACTCCAAAACCCATGGCTTTTCCACTATTTCAGACTTCCCCCCAGATACCATCTGGCAAAGTAAACTTGGAATATGATCCATCAGAGCTAGTCAGTGCTGTAAAGATCTCCAGGCCCTGGGGATAAACAGGCATGATTAACTGAACGGCTTAGAAAGGATCCAAAATGCAGAAGTCAATGATCCTTGCTAGAACTTCCTGACTCTGTGATGCTAAACCACAATGTAAAGACCTAAAGAGAACCTATCAGCTCTGCTTCCTCCTTTCAAAATGGAGACTGGTTACAATGCAGATTCACATCTGATGTGTCTCCCTGAGCCTTCTGCCCATTTATTTCAGTACAGAAAACAACTCTATGAAAGCATATAAACACAGAGATTTCAAACTTGTATAGATTTTTCTCATTTGAACAAGGGGATCCTATCTTTCTGTGGAATTTTATGTTCTAAAAGACTGATTTGGACACAAATTACCAATTTAAAAAATACAGGAGTGACAAGACAATAAAAGAAATTTATGACCAATTTTACGCCAATAATTTTGACAACTAGAGGAAATGGATAAACTTCTCAAGACATAAACTACCCAAGTTCACTGAAGAAGAACTAGATTACCTGAGTAGCCCTGTTCAATTACTGCTTTAGTCATCTGGTACTGCTATAACAGAAATATTGTTAAGTAGGCAGGTTTAACAAAGAGCAATTTATTCTCTTACAGTGTAGGGTGGTAAAAGTCCAAATTGGGGTAGCATCTCTAGCGGAAGTCTTTCTCTCTCTGTCACCTGTGAGGGGACATCCATATCATCGACCTTCCTCTGTCAAAGAGTTTCTCACTGCAGGAAACCCAAGTCCAAAGGACACACTCTACTCTCAGCTTTGCTTTCTCCATGGTATGAGGTCCCCGTGTCTCTCTGCTCACTTCTCTCTTTTATATCTCAAAAGAGATTGGCTTAAAACACAACTTAATTTTGTAGATTGAGTCCTGTCTCATGAAACCATAACTGCCTCGAATCCTGCCTCACTAGCATCATAGAGGTAGATTTACTACACAGGGCAAAATCACATCAGATGACAAAAGAGTGGACAATCACACAATACTGAGAATCATGGCCTAGCCAAGCTGACACACATTTGGGGGATACCTCCTATTACCAAGAAACAAGAGAACAGTGTGTCCTTGGGATCAGGATCTCTGCAGTGAGAAGCTCCTTGACAGGTAAGATGACAGGTAATGTGGGATGTTTAACAGAGTCCTTCCACCTCTACCCCAGTTTTCATGACCAAAAATGTCTCCAGACATTGTCAAATGTTCCCTGGGGGAGCAAAGCCTCAAAACAGAGAGCGATTACTCAAAAAGAGGACATTTTAAAAAATAATAATATTAAAATTGGTTGACGGTCAACCGTTTCAGGTGGTAGCATGTGACTGAGAACCACTGGCCCCGAAGGAAAAAGTCCAAAGTGCACTGAAGGCGCTGGAGAAAAACAAGACTCCAGGAATGGGCTAAATACCAATGGAGATGCTTCAACAAACAAATGCAGTACTGGAGGTGGTCACCCATCTATGCCAAGAAATTTGGAAGACAGCTACCTGGCCACCCAACCAGAAGAGATCTGTATTTGTAATCATTCCAAAGACGGATGGTCTAACAGAACGTGGAAATTATAGAACATATCATTGCTATCACACGTAAGTAAAATTTTGCTGATGATAATTCAAAAAAAAGCAGCAGCACTGTATCTACAGGGAGCTGCCAGAAATTCACACTAGATTCAGAAGAGGATGTAAAATGAAGTATCACTGCATCTTGGCTGAAATGAGATGTCATGTGCATCTTGGCTGAAAGCACAGGGTACCAGAGAAGTGTTCATCTGTGTTTCACTGATTAAGCAAAGGCATCTGACTATGTTTATCATAACAAATTATGGATAACATTGCAAAGAATGGGGATTCCAGAACACCTTAACTGCACTCATGAGGAACCTATACATAGATGAAGACGCTATCATTTGAACAGAACAAGGGGACACCGTGTGGTTTAAAATCAGGAAAGGTGTGCGTCAGGGTTGTACCTTTTCACCATACTTATTCAGTCTGTATACTGAGCAAGTAATCTGAGAAGCTGGACTATATGAAGAAGAACAGCATCAGGATTAGAGGAAGACTAATCAACCACCTGTGTTATGCAGATAACACAATCTTGCTTATTCCAGAGGACCTGAAGCGCTTACTGAAGATCGAAGACCACAGGTTTCAGAATGGACTGCACTTCAACATAAAGAAGACAAAATTCCTCACAACTGGACCAATAAGCAACATTACGATAAATAGAGAAAATAATGACACTGTCAAAGATTTCATTTTACTTGGATCCACAATAAACAACCACGGAAGCGCCAGTCAAGTGTTGCACTGGGCAAATCTGTTGCAAAAGTGTTAAAGTATTTTAAGAGCAAAACACTTTAAAGTGCTGGAAAGCAAAGATGTCACTTTGAGCACCAAGGTGCACCTGACCCAAACCATGGTATTTTCCATCACCTCATAAGCATGGGAAGCTAGATAATGAATAAAGAAGAGTAAAGAAGAATCAACAGCTTTGAATTATGGCATTTGACAAAGAATACTCAATACAGCATAGACTGCCAGAAGGATAAACATGCCTGTCTTGGAAAATGTACAGCCAAGAGTGCTCCTTGGAAGCCAGGATAACAGGACTCTGTCTTATATAACTCGGACATCATCTTAGACCAAGTTCTCTGGAGAAGCTAAGCCAATAAAGCATAGACAGAGAGAGAGAGAGAGAGATGTGTATCCAGGAAATGGCTCACTCAGTTTTTAGAGGATGGAAATTCCCAAGTCCATGGGCAAGAGAGAGGATTCTGCTGATTCAACGTAGCCCCGGGGGCGGGCAAACCCAAGACCAGCAGGCCAGAGAACAATGCTACAGCAGGCGGTGAAGATCAAGAAATCTCAAAATTGGCAGGCAAGTTGTTAGCTCAAGTCCCAGGAATCCAAGATCAGACCAACAGATGCCAGCTGCAAGGTTCAAAACAAGCAAAAAGTCCCAGCAAAGAGAGCTGGAAGGACTAGGAGAGCTAAGATGGACAGATGAAGGCTAACAGGGCAGTGAACCACTACAGGCCCTGACCCCACTGAGACTCATGGCCCAGTCAAGTTGACATGCTATCTCAGCCATCACAGACATGTTATCAGGAGGGACTGGATTTCAGGAAGGACTGGATATCATGCTTGGTAAAGTACAACCCACTGCTGTCAAGTCTATTCCAACTTACAGAGACTCTAAAGGACAGAGCAGAACTGTCCCACTGAGTTTCCAAGGAGTGGCTGATGGATTTGAACTGCCAATCTTTAATTAGCAGCTGTTGCTTTTAACTACTGCTCTACCAGGGCTCCTGGTAAAATAGAAGATCACTGAAAAAGAGGAAGATCCTTGATGAAACGGACTGACACAGCAGCTGCAGCAGTGGGCTCCAACACACCAACTCTGAGAATGGCCCAGGACTGCACGGTGTTTGGTTCTACTGTACATATGGTCACTATGAGTTGGATCCAACTTGATGGAACATAAAAACAATAATATTCTTACTACATCTAAAAAGCTAATTTCTTAATATCTAGTTCAAAATTCCAATTGCTACATAAATTTTGTAAGTGTTTTCTTTTTACCCCCAACAGTTTTTCTAAAATGACTATTCACACAAGGTCCACACTTACGTGTATTTCAATCTACTGCTTCCCCCATCATATTTATTTTCATTTTATTTATTTTGCTGAGTATCTTTTTTAAGGAAAAATAGACCATATGACCCACAGAGTTGCTCAGTCTAAATTTCACCGATTCCCCACAGTACAGTTTAACATCTTCTCTCTGCTGTTGCCTGCAATTAGCAGTAGGATCCAGAAGGTTCAATGTCTTGACAAGAACACTTTGAAATGCTGTTGTGTTCATCTCTCAGGAGGCACTTGGTATAAGCAGTCACTGATACTCACTACCATTCTAATTCTACACTCTTCTCTTATTAACTGAAAATCTTCTATAAAGAGAAATTTATTTATAGATTATTAATGGCTGCCTGCAAGATCAGGATGAAAACGAAAGTTCTGAAGTCTTGCCAAAACACAGCAGAAAGAAGGCCAGGACTGATTACCGATGTTTGGCATGAGCTTATGATTGGACAATGTCATGATCCCTCATTAATCTACCGACTCTCCTTTTTTGGAACTGTAGGCTCCATAGAAAGAGAAGATGAGATCATTGTGGTTTAGGGGCAGGGTGCTGGGTGTGATTATGGAGAAGAGACAGGCTCAGAACCAAAGGAGGTTTTTCTCCTTTTCGTTTATAACGATAATTCCAATGCTTGACAGTATGTAAGGCAATGGGCATGCCACTCCTAAGTGCTGTTTGTGAGAATGGAAGTGTGGATTTTTCTAGAAAGGAGCCCTGATGGTGCAGTGGTTAAGTGTTTGGCTGTTACCCAGGAGACTGCCTAGCCAAATCCACCCAGTGGCTCCACAGAAGAAAGACCAGGCAATCTGCCACGCAAAGGGGAAACCTAGGAAACTCGATGGGGTGGTCCAAATCTGTCACACGTGGTGTCATGAGCTGAAATTGACTTGTGGCACCTGATGACAACAGTCAAAGGAGAGATCAGGAGGATGGACACTGAGGGGCTGACCCCTATGAGGAGGAGAGAGAAACAGATTGCCCCAAATTCCTTAAATAAGGAGAGCAGGATTTTAGTGGAATAAGAAAGAACAATCCATCTGGGAGTCACACAGCCCTTGTTCACACCTGAACTCTATTAACCACCCCCACCCGGACCCACCTGGATGTCCTGGAGCAAGTTATTTATCTTCTCCTAGTCCCAGTTTCATCATCAATAAAACGCCAGCACTTAATAACACTTGCCTTGCAAAGATCAAATGAAAACATGTGTGTGAAGGCACTTTGTAAATCGCAAACTGCCAAGCAGCACGTTATTATCATGTTAGTAAATTATACACACAAGGACATGTTAAACAGGAAAGAAACATCTGCCACAGAGAACTGCGGAACTGTTTCTCGCAGCAGATTTTGATGGCTCTCTGAGGTCAAAACAACTCAAGGTTTAGTCACTCTGGGACTGAACCCATATATTAGCATCTATCCAAATTGTTCTTACAATCCTATTTATAGATGCATTGATCATTAAATATTGTTGGAACATTCTGCCGCAAGTCAGTTGTTAACTTGCTTGCTGAGCAGCGTGTAACGAGTGGCTCAGAGGAAGTCTGCGTAGTTTATGAGTTTGGCAGCTCATAACTCCAGCCCTCAACGTGTCCTCACGCGCTAGTCTCGGTCACCTTGGAAACTGCCCTATTCTAGATGCAGCGCACAGAACACCCAGGTTGACATGGAATTCATCAGCAGCCACCTTCTCTACTGGATTCTGCTACTGAAAAACCATCACAGTCTCTTGTCTCAAGCCACTTTAGAAGTATCCTTGAAAAAGGATCTTCTAGGAGAAAACTTAACATGAGAGGCTGGGGTTTATGAGCAAATGGAAAAGGAAAATGACAGAGAAGGAAAGAGGAGAGAGGCAGAAGAAAAGGTCAGAAGGAAGAGGAGGGGGGAAGAAAGACTATTATCCTATTTTACAGATGAGGAAACTGAGGCTCAGTGGTCCAAGCTTACAGACAGTAACTATCAGAGTATGTTTCACATCTAAGAAAAAATAAAGCCCCTAAAAAAAAAAAAAAAGCAAACCCACTGCTGTCGAGCTGATTCCAACTCACAGCAACCCTACAGGACAGAGTAAAACTGCTCCACAGGTTTCCAACCAGCATCTCATGGATTTGAACTGCCAACCTTTTGTTTAGTGGCTACAGAACTTAAGCACTATGCTACCAGGGTTTCCAATAAAGCCTTTAAAGAGGAAAAATATCACCAGAGACAGAATTTTCCAAAGCCCAAAGATATTAAAGATAACACCCATGTTTACATCCTTTAGCTGGAGGGTACGTTTCGTGATAAGATATAAAGACAGCCCATTGGTATCTTTTTAAAAGTGAAATTCTCAGAGCCAACAAAACATGCTACTGAAGCTGGTCCGCCTGCACATTGCTGGTGGTAGAGAAAGCTATTTGTAAAATGTACTAAGAGTCCTAAAAAGTTAAGATGTTTGTTCCAGTTGTAGCTGCTGTATAACAAACTACCCTAAAATTTAGCAGCTCAAAACATCTGTTTTATTATTTCCACGGGTTCTGCGCATCAGGAACTCTGACAGGGCACAGCCGGGTTGGCATGTGCCCAATCCTCAAAGGCTGGGGCTTCGGCTGGGAACATTCTACAGCTGGGGACAGTCTGTGGCTGAGAATGGAATCATGTGATCCTTGCATGGGCTGGATGTCCAAGAAGGCCCTTCATGGGCTGCCGGTTGGTGCTGGCTGTTGGCTGGGACCACAGCTGCGCTGTTACCTGAAGCATCTACCTGTGCCCTGTCTAGCAGGGTGACCCCAAAATAGTTAGACTTTGTGGCTGACTTTCCCCAAAGGAAGCATCCTACAAGAGAGAATCAAGTAGCAACTGCATGGCCTTTTCTGAGCAGGACTTGGTCAGAAGGCACAGAGCTGTATATATTGTGTTCCTTCAAGGGAAGCAGTCAAACCCCCACCAGAATCACAAAGAAGAGACACACATGCTCCCTTTGGATGGGGTGTGACAAGACCATGTGGGATGGAAAACGCTGTCATGACCATCTCTGGGAAATCATTATCTACCACATTCTTTGGAAACCCTGGTGGCATAGTGGTTAAGTGCTACAGCTGCTAACCAAAAAGTCGGCAGTTTAAATCCACCAAGTGCTCCTTGGACTTGCTAAGGTTCAGTTCAGGGATTCAGTCTTCAGAAAATGACCCAAGGGGTAGAAAAAGCTACAGGAATGTAAAGGTTCCTTGTGGCCTTATTTGTAATGTAGAAAAATATATTTTAAAAACTCTAAATGTTCAACAACAACTGTGTGGCTAATCAGATTACAAAGTTTCTGCTACTGAGTGCCATGGAGTGGATTCTGACTAATGGCTGCACCATGTGAATTGCCAGTAGAGTGGAACTGCCCCACAGAGTTCTAGGCTGCAATCTTTACAGGATGATCTCAAACCCCTGACCTTCCAGTTAGCAGCCAAGTCCTTAACCACTGAGCGACCAGGGCTCCCTTCGGAAGCATTTAGTCAATGGAATACTAGGCAATGTTGAAAGATAAAACTGCCCTCACGTGGATTCTGGTTCATCCATCATACTGAGCTCCAAATGTTCACCTCCTTGCCTTGCCTACTGACTGATAAGTGAAAACAGACAACACAGCAAAATGCAAGACATGTTTTCAATGCCTACTAAATAAAACTAGAATCCAAAAAAAATCACATGTATACACAGATAGCTGTATTAAAAAGTACATATACAACCCAAACCTGCTGCTGCAGAGTTGGCCAGGATTTACAGCGACCCTATAGAACAGAGTCGAATTGCCCCAGAGTTTCCAAAGAGCATCTGGTGGATTTGAACTGCTAACCTTTTAGGTATCAGTTGAAGCACCTAACCACCATGTCACCAGGATTTCCACATATGCAATAAACAAACAAAACGTGGTGTATACATTAAAAGGAATGGGGTACTGATACATGCTACAGCACAGATGAACCTTGCAGATGTTACATGAAAGAAGTCAGTTATAAAAGAACTAATATTGTACGATTCCACTTATACAAACTATCTAGAAAAGGCAATATACAGACCAGAAGGGCCAGGGGGCCACAGATGGTCTACACTCATCTGAACCCACGCAGCAATACAACAAAAGAAAAGCCTGGTGATTTGCTTCCATATATATTACAGCCAAGAAAATGCTGAGGGGCTCAGATCTATTCTATAACATGCGATGTCTGTAAGTCAGAATAGACTCAGTGGCTATGGATTTTGTCTTCTATATACACCAGGGGAAGATGGGAGCGAGGGGACAGGAGGACACGCTGCTTAAAGGGCACTGAGCTTCTGTCAAGGGTGATGGGAAATCTGGAAAAGGATAATGGGGCTGGTTGCCCAACATGAGGTACACAATGTCATTGAACTGCACATGTGCAGAATGTTGTTACATATACATATATGAAAATAAATGGAAAAAAATAAAGCACATATACTTAGCACCAAAGACTGGGAGCAAACACAGAAAACAGTTGCTGTTTATAAGCTTGGAATTATAGATGACTTCTTTTGTTCCTCTGATGTTCCCGATTCCGTTTTATTGTCTTTATAATACTTTCTGGTAACCGTAGTGGCTTAGTGGTTAAGTGCTATGGCTGCTAATCAAAAGTCTGGAAGTTCAAATCCTCCAGGTGCTCATCAGAAACTCTATGTGGCAATTCTACTCTGTCTGAAGGTCACTAGGAGTTGTCGTCAACTTGATGGCAATGAGTTTGATTGGGTTGGGTTATAATACTTCTTGAAAACACAGAGAGGGCAGGATGAAAAGCAGACATGGTAAAGGAGACCACCAGGAAAAGAGAGGAGGATGTGAGAGGTTGTATCAGTTAGCTATTGCTACATAACAAACTACCCAAATGCAGAGCCTTCAGCAATACTCACCGTTCAGCCTCCTGTGTGTGTCAGCTGGGCCGTGGTTATGCTGGGCTCAGTCAAGCATCCGTGGGTTGTAGGGAATAGGTCTGCTCTAGGCTGGGCTTCTTTGGGCAGTTTGGCATGGGCAGCTCTGCTCCGTGTCTTTCGTCTTGTTCCTGGGACTAGTGCACTGGGCAGGGCCATGTTCTTCTCATGACAACGGCAGAAGTATAAAAAATCGTCAAGTTTCTTGAGCTCTAAGCCCAGAACTGGCAAGTTTTCACACGCTTCTTAGTCACGTGGTCAGACCCAAAGTCAAGTGGTGAGGTCCATCCACAGTTAGAGGGTACTGCCAAGTTCAATTGCAAAGGACACAGAGAGGGGGACAGACAGGGGCCAACAGCATAATCTACAACAGGAAGGGGCAGGAAAACAAGCTAATAGATGGCAATGAGAAGCTAATAGAAGCAGTACAAGGACACAGTGGATAATAGCCACTCTCTCAGCCTATCATGTCCCTACACATTAAAAAATTTTAAAAAATCGTCTCACCAGAAGCCTCCTGCCTACCTACGCTCTCCTGCCCTTGTTTTGGATCCGTGGGCGCCACATTTAGAAGGCGGCAGTTAGCAGGCAGAGGGGAAAAGAGACAGTGAATCAAATAGGGCAGATACGGCCGCAGAAGAGCAGCTGATGGAAGGTGACCCCAAAACATGAGAGGTACACACACAGGAAAAAACATTTGTCTGCCTACCTGGCCTCAGCTCTCCCCACCTCAACAACAGGAGACCTGACCTAGCCTGCAGCCAGAGGGGATACATCCTGATTGGTCTAATCCCTCCTTGTGGTCCCATTCTCCACCATAGTGATTGGTTTAGGCATGGTCATGTGATACAATTCTAACCAGTGAGGAGAAGGCTGCTGCGGGTTGGGGGGCGGGCTCCCAGGAAAGATTTCCGGTCCTTGAAAAGGAATCGGAAAAGGAGTCTCTTTCGTCTTCGGCATGCTGTCGTGTTTGATTTTGCCACCACCATTCTAAATGGCCAAGTAGAGTCAAAGAGAAAAATCGCAGACTTGATGGCGTGGATAACAGCTGAATTTACGTCTGCTAACCAAAAGGTCAGCACTTCGAGTCTGCCAGGCGCTCCTTGGAAACTGTGGACTAGTTCTACTCTGTCCTATAGGGTCGCTGTGACTTGGAATCAACTCAGCAGTAGTGGGCTAATTTTCACCAGTCTGGTCCTCTCTTCCAAACTCCAAGTACATTCAGCTGCCGGTGTGGTGTCTCATTTGGATGTCTAATTGGCATTTCAAACATAAATCACAAACAGTTCCCTCGTGGGATTTGTTGGCATTCCTCAGGAACAGAATAATAGGAAATGGACACTTTGGAATTAGTACCACAAAAATGTCATCTGTTAGTGAAGTGGCCTCGTGCAGAGGAGACAGCAGTGTGAACCTGACAGCCCTGAGTCTGAATCTTTGCCACATCCTCAACTGTGTAACCTCCTTTACTTGTCTGGGCTTCCTCATTTGTAAAATGAGGATGATCATAGGTTAGGTCAGATGACCAGAAAAGCTCCTGGCATGTTGTCGTAGCTGCTTTGGAGTCACTGTCAACTCCTCGTGGCCTCATGCACAAATAGGTCCCACCATGGCAATCTATAAGGTTGGAGTAGATTACCAGGCCTTTCCTCCTCCTGGACATAGTAGTTAGGCGCTATGGCTGCTAACTGAAAGGTCGGCAATTTGAATCCACCAGGCTTTCCTTGGAAACTGTGTAGGGTGTTTCTACTCTGTCCTATAGAGTCGCTATAAGTCATAATCGACTCGATGGCAACAAGTTTGATTTCTTTTTTTCTTAGTCAACCTGTCCTGTATCATGGCCTCCACGAACTGATGAGCAGTGGCTGTGCTTGAGATGTATTGGTCAGATCTCACCTGACTCTTTCGCATGGAACATGAAAATTCTACAACTGAGCCACTGCCGTCCCTCTCCTAACACCAAAGACCAAACCCACTGCCATTGAGCTGATTCTGGTTTATAGCAACCTGAGAGGGACAGGGTAGAACTGCTCTGTAGAGTTTCCACAGAAGCACTGCTGGATTCAAACTGCTGAGTTTTTGGTTAGCTGCCAAGCTCTAACCCACTGCGCCACACAAGCTCCAGTCCTAGCACACAGCGCTCAGCCAGTGTCATTGGTTCCCTTTGTTGGTAGGGGAAGAATCACAAACTTTGTGTCAGAAGAAGTCTGTTGGGTACAGTAACTAATTGTGCTTCCCGAATTAGCATAGCTGGGTCTTGTTTCCTGCCTCAATATCCCCATTCATTGCTCACTGCAGGGCATAGGTGTCAGAACCATTTTTGCTGGGCATTCAGCCAGCATTCCTCGCATGTGTTCTGGAAAACTTGATCTTTATAGGGCATAAATGAGCATTGTGAAGACAGAAAAGAATTCTGATGTCAAATAACACTGGGAAACAATTGAGTTAAATAATACCAATGCAGGTTTCTTCAGGCTTTCTCAGAGCACAGAGTATAGTTAAAATCACTTGTTGTGGAGTTGACTACAACTCATGGGACACGCATGTATCTCAGAGAAGAACTCTGCTCCATAGGGCTTTCAATGACTGATTTTTTGGAAGCAGATCACCAGGACTTTCTTCCAAGGCACCCCCTGGGTAGACTTGAACCTCCGACGTTTTGGTTAGCAGTGAGAGCATTAAGTGTTGGCATCACCCACGAACTCCTGAGTACCGTCAGGCACTTCCGGATTCCCAACGGAATGGCATCTGCAGTGTTTCCTAAATCTCTTTGTCCTCGGAGACCTTTGCCAGCTGAAAAAAGCTACTTCCAGAAACGAGGCATCTGTTTATTCACAGTGGTGAAACCACGCATAATTGCCCACATTCTAAATACTCTAACTGCTCCATTGTGGACATTCTCTCTCACCCTATCTCAAAAGGCAAGTTAGGAGCAGTAGCCATTGCTGCCTGGCAGTCTTCCTCGATACAGCAAATCTTCCGAGTGAGCTGGGTCATACCCCAGTGTCAGTGGATGTAGAGACGAGACCTAATGACAGTCGCTTAGGTTGCTAAGCTACATTCCATGCCCTGTTTCTGCATTCATTTCCCTGTCTCAGGGTAGAAAATTGATTTATCTCAAAGCTTCAGGGAGGTAATGATATTTTGGTTGATTTGCATTGTTTGATAAGATGAAATGGAATCTTGTGACCCCTTGTTCTTTCTTAAAACAAGATTTGACATTTTCCAGATGTAAAACCCTTTGTAATCTAACTCGAAAAGCCACTGCAATTGTAACCCAGGTGGAACAGGTTTGGAGAATCCATTCTTACTGTTCCTCATATTTACATGCTTATCTGTTAATAAAGGTGCTTGAACCTTTCCCTGTCTCTGGGTTTGGCTCCAGTGACAGGAGGAATGAACTTGCTTTGGTGATGGTCACTTTGTCAGGACTGAGGGAGTTTTACCCTCAATCCCCTCCTTACCCAACATGCTACTTCTGAAGCAGCCTTGAGTAAGCAGAGCTGGGTTTCCCTTTTTCCATCTCAGCTAAGTCTCTCAGCTGCTAAATTCAGTAAATGCCAGAGAACAGGCTTTTTGCAATTGTCCTTCTGTATGTCAATACACCTTAAAAAAAAATAATAATCCTACTAAATTTTGAGACAATAGCTAAGAGATTTAAAGAAAGGTCAGGTGTGGGGCTGCTAAAAGCCTGAGCAGATTCCCGAGGCTTTCAAAAAACGGTAGGCATTGTTGCAGAAGACCTGAGCTCACAAGTGATGTGGCCACCTCCCAGAATGGTGAATGGTTGTTTTAGAAGGCAACTAGATAAAACGTCTATCACTTCACATACCAGTTTACCTGGAGGCTTTTATTCTCCGAGACACTGAGAAAATTGGGGTAGTTTCCTGAACTCTTTAACTAGAAATGAAGGCATCCCAGAATGACCACTAAGAACCACAGATGTTAACAAATTTCTATTAAGTGCCTACTACTGGAGTCCTCGTGGTGCAGTGGTTGAGAGTTTGGCTGCTAACCGAAAGGTTAGCAGTCTGAATCCACCATCTGCTTCTGAGAAACCCTATAGGGCAGCTCTACTCTGTCCTCTAGGGTGGCTGAGTCAGAACTGATTCAATAGCAATGGGTTTTGTGCAACAGATGTAGAGCCCCTGGGGGGTGCAAATGGTTAAGCCCAAGGCAGCTGAGAAGCTGGAGGTTACAGTTCACCCAGAAGCACCTTAAAAAAAACACTTGGTGATCTATTTCTGAAAACTCAGCCATTGAAAACTCTATGGAGCACAGTTCTGTCACACACATGGAGTCATCCATGAGTCAGAATCAACTCGAGGGCAACTGCACTTGCTATGTGACCGACACCATGTGGTCCAACAGCTAGAAGGAAAGGCCAAAGGCACACAAATGCACAAGGCTGGGATTGATCCTAGCCAGGCCTGGGACCCCCCACCAGCAACTCTAGCCTGTCTGCTCCCGTTAGAATTTGGGAAACCGAGCAATGCCTGCAATGTAAGGAATCTGATCCACCCAGTCCTTATCACCCGGCTCAGAGGCTGCAGCTGCTGGTGAGGCCCTTGGGAAGACCGAAGTATGAAGCTGGGCAGGGCTTGTCTTGCATTCAACAGGCTTGGAGTGGCATGCCCTGGAGATACAGAAGAAAAGCTGGCCCAAGTGATCTGTCAGTGGGCCGGGTGGGCCTTTCCCAGGGAAGTAAGGGATATGGCTGCAGAAGCATGAAGTGACACACAGCTCAGGCCTTTGCTTGCCCCTGAATCTTAGCCTTTTTAGCTCAAGGAGGGAGACTGAAGAAGAGAAGCAGCCCTCTGCGGTAGCTGGGGCTCCGCAGCTGTGGCTTGTCCTCTGACTAGCTAGGTGGTCACCACTCAGTCATTTTCCCTTTCTGACATTTGCTTCTGTGTCAGCAATAAATAGGATGGTTGTTCTAGATTTGTCTGTTGGGACTTTTTTTCATTGCTGTGATAAAATGCACATAACATAAAATTTACCATTACTGAGATTTAGTGTCTTCGCTATGTTGTGCAAACATTACTACTATCTAGTTCCAGGGTATTACCATCACCACAGAAGAAAATCCCGAACTCATTATGTAGTCACTCTCCATCCCTCCCTCATCCCCCACTCCCAGCCCTTAGCAACCACTAATTTGCTTTCGGCCTTATGGATTTGCCTATTCTGCAGATTTCAAGTCAGTGGAGTCACACACTATGTGGCCTTTGTGACTGGCTTATTTACTGTAATGTTTTCAAGGTTCATCCATGTCATAGCACATGTCAGAACCTCATTTCTTGTTGTGGCTGAATAATGGTTGACACATTTTGTTTATCCACTCACCAGGTTTTATCCAGACACCTGGATTATTTCACCGCTTAGCTTTTATGAACAGTCCTGCTCTGAGTATTTGTGTGCAAGTTTTCATTTGTATACCTGTTTTCAGTTCTTCTAGGTGGATATCCAGCAGTAGAATTGCTGGGTCATGTGGAAGGCTTCATGAAAAACAAAAAAAAAACAAACCCAGTGCTGTCGAGTCAATTCTGACTCATAGCGACCCTATAGCACACAGTAGAACTTGTTCTATAGAGTTTCCGGGGAGTGCCTGGCAGATCTGAACTGCCAACTTTTTGGTTAGCAGATGTAGCATTTAACCACTATGCCACCACAGTGTGGTGTCACAGTCTGGAAAGCCACAAATCCATTCACGAGTTGTAAGCCCTTTCAATAGGAAAAATTATCATAGTCTGGTAGACTGAGTACAAATTCAATGAGAGCATCTTGGCAGAGGAAACTCACTCAGGTCCTAAGGACATGCTCTGCTCGAAGTGCTTCTCTCTTGGTGTTATGAGTTTCCCAGCATCCTCTGCTCACTTCTCTCCCTTACATCCCACAAGCTAGCAGCTTGAGTCCTTCCTGACCAACACAACTGCTGCCTGTTCTCTCTCATCATCATCACGGAGGCAGGATTCACAACACATGGTAGAAATGACTGAACACTGGGAATCATGGCCCGGCCAAGTGGATACACACATTTCTGGGGGGACACAATGCAATCCATGACAGTAATTCTATGTTTAACTTATTACAAAACTGCCAAAATGTTTTCCACAGTGGCTGCAGCCGGGTATATTCCCACCAGTAAAGTCCAGTGTCCAGTTTCTGTACATCCTCACCAACATGGGAATTTTTTTTTTTAACACAGAAGACATTTAGTAATAAAATCTTTCTTCCAAAGAACTTCTTCTTGAAAACTCACTACTGTAAAACATATTAAAGAGAAACTGCTAGTCTTAGGGATACTAAGCTTCTGTTAGTGATGATGCTAATTTGGGAGCAGGGAAGGGTGATGACTGAACAACATGATGAATACAATTAATGTCATTAAACTGTACAGTGGGAGCCCTGGTAGAGCAGTGGTTAAGAGCTATGGCTGCTAATCAAAAGGTCGGCAGTTCAAACCCACACATTGCTTTTTGGAAACTGTTACATTCTATCCTGTAGGGCCACTGTAAGTCAGAACTGACTCCATAGCAATGAGCTTTGGAAATTATACAAATGAAGATCACTGACATGTTAAATGTTTTGCTACATATGTATCTATGACCATCAGAAGAGAGAGAGAAACTGCTAGAGTAGAGGAAACACCAAACCCACTAACTTGAAGTTGATTCCAATTCATAGCAATCCTACAGGACAGAATAGAACTGCTCTATCGAGTGTCCAAGGAGTGCCTGGCAGACTCGAACTGCTGACCTTCTGGTTAGCAGCTGTAGTACTTAACCACTACACCACCAGCGTTTCCACTAGGGTAGAGGTGATAAAGAACATACTTTGAAAACTACTCAGTCTAGATGGGTTTGTTAGATCCTTTCCAGGTTTGAAGTTGAAGATCCCATCGTGTTCTCCTTCCAAGGTCCATCTTGGTCCCTGAAGGTATCACTTGTTGAGGGCTCTCTCCATCTCTATTCCACAATTTTAGAGAGGAGGTCTGTGGTTGCAGTGCTCCACAAAATGTGGTAAAGAGCTCCTTTACAGAAGTATCATCTGGTTCTTGGTCACAAGAAAATTCTAAGACTCCATCCCGTGCCTACAGAATGGGAAGCGTTGTGAGAAACTCTAGAATTTGCATTATATACATGCTTCCTAGGCAATTCTTCTAAAGTTTGAGACAGATCTTCTAAAGCTTGAGAACCACTAAACTGGAAAAGAATGCAGTGTAGAAGGTGGAGAAGTAAATGATTGAGGCTGATGGAAGTCAAGGAGCCACTATCTTGGCTGAACATGTGAACTTCCTCCTCCGTAAGTAGAGGAAGAAGTTGAATTTTGGTTTGGGATCCTGCCTCCAGCTGCCCAACAGCCCTGCCTAAACTTTATCTTGGCACCACACTATGTCATCAAGACTGTAAAGTCCCTAAGAACAAGGATCATCTTATGCCCCTCAAAAACTGTTCATAGTATTTAGGCATTCCAAGTGTTGTTATATTTTTTAATGATAGTTATTATGGTTGCTTTTCTGAAATTGGAAAATATAGCATATCAGTCATAAAACAATGACTGTTTATGTGGATTTAAACAGCATTAGGCAATGCCTCCTTCGTGCTAAGACTCACCATTATTTACTTTGGGAATCTTGCCCAGATTTCTATTACTCATTCACACACTATTTCTCCTCCCAGCCTTGTGATTCAATGAAGTGTTCTCCTAGTTGGGAAAGGGAACAAGGAAAACTATCACACACAGATTTAGCCTAGAACACTGAGTTCAACCAGAAGCAGTGAATGTGGCCTTCCAGTACGTATTGCACCATAGACACAAGGACCATGCAGTCCCTCCACAGCAGAGACTGAAAAAACTATGTAAAACAGAGACAAATGCCAATCCTGGAACATGAAGTATCAAATGAACAGAGAAAGATCTCAGACAAAAAAAATGAATGGAATAAGAAATTGACATAAAACAGAGTTAGAAGAGGTACAAGTTAAAGTTCTCTAATCAGCTGACCTAGCACAGATTCGCCACCTTGGACATCTCTCACAGATCAGCAGACGGTGAGCACAGGACAGCACATTTATGGAGGGCTTGATGGAAGACAGAGCACCTAGTGGCAACCAAGGCCACCCCCCCTCATTTTCTCATACTGCTCTGCCTCTAGTGTCTTCTAGCTAGTTGTGGTGGCTCAGGCAGCCTGGAAGTGCAGTGTTCATGCCACTTGGATCCACCCCACCCACACTGAAGATCAGCAGACACAATAAGGGAGAGCATCTGCAGGAGCTCCCAGCAAGACCCAGATCACCCACTGAACCTGCCCTGCTGCATCATAGCTGAGTGACTGGCCCTGCCTATTGGACAAGCAGGTAAAAAATATGAGCAAACATATTGAGCAAACAGCAAAGAACATACAGACTGCCTGCTCTGACACAACCAAATAAACCAAAAAAAAAAAACCCTCAGGATGAATCAAACCAATCTACAATCAATAAATGAAAAAAATAACTACTGAATGGCCTAAAGATATCTGATAATATCAAAACATAAGTAAAAACAGGACTGTAAGGTTCTAGTAGGTGTTCAAAATAAAACACCACATGACTTCCCTGTAGAAGAAAAGGCACTAGAATTCCCTGATAGAGGATTCAAATCTCTAATATCAGAGCTATCTAAGAGTGGAAACAAAAAGCAGACAAGAATGAGGAAAAAATAGACAAATTAATGGAAAAGGTAGACAGATTCATGGACTAATTCACAAAAATAATACAGGAACAAAATGCCCAAATAAATTCACAACTAGAAATCATACAAAACCAATTAGAAATCCAAAAGATGAGCAACAAGATTTCAAAAATAGTGTCATAAAAGGGCTGAGGAGCAGGTTTGAAATATGGAACACAGAATTGGTGAAACTGAAGATAAAACACTTGGATATACCTCAGAGGAAATTTTTTTTAAAGGAATGAAGAAAAATGAAGAAACTCTGAGAATTATGTGGGATATGATCAAAAGCAAAAATTTGCAAGTGATCAGAGTTCCAGAACAGGGAGAGTAATGAAAACCATAGACTTATCAAAGAATTCCTGACAGAAAACTTCCTTAGTATTATGAAAACTGACCATCCTAGAAACTCAACAAATGCCATACAAGATAGACCCTAAAATAAAATCACCAAGGCATATCATTCGCTAAAGCCAAAGGCAGGGAAAAAATTCTGAGAGCAACTCAAGAAAAACAAAAAGTCCTGTACAGAGGAGAAACAATAAGACTAAGCCCTGATTTCTGGGAGTTATACAAACACTCCTAACATGACTGTGGTCATCTTGCGCCACCATAAGCCACTTATCACAACTCTGCCTAACCTTTTGTACTAAGGGGCATAATATTAACATCTTGAATCCTTTAACCCAGAAGTTACCTAAGATTATCAAAGATTACTCTATCAAAGAAAACCATGAGAAAACAAAGGGCATGGAAAACCGCTCCCTTTTAGATAAGGAATTAAACAGGTCTGGATATCCATAACTCTTTAATGTTAAGGAGATTAACCTCTCCTAGTACAAACTATACATACTCAATAAAGCTCAGTTCTGGGCTCTTGGCCATGATGACCATTAGCCCCCTGATCCACTTCTTCATGTGTCTTTTTCCTTAATCTCAACATCGCTCCCATCTCTGACCCTGTTCATTGGGGAACTCTCAATACCCGACACTGATTATTCAGCAGAAACCATGCAGGCAAGATAGCAAGGGAAGATACATAAAAAGCCTTGGGGAAGAAATTGCCAAAAAGAATAATATATCAAGAATCTTGGCTGGTATATAGACAATGAAATAATCCACAGCCAATGATGTCGCTCTACATTAATTTGTCATGGAATGATCTTCACAATGTTGTTTTAAACGAAAGAGGCAGGTTCCAAAACAGGATGTATAGAATGGTCCCATTTTTTTTTTAAATAAAAAATATTTTTGCCTAGAATAAATTCCAGATGTCATATGCAAAAATTACACAGTGATTATCTCTAGGTATTAGAATCGCAGGGTTTTTTTTTCTTGTGCTTACTTGTTCTCAATTTTCTAGAAACATTATTTTTGCAATTTTTTAAATTAAAACATAGTTACAAAAAATAAAGCCAAGGCACAGTATGAAAAATGTAACTGTCATGGATTGACTTGTGTCCCCCCAAAAATATGTGTAGCCATATGGCTGGGCCATGATTCCCAGTATCTTGAGACTGTCCTTCATTTTGTGGTTTTCCTATGCTGTATGTTAAAGGATTAGGGTGGGGTTGTAAATCCGTTTATAGGATTACCTCCCTGCTCCACTGTAAAGGAAGTTTCCCTGGAGTATGGCTTGCCCCACCCTTAATCCTTTCAAACCCTGGTGGTGTGGTACTTAGCAGCTCTGACTGCTAATCAAAAGGTCAGCAGTTCGAATTTACCAGGCACTTCTTGGAAACCAAAAGGGGCAGTTTTACTCTGTTCTATAGAGTCACTGTGAATCAGAATCGATTCAATGACAACCAGTTTGGGTTTTGGGGTTTCATTTTCACTACGATAAAAAAAAAGAGATAGAAAAATAAATAAGTAAAGTGAGGGTTATAGATCTAGGATTTAAGAGTGCTTGGAATACACCTCTACCTCAGAAGAATTTATTCATTTTCCACCGAGAGTTCCCAACGCTCAATTTTGGGGGAATGTGGTACCCATAGTACCTGTTAACATCGAGTTGATTCTGACTCACAGAGACTCCATAGGACTTAGTAGAACTGTCCCACAAGGTTCCCAAAGATTGCCTGGTGGATTCAAACTGCCCACCTTTTAGTTAACAGCTGTAACTCTTAACTACTACTCCACCAGCATTTGTGGTAGCCCCAGTAATTCCTCCCGTCTATTATACTTACCCTATTCCTCACATTAAGAGGTAAAATTTATTTCCTCTCTCCTTATATCCTGGCTGGCTCTGGTGACTGCTTTGGCCAGTGGAATACAGCAGAAAATGTTCTAAGACTTTTGATCTCAGAAGTCTTCATAGGAAGATTGGTAGTCTCTGCTTCCTTCTTCATATGACAGTAGTTGTTGGGAGTTCTGTCTTGGAACGCAGTCCATGTGGACAGGCCATATGGAGGTGATCTTAGACTCTCCTGTTGACACTCTCAGCTAGGCTTAGCCAACAGCCAGCACCAACTGCCCACCATAGAAGTGAGTCATTTGAGATCTGAGCCTAGCTGAGTCCCCATGACTCAATGCAAACCATCACATGGGGCTGAGGAACTCCTCAGGTAGGCCCTGTGAATTCACAGAATTCTCTAAAACAGTTGCCTTAAACCACGAAGTTTTGGTATAGCATAGTAGCCAGTCTCCAAGACAGACCTCAATTATCCCTGACTCCTGGTATTCACACTCTTGAATATCTCCTTCCCACATCATACCAAGGTCAGTCTCTGTGACCAGTAAAACATACTTGATTTAATGGACGGTATGTTATTCGCAAGATAGGTCATAAGAGACACTGGGCTTCGGGCTAGGATCACTCAACATGTCATAAGCAGCCCTGTAGAGAGGTCTTGATAGGGTGACCAACTTGTCTCAAGTTGCCTGGGACACTTTTGGCTAACAACTCGAAGTCCTACATCAGTAGAACCCTCTCAGTCATCAACAAACTGAGATCGTTGCTGACCCTTGACCCATGTAGTGAAGAACTAAGGTCTATAGACAGCAGGCAGCAAGACCCTAAGACCTCCTATCAGCATCCTTGACGCAAGCCATCTTCGAAGCTGATCCTCCAGCCCCAGTCGAGCCCTGATAAAACTATACCTCCAGCTGGCAGCTTGACTGCCACCTCATGGGTGATTCCAAGGCCAAACCACCCAGCTAAGCTGCTTCCAGAGTCTTGACTCTCAGAAACTGCGTGAGATAATATTTGCTGCTTAAAGCTGCTACATTGGGGATAATTTATTGAACATCAACAGATTACTAATGTAGGTGGTTTATCATTACACTCCAAAACCAAACTTACTGCTGCTGAGTCAATTCTGATTCACAGCAACCCTACAGGATGGAGTAGAACTGCTCTACAGTTTCCAAGGAGTGCCTGGCAGATTCAAACTACTGACCTTTTGGTTAGCATCCATAGCACTTATGCACTATGTCACCAGGGTTACTGCGGTAGATGATGAAAATGAGGGACATTAGCCGTGATTTAAACAGCTGAGGTGACCTTTCTGTTTGGATGTTGTCATGGTTTGAATTGTGTCCCCCCAAAAATGTGTGCAGCCATGTGGCTGGGATATGGTTCCCAGTATCTTGGGACTGTCCTCCATTGTGTGGTTTTGCTAACCTGTATGTTAAAGGATTAGGGTGGGGCTGTGAATTCCTGCTATGGGGGAAGTTTCCCTGGAGTATGGCTTGCCCCACCCTTAATGCTTTTAGCTTGCAAGGAATAAAAGGAAAAAGAACCAAGGACAATTTGAGAACCTCGCTACCATCAAGCAAGCAGCACCGGGAGCAGAGCACGTCCTTCAGACCAGAGGTTCTTGTGTTAGGACGCTCCCTGGACAATGACTGATGCAATACTGGACTTTCCTCCAGAGCCGTCAAGGGGAAAGTCTTTCCCTGGAGCGGACACCCTGAATATGGACTTGCAACCTACCGGACTGCGTAAGAATAAATCTTTCTTTGTTAAAGCCATCCACTCTGTGGTATTTCTGTTAGAGCAGCCTAGCTGACTAAAACAGAATTGGTACCGTGGGAGTGGGGTGCTGCTCTAGCAAATACCTAAAATGTGGAAGCCACTTTGAAACTGCGAATGGATAGAAGATTCAGAAGGAACGAAGAAGGCACAGATGGTGAGAAACAACAGAGGACCGGCAGCAGCGGCAGCGGCAGCAGCGGCAGCGGCAGCAGCAGAACCAGAGGCAGTGCTGGAGCCGACCCGTGGAGCGAGAGAGGTCAGTGCCTGCGCAGAGCTTTCCTCGCGGAACGGGGTGCCTCTGGGCACTTGAATCGGTGAGCTGGCCTTGCTGACCCACGGAGTGAGAGAGTTGAGTGCCTTTGGGCAGGACGCTTTCCAGCAAGAGTGGGGTGCCTCCGGGCACTTAAACCAGTGGAGCTACAGAGCTTTGGAACACTTGCCCGGCAGGGCAGATGTGGGCCTGAGGCCCGGGCCATGCGGCCATAGGAAGCTGAAGCTGAAGAGGCAGATAGCGTGAGAAGCTGAGCTGCCTCAGTCTCAAGAGGTATGGCCATGACCTTAGGGGTTTGAAAGGGTGGAACCATGGCGTGCTGTGTTCGTAAGGGTGGAATTGCCACTCAGTTGGGCTTAGGGTGCTCCTAAAGCCAATGGGACAGAGTTTCTGTCCAAGTGGGCCTTGAAGGCAAAGTTGTAGCATGGGGCTGGAGGTCTCCACTCAGAAACCTGAGAGTGTGGCCGATACCTGGAGTCTGGAGAGCATTGCTGTTGTGTAGAATGTCTCAGAAAATGTAAGAGTATTTCCAAAGCTTTGAGGGCTAATGTAATGTGTTCTGTTGACTTGCCTGTTGCCTGTGAATGCCTTCTAAGTTTCACAGATGTAGAAGAGTTTTTGTATTTTTGGACTTGGAACTGATTTAAGACTTCTGTTATATGGAAGGACATAATTTTGCTATGGTGAGATGAATGCGTTAAATGTTTTGTGATGTGATTTTTGGGTTGTCAAAGGGTGGGATGTCATGGTTTGAATTGTGTCCCCCCAAAAATGTGTGCAGCCATGTGGCTGGGATATGGTTCCCAGTATCTTGGGACTGTCCTCCATTGTGTGGTTTTGCTAACCTGTATGTTAAAGGATTAGGGTGGGGCTGTGAATTCCTGCTATGGGGGAAGTTTCCCTGGAGTATGGCTTGCCCCACCCTTAATGCTTTTAGCTTGCAAGGAATAAAAGGAAAAAGAACCAAGGACAATTTGAGAACCTCGCTACCATCAAGCAAGCAGCACCGGGAGCAGAGCACGTCCTTCAGACCAGAGGTTCTTGTGTTAGGACGCTCCCTGGACAATGACTGATGCAATACTGGACTTTCCTCCAGAGCCGTCAAGGGGAAAGTCTTTCCCTGGAGCGGACACCCTGAATATGGACTTGCAACCTACCGGACTGCGTAAGAATAAATCTTTCTTTGTTAAAGCCATCCACTCTGTGGTATTTCTGTTAGAGCAGCCTAGCTGACTAAAACAGATGTCTTTTCCTTTCCTGAAAATCAACCTGAGGGAATTTTGTTTCTAGATTTCCTAAAGAGCAGTGCTGGGCAGGGCACCTGGCTGCTGCTGGGTGAACTCATTCCAACTCTAATTGTTTTCTGAGCTTCAACAATAAATCTCTTGGGCTCCTAAGGTCCTCCCAACTCTCTACTTGCAAATGCTCTCTACAGCTGCCCTGATTTCCCTGAAGACCCAAGGTGCTTACCTGAGTCGCTCCATTAGCCAGCATGCCCTGACCTCACATTTCATGGATTTCTGTGTGCACAGTAAATGCACAGATCCCATGACCTCTAGAGCATACAGATGGCTTGTGGGGGACCAGGAAGTCCCCTCGCTGACCTAAAAATAATTTTGAGCCAGCCACCGAGGTATCCAAGACTTCGCCATTTGAATGTGATTAATTCACTTGAGAGCAATGATTTATTTATTTACTGGCACTGTCTTCTAAATGAGCTTATTGTTTTTTCCCTGTCCAGGGTAGCACAAGAAGCAAATCAAGGGGAGCATCAAGGACAGGTATGCTCCCCCAAACTGATGTTGGATCCACCTTATAACATTATTTGAGACTGGCCCTGTCTGTAGGGCTGCACACATGCAGAGCACCCCAACATTCTCAGGGACAACCAGCTGTGTAATCCGAGATACCAGAGACCAGAGGTGTGTTGCAAAGTAGATTAAGACTCAGTTAACAGTTAAAATAGCTAATAGCCATGAAATGCTAGGCACTTCCATACTAGTCGTTTTACATAAATTATTTCTAATCTTCACATGACTCTACGGCAGTGGGTTTGGTTTGAATCCTCACAAAGATTTCTCCATTTTACAGCTTATATACTGAGAATGACAAAATTAAGGGATTAACCCTAATTCACATACCTGGATAGTACAAACTCTAAAATTAGATGGCTTGGGTTCACCCTTGACTGTGAGGCCTTGAAAAAGTCAGTTAACCTCTATGCCTCAGTTTCTTTATTTGTAAAGCAGAGACAGTAATCATCACGCCTCCATCCACACTGAGCTGGGTACCTACAGAGCCTGGTACGCAATAATTATTAAACTCACAGTAATTGGCATCACAAGCAGTGGAGTCAGCATTTCAACCCATCTCCTTACCTCTGATACCTTCATGCTTTCCTTTCTGAGTTAGTATAACCCCTCAAAAATACAAACCCACTGCTGTTGTGTCAATTCCAATGCATAGTGACCCTACAAACAGAGTACAACTGCCTTGCAGAGTTTCCAAGGAGCACCAGGTGGATTTGAACTGCTGACCTTTTGGTTAGCAGCCACAGCACTTAACCACTACTCCACCAGGGTTTCCAAGTTAGCATAACTAGGAGTTAAACATTTATGCATCCATGACCTTACTGAATCCCCACAAACCTCCTGGGAGGTGAATATTTCTGGATATGTTTTATGGATGAGAGAACTGAGGCCCCGAGAGGGGCAGCAGTTTGACCAAAGTTATGCAGTGAGTAAAATGTTCCAAGTTGCCAATTCTTATACTTCTTCCACTATATTACCAATCATCCTAATGTCTGAAGGTTCACAGACATAATCTATTTGAACATTTCCTGTGGCCATGGTTTGGTAATAACCTCTGTATACAAGGTAGACAAAATTGAGTTCAGCCAGTGCCCCACCCTGAGACTATGGCCAGCAAAGAGTTTTGTTTCCCTAAGAGTCAGCTCCTGCCAGATTTAGGAAGCTCAGGCCAGAAAAGCTGCTACTAATTCTTGACAAAGTTCTTCAGAAGGAAGAAGTCTTTCATATTCACACATGCATATTCCTAAAGGATGCTTATATAAGCCTTCACCCTTGAGACCAAGTCACTAATCACAGAAGGGGAAGTGGGTTATATAAGATGCTTCAGTTGGGAAGCCTGAAAAGCGAAAACCAGATGCTAAGCCCAGTCCAAAAATTCCCTGGCAAACTAGTGCTTTGGTAGAGAGGACTGCAGAGGTGGGGGAGGGGGGAATAGTCCAAGTACCTCAGGTTTGTTTGTCAGGACAGACAAAGGGCCACAGCAGTTAGCTTCTCTGACTGGCACTTCCTGGAATCTTCCCTCCACTACCTTTGCTCCAGCCGCTCTTCCATGCCACATATCAGTCCTACAAATATCTGAGGGGAACAGGCTTTGTAAAATGCCCTCCCACCACAAGCCATCTCTGGCTTACAGACAAGTTTTGTTTGACCTGCACAAATTCTAAAGTTGAGAGATTTCACGTAAGAATCTGGAGTTTTTGTTTGTTTCCTTTGAAAAAGCAAAGGTTCTAGCCAACTGCCTCTGTATTCCTCAGTGGTAACACCAGCCAGATTTGAGTAACAGCTGCCTTTAAATCGATTGTTTTTATACCCAGCCCACTGAGTCATTTATTTTCCCTGCCTGGTTCCGTAGGTATTTGAGTTTTCCAGTCAGGCCTACTGAAATCTCACCTCAGCCTATCAAATAAAATAGATCTGACCTTACCCTGGCATTCAAAGCTTCTTCATAGTAGGGCTTATTCAAACTACTACCTATCTTAATTATCTAGTGCTGCTGTAACAGAAACACCACAAGTAGATGACTTTAACAAAGGGAAATTCATTCTATCACAGTCTAAGAAGCTAGGAGTCTAAATTCAGTATGCCAGCTCCAGGGAAAGGCTTTCTCTCTTGGTTGGCTCTGGAGGAAGGTCCTTCTCATCACTCTTCTTTTAATCTAGGGGCTTCTCAGCACAGGGATCCCAGATCCAAAGGGCATGTTTCCCTCCTGGTTCTTCATTCTTGGTGGTAGGAGGTCCCTCTTCTCTCTGCTCAGTTCTCTCTTTTATGTCTCAAAGAAGACTGATTTAAGATGCAACCTAGTCCTGTAAATTGTGTCCTTCCTCATTAACATAAACCCAAACTCAAACCCGTTGCCATCAAGTCAATTTCCAACTCACAGCAACCCTACAGAGCTGAGTGGAACTGCCCTATGGAGTTTCCAAGGAGCACCCAGTGGATTCCAACTGCTGACCTTTTGGTTAGCAGCTGTTTCACTTAACTGCTGCATAACCAACTCTAATCCTGCCTGATTAAGATCAAAGAGATTAATATTTACAACACAAAAGATAATCTTACCAAATCACAAAGCAGTGGACAGCCGCACAACACTGGGAATCATGACCTAGCTAAATTTATACATATTTTGGAGGGGACATAGTTCAATCCCTAACATGACCTATGACTACACTTCATTTCAAATTTACTTACTGCTTCCTGAGGTTCACCCTTCAGTCAAAGATTAGATAGGCCCATAAAAAAAAGGGGGCACACGAGCCCAAGGGTAAGGCCTAGAAGGCAGGAGGAGTCGGGAAAGCTGGTAATAGGGAACCCAAGGTTGAGAAGGGGAGAATGTTGACATGTCATGGGATTGGTAACCAACATCACAAAACAATATGTGTACTGATTGTTTAATAGGAAGTTAGTTTGTTCTGTAAATCTTCATCTAAAGTACCATTAGGGGGAAAATAAAAAAGGTGAAAATTTTTTTTTACCTACTCCTCCTTTCCCAAACATTCTTATTTTCCCATGGATGTGGCTACTACTTTTTTACAAGTCTCAGATGTCTTCCTTTCAAACTTAGCCTGGGAATTCTTCCAGATCCTGTGGGGTGCATATCAAAGCCTTTTCAGAATCTTCCAAGCAGATATAAGCTGTTTTTCTTTTCATCATCCAAAGTATCTTGCTATTTTGGTTTACTTGCTCTGGATATTCACAACTTCATACATTTCCATATTATAGTTTCTCTTTCCGAAATTCACTTCGACCCTCTTTCCCTACTAACATCGTAATTCTTCTATGTTCATTGACCAGCCGTTCCTTCTGGGCTTCCTTCTCAATTTACCTGAGCAGAATGAACTGAGTATTCTTCTATGGGATATATTTATATAAACATATGGTATGTAAGTATATATTGTGACTGTCTATCTGCAGTATGTGTCATATAGCAGTTAAGAAATTGGATTTTAGATACTGAAAGTTCTAGGTTCAAATCCCAGCTCCAATACTTACAAGCTGCTTGCCTTTAAGCTAATAAATTTTCTGGGTCTCATTTTCCTCTTATATTAAATGACCATAATAACAGAACCTACAGAAAGAATTATAGTGAAGATTAGTTGCAATGAAACTATTAATGTCTAGTGTTTTTGTTTCTGCACTGGTACTGGTCTCTTTATGTAATTATCTGTGGGTATCTGTCTCACCAGCAAGCCTGTGTGCTCCACAGGGCAGGGACTATGTCTTATTTACTTTTCTAGTACTCAATAAACATGTACTGAATGAACAAACCAACTCACAATCATGTATATATTCATTTTATGATCTCTACTTAAAGATAACTCCTTGAGGTTGTCAGTTGGGTCTTTCTCCTCATGATATAACCTCTGTGATCCCCCAGGGCCTAGCAGAAGGCCTTAATAAATATTTGTCAATCACTGAAGGGAACTGTAGGGCTTCAGTTTTCAAAGCCCAATGAGAAACTGGAAGCTGTGCTGAGTATCTGTTATGGGCTGAGCACTGTGCATACAAGTCTGACAATTAAGTTTGTGAACTTGACACCTTGCATTTACACTGGCAGCACTGTACAAGCAACTTAGTAAGGTTTCATAACCTTGGCTTATCAGTGTCTCACAGCTCTGTTCATGTCGATGTGTGCTGGTGTTTTGCTGAGTAGAGTTCATTATTGTTGTTGCGTGTCTTGCTGTTACAAGAATGTTGGAGCTTCAGTTACAGCAATGAACAAACGTTAAATTTCCTGTCAAACTTGGCAAGGGTGGGAAGTAAAATCAGGGACATGTTAGTCTGAGTTTAAGGAGAGAACACCATTAGGAAAACAGCAGTGTACAAATGGATTAAACATTTTTCTGAGGAGAGAGTAAGTATTACTAATGAAGAGAGGTCAGGTCGGCCAGTAACAAACAGAACTGAAGAAAACATTGCAAAAACTTGTTGAATTGCGTGTCAGAATTGTCAGCTGAGTGTGTGAAAGATAGCAGACCAGGTAAATATCAATAGAGAAACATGAAAATCTGAACTGAAAATCTTGGCTTGAAAAAGGTGTGTGCAAAAATGGAGCTCACTGACAAATGTCAAGGAAAGTTGAAGTTTGCCAAGATCTTCTCGAGAGACAAGACAATATTTTGGGATGTGTTATCACTGGTGATGAAACAAGGGTGTACCAATACGACCACGAAACAAAGCATCGAAGTACACAATGGAGGCTGGCCAATTCTCTATGACCAAAACAGTTCCATCAGTCCAAATCAAAAGTCAAAATGATGTTGTTGTTTTTTTTTTAATATCAGAAGGATTGTTCATTATGAACTGGTACCAAATGGACAGTTAACCAAGTTTACTGTTTGGAAATGCTGAAAAGGCTGCATGAACAAGTTAGATGAAAACAATCTGAACTTTTCGCCAATAACTGATGGCTCTTGCATCACAACAATGTACCAGCTTACATGGCACTGTCTGTGAGGGAGTTTTTAGCCAGTAAACAAATAACAGTATTGAAACATTCTCCCTATTCACCTGATCTGGCCCCCAGTGACCTTTTGCTTCACCCCAAAATAAAGGAAATATTGAAGGGAAGACATTTTGTTGCCCAACTTTCCAAACATGACTGATAATAATTCCTCCTATGGGATAGGGTGTATGCACTGTTCACTCCTCTTATCAAGAAGTAGAGTTTACTTATCCTTTCCTTGAGCCTAGGCTGCTCTTGTGGTATCTTTATGCCAACAGAATGCAACATATGTAATTCTGTGTCAGTTCCAGGCCTATGCCTTAAAAGCTCGGCAGCTTTCACTCTTGCCCTCTTGAGGTTCAGTTATCTGGTAAGAAAGCTCAGGTTAGACTACGGAATGAGGACAGACCACATAGATAGAGACCTACCTAACCTTTAGCTGTTCCTACTACCCTAGCTGGAAACCCTGGTGGCATAGTGGGTTAAGTGCTACATCAGCTAACCAAAAAGTTGGCAGTTCAAATCTGCCAGGAGCTCCTTGGAAACTCTATGGGGCAGTTCTACTCTGACCTCTAGGGTCGCTATGAGTTGGACACAACTTGATGGTAGTGGGTTTGGTTTTTTAGTTTTGGGTACTACACCAGTTACATCTACAGATCAGCCCAGCCACCAGCTAAAAGCCAGTGAAGGACCCCCGTCAATGCCACTTGGAGCAAAAGAACTGCCTGCCCGATATTTGCTCAAATTTCTGACGTCCAGATTGTGAGATCATGTAAAATGACTGTTGTTTTAAGTTACTAAATTTTAGGCCAGTTTGTTACATAGCCGTAGATAACTGTGTAATTTTTTAATGCTTTAATCTTGTTAACTACTTTGCTTTAGCCTTTTTTTACAAAATTAAAACATACACACACAAAAAATTTGGAAAATAGAAGGGAACTAATATTTATTGAACTCCTAATTTCATTTGTGTCTGCTACTTTTACATATATCACCTTATCTGGTACTCTAGACAATCCAGCCTGTATTATTATCCACATTAAAACAAACAAGAAACAAGAAAACTTGGAACTCAGAGAAGTAACTGAGATAATCACATAGTTCATGAGTAGAGGAAATGAGAATTGAACCCCAGTGTGGGTTGCTCGATTAGAAAAGCCACGCTCTTGTCACCAGCCCACAACTCATACCAAGGTCTTGGCTCTGACAACAGTCACCTACATTCTAGTCAGTCTACCATATTCGGTTTTATTGCTGCAAAGCGTCCACAACTTTCCTTTTAAATGCCTGCATATTACTCTAACTATAGTTTACATAAGCCAGCCGAGTGCCCTCGAGTCGGATCCGACTCATGGCGACCCTAGGGGCCAGGGTACATAAAACCAAAGCCAAAAAATGAGAAACACGAAACCCAACTTGTTCAAAGCAAGGTCAAAGAAGCTCCAAACTCCCTGAGGGACCAAAGTACTGGGCTGAAGGCTATGAGGACCATGGTCTCCCTACTTGTAAATCCACAATGGGGTTCAAGTCTCATTTCCCCTACTCATAAGCTATGTGATTACCTGAAAGTTACTTCTATGAGCTTCGAGTTTTCTTTTTTGAGAATATCCACTTCAACTGGCATAACACAGTTTATAAAGAAAACGTACCACATCCTACTTTGGTGAGTAGCACCTGGACCTTAAAAGCTTGCAAGTGGCCACCTAAAATACTCCACTGTTCTCATCTCACCTAGAGCAAGGGAGAATGAAGAAAACCAGACACTTAGGGAAAGATTAGTCCAAACAACTGACGGACCACAAGGAATACAGCCTCTACCAGGCTGAGTCCAGCACAAGTAGCTGGGGCCTGGCGGCCACCAACTATTCCAGCAGGGATGGCCATAGCAACAGAGGAATCAGGACAGAGCTGGGGGGGAAAAAACAGGAGAACAAAACTCTTTATTCACAAAAAATAAAAAAGATCAGACCTACTGATCTGACAGAGACTGAAGAGACCACAAGAGTTTGACCCTCGGGCACCCTTTTAGCTAAGTAATTGAGGGAATTCTGTCCCTGAAATTCAGGGAGGTCATTGAGAGGACTCTGTCCCTGATAGTCAGGTCTTACCTAATGATCAGAGCCTGCCATCCACTGAAAATAGCGTGGTAGGCCCCACCCGATATAGCCATGAAACCATAAATAACTTGAAGCCTGTCTTCCCCACCCTCCTAATTGAAAGCACTTCTCTTATCAAAATCTTGACCATAAACAAACTTTAGCCTTTCCCCTTCTAATTAACACTTCTTCCTCATTCAGAGCATAAGTCCCCTAACCAGAAAGTCTTGCTACCCCTCTTTCTTAGCAAACCATAAAGCCCCTCACCCCACAATACCTCATTGAAGCTTTAAAACTATAAAAACCTGCCCTATAGGAAGGGGCAGGCTGTGCCACTCTTGGATCAGACCCCACCCTCTTTCTCTTCCAAAAAACTTCCCTGGAAGCTTGAACTGGTGTGTCTCTGCTTCTGTTTTGGGCCACCCCCTCCCCAACAGTAATGAAGGCACTCCTGAGGTTCACCTTTTGGTCAAAGATTAGACAGCCTCAGAAAAACAATGAGACTAACTGGACAGACACTTCAGCCCAGGGGCAAGAATGAGAAGGCAGGAGGGGATAGTAAAGCTGCTAATAGGGAACCCAAGATAGAGAAAGTGAGTGTTGATGATGTGTCATGGGCTTGGCAACCAATGTCACAAAACAATATATGCACTAAATGTTTAAGGAGAAGCTAGTTTGTTCTGATCTAACATACGATTAAAAAACAATAGTTGTTGAGTTGATTCCAACTCATAGACGTCATATACGACAGAGTAGAGCTGCCCCACAGGGTTTCCCAGGAGCAGCTGGTGGATTTAAACTACTGACCTTTCAGTGAGCTGAGTTCTTAACCAGAGCACCAGCTGTAATTTTTTTTGCATTCAGGTTCCTTCTTAGTATTTTTGCATTGAGAGGAATGCTGAAAACAACTTGCATCATGTAGTAAAGGAGAAGATCTAGCAGGAGGCTGGACATTCTGGAGGTTCTCTGGTGTCACCAGGAATTGCTTCCACACATCCCCTGCCTCCAGCCCACTCCCTACCAACCTGTCCCCTCCCAGCACGGCTGCCTCAATGAGCCTGGTTACACAGTCATTTACGGAGAGTGTCCTGGCCTGGTGGTACCACAGGGTGAGAGAAGGTATAGAAAAACTCCTGCCATCCAGGCCAAATGAGCAAATCACCTCTTAACAACTTAGTGCAGACCTCATCGATCTTAAATAGCTTGGGCAGGCAGAAAAGTTAATTAAGATTGACTCAGGATTCTTGCTTGTTTTGAAAAGATTAAAACTTTGCTCATCTCAGGAGGGCAAGGTGAAAGGCTTGTAAATCTTATTAAAATTTTAGCCTTTTGTCTTGAGGCCTATTTAATGGTGACCTGATGGGATTTTTTTTTTTTTTTTTAATCTAGAAAGAACACCTGGGTGGGGAGCGCAGTTGTAGGATTTGTGGTTAGTGGGCTCGAGGGTGAGGGACAGGAAAGACTCCAGCAGGACTCCAGGGCTGTAACCAGGACAGCTGGTGGGTCACATCCTACAGGTAGTGGGAAGATAAGGAACAGGGAAGGAGGTGAGGAAGAGCTGGGAGTGCCCGACACGAGTCAGGGCTGGTGATTACGTAGGCAAGCTGCAGCTTCCCAGAGCCTCTTCTCTGCTTCCTCCCCCTGGGCACCTGATGACTGGTGACTTGGCACTGGGGTCAAGGAAGGAGTGTCCATAGGCCAGCCAGGCCAGCCCAGGGGATTGAAGGCCTCTGGGAGGTCACACAGAGGACACTGAGCAGGTCTTGAGACTGTGGGACCCAGGAAACTGCTAACTCCTCTCTTCCTGCATAGGGGGTTTGGGAACATCCCATCCTCAGGGACTGTTTGAGCTAAAGATCATCAGCGCCCTGGGGCGTTTGGATTCCAGGATGTACCATCCTAGGGATGAACTCCCTAAGGAGGTACCAAGGTGATACATGTAGGCCAGAATTGCTGCTCTAATGGGATTTGAAATGCCCAGGTGAATCTAGAGGAGGCAGGGTTTGGTTCCAAGGGTGGGTACCAGGGAAGGATTAGAAAGGTGGCATACTTTCCTCTGGGCCCTAAAGCCTTTCACAGGTGAACAGGGGAGGGCAGGGCATTCCTAAAGAGTGAACAGCTCATGCAGAGATCCACAGACAGGAAAATAGCAGCCATGCTGCAGTCCAGAGAACTTTGCAATGGCATGATGCTTTCAAGATGCAGAGATACAATTGTTTTGTATTGCCCAGATTTGTGCAACAATGAGAATGTAGGACAACACTGTAGGCTTTGTCAGGGAGACATTATCTTCAGTGACTGAGATGGAAATCTAATGCCATCATTCAGGCCAAATGCTAGAGAGCTCAGTTCCTAACTTGCCCTGACCCCAGCCCCAAAAAGCAACAGTTCAGGGCCTTCAGATGTGTGTTTCCTCTATCAGTGGCAACTCTCCTGGTATTTTATTTTCCTATCTGTATTTTACTTTTCACCTTTTCTCTATATTGCTTTAAGTCTTTAGGTTAAGAAGATAAGGTATATGTTAAAAATAAACAAACCTACAAAATTCTAAAAGTATCCCATTGTTACTGGTAACCTAAGCAGAGTAACCCTAGGCAGAGTTCACACCACCTGCCACCAGCAGCTAATCTTTAAGACAGGGGTGAGATGAGAAGCAAGATATTCATTGCACACCAGTTGGTAAGGAGGCAGAGGGGATCATTCCTCTAAAATCTGCCTCTGCAAAGGGCCACTAGCTGGAAGTTTTATAGAAAAAGGGGAGTAAGATTTTATGAGTTCTAGGAATCTGTACAAGGTTAATTCTTCTTCGGGAGGTCCCAAGGTCTTATCCCAAATATATTGATATGTTAATTGGTATTTTGGTGCCTAGAGGCAGTCTGGCCATGATGTAAGTTACAGGTAGATTACTTTGTTTTTCTTTTATGGTTTTTAGATTATGATCACTTGTATCCTGTTTCTACTCCCCTCCCTGCTCCCAGCCCTGAAGAGAGCACAGATAGTCCTCAAACTTGAGAGACACTGAAGGAAACAATGGACTCCTGTTTGGAGACAGAATTAAGGTACAAAACGGTACAGCTTATGCTCATCTGATTTTACTCCGCCTGTGCCTCCTGAAGGTCACAGATGCAATCAGACAGGGGAGAGTGGGCAGGGCCCTGCAGGCAACCTGGCAAATAGGTAAGTCCACACCCTTTGAAGGAAGGGCAGGCAGGAACAAGCCAGGGGCTGGAGACCCTGGGGGCGGGTTTAGAGCCTTGTAGACAGAAAACATGGGAAATCTTCAGGGACTTAAAGTCAACTTGCCTGCAGACAGGCAGCTTCAACGGAGGCTGGGCGGGTAAGCCCAGATGCTAGGTAATTTTCATAGGTCATGTTCAAGGGTTGGATGCATTTTCTTCTTTATCGCACCCAGGAAATGAGACTCCCTCGGTGCAGGGCCGAGTCCCTGGGTGGTGCAACTCATTAACAAGCTTGGCTGTTAATTGAAAAGTCAGAGATCCAAGTTCATCCAGAGCCATCCCTGGAGAAAATCAGCCAGTGAAAACCCTCTGGAGTTGTCTATTAGGTACATGGGGCCATCACAAGTCAGGGTCGACTTGATAGCAACTGGCTGACTTGTTTGTACACTAGAAAAGTCCAAAGCCATTGCCATAGAGTCAATTTCCAACTCAGAACTCACAGGACAGAGTATAACAGAGTTGCCCCAGCACTGCAGTCTTCACAGAAGGGAACTGCCAGTTTTTACAGCTAGAAAGTAGCAGGTGGGTTTGAACTAGCAACCTTCTGGTTAGTAGCCAAGAACTTCACCACTGCACCACCAGAGATCCCTTGTTGTCAGGTGAAAAAACCCAGATTTGGCTCTGTGTGACTTGCTACAGTCAGTAAACAAGAGGCTCAGGTGTGAAATCAGAGGGATGCCTGAATTTTGTTGTGTAAGGAAGAAAGCAACTGCAGGACTGCCTGCAGACAGCCTGGGGAGGTGGGCTTTTACCAAGGGCAGAAAGAAACTCAAATTTATCATGAATACTCAGGTTCAACCTTCATTCAGGTGCTCCAGGACTTGCAGATGACTGTATTACATTTTAAAACAAGGGCTGGACCCCCCAGGTTGGAACAAGAGGTTGATTTTTCTTTCATTAGGACATTAAGTCTCCACCCAGAGGCAGGTTGAGGCCATCTATAGCCCTGAGGTGAGACTGAATCAAGCCATGGTATGTTCAGTGGCATCATATGCACACGAAAGCTGGAAAAGGAATAAGGAAGACAGAAGAAAAATTGATGCCTATGAATTGGAGAACACTGAACACACCATGGAATGCCAAAAGAACAAACAGATCTGACCTGGAAAAAGTACAACCAGAGTGCTCCTTACAAGAAAGGATGATGAGACTAGATCTGAAATACTTTGGACGTGTTGCCACAAGGGATCAATTCCTGGAGAAGGACATTGCACTTGGTAAAGCAGAAAAAAAAAACCAACCAAATTCAGTGCCATCAGGTCAATTGTGACTCAGAGACCCTACAAAACAGAGTAGAACTGCTCCACAGAGTTTCCCAGGAGCACCTGGCAGATGTGAACTGATGACCTTCTGGTTAGCAGATGCAGCACTTAACCACTGTGCAACCAGGGTTTCTTAGCTGTGATCTTCACAGAAGCAGATCACTAGGCTATTCTTTCTCAGTGCCACTGGGTAGGTCAGCCAAAAAAGAGAAAAACCTTCACCGAGATGGAGTGACACAATGGCTGCAACAATGAGTTTAAGCATAACAATAATTGCAGGCTTGGTGCAGGACTAGCCACTGCTTTGTTCTGTTGTGCATAGGGTTGCTGTGAGTCAGAAGTGACTAGACAGCACCTGGCAGCAACAACATAGTCCTGTTCATGGTTATCTTACCAAGGACAATTTTAGAAGACAGTGCAGCTTATTCTGCTCAGTGTAGAATAAGCCAGAGCAGGGTTCTCTCAGAAGATTGCTGTCTAAGGCTGCCCATCTCACTTTGGTTCTTACACGGCACCCTGGGAAATGTGAGAGAGAAATGTCTTAAAGCAATTGCAGATTTGCTGAGTTTAGGGATGAGTGTGGGGAGTGGATTAAAATCTGAACTTCCTTACCGTGGAAGCAGGTACTGCCACTAAGAATCTCTGGTTGACTTGGTCATTTTACTCAATGCAATTTACAGTGTACACTGAGCTGTATTCAGACTCCAGTTCAATACTCAAAATGTTTATAATTATTTACAAAGACATGACAGGCATTTTGTTTGTCCAGGGCCAATACCCACAGATGCCCATGAGGGAAAGACTTGCCAGCAACAAGTCCAACCCACGCAATCTGTCGAGCATTTAAGTTTCCATCTTGTTGACAGTCCTCAGGTTGGGCTGCCCATTGGTTAGAGAGGCCATGCCTGAGGCCAGGGAAGGGATGGGGAGCAGACCGTAGAATCACACAGTCCAGGGTTTTCTCCATGTAGAGGTTGGGCCACAGTCAACACACTTTCTGTTTCTCTGTAAACATTTGACAAGGTGATGAATGATTACTGAGGCAATCCTCTTCTACCTTCTCAAACCCCTGACTTTGGAGAGTAGAATGGTAACTCCAAGTGCTATTTGGGTGCAGAGTGGGAGAGAGACTCCCCAGGTCCCCAGAAGGCTGAGTGGGATAGAAGGTAGCGGGAGGTACTCAGGAAAGAGCCACAGCGTCGCTTCATATTGGCCATTTTGATAGCCTAGCATGAGGAGCATAAACTAAGTAAACAGAATGTTTGAGGGCAAAGCCCCATATATCAAGCTATTTCATATTTGGTAGCTATGAGTCTAAATTTCTTTTATTTTGGATTTTCAACAAATGTTTAGTGATTGTCTTCTATGTGTCAGACACTCAGAAGGCACTGAAGACTCCAGTGATGAATAAAAAGCAGGGTCCAAGAGGATGGATAAAATACTGTCACCAGAAAAAGAAACCTATGTAATTATAAATTATGATACATGCCATCATCATCATCAAAGTAAAAGCCAAACCTGTTGCTGTTGAGTTAATCCAATTCATGGCCACCCCACATGCTCCCATAGGGTTTTCTTAGCTGTGATCTTCACAGAAGCAGATCACTAGGCTATTCTCAGTGGCACTGGATAGGTTCAAGCCACCGACCTTTAGGTTAGAAGTACAAACTTTTGGTGTCACCCAAAGAGCCATTATCATAATATGTAACATTAATTAGGTTTACTGTGAGTTGAGTGCTCTTAAATTCATTCCGTTATTTCAACCTCACTACTCCACTAGTGAGAATGTTTACCATCCCTACTTTACAGATGAAAAAAATTGAGGCAGAGTTAACTCCTGAAAGCGTGAACTTGACCTTGAAGGTAAAGAACAGGGTGCTCCAAGAGAAAGTACTTGGTTTCCACTGGACTAGTGAGAAGCTTTCTCCATACTCCCTATATCATTACCTTTGCCCTGCCTTTTCAAGGAGGAGGATGACAGTACCATTGACACACTGACCTGGTAATAAGGACTGGGGTGGCTGTGAGTCAGAAACAGAAATGCCAATTTCCCAACCAATTGTTGGGTCACAAAATAGGATCAGGAATGGAGTCGGGTTGGAGTTGCCAACATAAATAGATCCCTTGCACGCTGTGATCAAAAGGACTGAGTCAGAAGGTCTTGTTTTGTACCAGAGTCATCTGACTGGCTCCCAAAGAAGTGATCCCGGTTCACAGCCAAGTCAGTGTCCCAGAGTTCAGCTGCCTGGGAAAGCCTGACTCCCAGAAGGCTAACTTATAGAAGACTGAAATATATAACCAGAAAACAAACAACAACCCATTGTCATCAGGTTGATTCCAGTATCAGAAAAGGAGGTACCCCAACTGGGTGAGAAGTCTTACAGTTAGTTACTGAAGGACTACTGCCAACAATTAACTAGTGTATATCTTAGCTATAGATGACAGTGGGAAAATGTGTTCAGAAACCAGCTAGGAACGATTTCAGGTAGTCTGTGGTTTGTGCAATTCCATTAGCATGGAGTACCGGGAACTAAAGCTAATGGATATAGTTTAAACTTTACAAATATCAAACTCCACGTGCTGTACACGCACATCCTATCTTCAAGAGCTTTCAATGTGCTGTAATAGATGGACTTTCGTGCCTGCTTCCAGCTCCTAGTGAGCTCTGTAAGGGTAGGCTGACAGCTGATTTGGTTATCTTTGTATTCTTAACTCCTAACATAACGCCTGGCATACAGTAAAAAAAAAAAAACAGTTGCTGTCAAACACATTCCAACTCTTGTTAACCCATGTGTTTCACAGGGCTTTCAACGGCTGTGATCTTTCAGGAGACTGCCACCCAGGCCTGTCTTCTGAGATACCTCTGGGTGGATTCGCTCGCTAATCCTTTGGTCTGAAGCTGACTGCTTAACCATTTGCACCACCCAGGGACTCCCAGCATACAGTACCAAAAGCAAGCCAAACCCACTGCTGTCGAGTTGATACTGACTCATAGCGGCCCTATAGGACAGAGTAGAACTGCCCCATACAGTTTCCAAGGAGCGCCCGTCAGACTTGAACTGCCAACGTCATTAAATGTTCATTAAATGCTTTTCATGTGTGTGTAAATGAATAATGGAAATGGATAAATGATAAACAAGTTATGGCAATCACAGGAAGGCATCAAATACCAGCTGGACAAAGTCTCTGGGCCTTTCGAAGTCAGGAAACCAAACCACCTGTAGGCAAAGCCAGAAGAGACTCTTGAGAAGAGGTGACCCGTAAATAGTGACTTTCTGGTTGGAAAAGGTCAGCTAGACAGTCCAGGCAGTAGCACAGTCTGCCTCACAGATGTTAGAGAGGAAGTCGCAAATGACAGAATTCCAGCCGCCCATTTCCTGGCGAGCTCTGTTTGGCCAGCGTGAGCAACATTCCTTTGAGCTGAGCCTGAGTGGAATTTTCAGCCTAGGTGGCAGAATAGAACTTGGAACAAATAGCTCAGCTGAAAAGTCCTCGGGGACAATGGGCCTGGACCCGGCTCCCCTTTGCCAGCTCTTGAGCTCATGGAATATTGGAGCTTTGCAGGGCTTTGTCGAGGGAAATGAACCATGTTTTTGTGGATTGTGCCATTCCAGAGGGACTCGATCGAAATTCCCATGTTTAGACAGTGTTAGCAACCTTCAAAGACAGGCTGAAATACCTAGAAATGATGGCCCAGGTCCCATGCTTTTCACCTTTTATGTCTTGTCTTGCTTCTTTGCCACGGATTCTAGCAAGGGCAGGTGAAGGTCTGCTTTGCTTTAAAGGTGAGGAAGAACAAACACCACAGAGGGTTAAAGGAAAGACATCTGTATCAAGAAGAGCCTGGAGAATGCTTCAGAGAGGGAGAAGGGTGACCAAAGAGGGGGTGGAGGTGACGGCACGATTCAGGGTTCTGTGCAACTAACTCGGGAGAAGGTGGTGAGAGGCGGAAGAGGAGTACCTGCCTGGCAGAGATGGGATGCTGTTAGTTTCAGAGTAGTGGACTCAAGGAACAAGAGGCCAGCTTCCTGGAGGAGAATACCACATCCACAAAGATACTGGGCTATTTGCTGATCTGACCTGAAGTTTTCGTACATGGTCAAGTTCTGGCAGAAAACCACTGATCACACTTAGGGAGTAGGAAATTTCACTGTGAGCCCTCAAGGGCTGTTCTTTCTCTGGATTTTCCCAGGCTGTTAATTCCTCCAAGAAAACGCTGTGTTGTTGGAGACCCAAGAAAGGGAGGAATGCATTACAGTTGTTAGATTCTGTATTTTCTCTTCTAGATTGTAACGGAGTTGAAGGCAAGAATCACAAATTACTCAGCTTTCAATAAGGTACATTGCCTTAAATATAGCTCAGTAGATGCTTCATAGAAAGGAAGAAACTAAGGGAAAAAGAAGAAAGGATACCTGTTCAGGAAATATCAAGGGAGGGTAGTGTTGGGCAGTACTACCCAATTTTAGTCTGTGTCACAGGAAGATATATGGTGTCACAGAAGTTACCTAGAGACCCAAGGAGATTTCTATCATCATGGGTGGTTGGGAGCAGTTTATATTGGGGGAGTATGTGAGCCTGCTGGAAACTCTAGTGGCATAGTGGGTTAAGTGCTAGGTCAGCAGTTCAAATCCACCAGGCGCTCCTTGGAAACTCTGTGGGGCAGTTTTACACTGACCTATGAGCAAGACCCAACTCGATGGCAGTTTTATCTATTTATTTTTTGCAAGCCTGTTACTGGCCAGGAGAGGGACCTTGCTTTATTTCAGTGACATATTCAGGACTTAGCTCTTCAGTAGCAATAGGAGTGGGCTCACGAGAAAAGCAACCTTCAGCTGGGAAACTGAAGGAAAAGACAAGGAAGCCACTCCATTTACTGTCTGGGCTCCATCCACCCCACGTGGTTACATGTCTGAGTCATTTCCCCAGTGTTTGTCACAGCTCTCTCCGCTGTTCTTAAAAAAAGGAAGTGGAGACATTTTACTACCTTTCCATATACAAAGATTCATTTCATGCTCAAGGCCCCATAGCTACTTAAAAGGTGAAAGCTGGTTTAGCACTGGGCATTCTGATTCCGACTCCTATGATAGACCACCCCTTGCTTTTATTAGAAATACAAGTCAAGGGTAAACCGCAGCCATCATCCATACTCAAGTCAGGGCAGGAGCTACTATTTAAATTTATAAAAAATAATGTATCTTTCACCTACTGGGTGGGCAGTTAACAGTTACTCTAATCGTGCAAGATAGAGGATCCCCAGTTTACGCTTCAGGAACCTGAGGGTCAGAGACTTATTTGACATTTGGAGACATACTGGCAGACAGTGGAGATGAGACAAAATCATTCTCTACCGATTTATTAAAGATTTCTGTCAATGACACCTAAGCTTTTAGGTCACTGCTCCCCTCCTTTCAGAATCAGCATCGCGTAAAATGGCAAATGACAGTTGCTTTACCAGACAAGTACAGAGGTGAGTGAAGAGGGAAGAACACTCTTGAACGTAGTCTTTCCATTTAGCAAAGTTCAAAGCACCCAAGGCCACAGCTCGCTCGGGGCGAGCCGACCCACGTGTACCCTACGCATGCGCCCAAATGAGGCCCACCCACTCCTCCGGCTGGACCTTTCCAGCCGAGTCACCAACCAGACCTCTTGAATGCCCACTCTGAAAGCTAAAGCCTCGGCCAATCGGGAGGCCTGACTCATCGGGTGCGTTATTTGTTTTGCATAGACCCGCCCCTCCACTCCTTACGTCAGGACCCCGCCCTCTCTGGGGCAGGGATTGTCACCTAAGCGCTTCGTCCTGGCACCTGATTGGCTCTTGATCCAGCTCCTCCTCCGTCTCCTCCCGCCGCCACTCCGCTCTCCCACAGCAGCTGGCGGAGCTAAGTGCGCAGGCGCGGGCGCGGCCTCTCTCTTCTGCTGGCCCGCCCTGCCTCCTCCCCCTCCCTTCCCTCCCCACCCCCTCTCCCCTCCTCTCCAGGTCTGCGCGCGCGCGTCTTCCTCCTGCACGCGCCGCCGCTAGCTGAGCACTCTCTCAGGAGCCTCTGGCCTGCGCGCCCCTTTGCCCCTCTGGCTGCGGAGCGGGCGGGATCCAGTCCCGTGGTCGCGGCAGTAGCCGTGGGCTCAGGCGCCGATCGCGGCGCGCGATTCCCCTGGCCGACAGTACCACCGGCCGCCCGCACGCGGGGGGAGCCACCCGCCCAGCCGCCCTCGCCTCGGGGACCTCGCGGGGCTGAGGCGTCGCCGCGCTCGGGAGCGTGAGCGCAGAGCCGGCCTCGAGCCCATTGACCTGCCGGCCGCACCCGCCGCTGGCCCCACCCATCCGGACCGAAGTGGTCGCGGCCATGGCCGAGACGGAAGAGCGGAGCCTGGACAACTTCTTCGCTAAAAGGGACAAGAAGAAGAAGAAGGAGCGCAGCAACCGCGCGGCCAGCGCCGCGGGCGCGGCAGGAGGCGCCGGCGGGAGCAGCGGAGCCGCGGGCGCGGCCGGCGGTGGGGCGGGCCCCGGGGCTCGGCCCGGCGACGGCGGAACCACGGGCGCGGGGTCCACGGGCCCCGGGACTGCCACCAAGGCCGTGACGAAGGTGAGGGTCGGGGAGGCCGGGACTCAGGCCGCGCGCCGCCCACGTGCCCGCCCCCGCCCTCCTGAGGACCTGGTGGCGGCGGGGGGGGGGGTCAGGGCCACGTGACGTGGGCTGCCCCTCGCCACCGGTTCGTCCGAATCGCAACCCATCGCCCTCCATCCCAAAGATCAGTGTTGGTACCCTCGAGGAAACTGGGTCTGAAGTGCTCAGCGCTGAGTAGCACGTACCGAGTGACGACGTCTCTTCCGAGTAGTTGGGTGTTCTAACTGCAGCCTGCTAATCTGAGCTGTAGTATGTATTTTAGCAATCGCATTTAGTTTGTCTGGGTGGACGTGACTTGGTCTCTGAGTCCCTCAAGGGAAAGACTTTAGAGCCTCATGACCACAATTGGTAGAAATCGAGTAATGGCATTGATGGTGGCTTCATAGGACTTTTCTTGGTTGCTTTAAAGTCACAGCTCTCGTGAAGGACCCAGGTGGAAGTACCAATATTTGGCTGCTAGGTATGTTGTCTGCCCCTTGCTTCAGTCGCTGTTGGAAACAGTCGGGGACTCAGGCTAGATGAGAAATGAGTCTCGACTTAGTTTAGGTTCCATCCGCTTGATCCCCTTTTCCTAGTTTGATATTTGCCGTCGTTGTATGTTTGTAAGTAGCTTGAATTCGTTAACTGCTACTTGTTTTCCAGGATGAAGATGAGTGGAAAGAATTTGAACAAAAAGAGGTTGATTACAGTGGCCTCCGAGTTCAGGCCATGCAAATAAGGTATGGTCTGGTTACAAATGCATTGGGTTATCCTTCAGGGTGGGTGGTGTATGTTTAGGAGCCCGGGTGGTGCAGTGGTTAAAGTAGTTGCTGTTCTGCGGGAGAAAGATGTGGTAGTCTTCTTGGTAAAGATTTACAGCCAACAAACCCTATGGGCAGTTTAGCTCTGTGCTTATAGGGTGGCTGTGAATGGCAACATGTTTGTTTTTTATTTTTCTGAGTATATGTTTGGTTATTCTTTAGCCCCAAAGCAGCATTGTAGCCATCTTGTGCTTCTTAGGGGATTGATGGATTGGATCTGTGCTGCTTCTCTCTCTGATAGCACAGAAATCATTTCACATCTCCCTCTATGCTCATCAAATTAGCTACCAGTTCTGAAGTCCTGTGAGAGGTTGCCTATTTCTTGCCCCAGGACAGGCCTTTTTATTTGACACAGCTAAAAATGAGTTTGTCACTTAAATGTTTTTACTTTTAATATTGGTGGGATGAACTTATTTTCTTCTAAGATAGGACATAGGCAGTTTTCATATCTTTTCTGGTAAGCAAGTTTGTATTTCAGTAATTGAAATGTAGCATACTTGCAGAAAAGTACAGATTTTACAGGTTCTCACAGGGAATAAAATCGTGCCTTCAGCACCCAGGTCGAGTAGTTGAACCTAGTACAGAGGAACTCTTTTCCTGCCACTTGCCAGTCACTCATTAATTGTGTGCTCCCCGCTAGCCTAGCCCCATCGTGTCGTTTTCCCTGTTTTTGAAATGTGTAGAAATACTCTTAAGTATGTCACTTTTAAAGTGGAAGCAAGCAGTAATTTTTGAAAATTATATTGGTTGGTTTAGAGGATTTCAAATTCAGAACCGATTTTTATCATCTTCAACTTAATATTAGTCAACTTTAGATTGACATAAATAAATGTTGTATTTTGGGGTTTAATAATACAGAAAAATCAGATGGTTGTGTGATTCCTTTGATTTAAGAAGAAAAATAGTTTGCATTTTAAAGAAATTGTCTTGATAAACTGATTGCAGTGTGAAGTGTGTAATTTGTATAGCAGAGCCAGTGAGTGTGTTCCTTAGTGAAGGAAGTAATTTCCTTAACTGAAAGCTGTCTTCTGAGCTACCTAGATAGCCAGTGTGTGTGTCCTTGGACAACCCACTCAACAGCAAGGACTGCAGTTCTGGACATTTGTTGAGTACTCATCTCGACTTGGTATTATGTCCTGGGTATTTTCACATCGTTTCAGCAGTAAGCCATAGTGAAGCCCCCTGAGTGATGGATGGTGGGAAACTTTGAGGAGCTATACTTTCTGAGTACGTGGTGATTTCAAATGAAATTTTATTTCCAACCACTTGTGAGCTCCTTTGCTTTTTCAGATATTTTTGGAGGGATGCCGTTCAGAAAAAGAAAATCCTTTTTCTTTCTCTTGAGGCTTGACCTGAATATAAGCAATTGATTTTGTTAAATTATGGATAATATTTAAGCAGCCTGTGTTTTTGTATCGTTGTAGATAAATCCCATCTCTATATGTAGGGTTTTTAGTCTCTGCTGTAACTATTGACTGTTCTTGGCATGGTGAAACATTTCTCAAATAACATATTCTTCAGCTTTCCTGGTGGCATGAGTAAGTCTCAAATACTGTGAGCATTTAAGTTCTACCTGCTAGAAGTAGACCAGCTGTTACATTGTGCTTTTCCTTATTCGTAGGTAGGTAGCATCTAGTCCTTGTCCTTAAAGTGGCTGCTGTAGAGGTCTTGCTTTAACTTGCTAACACTGAAAAATGTCCTTGACATCTGCTCTTTAGGAAGCTGCTTTGTGGGTCCTCAGTCACTGAGACACCTGTTATGGGATCTGTATTTCTTTTGCCTTAATCAATCATTTAATAAAGGGCCATCTGACAACTGCATTTTTCACCTTACATGATTTAAAAAAAAGACAGTGATAGTGCAGTAGCAGACTTGCCCCCTCCGGGCGGGGACCTGGAGGTGGTGTCCGCCCACCTACCTCACGTAGCTGCCACTCATCTGTCTGTGATGCTGAACAGCTTGCCAGGAGCCTCCGTACTGAGACTAGGAAGAAATGTCTGGTGATCTTCATAAAATCAGCCAGTGCAAACCTATGGATGGATCACAACATTCAAATCCCGTTGTCCATGGGGTTGCTCTGAGTCAGGGCTGATATATGCTGAGTCTTCCTGTAAATTTTATATTAAATGTTTGTTGACTTTAAAAATGTGATTGGGGTCCTCAGGGAAAGACTTGAGTTCATAGGAGTGGAGAGTGAGGAAACTGCTCGCATAAATGGGGTGGAGTTGATAATGTCGCAAAAACATGGGATAGGGGAAAGACAAAGCTGGATTTGCATTTTGGCTCTGCTTTTACTGCTTGTGTGACCTTGGGCAGGTCACTTGGCTTTTGAACTTGGTTTTTAGTTGTAAAATGGAGACCAGTCCGCAGTGTTGAGGGGGTTTGACTAGAGTGTTTGTAAAATGCCAGGCGTGTAGTTGGTACCTGTAAGTACTAGTTGTCTTTTTCAGTGGTTTATCCAGTGGATAAACCAGAAGAACTTTATTCTGGGGAATTCCTGTGCTATTTAACCGTGGCTCCTCACTTGCAACTCCAGAATTTGAGGAGAAAGTGTAGTGGAGGCTTGTAGCATTACAAGTGAAGTCGGCCAGACTGCGCTGAGTCAGTTCACTGTGGCGTACTACAGGAAAAGCACGTGTGCAGCTTAGCACTGATAAAACATCTACAAGTCACTGTTCTTGTAAGTATTGCTAGAAATCTTGACTGATTGTCTTCTATAGCTTGATCTTACCTGTCAGACCCTAGCCCTTAGAAGGGATGAGAAATGAGGGAGGGTCCCTTTGGTGACTTCAGTTTGCTATTTTTTTCTGCCCATGAGAGACCTGGCCTTGTTATCTTCCTGTAGTACAAGGGGAAAAGAAACTGGAAAGTTGGCTAAAGTATCTGAAGATCTCAGCCTATAGCCTTAAAGCTTCTCTGCCAGCTTTTTGTTTTCTAATAATGCTAATGTCATAACACTTGTAAGAGTAGTACTATAAATACTGATGTACAGTCTGCCCAGATGCACTGGTTGTTTTTGCCTCATTTCTTTGTTTCTTTTTCCATGAACTGTGAGAGTTAGCTGCAGGTAAGGCTTACAGTCTTAGGGTCCTTGACACTGACCGTGGGGTATGCTGGTGTGCCGAGCCCTCAGCAGAGATGACAGTTTGTTTGAATTGGGAGAGATGTCGTTTTTAGTAGCGGCAAGCATACTGTGTTAACATCCTGTCTCAGCTCACATGTACCCAGATGCGCAGGACTTAACTACGAAGAGTGTTCTAAGGGCGTGTTTTGGGTCTAAATTAATAGCTATGAAATAGAGATTATTCCACAGTATTGTGAGGATCTCTTTGGCAAGAAGTCATGTTTTTATATCTGATACTGAAATTTAGCCTGTTTATTATGCAGATGACTGATGCAGTGTGTTTTTCTTTTCCTGGGTTTGGCATTTGGAGAGTTGGCATTTTCTTGAATATGTAAAGGTAAATAGGTAATAACAGAAAACTTGCTGCAGCTCGTAGTAACACTACACACAGTAGAACCACCCCATAAGGTTTCCAAGGAGTGCCTGGTAGAGTTGAACTGTTGACCTGTTGGTTGGCAGCCACAGCTCCTAACCGCCCCCCACTGGGGTGTTCTGAACAGGTGATGGGACGTTTAAATTAGTGTAGACATGGTAATAAAGGGGCCTGCATTTGAGTTTAGATTATTGGTTGACAATAGGAGCTGTAGGCTTCTCACATCTTTAAAATTGATTTTTGTGTCGAAAGCTTAGAGAGATTTTGTTTAACTCTTGAGGTTATAAAATGTTGAATGCTTACCACATTTCAGTGAAAAACTTGAGTTACTGGAGCCCATTGGTTTTCTAGAAGCCTTCTTAATAAATCGAGCCCTTGAAACCATTTAGAGAGCTGGTTAAGTTGCGCTTGGATGAATCTTCTCCTAAACCTAAGCTGCATTGTGTAAGCAGAATATTTGGGAGTATTGTGCGATGGACATGGTGCTGGGTGGTGGGATTGTGATTCACGTGCTAGTGGACACTGGTAGGTAATTGCGTAAGGACATTCCGGGTGCTGTGGGACAGAGCAGAGAGAGACTCAGGCTAGCTTGAGGGGGTCAGGAAGGATTTCTTGGATGAGGTTCAATGACATTTTAAGTCTCCAGGCCAGGCATCATTCATCAGGCCATCTGTGTCCCCCTATTTTGCTACTGCCTGCAGTGGTTGGTGTAGTAGGTTCAAACCAGTGCCTGAAGAAGCGCAGTCAAGTCTGGTTTGGGGTTTGACTGTGCTTCCCTAGTAGTGCTGGGGAGAGGAGGTAAGGGGACATAAATTCAGTCGATGCCTTTTGAGGCTTAAAGAAGTTTAAGAGTGTTGTGTTCTTCATAAATACGCTGCTGTGGGATGTGCAATCTGATGAGCTTTACTAAAGAATGTGAATTCCTCAAACCTCAAAGTAGAGTGGGGTGTGTATGTCAGATAAAATGAAATAAGCAAAGTAAAAATGGGGGCTTTGGAGTTCCACTGATGTGGCCCACTACTTGACGATTGTGGGCAGGGTACTTAGGTGTCTGAGAACAGGGTCCCTCAGGTGTCCGGTGAGTCTCCTTCCTGCCCTGGAGCTGGCCTGCTCGGTACACTAGATAGTAAACGTTCCTTTTCTGCCGTCGCTGGTTGTCCTACCTCACCGGTAGTACGTATCGAAACAAATCCGAGACGTTATACGTGGGATTGTGATGATAGATTTATATGTATAGTAGCATTGTTGTATTTTTGATAAGAAGATGCTTGTGATATCTGGGTCAGATACTAAATTTTAGCTTGTCTTCTGTGGAAATACAATTGTTGGCAGTGTGTTTCTTATGTTGACTGGCATTTGGAGAGTTTACATTTTCTTAAATATGTGAAGGTAAATGAATAATAAAACTAGAACCAAACCCACTGTTGTTGAGTCAGTTCTGACTCCACAGTCGTACAGGTCAGAATAGAACTAACTGCCTTGTAGGGTTTTAAGACTACAGTTTTACAGCAACAGACTGCCTCTCTTAGCATTCCTGGCACTCAGCTCAACATCTGTTGACTGAAAAGTCTCAACTAGACAATTTCTTGTGTTCAGTTAATATTTCTGAATTTTAACCTGAAATCCTAAGTTGTCTACTTGGTCCTTTAATTAGAGATGTATAATAACCTCTGTTTAAACAGATTACTCTCATTTGTAAGTAATAATTTGTAATCTAGAGGTATTTTTAGATTTGTAGTTAATTTTATTCTTCAGTGGTGTCTCTGGGTAAGGAAGTGGTGGAAAGACAGTAAAGGAGACCTGCTTTACTTGAGACTTGCACTATTCTGTCAGACCAAATGGGTGCTTTTCCTAAATTTTTTTTTTTTTTTTTTGTAAACTAGAAAAATAATGTGTATATTTCTGGAACATTTGAAAAAAAATAGAACAAAAGAAAAGTTTGAAAGAGTAATTTAAAAATTCCCAACCCAAAACAGCCCTGGCCCTGATGGCTTCACTGGATAATTTTAACCAGGCTTTCAGAGAAGAGTTAATGTCACTGTTACCAGAAGTGTATCAGAGCATAGAAGAGGATGGAATACTCCCAAACTCATTCTGTGATGTCAGGATAACCCTGATACCCAAATCAGGTAGTCACCACAAAAAAGGAAAATTAAAGACTGCTATCCCTCATGAACTTATGTGCAAAAGTCCTCCACAAAACCTAACCAGTGGAATTGCAGCAGCATATTAAGAAAAATAACTGACCTTGACAAAGTGGGATTCATACCAGGTGTGCAGGAATGGTTCAGCATTAGAGAGACATAATCAGCCACATAAATGAAAAAATAGAAGAGCATAAAGAAGTTCAAGAAGTGCCTGTATTCTTTTCTGTTTAGGAATAATCAGTGTTAAAGTTTTTGGTTTTCAGTCGAAGATTGTTTGTTGCAAGCTTAGTAATACTGGAATTTTGATATAATAATCACCAGGTGATTTTTGAAGGCTAAAAAAAAAATTGCTTCTCAAGAGGAAGACCCTTGACCAGATGGACACGGTGGCCTCAGCAGTGGGCTTGAGCCTAAAAACTGTTGTGGATGTGGCACAAGACTAGGCAGGGTTTCATTGTCTTGTCGTAGGGTCGCTGTGAGTTGGAACCAACCCAGCATAGTTTAACAACACCAAGTGATTTTGAGGAGAAGATCTTTTAGAACCCGATGAATGTAACTGAGCCGTTATGATTGAGCACACTAGGGAATTAACAGCTTTCAAAAGTAGATAGCCAGCTGAAAGTTATCACAGCTTAGGGACTGACAGGGTACTCTGAAGGCACTTGGGGTGTATCTTCATCTCCCCATCTGGCATGGAGTGGGTCTCTGGGACATTAGTTGCTAGTCTCAGTTGTGGCTAGATGATGGCACTATGCCTTTACCAAGCGCTGTGAACCAAGCAGATTACATTACAGTGTGATTGTATTGGCATGGCTTCAAAAATGGGTAACGAGGGTTTTTTTTTTTTTTTTTTTTTAAAGAAATCATTTAGGTTAATTCTGATGCTTGGATGCTGGATAAATATCTCTGTGTTCTAACTAGTCATTTGTCTCACTCATAAGCTGCCTTGGGAAGAGAGGGTTAGACTGGTATCCATTTTAAACACCCATGTTAAAAAAAAGGACATGTTTTCAAGTGGAAACTGCTTTTTTCCTGCCAAGTGTTAAAGGTGGTATGTGTGCTCTTTATCAGAAAAGTCAAACAATAGTACAGAGCATGTATTAGTGAACAGTTGCAGCATTTACTATGTACCGGGCACTGTTCTAGGTGCGTTATGTCTGTTACCTCATTCATTCTTTACAGTGGGCTCCCTGCCCCCATCCAAGATAAATTTCCCTGTGATAAATGGAGGCATTGAGAAGTTAACTACCTCATTGGCTAGAATGACAAAGCCTGGGTTTGATCAGGCCGTCTAGTCTGGCTTTAGAACATGGCCCTTTAGTGCTTGCTGTATGACGAAAATAAAAATCATGTATTCTAGTACCAGTATATAGGTGTTAATGTGTTAACTTTTATTGGTTTATATGGTGTAAATGGTCCATGTCAGTATAGGTCTAACACATTTTAAGTGACTGCGTAGAATTCTTTTATGTGTTAGTGGAAACGAAAACAGGGGTAGCGTGACCATACTGTGTATCCATTTCTACGTTCAGACAATGATAGTCGTAAGTAAAAACGTGATATAAAATGCAGACTGAAGATACGTTCTTTCCCCCTCACCTTTATGTGGTCTGAGTTCTAGAATCACCTCCGGTTGGTGGGCAGTTCAGATGATGCTGCCATTATCTGTGATTGAAAGTTTTTTGTAAGTGTCGTTAAAGGAGACTATTAGCTATTCAGGAAATTTCCCTTTGTGTTCAGGATATGTATTACAATAGAAATGGAAGGAAAGCACACTTAGATGTTGTCCAGTTAATCCTTTTTCAGAAGGCAAGAGAGACTAAGGTTCCCATCTGGGTAGCAAATGGAGATACTGTTGGAAGACCAGAAACAACTGTGGGGAGCCGTCCTGGTTTTTTTATTTGAAGGAGAAGGCCAACATGGTGAAGGAAGTTGAGAAGAGATAGCTGAAGACCTAGGAAACCCCACATGCCATGGAAAATAATTCGCTGGAAATGTTGCCAGTGTATGCCGAGCACACTGGCAAGGTGAACCCAGACCCACTGGTATCGGGTCAGTGCTGACTCATAGTGGCCCTGTGGGCAGAGTGGAACTGCCCCATAGAGTTGCCATGGAGTGCCTGGTGGATTTCAACTGCCAGCCTTTTGGTTGGCAGACAAAGAACCACTATACCACCAGGGTTTCCGCAAAACCAGGGTGTCTGCGAAAAGGGGGTTTGATACTGCAGTTACTGTGCTGAAGATCCCTGCTCTCAAGTCAGCAGTAGAGAAAAAAAATACATGTACTCAATAACTTAGAATATCCAGGTTTACATGAAATAGTAATAAATAACCCATGAAAGGAAAAATAATCAAAGTCTTAGATCATATATGCTGATCGAGTCAATTCAAGAGTAAAAATATAAAACCTGGCCTTTAAAAAAACATGACAGGTGGTCTCCAGAGAAATGTATGTGCACTGAAGATGTCTTCATTAAGCCAAAGATCAGTTTTTCCTTCTCTTATTTTTATAATGAGTGAAAAAATTGTGTCTTGTCCTGGGAACTAGCACCATGCATTCCTTTTGTCGGATGGGCTGGCATAAAATCTATAGCACTTGATGGCAGTCACTAAATACTGTCACCTTTCCTGGGCTAGAATGTGAATTGGTTATAATTTTGAGGGTATTTCCTCAGATTCTAGTGTAGCATGTGTTAAAGGATTAGCAAATAAAATAGGTTTCAAGACCTTCATTGAATCATTGAAATATACTTACCGTAAATACCTGTTTACACTCTGGTCATAGGAAAATGTAGTGATTTGCTTTTAAGCCTTGAAATTGCCCTCTTCTGTGCATTTTAGTTACGAGCTAGTTGCTGGAGCCCTGCACCTACTTGGGGCTGGGGCAGGTAATCAGGCAGATTGTCATGAATAAGCATGCCAGTGTGTTTGTTGTTTGTACGTGGTTTTAAGTTGTATAAAGGAGGTTCCGCACTGAAGGAGATTGCAGAAGAGGAAGTGGGGGCTGTGAAACTGCCTTATATGGAGTGAAGTGGAGGTCCCGGTGTTTGAAGAGATAAACCCCATCTCTGTAAAACAAGTGGGGCATTTGGACTTGGAAGAGGTTAAGTGACTTGTGCAGGGTCACAAAGACAAGCACTGACAGAACTAGAATTTGTACTGTGTTCATGCGTCTGTTTGCTTTTCCAATAGTGAGAAGGAAGAAGAAGATAATGAAAAGAGAGAAGACCCAGGGGATAACTGGGAAGAAGGTGGAGGAGGAGGAGGAGGAGGTGGTGGTGTGGAGAAGTCGTCGGGTCCCTGGAATAAAACAGCTCCAGTACAAGCAGCGCCTGCTCCAGTAATTGGTAATCTGAATCTTCTCATTGTAGAAAGACACCTGACTTTTGGGTGGGTAGTACTCTCTGTGGTTGAGTTTCAGCTCTGCGCCTGCTCATGGCGGGGCGAGGGCAGAGTGCAGCTTCTTTGTATTCCTGAGGGAAGAGAGATTTGTATATGTCTCTTTAAAATTTTCAAATCCTGAGTTAAAAGATAAATAGCGTCTCAGCCTTTTGAGGAAGCTCCATAGATGGGCTGTGATAAATGTTTGAGAAACACTGCTTTAAAATAATGTCTGTTCATTGCTATGCAGAATAGTATAAACATGAAGAAATCATCCTGAATCTTAGATATCCATAGATCACCAATAGCATCCTGTATGTTAACATTTTTGCATCCTTTCTTGCCTTTTTTTATGTTACACGTTTTTTCCCTCAATTAACTTGTTTATTGTATATTCTATCAGTGCTCATATATGACTCCTATATACACTGTTAAATCCAAGTTCAAGTCTCAGTCTTCATCTTATTTGACCCATAAACAGCATGTGACACAGTTGAGCAGACCTTTGAAACTCTTCTTCCCTTGGCTTCCAGGACCCCACGTGCTCTTACTGTTGGTTCTCAGTCTCGCTTGCTGGTCCCTCCTTTGTCTTCTGCGCTCCTCCTCTCCTGCCCACCCTGTCTCCTTCGGTCCTCCCCTCCCCTGCCCATCCTGTCTCCCTTGGTCCTCCCCTCCCCTGCCCATCCTGTCTCCCTTGGTCCTCCCCTCCCCTGCCCATCCTGTCTCCCTTGGTCCTCCCCTCCCCTGCCTACCCTGTCTCCCTCGGTCCTCCCCTCCCCTGCCTACCCTGTCTCCCTCGGTCCTGCCCTCCCCTGCCTACCCTGTCTCCCTCGGTCCTCCCCTCCCCTGCCTACCCTGTCTCCCTCGGTCCTGCCCTCCCCTGCCCACCCTGTTTCCCTTGGTCCTCCCCTCCTCCGCCCACCCTGCCTCCCTCGGTCCTCCCCTCCCCTGCCTACCCTGTCTCCCTTGGTCCTCCCCTCCCCTGCCTACCCTGTCTCCCGTGGTCCTCCCCTCCTCCGCCCACCCTGTCTCCCTCGGTCCTCCCCTCTGCTCACCCTGTCTCCCGCAGTCCTCCCGTCCCCTGCCCATCCTGTTTCTCGTGGTCCTCCTCTCCCCTGCCCACCCTGTCTCCCTCGGTCCTCCCATCCGCTGCCCATCCTGTCTCCCTCGGTCCTCCCCTCCCCTGCCTCCCCTGTCTCCCGCGGTCCTCCCCTCCTCCGCCCACCCTGTCTTCTGCGGTCCTTCCCTCCCCTGCCCACTGTGGTCTCCTGCAGTCCCATGTATATGCTTGATGCTCTCAGATTTTCATCTTTAGCTCAGATGTGTCTTGAACTACAGTGTATGTGTTCACTGCCTACCCAGCACCTCACAGTCACTGTGTTCAAAACTGAGCTCATCTTCACCCCCTCACATCTGCCTCACCTCTCAGCCTTTCTCATTTCAGTGGTATCCTTCCTGTTTCCCGGGATACAAACTTTGGAGTCATCTTTAACTCCGTTCTTCAGCTTCAAACCTAAATATAGTCTGTTGCCAACATTATTTTTTGGCTGAGTTCAGTCTACATCCGCCATCAGTTCTTGCCAGCTCCAGTGCCACTGCCGTGGTTGAAGCTCCCGTAGCTTGTTATGTGGATTACTGGAGTCGGCATTGGCCTGGTCTCCCTCCTACCCAGTCAGCCCTTCTGCCCCATGTGCTCTGCACCCAGCCAGCAGCCTGCTTGACAATCCTTGAAAATACGAGTGAGTGTAACTGTACTGTCAGAAATGGCCAGTGACTTCCCTGCTCATTCAGAGTAGAAGCAAAAAGTTCTGAGTGACCTCAGAGGTCTCATGTGGTCTATTTAGAGATCACCATCCCCTCTGACTTGATGCTCTGTTGTTAGTCTAATTCTGGGATGTACCACATAAACTCCTGAACGTCTCAGGTAAACCAGCTCCTGCAGGCCCGTTGTGCATACGCTGTCAGCCGCAGTTGTTTTACCTTGGGGGTCTGCATGCTTTTCCTGGGACGGCCATTGCAGTTTCGGTCACAGCTGCTCAGCCCCGCTGTCGTAGCACAGAAGCAGTTTACAGACTGTGCGCAAACGGGCAGCTCACAGGTGCCGGGCGATATTTGCTGGCTTGCCAACTCTGGTCTTAAGGGTTTATCCCATTATTTCAAGTTTTTGTACCTCATGAGTGAGACCCTGCCATCCACCTTACTTTAAATCGTAACCCTTTCCTTGCTCCCCAGCCTGTCTTGCACTCACAGTACAGACTGGCTTCAGTTTCCTGTCTGTTGTAGCACTTACCCTGTTTTCACTTCCTCTGTGTCGTCCCTCTAGAAAGGTGGCGTCCAGTAGAGGTCTGTGCGGTGGTGGGATGGTGCTGTCCAGGACACGGCTGTGGAGCACTTGACTATGGCTGGTGTGACTGAGGAACTGAAGTTTTAAAATTCTCATCAGTTTAAATGGTCATGTGTAGCTAATGGCTGCTGCTTGGGTCAGCACAGATGTAGAATATCTGGGTCAGGAAGGCGGCAGGGGTTTTGGGTTCTAACAGTTGTAGCCTCAGTGTATAGCCTAGAGGACAGTATCTAACATGAGCAGGCGCTTGATGAGTATTTGGAAAACAATGAATAAATGTTATAAGCTTTCCTCTGTGTAATTAAAAACTGTACAACCTCCACATTGCTGTTAAGACCCCTGGTGGTGCAGTGGTCAAGTGCTCGTCTGGTAACCAAAAGGTTGGCCGTTCAGAACCACCAGCAGCTCTAGGAGAAGGGACCTGGTGATCTGCTGTTACAGAGCTGACAGCCTGGCAGTTCTGTGGGACAGATCTTGGTCCCGTGAGTCAGTCGGTTAGACAGCACACCGCAATATATATTTTTATTCAAATGGCCGCATTATGGTTTAGCTAGTAAGTGGTGATGTGAATGTTGCTTTGAAATGAAAAAAGGTTTTTGATAAGTGATGTGGAAAACATGTATAAAACACAGTTAGAGCCCACTTCGCAGATGAAAAAGTACCTAGGAAAAATGTGCAAGGCTGTGTTCCCAAAATGTTCACCCCTGTGAAAACTTTGAGGTTGCTTAGCTTTTATAATGAAATAAAAAGATATCAAACCTTAAAAGAACAGTTGCGACGTGAAAAACAGTGCGGTCATGAAGGCTGTCTGGTCACCTGTAGAGAGTTTAGTGTGTGCACAGGCATTTTATTAAAGAAGGACTGCGGAAATCAACTACACGGAGCATCTTTCTTAATCCACCAACCGGGTCAGCAAGTGGTCGCCCAGATTTGTGCTGTGTAAAGCGAGGAGGAAAGCAATCCAATTCTGAAGGAGGTCCCCGAGCAGACCTGTCTGGAAGGTTCAGCTGAAGCCTGTCCCGGTCCCCTGGTTACTACGCAGTAATTTGACTCACTCACATGTATAGTCAAAATTGAGCATAGAGTGTTACCCTAGAAAAAGAGGATATTCCTACTTGGAGGCATTTCCTCTGATGATGTTCTCTCTTTCCTAAATCCAGAGACCTTTCCGTGTCAGGTATTGGAGTCCCTCCCCTCCCCGCCGTAATTGCTGTGTTTGAGAATGCAGGCATAGCTTGTGAAAATGTCCAGGAGGTGAATCATTCCTTTCTAAACTACACAAATGATCAGTTACAGAAACTCCGGAAGCGGCAATGACGAGTGGCGTGTACAGGCCTCCAGGGGCCAGGTTAACCACGACGAGGAAGGCGCCACAAGGGCCACCCGAGATATACAGTGACACGCAGTTCCCTTCTCTGCAGTCCACTGCCAAGCATGTAGAAAGCCGGAGGTAAGTATTACAATTGCTGCATTTTCTTCTGGAGTCCTGTGTCCCCTGGCCAGGGAGTGAGTGTGGGGGCTGTGAAAAGCCACCTGAGGGGAGTTATCCCGTACCGGTAAAGCCGTGGGGGCAGCTTATCGGCAGCTGAGAACTAGGAAGGGACATGGGATGTGCCCAGAGGAGCCTGCCTGCAAACCAGCTTCCCGTCACCCTGGTTTATGCAGCCTTGTGGCTGTGACAGTCTCAGTTCATTTGAGAGTGTTTCTCAGCACGCAGTTGCTAGTTTCTGTTTCTTGTAATGTGGAAACTAAAATGTAAGAACAGTGTTAGTGTATTCTCAGTTAATGTGAATACAAAAGACGTTGGCATTTATAAATCTAATATTAAAATCTTATTTCAGCAGGTACATAAAATGAATGCTACCTGGACTTAAATGACCACATATGGCACATCCACATCTTATTTAGGGACATGAATTTAAAAAAAGTAAATAAAATGGGAAGAAATGTAAATGACATCAGATGGAAATATTGTTTCTTTGGGTAGCTTTAAAAGTAAATCCCAGTCTTTGAGAGCACAGCTGGCTTGAATTTAAACCTCCACGTGGACTTGATCCCTGCTCCGTCCTGCAGATCCTTAAGGGGCTTCAGTGAGAGGCGGTGACTCACCACCCACCCTTCTTGACCTGATCTGATCTCGTCCACTCACACAAAATAGAAGTGAGGAGAAATCATTGGATAAGGAGCAGAACTGTACTTGAAAGAGAAAATGGTTACTCTTTATGCCTAAGAAAGAGATGGACAAATTGTGTATTATTTACTCAGAAGGAGAATCAGTTCTAGAAGGAATTCTTGTCGTTAGGCAGCATTTAACTTGCGGTTGTCTCCAAGTCTGTCCCAAAGTAGGTTTGCACTTAAAATTACTCAGTAGATCTGCTATTACAAAAAACAAGACCTTAAAGCTTCACAAAGTATTGTTTTATGTTCAATTTTGAAGCCTTAAAAAATGGTTTTATAAGGATTTTGTACATCAGCTCTCCCCTTATTTCTGTCCTCCAAGATTCGTGTAAGGGGTGGCTTTTTTCCTTCTTTGAGGAAGAATATTTTCAAAACAACCTAATGAAGAAGAAATATTTACTGATTACATTTCTTTTCCCTTAGGGATAAAGAAATGGAGAAGAGCTTTGAAGTAGTAAGACACAAAAATAGAGGTAGGGATGAGGTTTCAAAAAACCAGGCCCTTAAACTTCAGCTAGACAACCAGTATGCTGTGCTGGAGAATCAGAAAAGCAGCCCCACACAGTACAATTAAGGACTGGTCTTTGCTAACTCGACTAAGGTCACTAGACTTCAGCTAACCACCAGGAACAGTCATTCATCATCTGATCTCGGCTGGATCGACGGACACGGATGCAGACCACTTGGTGTGCATGCTCAGCCCTGTTGCACTAGAGAAGTTGAAAGTCTCAGCAGCTCCTTACATGTATTGGATTTTGGAGAAATTGTCATTGTTACATAAATGTGTGAACTAGAATCAGCAGTGTTCTTTCATAATTACTCTGCAAACACACAATACCAAAAACTGCAATCAGTGGTCATTTCAAATCTTTCTATGTTCAGATACTGAGCCTTCGTAAGGGTTGACTACCTCAGATTTGCTGCATTCATTGTGGACTTCATGTGGATCACAACGTCTGGATCAGAAGGTTACAGCTATTACGTGTCTGTGTGAAACTTGAAACCAGCTCTTCTGGATTCCTATCAGAAATCCTGCCGCAAGTCAGCCATCTGGGTTCTGATCTGCTGTAAAAGACGAAGATTTAAGTGACCTTAATTAACCTGTCCTGTGCCCCACCCTTAAGGAATGCATTCTGTAATAGGCTGTGACTGTGGCGATATTAGACTTTTGGGAACATGCCACTTGCAAAAGAACCGATGTATTCAGATAATCTGTGTAGGGCTATGATTTATAATTTAAACCTTAAAGTGGTATTCTGAGGTAACCACGAAGTCAATTGAACCAAGCTTGATTCCACCCAGTTGGGGATCGGGGAGGGAGGGGTAATAATCTTTTTTTTTTCTTCATAATTTTTTATCTAGGTAGTGCTTTTTCCTGTGTTCTACAAATAAGGCCTTTTTTTTTTTTTTGCTTTGTCATGGAATGCATTTTTGACGGCATTGTGTTTTGTTAAGCAACCTAAAGTATGCATTAGAACTGTGTGAGGTGTTTCATGAATTTGCCAACCCTGAGAGTGGAACCAAAAAGCGTTTGCTGTAAAGGACAGAGGAGGCCGGGGGCTCTCATACGGGTGCTGCCAGCTCCTCGCGTCGGGTCTCGGCCGTGTGGGAAATGCAGGCTAAAGGGGTCACCTACCTGTCCTTCAAAATTCAGGACAATGTGAGCGGAACCTTGCCAACAACCCATTTAAGTTTCATGAATCTTGTGTGACCTTTTACAAAAATTCCCAACATCGTACTCGTGTCCAGCTCTGTAAGATTCTGGACAGTCTGTAGATGCAGTGATTGTCCCAGCTAGTGCTGTTAAAACGTTTTGGTGTGTTTTTATGTTGTCCATTTGGGGAGTCAGAGGCAAAAGACAGGTGATGTAGCACTTCTGTTTTTAATAATTACAGGTTAAACACTTTCCAGAAATTGTTGGTCCTTAGAAGGGACTTGAGGAAGCTACCCAGAGTTAACTGAGAAGTTTCTTCCATCTAACAAGATGTTCTGGTAACTTGCTAGTTTAGTATTTTTTGGTAATAGAACTATTTCAAAGTGGTCGAAGTGGTGTGTGACCACTGGATGTGGAGTCTGGGTTTCTCTACAGTAAATCCCTTTGCCAGATGCAGGAGTTGCAGACTTCAGCTGCAAGGGTGAAGCAAGTGGGTGAGTGCAGCTGTCCTGACAGGAGCATTTTCCTGGCGGAGTTCAGTCTGGATGAACATGTCAGGGGGCTTTGAAGTGGTTTTGCCCAGTTGAGTCATGGCTGAGGGAACGTCACTGCAACAGATCCAGTGAGAAGGATGGCCAGAATGGGAAAAATGACAGGTGAAAGCCTTGCTAGAAACGGAGTCTCCGTCTGGGAGAACAGCGCCGCACGCCCGTTAACAGAGCGCCCCCCAGGTTGGGCGCCCAGTCTGCAGGGGCGCCGCCCGCGCACGGATGGCGGCTGGCCGTGCTGCCTCGTGGTGTGTCACTCTCCTCTTCCGAATCGCCTGTTCCGGGACTTTGACCTGTAGTTTTTTCTGTTCAGGTACTGTGCCAGATCTGCCAAATTGGAAAACTTGGGTCTGTTCCTGTTTTCCTTCCTAGGCTGGGACTGAACCAGTGTGAGCTGGTTCAAAGTTCCTGTCAGTGCAGGAACTGAACTCTCAGGAGGGTCCCAGTGTCTCCTGAGAGGGCCTGCCTGCCACTTGTGGGCAATAATGTTGGCGTTATTTGAGGTGGCAGGCAGGATGCTTGCTGATGTATTTGGGTGAGTAGCTGAGCCAAGGTTGGATGATTCAGAGAGAAACAAGGGATTCTGGGTTCAACTGAAGACTTCACTTGGGAACTAAAAACCTTAACAAGTGATCTCTTGGACACTGAGCCACAAATTTTCCTTGAAAAGTGCATCTTTTCCAGAGAAATCCTCCTGGGGGTTATTGAGTAAGGAACTGAGATGAATATGTAGACGTGTTATTTCATGGCATACTTGACTAGAAATTTGAAGACCTGCAGCAGATTCAAAGTTCTTGTTAACAACTTTTTAAAAAGATTGTGAAATTGTCAAAATGCACATGAATCAAGTTTTATATACTGTATGATGGGTAGATGAGGCTGTTCATTGTACCATTTCTTTCTTTGGATTCTCAGGCATGGTTTTGGCAATGCAAGAACTCTGTAACAGTAACAAATTCAATAAAAAGTAAATATATGAATTTTGAAGTCTGTTCTCATTCTAGAATTCTAATGTTCATCCTTTCTTTGAAAAGCAGGAGTCCATGTCATGCCTCCTTTGCTGTAGGAGGGTGATGTTCCCCTCAGCTCAGGAGCCTACTCTGTTCCAGAAATGTTCCAGAGCACTCAGACTGCTAGAAGATGAGATCAGGAATCAAAGTGGCTGCAAAGCTGTGATAGTACTGAGTTCATCTCTAAAGATGAGACAGCCTTTGAAAGGAGTTTTTGTCACCATCCCTCTAGTTTGTGCTTTAAGCCATGGCAATGAAGGACATAGATTATTTAGATATTGGAGACTTTTGTCCTTTGAAAAACTTGGGAATTTCTCAAATTAGCTAAAGTTTTAAATTACCAGGATTTGTCTGTGTCAGTACAGTTTTTAAATTTCTAAATAAGAGCAAGTATGTTTTAAGTCATTTTGAATAATTGAACTTTAATGTTAACATTTTACAGCTTGATCACGGCACTTGTCGAGTTCACTTCAGGTCTTCTGGTGTCTTCTGAGTAAGGTCTTTCTTGACAGCCCTATTTAAAATAGAATATCCACACGTACAGAAACAGTCACTGTCTTAGGCTGGGATCCTTAGAGGAGCAAAACTAGTAAAGTGTGTGTGCGTGCGTGTGTATGTGTGTGTGTGTGCGTAAATATAGTAAACATATAGAGATTTATTTGAAGGAAACAGCTCCCACAGGTGTGGAGTCTGGCACATGCCAACTTGGTCAGGCATCAGGCAGGAGACTTAAGACTCAGTGTTGCAGGAGCTGTTGGGCCACAAGGTGCAGGGCAGGCGGCAGGCTGCTGCCTCATGTACAAAGAACCAGAGCTTTGCCATAACACCTGTGTAGGTTGGATGCAGGCTGTACCCCAAGAAAACCTCTCACATGGTCACAGACTGGAGGATAGTTACATTAACACTAAAAATAGAGGCCTGCTAAGTTGAGACAACACTGACCATCAACAGACTTTTGTATCATTCTGCCTTGATTTCCTTTGTAGGTCTTTTTTAAGATAAAATTCTCATGCCGTATATAATAAGTCACCCATCTAAGTAGCTTTTATCATCCACAGAGTTGTGCAGCCATCACCACTGCCTTAATTCCAGAACATTTTCATCACCCCAAACAGAAACTGTGTGTTGATTAACAGTCATTCCCTGCATCCACTTAAGTCTCCAAGCTTTCGACAACTGCTAATCTACTTGAGTGGACGTTTCCACCTCGAGTATAACCTAGAAGTGGAATTGCTGGGTTGTCATGTTTTTTTCTGGTTTATAGCAACTTTAGGAGCTGCCAGCCCCAGTGGGTGTGATGTATCTCACTTTTTTTTTTCATTTAATATAACTGAGTGAAAAGGCACATTCCCGTATAAATTTACATGCCCACCTATGTGCGGCTTCCACTGCTCTCCCTGTTTGATGACAGCACATTACTCCTTTCTGCACCATACATGTCTCATCCTCCCAACAGCCTTTTTTCCCCTCCTCTCCACCCACTCTCCTTCCTCCAGCCAGAGGTCAGCAGGATGATATCCTATAGATGTGTAGAACCATAAAGTGCATCCAATATATGGTCACTCTGCATCGCCAAGTCCAATCCACTCGTGTCCAAAGAGTGGACCTTCGTTAACGATTTATGGGCAAGGGCAGCATCAGGGCTAGGGGCCATGCTCTCAGGGGAACCCTGAAACTGCTGGACCATCAATTGAGGGCTTTTAGTGGAGATCTCAGGATGCACCCCTTTTTATTCTTGTGTTGCCAGTGAGACTCAACCTAGTGAGCTCCATCACGGCTATCACTGGTGGTGGCCAGGCACCATCCGGTTCTTTCGGTCCCAAGTCGATGTAGGCACCCACTCATGTGGGTCTCTCCATCTTCTAGGTTGTATTTACCCCATGTTGTTTTGGTCCTCTGTGAGCATCCGTTCCTGCTGAGTTTGGACCATTTGCTGTGTCCTCGGATGGCAGCTTTTAAGACCCCAGACGCCACTCACCAATGTGGGGTGCAGAGAGCCCTCTTAGCAAAACACTAGTTGTGCCAATTGGCCTCGATTTTGCCTAAGAGCATGGTCCACTGCCCCCTGCCCCAGCTACTCTATCCTTGCAATATTGGGTTAAGATGGAAGGGGTACTCAAGTTATGCTTAAGTCCACTTAATGTTGTTCTTGTTTCTAATGTGTGCTATCACTGATTTCTCCCAACCAGATTTCTAGCAACTATCTAAACCCTCCCTCCCTCCCTCCCTCCCCTCCCATGCAGCTGTCAAAGAGTCTTTTGTCTTTTATACACAAGTCTGTTTTTGAGATCTTATCGCAGAGGTCTCATACAATATTTGTCCTTTTGTCGCTGACTACTTTCACTCAACATAATGTCTTCCAGTTGAAACCAGGTTAGGAGATGTTTCCTGGAATCATCGTTATTCTTTATCATTGCGTAGTGCTCCATTGAGTATATGTACCATAGTTTACCTATCCATTCTTCTGTTGTTGGGCATCTGGGTTGATTCCATCTTTTTGCTATCATGGATTGTGCTGCGATAAACCTTCTTGTGCCTGTGTCCGTTGGTGTGAAAGGCCTTGATTCTGTAGGATATATTCCAAGTAGTGGAATCACTGGGTCAAATGGTTTATCAATATCCATTTTTTGAAGAAAGTGCCAGATTGCTTTCCAAAGAGGCTGGACCATTTGGGAACCCCACGAACAGTGTAGGAGGGTTCCACTTTCTCCACAGCCTCTCCAGCATTTGTTGTTTTGTGTTTTTTGGATCATGGCTAATCTTGTTGGGGTGTAATGGTATGTCATTGTCGTCTCGATTTGAATTTCTTTAATAACTAAAGATCGTGAACATGTCTGCATGTGTTTTTTTGGCAGCCTGGATCTCCTCCTTAGTGAAATGTCTGTCCATCTCCTTTGCCCATTGCTTAATTGGATGATTTATCTTCTTTTTATTGATATTTTGTAGTATCTTACAGATTATGGCGATGAGGCGTCGGTCTGAATCTCACTGGTTTTGATTTGCATTTCTTTAATGACTAACGATGGAGCTTTTAATGTACTCATTGGCTGTCTATATCTCTGGGGAAATTTATTCAAATCCTTTGCATTTTTTTTTTTATTACTGAATTTTAAGTTATATATTCTGGATCCTAATTTTTTAAAATCAGATAATATAATTTGAATGTATTTTCTCCCATATTTTCATTCTGTTGATTGTACTTTGGGTGTCTTATGTAAGAAATCATTTCAACCCAAAGTCACAGAGGTTGGTGTTCCTGTTTTTTTTCCTAAGAATTTCAGTTGTAGCTCTTTTGTCTAAGGCCTTGGCCCATTTGGAGTCAAGGTTTGAATATGGTGTGAGGTAGGGGTCCACCTTCATTCATCCTTTGGCATGTGGATATCCAATTGTCCATTACCAGTAGTTGAAAAGATTACTCCATAGTTGACATTGTTTCCCGCTAGAATGTCACAGGTTTGGAGTTGAAACATGAAACATGTATGCAGAGAAGTTAAGAGACTGAGTGCCTGGAACAGGAATTAGGGGGAGCGGTCAAGCTGTGAATGTAATAGATTGGCAAAAACACGTCACCATATGTGTTTAGGAGTGTTTACAGAAATTAATGGCATAATCAGAGGTTGGAAGGAGAATCACACCAGAATTTTAACAAACACATGTTCTGAAACTGCAAGGTTTAGTGGTTTTAATTCATGTACCCAGCTGCTGTAACTAGGCATTAATGGGGCCTACAGAAAATAGGCAAATTACGGAGTGCTTCTCGAGCTTTCAATATCATGACGGCTATGTTAATCAAAGGATAGCAAATAACTGCTTCAAATAAGCATATTTGTATTATTAAAAAAAAACACCAGTAATGTCCGCATCACGGATTTAGAATGCACATGAACATCACTTAGTTCCAACATTTTGAAATTGCAACCCTAGTCAGAACTAAAATTCTAAATAGTGTAAGGGTGTAGTGACAGGGAAGCTTGGTAGAACTTCAGTTGCCACATCTAAACTGTCTTTTCAGCCCCTCAGTCAAACATTTCAGGGATCTTCCCATCAGAGCATGCAGTAGAAGTGTTCCTAAGGGAAAGATCCTTTGTGAGTAGGACAAAATATACTATGTAAGTATGAAGGAAACAGCAGTTACAGTGTATCTGAATTGTCTCCAGAATGGAGCAAACAACTTCCCTGTCAGCAGAGAAGCAGAGAAGCAGCCCCTTTCTCATTAAAAACAGAGGCAGGTTTAACAGAGGAAGTGATGTAAAAATTTTCTGTAAATATGTATGTTTAGTTTTGCAATGGCATTTTAGGAAACAGTCTGACAAGTCTTTTTTTCTCTTTTTAGACCTGATTTTTGAGCCCAAACATGAAATCCTAGTTTATTTTGGCCAAGTTTCTGGTAGTAACTTTTCTTCCTGGGCAAATTTTGTCTTGTTTTTTGCAGGAAAACACTAGTTTTGTATACAAGTTATAAAAAATAAACGTGGTTGTTTTGAATATTAGCATATGGAAACTCAAAGCATTACCTAAGGGCAGAAAGTGTGTCCTTGCATTTTAATGAGAGGGAGCTTCCCACTCAGGTCAGCTTGTGGGTGGGATTTTCTGCCGAAAAGTGGGGCAGCTGCAAGCTCTGGGCTGATAGTCAAACTGTTGCCCGTTGGAATCACCCGGAGATGTTTGTGAACCACTGGTGCCTGAGTCACAGCCCCAGGTGTTTTAATTGTTACACAAAGTGTCCTGGGTTTAGGGTTTTTTTTAAAAACTTCTCCAGGCTATGTGAAAGCAAGAGACAAAAGAACCCAGAGCAAGTATGTAGGATGTCCTTTGAAGTGTATTTTTAGCTCTGAAAGGGTTATACCTCGAAGTGCAGCTTTCAATATTGTTAAGTAAGGACGGATTCCAGCAGGGAAGATCGGTAGTCTGAACCATTTTTTTTTACTCAGTAATTTTTTTATAATAAGTTCAGTAGTTGTCAGTATAAAACCATTTTTACTGTTCATCTGCCATTTCCTAGAGCTCCGTCACTTTAACCGTTTTCTTTCCATAACGCACTTTATTTTGTTTGAATAGTGTCTTGACGGTAAAGGTGCCCATTCTAGAATTCAGTGCTGTAATCCCTGATGTGCGTGGTCCTACCTCCTGGCGACTTTTAATGTGTGCTCCCACCATGTTGCTCAAGTACGGCACCCCTGGGCTTTAAGGGTTTCTTTAGAGTTCTGCAGTTCTCCCTGGTGATTGCAAAGAACTACAATTAATTAATTCCCAGAGGTGAGCTTCAGCAAGTGCAGGGTCTGCACTAATCCCAGGAACGGAACCCTGGGACAGTGCCCGCCACTGTGGGTCCATGGTCGGGTTCACTCTCCTCTTCTGCCTTTTGCAGGTCACGTGGGTTGTACCTAGGTATCAAGTTGAATGGCCTGTGGGCAGAGAGGAGTCTCTTAGGGCTGCGTTTGCTTTTACTTGTGGGACTATAATAGCTTGCTTCTGGAGCCGACTCCACAGCACTTGGCTTACATGGCTGGCCTGGATTTCTCTGATTTTACAGTTCAAATTTATGCCTTTAATTAGAATTTCAGTTAAACGTGGAAGTCAGAAACTCCCAGCCTCAATGATACTAAGATAATGGGGTTAATGGGAGAGGGCAAGTTGTTAACGTCCTTTCTTTGACATCCCCGGTAGTTCTCCTTCAAAAAAAAAAAACAAAACAAAAAACCTTAGGTCCAGCCTAGCAAGTGTTACACAGCAAATGACTCACTGGATTTGAAAACATTACTTAATACACCTTTAGGCCAGGCGTTGTTTTAAGCTAGTAACAAGTTTTGCCTTGTAATCCTGAAGGCCTCTTAAAACTAGGGAAAACACGGTCTGGAAGGTTAAGTAGCTTGGCCAAGTCACACAGTGAGTCAGGGAGCAGCCGGGATTCCAGTCTGGGTCTCCTGGCTCCAGCATGCTCTTAGCCATCAGGTACTGGTACTTGCACACCGTTTTTTAGATTTAAGGCGGCTACAGAAAGGGAATTGGACAACAAATGGCCCAAATTTGATTTGAAAAATAGCGACCCTATAGGGCAGAGTAGAACTGTCCCACAGTTTCCAAGGAGTGCTCGGTGGATTTGAAGTGCTGACCTTTTGGTAAGCAGACATAGCACTTCACTAAATTAGCAGAACGTTAATTCCTAATACTGAGGTCAATTGTGCTTTCCCCTTGCCACCACCTTTTATTCTTTTAATTGATAGGGATGGAATTCAATTTTTAAAAAGAAATGTTTTATGATGGCCATTTTCAAATGCATATAAGAGAACAAACACCCTTGAGCTGATAACCTAGCTATGAGTGTGTGGCCGTTTTCATTTCACCTGTGAATATTCTTCATTTCCTGGATTATTTAAAACTAATCTGCACCTATTTCATGCATGAATATTGCACTAAAGGATAAGGACTTTTTAACTGTAATAGCACACTCAAAAAAAAATGCCCTTAATATCTGGCCAACATTAAAATTTCATTTCTCGTGTATCTTTATAGTTGGTGTATTGTTTGAAATAAAACCCAGACAAGAATGACCCATTACATTTAATTTGTTAAGTTTCTCAATTTCTCCTACGTGGTTGTTTTTCTTACTATTTTAGTTACTGAAGAAACCTGGTCATTTGACTGATAGATTTTGCCACATTTTGGATTTAGCTGATTTCTTCCGTGTATTTTCTATAAATGGGTAGAAAAACCAAATCCATTGCCATTGAGTTGATTCCAACTCATAACAACCCTACAGGATGGAGTAGAACTGCCCTGTAGAGTTTCCAGGGAGCGCCCAGCACATCTGAACTGTCAACCTTTTGGCTAGCGGACGTAGCAGTTAACCATTATACCACCAGAGTTTCCTAAATGGGCAGTATAGTAATTAATTTATTGCCTGTAGATTCCAAAGCTACCATTCATTCTTTGACCTCAATTATGGATGGTGAGGGACCTCTGCAGTCTGTAGACATTTCTCCTTTGCCAATAGAGGGCGTTGGAGGAGCACTGTTAAGCCACAGGCCTCTCTACGCTGGTCCACAGCGCAGCCATCATGCTGAGCTCAGGTGCCCTCACGCTCACCTATGGCCAGTGTGCAGCAGGACTTCCTGCAGTTCCTCTGCATCTTGAATCCTCCCCCAAGTTTCTCTGATGCTCAAGCAGAGTTTCGCTGGTGCAGCCATGTGCTCCCTCGCTGGTTTGCCCCTGTCTCGCAGGCTGTAATTTCCTTTCTCACTCGCCCTCAATTCCACGGGCAATGGCTGCTTTCGGTGGTTGCTACTTCGGCACCCCCTTAGCATTCCTTTTCTTCTGTCCCTTTTAGCAGTTACCTACCTTTTAGTAGTTGTTAATTCTTTATGTTTAAATTACTGATGCAACTGTGGTTTTGATTGAATGGCAGTAATAAAGAAATGACACCAGGGATGGTATCAGAAGACAAACCCTCAACGACTGGATTTTGGGATTAGTTGGTGGTACCCTTGGATTTGAGAAAAGGGATGCATTTCTTGTCAATGGGAAATGAGATGTTTGTAATCCATGACATGACGGAGAAGCATTACAATTAAGCTGTCACCTCTGGTTGTGATGAAGCGTCTACTGAAGCAGCTAACTGCCTTGGGAACCCGTGAGGCTTGAGCTGCACTATAATAGCTTTTAAGGACCTTGCATAGGGTGGATTATTCAGTGTGCACTGGTGCACGTAACGAAAAGTGGTGACAAGCTTAGGTCCCTGAACTGTCAGCTCAAGTCACAATCTGAGGACCAGAGGCCTTCCCTGACAGCCCTAAACAAATCTTATTTCATGTAGCCAAAGGACAGATACTGCTAAAATTAAGGAGTTTGTTTCACAGGTTTCAGAACTACAGTATCCGGTGAATTCACAGCCTATTTCCTGTGAAAATCAGGATACTGATAGGAGCGGATGGGGCTCCCAAACTGGCAATGGTCACATCTGGTTGGACTCAGATGAAACTTCAAGTCTTAGAACTTACAGTCTCTCTGAGCCTTGCTGCTGGAAGTAGCTTGTTGTCCTGTAGTTAAGGACACTGGCCTTCCTTTCTTAAAACTTGAGATTTTGGGACAGATGACTCATAAAGAATGCACATTCTCCCCAAGAACCTCATTATTGCCATGATGCCTGTAGGTACAGCGACCAGAAAGTTGCCAGATTTTGCTAGTATAAGTTGATAGAAATCTGAGGGATATGTATTTTCAAAGGTACTAGACCAGGAAGTGCAATTCTACCACCAGGTTGTGCTGAATTCATCAGTACGGTGCTCTCACAAGAGATTCTGGGTTTAAAGTATTAACTGTGTGGGCTCTAAAACCTTACTGGGTTGGCTGACTGAAACCGACTTAACAGTGGCCCGTGTTCAAGTTGAGAAGCCAGTGCTTCCCTAGCAGGATGTTGCGGAAGGAATCAACACTTAAGGAGATAGATATGCCGGGGTATGTTTGTTATCTAGTAGTGCAATTAACAGAAATACCACAAGTGGATGGCTTTAACAAAGAGAAATTCATTCTCTCCCAGTTTAGGAGACTAGAAATCCAAATTTAGGGCAGGCTGCTGGCTGAGGGAAGGCTTTCCCTGTCACTTTTGGGGAAGGTCCTTAACATCTGTCTTTTCCCAGTCTAGGAGCTTCTGAGTGCAGGAACCCTGGGTCCAAAGCATGCAGTGTTTTCCTGGCTCTTGTTGCTTGGTGGTATGAGATCCCTGTCTCTTTTATATCACAAAAGAGACTGACTCAGACTTGCTTTTTTAACAGTGCAGATAGGATTTACAATATAGAACAATCACATTAGATGACAGCATAGTGGACAGTCACACATTTCTGGGATCATGGCCTAGGTGAGCTGACACACATTTGGGGGAGACACAATTCAATCCACATCAGGGTGTATTTATCATGTATAACCTGAGCACCTCCTCCCCCTAAACCACAGCCTCTGAGAAGACGCAGAAGACACGCCTTCAATGTATTGAAAAATGCGTTAGTGAACGTTAGTGAAGGGTGAACTGGCATCCTTGAAAAATCTCTCCTTCGTAGGCCATAAACAACTAAGAGATACCACCACTGAGATGGATTCCCTGATTTGGGTGAGAATGATGGGATCGCAGAGCTGCAGAGGCCACATGTGGCATTTAAATGCCAAAGAAAGGGTGGGGGTATTTACTGTACAGGACCAAAAAGCCCAGTGCTGTTGAATCCTACTCATAGTGACCCTATAGGGTAGAGTAGGACTGCCCCATGGGACTCCCAAGGGGCAGCTGGTGGATTCAAACTGCGGACCTTCTGGTTAGCACCTGAGTTCTTAACCACTGTGCTACCAGGGCTTTAAAGGTGCTGCATTAGAATGCTTTGGCCTATGGGGATGTCTGGTGGTAGCTAACTGATCACAGTGTCCCTAGCATTTAACAGGATGGGCAGCCTATTTGAATACTGCTTAATTTAGATAAATGAACTCCATGTCTGACTTTAGTCTCTACAGTGGAGAATCAAGGAGTCTCCCTCAGATTTTGAACACAAGGCCCAATTGACTAGAAGAGACAGGGTCCCCTCAAGGAAAGGTCCTCCACTGTAGGCCATTAATTAGTGTGTAATGGGGAAAAATGCTCAACAATTACTATACACTGACTCTGACCCCAAATACCATCGTGGTATGAGTCCAAGTGGTGCTCAAGGTGGTCTCAGCCCGAATTTGATTCACCGGGGGCTCAGGTTGTCTGCAGTCCCACCATGTGCATGTTTCCTCAGGTACTGAAGGTATAATTGGACGAGACATGCCTGGCAACCATCAGAATACCCACACTGCTTCTCTGACCTCCAGGGATGAGGGCCTGTGCCAGAAGGTGCTAAGTGGGAGGCCCTGGAGTTAACAAAGCCAAAGTTAATGTGCACCTGAGGGGGTACTGTAGAGACCACAGCCATGATGGAAAACTTGAAGGATGCCAGGCTGGTGATACCTATTACATTCCCATTTCAGTTGGCTGCTTAGGCTGTGCAGAAGTCAGATGGATCTTGGAGAATGATTACTTCATCAGGCGGTAAGGAGCTCTAGTGGCCCCAGAGGTTGTGCACACGGCTGCTGACTGAAAGGCTGGTGGTTCAAAGCCACCCAGCTGCCCCATGGGCACAGCCTGGTCATCTGCTTCCATAAAAATTACAGCCAGGACAAACTGCGAGGTGGTCCTACTCTGTAACATTGCATCATGGGAGCTGGAATCGACTCGACTGCACCCAACAACAAATAGAAGGTGACTCCAACTGAACCTGCTGTTCCAGATGCAGTGGCTTTCTGGGGAATCAGCATGGTCCTTGACACCTGATGTAATAGGGACTTGATTAAAGGAATAAAACCATGTATGGACAGGGTCATGCTCCCGCTGAAGTCTCAAGGAAGGCAGCTTTCCTTGCCTCTTCTAGAGGCTGTTGGTTGCCAGGCACTCTCAGTGCTCCTTGGATCATGGGGGTGGTACTCCAATCTTGGCCTTAGTCCTCACATGGCCTTCTTCCGTGTCTGCTCTCAATCTTTTTGTACTCATCAGGACATCACTCATTGGGTTTAGCACCCACCCACATCCAGTATGACTTCATTTCAACTTGATTATATCTGCAAAGGCCTTCTTTCCAAATGAAGTCACGTTCTGCCATTCCTAGTGAAGATGAATCTGGGAGGGTCAGAAATACAGCCCAGTAGACAGCAAAGAAGGGAGTCCTCGAGAGCAGAACTTTGAGCCGTACATATGGCTGTCACTGGACCAGACGCTGCGGTGAGTTAAAGTGCTCAGTTGCTAACCAAAAGGCTGGAGGCCTGAGTCTACTGGGAGGAGCCTCATAAGAAAGGCCTGGCAATCTACTTCCAAAAAATCAGTTGCTGAAACATCCTATGGGCCACAGTTCTGCTCTGACACACACAGATCACCGTGAGTCTCGAACGACTGAACTTCTTTGTTGTTTTCTGAACTAAGGTGGCCAGAAGTGTATGTCTATACTGATTCATGCGAAGTTGCTAATTGTTTGGCTGGACAGTCAAAAAGACTCGGAAAGAGTAGAAGTCTGGTGAAGAGGTATGTGGATGGATCTCTCATAATGGGCTCAGACTCTGAAGATATTTGTCTCTCACTGAATGTCCCATCTGAAGAAGGTCTCAACAATCAAGCAGACAAAATGGCATGCTCTGTGGATGCCAGTCACCTTTCACTAGCGTTCCCAGTGCTTGCTTGGTGGACCCATAAACAAAGTGGCCGTGGTGCCAGGGACAGAGGCTCTGATCAGCATGGCGTCCCTTACCGTGCCTGGCCTGGCTCTGCCTGGCGTGGACTTCCCTTACCGGGCCTGGCCTGGCTAATGCTCTAGTACCTAATCTGACAACAGCATAGACCATCACTCAACCCAGCTGATTACACTGCAACTCTTCATCATGGAAGGAGGAGAGATTTACCCGCACTGGAACAGACATGTATCTGCGCGTTCCTCTGCACAACTGTCCGTGGATTCACAAAACGTCTTATCCGCTGTCACGGCATTCCATTTGGCCCTGTTTTTTTTCTTTTTTTGAAGGATAGCAACATAGTTCATTTTAGAAAATTTACCACAGATACACATTATGATGGCTTTTCTCTTAGGTATGAACACTGCAGTATTTTTGCATATTGAAATGTTTCCATAAGGACCAAGAATGTCAAAAGATCTTTGATGAGTGCAATTGCTAATAATTCTGGTGTTCCATGCCACAGAATTTAAAGTCTTTATGAATCAGCAGTATAATGTAATACACTTATGAAGAACAAATGTCTCATTATAAGTAGGCAGCATGAATTTATATGTTCTTGTACTTTAATCTTTAGTTTTGGAAATGTAAGCTATGTCCACTATAGCTAAAACAATTAATTGTACAAGACCTGAGATGTTTCCACACTGGCTTTGTTTCTGATCAAAGGAACTCATTTCACAAAAAATGAGACCCTAAAAGCTTCGGGCAAAAATACTGAATTTGTTGTGTATTTTCTTTTACCTGGCTCCACAATCAATGCCCATGAAAACAGCAATCAAGAATCAAATTGCACTGGGCAAATCTCTGCAAAAGAGCTCTTTAAAATGTTGAAAAGCAAAGATACCACCTTGATTTAAGGCTCACCTGATGCAAGTCATGCTATTTTTAAATGCTTCATAGGTATGCAAAAGGTGGACAGTGAATAAGGAAGACAAAAAAGAACTAAAGCCTTGAATTATGGTGTTGGCAAAGACTACTGAATACACCACAGGCTGCCAGAAGAACAAACAAATCCAGCTTGGGAGAAATGCAGCCAGAATGCTTCTTAGCAATGAGGATGGTAAGACTGTGTCTCCTTTACATGTCATCAGGAGGGACCAGTCCCTGGAGAAGGACATCATGCTCGAGAAAGCAGGCTGGTGAAAAGGAGGAAGACTTCCAACAAGACGGAAGTGGCTGCAATGGGCTCAAACACAGTAACAATTGTGGGGATGGCACAGGATGAGGCAGAGTTTCATTCTCTTGTTATGTGCAAGGTTACTACGGGTTGGAACCAACTCGGCAGCACCTAACAACATAACTACCACATGTCACATCACTCAGAAGTGGTGGGCTAACTGGAAGGTGGAATGGCTTAGTGAAGACTGGGTGACAATGCCAGATGGAAGACAACAGCCTGGGTGGTGCTTTGTCTCGGAGGATGCAGTATCTGCTTTGAATGAGAGACCATTCATTATATAACGTTGTCTCCCTTCCAGCCAGAATACACAGGCCTTGGAACCAAGGACTGGAAGCAGAAGGGCTTCCTCCTCCTGTTCTAGCCGCTAATCCACTGACTGCATTTTTGCGTTCTGTTCTGGCACCTTTGAACTTTGATGATTTGGAGGTCATACTAGGAATGCTTCCTTCAGGGACCCAACACTGGTTCCACTGAACTGGAAGATGACATCGCCACCTGACCGTCTTGCATTCTTTATGCCACCAAATCAACAGGAAGAGAAAGGGATTACACCAGCGGCTAGAGTGCCTTATCTCAATTACCAAGGGGAAACTGGGTTGCCACTCCACGAGGAGGCAGAGAGCATTATGTCTGTAACTCACCCTTGTCTTTGACTTCCAGGCCTCAGAGTAAAGGAGGTTGGCCAACCACGAAAACCAAGGCAATGTGGCACTACTGAAGACTCAAGATTCTTGAGAAATGAAGGACTGGATCACTTCTCCAGGTAGAGAATGCTGGACAGCTGAAGGTCTGAGGGCAAGGGAAATACATAATGCACAAAGGAGGTGGGCCGACACAGGTATCCAATAGTACCACATAATGAAGTGTTTATTTTCGCTTTGTTATATGTGTTTGTATTTAATCTATTTACAATTTCCTTTTCTCTCACTTTATATACACTTAAAAGAGGCTAACTTTATGATTGTCTTTAGGTTAACTATTCATCAGAACTGTGACTGAATTTTAGGTGTTACTAACATAGGCATCAAAGAACACAGTAACTGTTGAGACTCGATTTCCCTGTTTGTGAGAAGACAAGACTTGGAACTATATGAAAGAGTGCTACATCTTGCTAGTCAAAACAAGTGGTTTGACAGACGCTGAGATGTTGTTTAAGAAAAAAGCAGCACATACCTAGGTCATGAGTGGCCAGAGGCAGACTGTGCCAGTTATTACTACAGTTCAGGACACTGACTGCAAGCTACCTAGAAAATGATCCTCTCTAACATGAAGTGGATCTGACCAAAGCAGGTCCTGTGGTTTGTCTGGAGGTGGGGATGGTGCCGATTACGTGGGCATGCTGTCATCCCGACTGTGCAACAATGTGTGTTGCTCTCTCTGTGAACTAGCTCAAAGCTCAAATCTTGAAGGGCCAATTGTCTGGAAAAGCAGGAACCCTCTGTACTCTGAGAAAAATCTGATAAAAATTTCAAGAGTTCAGTGTCCAGGTTACGGATTTCTAAGCTCCACAATCTGGGTTTGCTTTTCAAAGAATCACCAGGAGTTGAATAATTTACACCAAAATTGCAGTCCTACTGATTCTTCTTGTTTGTTCCTCAATTAGGAGGAGGCAGTTGTGCCTTCGGAGGACTCTGGTAATAATGCACATGGGGTCTGCTGTTTGAACTTACCATAATAAAGACTAATAAAACTTCACAGTTCAAATAAAAGAACTGCTAACCTAAAAGAACAATATTCTAAATAAATAAACATCAGAAACGTAACTAAGACCTATCTTTTGAAATTGAGTTTTCTAAATCTTTTATTGCTTCAACAGGAGATTGGATGCTAGTGTACTCTTTTTTTTTTTTTTTTTAATTTTTTTTAAAACTCACCTAGCCAACATAATTCAGTACTAATTTGAGTCACTACTTTTATTCTTTATTGTCACATTTTCCAAGTTTGGGCACCCAAACTTGGTAAACATCATGGAGATCTGTACAAACCTATACACTCATACACACATTTAGAGCCTTGACTGCCTCATTAAACTATGTGCTAAGGCTCCTGTTAAAAATAGGTAAAATGGTGAAAAAAGATAAAAATCAAGGAAAACATGAATAAATCCCAATCAACAACTTCCTTGTTAAGGCAGACACTTTTAAAGGAAAAATTCCTTATGTTCCTAAAACTTCCACTAAGCTACACCATCACATATTGAAAAGCAAAATAAATAAACCATAAAAGCCCCTCACACACCTCAATGTGATTTAATGACAAGCTAGCTGAGAACTTCTACCTTCTTGTTTTTATTTCAGGTGACTGTTTTTTAAGGAAGTTAATATTTCAGTGATTAAAATTTGAGGTGTTAATTAAAAATGAATGTCAAGCTGAATCATCGTTAGAGCCTGAAGCAGAATTCGTCAAAAGGTTTGTCTTTAAATCAACCCACAGATCCATCCCAGTGAAATCCAGGCTTTGAGTTCCAAAAGCATCTGCTGTCAGGACACTGAGGCACAGCCACCTCAGAGCACTCGAGGCCGTTTGAGCTGATTTGTCTCGGGAGGAACTTTCCTCTTCTGTGATGATCCAGACCCAAGTTCCTTATTATTCTGGAAAAATGAAACAGCTTCTGGCAGATAGTAACTTTCTATGGGAGGAGGGGATTCCTATAAAAGTAAAGGAAAAACAAATTGGGCTGCTCAATTTTTTAATATTTCAAAATGTGTTAAGTCATCAGGTAATAGATTCTTTTATTCTATTCTGTAACCAGAAAAACTTAAAAAATGGGTAATGCACCTTCATCCCTAGGCTCTTGCCAGACAGACTTCTGTCTTTCCAGGAGTGCTATTCAGTGCATGTCTCACCTACTGAACAGACCGCTGTGAAACAAGCTCTCACTTTTTAATCAGGAAAATGAGTGTATACTTCAGGCTGAGAGAGCTAGTAAAAACACTAATCATGGCCTCATCTGTAAAATATGGACTAACACTACCATCTCACATAATGGTTAACAGCTACCACTTAACTGGTAGGTATTACATTTAGTGCTTTCCACAGAATTTTTATTTAATTTTTATAATAAACATGTAACATAATGTTTTAATTTCCATTTTTCAGATAAAATTGAACAGGTTACACAACATGACCACTGTTATGTAACTGCAGGTGGCAAAGCCAGAATCCATACCCTTCTCCACCTGACTCCAGAATCCTCACCCTTCTCTCCCTTATAACTGTATTCCGGTGTCAAAGATCTTTCCTTCCCCCTTATTGTAAGTACAATAAAAAGTAATTTTCAGGCAGTATAACAAACTAGATAACCTGAAAAAAGAACCATCACAAAATACTGAGTAAGTGCCTTTCTACCTGATGCTTCCATAGATAACAACTACACATTCTGATCATACATTAAAAGTAACTACTTCAATTTATTAGAGAACAAAATCAGGCAAATACTAGAGGTGAACTGACACTTGGAAGAAGGGAATGGTATGGTGTGAACTCCCTTTTCCTTTTTGGTGGTCTTTAGTCTGAGAAGAAGCCCAGTCTGTAGTGTGCAGGCCGACTAAGGCTCTAACAGAAACCCTGCAGTCATAAAGTCTTGAAGAACCACACAGGGTCCAAGACAATGACAGCCAGTGGACGATCAAATGGGAAATCCCAGAAAGGAGAAACAGAGGAGGAATCCTAAATTTTGTGTATCACCTTTGTCCCAATCTTTGCTTGAACCCTAAATTATTAATGTGCAGAGACTTCAAGCTGAAAGAAAAAACGAGCTTCAAGTGGCTGCTCTCCACAGCAGATCACCCAAGGAAACTGCCTGCCAAACAAACAGAATCAAGCAGCCCTTTTTGGAAGAACACAACAGAATCTAGAGTTTCTATTATTTATCATTCATACTGTCCAGGACACAATTCAAAATGATTCCACACATTAAGAAGCAGAACATGACCCATAGTCAAGAAAAGAGAAAAATCAGAATCATTTCAAACAAAATACAACACTTAAGTATAAACTTGATAAAACATATTAGGACTTTTATACTAACATCACAAAATCTAATGAAAGATATCAAGGTTTATCATCATCAAAGCATATGTAAACACACATGCTCTGTTCATGGACTGGAAGACTAAATACAGTGAAGTATCAATTCACCTGTCAACAAAAGTTTCCCTGGGTGGTACAGAGAAGCAATAACCACAAAAAATAGACACATTAGACTTTATAAAAATTTTAAACTTTTGCTCATCAAAACATGGTTAAGAAAATGAGTAAGTAAGCCAGACTCAGCGAAAATACACCAAACTATTGTCTGACAAACAACTACTGGTATCCGAAATATATAAAGAAATTTTACAACTAACTAGTAAAAAGATAAAAAAATTTTTCCAGTGGACAGTTATTTCTTAAAGGGATGCTGAGTTTCTGTATACTGTAAGGAAAACACTACTGGAGACACAGTGGTGACGGACCCACAGCACAGTGAATGTCATTAATGCCACTGAATTGGGCATGTAGAAATGGCTGAAATGGCAAGTGTTTTCTTACATGTGTTTTTTACCATAGTAAAAATTTTTTTTAAAAATGGCCACAGGATCTAAAAAAGTTATAGGAATGGCCAATAAGTACTATAAAAAATGCTCAATGTCACAGTCATCAGGGAAATGCAAATTAAAAGCTACAATGAGATCCCACTATAAACCAGAAATTCACATCGAACCTAAAATTGAAATCACTGCCAACACCAAATGCTGGTGAGGCTATGGAGCAACTCTCTCTTATACTTTCTTGATAGGACTGTAAAATAGTATATAACATTTCAGAAAAGGCCTAGAAGTTGTTTTATTCTGTCTTTTGTTTGTTTGTTAAAGTTTTTTAAAAACTAAACATAAACCTATGTTAAAACCTAGCTATTTTGCTCTTAGATATTTTCCAAGGAGAACTGAAAAAGTATGCCAACAAAAAGGTTTGTGTAAAAATATTCATAGTAGCTTTATTCATAATAGCCCAAACAGGAATGGCCTAGAGTCCATCAATAGGAGAAGAGACAAAAGAATGCCAGTATAGTCACAAGAAGGAATACTAATCAAGAACAAAAAGGAATGAAGTGCTGATACATGCTACAGTTTAGATGAATCTCAAAAAATGCTGAATGTAAGCCTTACACAAAACAGCACGTACTGTAAATCCATTTATCTAAAGTCTTGAAAAAGCAAAGGTAAGGTAACTTTTGGTGGGAAAAATAATCAGAACAATGCTTATCTCCGTGGGAGCGGGGTGGGGAATTACTGAGGAGGAACATGAGGAAACTTTCAGAGGGGATGGTCATGCTCTGCGTTTTGTCAAGGTTTGGGTTGCACAGGTGTATGCATTTGTCAGAATTCAATGAATGGAACCCTTAAGATTTGTGACAAACTTACTTCCTAAGAACCAAAACCAAACCAAACCCATTGCTGCTGAGTTGATTCCAACTCATAGTGACCCTATAGGACAGAGCAGAACTGCTCCATGGAGTTTTCAAGGAGCACCTGGTGGGTCTGAACTGCCAATCTTTTTGGTTAGCAGCACTTAACCACTATACCACTACATAAATAACCAGATTTTAGTTAATGACATGCAAGTTTAAGTACTAGTATCTGCAACTTACTTTGAAATGGATGGATGAGCAAGAGAACAGAAAGATGGACAGATAAAGTGATAAAGTATATTTAAATATTAATTGCTACTCTATGAGGTATGTTGACTATTCATACGATTCATTCAACTTTTATTTTTCCATAATAAAATGCTGAGAAAGAAGGAGCAGGCAGATTTTAAAAAGAAGCAACTTATAAAGTGAATGAAATTTGGAATTCAAGCTCATTGTAGAGAGTTTTGGACATGCATTAAAATATTTTAAGGAAACAGGTATATAACATTAATAATCTTATTAGAAGCAACTACTATTGATAGTCTAGCATATCCACTTTTAGTCTATTTTTTTAAACTCTATTTTTATTCCTTATAAAGTTAAGATCACATTGTCTATAAAACCAAGGTATGTTTGTGTGCTAGTTTTTGTTTAATATCAGGTATCTTCCCATGACTTTACAAAATATTTATGTGACTTTTTAAGACTATATAATTTTTTAACATGGATGTGCTCTTATGTTATTGATTCTTTAGGATATTTTCCAATTTCATTAATGTAACCAGCACTATTTTGCGAACATCGACACTGCTCCATATTTCAACTTATTTCTTCTAGGTAAATGCCAAATGTTAGGACCCTGTCTTCCCTCTTCTGCAATACTTGATGCTGATGTATGTTTAGCTGACTGTACGATTTATCATCAAACAACTTTTCATGGTGTACTTGACGCAAACTGTTTAATTTCTCTAAGCCCAACCCTTCTCATCTGTAAAAATATGAATATTAAAATACTTCCAAGGGTCACTGAATGGGGAAATAAAATATTCCATATATACCCAAACCCAAACCCAATCCAATGCTATCAAGTCAATGCTGACTCATGGAGATCCCACAGGACAGAGTAGAACTGCCCCACAGAGTTTCCAAGAGGCACCTGGAGGATTCAAATTGCTGACCCTTTGGTTAACAGCCACAACACTTAACCACTATGCCACCAGGGTTTCAAATATACCCACTGGCACTGAGTTGACTCCGAAAAGCGATCCTAGGGGATGGAGCAGAACTGCCCGCATGGAGTTGTTTCATATACAGTGCTTGGGATCCGGGTGTTAAGATATTGTTATCCTTGGAACTAACATTCAAGTACTCTTCCACTTCACTTGTCTTTGCATCTCTTCTTTTTCATTATGTTTGAGTTTCTCTGTAATGTGTCCTGTCCATCACTGACTCAAGTGTTTCTGCAAAGTTAATTCTACAAAGCCCATTGTTTTAACTACTAATGCTCACTGAAGGCTGACATAAACATGAGAATGTAGGTGCAAACACTCAGCCCAGCAGAGTACAGTGAATTACTAAGTACTGGCTACTTTCTAGAGAGGCAGCTGTGTATCCACAATGATCAGAAACTCACGGGCAGGATATGGCAGAGTTCTCTACACATGCCCCCCAACCCCTGCTGCCCTCTTCCCTTCAGGGAAAGTCTTAAAAGAGCATGTCTCAGTAAATCAAGCTTTCTCACAAGTTATTCAAGAGCAAAAGAAGAGTTAATACCTGGTTACTAATCTCTAATCAGTATGTCCACTGCTTTATGACAAAGATGTGATGTTTATGTTTTAGGCCTTCTTCCCATTAACTTCTGGGCCCCCGTAAACAAAAGGAACAAAATCCCCAGGCAGGCTGAGGTTTGGCTTCCCCTCATTTATGAACTATGTGGTCTGGTATCCTTTACAGTACGACATTTCTGATCACATATGATGCCCTGTTGATTCCTGATGATATTTCAGGCTCTCCAGAGTCAGAAGACAGGGAAAGTTATCTTTGCTCATTCAAGTCACATGACACAGGCTGACTGTGCACAGGAGGGTAACAAGCAAATCTGACAGACAACAGCATCTAACGTAGCTCTTACCGCATATCAGTGCAGACGGTCAGCAAAGGACCACACGGTAAATGCTTCTCCTTGGACTTCTAGAATCAATTTCTGCTTTCTTTGTGTTTGAACATTTTCAAGGGCACTATCAAGGCTTTTGGAGCACTGCTGGTCCAGTGGTTAAGAGCTCGGTTGCTAACCAAAAGGCCAGCAGTTGGAATCTACCAGCTGTTCCTTGGAAACTCTGTGGGCCAGCTCTACCCTGTCCTGTAGGGTGGCTATGAGCTGGGATCCACCTGATGGCAATAAGGGTTTTACAGACACCTAGACCTGTCTACTCCGTCTGTGATTTTACTTCCAATAAACAAGGATATGTTCATTACTTATAAAAAAAAAAAGAACGAAACTGGAAGGGGGTTCAGTGAAAGAGAAACAGGAGAATAACATACTACGAACAACAAGCCGAGAGCTCTGATGTGCAGTCACTTCTCTAAGTACAACAGCAGACTACTCACTAAGAGGAAGTCAAGCACACACTCCCACCAACCTGCATGAGATAATCAGCAATATATTCTGTCTTTAGACAGTACACATTCTGGGCAGCAGCTTCTGCTACATGAACTCCTGAGTCATCTTGTTTTTGTTTGTTCAAGTCAGAAAAGAGATGTGTGGCTTCTTTAAATAAAGGCAGAGAATGACCAGGTAAGACCTAATAAAAAAGAAAGCAGCATTACAATCAATGTCACAGATTAGTTCACCTTGTACAATATGCATTTATGGATTACCATCTCAAAAAGTACAGAAAATCAAGAACTGACCAAAGGAGACTTAGTCAGAAAATAATCATGTAAAAAATTCAGTAAACAGATTCAATACACACCTTTGCACCTCCTGACTGAAGAAGACGCTTGAATCCTGCTTCTCGGGAATGATCAACATGTAAAATAACTTTCCACCCACTAAATGCTCCCTGCAAATAAAAAAAAAAAAAATGAAATTACTAGGAAAATAATGCAGATAATGCACTCTCTTATCTGTCGATTTAGTTTTATGACAGTGAATCACCATAGAACCATTCCACAGTGCTGTCTCTGACCAGAGCACGCTGAAACACACAGACACTGTATCTGGCACACAGTGGCCACTGGTAATTACTTCTGGAATGAAGGAAAACAATTCAGTAATAGGTAACATTAAAACAAAGCAGCTTGACTTAATGTTTAGTTTTTCACAGTATTTCTCCTTATAACAAATTGAAAGTAGAACATAAACCACAGCTTCTTGGATTAAACAAAGCCGCCATTCTATTTCTTTTGAAAACTGTAAGCCAAAAAAGGCCGAGTGCTGTAAAGGAATCCATGTCATCTCAAGTTACCAAAATATACATTAAAAGAAAAATTCATCATGTAACAGATGTGCTTTTAAATAAAGGTATTAAATTACGAGATCTAGTGGTAGGTCTAATTGTTTTAAACTACTGATGAACACACACAATATTTTTAAGACACAACTGTAAACCCACTGCCATCAAGTCAATTCCAACTCATAGCAACCTCACAGGGTTTCTAAGGAACTAATCTTGACGAAAGCAGACTGCCACATCTTTCTCCTAGAGTGGCTGATGGGTTCAAAGCACCAACCTTTCAGTTAGTGGTTGAGTGCTTAACCACTGCGTCATCAGCGATCTTTTACAACTCAAGTATGATACAAAATCATCTCATTTCTGGAGACAAACTCACAGGTACACTATTAGTGGTGTGATCTGCTGCCTAGGCTTGTAAATAATGAATGATAAATTTCAATTACAGATTAGTAAAATTAAGGATGTAATTCTCCTTTCACAGTCTAAAGTTTACAGATCTCCTCAATTTGATGCATTAACTTCTCTAATGAAATCTGTGGACACTAGGGTAAGAATCCATGAAGCTAGATGCTAAAAAGCTGCTTCGTACGAAATATTCTTTGTAGGAAATATACTATGGGTCACATTTTACACACATAAACTTGTTTTCTAAGAATCACTAGTATGATATACATCTTAGTGTCAATCACAATTCAAATAACTAAGAATCAACATCCATCTTAATTAAGAATAGCCAAACTAAGCATAACCACCAAAGTATAAAGACATGTAGAATTATTCTTATTTGGTCAAACTTAATCGCTTAAAGAAACAGCAGCAATGGCTGAATATCATTTGTACTGTCCACGCACTGGATGGCCAATACCTCAACAATGCCTGCATCTTGTCTCTGCTGGATTTTTTTCCTCCATCTCATTGCTGCAAGTGCTAGTCTCCGCTGCTGTATGCTGATTCCAGTCAAAACATCAAGAATGGAACTACTTCCCCATTCATAGTCTTCTTCCTGGAGAAGGAGTTCAACAACTTCTGAGTTCCTACAATATGGGGAGCTACCATGTTGTACCGAGGCCTCTCTCCTCGAAGAGCCCACAATCTAGTAAGAGGTAAAGCTACCTATGCATTCACTGTTACTGAGAGTACCGAGCATGTTATGACTACAGAGGAAGTGGGGACTGCTCTGGCTACGGAAGAGAGGCTTTTAAGTAGAATTCAGAAAAATACCGTGTACCTTTTCAAGAAACCTAGTGATAACTGTATCTTGGCAACGAGAATATTTAGAAGACTGAGCCTCACCTACTGTATGGCCCGCTTTACAGAGGGACACAAGTCTCAGAGGTGGTATGTACTAATATTAGGCTTGATGACCTGTTGAAAGAAGAGATCCGTAACGGACCCTAATTGAGAAGTTCAAAAACCATATGGTGATTCTACTCTGATGGTCAGTTAAGAAACAGGTACCTCAAGTACTTAGTTTAACATTTAACAGGCTGCAAGGATAGAGTAGCTGGGGCAGGGGGCAGGAGACCATGCTCTTAGAGAAAATCAACGCCAAGTAGCACAACTGGCATTTTGCTAAGAGGGCTCTTTGCACCCCAAATTGGTGAGTGGTGTCTGGGGTCTTAAAAGCTGCCAAGCTGCCACCCGAGGGCACAGCAAATGGTCCCAACTCAGCAGGAACGGATGCTCACAAAGGACCAAAATGACATGGGGTAAAGACAACCCAGAAGATAGACAGACCCACATGAGTGGGTGCCTACACAGACTTGGGACCAGAAGAACCGGATGGTGCCCGGCCACCACCAGTGATAGCCGCAATGGAGCTCACTAAGTTGAGTCTCACTGGCAACACAAGAATAAAAAGGGGTGCACCCTGAGATCTCCACTAAAAGACTGCAATTGACGGTCCAGCAGCTTTGGGGTTCCCTTGAGAGCATGGCCCCTGGCCCTGATGCTGCCCTAGCCCATAAATCATAATGAAGGTCTACTCTTTGGACACAAATGGACTGGACTTGGCGATGGAGAGTGACCATATACTGAATGCATTTTATGGTTCTATGCATCTATAGGATATCATCCTGCTGACCTCTGGCTGGAGGAAGGAGAGTGGGTGGAGAGGAGGGGAAAGGAGACTGTTGGGAGGATGAGACATGTATGGAGCAGACAGGAATAGTGTGCTGTCACCGGACAGGGAGAGCAGTGGAAGCTGCATATAGGTGGGCATGTAAATTTATATGGGAATGTACATTTTCACTCAGTCATAACAAAAAAAGAAAAAGATATATATATATTTAACAGGTTAACAATACAAATAAAAGCCTGCTATGAGATATACTGAAAATTTCCTAACATTAGCAGAGAGTGTTACTTCAATTACCAAAATAAAACAAAACATGAACTGTGGCCACAGTCAAACAGTTTTGAAAAGTGAGTAAAACTGGCCACTAGTAATCTGGTTTTGTGATCTCTTAAAATTTTCTACTTTGTTAATGAGGGCCTTCTAAATATCCTAGTAATTTCAAGCACTTCAACAATCACTGTATGTGCTGGACTCTATAGAAAATGCCTTCCCCGTTCACACAGACACACACCGGCACGAAGCGCCCAGCAGCCCTGCATGCCTCCAGGTAGGAGCGATGAAGCACCCACTTCCCAGCTGCCACTGAGGCCAAGTACTTCTCATTTCGAAGTGGATGTCCCACAACTATGTGCGTACAGCTGGGATCAAAGCACTGCTTCTCTATCACCAATCCACCTTAAGGAGAGAAAAACTGGTTGTACTTTATTGACTCTTAGCTTTTTTGGAGAAAAAAACATACCTAGAAATCATTTATAATTAGAATGCATTCAAGTATCCAAAGCAAAAACCTCAACTAGCAATTAGAATTCTTTTAATTTACATATACATAAAATAATGTTTATTATGAACAGTAGGCAAAAAGGATACAATGAACCCCCATATGCCAGTCACCTAGGGTTTACAGTGATCAAGATTTTGCCAAGCTATTTCAAGGCAAATTTCAGATATTATGTCACTTTACTCCTATGTAGTTCAGTAAGCATCTTTAACATACACAGGAAAAGCTCTTACACAGCCATGATGCCATCACCAGACATGGTATCATATATCTGAAAAATCCTGGCAATCTAAGACTGAATTCTTGTTCATACTTCTGTTGGCCTCAAATTTTCTTGAAGTTGTTTTATTCTAATCAAGATACAAAAAAGAACTAGGATACAAACCAGGACTATACAACTGCAGTTGGTATGTCTAAGACTGTACAACCACTTTTATGATATTCAAAAAAATGGATGTCAGAAAGGGCCATTTGCAGATCAAAAGCAGAAGAAACTTTGTCAGCAAAAATCAGGTCAGTAAACCAGCACAGCAACTTGAGAGGAAAGCACACATACTCTAGGTAATTAAGAAGATAAAGCAGCAGAAGGAAAAAGCAACAGCTGGAACCTCTTCTCAGATATGTGTGTATGAAATCTGGCTTTCAGGACAGATGACAGCATAATTAAATCACAGCTTATACATAAAAACCACGGCTATTGGACCAGGGTCCCTGGCAGACATGGCCCCTGGGCTCACTGTTAGCTCAGAGCTGAAACCACTCCTGAAGCCAACTTGTCGGGCGCAGACTGGACTAGACTGCAATAAAATGATGCTGAGAAAGAGAGTGCTTTTTGATTTTAGTAGATACATGAGAGTAGCTGGGCAGTTTCTATCTAGAGGTGAGATGAGAGGGTGGATGGGGACAGGAGCTGGTTGAACAGACATGGGAAATACAAGGTAGAAACAAAGAGTGTGCTGTCACAGTGCGGGAAGAGGAGCTAGAATTACACAGCAATGTGTATGTCAGTTTTGGTATAACTGACTTGGACTGTAAGCTGTCATTTAAAGCACAATAGAATATTTTTTTTAATTGAAAAAAAGAGAAAAAAATGCACGGCTGTTGGCTTACAGTTTAGAAGTCAAGATGATCAGAATTTAGGCAGTAGTATTCAGGACTTTTTAAGACTATCAGAAAACATTCCAACTCTACTCATGATTTACAGACAACTCTAATAGTAACAGTAACAGCAGCAACACTTACTGAGCACTTGCTGTGTACCAGGGACTACTACATTAGTAACTCAGTTAACAGCGCTCTGGTTAGTAACTCATTTAAACTTTACAGCCCTATGAAGGCAAGTTACTATTAACATTCGTAAGTTACTCCAGAATGAGAGTGACAAAAACATAGTAAGGTAAAATTCCACATTGACATAGCACTCATATTAACATTCACGTCTACATGACAAATGTATTTTGTGCCTCAGTCAACATAATACACTGATTTATTTATGTGAATCCACTGGCCGCAGCTGCTTCATTTACGAAGGGCTGGACACAGTGCCTATTCCAGCATCTGCATTCAGAGACCCTCTACAGTTACATGCTCCCAGTTCCAACACAACCCATATTTATCCGACTCTGCTTCCCATCCTCCTCTAAAGTGTCTCTCAGCTAGCTGCGCCTAGTCTGCCCACACTTGGCCAGAGACACACAGTGTACAGGAAACAAGCACCTGGAGCACCGCACACTGGTGAGATCCAGGGAAAATTTAGCAATTATGCTTTACAGCCCCATCTAACTCACTGGGTGAATGGGAAACAAGGTGTACCACACAACTAATTTCTAACAAACACAGCTTCTCAAGTGTCCAACTGTATCTGACAAAAGTCTTTCTATAATGTTTATCACAGTTTTCTACATCTTTAAAGGACATCAATAACCTATAGTTCTTTCTTGGTGATTCAGCGCCACTGTTTCAAGCAACTATTCTTACTGCTTTCTCTCTTGATGTCAAGCTATCAAACTGAATTCTAATTTTGTTAACTATAGATTACTTTGCCCAATATGGTAGCCATTAGCCACTTACAGCTCTCAAACACCTAAGAACAGCCAGTTCAAAGTGAGATGTGCTATACGTCTACTTTCAGCACCAGGCAGTGCGCTGCACGTGTGTACCTTCAGGACCAGGCAGTGCACCACACGTGTAATTTCAGCACAAGATTTTAAAGGCAGTGTGAAGTGAAATGAACACTACCACTGGTAAGGTTTTATACTGATTACTGTTAAGTAGTATTTTGGAGCACTGAGTTACATTTTAAGATACATGTTTAAAATTAATTTCCCCTGTTCCTTTATACCTTTTCAAACGTGGCTACTAGAAAACTCAAAAGTGCACAGGTGGCTCACATCATACTCCCCTTGGACAGTGCTGCCACAGACACCTTGGCTGCCCTTCTGGCAGGCTGCTTCCAGCAGGATGTCAGACAGAAAGCCTGATAAGTGGAGTGAGAACACTGCTACACAGTAACGTCACCGGTGAAGAGTAAACAACAAGGGGCTGTGGGTCTTCCCTGCAGATTCTCCTAGAATCTAGCAGGGTTGCTAGACTCCTCTCTGGAAGAGATGTTACTGTATCCTTAAGCTCATTAACATGCAATTTTATTTATGTTATAAGCCTGTAGTTTTAATTCTTTTTTGTCAAAAGTTTCATCAATAACAAATGCTTAAAGCAGCATAGGAGATTCTAAAAACCTTAATTACTGGTTTCAACTGAACTCTTTAGTTCCATGACCTGTGACCACGTAAAATCACAGCTCCAATCCTGACTCAATGGACGGCCTTGGCCAAGTTACCTATCTCCTGAAGCACAAGTTTTGCATTAATTAAAGTTACCATGTAGGACTCTTTTGGATTTAAGTGAAATACTGTACCTAGTTTTTCAATGAGATGACAATAATCAATACGCTCTTGAGGATTCAGAGATGACAACTGAAATATGTACTGTTTTTTCAAGTCTTCACGAGTCTCCTCTACTAGTACAACCTGGAAGGGAAAAGTTTCATTGCAGAAAAAATTAACATTAAAAAATTACTTTTACAGAGCCATTTTACTCAGTCTTCTGAGATATCAAACATAGAAACAGTACAATGCCAAAAAATGCCATTTTCAACAGTTGATGAAGCCTTGAAAATTGGTATCAACAACTTTTTAATGCAACATTATTAGCAACAGCCAAAGTCCTATCAGAATCCTAAGGAAGAACCAACCTTTTCTCTAGGGTATGGGGCCACAGGTGGGTTGGCAAGTGGGAAGGCAATACTGGGGGCTTGTGGCGTCGGGATCAGGTGGCTGTCTTTCACTGGAGTATCCAGTTCTTCAGATACCACATGGTGTTTTGAAGCTTTGGTCACAGACAAGTTTCCAGGATCACAGACAGCTGAAGACAATAAAATGCTATAATGTGATACAATCCAAATGTGACTGAGAGTAAACTCTGAGAAATATTGTCCGTCTTAGCCAAGATGAAATTTAACACAAAACTCAAAAGATAAAAAGTACATGCAAAAGAAGTAGCCTGTTTGCAAAGCCTATAAATAAATGCCATTAACTGTTACCTGTGGGCTTCTCACAAACTCATTTTAAAATATCAAGCTTTAAATAAGCCAAGTGCCGTCGAGTCGGATCCGAACCCAATGTAAAATAAACGTTTCTCTACACTTTCAGAAAATCAGTAGTGAGAAATCTGTAGGGCAAGGAAGGCATATACCGTGAAAATGAAAAGTGTAATAGATGATCAAAGATAAAAGATAGGAAATACTGTTTTTAAAATAGTGCTCAAAGGAAAAAGAAAAGAGAGAATTCAGAAGGAAACTCACACAAATGTTAAGAACGTACACAGGTTATGTGTCGAGTTGGCCGCAGAAGACATGTACAAATGAGATGACTGGGAGACAAGTCAAGCGCTAAGTGTATGAACGACACAGAAAGATGAGAAGGATAGAACAATGGAGAGAACCAGTGTAGGGAAAAACAGGGCTAATCCTAAATTTCTATAAATTTAAATATCAAAATACATTTCTTGATTTAAGTACCTCAATTTGTCAGTTCTTTTTCTGACTCTCACGTTCAAACTCAAATCAGAAATACCTAGTAAGTTTCTGTTTGTATGTACAATTCAGAGAACAACAACCTGCTTCTCTTTTTTTCAGAGGTCACCATGTACTCAAGGCAAACAAGTGACTAGGTTTCTTCCTCGTTACCCTGTTCAGCAACTTCTGCATCACGTAGCGGCTCCTGGAAAGGGGAATCCTCCAATTCTTTAATATCCACTTGAAGCTCAGAACACTGAGTGGGACAAACAAGCCACTGCAAATTGCTGGCGAGCCTGGCTCTCTCCTCTCTGGCTGTAGGGTCATCCCAAATGATCTGCTCATTTTGCGAGGGCTCTGTGTTGGTGTCAGGTGCTGTCTGACGAGACTGCCTAAGGAATACAAATCACAACAGTAAGTAATCAGAGAACCTCTTAATCCTACATGTTGCTTCCAACTTATGGAGACTCCATGTGTTTAGGGCCTTCAATGGCTGATTACTTGAAGTAAATCACCAAGTCTTTCATCCACAGTGCTGGGAGGTAGATTCAAATTGCCAATTTTTCAGTCAGTAATTGAGAGCAAACCATATGCACCACTCGAGGATCTTAAATAACAACACAGTCACAACAAAATCCACACTCAAGCTGAGTCCCTACTTAGCCTGTGAGATCTGTGGTTCACTTTTACATGTTTGCTGCCTTCAACTGATGGCACCTCAAACAGCTCACTCCACAGAAGAATGGAAGACAGTCTTCTATTCTCAGTGTATTTATCTACTCTAACAGCATACGATTTAAGGTCTCATTATAATGAGATCTATGCTCATAAATATCTATAAGGAGACAGTTAACAAAATGCCACTGACTCCATCTTCAGATAAAAAGCTGGCTTCATGTAGTTAGCAAATACAAAATTCAGTCAGTGAAAGTCAAGATACAGGTTCTGTAATGCTCATCACTAGCATTTTTCCTTTGTCAAGAAAAAGACAAACTTATATGCTGTTGAGCCAAGTGCTACAGGGCTCACTGCTAAGTATCACTATAATCACCTTCAAAGCATTCCCCTTGGAAAGCTCTGCACCGACCCCAGAGCCTAAGCCACCCTTCAGAGCGATTCTGGAAGTCTTTCTGGGATGGCCATTGCACATGATGGCAAGTTTGCAACCTATTTGTGTAGTTGTCTGTGAGGGAGTTTTTAGCCAGCAAACAAGTAACTACTGGAACACTCTCTCTGGTCACCTGATTTGGTCCCCAGTGACTTTTTTCTTTACCTGAAGACAAAGGAAATATTGAAAGGAAGACATTTTGATGACATTCAGGACATAATGAGTAATATGACAAAAGCTCTGATGGCCATTCCAGAAAGAGTTCCCAAACTGCTTTGAAGTGTGGACTAGGTGCTGGCACTGGTGCATAGCTTCCCAAGGGGAGTACTATTCAGTAATGAGGTATGTAGCACTTTTTCTAGGATGAGTTTGCAAACTTAATTGTCAGACCTCATATGTTTACTACCTAATACTACAGAACAGAGAGCGCACCCTGAATCCATTTCAAATGAGGCAAACCATATTAAAATAATTTCTTAGGGGAGGTAATAAAAAACAATGTATATTGTTTGGACTGAGGAAGGGGGCAGTCTTGTAACATCTGCACTGGTCTTGATATTGTGAAGCTTCTGCTGTGTTTATTTTTAAAGAAAGAAAATGAAGCCTAAAAATCAAATTGGATCAGCAGAACCCTTTTCCTTTCAGTTGCCTTTTTTCTCCAATTGCCTTGTCACTGGCAACACAGACACATACCTGAGTGCCTCGAGGACTCTACTTCGTCCGCTGCGCACCGAGCGAGTGCTGTCCGGGGTTGAAGAAGCACTGTTACAAGCACTTCTCGAAAGAGACGTCCTCTGCCCTTGGGGCCTCACGATCGACGTGGCAGACATTATCTCCTGCAGCTGCTTCTGGAAGCTCTGTCTCATCTCCAAAGTCTGTGTCAGAACTTGAAACAAACACAAATATACCAAATCAAGGTGAGGTTTCTCTCTTTTATTACACTTTACCCACATTAACTAGTTTGTCCAGATTTGGCTAAAAACTTCTCACAGGGCATAGTAATGTATCAAGCACCAAGACTAGGAATACTGTAGAACATAAAGGCAGCCTTTGTGACAGGACCCGTGATGTCCCGCTTCTGGGGCTCCCCGCCTTACTCTGTCCCCTTCTCATGATATGCTCCTCACACTCTCATGTCTGTGGGCCTGACTTTTTCGGATGGTCCGTAACAACACAGACCACAATCTATTTATCTGGGTTTTCTTAAAGACTAAATACTGAAGTAGTTATATAACTACTTATTAGGAACTAGAGTGTGATTAGTTAAACTGGTAAGTCACTGGGAAAGGTGTGGTAGGCAGGATAAGTAATAAAAACAGGAAGTACCAATCTATCAAAAAGAGGATACCTCAAAATATGCAGGGGCTCCCGTGATGCAGAGGCTAAGAGTTTACACGCCAACCAAAAAGGTCAGCTGCTCCTTGGAACCCTTACGGGGCAGATCTACTCTGTCTCAGATGTTCTCTACGAGTTGGAATCGACTCAGCAGTAATGGATTTGTTATATATATGATAGGTTACTGACTGCAGCACTGTTTATCACAGCAAAAACCTAAATGCCTTTCAACAGGACTGGCTACATAAAATAGGGGTATCCAAACTATACTATACAGTTGCCCATGTCACCCCCACCACCCCTGCCAAAAGACTGAAGGAGCTCCTTACATACTGATAGCAAAGGATCTCCGAAAGGTCAGACAAAGATTGAAATCAAGGTTTAGCACGACACATAGAAAGCCAGTAAACCAGTGGCCACCGAGTCAGTTCAGACTCATGGAAACCCCATGTCTGTCAGAATAGAACTATGCTCCCCAGGGTTTTCAGTGGCTGATTTCTGAAACAGACTGTCAAGCCTTTCTTCCAAGGTACCTCTGGGTGCAGGTGAGCTTTCCATCTTTCACTCAGCAGCTGAGACATTACTGTCTACACTACCCAGGTATGCTATCAAGACCGAGATATGGGCCAGCACAGGACGTCTGACAGTTAAGTCCATGAACATCAGTTGTTCTCAGTGTTACAAACTGCACTGCTGAATATCACTATGGTCACCTTCAAAGTCCTCCCCTTGGGAAGATACGTACTGACACAAGTGCCTAGTCCACTCTCAGGGCAATTTGGGAACTCTTTATCTGGAATGGCCATCAGAACTGTCATCGTATTACCCTTGATGTCCTACATGGCATCAAAATGTCTTCCTTTCAATATTTCCTTTATCCTTGGGTGAAGAAAAAAGTCAATGGGGGCCAGATCAGGTGAGTAGGGAGGGTGTTCCCATAGTTACTTTTTCACTCGCTAAAAACTCCCTAACAGACAACCATACAATTAAGTTGCGAACTTGCCAATGGCCATTCCAGGAAGAGTTCCAAAACTGCTCTGAAGGGTGGACGAGGTGCTGGTGTCAGTGTATAGCTTTCCAAGGGGAGTGCTTTGAAGGCGACTGTATTGATACTTAGCAATGGGGCATGTACCACTTAGAACAATAAAGTTCACAGACTTAGTTGTCAGACCTCACACGATAGCTCTGATGGCCATTCCAGACAGAGTTCCAAAATTGCTTTCAAGGGTTGAACTAGGTGCTGGCGTCGGTGCATAGCTTCTCGAGGGGAGTATTTTGAGGTGACCATACAAACTTCCGCAAGGAGGTGTGTAGCACTTTTTCTAGGATGAGTTCATGAACTTAAGTGGCAGGCTTCGTATACAGTGTCCACTGTTCATGTGTTAAAAAGAAATGAGTAGCTTAGGACCTTAGGCTTGCAAGATAAATCAACTAACTGGCATGATACAGTTCATAACATTTCTGTTCCACATGCTAATCTGGCATGCAGTGTCTGGGATTCTGACTGCTTGTGAGCAGCCATCTAAGATACAACTACTGTTCTCCTCTCATCCCGAGTAAGAGAAAGAAGGCAGCTGAAGACAGAGAAGAAGCTAGTCTGTAAGATTAAGTTTACACCACAGCCTCATTTACCCTGAGACAAAAGGTACACGATGGTACCCAGTTACCATCAACCGTCCTGTTCAGGACCACACAATTGATGGATGCTGATAGGATGGGAGAAAAACGCGGAACAGAACTCAAATTCTTAAAAAGTCCTGACTAACTGGACTACTTGTCACTAGAAGACTCCTTGAGACAATCGCCCTGAGAGACTACTTATATTCGGAACCAAAACCACCCTGAGGTCACCTTTTAGCTAAGTAACAAACTGATTCAAAATACAGTACCTGTGAGTCCTGCACACCTTTAAAAACTCATCTGTATGAGATCAGACAGTTAACAAGTACTCTAAACCACAGATGAAAAGGTACTGAAAGGCAATCAACAGGAAAAGTAGATGACTGGGGAGGCGGAGTCCAGATGGCGGACTAAGCCCACGTCTCCTCATATCCCTCTGGAAACCAAGACCTGAACTGATAATCAAACGGAGCCTTCTGGTCACCTAATCAGCCCCAGGACACGGCACAGGGCTGTTACCTGGGACTTCACACCACTCAGCGAAAAAACTCCTCTCTTTCGCTGACTCCCGCTCCTGGCTAGCCCCGGCTCTCACGGAGGGAAGGTAAACGCACCATTTTGACTTTTTTCCCTCTGTCTTGGCTGGCGGGCGGAGCTGGGTCTTGCCTGGCGGCTGGACTCAGACACGCTGCTGGGGGGACAGGCAGGCGAAATTCCCACAGTTTGAGAGCCAGGCTTGGGACTCTGTTAATCTAGCCACTTTGAGCCTGTCGTTTTATATCTGCCTCAGCGGCGTTTGTACGGAGTTCGCAGTCAGTGTGCAGGACGCCATGTGGGATACGGAGATTCTAGCGGGACCTCATTCTTAGCCTGGGAGCCAGCGCCTGCAAACAGGACAGTGCTTCTCCGACAGAAAAGCAGTAATTTACCTAGTGCCACCTGCTTTGGGGGCCCTGCAACAGAATCAGAGGAATCACTACCTCTCGGCACCTTTAGCCCCTCTGTCTGCTGCCTGTGTGGAGGACACCATCTTGGATACGGTGGCCGCAGCTGGACCTAATTCTTAGCTTGGGAGCCAAAGCCTGCCCACAGGAGAGCGCTTTTCTATCAGAAAAGCAGTACTCAACACAGTGTCAGCTAAGGCTAGGCCCTGTCAGCAGGGGCTAACAGGGCAGTAGCATTGCTGTATTCTGAACTAGTCTGTATCATCTGGGGTTGGATATAGTGGCGCTTACTTTGCCAGTTGAGAAGAGGGACCTCTACACCTGAAAACCTAACTGACTTGTGTAGTGGTCAGGTATCTTTTGCTTTACATTTTAAGACAGCCTAGAGAAACATTTGCAGTCCACCCTCACAGTACCTCTTCCAGCCTCTACATACTCACATGGGTTCCAAAAAGCAACATCTGTGGCATACAAGCAATCAGCCATGGCTTCAGAAGGCTCCCAAACAAAGCAACCAAGGAGTTTTCCAGATGAAGAAACTTTTATGAAAGCATCAGAAAGTGAATACAAAATGATTATATACAGAGCCCTCCTAGACCTTATACAAAATGCAGAAGAACAAAATGAAAAATGAAGTAAGATGTTCGATCTGATGGAACACCAGTACTCTGAAATCCAACAGATCAAGAACAAAATCAAAGACATAGAAACTTCAATGCAAAGCCAAGAAAACAGAATGGAACAAGTAGAAAAAAGAATTTCTGACTTGGAAGGCAGTGCTACTGAGGCCAGCATCTACAAGCAGAAATCAGAAAAAAAGTAGATGACTGGAAACCAAACATCCAGAAGAGAACTAATGAGAATGTTAACAGACTGTAAATACTGTAACCAGTGTCACTGAACACCTAGTGTAGTAATTGTCTAATGGGAGACTAATCTGCTGTGCAAATTTTCACCAGAAGAAAAAAAATTATTTAAAAAAAAAAAGTGAGGACTCTAACAGCCTGAGATAAGATCTAGATGGTGCCCAGCTACCACCAAGGAACGTCTTCGCGGAGAACTCAACAGAGAGTATCTGATGGAGCAGGAGAAAAGTAGGGTGCAGAACTCAAATTCTAGTAAAAAGACCAGATTTACTAGTCTGACTCAGTCTGGAGGGACCTTACAGGACATGGCCCCAGACATTGTCAACACAGAACTAAAACCATGCCTGAAGCCAACTTTTCAGACAAAGAATAGACTGGAGTGTGAAACACAAAAACGATACTCACGAAGAGCATGCTTCTTAGTTTAAGTAGATACATGACACTAATTGGGTGGCTCCTGTCTGAGGCAAAATGAGAATGCAGAAAGGGACAGGAGCTGTTGGAATGGACGTGCGAAATCCAGAGTGGAAAGGAGGAATGTGTGGTCCCACAGGGAGCGAGCGCAACTAGGGTCATATAACAATGCGTGTATAAAATTTTATATCCAAAACTAACTTGAGCTGTAGATTTTCACCTAAAGCACAATTAAGAAAACAAAACTACTGGGGAAAGAGAAATGATACATTCATGATTATGCATAAATCCTTCTCTGGAAGAGAATGTAAGGAACAAGTAACACTGGAAAGCTGGGGGATAAGAGTGGGAGAAACTTCATACCTTCTTCTGAACTTTTAAAAGCATGTGAATATATTAAAAATACTGTATTTAGAAAATAATTTTTAGTCACTGAAAAGAATTAATGTGTCTTTCAAAAGATCACCAACTCTACTTGCCTTTAATTACTGTCAGACTAACTGTACAATACTAGTTCCATAAACGTCACAAACTTTACACAATGATTTGTGATTGATTGGCTGCCAAAACCAAACACTGGCAGTTTGAATACCCCTACCCAGGTTACTCTGCTCAAGAAAGGCCTGCCAAAGTGCTTCCCTAATAGTTACAGGCAAGAAAACCTGCATGGGTAGTTCTGCTCTATACCAAATGGGGTCACCAGGAGTTGGGGGCCAGCACAAGACAGCTAACAATAACACACTTAAATGGCTTTTGTGAATGAGGAAAGTGTTACAATTCTTATTTAATGAGAGGCATGGGACCTCGAATCATTCCTCACATGTATGTTTCACTTACACTCAACAGTATAGAAAACAACTATTTTTCCATCTGATATAAAAGACACATTCTGTACGAAAAATATAAACCTGTACGGAATTTTCTGTAACTGAAAATACTTACCTCCTTTAGTATCATTCTTCCCACTTTCCTGTAATGCTGCAGATTCTTTATGATTGATGATCATATTGTCTGTATCCTTTTCATCTAATGGCAAATGATTAGGCTATTGGAGGAGAAAAGTACAAGTTCTCAGAAGAAGCAACGGTCTACAGACTTCACAGCAATACACATTCAGCCGAAGGACCCACCGACAGCTCCACCCACACTGTCTACCTCAGTCCTTGCTGTGCAGTTAGCTGAGAGCAGTCGACTGTTACAGCGTCTGCCGTCCCGCACTGCACTGATGTCCAGGCTCATTTTGGGGTTGTAAGTGTGTGGGTAAAGACATTCCGGAAGGTGCTTGCACTCTTGGGCACACTGCAATACAAGTGTGTTTCACACCAAAAGAAATCTTAGTGAGTAAAAGGAAGATGTTATGCGGAACAAGGACAGTGAATACACTATGTCCTAAGATAACAAAGTTCACATTGTGAATAGTGGTTTACACTGAAAAATTCCACCACACATGAGACAATTAAAATACTCTCACTTTTTTTTAACATCATGTTCATAAATTCTGTATCTCTGCTTCTGTCTTGTCAACCACATTCCAAATATTCAACAACAAAAACAAAACGAAAAAAATGGAAAGAAAGCACCATTCTAAACTGGAGTATGCTAACTTGTCAAACTACTGTCAAGTTTTTATTCATACGATTTTTCAATAAAAGAAAGCAGAGAATAAGTAAGGGGCATCTGTGAAAGACTTATTACTTATTTCAAGAATAAAGATCTTATCTTTTAGGTGCCAAAGAGATGAAAAGTACCTCCATGACCAAGATCTGCAAACTCATTCACACACACTGAATTCTGAAAGGACGTCTGGTATCATTTTTCATTTTACAGAGAAAGGAGGTGAAAAGTATCACTTACTTCTAAAAGCCAGTGCTCTGAAACAATGTGTATTCCTTTATCTTTTACAGATTTATACTCTCGGTTAGTGTCATTTGGTCGTCCCTGATAGAGGAAATGGGTCACTGTTTCATCAAAGTGCCACCTGAAACAGCCAAATCCAAAAATCCAAATAACCAAAAGAAAAACTCATCTTAGTTTCAGACATTCTGAGTCTTCCCTAAACTTTCACAACTATAGTAACAGTAAGCAAAAACATTAAAATGAGACTCCATCTTTCTGTAAAATTTAATACATACACCTCTCGGCATACAAATGCAGAGAATATCTGAAAGGATGTTCTTTAAAATGCTACTTTATTCTCTACAGTTTTCTGAAGTGTTTCAATTGTCTCCTTTATAACATCTACCACTCCACAGTAACAATAAGTGTACTTCAAATTAATAAAAAAGCACTGTTCACTGTATACTTATTCTGTGCCACACACTTTGTATCATTATCCTGGAAACACCGGGACTATTACATTCATTTTACAATACGGGATAGGGAAGCTGAGGGATGTGGTTCAGCAACCTGTTCAAGGGTACTAAGTGAGAGAACCACTTCTTAGTTATTATGCTATTATCCTGATTCTTTCTATTCAGTATTTTCCTAGCCCAAGAAAATACCTTAAGAAATATAAAAACATCATCTTTTAAAAGATTTATAACAAAGACAAAAGGAAGTAGAAAATTGTTAATTCTAAATATAATCACTAAAATAAATAAAGCTTTCTCCTTATGGATACTTAATGTGATTCCCATCTTCTGAATAATAAATGTCTCTGGACCTTTTAAATAATCAAGTTAAGTAAATTAAGATATATTTCTTCTTAAATTGTATTATCAACATCTCTATTTCCATGTGCTATGGTATCCTTAAAAATAACAGTAAAAAATACCTAGCCTGATTTAGTTAGTACTTCTAATAATTGGCTCTATTTCTACTGTTAAGATAAAACAATAAACAACTTATTGAGATATTAAGAAAAACAGGAGTATTTTTGCCTGAATCACCTGGATCACTGATAAACTCTCCTGTGTTAATACTGACACTGAATCTTTACTCCTCAGAGGCCCTTTTAAGAAGGCAAATGGTCTATATCAGACTATCAGGGCCAGCAAATGTCTTTTTAAGGGGCCAGATGGTAAATACCTTAGGATCTTCAGGCCAAAAAGTCCGTCACTACTAAATCTTTATCTTTTTGTATATAAGCAGCCACAGACGGCAGGTAAATGAACAGCTGTATCTGTGTTTCAATAAAACTTTATTTACAAGAACACATGGCTTCACGTAGTCTGCAGACTCATGCTCTAGATCAGTGTCTTCAGCAAAAACTGTTACTTCACCTTAGCGGGCATTCTGGAAATTTGTGAGAGTGTTTTAGTTGTTAGAATAATATGTGTGTATGTGTGGGTGGGAGGGGGTGCTACTATTGCTTTGTGGGTACGGTCCAGGAGTGTCAGAAATTCCAGAGAACAGCCACACTACAAAATAATTATCTCATACCCTGAGCCAAGTCAAGTGCTGTCGGAAGGATTTTCTAGTATCTTCACAGAAATCCACTGAGGTCAAAAAACTTAGTACTTTTTACCTACAGGAGTCTGGGTCTTGTTTTACACATAAACACAAGTTATTTTATGCAGTTTTAATATACACCGATATTTCAGCAATGCAGCTATTGTATGTATCAATGGAAGACTGTACTTTGCTTATTTGGAACTTTTTAAAATCACATGACCAGCTGAAACACAGCCCAGGTATCTGAGTCTCTGCATCGTCTGAGCCCTGTGACTGCTGCATCTGAGAAGACTTTGCATATATATATATACACATACACATCTGACTACTCAATTGTCTTCTAGCGTCCTCAAGCTCAGGCATTTACATACTAAACCTAAGTTCCTATTATTACTATGGGCTTTCTATTTCTTCTGTGTATCAAACAGCACTATGCTGACTTATTTTTTTAAGATTATAAACATAAAGCCATGGTAGGTTATAATATTTATGAATTTCACGTCAGTACAGACAATTTTATAAAAATATTTGTAATAAAAACAGGATGTCACTGTCTGATGTTTTAACTGTCTGAGGACAGGACAGAGCATTAGGTAATCTGTTCAGGAGAGTCTGGTCCTAGCTCATGGAAGAACAGTAAATAATTTGGTACAGCTTCACCTGCGAACTGATTATAATGTGAATACATAAATGTTGTAACCTCTGCACATTAAAAGCTCTTCCCTGCCATCCACTGCCAAGGACAAGCAATCTGCTGCAGAAAGATTTACTGCAAACTTTAATGCAACTGAAAGGTTCAAGTCCAGTATAGTCTTCTTGCACTTCCTTGTAGAGATTTTGCAATATATCCCTTTACTATATTAAGCAACTCGGCACTTTTAAATTTTATGAAAACCAAGTCACATGTGTTTTCTTTTGTGTTATATCGTCCGTATTGAAAAAGAACATGCATAGGAGAATTCAATTTTAACAAACAGTATATATACCCTCACATGGTTATTGAAAGAATAATGCTTGGCCAATATAAGTGCTTGACTGGTAATATAATAAAGGATAATTATATAACAGGAACCCTGGTTTCTCAGAGGTTAAGCACTCAGCTGCTAACTGAGAGGCTGAAAGGCTGCTCCCAGGTAGAAAGATGAGGCAGTCTGCTTCCATGAAAATTTAGTCTGGAAATCCCGTGGGGCAGTTCTACTCCGTCCTATAGAGTTACTATGACTCAGAAAGGGCTTGGTTTGGGTATACGTAACAAGTAATATAAGTAATAAGCAGCCACAATAAATAATAAAGCTGCACTATTTTACCACATGTTAAATGCTAAATTACTTGTAACTATTATACATACATTTTATTATTTTTAATTTTATTTTTTTTATTAATTACAGTAAAAGAATAGAATTCCTAACATCAATTATCTCATCTATGATAAACCTTCAGCCCCCCACCCACCCATGTAGCCAACACAGTCATTTTCTTCTGTGTATAATTCTCTTGTTAAGTCCTTATAACAGGGGTCTCAAAAATTGGTCCTTTTGTTACTGATTGATTTTACTCAGCATGATCTCTTCCAAATGAGACCATGTTATGTTTTCTAAAACTGTCATTATTTTTTATCATAGCATAGTGTTCCACTGAGTATATGTACCACACCCACAGTTTGCTTATCCATTCACCTATGTGTGAATACCAATTTCAACTTATCGAACAGAAAGCTAACACAACAGGACTTAGAAAAGGGGAAGATGAAGTCAATCACACTCCTTATACTTGTTCAGCACATTCAAAACCAACTGTCACTCTAGCTATGACTGGTTACACTTAAGTCAGCAAGCAGGCTAGCCCTGCAGACAGCAGGCAAGGAGAGTTAACTCAGGGCTAGCTGGAACCGGCAAGAGGCTCACCACTGAAGATGATGCTATCTGTGCTAGAAGTTCTCTCTCGTTTAGCCTGCCAGGTTGAGGATAGATTTGATAATCCACATCTCCAAGGTAGTAAAACTGATAGGAATTAAAACATCCTCAAAAAGGCCATCATATTTAGGCAATGTCAGAAAGGTACTCTGTACTATTCACAGCTCATATGAAAACCACTGAGGTAAAAAGATGCTTAACCTCAGACCCAGCCAAACCCCATGAAGGCAAGGATTCTTTTAGACTGTGCTGCTCATTCATGGGAAACCCTGGATACATAGTGGTTAAGTGCTAAGGCTGCTAATCAAAAGGCTGGCAGTTTAAATCTTGGAAACTCTGTGGGGTGGTTCTACTGTGTCCTATAGGGTCGCTGTGAGTAGAATAGACTCGATGGTTCGTTCATGGATTCCAATTTTTTAAATTAACGTGTGGCACAAACCAGGAACTCAAATGTCCATTAAAAATACCCTGAAAAATACAATTAAAAGTAACTTGATGTATGAGAGGGCACTTATAAAGGACATGGTAAATTACAAATCATACTGGATAGAGTTCACAGCAAATGACACTAAAAGGCACAACAAATGTTTCCTTGTAGATGGTCACTAGAGCTTTAGGTTTCGCTATTATTTAGAACAGACCACCATCAAACAGATATATTTGCCAACTACCTGTAATCTGCTCCTAGAGAGGCTGCAATCCCATTTAGCTCACTCTGCTTCTTGCTGAGTTTTTTACTAACATATATCACTACTTTGTGAAGTGGCTTCGGAGCTTCTTCCTGTAAGTGGAAAATAAAAACACCCACCATTAGTGGTTGAAATGTTTTACTTTCTTTATACCCTTTTAAGAAAAGACCTAATTCTACCTTTTCAGAGTGGGCATCCTTCAGCTGAGGACTGGCAGAGAGAGCAACAGCATTTCGAGAGCTATTTGCCAAAGCCAGTTTCAAGTTTTTGACAATGACTTCTGAGAGTGGGGTACTCAGTCGTCTTCTCTGTTGGCTGAGACCTTGTGGAGTTTTCAAGACTGCAAGTGCATCCTATATGTACAGAGGGAGGGAGGAAGAAGGAACAGGCAGGAGGCAGTGATGAGGGTAGGGAAAGAAGAAGAGGGTGGGTGAGATGAGAGGAGTGCCCCTCAAGGCTAACTGAAACTACAGCTTTAACTTCCTCTACTTTTATTTCCCTCAAGGCAACAAAAAACAATCCAACATAATCTCTACTGCTCATATTATGATGGGAACCCTGGTGGTGTAATGGTTAAGTGCTATGCCTGCGAACCAAAAGGTTGGCAGTTCAAATCCCCTACGCACTCCTTGGAAACTCCATGGAGCAGTTCTACTTTGTCCTACAGAGTTGCTGAGTCAGGATCAACTTGTCAGCACTGTGTTCGGGTTTTTTTTTTTTTTGGTATACCTTATGACGGAAAGAACAAAACTCTACTTTTGAGCAAACTGGTTCAAAGATTAAAAAGCTTACGTTTTTACCACTGCTTACTGTATTTACCATGTAGCCACCAAAATGTGTTTCACCAGTGCCTAGCTGATGAACACTTACGTTAATAACCGTTTGCTAATACAATGATGTGAGGAATAACCTTTTACACAGTATTTCACAAATGCAGACAGGAACCATTTCAGTAAAATGTGTATACCAACACTGATAACTCTGACAAGCAAAGTATGAGAGTATGCTTGATGGCAGGAGTAATGGGTAGCGAGATTTTCTGGGCAGGGAGCAACCCGCTCCTTCAAAAAATATATCTGTATGTTTTAATTTTCCATTCTCTTATGAGTTAAAATCTATATGCATGTATACTTTCTTGTGACAACTACCTGTTCCTACTTCTTCACTGGGTTATCAGTCTCTTTCACTCACATGAGCAGATTTTTAAAACTAAAAGCAAACCCAGTGCTGTTGAGTTGATTCCAACTCATAGCAACACTATAGGTCAGAGCAGAACTGCCCCACTGAGTTTCCAAGGAGTGCCGGGCAGATCTGAACTGCTGCCCTTCTGGTTAGCAGAGTAGCACTCAACCACTATATTTTACATTTATCTTTATTTGTATACACTGAGTGTGATACAAAACCCACCAATTTCTTCCTGACTTGCCATGTGTCACGTTTTTACTATGCAGAATTTTATAATGTTATGAAATTCATTAACCTTTTATTTCCTCTGGGGAGCATGTTGTTAGTTAGAAAGGCCTTCCTCAACCCTGCAATTATTAAAAACAAACAAACAAACTTATCTCCTTTTCCACAATTTTTCTGGCTTCATTTCTTATATTTAATTATCTGATCATCTGAAATTTTATTCTGAGGTTTAATCCCAACATTTTCAACATGGCAGCCCTCTCTGAGCATCCTTTGCTGTGAGACGGCTGCTGGCAATCGTGCTGCTTTTAATGTGTGTTGCTCCTTATAGTCCTGCTAATAATCACACTCTAAAAATCTCACCACAGTCCTTCCTCCTGAAAGCCCTTGTGGCAAGCTGGTGGTTAAGAGCTTAGGCTGCTAGTCAAAAGGTGAGCAGTTGGAATCCACCAGCTGCTCCTCGGAAACCCTAGGGGATAGTTCTATTCTGTCCTACAGGATCACTGAGTCAAAACTGACTCAGTAGCAAACAGCAACAATGCAGGAGATCAGATTAGCGGCAGGAGTATGGCGAACACCACATATTCAAAGAGGTGCTTCTGAGACAGCTCTGAGACAGCAGTCTGTTTCTCACTTTGGTCAAAACACCACAGGCAACAGATTTGGTTGCTATGCAACATGTATATGGCCCTTGTTGACAATGGCAATTACCAAGCCATTCTCAGTTGGTTCAAAGGCCTTACTAGGACTCAGTAACATGGCTCTACCTGCAAACTTCTCCTGAAAATGTACCACTACAAACATAAAGACTGATGCAAGATTTGGTGCTTTATCTTCATAAACTATAAAACTGTGAACTCAGGGCCCATTTCCTATAAGTCTTACTTTCACATCAAAGGATGGCTTGAAGAGTTTGTCTTTGGACAGAAATTTGGATGGCGTATCCAGGTGTAGTGAGGGCTCCTTCTGCAGTGGCTGTGCTGTGGTCTGGGCGTCTGATACCTGCCCAGTGTGCTGTGAGATCACGGCATGAAAAGCTTTACTCTGAAACCGGTTCAAGTCTAACGGTGTGACAGCTGTTGTCCTGGGTGTCCCCGGGTGTGCCTCGGGACGCTCTGCAGCTGGTTTTAGATCCACTCCGTGAGTTCTCTCTGCTTCCACCCTTTGTCCTAGAGAGTTAAAGTCAAAAGAAACAATACATGAGCCACTAATGTCCTTTCTCTTCCCTTCTAAAGAAGTACGTATGAATTAATTGTTTAATCTTTGTGCTGTTACTTTTCAAGTTAATTTTCAAGTACATTTTAAACCAAAGTTACCTTCTTTCTAAGAAGCACAGTGGGTGACATGTTAAAATGTAAGCTGACTGAGACAAGCATATTACTGGACAAGTAATTAATGAAAATAGATTCGTGTTTCTTCTTGTTGTTGTATTTTATAATAGTCTCAGAATTTTCCAAAATTACATAAATGTCATCCAAAACAATGGTAGAGTAAAAAGAAAACCACAATTATGTGCACTCAGAGTTAACAAATATAGTCTGAAAATACAGACGTTTGGAAAGTCCCTAAGGAAACTTTAATATCACTTTTGCCTCAGTCATACAATTTCCAATGTATATGAGTAAATACATGATGGTTCTGAGACCTGTTCCCAAGCTGCTGCTGGTTCCTGAAAAGTCCCTAAGGATGGCATCACCTTACAAAAGCGGTTACTGTTTCCTCCCATTCCTGCCTCCACCTCTTTTCAGTAAGTGACAAAAAGCATTTATTGGACGGTTACTCCATACCAGGCCTAAGGCTAGATGCTGGGTATTGCACAAGATAAGCATGTGCCCTTCCTTCATAGAGACTGTAATTTTACCAGGAAGACACAAAAGTAAACCCACATTTTGACACTGGGATGAAGCCTACAAGAGGTGTTGTGAGAAATCAGAAAACCCTGGTGCTGCGGTGATGAAGCGCTACGGCTGCAAACCAAACGGTTGGTAGTTCAAACCCACCAGGTGCTCCTTGAAGACTCTATAGGGCAGTACTACTCTGTCCTACGGGGTCACTATGAGTCAAAACTGACTTGACAGCAATCGACTTTACTTTCTTTAAGTGAGAAAGTGCCATAAAAGGCCATATTTGGTGAGTCAAAGAAGCTTAAAAAAAAAAAAGTGCAAAAACCCAAGGGGACGAGGAAAGGTAAGCACAGTAATTAGATAGCAAGTGTATGCCACAGGAGGCCTCAACAGTTCATGGGATCCAGGCTGACATTCTTAGAATGCAAACACAGAGGACCTAGAATGTTTCTATTTTTTTGTACCACAGTTGACAGTAACAAGTGTGCCATGTACGCGCCTTTTTGCACTCAGTAACATAATCCCAACCGTGGCTCAATGAACCAAAAGTGTTGCACCTAAAGTGAAAAGCAGACATCAATGATTTTTCCTAAAAAACAAGCTTTAGCACATTTCTATCTCAGAAATCATCCAACTGTAAGAATACACATAAAAGAACAAACAGAGTCACTAACCTTCAGGTAGATTTTCTATCAGAAACTGGTGTTCATCTGCTCTCTTTCCCGTTCTAGCACTCTGCAACAGCCAATCTATAGTGACTGCTGGTAAGTTCCACTTCTTAGCAGCCTCATATTTAGAACCTCCTATGTGTTTCAGTACAAGATGTGTACCTCCTAACACGCCTTTCTTTGCATTGGCTTTGCGAACAAAGTGTTCTTGAACCCTAAAGTTTTTATTTAAAGAAAAGCAAATGGTCATATACACAATAAGCCAGCAAACTAAAAAGAAGTTTTTACACAGTATGTCATACACAACGTGGCTAGAGTTCATGTAAATATAACACAAATTTATTTCCTAAATACTCCAGTGTAAAATACATTGTTAAAATTAAGCTTTTTATAAACCAGAAGCAAATAAAACTAGGCTGTCACAGAATAGATAGAAAAATTATATCCTTAATCAATCATTACCCACCTACTCTTGTCCTTTCCTCCCTGCAAAGAGGCACGGAGCACTAAGGGGAGCAAAGAAAGACTACAAAAACCAACACATTATATCCTCCAGCCTCCTACAATTTTTCAAGGCATTTTCACATATAATCTCATTTGATCCTTTCAATATTTTTGAAGACTCGAAAAAAGACACAAGAGATTAAGTGACCTGCTCATGCTCACAGTATACTAAACTCGGAGAATAAAAGACATAAACAGAATTCATTTTCGTTTCTTACTTACTGATAATATTTTTTTATCCCAAAGTTGGAATTAATTACTTCTTCAAATTTTAGTTTCTCTTAGTGGGAAATGGTGTTTCAAGATCACAATCTGGGCAGTCGCACTGCCTGTACTATTTAGAATGACACTTACATTCGGTTTTAATTTCCTCTTTCAACTGTTATTAAAATCCACTCTAAAAGGTCCAGTTGTCTTTTTGTTTTCGTTTTTTAGTATTTCTTTTGTTTCACATTGTGATCAGAAAATATGGTCTGCAGTCTCGGTTTTTAGGAATTTACTGAGATGTCCTTCCTGGCCATGTTTTTTTGTAGGCATTACATGCACAGGTTTTTGAAAAGACACGTTTACTGTATCAGAGTAGATACCTGCTTAATTACACCCTTCCTTGTTTGCTGCCGATCAGACTTGTTATGAAGGATGAGAGAATTAAAGCCTCCTGTAAGTCTACTACGTTTCCTTTGATTCTTCTTTATACCTACAGTGCTTTTGCTTTATAAACAATAACATTCTGTTGGGTTCACAGGTATTTCATCTTCAGCATGAACAGTATTCTTTATCTTCATTTACACTGCTTATTTTTGTTAATATTTTACTTCATTTCAAACTTGTGATGTCACAGCCTCTAACAGACTGAGTCCGATACAATGAGATGGTACCCAGCTACCACCAGTGACTGCTGTGACAGGGATTACAACAGACAGCCCCACGCAGAGCTAGAGAAAAATGTAGAGCACAATTCTAATTCATCAAAGACGACCACACTTACTGGCCTGACAAAGAATGGAGAAACTCCAAGACTACAGCCTCTGGACACCCTTTTACTTTAGTAATGAAGTCACTCCTGAGGTTCACGCTTCAGCCAAAGATTACGCCCACAAAAGGAGACTAAAGGGGCACATCAGTCCAGGGTGAAGAAGCAGAAGTCAGGGAGGGGCCAGAAAGGTGCTAACAGAAGGCCAGGAAGGGAGTGTCAACATGTCACATGGTTGTTAACCAACATCATAAAACAGTTATGTGTACTAACTGTTTAATGAGAAACAAACTAGTTTGCTCTGTAAATCTTCATCTAAAGTACAACTAAAAAAAAAAGCCTGATGTTAAAATCCCAACCCTCCTTGTTTCCATTTTCTTGATGTATCTTTGCCCATCTTCCTCCTCCCCCTCCCCACTAAACTTTCTGAATCACTTTGTTCTAGGTATGCCTCTTGTTTATAAGCAGACTTGTTTTCCTCTACGATCTCATTCAAGTGTTTTCCTTTTAATATGAAAAAGTTTAGCTCATTTATTATTGCTATAATCCTTGTCCACATTTCATTACTCCTGTTTAACGTTTGCAGTTCTCTCTGAAAACCAAAGGAACGAGGAATTTATAACAAGAAAGAACAGATCATCCATATGATGCATATGAGAGAATACTGCTTAGAGAAGTTACTTTCAATAATGGCTCATGAATCAGTATTAAATACTCCCTTCATTAATGGTTAAAAAGTTAAACACTAACATGTATAGCCCTAAAGTTTTACCAGGCATTTACCTAGTTGTATCCTCCCTTCTGCCACACTGAAACATCACAGGTATACCATACACAATCCATAAATAAAGACATCCAATCAAATTCAAATTTGAATGTCCTCCCAGTAACTCAAAAAAAACAAACAAAGGTACACCAGAACAGCAGATGTACTAAAAACATGACATACTTTGCTCCGAGGTAATTTGCTAAGAATACCAAAGACTCTTTTTCTGCTCCAACAAACTGGCTGAAAGAAATAACACAATCTTCTAAGGGAGTTGTTCCTGTCATTACTGGGACTGGCATGAAGACTGGGTTGGACTTTGGGTCAATTAAAGTCTGATAGTCTATACAAGCAACCTTTAAAAACAAGAGAAATATATTAATGACTTGAAATAAGCCGCCAGAGATTAATATTGGTTCAGTTACAGTAATAAGCAGTAATTTTACAAAACAATTTTACTTTCATAGAAAATTACAAACGCTTATTCCCAATACATTTCAAATGAAATATTCAAATAAATAGATACACATTAATTTCTTACATTAACACATTAAAATAATTTAAATTTATCATCTACTTATCACTGAAGAGAGACCCCGGTGACCCAGTAGCTAAGAACCACAGCTGCTAATCAAAAGAGGACAGTTCCAATCCACCCAGGTGCCCCCTGGAAACCACATGAGACAGTTCTACTCTGTCACATAGGGTCACTGTGAGTCAGGATCGACTCAGTGGCACAGGTTTAGCTTCTGGTTTTGGTTATCATTAAATATTGCTTTAAATTTAATTTTGGTCAAGATATGACTTTATAATTTTTTTCTCTTGATTTCTGGAAAGCTAGTAAAAGGTCAACAGTAGAGGAATCAATGATAAGATGACCAGGAGATAATACAAACGAACATGTTCTGATGGTGTGAAAACAGGGAAGACTCAAATGACACCAGATGACCAGAAGTGACTGTCAAAAGAATCTTGCTCCTGTGACCCTGGGAATGGCTATTCTATCAGAATTGGGACAAAGCTCCTTGACATACGCATACTTTAGAATTTCCCCTGCTAAAAGGTAAAACCAGACAGTGCCTAAACCTTACCGTGTCAAAGGTGAAACGCCTAGGAAATAAACATTGATGCTCTGGACACCCAGGCACCCTTCGACAGTACATTTTAAATGCTACGATGTCTTCTTACCAGCCATGTGTTTGTCACAACTTCGCCCACGGTGGCTTCGACTTCACACCCCAGCAGAGGAACCACAGCATAATCGGCAACAACTCTGCTCTTAAGGGACACAATTTTTCCTGCATTTTCTCTTATGATACTTTCAACAATAATTCCATTTTCACTAGTAAAACCCAAAATAAGGAAACTCTTTCGGCTAAACAAGCCTTCTGTAGTATTTACAGAAGTGTCAGGGAGGTAATCACTGACAAAAGGCTGGTTTTCTTCTTGCACAGACATATGCGTGGAATCATTTAAGCATTTCACTTCAGACTTCTCGGCCTCAGACTTCTTAGTTTCAACTGAGAGAGAGAAAGAGAGAAAAGATGTTTTCTAGTGACAGATAAACTGTAGTTAAAGTTTATTTTTTAGCAAGGATATTAACATAACCTGAATTCTGCAAATTGTGCCCACACTTAAAAATCCAAGGTTTTATATGTACAAAATGAGTAAAAAATGTGAACATACCCCATCTTATGGGTTATCATGTACTACCATCTTTCATTAGTCAAGATAACAGCGATCATGTTCTTGTTCTTACCAAACCAAACCAAATCAAACCAAACCTGTTGTCAAGCCAATTCCAACTCACAGTGACTCTACAGGACAGAGTAGAATGGCTCCGTATCGTTTCTGAAGAACAGCTAGTAGATCTGACCTGCCTATCTTTTGGTTAGCAGATGCAGTACTGAACCATTATGTCACCAGTGCTCCACTAGAAACCATACCAAACCACTGCCAATGAGTGAATTCTGACTCACACTGACCCTATGGGACCAAGCAGAACTGTCCCATAGTGTTTCCGAGGAACGCCTGGTGGACGTCAACTGTCAACTTTTTGGCTAGCATAGTACTTAATCACTAGGCCGCCAGTTTTCAAGAAACCATAAGGGGCTGAAAATAATGAATGCACCAATAACACCATGGGGCTATCTTAGAACTGAAAAACTGAGAAAACACCAGTAAAGGAAAGGAGAAATAACAGGGCTAAGGAGTGCCAACTGTTCATATCATCCCAAACTCAAACATAAATTAAGCAATGGTTGGAAACAAAACATCCAATCAGGGCTGCCTGGGCGAAGACAGAGGAGGATGGTAGAAGGTTCTGAGTCTTGCCAGCTCAGTAAAAAAGTTAAAATCAAATTTTAAGGGAAGAGGTTAGTACTACTTAAAATACACAAAATCCAGCAGAAACCATACTAGGCTACTAAAATACTTCTCTACGACTGCAAACACCAACTACTCCTTACCCACTGCTGAGTCATTGTTCATGTACTGGGAGAGCAGATCTTCATCAGCTTGCTCGTGTTTTTCAATAGATGTCAAGTCCTGCTTAGAAAAGCTGCCACTATTCTTTTTTAAAACAGCTACTTTACTTTCAGGTTGATCTGAAACTGGAATTTCCACTGGCTGGTAGTCGGCATGGATATATGGTTCTTCAGGAAGCATACAACCTTTACTGAAACAGTCCAGCAACCACTTTGCTCCCACTACATGAGGCCTACAAAAACAATACACAGCAACAGATTACCTTCATCTACAAAGACCATTATCCTCCTTGCCATGCAGCTTCCAGAACTGAATGAATATGCAATTTTATGAAAAATCATTCTATAGTAAAAATTGCTTTGAATTAAAAACAGACAAAACCTGTGGGCTGATTTCCTCCAAAACTGCTTCAATTCATCATGATAATCTCCCACAATAACATGCGTTACGTCTTCGTTGAGCTGATTAAAACGCACTCCACCTCCACTGTTAATAAGCCTTCTCAGTTTATCTAGCTTTCTGCCACTAAAGCCACAGAGGTATATCTGCAAAGAAAGAAAATATTTACTTTGAAAGATTAATATACTTCAGATGCTTTCTTTTCTCTCAATAGTCACACATTTATTAAAAATATATATCTAAATCCACTGTGTGTTAGACAGTTAGTCTTCACATTCTGAGATGCATTAAGAAGTAAAAAGCATGTTCTGAAACTTTGATTTTTGCAACCACAAAGCACACCGTATTTCATAGTAGATACCTGCTTAAGTATTTTGTGGCTTTAAATATAATCAAAGCCAAAAATCCAGCACTTGGTGACAACTGTCAGTAAGTGCAATTTAGTCGGCTCTGACTCCCCGTGAGTCAGAGGTCCTGCATCACCCTCACAATCCTGAGAGCACTGTTGCAGCCACTGTGTCAATCTACCTTGTTGAGGGTCTCAAAATGAAGGTTTCTTAAACTGTGATAGCCTTATTACTTACTAATATTAAAGTAGTTACAGAAATTCAAGTGAATTCAGAAAACCTATTTAAATCCTTGCTCAGCTGACTATGATTAGCTGTAAACTGAAATCTCTTTTCCACAACAGAGTATGTTAAACAAGAAAATTTAAGTCAAAGAGCTGAGTACAATGCTTTGAAGATAATACATATGCAATACTTCATTTTATTGTTTACTATCAGGATATGTATATTTAAACAACTTTAAGCTATACAAGAAATCCTGTAAAGACTATTTTACATCAAGTATCTTTAAAAATATTTCATAAGAAAGCTATTCCTAGCTCCATCTGAAACCTAAACTGAGTCATTTCCATTGCAAGAATGTATTTTTACAGAAGAATCACACACTTTATGTAACAAAAATTAAATGTTGTATCCAGAAATAGCATAATCCTCCCCAGCCCCCAAGAAATTAAGCAAGTCCTTTTCTGTTGTGATAATAAGCTGGTAAGTTTTAAGAGTATAGAAAGCTACGGTCATTTTCCCAATTTCTTAATGATAAAATAGGGCTAAATACTAGCTACTCTTTGAGACTGGATGCACAGCCTATTCATTTTACAAACACGAATACACGCTGCACACTGGCTCCTCAGTTACCAACTCGGTTAGGTTCCAAAGACCAGGCCATTATGCAAAAATCAGCCTTTTGTGAAAACGGAGGATGGCCACATCAGAGCACACAAAGTGGAGCATGGCTGTGCCACTACCTTAAGTGCCAAATTACATAATTATAAACATGTTAAACCAAACCACTGAGAACCACGGACCAGCCAGGCTGACACATAAATTTAACCATCACAGGCAGCATGACTCTCACCTCCCACCTCGACATTCACTACTGCCAGATGCATGCTGTTAATAAGAAAATAGTCTGATGGTAGACCTTCTGCTACTGGTGTACACATAAAATGTCAGTTAATAAGACAACAGGTAAGCGAGGAGCAGGTGTAATGCGGATGCATTCTAAATCTGGAAATGTACGACATATGATGTTTTCATCAAGAAACTTAGATTATTAATATGTTAAAAAATGAAATAACCCAAGACATGTTAATAAAAAGTGGTCAGTCTAATTGTTAGGAATACAGACTCTGAATAAAAACAGGCTTGGAGGGAATATCTGTGTGATCTCAAACAAGAATTTTACTCCTTTAAGTCTCAGTCTTGGGGTAATACACAGTTTAGAGTTATTTGTGGGAACTAAATGACATTAAATACAACACATTAATCTATGTGAAACAATTAATAATTACCCCAGCATCTAGCACACTGTAAGTACTAAATGAAAATCCAATGAAGTAATTCTCAAACTAAGGGCTCTTAAAGCACGGTGACTGGAGAGACTCGAGTAGCTGGGAAGGTTCAGAGAAGATGTGAAAACTGAAATGAACTCTGAAGGATGGCAGATGGAAGCACAGACCAGGCAGAGACCCTGACAGTCCAAGAGTGGAACTGGTCTCAGGAGCGCACACGCTCAGGTTTATTAAGAAGCCAGCCCAGCTGTGGAAGGTCTGCAAAGACTGGCCGTGAGGTAGTAATGTGTGTTATCACTTACTGTCCACCACGTGTCCGACAGTTTGCTGCAGTGTGGTAGCCTGCATGCTGCTGTCATAGTGAAGATTTGCCACTAGCATTTCAAATACCCTAGGTGGATAGGTTTCAGCTGAACTTCCAGACTAAGACTAGGAAGAACCTGGCAGTCCACTTCTGAAAACACTGATCTGTGAATGCCTTCTGAAAAGCAGCAGAACACTGTCTGATACACTGCTGAAAGATGGGCCCCTGAGACTGGAGGACATGCAAGACCCAACTGGGGACGAGGTGCCCTCTCAAAGCAGAGGTGACTTTAATGAGGCGGATGGAGTCACGCTTCTGAAAGCTTCATCTGCCGATGTGACAAAGCTCAAAACAAGAAGAAACAACTGCAAACGTCCATTAGTAACTAGAATGTGGAATGTAGTAAGTATGAGTCTAGGAAAACTGAAGCTGTCAAAATGAAATAAAACAATGCATAAAGATCGATGTCCTAGGCATTAGTGAGAGGAAACAGACTGGTTATTAGTGAGCCTCAGTCAGACAGTCCGCTATGCCGAGGACAAATTAACGCGGAGAGGCATCACACTCACTGTCAGCACATCTCAAGGTCTATCCTGCAGCAGAATGCTGTCAGTGATAGGATATCTGTGTGCCTATACAGCAAGAAGAGTTACTATGACTACGATTGAAACTTATGCACCAACCACTGAAGCTCAAGAGGAAAAAAATGGGACATCTTTCCCCACAAATTCCACAGTCTGAAATTAAACAAATATGCAATGCAAGATTTACTGACAATTACTGGCAATTAGCCAGTGAAAGTTGGAAACAATGAAGGACTGGTAGTTGGAAAACATGGCCGTAGTGATAGAAATGACGCTGGAAATCACATGACAGATTTGTCTAAGCCTAGTGAATTTTCACTGCAAATACCTTTTCTTAACAACATAAAACTGCAACCATACATGTAGACCTCAGCAGAGAATACACAGAAATCAAGTGAACTACATCTGGGGAAAGAGGCGATGAAACTGCTCAACAGCATTAGCCAGAACAAGGCCAAGGCTGACTGCAGAACTGACCATTCACTGGTCACATGCAAGTTCAAGTTCAACTTGAAGAAAACCAGAACAAGTCCACAAGTGCCAAAGTACAACACGAGTATATACCACCTGGCTTTAGAGACCACAGTAACAGATCGGAGGCATTGGACACTAGTAACTTAAAACCAAACCAGCTGTGGGGCAACATCAAGGACACCACACCTGAAGAAACCAAGATGTCATCAGACACAGCACAGAAAGAAAAGACCCAGTGGATCTCAGAAGAGACTCTGAAAGTTTCTCTTGAACAGAGCAGCTAAAGTGAAAACAAAAAATGATGAAGTACAAGAGATGAACAGGAGATTTCAAAGGTTAGCTAGAGAAGACCAAGTATAATGAAATGTGCAAAGACCTAGGCACCGACAATCAAAAGAGAAGAACATGCTTGGCATTTCTCAAGCTGAAAGAACTGAAGAAAAAATTCACGCCTCGACTTACAACAGTGAAGGATTTTAAGGGCAAAATACTGAATGACATCAGAAACATAAAAATAAAGAGGGAAGCAACAGACCTATTAAGAGCAGGCCAGTGTTACACCACTCCAGGAGGGAGCGTGTGATCCAGAACTGATGATACTAAAGGAAGAGATCCAAACTGCACTGCAGACATTGGTGGAAACCAGGGCTCCGGGAAGCGATGGAATACCAACTGGATGCAGTGCTACAGGTGCTCATCCATCTAGGCCAAGAAATTCAGAAGATAGCTCTGTGGCCAAATGACTGCAAGAGATCCTTATTTGTACCTTTCCAAAGAAAAGTGATCCAACAACGAATGCAGAAATTATTTTTACAGCGTCATTAATAAAGCACGTAAGTGAATTTTGCTGAAGATCATTTGAAAGTGGTTACAGCAGTGAGCTGACAGAGAAATCACCCTACATCAAGCCAGATTCAGAAGGGGATGTGGAACAAGCGGATCCCTGCTGACGCCAGACGGATCTCGGCTGAAGGCAGATACTACCAAAAAGATGTTTACTTGTACGTTATTGACTATGGAGAGGCATTTGAGCGTGTGGATCATAACAAATTATGAGGCAGTCATTTGTTGTGTGGTTTAAAGTCAAGAAAGGGTGTACATCAGAGCGGCAATGATACACCCCACCTACTTAATCGGTGTGCTGAGCAAATACTCCAAGAAGCTGGACTATAAGGCTGCACAGGATTCGAGGAAAACTCGTTAACAACCTGCGTTGTGCAAATGACACAACCCTGTTTGCTGAAAGGGAACTAGACTTGAAGCACTTATTGATGAACATCAAATACTACAGATGTAAGTATGAACTGTATCTCAATAAAAAGAAAACAAAAATTTTCACAACTCAACCAATAAGTAGCATCATGAAAAAGAGAAATGACCGAAGTTTTCAAGGATTTCCTTTTACTTGGATTCACAATTAACGCGCATGGAAGCAGCAGTCAAGAAATCAAATGACAAGTTACATCAGGCAAATCTGCTGCAAAAGATCTCTTTAAAGTGTTAAGGTGTCACTTTCAGGACTAATATGCACCCGACCCAAGCATGGTGCTTGCCTCATATGGACGGGAAAGCTGGACAATGGAAGGAAGACAGAACTCAAGCCTCTGAATTAGCGAGTGTCAGTGAAGAATACTGTATATAGTATAGACTGCTCGACTCGACGGCACTTGGCTGGGCTAGAAGAACAAATAAAATTTGTTTGTGGAAGAAGTACAGCTCGAATGCTCATTAGAAGCAAGGATTGCCAAGACTCCATCTCACATACTCTGGACATGTGACCAGGAAGGACCAGTCCCTGGAGAAGGACCTCAGGCTTGATAAAGCAGAAGGTCACAACAAAGAGGAAGACCTTCAAAAAAATGGGACAGCCACAGTGGCTGCACCATCGGGCTTAAGCTTAAGGACAGTGAGGATGACGCAGGAGCGGGCAGTGTTTCATCCTGCTATACACTGTTGCTATGAGACAGGAGCTAACTCTAACGACACCTATGACACCTACAAGATTATCACCTATACTCACTGCTTAATACACATGGTACATACACGGCAGCCATCGAATAAATCTTCAGGTGTTTGAAATGAGCTGACATCCAGATTTTCTAAATTTTCCAGCACGAGCTCCAATTTGCCGGTAAGACTTGAATATACGGACTCATCTGCGCAACTTGCGGTGATGTTAGAAATGTGGCTGACATCTGAAAGAGTACGATCTATATAATAATAAAAAAAAAGAAACAGAAATTTATGGAGACAAAAATTGTGATGACATACTTCCCTATGATTACATTTCCTCAGGGACAAAATGAACGATCTCAAGGATTCAAATGCTTTCTGTGAAACACTGATGGCAAAGTATGAAAAAGTAAAATGGAACTAAAAAATTAAAGCTCATATCTCATTTAAATGAAAATATATTTAATAAACTTTCTTAACAGTGCTTTGTTTTCCACAATTATCTGAATTGTTGGCTTTAAAGTCCAAGCAGCTTACATTTGAAAAAAATTTACAATGCGTTAACGAAACTGCCAAATTATAAAACATGACATCTACAAAAGAGAAACTATTTTAAATTTAATACAAATACAGATGATCTAGAACTGAAGAAAATACAGAAAATGTTTTGCACACCAGTAAAGTTTTTAAAAATCATTTAAGTCTCTATCTATCAATACTTCTCCTTCTTTTACTATCACAGTTCGCTAGAGAGTGAAGGGAAGCAGCAATCCATTTTACAAAGAAATACCACACACAGTTCAGGATTCATCTTTTAAACACAATCTTACTATTATATCATTCAATTACGCAAGGACATCTAGCAAAAACTGATCAAACTCCTTATAATACCTCAGTAACTCTATTAATAAATCAATTATTATATAGAAAATGGATGGACTTAAAAATGATTATTTACTTTAAACCCAAATGAGACTTACTATCAAGTGAATTGACCTGGGTAGAAGGAGTTGACGTAGCAAGCACAGCCTCTGTTGCTGGGTTAGGTTCTGTCTTGTAAATAGATTCATCTTGACAAAAGCCTTTCTCAATACTGTCAAGAAACCACTGCGTCGTGACACAGTGTACATTCCACTTCTTGGCACATTCGTATTTCTGACCTGTAAGAGTCATTAAAAACAGAGTCACAGAGAAAAGAGAAACATGCAGACTGTTAAAATACGCTTTTGAAGAAATACTCAAATTATGATAGGGTATTAAAAAAAATTCACCTGAAAGAAAATTACAGCTATTGGTAATTACTACCACTTTTCACAAATAGGCTATGTACCATGTATTAAAAAGGGATATTAGGTTATTACCCAACTACACTTTCTATATCTTGTGTAAATACACACGCTGTCCAAGGGAGTTTATTTTTCACAAAAATAGTGTAGGGAGGCAGAAGTAACCCTAGGGTAACTGAGATAATACTGGACTTGGTTTCATTATATGCTTCATTGTTGAAGTTCTTTATACCACAGTTTCTTAATCTGTAAAATGGAGATAACACACAGAACATGTGTTTCTAATATGAATGTATAAAACTGTGAAAATTGCAAATACATGCAAGTAATAAACATCAGCTTTGAAAAGACTACTCCATTGTCAATGGGATTCCTTGTAAGTCCAGGACAGACAGGTAAACAGACACAGTACATCAAGACTACCTTTTTACTATGGTGAAGATCTTTACAAAAATGCATTTTGAAACCACATCACAGGGAAACTGAGGTCAGTATGTAGCAAGCAACAAAAGGATCTTTCTTTTAACATTCTTTACAGCCAAGAGATAAATTCCATTCAGATTCAGAAAAGCAACAGCAGTATCAACTCTCCTTGCAATCATCCTACCATCAGTGGCCATACTCAAGTTTCTGATGTACAATTAATTAACTTCAATTTTCTCTTTTAGCAAGGTAAAATGCAGAGTACACTTATAAAAAAGGCAGTAAAAGCATTAACGAAACTCACTATTTTAACAGTATTAGTAAAACTATTCTCTCTAATAGATAAAAAGGATAAACAACAAAATCAGCATTTCTAAGAACTCGTTTTGAAACTGCCTTCTTTTAACTGCCTCATGTTCCACAGGGTGTATCTTTAAGTTAAAACTTCTAGTTCATTCAATCAAGCTAGTTCATTCAATTAAAAACTAAATCGTGTCTTTCGATCTGTCATTAGAAAGAAATGTAATTCAGCGACATCTATTTAAACCTACTTGTTATTAACCCAAAATTCCTTTTCCCTAAGTATCTATCTGATAATTCTGAAGAATTTCTTTTCTTTTTTTATTGTGATTAAGTGTAACTATGCAATCCACATTGGTTTTGCATGGCCACCTATCTGCAGCTCCTGCTCTCCCCACATGGTGACAGTATGCTCCTCCTTTCCATTCCATACTTTAGTGTCCCCTGTGAGGAATTTATTATTTTTAGTCAAACGATCAGACAATAAACTTAGACTACACACCACCGGAAGTTTTTGTTTTTTTATATTCATTCAGCGACCCTACTATTCACTAGGATAATTGTGAACCAAACTGTCTTTTCAAAATTTTAAGGGGGGAAAAAAAATCAAACCAGATTAGCAACATCGCTGAAGATTTTTTAAATGATAAAAGCTAAAGAAAATTTTGTGTTTGGCCATTTAGGAAACGCATCTTTACCTCTCGGTTCTTGCACAATGAGGTGTGTACATTCATTCATTTTCAGTTGTCCCATATATCGACCTCCATGCTTAACCGTGAGTTGCTGAACTGTCTTCCTGTCTAAGCCACAAAAGCCAGTCACACAGATTACGCAACCAAGAAAAATAGGACACCTGAAGTCTTTTAAGCTTATATCGGTATACTTATCTATTCGTCTGGAAAAAACAAATGGTCAAAACAAACATCAATATATTATATGATAAATACACTGGACAGTTTTAAATTTACAGTAAGAACGACAAATGAAGTTATGAGAAAGATATCATCATTTCCTTCCTCATTTTTTAGACTTTACAATCATTTTTCTTTAGTTAAGAGGAGACCTGACAAACACAAGCAGATTTAAACTACTGCTCAGCACCTAGCCCAATACGATGTCATCAGTATAAACCAAAGTTTCAAATATAGTCCCTGAAAAAATTGTTTATTAAGGGGAAATACATATATTTCATTAACTCTAAAGTCCTTTGTGGCCAAAGTGGTATAGTTTCCAAAATTCTAATTCTGAATCTCTACTAAGAAACCCAAAGGTTTTTTGCTTGCCTTCTAGAAAAATGAACTTTTTAGAATCCTGTTATACTACATAAATAATAAACAATGACTTTTGGCAGAATACCAACAAAAACACCACTGTCATCCTGGTCATGCTATGCAGATGTGCTAATGAAATAGTCAGGCTGGGACAAAGGCTCCCAACACAGACAACTTTGAGATGTGCTGGATGGTGTCAAAAGCGAGCCAAGAAAAATGCCTACGTAATTCCATCTGGTATCCAGGCTTCGTGCTGCCAACCTAATTTCAGGAGAACTCAACGCTGTCCCTTGAAACAGGCTCTGAGCTCCACAAGGGCAGGAATGCTATCCTGTGTGGCTCACTATGTGCTGTATTTATCGAAAGCCTGGCTCCCACCACGTACATAAAGTGGAAGCAACATTTACTGAATGATTGCTTCTCAGTTCGTGGCCTACATGTTTATATTCAACCTTACACATGCCCCCTTTAGGAGCAAATACAACTGCGAAAATGGCTAATTCACTCTCCATCTTCACATATAAGCACAGTATTGAAGGATGTAGAACAAAGAGCTGCAGAAGCATCATACTGATTTTCTCCAGTATTTTACGGATATTTACTCTACTGAAAACAACATGAAGCATTCCCTATGAAAATCCACAGTATACCAAAATGGGTTAATTCTATCCATTTTAAATCCATTTTTTTCAAATCTAGAAAAGATCTTACTTCTCTCGTGACTTCCGCCAAAGTGTTTCTATCCAAGAAGGAAGCATAATAGGTTTCTTCAGGTTTGCAGCAACTAGATACTTTTTGGTACCAACTTCTCCTGCAATAAGGTGCGTCACTGATACATGAAGGTCTTTATACACTCGTCCACCCATCATTTGTACATATTTATGAATTTCTTCCTGTAGCCCCAAAATACATTATTAATGCTAAGGCCAAAATATCAATTTCATTTTTCACACATTATCCCATGGACACCTTTTGTTATCTAAAATATACAAACATCTCTTACCACTAAAAAGTTAATTAGCCAGATTATTTTTGAAAGATATGAATTAGAAATTAAAAATTACATGTATCCCTTTAAACTCTGTAAATTTATTAAACAATGCTGCTTCTATAATATTCTACTTTTATATGTACATACTCAAAAATATATAACACATTTATATGCCTCTCTTAGAATCTTTTGTTCCCCCACAATGAAGGCCAAGCCATTTATGTACAAGGTGGAGCTAGACCTTTTTTAATAAAGACTATCTACAGTGAAAAACACAGATGATCCAAAAATAAACTCACAGGCTAGCTATGTAGGGAAAAAAATGAGTTTCTTTTCAAAAAAACCAAAGTTCCATGTCATACATCAGTTTTATTATAAGGCGTGAACACTAAGCACAAGGCCCTCCAAGGTTATCTCCAAACAGTAAAAAAATTAACTTCGAAAATATATGTTTATTCATCATGATACTCTTCTCAATTGCCTACCCTTTTATCCTTATCGAGGCTTGTACAAGATACGGTTACGTCAGACATAACCATATTATATACGGGATGTTCAGCTCTTGGGACATATCGCTGGTGGCGTATACAATATAAGACTACTTGAGGACCAACAATTCTGCATCCAAGCTACAAAAAAAGAAAAAGTTTCAGTAAGTTAAGCTGAAAAGACTACCAATCTCATGAAATTAATTTTTTAGTATTTACCATTTTTTTACTGAAGTTGATGACCACTGCAGAAAAATCACTGAATTGTTACAACAAATGAAGAAAACTTTGTAATTTCTCAGAAACATTATACCTTAAACATACACACACAGCAAATCACGTAATTCAAGCTATCAAAAGAAATAAGTTCCAAAAGACCCCCTCACTCGAAACTTCCACCAAAATTTTAATCCCTGAAATAAACATAACTTGAGTGGCAGGGAAGATGAGCAATAGCCCTACACTACAGGAGCTAGGAAATACTCCATTATATGTCAAAATGAAGCACCCAGCAAACCAAGCGCTAAAAAACTATGAACACCTACAAGTATCTTCCTCCAAAATATCCATTACGCTACCACAAAAAATATGTAATTTTAGGCAGCGCCTATATTAGAGTTTTAAACACTCTGTCAGCACCTCAGCATTTTTCAAAGAGGACCCACAAAAATTTCTCCCAAGACACTGCGAGTTAAACTCATAAAACAGTTTTATTTCCATTGGTAATGAGATAAGGAAAGTAACAGTCCTGCTCAACATCAGCAAACTCAAGCCCAGACTAAAAAGCCTACCGTTGCCACAGTTACCACTGATTGTTCTGGCTGATTTAAATATCTACTGGGGTAAACGATAACTGCTGTATTCTAGGTCAACTGCAAGAAAATAAGCTTTTGATCTACTGATTCTATCTGACAAGCAGTGGTACTTCCAAAGGGAGGATAAAATCAATCATGTTTTTGACAGAGGTGGGCGCAGACCTTTTATAAACTGTACAGATACTGTATCTACCTAGTCTTCTATGTTTTCTTCTCCTTCAAACAATAGTAACTCTGTAATCTGGATGCAATCAGTTTACTTTTATTCCTGCTTCTCTCTTGTCCAGATACCAGAAAAGTAATGAGTCAGTACACTCTAGAATCAACAAGAAGTAAGATACCTCAATGGTATGTCAGTAACACTCACTCCTGAAATGCTTCCTTTTAGCATACAATTTTTTCAGATTGTGTCTGAATACAGCAGAACTCCACCACTAAAATGTTTCATTACTATTGGGTTCACACAGAACTTCCATCAAAATTTTATTTGCTGAAACAAACACAATTTTAATGACATGGAGTATGAGCAACAGTCTTAGGCTATACCAGTTATGAATGATCACATGTGCCAAGTGAAGGTATACTTCCTGAAATATAAAAACTGCATATATTAAAAGCCTGCTGTAATATAATTAGCCTTTACAGATATTATTCTGGTCACCAAAATCAAAAGGATGCTACTGTATTCACAATCTGCATACTTTGTGATCAGTACCGAATTTATGTCCAGCAACACAAAAACAACAGATTACCACAGGAAAACACTTTCCGTTAGCAAACCTTTTTGAGGTGCTCAAAAACAGTGCCACTAAAAGGGTCACAGATATAAAGTGATCTATCATTTTCCTTTATCTCCAATGCCTCTTCTTCTGTAATAATTTGAAGATATTCTTCTGACTGGAACGCTTTCATTGACTGAAAGAGAAAATAAAGAATGCACCTGAAATTTAGCTACCTCCAGTTAAGCCCTATGAACTCCATCTTTAACAGACATCTCCAGTCCAGCCTTTTCTGCCACCTTGATTGCTCCCACCCTACTGTAAACTATGACTACCGTCTCACCTAGCCCTCTGGAGTAGCCCCCAAGCGGCCTCCTTCCTCCCTTGAATTGTATCAGTTGTCCACACAGCAGCTAATAATCTCATTAAAAATACAAACCAGATAATGTGACTTGCTCAAAACCCTCCCAGGCCTTCTCACCACAGTTAAGAATAAAATACACATTTTTTACCACCACCTATCAGACCAGAGTCTGGCGCCACCCTCCCGTCACCTCCTACCTCTCTCCCACCTGCTTCCTCTAACCATTCCAGCTTTCTAGGTAAGCCTGGAGTCAGCCAACCATGAGCACATGTAGTCACTTTATCTTGTTTCTGACACCTGGAATCCGCTTCTCCCAGGTCTTCCTCACTTAAGTCTCTACTCAAATGTTACCTCAGAGATGCCCTTACTGAGGCAGAACATCCTTTCCCTATCTCTTTGGTTTATTTTATGAAGAAATAAATATACTGTCTCTATTCCCTACAAGGAAACCCTGGTGGCATAGTAGTTAAGTGTTACAGCTGCTAACCAAAGGGTTGGCAGTTCAAATCCACCACGCACTCCTTGGAAACTGTGAAGCAGTTCTACTCTGTTCCACAGGGTGTAAGTCAGAACCAACTTGATAGCAGTGGGTATCCCCTATAAGAACAAACATTTCATGACCTATCTTGTTTGACATTTCATGACCTATTTTGTTTGCTGCTTTATCCTGGAACCTAGTAAGTACTATTTTATGAACAAATTTTGACATTTCTATGTCCTTAATTTTGAAGTCTCTATGCTTTTAGGGAGAAATCCTTGTAGCGTAGTGGTTAAGAGCTATGGCTGCTAACCACAAGGTTGGCAGTTCAAATTTACCAAATGCTCCCTGGAAAGTCTATGCAGTAGTTCTACACTGTCCTACAGGGTAGTATGAGTCAGAATCAACTCGATGGCAATTGGTTTGGGCATGGTTTATGTTCTTAAGCAGCCTGGTGGTGCAGTGGGTATGAGTGTACCTGCTAACCAAGAGGTTGCCAGTCTGAATTCACTAGCCACTCCTAAGAAACCATAAGGGGTAGTTCTATTGTATCCTATAGGGTTGCTACGAGTTGGGATCAACTTGACGAAAATGGGCTTGGTTTTTCTGTATGCCCTTAAAGTGATCCTTTTAAAGTCTTATCAGATCATAAACTCTGACTGAAACCTCCAGTGGCTCTCAAACTATACCCCAAAGTCCTTACAATGGGCCATAACACCCTGCATGCTTTCTTTGCTCTTATTCTCTGAAGCATCCCTTCATACTCTCCCGCACTCCTGTTCATGTCATACGAACGTTCTCATTAGTCCTTGGACAGATAATCCAGGGACTTTCCCATGGTCCTCTCTACTGGCTGTTCCCTTTGTCTGACACTTTATTCTCCAGACAGCAACAAGACTATTTCATCTCCTTCAAGTTTACTCAAATATCATATACTACACAAAGCCTACCCGAATCTTACTTTATTTAAAATTGTAACCTTCCCTTCCTCCTGGCAACAAACATCCCCCAGAACCCCTTGCCATGCTATGCTGTTTTTCTTTCCCATAACACTGAGAACCAAACCATGTAGCACACTATACAGTTTATTGTATGTGTTTACTGATTAATGTCTATTTCTACTTGCTAGAATGTAAACTCTGAAAAAGATCTTTTCTGTGTTCTAATAACTGACACATATATCCCAAGTAGGAGAACATCACGGACACTCAAGAAACAACTGATGAATAAATGGACTTTATGGAAAAAATCTACTACGATGCTCCTGAAATTTTCATGTGCACAAGAATCACACTGTGGATCTTGTTAAAATACAGATCCTAACCAGTTACTTGGAAACCTTGGTGGTGTAGTCATTAAGTGCTACATGGCTGCTAACCAGAAGGTTGGCAGTTCAAGTCTACCAGGTGGTCACTGGAAACTCTATGGAGCAGTTCGACCCTGGCCTATAGGGTCACTATGAGTCTGAATCGACTCAATGCCAGTAGGTTTGGTTTTTATAATTGGTTACCTGGAAACCCTGGTGGTATAATGCTTAAGTGCTGTAGCTGCTAAACGGAAGGTGAGCAATTCAATCTGCCAGGTGCTCCTTGGAAACTTGATGGGGCACTTCTATTCTTGTCTATATAGTCACTGTGAGTCACAACGGACTTGATGACAGTGGGCTTGGTTTTTCAGTTTTAATTGGCTACTTTGAGGCAGAGTCTAAGAATATGCATTTCTAACAAACTCCCAGGCAAGACTAATGTTGAGATCTGTGAGTAGCAAGACTCTGTCCAAAAAAAAAAAAAAAAACCGAAACCCAGCAAACTCACTGCTGTCAAGTCAATTCCAACTCAAGTAATCCTACAGGGCAAAGTAGAACTGTCCCATATGGTTTTCAAGGAGTAGCTCATGGAATCTAACATGGACATCTTGGTTAGTATGCCTGGGACCTCCCTATTATACTGTACATAATGAAGCACTTTTAACACTTAACCAAAAAATGCTGAAGTGTGACCACTACACGAATGACTCAAAATTTGTTCACATACAAAGAACCACTGTGGAAAACAAAGCAACTAATTGTCAAGACCTGCAGGTCTGTCATATCCAACAGAAATGTTATGTTCCAAGGACCCCAACTACACGATAACGATGCGCATACCTCCGACAGTTCAAAAACATGTAATGATAATGTATCTTTACTAACATAAAACTGTAAAGTGACTATGAAGATAAAATAACTATCATTAAGACCCAAAGAGCCTAATTTTAAAAAACACTAAAAAGAAAACAAATTTACAACATCAAACCGTGTTTTCAACTGTTCTTACCTTAAGAGCTTTGAAAAAATATTCAGAATTGTCTGGAGACTTTAAAAACTTCACAAGGTACGGTTCTTCGTCACTACTGGACATTTTTGAACTGTCAAAATAAAGGGATCATTTACAAGAACAAAACATATTACATATTAAGGTAGAATTTTAAAGAACCCGTTTTTCTGTGCAGGCAGACAAGAATGTCTAAGTATTGGCATTCTGATCTCGCCTATGAATTCGTCCTGCACATTTGTAAGAAACGCTAGAATGTGGGCAACGTCTAAGACAAGGATGACAACATCACAGCACACGTCCCTAAATTGAAGGATCTTGCACTGGGGACTCTACGGTGAGTCACATCAGCGAATGGACATTGAATGGCCCTGAGCTAAGGATAGAGCACTTTGCCACTGCGGCATTGCCCGCCCTCGAGGGCGACTCACCTCTCCGTAAACGGATTTTAAATATAAACACGGAAGTCAGTTAGCAAGGTCGTGCGCCCCAAATGGTCTGATGATGTCCCTGCGCGCCAGTTCCCAAAGAAAGGCCTGGCTGCAGGTCCGGCCGGAACCACGTCCACTCCGGCCTAAGTCCTACCGGCTTGCTAGTCCGAGGGCCGGTTGGAAGAGCGGGAGAGGGCCCCGAAGGCCACTGGTGACGTTGGGACCCCTAGTAAGGTCGGAGAAAGAACTAGGTCCTCATTCTGCAACTCACTCACCTTGATGAATGCCAGGAGTCTTCGGGTGGCCAGCGGGGGGAACTTTCGGCAGCCAGGACGGCGGCGGGGGTCGGGCGCTAGCCCGACGCAAACCCGCCCCACCCGGCGGCGCCCCCAGTCCGGGGCAAACGCCGGAAAACCCGGAAGTAGCCGAGGAAGGGAAACGACTTTCGCGCCAACCTCGCGAGCCGCTTGTCTGTTCCGGCGGAAGTGACGTAAGCGGCAGATGACGAGCGGCCGCTGTTAGAAAGGGTGGATGGGCTGCGGCTTGCCGGTGTGGCTCTCGGAGCTGTGGGCGTGGGGGTTCCTTTGAGAGTTTGGGGCGGGTCTCCTAGGGTTTAGGGCTTCGGAGGCTGATTTCGGCTCCCCTGGAAGTCGGCCGCGCCCTGATGATACAGGGCGCGGGGCCCCAGGCCAGCAGTGTTCCTTACTAGCGACCCTACCGGTAAAAGTACTAAGAAAGGACTGTTCTGTCTCTGTGAGTCGAAATTGACTTTACTGGTGGGCGACGAAAACCACCTTGTGCCCAGTAGTGCTCTAGAAACTATACAAACCATCCAAAACGACTCCGAGGCAAATCGCTGTCTCCATCATACAGATAGAAAACCAGATTTAGAGAAGTGGTGTGTCCTAGGTAGCATAGTAAAAGCTAAGATAAAGATTAAATGAATCCACGTGTCTTTTGTGACTCCAGGCCTTTTTCCTTCAGAATAGTAATGTGTATCACCGCCTATCGCACTCTAGGGCTCTGAAGGGAAAAAAGATGTCAGGATGACGTGCGTCGCACAGCTAATGCCAAGGGATCCTTGCAAAGATCTTCAGTGGTCTCTGCTCCCCTTTGAAGGGTATTTCACTTTTCATTCTCTTCACTTGTCTCAGTTTTTGGAGGAGATTCTGGGATGGAATCTAATGTTCAAACGGCAAAGAGCAGAGAAAAGAGTCAAAGGGCCTGCTGAATGGAAACCAAACCCGCCACTGTTGAGTCGATTCCAACTCACAGTGACCCTGGAGGACAGAGTAGGACTGCCCCATGGAGTTTCTTTGGCTGCAGTCTTATAGGAGCAGATTGCCAGGTCTTTTCTCCCTAGGAACTGCTGGTGGGTTTGAACTGTTGTCCTTTCAGTTAGTAGTTGAGTGCTTTCACCACTGTGCCACCAGGACTGTTGGAGAATCTTAGCTAGTTGAAAATCAGTGCTAACTAGTTTGTTCTCATTTTATTCTTGATTGTAGAGAATGAGAAGATCTTAACTTAGAATCAAGTAATGTGGGAGTTTAATGCCAGCTACCTTGGTTATATTTTTCTTCTCCAAGCCTCGAAATGACAATGAGGAGCTTGGATCTAAGTGTGTGAATACAACAGCAGAAAGTGAGTCAGGACCAGTAGCACTGGGACTGAAAAGTCCGTTGTTGGGGGGAGGCTGAGCAAAGTCTTAAAAACAAAATTACTAAAGCCAGAGGAAAAAGAGAAGCCACTGCTGATTGTTCAGAGCCAGCCCTGTCATGAAGCTCTAATGATAATTAATATGTGTAGGATACATTACAGTGGACAGAAGATTCTTGCTTGCACTATTCTCATTTCCTCTTCTCAGCCATTCTGTAGTCCAAATCCACTGCTGTGAAGTCAATTATAACTCATAGCAAACCTGTAGGACAGAGTAGAAGCACCCCATAGGATTTCCAATGCTGTATATCTTTAAAGAAACAGTCTGTCCCATCTTTCTTCTGTAGAGTGGCTGATGGGTTCGAACTGCCAATCTTTGGGTTAGCAGCTGAGCTCTTAATCACTGTACCACCAGAGCTCCTTCATCTTATAAAAGCAGAACAAATACAAACTGTCATTGGGTTGATTCCCACTCTTAGTGACCCTATGAGACAGAGCAGAGCTGCCCCATAGGGTTTCTAAGGAGTGACTGGTTGATTTGAACTGCCAGCCTTTTGGTTAGCAGCAGTAGCTGCTCACCATAGGTTAGTGTGTAGGTATCGTTGTCACATGTTATGCAGATGTGGAAGCTGAGGCTCAGGGACTGTGACTAGCCCACGGCCACACAGCCAGGAAGTGGCTGCACCTGGGCTTGAGAACAAGCTGAGTGGCTGGACACCCCCCACTGCTTCTGGTTACATGCAGCCTACCCATTCAGCATGAAGCCCAGCCGCTGGGTTCCCGGTTCCTGGTGTGTATGGGGCTGAGTGCAGGCCTCCCAGAGGAGGACAGTCACTAACAACATGCTGCTAAGGAAGAAGCAAGCTTCTGAGTCTTTTCTGACATCCATTAGGTCTTTTCTTTCTCACCTGTCTTTTCAATGACCTCTTGCCTTCTTCATTTACAATGTTCTTGATGTCATTCCACAGCTCATTTGGTCATTGGTCATTAGTGTTCAGTACATCAAGTCTGTACTTGAGGTGCTCTCTGAATTCATGTGGGATATATTCAAGCTTGTACTTTGGCTCTCGTGGACTTGTTCTAATTTTCTTTAATTTTAGCTCAAACTTGCATATGAGTAATTGCCCTGGCTTTTTCTGACTGATGATACTGAACTTTTCCATTGTCTCTTTCCATAGATTTACTCTGTTTGATTCCTGTGAATTCCATTGATGAGATCCGTTTGTAAAGTCACTGTTTATGTTGGTGGCAAAAGGTATTTGCAGTGAAGAAGTCTTTGGTCTTGCAAAATTCAATCAGGTGATCTCCAGCATCATTTCTATCTCCAGTCCTTCGTCTTTGCTTCCTACTTTCTCATCCCAATCACCAGTGATTATTAATACATCTTCATTGCATGTTCAGTTGATTTCAGACTGTAAAAGTTGGTAAAAAAAATCTTCCAGTTCTTCATTTTGGGCCTCAGTAGTTAATGTGTAAACTTGAATAATGGTCCTACTAACTGGTCTTCATTGTAGGTATATGGATATTATCCTATCACTAAAAGTGTTGTACTTTAGATCTTGAAATGTTCTTTTCAACAATGGATGTGATGCCATTCATTTTCAAGTTGTCATTACTGGCATAGAAGACCATAAGATTGTCTGATTCAAAATGACCGTTACCAGTCTGTTTCAGCTCTCTAATGCTTATGATATGGATCTTTATGCATTCTGTTTCATTTTTGATGATTTCCAATTTTCCTAGACTCATACTTCATATATTCCATGTTCTGACTATTAGTGGATATTTGTAGCTGTGTCGTCTTATTTTGAGTCATAAACATCATGTAGCTAAAGAAAAAGGAAACAGCAATGAAGTAAAAGAGCAGAACAGAAGACCTCAAAGGGTGGCTTGGCAAAGACAAAGTAGAGTATTATGACAGGGGCGAAGAGCTGGAGATGGAAAGTCAAAAGGGAAGAACATGTTAAGCATTTCTCAAGTTGAAAGAACTGAAGAAAAAATTCAAAGCTTAAGTTTTAATACTGAAAGATTTTATGGGGAAAATATGAAACAATGCAGGAAGCACCAAAAGAAGATGGAAGGAATACACAGTCTCTGTACCAGAAAGAATTGGTCAGTGTTCAACCATTTCAGGAGGTAACATGTGGTCAAGAACTGATGGTACTGCGGAAGAAGTCCAAGCTGCGGTGAAGGCACTGGCAAAACACCATGCTCCTGGAATTGACAAGTACCAATTGAGATGTTTCAACAAATGGATGCAGGGCTGAAAGTACTCAGTGATCTATGCCAAGAAATTTGAAAGATAGCTACCTGGCCAACCAACTGGAAGAGATCTATGTTTGTGTCTATCCCCAAGACAGATGATCCAATCAAATGTGAAAATTACTGAACAGTATTAATATCACACACAAGCAAAAATGTGCTGAAGATTGTTCAAAAGTGGCTGCAGCAGTGTATCAACAGGGAACTGCCAGAAATTCAAGACAGATGTACAAGTGGATGTGGGACCATTGTGGGACATTGCTGATGTCAGATGGATCATGGCTGAAGGCAGAGAATACCAGAAAGAGATTTACATGTGTTTTGTTGACTATGCAAAGGCATTCAGCTGAATTGTGAGTTATGGATAATATTGAGGAGACTGGGACTTCTGGAACACTTAACTGTGCTTGTAAGAAATCTGTACATGGATCAAGGGATAGTCGTTCAAACACAAGGGGATACTGCATGGCTTAGAGTCAGGACCAGAAAGTGTTTTGTTCTATTGTGTGTAGGGTCACTATGAATCAGAATTGACTCAGTGGCACCTAACAGCAATGATGAGAAAGAGGAAACTAAAATTATCTTCTAGGTTTTACAAGGAGACCCTAGTGGCTTAGTGGTTAAATGCTACAACTGCTAACTAAAAGGTGAGCAGTTCGAATCCTCCAGATGCTCCTTGGAAACTCTATAGTGCAGTTCTACTCTGTTCATAGGGTCATTATGAGTCAGAATTGACTCAACAGCAGTGAGTATTTTGGGTTTTGGTTTTGCAAAACAAACACAAATAAACAAAACCATTCAGTTGTCCTTGAGGTTATTCTGACTCCTGGTGATCCCACCTCTGTCAGGTGGCTGGACTCCATGGATTTTCAGTGGCTGATTTTTAGTAGATCACCATACCTGTCCTTTCTTTCCAGGTGCCTCTGCGTGGAGTCTTACCTCCAATACAGCAGAGCAGTTAATTGTTTATAACACCCAAGGGACTCCGTGAGATAGGCAGGGAGGGTCTTTATCTTTGAATTCCCTATTCTTAGGCAAGAGATAAAAGAAGCAGTTCTCCAAATGTAGTCTGGGCCAGCAGCTTCAGCATCAACCTAGGAGCTTGTTACAAATGCAGATTGTCATTCCTCCCCTCCAAAACCACTGCGTCAGGAGCTCTGAGGGCAGTGTCCATCAATTTGTTTTAACAAGCACACAGGTGATTCTGAGGTGCATTGAAGTTCTATTCTTTGGGGAAGAAGGAAAGTATTTATATGAGTTTGTGCTTATGAGGAATCCTGACAGTACAGTACTTTAAGTGTTTAGCTGCTTAACAAAAGGTCAGTGGTTCAAACACACCTGCCTCCCTGTGGGGTGAAGATGTGGCAGTTTGCTTCTGTAAAGATTAGCAGTCTTGGAAACTTTAAGGGGCAGTTTTACCCTACAGGGCTACTGTGAGTCAGAATCGACTTGATGGCAGTGGATTGGGTTGGGTTCAGACGGTCGATGAAGATTTTGGTGAGAAAGGGAATGGTTATGATGCTTCCTCAAGCAGCTGCCTTAGAAACCGAGGCTTGAAGGTTAACTTGACCTTACCTCCACTGCTTACCTTTAGGGAACGGGCCACATGTTGAAAATGGCAGAGCCTCCATCAGCCTGAATGAGTGAGCTGGGGTGCAGAGGGGAGCCTCTCTCTCACCCCAACCAATCGTTGCCACTGCTGCCAATTTTGTTTGATGTTACCAAAAAATCATCTTGTACAAGGACTGCAAATTAAGTTTGCAAACTCATCCTAGGAAAGTTCTACATGCCTCACTGCTGAATATCACTGCAGTCACCTTTGAAGTACACGCCTTGGAAAGCTAAGCACTAATGCCAGCGCCTAGTTCATCCTTCAGAGCAATTTTGGAGCTCTTTTTTCTGGAATGGCCATCAAAGCTGTTGTCATATTGCTCTTGATGCCCTGAATGTCATCGAAATGTCTTCCTTACAATATTTCCTTTATCTTTGAGTAAAGAAAGAAGTCTTTGGGGGCCAGATCAGGTGAGTAGGGAGGGTGTTTCAATACAGTTATTTGTTTACCGTCGGAAAAACTCCCTCACAGATAACTGTACAATTAATTTCGTGAACTTGTCACCATGTGCTGTGGCAATTCCAGAAAGAGTTCCACAATTGCTTTGAAGACTGAACTAGGTGCTGGTGTTGGTGCGTAGCTTCCCAAATGGAGCACTTTGAAGGTGACCTCAATGATATTCAGCAATGAGGTATGTAGCACTTAGAACAGATAAATTCACAGATTTAACTATCATGTTAAGTCACTGATACTTAGGGATTTATCTCTGTTACTGCAGCTAGTACCACCTTTGCCAATTCTGAAATTGGCAACAGTGTGACCAAACATTTGTTGACTGAAAAAAATCTGTCTTCGTTGTTACAAGGGCCTTCGGCATGGCAAGTATGAAATGGTTTCTTAGAAAAATGCCAGAGTCCACATGGGAAGGAACATGGACTATGGAAGCAGGTGCCTGGTTTGAATGCCAGCCTTACAAGAACTACCTGTCTAACCTTGGGCAAGTTACTTAACTTTTTGGTGACCCAGTTATATATTGCTTGGGTTTTTTGTTGAGACCATTTATTTTTATTAATGCGAGCATTCTGAATCACTGAGTGTGTCTGAATTCTTGGTAGGTGGTATGGATTTTTTCTTACCCACTCCACTACGTATGAAAAGAAAACAAAATAAAACAAAAGCTCTTTGCCATCAAATCAGTTCTGACTCCTAGTGACCCTTCTGGACAGAGTAGAACTGCCCCCATAGAGTTTCCAGGGAGCAACTTGCGGATTCCAACTGCTGACCTTTTGATTAGCAGCCATAGCACTTTAACCACTATGTCACCAGGGTTTCCAAGTCCCACTAATTATCCAAAGCCCCAACCTTGGCCGTTTGGTACATAAATACCCAAAAGCCAAATACACCCCCACTGAGTCGATTCTGACTCATAATGACCATATAAGATGGAGTAGAACTGCCCCGTAGAGTTTCTAAGGAGTACATGGTATATTTGAACTGCAGTTTTTTGGTTAGCAGCCATAGCATGTAACCACTGCGTCACCAGGGTTTCAATCTCCATATGTATTAGTACATATAGGTAACAAATAAAAAAATTCAAAATTTTTATTTTTTCTATCAAAAAAATAAGGGTACCTCATACAATACTTTGTAGAAACAGTCATTTGTGGCACATGTTCGTGTCTTTGGTTTCAGTTATAAAGGTCCCTACCTTGCAGCAGCACACGCTGTCAATAGTAAACCCCGAGGCTGAAAAAGTTCATGCTCACTATCTATACTGCAGGTCATGAAAGGGTTACCGTCTCTGTGTTTCACTTTGTTCCTCTATGAACCAAACCAACAAAGATAACAGCATCTCCTTTATGGGGTTACTAAAGTTAGAGTTTGGAAAGCATTTAACACAGTGCCTGGTATGAAGTTTTGATATATTAAAAATTCTCTAATTTTCCAAAGGCCGTCCCTGCCATGGAGTCCTTAGTTGTTCCCCACAGTATAATGCTCCAACCTTCTGTCCTGGAATTTGTGAGAGCAATGTCCAAACAGAAGCAATGGCGTTATGACTTTGGATGGTCTTCCTTTGAAACAGGACTTTGTACATAGGAAGTTTTCAGAGTCGGTGCTACTCTGGGGTCAGCAGTTCCCCTTAGCTTTATTGGATTTGGGTTGTGTTAGCTTTTGGTAGATCATTAACCTTAAGAGAAATGGTGATCTTTGGGCCATCTGTGGTTTTTGACTACAAATCTAAAAAGATTATTCAGTTACCTTCTGAGACTATAGTTTTGTGTCTTTATTCATCTATTTTGAATTTTTTTTTTTTGTCAGACTAGTAAGTCTGGTCAGTGTGTGTATGTGTGTGCTTTAGTTGAAGATTTACAGAGCAAATGAGTTTCTCATTAAATAATTAATACACATGTTGTTTTATGATATTGGCTGCCAACCTGTGTCAACACTCTCCTTTTCTTAACTTTGGGTTCCTCATTTCCATTATCAGACTTTCCTAACTCCCCCTCCTTTCTCTTCCTTGCCTGTTTACTGTCATATACATGACTGAGCTATGTGTATTATTGTTTGTTTTATGGGGCTGTAAGATCTTCAGCTGAAGTGTAAGCCATCAAGAGTAACTTCGATACTGACTGAATATAGTATCCAGGGGCTATACTCTTGGGATTTCTCCAGTCTCTGTGAGATCAGTAAGTCTAGTCTTCTTGGGGTGGGGAGACTTTGAATTTTGTTCTACACTTTTCTCCAGCTCTGTCTAAGACCCTCTATTATGCTCCCCGGCACAGCAGTCAGTTGTGGTAGCTGGCCATCATCTGGGTGTGCTGGACTCCGTCTGGTAGTGGCTGTGGCACTTGTGACCCATTACTCCTTTGGACTAATCTTTCCCTTGTGTCTTTGGTTTTCTTCATTTTCTCTTGCTCTAAATGAGGTGAGGTCAGTGCAGAATCTTAGATAACCTCTCATAGGCTTTTAGGAGTTCTGGTTAAAAGTTACGGCTGCTAACTAATCAAAAGCTTGGCAGTTCAAAGCTACCACCCATTCCTTGGAAACCCTGTGGGATAGTCCCCTGTTCTGTCGGGTTTCTATGAGTTAGAACCAATTTGACAACATTTAATAATGACAACACAAGATTTTTTAACACACCAGAAGCTACCACCAAAGTAGGAAGTAGGATATTTTTGTTATGAATTGTGTTATGCTGGTTGGACTACAGCCTTCAGTGTGGATTGCACCTCAACATCAGGTAAACAAAAATCCTCACAACTGGACCAGTAAGCAACATCATCATAAATGGAGAAAGGATTGAGGTTGTCAAGGATTTCATTTTACTTGGGACCACAATCAATGTCCATGGAAGCAGCAGTCAAGAAATCAAACATGCATTGCTTTGGGAAAATCTGCTGCAAAGGATCTCTTTAAAGTATTCAAAAGTAAAGATGTCACATTGAAGACTAAGGTGCACCTGACCCAAGCCATGGTATTCTCAGTCACATCATACACATGTGAAAGCTGGACACTGAACAAAGAAGACAAAAGAAGAATTGATGCCTTTGAATTGTAGTGTTGGAGAAGAATGTTGAATGTACCATGGACCGCCATAAGAACAAATAGATAGGTTCTGGAAGAAGTACAAGCAGAGTGCTGCTTGGAAGCAAAGATGGCAAGAGTGCATCTTACATACTTTGGACATGCTTTCAGGAAGGATCAGTCCCTGGAAAAGGACATCATGCTTGGTAGAGTGAAGAGTCAGTGAAAAAGAGGAAGACCCTTGGTGAGATGGATTGAAATGGTGGCTGCAACAATGGGTTTAAGCACAAAAACAATTGTGGACAAAGCACAAGATTGAGCAACATTTCATCTGCTGTGCATGGAGTTGCTATGAGTCAGAACTGACTCAATGGCACCTAACAACAACAACAACATGCCAGCTGAGCTAGAAGTTCCACAAGACTGTTGTTCCCAGCCCTCAGCCCAGTAATTTAGTCTCTCAGGGAATTTGGATGTATCTATGAAGCTTCCATGACCTTGCTCTAGTCAAGCTGTGCTGATGTTTGCAGTATTGTGTACAGAGTTACCCTTCAAAAAATTACCACTTGTCTAATGTGTAGTTACTGTTTCCCCCTCCCCTCCCTAGTAACGTCAAAGATTGTTTCTTTTGGTGTGTAAATCTTTTCATGCATTTTTTTAAAAATAGGAGTCTTGTCCAGTATTTGTCCCTTTGTGATTGACTTATTTCCCTCAGCATGAGGCCCTCCAGATACATCCATGTTCTGAAATGTTTGGTAGATTCATCGTTGCCTCATATTCCATTGTGTGTATGTATCATACTTTGGTTATCTATTCACCTGTTGATGGGCACTGAGGTTATTTCCGTCTTTTTACCATTGTGAACAAGGCTACAATGAACCTGAGTGTGCATGTGTATACTCATCTGACAGCTCTTATTTCTCTAGGATATATTCCTAGGGGTGGAATGGCTAGATCACAGGGTATTTCTGTTTCTAGCTTTTTCAGGAAGTGCCATATTGTTTTCCAAAACCAACAGTGTGTGAGTGCTCCAGTCACTTCATAACCTCTTTTTATTTTGTGCTTTTTGAATTACTGCCAGCCTTGTTTGGGTGAGAGAATATCTCACTGTAGTTTTGATTTGTATTTCTCTAATGGCTAGTGATTGTGAGCATTTCCTCAAGTATCTATCTGTCAGTAACCTGAATGTCTTCTTTGGTGAAGTGCCTGTTTATATCCTTTGCCCATTTTTTAATTGGAGCTGGGAGGTGACCTTAGAAAAGGTGTTACAGTCTCTTCCTAATCCTCTTTAACATAATCAGATTTATTAGCTACAGGCAAAGATTAGGATTTATAGCATAGAAAAATCACAGAGTGGAGGGCAATCACAAAATACTTTCAATCATGGCCCAGCCACTTTTAGGGGACACAAATTAATCCAAGACATTAAGTAACTGGAAGCTCCTAAAAACTTGACACTTAGGCTCATCACAAGATCTTGCCAAAAGAGTAAAAAAAGACAACCTACAGACCAGGAAAAAAAAATTGTCTGTGACATATCTGATAAAGTTCTAATCTCTAAAATAAGAAGATACTGTAGTTTCTCAGCAACAAAAAGACAAATGACCCAATTAGGTAGGTAGTGCGTTTCTACAAATTTGTCCATTTCCTCTAGATTTTCAAATATATTGGAGTACAATTTGTCATAGTACTCTGTTATAATCCTTTTAATTACATTGGATCTTGTGTAATATCTCTCATTTCACTTCTGACTTAGGTTATTTGCTTCCTCTCCTGTTTCTCTTTTGTCAGTCTGGCCATGGTTTGTTGATTTTGTTGATACTTTCTAAGAATTAACTTTTGGTTTTGTTGATTCTTTCTATTGTTTTTCTAGTCTCTTTTTCACTTACTTCTGCTCTGATCTTTATTATTTTCTTTCTTCTGGTAGCTTCTTTTACTGTTGTCTGTTTGAGTTACATGGCTAATGTTTTGATTTTGTCTCTGTCATCTTTTTGAGGTGGGCATTTTTTTGCTATAAATTGACCTCTAGGCACTGCCTTTGCTGTTTCCCAAAGGTACGGTATGCCATGCTTTTATTCTTATTTATTCTAGGAAATTTATTATTCTGTATTTGATTTATTCTGTTGCCCAGTAATTTTTTTAAGTACACTGTCACTCAAATTCCATTCTCATTCTCTTCTTATTATTAATTTCTACTTTGATGATGTTATAATCAGAGAAGATGCTTGGTATTATCTCAGTGTTTTGGACTTTGTTAAGGGTTACTTTGTGGCCTAAAATGTGTTCTATTCTGGAGAATATTCCATGTGCATTGGAGAAGAATATGTAGTTTGCTGCCATTGGGTGGACTTTTCTGTATATGTCTATGAGGTCAAGTTAGTTGATTGTAGTCTTTAGATCTTCTGTATCTTTGTTGAGTTTCTTTCTAGATGTTTTCTACTTTACTGGGAGTAGTGTGTTAAAGTCTCCTACTCTTACTGTGGAACTGTAAATTTCTCTTTTCAATTCTGGTAGAGTTCATTTTATGTGTTTTGGAGCCCTGTCATTAGGTGTGTAGATACTTATTATAGTTATGTCCTCATGGTGGATTGTCCCTTTAATCGTTATATACTGCCCTTCCTTGTCTATTATGGTAGATTTTGTTTTAAGTCTATTTCATCTGAAATTAGTATTACTATTTCTGCCTTTCTTGGTTGCTATTTGCTTGATACATTTCTCCACCTTTTGATTTCTAATATATTTATATCTTTGTGTCTCTTGTAGAGAGCATATTTATGGGTCTTTTATTTTAAATATACATTCTATATCACTTTGTCTCCTTGTGGGTGCATTTCTTTTATTTTTAAATGGTACTTTAGATGAAAGTTTACAGAATAAGCTAGTGTCTCATTAAATAGTTACTACACATATTGTTTTTATGACACTAGTTAACAACTCCACAACAGGTCAACACTCCCCCTTCTCAACCATGAGTTCCCCATTATCTGCTTTCCTGTCCCCTCCTGCCTGCTAGTCCTTGCCCCTGGGCTGATATGGGTCTCATTTTGTCTTATGGGGCTGTGCATTCTATGACTGAAGAGTAAATCTCTGGAGTGATTTCATTGCTGATTTGAAAGAGTGCCTGGAAGTTACATGCTCAAGGTTTCTCTTTCGGGTATCAGCAAGTCCAATCTTTCTTTTGGAGTTTTTTCCACCTCTGTTTGGGACCCTCAGCTGTGGTCCCTGTCATAGTGGTGAGTGGTGCTAGCCAGGCACCGTCTAGTTGTACTGAATTCAGTCTGCAGTAGGCCATTGCCATGTGGTCCATTCGTCCTTTGGACTCACCTTTCCCTTGTATCTTTAGTTTTCTTCATTCTTCCTTGCTCCTGAAGGGGTGAGGGCAGCGGAGTATCGTAGATAGCTGTTTACAGGCTTTTTAAGGCCTCAGACACTACTCACCAGAGTAGAATGTAGAACATTTTATTTGTAAACTGTGTTGTGCCAGTTGAACTAGATGTTCCCTGAGACCATGGTCCCTGAAGCCCTCAGCCCAGCAGTTCTGTTCCTCAGGGAGTTTGGATGTGTCTGTGGAGCATCTTTGACCTTGCCTTGTGCATGTTATGCTGGCATCTCTTTATGGGTGCATTTAAGCCATTTACATGCAGTGTGATTATTGATAGGTATGAGTTTCCTGCTGTCATTTTGTGGTGCTTTTCTGTGTGTATGGTGCTGACATTTTCTTTGTTCCTCTTACTTTCCTACATTTTGATAAATTTTTCAAGGCCTGTGTTATACTAAGCATGATTTTTCAAACTGGGAATAGAGTGTTAAATAAGGTCTTTGTCCTTGTGGGCCCTATTTCCTTTCAAAGGACTAAATCAAGAAAGAGCTATGACAATTGTGAGCTAGTATAATAACCTGGGAAACCCTGGTGGCATAGTGGGTGAAGTGCTCTATCTGTTAACCCAAAAGTTGGCGGTTCAAATCTGCCAGGTGCTCCTTATGGGGCAGTTCTGCTCTGAGCTCTAGGATCACTATGAGTCAGACACGATTCAATGGCAGTGGGTTTGGCTTTTTGAGGGAGGTTTATCATAACCTGAAAAAATCATTCTTTCAACAAGCATATATTATGTTCCTAAAAAATAAAGATCCCAAACCAGTTTCTGTTACAGTGCTCACTTGTCCTTCTAATTATAATGAAGTAGCCTATGCAGAAATCTTTTGCTGAGAAGATCTGGGTAAATGACCAGAAAACATCTAATTAGAAGTGTGGGAAACTAGAGGGGTCAATAGTTTCTGGGAAATAGGGAAAACATGGAGTGATGAACAGATATTTTGCAGCCACATTTTCCCTGAGAAAATTCGTTATTCCAAGTCAGAAGGTAAGAGACAGCTGCTGGGATACAGAGCAATCAGTGGAGCTTGTGTGGCATGTCTACAGGCTAGACAAACAGAAGTAGAGATAAGAGCTTGCAGAGTAGGGAGGTATGGAAAAATAAGCCTGAGAAATGGTCAGTTTTCCCCTTAAGATATTTACCATAATTTGAAAATTGCATGGTTATGACTCAGAATCTGTTCAATGGCAGTGGGTTTGGTTTGTAGTGGAAGAAAAAAAGATAATACCACATCTTATATATGTAGCCCCAGTGAACCTATCAGCCTTTTAATTAGAAGCCCTGGAGATCTACCCAAATTCCAATCAAGCCTTGATTCAGCCCAATCTTGATTGGATTAAAGTGACCCATCTCCAGTCTATCTTCCTAGCAGTGAAAAGAGGAAACTCACTTCCAAGGATGGTATAACCTGGAACTCCCCAAAATGTTTTACATAATGAGTAGCATTGAAGTAAAAATTGGAAGGCGTGCTAAGAGGACTTTATGACTTAAAAACAAAAGAAGTATAGACCGTATAAATATATCCATGAATAATACAGATATCACAGTCAGCAGGCAGAAAAAGATCTTCAGAAACTATGAATAATACCACCAAGAAAATAGATTGAAATGTGGTGAAAATAAAGGAAAAGATAGTGGAAAAGAGGAGATTTTAATTGGAAAATTAGAATCTATAAAGAAGAAATCAAATGGAAATTCTAAAAGTGAAAAAGGGAATAATTTATGTTATCAGTAAATGGATTTAGCAGTATAGTAATTGCAGCAGAACAGAGAATTAGTAAACTGGAAAACAGGTCAATATATCCAAAGTGAATCATGGTGTCTTATTCATCAGTACTGCTATAACAGAAATACTAAAAGTGGATAGCTTCAACAAGGAGAACTTTATTCTCTCACAGTAGGTGCTAGAAGTCCACATTGAGGGGGTCAGCTCCAAGGGAAGGCTTTCTGCATTGAATCTGGAGGAAGGCCCCTCACAACCATCTTCCTTTGGTGCAGGAATCTTGGCTCCAAAGGATGCACTCTGCTCCGGGCACTTACTTTCTTGGTGATGTGAAGTCCTCTTTTTCTCTCTGCTTGCTTCTCTCTCTGTATCTCAAAAGAGATTAGCTTAAGACTCTATCTAATGTTGTAGATCTCATCAATATAATTGCCACTAATTCATCTCATTACACCGTAATGATAGGATTTACGACACGTAGGCAAATCACATCAAAGTGGCAGACAATCACACAGTACAGGGAATTATGACCTAGCCAAACTGACAGATATCTGGGGGGAGACACAATTCAATCCATGACACGTGGTGAGGAAAAGCAAATGGAAATACAGAAAAAAAAAAGTATGATATATGTGAGGCCTTTTTAAAAGATCTACAACACATGCAGTTGTAGCCTGAGAAACACAGGACACAGAGGATAGCTAGGAAGAAAATTTAAATCAACAGTGGCTACGAAGTTTCCAAAAGTAATGAAAAAATCAACCCAAATATTCACACATAAGTGTGGTATATACTGTGTAAAACTGCCAAAAACTAAAGACTAAGAAAGTTGTTTAAAAACAGTGGGGGGGGGGGAAGTGGTGCCATCCAACGAGTAATAGTTGACTACAGTTGACAATAGAAATAATGGACAAAAGAAAACAATAAAATGGCATCCTTAAAGTCCTGAAAGAAAATAATTACTAAAATGAAATTGTTTAATTAATGAATAAACACTTCAAAAAATAGTAGTTAAAAAAAAAAAAAAAGAAAGCCTGTGGAGAATTCCTTTCCAGAAGACCTGTATTAAAGGACAGAAGCACTTTAGACAGAAGACAAATGACCCAAGAAGAAGATATAAAAATGGAGGAGAGAGTAAAGAGCAATGAAAAAAAAATTATAAATATTGTCTTAAACAAATAATAGTTGTCTTAGGCTGGGTTCTTTAGAGAATCAAAACCAGTAAAGTATGTTGATACACTTGAGAAAGATTGAGAACAAAGAAATGGCTCCTGCTATTGTAGAGGCTGGAATGTTTTAAGTCCCTGGAGCAGAACAGAAGCTTCTCCCAATTCACATAGCCACAGGGGCTGGCAAACCCAAGACTGGCATGTCAGAGAGCAGAGCTCTTGCTCACAGGCTATGAACACTGACAAATCCCAAGACTGGCAGGCGAGCTGATAGCTTAAGTCACAAGAACTGGAGGTCAAACAAACAGAAGGTGGCTACAGGATCCAGACTGAGCAAAAAGCCAGAGCGTGTGTATGCTTGTATTCAGAGGCAGGCCATGTGCCCGAGGAAACTCGCTTTCAGCTGACTGGCTACTCCCAGCAGATCCCATCATGGGTGTGATCACATATAAGCACTGAGAATCATAGGCCAGCCAAATTCACACACAATTATAAGCATCACAGTAATTTTCAGGACACTTTAAAATATGACTACCATCAAATTGCATGATAAAAACGTAAATGACCGAAGTTTCTAAACAGACTTCAAGTCTTATAAAGTCCATACCATCGTCAAGAACCTCATAAAAATGATAATGTTCCTTATACTATGATAAGTTAAAGATATCTATGATCTGTAATCATTCAAAGAATACATAGCTGAAAAGGAAATAGAGATGAAACAGTAGACTAATTAAAAAATTGCTTAACCTAAAAAAAAGCAAGAAAAGAGAATGTAAAACAGGTGACTCAGTAGACAACAAATAGTACAATGTTGGGCATATACCCAAACATATCAGTAATTACAAAGTATATGCTCCAAATAACATTCTAGGACTGTCATATTAGATGATAAAATTATATACTGTTTATAAAAGACATGCTTGAAAAACATAAGAACAGAGACACATTAAACAAAAAAAGATGTAAAAATGTGCCAGGCAAATGAGTCATAAGAAAGCTGTTGTAACTCTGCTGATATTAGACAAAGAGAACTGGAAGAGAACCACAGGCTATCTACATGCAAAAGAATGAAGTTGGGCCTCTACCTCATACCATATACAAAGATTAACTCAAACTTCATCAAAGATCTAAATGTAAGAGCTGAAAGCATAAAACTCTTAGAAAGAAATAGGGATAAATTTTCATGAACTTGGATTTAGGCAATGATTTCTTAGATATGACATCCAAAGCACAAATAAATAAAAACATGTAACTTCATAAAAATTAAAAGCTTTTTTGCTTCAAAGGTTGCTATTATGTAAATGAAGACAGCCCGTGTAATGGGAGAGAATTTTTACGAATAATGTATACTAATGAGAGTTTAATATCCAGAGTACATAGAAACTCTTATAACTTAATGATAAAAAGACAAGCCAGTTAAAAATATGTACAATAGGTCTGAATAGACATTTCACCAAAAAGGGAATTTAAATGGTCAACAAACACTTGGAAAGATGCTCAGCGTCATTAGGCATCAACCAACTAACCCAACATGTTACTGTTGAGTCAATTCCGATTCATAGTGACCCTAAGGGACAGAGTAGAACTACTCCACAGTGTTTCCATGGCGTGGCTGGTGGATTTGAACTCTTGATCTTTTGGTTAGCAGCTTTAAGCATTGCACCACTGGGGCCTCCCTTAGTCATCAGAGAGATGCAAATGTAAACCTCAAGGAAATACCATTTTACTTCCATTAGGATGGCTAAGATCAAACAAAATAGAAAATAAATGCTGGAGAGAGGACATATGGAAATTGTGACCTTTGTCCTTCTCTGGTAAGATTGCACGGTGGTACCGCTGTTATGGAAAACAGTGTGGTGGTCCCTCAAAAATGGAAACACCATGTGACTCAGTAATTCCACTGCTAGGAATGTACCCAAAATACTTGAAAGTAGGGGCCTGAAATAACACACTGGTACATCAGTGTTTGTTGCGACATTATTCAGAATAGCTTAACGGTTGAAATACCCAGGGATCTGTTGACAGATGAATGGATGAACAAAATGTGTGACATACAAATACTACTCAGCTGGAAAGACAAATGAAGACTTGATACGTGCTACAACATGAATGGAACCTGAAGACATTATGCTAAGCAAAATAAGTCAGTCACAGAGGGACAAATCTTGTATAACTTCACTTATATAAAAGGATAAGAACAGGCAAATGTGTGATTTATTAGTGGTTTATTTGTGGTTTACAGAGGCTAGAGGAAGGAGAAAACGTGGAGGTAGGTGTTAACTGTTTACAGATCTGTGAGTTTTAGTTTACAGTGGTGGAAAAATCTCATTGACTAAAGTAAAGTTGCACAGCTGACTAAAGTAATTGCTGTATGCCTGTAAAAAGTTAAATTGGCAAATATTGTTCAATAGATATGAGGTCTGAAAATTAAGTTCATGAATTTGTCACCATGTGCTTAAGTTGGCAGCACTGTATAAACAACTCAGTAAGATTTCATAACCATAGTCTATAATTGTCTCACACCTGTTTGTGTCAATGTCTTGCTGAGTGGTGTTCATTATTGTTGTTGCATGTTTTTGTGTGCTGTTGTGAGCATGTTAGAACTTGTGTTAGACCATCGAGCAAACATCAGATTTCCTGTTAAACTTGGCCAGAGTGGAAGTGAAATAAGGGATATGTTAGTCCAAGTTTATGGGGACAATGACATGAAGAAAACGGCGGTGTACAAATGGACTAAACGTTTTTGTGAGGGGAGAGAAAAAGCATCACGATGAAGAGAGGTCAGAGTGGTCAGTAATGAGCAGAACTGACAAAAACACTGCAAAAATTCATCTAACTGTGTGTGAAAATTTTTGGCCAACTACGAGAAACATAGCAGACCACATAAACATCAACAGAGAAGTGGGAAAATCTTAACTTAAAATCTTGGCATGAGAAAGGTGTGTGCCAAAATGGTCACAGATGGAATTCATGGATAAACGAAAGCAAAGGGGAGTTAAAGTTTGCCGAGACTTTTTGGAGAGGCAAGATGATGTTCTGGGCCATATTATCATGGGGATGAAACACAGGTGTATCAATATGACCCAGGAACAAAGTATCGAAGTGCACAATGGACGTCAGTCAATTCTTCACAACCAAAAAAGTATTTTCAGGCCAAATCAAGAGTCATAACAATGTTGCTCAGCTTTTTTGATATCAGAGGAACTGTTCATTATGAATTTGTACCGACTGGACAAATAAAATAGTTAAACAAGTTTACTATTTGAAAGTACTGACAAGGTGATGTGAAAAAGTTAGATAGAAAGGACCTGAAATTTTCACCAACATGACTCTTGCATCACAACAGTGCGCCAGCTTACATGACACTGTCTGGGAGGGAGTTTTTAGCAAGTAAACAAATCACTGTATGGGAACATCCTACCTACTCACCTGATTTGGCCCCCAGTGGTTTTCTTCTTTACCCGAAGATTAAGGAAACAATGAAAGGAAGACATTTTGATGACATTCAGGACATCAAGGGTAATATGACAACAGCTCTGATGCCCTTTCCAGAAAAAGAGTTCCAAGATTGCTTTGAAGGGAGATCTAGGTGCTGGCATCGATGCATAGCTTCCCAAGGGGAGTACTTCTAAGGTGATCACAGTGATATTCAGCCATGAGGCATGTAGCACTTTTTCTAGGATAAGTTCACCAACTTAACCGTAGGACCTTGTATATTTACAACAAAAAGAGCATTTGCTGAGGCTGCTCACCCGCAATCAAACACCTCATGGGATTTAGTTTCTTGATTTGGAGGTTTAGGGTCAATGGTTTCATGGGACATCCCAATTAACTGACTTAATTATTTATTTTAAAGAGGTAGTATATACATACAATGGAATTATTCAGCCATAAAGAGAAGTGAAATGCTGATAGTTACTAAGACACAAGTGAACCTTGAAAACATTATGGTAAATGAAATACATATATATATATAGTATCTGTACTATCAGACACATAATATATAAGCCCAGTCTATGAAATATCTAAAATAGGCCAATGTATAGAGACAGAAAGTAGAATAATAGTCACCAGAGACCCAGGGGAGAGAGAAAAATGAGTTATTGCTTAATATGCAGAGTATCTGTTTGGGGTATGTCTTAGGCATCCTGCAGTGCTCTAACAGAAATATCATGAGTGAATGGTTTTAATAAAGAAGATTTATTCTTACACAGTCCAGTAGGCTAGAAGTCTAAATCCAGAGTGCTGGCTCTAAGGAAAGCACTTGCTCTCTGTCTGGAGGAAGGTCGTTGGGTTGCATTAGTCTTTGGTCTGGGAGCGTCTTGGCACACGAACCTCATGTTTGAAGGATGCACTCTGTTCCTGGTGCTGCTTTTTTAATGGTGTGAGGTTCCTAATTCTCTGCTTGCTTCCCTTCCCTTTTATCTCTTGTAGGATAAAAAGATGAAAAGTGGTACAAGCCACACTCCAGGGAAACTCCCTTTACATTGGAGCTGGGAGCTTTCTTTAGGAAGGGTATTATGGTCCCCCAAATCCTCTCTAACAGAATCCACTCTAACTGTATTAGGCAGAGAATATGATTTACAGCATTAGAAAAATCACAAAATAGAGGACAACCACAAAATATTAGGGATCATGGCCCAGCCAAATTTCTACATACATTTTTGCGGGGAACATAGTTCAATCTATGACAGGGTGGTAAAAAGATTCTGAAAATAGTAACGATGTGAATAAATGCTATTATGAATCGTATACTAAGAATTGTTCAAATGGCAATTTTTATGTTATATTTCACAACAATTTTTTAAAATACAGAAAGTCCTCAAGTTGTGAACATCCAACTTAACGTGTACTTAAGAACCAACCCCATAAAGCCTATTCTACTAAAAATTGGAGGTACATACATACAGTGGTTAGTAATAAGAAATGAGTACTGTTTTGCAATGTGCACAAAAACATTATTAATACTGTAGTATGTTAAAGCTGTTTTAGTTTATCTGGAAGAATTAGTTTTAACATTTTTTATACATAGAAAAGTACAACATACACTAAGAAAAACATTTGACTGATTGACGTTAAGTATGAACTGTATGTAACTGTTGAGACTTCTATGTAAATTCAGTCTAAAGACAGATTTAGGAAGAGAACTCATTCTCAATCCAAGGATGGCCTGTAATTTGTTTTCTTTTTTGTTGTTGAAAATATATACAGCAGGCATACACCAATTCAACAATCTCTACATGTACGTTTAATAACATTGAGCAAACATTACTAGCTTCCTTTCCCAGACTGTTCCTCCTCTATTAGCTTAAAATCACTACCCCCTAAATTTCCTGTCTAATCTTTCAAGTAGCTGTTGTCCATTTTGATCCCATAAAAATAGTTCTTAAAAGAACACAATGCACAGGCAAGCATTCTTAGGTGAAAATTTACAGCACAAGTTAAATTTTCATTACACAATTATATACATATTGTTTTGTGGCATTGGGTGCAGTCTGCACAATGTGTCAGCACATTCCTCCTTTCCACCCTGGGGACCCTGGATCCATTTGACCTGTTCCTGTCCTTTCCTACCTTCTTATCCTGGTTTTGGACAGGAGCTGCCCATTTGGTTCCACATATCTCACTGAACTAAGAAGCATTTTCTTCATGTGTATTATTTTTTTGTTTTATAGTCCTCTTTAATCTTCTTCTGAAGTGTGCTCTTCAAGAATGGTTTCAGTTCTAGGTTAACGGAGCATCTGGGGGTTTTAGTTTTGGGGGTTTCCCGAGTCTCTGTCAGACAGACCATTAAGTCTGGTCTTTTTTTGCATGTACTTGAATTCTGTTCTACACTTTTCTCTTGCTCTGTCTAGGACTCTCTGTAACGTTCCGTATCTTAGGCTGGCTTCTCTAGAGAAGAAACACCAGTAAAGTGAGTAAATACACACAGAGAGAGAAAGAGATTTATGTTGAGGAAATGGCTTACAGAGGATGAAGTGTCCCAAGTCCAGGGTCATGACAGAGCCTCCTTCTGATTCATGTAGTTCTAGAGGCTGGCAAACCCAGGAGCTGCAGGTCAGACGGCAGATCTCCTGTTCACAGACAGTGAAGATCAATGAATCCCAAGACTGGCAGGCAAGACCAAAGGTCAGCTGCTAGCTCAAGTCCCAAGAACCAGAGGTCAGACGAACAGGAGCCAGCTGCAGGACCTGTGAAGCAAAAACCCAAGTCTTGCCAGAATGTTCCCTTACATTTCATGCAGACCATACACCTAAGGAATCTTCCTTTTGGTTCCATCCATTACAAATGCATAAGCCATTTCCTCAACATAACTCTGGCTCTCTCTCTTCTTATAGCACATCTCACCATAGGAGTGATCACATGTCAAATCTCAACATGAAAGTGATCACAGCATTATATGACTGCCAAAACACAGAGTATCATGACTTTGGTAAGTTGATGCGGTCTTAACCATCACAGCAGTCATTGGTGGTAGCCAGGATCATCTAGTTTTTGTGGACTAGGGCTGGTGGAGTCTCTGGTTCATTTGGTCCTTTCACCTACTGTCACTCATTGAATTGTGTCCACTGCCCTACCAAAAATGTGTGAACTTGGCTAGGCCATGAGTCCCAGTATTGTACACTTGTCTGCTCTTCTGTCACCTGATGGGATTTTCCTATGTATTGTAAATCATATCTCTATGATGTCCATGAGATGGAATTATCAGTAGTTATGTTAATAAGGTATGACTCATCCTACAAGATTAGTTTGTGTTTTAAGTCAATCTTGAGGTAAGAATGATCAATGATTTTGGAATTCACAGTGAGATGCCTGCATGTTCCACAAGCAACCACACCAACTGCCACTGAATCATAGCACCCATAGGACAGAGCAGAGCTGCCCCATAGTTTCCAAGAAGCACCTGGCAGATTTCAACTGTTGACATTTGCTTAGCAGACACACTGTGTAACTACTGTGTGGCCAAGGTTTCCATTTGCATGTTTAGAGGGCAGGAAGTTATTTGAACATATCTATTATATACATACATATACATTATTTACATATATCAACATTATTTTAAATTATTTTAACATCATTCAGCTGTCCTTGATTTCAGTGATCAAGGGCTGTCTTCCGGCCTTCCCCGGGTTCCATGGATGGTTGCGATGGAGTCAACCATGTCCAGTTATGGAGATGGCGTGCGGAGAGGGGACTCGCCTGAAAGGGACTATTTATCGGAGGTCAGACCCGGGTTAGAGGATGCATTCAGGTCGGAGGACACAGGAGCTGATCCCAGTGCTTTGAAGACAAGAGCATATAGAACTTAGAACCCTGGTAACCAGGCACCCGCACTGAAAACCTAACCCTTACCCAACTTACTTGAGTGGAGACACTCAGCTCCAAACATGTCGACTTGCTGCCTCCCGTTTTCCGCCGTATCGGAGCACCGGAATTCAACGCGCTCACGAAGGCGACGCTGTGGTCTCGTCTCCCGACTACGGAAGTTATGGCGATTTCTAAGAGAGACCCCAGAGGTAACACTGGGTGTGTCACGGCTGCCACGCCAGGCCAGGGCACCCCGGGCAATCCCAAACCCTCCCCAAAGTCACAGCAGCCCTCAAGCTATACCAGCCCTTCTCCTTGTGAGCTCCATGGGAATGGGGACAGGGAGAAATGAGCAGAAAAGTGATGAAGCAGAAAGTGGTAAGGTTTGTTTGGGAGAGGTGGGTGCGATCGGAGAAGGAGCATCAGGAGGTGTCGGGAGCAGTGATGAGGCCCATGAAAGTGGTACCGGTGATTCAAGATGAGCACTCGTTGACTCCACCCTCAGGGCCGCTCACCATCACTGGGCTCGTGGAGCTGGGTCTGAGCCGGAATGGGGTGCTAGCTAGGCCTAGACCATCGACCTGGATGTCGTGGAGACAGGGGCTAGGGTGGCCAAGGTAGAGAGACTCACTTCACGTCCCTGCTCCAACCACACTGAACACATGGAATTCTGGCACCTTAGTCTACCCAGAGGTCCCAGCTCAGACCAGACTTATAGGGAGGGACTGCTGGGCTCCCACGCTGACTCAGCTCAGTCACTGGACCTTCTCTGAGCTCCAGCTCCCCCTCCGTGAGGCAGTGAATAGGCAGTCCCAGGTGCTGGCATTGCCTGTGCCTCTGCTGACTCTGGGCCACCTCGGCTTCTTCAAAATCCTTCTACAGCACTCACGGTGACATTGTATCTGTGCTCTTGGTGGAGGCTTGATGGTAATGCCACCAGGCTGACCCAACCAGAACACAGCATAGAAGGAAAACTAGAAGCTCCTCAGAAACCGAGGGGCCACAGGGACCTACAGGGGCAGAGAGGGAAGGAGCTGCTTCCAAGGAACCCTTCAAGCATCCCTGGCTGCTGTTGGTACTATCTCCACAGAACCCCACACAGGAGGAGGAGAATGGTCAGGTCTACCCCAAAGAAAGGACCAGAAAATGCTGGCACAGCCTCTGTGTGAGTGTGTGGGGAGAGGAGCGGGGCCCCCACCCAGGGACTCCAGATGGCCAAAGGGGTCCTGGGGCTGGGATACCACCCTGCAGACTCCCAGATCCCTCCCAGGGCACCCAGTCCCCTCCCCAAAGAATCAGCATGGGACTAAGTGGTCAGAGCTCTGCCCCCAACCCTCTGGGTGGTTCATGGGGCTGCTTCTGGTGTGACCCTCATAATCTGTGCTGCCCCAGTGTTTCCGTGGTTCACACCAGGACCAGGATTGTGAATGTGTGACTGAAACCAACAAGGCAGCCTCGCTGGAAGAGCTGGTGGAGCGCCTGGTGCCCGCCTTCCAAAACGGTGACTTCTCCTTCATCACATTCTTCCTTGGACATTACAGATCCTATGCCACCAGCCAGGAGCTCCTAGAGCAGCTGTTCAAAACGTGAGTGCCCTCTGTCCACAGCGCAGTGGGGACTCTGGCCCTTCCCAGTTGGGAGGAATGCCACTTAACCACTGAGAGAGCCTCAGTTGCTCCACTGAGAAGTCAGGTAGTAAAGGACCACACAGCTACAATTCCTATGGACCATGGTTAAGCTCCATGGTGAGAGCTGCTGGAGGGACTGGAAGGTTCACGCAGATTCTTTTCCTCTCCCCCATTTAGAAGCTCTCTGCCTCATCCCTCACTGGCTGCACACCCACTTGTAAAGGGGGTTTCAGTGGGGCCTTGTCCTTGGCATAGCCAGAACAGGGGGGCTTGAGTGCTCGTAGAGGGGATCCAGGACTCTCAGCTGTCTGGGAAGGTGCTGGTTGGGCTCACTTACTCACCAGGTGTCCAGGAAGCCCCTACTCTTATAGATGCAATACCAGGCACTCAGCATCTTTCAGAAGATAAAGCTGTTAGGAAGCCCTGCCCTCTGGGGCCTCTATTCTAGTCAGGCGTCAGACAGCAACACTAGACATCCTGAGCAGGGAGTGCCCACAGTGCACTAGGTGTGATACCCTCATGCCACCTCTAGGTATGGATTCAACCACTCCGATTCTTCCGGGAACCATGAATCAGAACAGCGGAAAGTGTGAGTGGACTTGGGGTGTAGAAGAAGGACCTGCTGTCCCTACTGACGGGTGGAGGTAGTAGGAGGACCTGGATCTGGATTAGGCCCTACACATCTAGATTCTACTAGAGAAGTGTGCTTAGGGGCGCCCCCTGCAGGAGGTAAGCAGTCAGAGAGGAGATCGGCGGAACCTGGCCATCCTGGGGAGCAGAGAGAAGGCTGTGGCATGGATAGTCTCCCGAGAGAATTCATCACCTACATTCCCCTTACGCCACTGCTTGCCACCTTCCCTATATGGGGTTCCAAACATGAGGCATTGGGCATCGGGGGCAGACGTGCTGCCAAATCCTGGGGACTCAGCTACATGTGGCGTCCTGTCTCAGGTGGAACTCTGTCCATGGGGGACCGTCTCACTTGTGCACAGAACCAGGCAGCATGCTGCTGCGCACACTCCAGGGGAGAGGCCTGAGAGCCTCGACATCTGGGGTAGGGGATAGACTCTGTGTCTCCCTCAGCATCAGATGCTCATGAAGCTCTACAGTGTGCCGGCCCACCAGGTGAACAGGCAGTCACAACCCTCTGTGTTACTGTCTACTGCGGAGAGGGTCAGTGGACAGAAAGGCTACCGAGGAAGGAGAGTTGGTCAGACTATTGATGGGGAGTACTCTGGGACCAAAGCTCTGTGCTAGAGCTGTGCTCAGTGTCCAGGCCTGCCACCACATGACAGCCAGAAAGTGTCATGGAGGAGCACATAGGGGGACCTGGGCATTTGCAGGGGCACCCTCCAAACGCAGTGTGACAGGAATCGTCAGACCCATGACCCTGCTATTCTCTACCCATCCCCAGGGCGATCGCATTTATCCTGGGTACGTGGCTCAAGAACCACCCGCAGGACTTCGATCAGCCCCCGACATTCTCCTGTCTCAACCTGGTGCAGCAGTACCTGCAGCTGAACATGCCGGGTTCATTTGAGGAGCACTGTGCCCGATTTCTCTGGGCTCAGCTGCACCACACGGAGCTCACCGAGGCCGAGCCAGAGGGTGAGAAGGACTGGGTATCCCTGCAAGTGAGCTTTTGCTGGGGTCAAGGGAAGACCCCAGAGGCTGGGCTCGAACCACAGCTCTAAGTAAGCTCAGCCTGGCTGCTGGTGCACCACAGTTGGGGCACATTTCATGGGCTGGCCATCTCGGCAATGTGCTTTTCTTGAGGGTGGTGGGATGTCTTGCATCCTTGGAAAGGCAGGAAGACAGGCAGTCACCTGGGTGAACATTTCTCCTCCTGCAGCTGCAGAGCCAGGCCCAGCGTCACATGGAAAAGTTGCTCAAGATCAGTCTTTGCCCCAAGAACCAACACCCGGACCATCTCCTGGGGAGTATACTGCTGCCGTGCCAGCACTGGAGTGCCACAGCACACCACCTACCAAACTGAGGGCCCCACAACCAGCACCGGAGGCAGAGCCGCCTGGAGGGTCAGAATCTGATCCCGGGCCGCCTCTGGAACTAACTTCAAGAACACCAGCTGATGTGGACCCTCTTCCTGCTCCACTGCTGCAGCCCCGAGCAGCCCAGGTTCTCCTCCAACTGCAGCAGCTGATGGAGAGACAGATGCCGATCCTCGACAACCTCCAGTTCCGCATCCTGGAGCGCCAGCCGCGCTCAGCCCTGCTCCTGCACCAAAAACGGTGCTCAACAGAGCACCTGCTCTTCTCCCCTGAACGGGAATCCTGCCAGCAGGTGGAGAGCCCACTGCAGATGGAGAGTCTTAACCCGGGCTACCTGCAGCGCCAACAGCTGGGCTACCTGCTCACCTTGATCCTCTTCTTCCTGCGCCGACACCAAACACTAACGGAGCACCTCCTCGCCTCTCAGCAGCTGCACCACGCTCACCAGATGAGGAGCCCGCAGGACAACTGCGATTCTACCCTGGGCAACGTCCAGAACACACTCCAGCACGACTTCCTGAGCCAGGGCCAGCGCTTGCAGCAACATCTGAGCCCTGTTCAACAACAGGTCACCCGTCACCAAGTCACACACCCGACAGAGAGCCCACAGGAAGATCAGATTCCCTCCTCAGCCCCACTGCAAAACTGGCTCCTAGGCTGCCTGCTGTGTCTGACTGCAGGCCTGGACTTAGCCCTGCCCTCCATGGAGTACCACCAGCAGCAGGAGGGGTGTATTTCCAACAGGATCCCCTCACCATACCTGCTCCTAATCCTGCTTTGGCTCCTCATCCAGCAATGGAGCTCTGTACACTAAGTCCTCCATCTCCATCCAGCTCTGCCTGGGGCAGCAGATGCTGAGCTAGATGCCGCATCTCTTTTGCAGTGGCTCTTTGTTCACAGCCAGGGAACACCGGCCACAGACACCCATCTTTCGTCCTCACCTCAGTGGACAGTTTGGGGTTTTATCATAGTACTAGCCCAGCTCAATTTGTATTTTATAGTTCACAACATATGAGATAGCATATTCTAGTAGGATAGGTTAGGGGATGCAATGGGAAAATATGGATGGGATGGGATGGCATGGGATGGGATGGGGTGGGTAGGATTGAGGAGTTGGGATGGCATGGGATGGAATGGCATGCCATGGAATTGCTTGGCATGACGGGAGGACAAATGAAGGGATGGAAAAGGATAGGAATGGATAAGATAGCATATCGTAGGATGTGAGAGTTCTCACTAAATAAAGTTTTGTTTTGGTAGCCTCATGTGTAAGATATTGGCTCTATTTACTTTCACAGTCTTTTCCAGCTGTCATCAATGTCTTTAGAACAGGTTCATCAGCACTGGGATGGTTCATGTTATGTGTCAACATGAGGAGGCTGTGCTGGTCAGTGGTTTAGCACACCTTATGCAATCATCCTGCATTTTTGTGATCTGATACAGGCAGCCAATCAGTTGGAAGAGGAGTTTCTTTGGGGATGTGGACTACAAATGGGCCCAAATCCTGGGGTATACAGCCATTACTTAGATCAATGGCTTTTTTTCTAGGTCTGTTCCAAAGAACCACCAGCAGCAATTTGCCTTCAGATGGAAAGGCCAGAGATACACCATCCTTGCCTTATCCCAGAGGTATAGCAACTCTCCAGCTCTATGTCCTCATTGACTTCACAGGGACCATGATCACCTTCCCCTTCCATAAGACTTCACAATGGTCCCTTACCTTGATGACATCATGTTGACTGGATGTGACTGACTCTAGACTTTTTGCTACGAAATCGGTGTGCCAGAGGGTGGAAGGAAACCCTAGTGACACTAAGCAAACTTCTGCCCTTGTTGAGGATTTCCTTTCACCACTGTCCCTCACGGTGATCCCCAAAGTTACTGGAGTTCTGGCACTCTCCTTGTTGAGTGGGCGCCTGTATACTGTGCAGAACCATCTCTAAACCAGATGAGAGCTTTCTCTTGAACAGTCAACTGATCATTAGAAATTATCCACGAGAACACAGATGAAGACTGGGAGATGTCCTCAGTCTACCCCATGAAAAGGACCAGGAAAGTGGCGCAGGCTGTGGGAAGAGGAGAAGAGGGCCTCCATGCAGGGTCATCAGAGGCACCTCTGGGCCGTGATACCACCCTGAGACACCCAGCTCCCTCTCAGGGCCTCTCATTTCAAGGGCACCCAGTCCCTTCCCAAAGGAATTAGCTACCATTCTTCCCAGTTTCACCCACAGCCCTCCCTGACCTGAGAAGCTAACAAGTTACTTCTCCTATGATGGCAGCAGTATCGGACATGACATTTTATCCTGTTTTCCCTTCACATCATCCCGCGTGCCTACTTGCATGTTGCTCCTGTTTTGTGTTTAATCTCTAGCCCCGGGGCTCCTGCAGCTGGGATGCAGTCTCCTTCCACAGTTTCTCCAGTCTCCCACACACACAGTCACACTCAGCAGGTTCTCTGACCCTAAACCTTGAGGCTAAGGCTGTGACACCCCTTATTCTGCTACCTGCAGTCTCAGGGAACACACCACGTGAACCCGCATGTCAGGAGCTGTGTCCTGTCTCACCTGCATGATGTTCCAGAACACAGGCCACTTCCCAGACTGACTGGGTCTCCCCAAATGGACTGAGCCTGCCTCTGTTGATGGCCCTGGACTGATTCCTTCTGCTGCCCTTTCAGCAGGGCTGCAGGAATCTTTCATGTGTCTTCATCCACTGACTACATATGACAGACTCTCAGCACGGGCACATTGGGGGACAGGATGTGCATTTCCAGGTGCGGTCCTGGAGCCAGACTCCTTCCCCAAACAGCAGTTGCAGTCACATGCCTCAGCAGTCTGGGCCATTGGCTGACTCCCTGCATCAAGCTTGTTCCAGGCATTAGTGTTCTTTTCCATTACGCCATTCTGCTGACAGATTGCCCAGTGGAACTACAGGGTGGCCTTGAGGTGCTCATGTGCCCTGAGAAGCTGACTCTCCTCTGAGGCCTTTACTGCTATTCAGATTCACTCTTCCTGAGTCAACCGTTCAAATCTAGAGTCAGGATCCCTCGGCTCTCACGCTTAGCTGAATCTGGGTGCTCCACAGCTTCAGGTACTCAGTACCCCCTTTAATGAACAGAAAGAATGGTTGCTGTCTTTCTTCCCAGTCTGAGGGGAAGGGGTCAGCTTGCACCGGACCCTGCACTCCCAGTTAGAAGCACAGCAGCCCCCACGTGCTACACAGGGAGCATCAGAGTCTTAGTACTGGTTGTCTCTGAGCACTGACCTGGTGAAGTCGATCACATCCTGGACATCATCAAACCTCTGTGTTATCAGCTCTGGAATGGCTGTTCTGTGAGGACTCACTGGTGTTCTGCTCTTCCTACAGGGTGATCCCATGATTACTGTGTTCACAAAATGACTTCAGGTTCCTAATAGTTTTGAAACACCCCACCTCCATTTCTGCTTTAAGGCTGAGTCCTGTTTTGTTCTGGAGGCACTCGTGTCTCACCTTCTGCCACAGGTCACTGAGGGAGTGCCTGACTTGATTGATTGTCTCCAACTTTACAATTGGTTTCATGGGGCTGAATCCGTTATTCTGTTTCTCTGTGCCACCGTGTAGTGTCTGCGCATCACACCAGGATGTGGATAAGTCCCACGTGATTGGAACCATCAAAGCAAACTCACTGTAAGAGCCGGTGGAGCAACTGGTGCCCACCTTCTGAAAGAGGGAATTATTCCTCGTCAAATTCTTCTTGGAAGACTACAGATGTTATGCCACCACACAGCACATCCTAGAGCAGCTCTGCCAAACATGAGCACCTCGCCATCCACAGCTCAGCGGGGATTCTGCCTCCTACTTGTTGTCAGGAATGTCACTTTCCTGAGAACCTCAGTTGGCTCCCCTGAGAATCTGGATGAAAAGCAACCCATCAGCTAGAATTCCTGGTCACCCAGAGTCCAGCTGTACAGTGAAGGCTTCTGGAGGGTCACAGAAACTCACATTAATTCTTCCTCTCCCCGATCGAGGAGCTCTCTGCCTCACCCCTCTCTGACCACATGCCTTATTTGTAAAGACGATTGACATTCCATTAAGTGTGGACTTGTCCTTTGCGTACCCAGATCAGGGATCACTGGAGGCTGCTCGAGTGGCCCCAGGACTCTCAGATACCTGGGAAGGGATTGGGTGGGCTCATTCACTCACCAATTATCCATGCAGCCGCTACTCTTACGTACACTGTTCTTGGCACTCAGCATCATTCAGTGGACAAAGGAAACAGGAAGCTCTGCCCTCCTGCACCTCCATTCTAGCCAGGAGTCAGGCAAGAACACTAGCCATCTTTAGTAGGTGACATCCACAGTCTTTTAGGTGGGACATCCTCATGCCACCTCTAGGAATCGAGGTAACCACTCCTGTTCAGTCAGGGACAGTGAACCCAGTACCAGCGGAAAGGGTGAGTGAACTTTGGGTTAAGAAGGGAGGGCCACTGTTTCTACCAAAGAGAGGAGGTTGTAGGCGTCTGTGTCAGGAGCGGGGCTGCCAGACCTGGGCTTCGTAATCTAGATCATGCTAGAGGAGTAAGGTTAGGGGAGGGGACGAGGTGGTGCAGGAGACAAGCATTCGGAGAGAGGTGGGGATGGAACCTGGGCATCTTGGGGAGCAAAGAGGAGTGTGGGGGCTCAGAGAGGCCCCAGAGAATCCATCCCCCTACAATCCCATGGCATCACTGCTTGTCCCCTCCCATATTTAGGTGCAAAACAGGAGGCATGGGTGTTGGGGGCAGAACTGTTCCCAAAGTCCAGGTTCTCAGCTGCGTGCAGCGCCCCTTTTGCAAGGCAGAGCACTGTCCATGGGAGAAGAGACCTTCACAGTTGTGCACAAGACCAGGCAGCACACTGCTGCACACTCTCCAGGGAGAGGCCTGTGGGCCTGGATATCTGAGGCAGGCCACAGACTCCGTGTCCCTCAGCACAAGATTATGGTGGAGCACTACAGTGTGCCACTGTGAGCATGCATTCACCTGCCTCTGTATCCTTGGAGGGTTAGCATCCACTCGGGAGAGGGCCACGGGACAGTAAGTACATCCTTGTTAAAGTGAAAGGTTGGTTATAAAGAGGAAGACCCTAAAATAGAAAGGCTGGGAAACAGCTGCAACAGTGTGCTCAAGTGTAGGAAAGGTTTTGGGGATGGTGCAGGACTGGGCATTGTTTCCCTCTGTTGTGCCTCGCGTCATTATGAGTCTGGACTGACTCAATGACAGCAAACAACAACAGTAATAACATACCGAACAACACGGATGCATGGATTATGGCCAAGTACAAGCTTCTTTTAACTTCCTCCTGTCCTTCTGAACACTATTTCACAAAGGGCAGCCATTCCCAGCCTTTAACATCCAGTGGATCTATGGCTGCTTTGTTCACTCTACCGTAATGGTCTCACTGCCACTTGAAGTTAGCAACACAACTTGCAGTGGAAACCGGCAGCAGACCCTTTACAATCAATGCATTACCTGGCCTGGCAGCAAGTTTTCTCCTCTCTACCAGCTTGTACTCCTACCTCTATTACAGTTGCAGCTGTGTTTGGGGATTCTTTGTAGCTATTTCTTCAGCCATGGACAACTGACATGAGCCTCTGTTCTCTCTCTAGTGAAGTCTCTTTCCCTCCCTAGATGGCCTTCTGTGGCAAGTCCCAGAAGATCCCCTGCCAACTCTCCCTCCTGCAGGCCCCACATTTGGTCACATGTTCTGATCAATTCTGGGAGTGGAAACGCCAGTGTGACCAAAAGGAGTTGTTCCAAACCCAAGAAACAGCTTTGTATACAGAAAGGGGACTCTGGAACCAGAAAATAATAAGGATGCCTCTTTATACATCATCTCTGCATTTGCTGGGCTTTACTGCAATTTTTGAAGCTGCTCACAATTTTACTCTTCTTAGATCAACAGTCAACATCTATGAAAGCAGCTGTCACAAACTCAGTGCATCACATTGGGAAATCCTGCTGCAAAAGAACCTCTCAGGTGTCACTTTGAGAACGAATGGGCACCTGAATCAAGATCCATTCTTTTCTGTCCCCTCGTAAACACGTGAAAGCTGCACAATGAACACGGAAGAGAGAAGAAGCACTGATACATTGGAACCGCTGTGTTGGCAAAGAACACTCAACACACACTGACAGAAGAAACAAATCCGTCTGAGAAGTTCAACTAGAAGGCTGCCTAGAGACAACAACAGTGACACTGTGGCTCACTTACTTCAGACATATTCTGGGGAAAAACCAGTTGCTGGAAAGGGACATCATGTTTGGTGATGCAGAAGGCCAGTGGAAACGAGAGAAACCCTTGACACAACAGCCATAAGCGTGGATTCCAACGTATCAACAATCATGAAGATGGCACCTAAACACCCAATGAATGTCACATAAGGGCCCTATGAGTAAGATGAAACTCAGTGGCAACTGATAACAACACTGAACAAGAAATGGAAAGCAAGTAAATAAATAAATAAAATGCAAGGCAAAGAAAGACTAACCCAATAGCAGGTTGATGACAGAAGGATGAATTGAATCTAGTATTCTGATGGCCAGTCAAAGTCCCTTCCAGAACACCACTTCTCAAAATAAATTTAAAAGTGTCTACAACTTTGCTAGCCAAAACCAACATATAAGATGGGATGAGTGATTTTAATGAAATTGGAGGCAGGCCCCGTTTTCAAAGGGGAGATTGACGTAGGCAGTCAGGATTAATTCTTTACCTGTGTTTCAGAATTCATTCTTTAGCTGTTTTTCTTAAAATTCCTGGCTTTCTGACACTACCTGGCCCAGGAAATCACACATAAGCCTACAGAAGCCACTGCGATCAAATCTTGGCAGTCTTTGCAGTTTCTTCTACACGGGATCACCAAACAAGCGAAGGTGCCCGTTTGAGGGCCCCCTGCCCAGGTGACAACTCAGAGCCTCCTGCACCTCAATTCTGATGCATATTTCACCTGGCCTGATTACAGACAGATGCCCACCTCAAACTGCCCACGTGGTTTCTCCCTGACGTATGCACCTGACCTGCATGCAGGCTCTCCCTTTAAAAAACCTCACCTTGCCTGACAAGTTCAGACAGGGTTTCAGGACGAGAATGCTGCCTGTCTCTTGTGTTGTTGGTGACACAGAAATAAAAACCTATGATCACTCACAGAAACTCCTGTCTCAGAGATTGGATTCATGTCAAGTAGAATGAAGCCCGAGTTTTGGCTGGTGACACTAACATGTCACATCATTTCATTGTATTTTTGTATTTTTTTTCTTGCCTTTTCACTCTGTCTCGTGAATATGATGGCTGTTCCTCTGGAAATGAAGATTTGGGTGCACTGCCTGACAAGTGTATCTCTACCATGAAGTAAAATGAAAGTCTCTTTCAATGTATGAAATATATGTGGGGAAGGGAGTTTGCGATGAAATGTCCCCAGGATGGGAGTTATTGTATTTTAATGGCTGAGGGTTGTATAAGGGAATTCAGTGGAGGTTGTCAGCTTGTCTTAGTTCCTGAAATGAAAAGACACAGTACAGTCATGACTCCTTGATCTTAGAAGCGTGGGTCTTCCTATTAAGCATGATACATGATTGGGGACTACTTATTGTTCCTACCGTGTAAGTTCACCTTGTTCAACTCACCTACCCTTTATTGAGCCAATTCTTGAGCTAGGGCTGGAAGATACAACAGAAGACAAAGTCCTTTCCATCAGGCATCTTATGGAGCAATGCAATGTGCTCAGGCAATTAGAAATTACTGTAAATAACGATTTGACCTAAAAATAAAAGCTTTTTTACTTGCAAAGTAATCCGGACCTACAAATCTCTGTAAGGTAGCATGATCATCTCTGTTTTATAGGTAAGGAAACTGAGGCACAGTGATGGAAAATGATGCAGTTAGGCTTCTGTGGATATTAAGCCGAGAAATCAGGCTTAAGCTGAGCACTTCTGTTTCCAGAGTTGTTACTCTCTAAGATGTTTGCATTTCAACAAGGATTCAAGTCTTCTATGAAAGCAGGGGAATTCACACCTATGGCTGTAGGAGATACCTGAGGTATCATACCGCTGGGATCGTCCCAGAGTTTCAGAAATGTCAGCACAGTGGGACCCTGTGGTTACCATCTACCTGGGAATAAGTCAGTTGCAAAATAAAAAGCATTACCAAACAAAAAAATACCTAAACAGATGTAGATTTACAGCATACAAAACTGATTATTCTATGAAGCAAGACCATTCACACTAAGAATCTTATGATAGGATTCCTCAATCCCTGTTTTCTGCCTACATTTCACACAAACCTAATGTGTACTGTCCCAAATTTCCTACTGACCTGTGGCCTGGTGGCCTTATGCATCTTGCAGGCCATAATGAAGGCCACTGAAAGAATGCACGCTAACAAGGCTTTAAACAATTCTCCCACCATGATCACAGGCCACAAGGAGCTAGCTAGAGATGCGTGCTTTACATCACTGGTTATTCTGCACAATATGCATGAGGACAGAAGTTAGTTATTAGGAAAAGGAAAAAGGAGACGGGTCACTGGCTATCATCCATGTTTAATAGGATCTTTGAAAACCGCAGATGCAACTCATGTATCACAGTCTTGGATGAGAATATGCAGAAGCTAGAAGAGCGAAATGGAAGACTCACCTTTTTAGCTTATGTTAGTTCTACTCTTAATGGTATTTCTTTAAAAAATGAAAAATCCGGATAAAATGTTATATAGAACGGGATAGGAAAACAGCATGCATAAATAAGGGAGAAAACCAGGATGTCTGATCATTAGGTAGTGCTTCACTCACTTACCAGAGCCAAAGCCACAACAGTTGGAGAAATTGGTGGTTAATCTTCAACTAATCAACTGTTGCTGCCAAGTGTACCTGTCTTTCAGATGCATTGTTATTCTTGGAATTTCTGTGCATCTGTTGACTCAGTAAGTAGTTTAATAAGTTTATTCCATCAGCAAAAACAGGCTGTATTCACCCAGGAAGCATAGCAGCATAGTTTCACCATCTTATTTCCGGGCTACGTCTACAGACACATTGATTGATGAGTCTGGCTAGAACCTAGAGACTACCATGTACTACCAACATGAATAAAGGGATACGATATTTTGAGGATGACTTGCCATGTGGTAAACCATAAGACTAACAGCTGTGGAGAAAGTTCACAGCAAGAGAGCACTCTGAAGCACATACAGGCTACAGAGCAAGCCATCCTACTACTCTGGCCTCGTGTCACAGGAGATGCAATGCTCATTTAAATGTCCATGACATAGAAAAATGGGAACCTCGGGGATAGGATCAGCTGGTAAGTGAAAGGTTGGTAGTTGGAACTCACCAGATGCTGGGGGCATGGGGCAGGTGTGGCACTCGGCTTCTGCAAGATGACATCCTTAGAAACTCTATGTGACAGTTCTACTCTGTCAGGAAGGTTCACTGTGAGTCATAATCAACCCAATAGCAATGGTTTGGTTTTGTTTTTAATGGTACACAGGGATGTCTCACAAAGCCTTGGGAAAACCAGTGTGGAAATGCAGTCCAGACCGAGGAGTTTGGGGGTGTAGGCAACTTTTCTCTGCTTGATAAGCAGTTCCTACCCAGCTGTTGTCCCTAGCTGGTACAAGTGGTTAACACACTGGGCTGCTCACTGAGAAGCTGGGGGTTTCAGTCTACCCAGAAGCACAGCAGAAGAAAGGCCAGCAGACAGACTTAGGACAAATCAGAGATTGAAAACGGTAAGGGGCACAGTTCTACCCTATCATACGTGGCTCACCTTGAGTCAGCGTCAACTCTGCAGAAGTGCTAGGATAACAGAACCAAACTACGGGGCCAGGTGAAGATGACCTCTTGACTGTAAGACACCACGTGAGTATGAGACGTTAGCCCGCCATCACAAATGAGGTCCTTTGAATCATAAATCAGCATTCCAACCAACAAGGAAATGAAAAGATAGCTGTCATGGATTGAGCTGTGTGTCCTCCAAAAAATGGGTAGCCATTTGGCTAGGCATGATTCCCAGAATTGTGTGATGTTCCCGTAAGCTATAGACCCTGCCTCTGTGTTAATGAGGGAAGATGGGTGACAGTTGTGTGGTGGATCAAGATTCAATGTGTAAGACTATTTGTACCTTGAGACAATCTTTTGGGACATAAAGGAAAAGGAAGCCAGCAGAGAAGGTTGGGGACCTCCTATCACCACAAAGCAGTGCCAAGAGCAGTGTGTACCCTTTGGAAAGGACCTGAAATCCCTCTATTTCAGAAACTCCCAGTCTAGGGAAAGACTGGCAAAGACCTTCATCCGCAGCCAAGACAGAACGCCTTCTCCCTGGAACTGATGCCCTGAATCTGGACCTGTAGCCCACTGGACTCTGACAGAATAAAATTTCTCTTTTTAAAGCCATTTCTTGTAGTATTTCTGTTATAGCAACAGCAGATGACTAAAACAACAATCCACAGAATAGGGTATGATTTTTGAGAATGGTATTTTTGCTAAGGGACTTAAATCTAGGATACATAAAGAACTGGCTTGGCCGGCCTACATTTCAAGAATAAAAAGACAGTTAAACTACAAAAATCGTTAAAGGATCTGAATAAACATTTCTGTCATGGCCAGTAAGCACTTGAGAAGGTACTCAGCATTTATTCACCCTAAGACATGCAAATAAAACCACAATGAGATGATAACACTCCACACCCATTAAGATGACTGGTATCAAAAAGTTGATAAAAGATGTGACCAACAATCAGGAGAATAGAAACCATCATTCTCTGCTGGCAGAGACGTAAAATCCTGCAGCTAGAAATCAGTGTGGCAGTTTTCACGTGACCAAACACAGTGTCACAGTATGACACAGCCATTTCATTCTAGTGGATGTGTACCCAAGAGAAATGAAAAGATATGTACACACAGAAACTGATACATGAAAACTCACAGCACAATTATGAACAACAGCCAAAAAGTAGAAATAACCCTGTCTGTGAACCAACAGCTGGATAAACAAAGTGTGGTCTATCTAGACAACGGAATATCATTCAGCCGCAAAGGGAAGCACAGTTCTGATCCACACTACAACACGGATGAAGGTGGGAAACAGTAAGCGAGTAAAAGAAGCCAGACACCAAAGCACAAACACTGTGTGGTCTCAAGTCACGTGAAATGCCTAGATGAGGCAAATGTGTAGACAGAGGTTAGTGGTAATCAGGGGTTATGGATCTGGTTATGACCACTGCTGAGTGTGGAGCAAACCCTGCGTCTCTACACGCGGAATGTCCCTGTTGGTGGCTAGGGACAGGTTGTGCACACTGGAGCCCTTTTATAACAGAGGCCACAGTGATTTACAATCGCTAGCACGGATCCTTATCTACACAGGATTTTCCTTCCTTGCCAGCCTTGCTTTTTCTTCTTGTTAGCTGCTGTTGAGACAGCTGCAACTCACAGCAACCCAACATATAAGAGAATGAAACACTGCCCCGTCATGTACCACCCTCGTGATTGCTGTTTGAGCCCGTTGTTGCAGTCACTGTGTGCATCCATCTCATTGAGGGTCTTCCGCTTTTTTGTGGACCCTCTACATCACCAAGCATGATGTCCTTCTCCAGGGACTGATCCCTCCTGTTAACACGTCCAAAATATGTGAGACGAAGTCTCAACTTCCTTACTTCTAAGAAGTATTTTGGCTGTACTTCTTCCAAGACACATTTGTTCATCCTTCTGGTAGCTTATGGTATAGTCAACACTCTTGGCTGACTCCGTAATTCAAAGAGGTCTGTTCTTTTCCAGTCTTCCTTGTTTACTGTCCACCTTTCACATTCATAGGACGTGGGTGCAACTACATTTTAGTCTTTAATGTCACATCTTAGCTTTTCAACCCTTTAAAAAGGTTGTTTGCAGCAGATGTGCCCAAAGCAGTGCACCATTTGATTTTTCCTTTGATTAACACCACTCTGTGCACTCAGAATACCTTGTCTACGACACAGAATCACACGTAACACCAGCGACAACCAAAAAATGATCTTACAGGAACGACAGTTGGAGTAGGGGCTCAGACCACGAGTTTTACTCTATGCCCCTTCACCCACAGATAGATGGCTGGATTGTAATGCAAATCCACATCTAGGACACCATCTGGGGGACAGTACCCTGTGAGATGTCTTAAACTGGCAGCCGACATACAGTGCTGTGTCTCTTACACACAGAATACATGGTCTAGGAACCACAGCATAGAAATGGGACTGTCTCTCCATCGTCACCTGTTACCACTACTGTTAATTGTGTTACGAGGCTTCACTGAGTTGGTCCCAGCTCACAGCAACTCTGTGTATAACAAAGGAAACACCGCCCTGTTCCGCGCCTCCCTCACACTCACTGCTGTGCTACAGCCCACAGCTGCGGCCACCGTGTTAATCCATCTAGTTGAGGGTCTTCCTCTTTTGGGGTGACCCTCCACTTTACCCGGTAAGATGTCCTTCTCCAGAGACTAGCCCCTCCTGCTAACATGTCCGAAGTATGTGGGATGCAGTCTGGTCACTCTTGCCTCCCGTGACCATTCTGGCCATACTTCTAAGACATTGGTAGTACTTCGGGCTAGTATTTTCCTTGTATTTTTGTTTTTTTCCATTCTCCTCCGTACCAAGTGGAGTGGGACAAATACATGTATCTCAGATGGCCACTCGCTAGCTTTTAAGATCCCAGGTGCTACTCATCAAAATGGGGTGCAGTCAAAGCAGACAATCTTTACTAGCTAAACTAAATCATTGTTTGTTTTTAGGAAGACTTCAGGAGATATTTATCCATTAAGTTTTAAGGTTTATTCTTAGGGTGATGGTTTCAGTGATTTATCCAGCCACCATGCCTCCAAAAAACCTGGATTCCATGGAAATCAGAAAGCTTGTTCTGCTAACTTTTGGTTGGTAGGTGTAGCTCTTAACCACTGCGCAATCACAACTCCCACTCCTTTCTTCTCCCCCTGCTTAGGCCTCTACATTCCATTTTCTGCTGACTTTCCTTCTTCTGTGGCTCCAGGCAATTAGAGAACAACTGTTGTGCCTTGAATGGCTGCCTTTAAGCTTTTAGGAATGTAGGCACTATGGAATAGACTGGAAGGTGGAACAAAAGCACCAAGCATGTTATTAGGCTGATTAACAGGGATCTCCTATCAACCTATAACACTGAACCTCCAAAGCAAGCAATGAACCCCTCCTGCGGTGTTTGGTTGTACAGAAGCACCCTCAGTGTGTACTTTGTTGTTGTAAATATATCTGTCACACAACTTCTGCCAATTCAGTATTTTACAGGTGTACGACTTACTGACAGCAATTATATCTCTCTGATGACTAACGGCAAGGATGTTGAGCATCTTTTCATGTGTTTGGTGGCTATCTGTCCTCTCTGGTGAAATGTCTATTTAAGTTCCTTGCTCGTCTTGTGATTGGATTGTCTTTTTGTTGTTAAATTGCGCTCTACAGCAGTTTAAAAACAAAACAAAACAAAAACCTGGGGGAAAAAACTGTATATACTTGTCTTCCTGTAGATCAAAAAAGAGAAAGGGGCTGCTGTTGTCACTTTTGGAAATCCTCAAAGATATCCGGATCCCTGGAGTGGAGAAAGTAAATGACGGTCCTGCGTTTGAATCTCTGTCTTCCATTGTTTTCAGCATGAAATGGGTTAATAGAAGAATGCAGACATTAAGTTCAATTAGAACCTTTTCTTACTTTCTATGTCTCAAGTCTGAGGATTTTTAAAGAGAAGTCTTAGTTTGTAGTTTGATTGATGGTATTCCCGACCCCTAAAATTAATACAATAGAAACTAGTCTATTCAAAATTTACTCAAGGCAAGAGACTTGAAGCAATGCTACTCATCAGAAAGGAATCAAATGGTCAGCAAGAGTGGGAAAAGATGTTTAACCTCATTAATCATCAGAAAAGTCCTCAGGAGACCACAGGAGGATAGGGTTGCCTTTGGGGGTCACCTGGCCTCAGGTTTCCAGGAGCAGGAGATTGGTTGTACAGGACAGTGTCATCTGACTGTTTCCAGAAGGGCTTGGAAATGACCAAATGGAGAAGCTTTAGGGAGAAGAGCCTAAGGACCCCTGAAAACTCTTCACAATGTTGTGTGTGCATATGCTTGTGTATTCTGGGGTGAAACGTCCAGTTTTCACCATGTAGACGGCTGTCTAGACCCGTGGAGTCTGTGAAAGCTTGGGAGCTTCTGGCCTAGAGATGATGGTCTGAGGGATGGGAATTGTCAGTGGATCACTCTTGCCTTCGGCCTCAGTTTCTGCTCTGAGGTTGCGCTGATCCTTGACAAGCAAGCAGAGGTACAGCCTCGAGGCTTTTGGCCCTGGGAGCCCCTGGAGAGCGAATGGGTGGCAGCATGCTCCCCTCCAGCCCTATCGCTACAGGACGGAGGCCGGGACGCAGTGGATGGTGTGGTGAGGGCTGCCAGCCCTTGTAGGCCAATTCAGAGGACAAGGCAGACCGCCCCGGGCTCCAGAGCTTGGAAAACTGGCTAGAGGCATCCGCACCAGAGGCGCGCCCACACCAGAGAATGAGGCTCCCCTTTTGCGCTCTGCTTTGCGGCGTGGGCCCTTGGTGACTGCACCAATGGGAATGAGGTTGGAGCTAGCCCTACAGGGGTGCTCTGGGGAGGGGCCCAAGGGCCACTGGTGGGTCAGCCCCAGAGGAAACTGTGCCGCGACGAGGTGATCTGGAGGTCTAAAGCGCCCACCCACGCACCCTAGAGACCTGCTGGTCCCAGAGTGCCTTCGCTGGGTGAACGGACGCTCTGGTCCTCACAGAAACCTGGTAACCTAATGATTGGAAGATAACCAAGAACAGTATTTGGTGACACATGAAATTATGCCAAATTTACCTTCCCCGTGGCAGATAGATGTGGCTGTGTCAGGTCCCACAAAGATTACAGCCCTGGAAACCCATGCGACAGTTCTACTTTGTCCTTTAGGGTGGCTATGAGTCAGAACTGACTCGGTGGTAGGTAGGTTCTTTTTTGTTTGCTCTGTTCTTTTGGTTAGAGCTCTGAACTGGGTTCCTTGTTAGGTCCCTAGGAATCACCTTTAAAAAACAAACACTCAATGTGAATATGAAGTGAAACAATGTATTTAGTGGCAGAGCTCTAGGCACAGGTGGCTTTAGGGGTGTAAACCCTGCAAGGGAATACAGACTGATGTGTTGCAGTGGAGCGAGATGCTCCTCCAGGGGCTGAAACCTACTGTTGTCGAGTTGGGTTTGACTCATAGCCACCCTACAGATCAGAGTGTAACTGCTCCGTAAAGTTTCCAAGGAGCACTTGGTGGATTTGAACTGCCAACCTTTTGGTGAGCAGACATAGCGCTTAACCCACCACAGGCACCAGGGTTTAATTATGAGGAAGTTAGTGGTGCAAAATCAGTGTGCTAATGTGTACCAGGAATGCTCTCATTCTCAGCAACTGGTGGTTCTGTGCAGCCTAGATTCTGTCACAGCATAAGATGTTGTAAATAGTTTGTGAGGTAGGATATTGTAAGTGGGAAGCAGTAACCAGATTAGGACAGAGAGGAGAGGTCAAGAGGGGCAGAGCGACTTGACGGCCCCTTCATGACCCAACATGATCATACGGGGCCACACAGTGAGCTGTGCTCGGGCTGGAGGAGGCCAGGAAGAGATCAATTGCAGTCCATCTACATAGACTGCAAGGAAACCCAGAGCACTCTCCCTCTGCCCTCCTTTCCAAACTCTCGTGGATTATGGCTTCTATTTTTTGTTGTTTCTCCATCTCCTCTCCTGGCAACGGCACCTACCGACCAAAAGTCCATTTTCCCTGTTGGCTCCTCTTTGTCCCATCCTCCGCATTTCCTCCCTCTGGAACATGCTTTCTTCAAGGCTTAGTATTCTAGTCCAGTAAGAACTCTTCTGGTGACAAATGACAGAAACTTAATCATACTATCCTAAACCAAAAAGGCCAAGGTGGTGTTTGTTATTGGAAGATCCCTATCTCAGGCCTCTTATGTTGCTCTAACAGAAATAGCACAGGTGGATGGCTTTACCAAAGAAAGGTTGATTATCTCACAGTCCAGCAGGCTGGCGTTCTGAAGGCAGGGTGCCAGCTCCAAGGGAACACTCTCGCTGTCAGCTCTGGAGAGAGGTCCTTGTTGACAGTGTGGTCTTTTCAAAGAGTTCTATTTCTGCACACTCATTTTTCTGCTGCTGTACCAGGGACTTTATGTTGTGTTCTCTGTCAGGGCAGTCACTGATGGTGGCCCATCAGTGTTCCATCTAGTTCTTCTCGCCTCATGCTGATGTAGTCTCTGGATCATACAACACCTTCTATCTGCTGGGCTTGTGTTTTGCTCCTATCTTTGATGTTTTTCATTCCCCTCTCCTCCAGGTGGATTGGGACCAATTGATGCTACTTAGATGGCAGCTTGCTAGATTTAAACAGCTGAAACACCACTCGCCAAAGTGGTATGCAGAATATTTTCTTAAAAAAAAGTTATGCTAGCTAGTCTTCAGCTAAGAGTCTTCTGCACTCCATGTTGGTGAGTAGCATCTGGGTTCTTAAAAGCTAGCAAACTGCCATCTGAAGTACACCGGATGGTCTCAATCAAGTTGTTTTAGTATATCTGGAAGAATTAGTTTTAACATTTTTTTATATGTGGAAAAGTACAACGTACAGTAAGAAAAACATTTGACAAATTGACGTTAAGTATGAACTCTATGTAACTGTTCAGACTTCCATGCAAATTGAGTCTAAAGACAGATTTAAGAACAGAACGCATTCTCAATCCAAGGATGGCCTGTAATTTGTGTTGTTTTTTGTTGTTGAAAATATACACAGCAGGCATACACCCATTCAACCATCTCTACATGTACATTTAATAACATTGAGCAATGTATTCCCACCTTCCTTTTCCAGACTGTTCCTCCTCTATTAACATAAAATCACTACCCCCTAAATTTCCTGTCTAATCTTTCAAGTAGCTGTTGTCCATTTTGATCCCATATAAATAGTTCTTAAAAGAGGAAAATGCACAAGCAAACATTCCTTCTGGGGGGATTTTTTTTTTATTGCCCTTTAGGTGAAAATTTACAGCACAAGTTAAATTTTCACAAAAAAATTATACACATACTGTTTTGTGGCATTGGGTGCAGTCTGCACAGTGTGTCAGCACACTCCTCCTTTCCACCCTCGGGTCCTTGGGTCCATTTGACCTGTTTCTGTCCTTTCCTGCCTTCTTATCCTGCTTTTGGACAGCAGCTGCCCATTTGGTTCCACATATCTGACTGAAATGAGAAGCATTTTCCCCACGTGTATTATGTTTTGTTTTATAGTCCTCTTTACTCTTTTTCTGAAGTGTGCTCTTCAAGAACAGTTTCAGTTCTAGGTTAACAGAACATCCGGGGGTTTTAGTTTGGAGGGTTTCCCAAGTCTCTGTCAGACCATTAAGTCTGTTCTTTTTTACATGTATTTGAATATTGTTCTACACTTTTTTCCTACTCTGTCTGGGCCTCTGTTATGTCCCGTATCTTAGGCTGGCTTCTCCAGAGAAGAAACACCAGTAAACTGAGTAAACAGAGAGAGAGAGAGATTTATGTTGAGGAAATGGCTTACAGAGGATAAAGTGTCCCAAGTCCAGGGTCATGACAGAGACTTCTCCTGATTCATATAGCTCTAGAGGCTGGCAAACCCAGGAGCTGCAGGTCAGAAAGCAGATCTCTTGCTCACAGACTGTGAAGATCGATGAATCCCAAGACTGGCAGGCAAGATCAAAGGTAAGCGGCTAGCTCAAGTCCCAAGAACCAGAGATCAGCCGAACAGGAGCCAGCTGCATGGCCTGTGAAGCAAAAGCTCAAGTCTTGCCAGAATATCCCTTTACATTTCATGCAGGCCACACACCTAAGGAATCTTCCTTTTGGCTCCATCCACTGCAAAGGTGTGAGCCATTTCCTCAACATAAATCTGGCTCTCTCTCTACTTAGAGCAAATCTCGTCATAGGAGTTGTCACACGTCAAATCTCCACAGGAAAGTGATCACAGCATTATAAGACTGCCAAACACAGAGTATCATGGCTCTGGTAAGTTGATGCGGCCTTAACCATCACAGCAGTCATTGGTGGTAGCCAGGTATCATCTAGTTTTTCTGGACTAGGGCTGGTGGAGTCTCTGGTTCATTTGGTCCTTTTACCTGCTGTCACTCATTGAATTGTGTCCACCACCCCCCAAAAATGTGTCAACTGGGCTAGGCCGTGAGTCCCAAAATTATACGCTTGTCTGCCATTCTGTCACCTCATGGGATTTTTCTATGTATTGTAAATCATATCTCTATGATGTCCATGAGGTGGAATTATCAGTAGTTACGTTAACAAGGTATGACTCATCCTACAAGATTAGTTTGTGTTTTAGGTCAATCTTTTTGGAGATGCAAAGGAAAGAAGCAAGCAGAGAGACAGGGTGACCTCTTAACACCAAGACGGAGGTGCCAGAGGCATAGCTCATCATTTGGAACCGGGGTCCCCGCACTGCGAAGCTCCTAGACCGGGAGTTGTCTGACAACAAAGACCTTCTTCCACATCCACGGTGAGAGAAAGCCTGTAGCTGTAGCTGGCAGCTTCAGTTCAGACTTCTAGCTTCCCTACACTGTGAGAGAATAAATTTATCCTTGTTAAAGCCATCCACTTGAGGTACTTCTGTTACACCAACACTAGATGACTACGATACCTGCAAAAGCGTTCCACCTCATCTCCGAAGGTTGGTGGCTCTGTAGGTCCTGGGACCCAAGGGAGAAATATTTTCACCCATAAGCACAGTCACAACCCAGTGAATCAGGAGCTGACCTTGCTTCCTGGTCCTTTTCAGCACCTGATGTTATAGAACACGCAGAGGAGATCACTCTCCTGGATAGGGTGACTGGTTCTGCCTGCCAAGGGAAACTGGAATGCTGCTATGTAATAGAAGTATGGAAGACTACATTTAGATCCAACGTGACTCTTCTGTCCAATAACAATGGTCAGTGGGAGGTGAACTGGGAACCTAGTAAAGATAGGTCCCCATCAGGAATAAAAGTTTGGCTCCCCTTGAACAAATTTAATAGGAACCCTCGAGGCCCAGTGGTTAAAGCACTTAGCTGCTAATCAGAAGGTTGGACGACTGAACTCACCAGCTGCTTTGTGGGAGAAAGATGGGGCTGTCTGGTTCTGTGAGGATTACAGCCTTGGAAACTCCATGGGGCAGGTCTACTCTGTCTCCCAGGGTCACTGTCAGTTGAAAAGGGCCCTGTGGCATAATGGTTAATTACATGGCTATTAGCCAAAAGCTCAGCAGTTTGAATCCACCATCTGCTCTGCCGAAGTTCTATGTGGCAGTTCTACTCCATCCCACAATGAGTTGGAATCAACTTGAAGGCAGCAAATTCAGTTTTTTGGCGAGTTCTTTGGTGTCAGCAGAAATCAACTCAGGGGAAATGTGTTTATTTGCTTCTTGTTTGTTGTTGTTTGGCTACCTTTCTTTTTCCTTAGGTTTCCTACATGAGAAGATGCTCAGGGAGTAGGAGGGGAGCAGGGAGTGGGGAGTCTGTGGCGGCAGCCATGATTATCAAAAAAGGCCTCAGGTTTCGGAAGTATAGACTGCAGCATCTAAATTTCATGGTAATTTGTCTCCCGCTGGGTTCTCCAGAGAAGCAAAAGTAGTAAAGTGTATAAATATATGTAGAGAGAGATGTGTATCAGGGAAACAGCGCACCTGTAACATTATATAGGTTACAATGTCCCAAGTCCATGATCAGAATAGAGAACTTTGCCAATTCACGGAGGCACAGAAGCTGTTGAACCCAATCTCAGCAGGGCAGAGGGAAAAGCTCTCCCTCACAGGCCATGAAGGTCAATGAACCCCAGGATGGACATGTAACTAAAGTCCCTAGAACCAGAGGTCAGACAAGAGGCAGCTGCCAGATCCAGAACAAGCCAACCAGCATGGCAAGGTGAGGAGGAAGAAGTAGGCAACAGAAAGCAGAGAGATGGAGCCTGAGGGGGCAGTGAGCTACCACCGGCTCCGCCCCACCTGGACCACTCAGCAGATTCCACCATGGGGGTCATCACAACATTAGGCAACTGCCAAAACTCTGAGAATCATGGCCCAGCCAAGCTGACCCACAATCTTCATTGTCACCTAATTGTTTCTCTCTTTTCCTATTTACAATGTATGAAGATAGGTCCTTAGCTGGTGGCTAATATTGAAATGCAGCTTCCAAGTCAGATGTGATCACTGAGTTGACTTCATTCTCAGGTACTGCAAGAGCTGATAGGGCTTTGTACTCTCCTGTGTGTTTCTTTATTCAATTAGTCTACCCAAATGAAAGAAAATACCATACAGCCTGTGCTGGCTGCTTTTCATTTGCCAATCCGGATCCACTCTCTATGCTGTTTGCCTTGCTCTGTACCAGGGAGGGTGGTCTCTCACAGTGGCAGCATTTGCCCTCATGCTTTCAAATGACTCAACCAACAAACAGGATGCAGCTGTAGGAACGTGAAGTGTAGAAGGAGAGAGGCAGGGCTTCCATTCTAACCCTTGCTGAGAATTTGCATTTCTAACTAGTTCCCAGGTGATGCTATGGCTGTCAGTTAGGGACCAATTCTGAGAACCATCAGTAGAGCCAAGGCCACTGCCATCAAGTCACTTTGAACTCAGAGAGACCCTTAGGACAGTAGAACTGCCCCATAGGGTTTCGAAGGCTGTAAATCTTGACAGAAGTAGACTGCCACATCTTGGTTTATCTGAACAGCTCCTGAGATCTAAGTGCCAGCCTTTTCACTTAGCATTCACATGTAAGTGTGAATGATTGTCCAGTCAGGTGCCTTTAACTTCCTGAGTTGTTTGCCTTTAAAGGTACAGCTTGATTACCCAAAGGAAACAATCCCTAACACAAGCTTTGCAGTTGACACTCAGTGTGGTGAGGAGAGAAGTCAGGATCTGCAAAAGTTTTCGATAATCCGGTGTCATTCTCCAGGACACCTCTGTTCTGGGGACAGGCAAATAGATGAGTTGAATGGGATGTGATCGCAATCACCACTTCTGAACATTCTTGAAATCCGTGATGGTGGCAGTCATTTCAACAATCCCTCCAGGAGTATGGTATTCTTTGGGTTTATATTCCTATTTAGGGGCACTGCTCATGGCTTCCATTTGGCTTTTCCTACCACAATGGCCCTTACTCCATTTGGCAGGGATCGAATGTGGGGATTCTGTCAGTTACAGAGTGTGTCTATTGCAGTTACACATTCTGCAACTCAGGAAATCATGACAGGATGGGCTCAGGGAGCCAATGAAACTAGTGTGAGACAGCCACCAGCTAAGACTCCATTAATAACCTGACCTTCTTCTGTCCCTGCTTTGACTGGTGGGCCACGGTAACATCCTGGGTTTCCTAGAAGTCACGTCAGTTCAGAGCCAGTACTGAGTAATCTCACAAAAGTATCATTATTTCCTTTTCCCCGGTGAACAATGACTCTTTTCAAGGCCAAAAATCCCTTGTGGGAAGACTGAGAGAAAGAGCACCAGTATTTATTTTGGGCAGGGTACTTGAGTCCTTCTTCAAGGGGACTGTCATCGTGATCGTGTGCTGCTCTAAGAAAAACACCACAAGCGGATGCCTCTAACCAACAGTTTCTCCCCTCACCACCCAGCAGGCTATGAGTCTGAAGGCAGTGCACCCGCTCCAGGGAATGAAAGTCTCTCTTTCTCTCTGAGCTCTGGGGGAAGGTCCCTGTCATCAGTCTTCCCTTGCTTTGCAAGCATCTCAGGGCAGGTATCTCTGTTCCAAAGGATGCACTGTGCACCCAACACTGATTTCCTCCATGGTCGGTGACTCCCTATTCTCTCCTTGCCTTTCTTTCCTTATATCTTTCGTAAGGTAAAAGGTTGTACAGGACACATGCCGGGGTAACTCCCATGACATTTGATCAGGAGTAGGACCCTAGTAGAGACGTTACAGTCCTACTCTGTTCCTCCCTAACACAGTCCAATCTTGCCTTATTAACCACAGGCAGTGGTTTGGATTTGCAATATATACAAAAACCACAATCACAAAAGAGAACCATACAATACTGGGAATCATGGCCCAGCCAAACTGCTACCCATAGATTGGGGGCATATAACTCAACCCATAGCAGGGACTCAGTTTCCCCTTTATTCAAAGGGTTAGAGGTCTGCAAACTCCCCCACATCTGGGAAATAACTGAAGGACCTTGACTCCCCTGGTGATTTCAGTTAGACTGCTGTTCTTCTGACCTAGAATTTGTCTACTTGCACAGAAGAAGTAAATATTTAGGAGATTTCTATGCTTAAGTCGCCAATGACACATGTCCATATTAGCCAGTCTTCTGATCAGTGCTTCAACTTACTGTCCATTATAGTAATGGCACCGACCTTGTCTTTGCCAAACGAGTGCTCCCTCTTGGCCCCTAGCACTGCAGGGTTAAATGCCCTGTTGTACTTAGGGGTGTGTTTACTGTTTGCACTGTCTCCAGGGAGGAGGGAGCTCCCTAGCCCCAGACCTTGTCCTCCGAGGCAGGATTAGAGTAGTCCTCATGCAGCATACAGCAAACATCACACAGCCTTGGATTCCTGGCATTGTGTGAGGTTCCTCTATGTTAAAAACCCATCCTCCGAGACGTTAATGAGGCAGGGTTGGCCCTCAGCTCTGTTGGTCGTGCAGGACTCAGTGTGTGATTTTATTGTACTTTGGGGCACCCTCCTAGGGTCTACAGGAATGGGAAGCAAGTGGAGAGCTGGAAACCACAGATTACCAAGAAGCGCTGCCAGGACCTGGCCTCGCTGTGTGTCAGGAGCTCCCAGTGCAGGGCAAGATTGACAAGAAGGACCTCTCTTCAGAGCCAGCAGAGTAAGCCTGCCCCTGGACCTAACACCCTGAACTGGACTGTTCGCCTACTGGACTCTGACCAAATACAATTTACCTTTGGAAAGACATCTGTTTGTGGCATTTTTCTTAAGGCAGCACTAGGTTACTAACACAACTATCATACGTGCAGTCATCCAGAGACTTGTCTTTCATCAATACCTCAACTATTGGTGATGATGATTTGCAAGTTGGAATTACCACCTCATGCCATGGATTAGCAATGCATTCTCTCCTACTGGAAGCAGAGTCATCAACATCTTTAAGACCAGCCAGACTGGAGTACCAATTTAGAAAAGTCATCCTTCCTATTTTTCTTCTCTTGAGTCACTCCATGTGACACCTCTACTCTGGACTATACAGTTACTAGGAGTCCCCACTGATTTGATGGCACTTGGTTTGCTCTGGTTTTAGAAACACTCATGGTATGAAATGCCTTACGCTGGGTTTTCCAGAAAAGGAAAACCAGCAAAACCTAGAGATTCATATGAGGGAAATGACTCACAAGTTGCAGAAGCTGAAATGTCCCATGCCTCTGTGTCAGGAGAGACACTTTTCCTGATTCCCATAGCTGTAAGGGCTGTTCAAGCCAAGATCAGCAGGCCAGAGGGCGGGATTGTTGCTGATGGGCTGTGAAGACAGACAAATCTCAAGAATCGCAGGCAGGACTGTGTGTGATCTGCTAGCCCAAGTCCCCCAAACCAGAGGTTAGACGAACAGGAGGCAGCTGTAGGATCGGCAGTCCAGGTTCTCCTCCAACTGCAGCGGCAGATGGAGAGACAGATGCAGATCCTCGACCACCTCGAGCTCGGCATCCTGGAGCTCCAGCCATGCTCAGCCCTGCTCCCGCTCCAAAAATGCAGCTCAGCAGAGCACCTGCTCTTCTCTCCTGTGCTGGAATCCTGCCATCAGGTGGAGAGCCCACTGCAGCTGGAGAGTCTTAACCCGGGCTACCTGCAGAGCCAACAGCTGGGCTACTTGCTCACCTTGATCCTTTCCTTCCTGCCCCGACACCAAACACTAACGGCACACCTCCTCGCCCCTCAGCAGTTTCCCCACGCTCACCGGATGAGGAGTCTGCAGGACATCGGCGATTTTAGTCTGAGCAATGTCCCGAACACACTCCAGCACGACTTCCTGAGCCAAGGCCAGCGCTTGCAGCGACATGTGAGCCCTGTTCAACAACAGGTCATCTGTCAACAAGTCACGCACCCGACAGAGAGCCCACAGGAAGATCAGAATCTCTCCTCAGCTCTACGGCAAAACTGGCTCCTAGGCTTTCTGCTGAGTCTGATCGCACGCCTGGACTTAGCCCAGCCCTCCATGGAGTACCACCAGCAGCACAAGGGGTGTATTTCCAACAGGATCCCGTTACCATACTTGCTCCTGATCCTGCTTCGGCTCCTCATCCAGCAGTGGAGCCCTGTACACTGTTAAGTCCTCCGTCTCCATCCAGCTCCGCCTCGGGCAGCAGATGCTGAGCCAGACGCCACGTCTCTTTGGCAGTGGGTTCTCATTGACAGCCAGGGAAAATCGGCCCCAGACGGCCCCCTTTCGTCCTCACCTCAGTGAACAGTTTGGGGTTTTATGACAGTCTATGTCCAGCTGAATTTGTACTTCATAATATATTGGATAGCATATTCTAGAAGGGTAGCAGAGGGAATTCAACGGGAAATTATGGATGGGATGGAACAGCATGGGATGGGATAAGATGGGTGGGTGGCACTGGGGAAATGGGATGGCATGGCATGGAATCACTTGGCATGATGGGGGGACGTATGATGGAATGGAAAAGTATTGGAAGGGACAAGATAGCATATGGTAGAATATAAGATTACTCATTAAATAAAGTTTTGTTTTAATAGCCTCTTGTGTGTAACATACTCGCTGTATGTACCTTCACAGTCCAATCTGGAGATCATCAATATCTTCTTTAGAACAGTTTCATTAGCACTGGGATGGGTCATGTTATGTTTCCACCTGATTAGGCAGTGATGGTTAGTGGTTTAGCAGATGTTATGCAACCATACTCCAGTTTTGTGATCTGATGTGAGGAGCCAATGAGTTGGAAGAGGAGTTTCTTTGGGGATGTGGACTACAAGTGGGCACAAATCCTGGGGTATACAGCCACTAATTTGACCAGTGGCTTTTTCTCTAGGTCTGTTCCAAAGGACTACCAGCAGCAATTTGCCTTCAGATGGCAAGGCTAGCAATACACCATCATCACCTTATCCTATAGGTGTAACAACTCTCCAGATCTATGTCCTCATTGAGTCCACAGGGATGATGATCGCTTCTCCTTGCCCTAAGACTTCACACTGGTCCCTTACTTGATGTCATCATGTTCACTGGACCTCACTGACTCTAGACTTTTCGGTGGGAAATCAGTGTGCCAGAGGGTGGAAGGAAACTCTAGTGACACTAAGCAAAATTCTGCCCTTGCTGAGGATTTCCTTTCACTACTGTCCCTCACGGCGATCCCCAAAGTTATTGGAGTTCTGGCACTCTCCTTGTTGAGTGGGCGCCTGTATACTGTGCAGAACAATCTCTAAACCAGATGAGAGCTTTCTCTTGAACAGTCAACTGATCATTAGAAATTATCCACGAGAACACAGATGAAGACTGGGAGATGTCCTCAGCCTACCCCATGAAAAGGACCAGGAAAGTCTGGCGAGGGGCCTGGGGAGAGAAGAAGAAGGCCTCCAAGCAGGGACACCATAGGCACTTCGGGGCCGGGATACCACCCTGAGACACCCAGCTCCCTGTCAGGAACTATCATTTCCAGGGCGCCCAGTCCCTTCCCAAAGGAATTAGCTACCACTTTTCCCAATTTCACCCACAGCCTTCTCTGACCTGACAAGCTAACAAGTGACTTCTCCCATGATGGCAGTATCAGACATGACATTTTTATCCTGTTTTCACTTCATGTCATCTCACATCTCTATCTGCATGTTGTTCCTGTTTTGCGTTTAATCTCTAGCCCAGGGGCTCAGGCAGCAGGGATGGACTCTCCTTCCACAGCTTCTCCAGTCTCCCCCCAGACACAGTCACACTCAGCAGGTTCTCTGACCCTAAACCATGAGGCTAAGGCTATGAGACACCTTCTTCTGCTACCTGCAGTGTCAAAGAACACATCACGTGAACCTGCATGTCAGGAGCTGTGTCCTGTCTCGCATGCATGATTTTCCACAGTGGAGGCCACTTCCCAAACTGACTGGGTCTCCCCCAATGGACTGAGCCTACCTCTGTTGATGGCCCTGGCCTGATTCCTTCTGCTGCCCTTTCAGCAGGGCTTCAGGAATGTTCCATGTGTCCTCATCCACTGACTACACATGACAGACTCCCAGCATGGCCACACTGGAGGAAAGCATGTGTGCATTTCCAGGTAGGGTCCTGGAGCCAGACTCCTTCCACAAACAGCGGTTGCAGTCACGTGCCTCAGCAGTCTGGGCCATTGGCTGATTCCCTGCATCAAGCCTTTTCCAGGCCTTAGTGTCTTTTCCATTATGCCATTCTGCTGACAGGTTGCCCAGTGGAGCTACAGGGTGGCCTTGAGATGCTTATGTGCCCTGAGAAGCTGACTCTCCTCTGAGGTCTTTACTGCTGTTCAGATTCACTCTTCCTGAGTCATCTATTCAAATCTAGAGTCTGATGGGTGTTCCCTCTTCAACTCCAGAATCTCTAGGCTCTTGCGCTTAGCTGAATCTGGGTGCTCCACAGCTTCAGCTGCTCAGTACCCCCTTTAACAGAAAGAAAGGTTGTTATCTTGCTTCCCAGTCCGAGGGGACCTCATGGGTTTGTGTCTGCTCTGCGCACTGTCTCCAGATGGGAAGGTGTGAGCCTGTACCAGACCCTCCACTCCCAGTTAGGAGCAGAGCAGCCCTCACGTGCCACACCGGGAGCACCAGAGTCTGAGTACTGGTTGTCTGTGGGCACTGACCTGGTGAGGTCGATCACATACTGGACATCATCAAACCTCTGTGTTATCAGTTCTGGAATCGCTGTTCTGTGAGGACTCACTGGTGTTCTGCTCTTCCTATAGGGTGATCCTATGATTACTGTATCCACAAAAGGACTTCAGGTTCCTAATATTTTTGAAACACCCCACCTCCATTTCTGCTTTAAGGCTGAGTCCTGTTTTCTGCTGGAGGTGCTCATGTCTCATCTCCTGCCACATGTGACTGAGGGAGTGCCTGACTTGATTGATTGTCTCCAACTTTACAATTGGTTTCATGGGGCTGAATCCTTTATTCTGCTCCTCTGTGCCACCCTGTAGCGTCTGCACATCAGACCGGGATGTGGATAAGGCCCAGGTGATTGGAACCATCAAGGCAGCCTCAGTGCAGGAGCTGGTAGAGCAGCTGATGCCCACCTTCCTAAAGAGGGAATTATTCCTCATGAAATTCATCTTGGGAGACTACAGATTTTATGCCAGCAAACAGCACACCCCTTAGCAGCTGTTCCAAACAGGAGCACCTTGTCATCACAGCTCAGTGAGGATTCTGCCTCCCACTTGTTGTGAGGAATGTCAATTTCCTGAGAACCTCAGTTTGCTCCCCTGAGAAATTGGATGAAAAGCAACCCATCAGCTAGAATTCCTGGTCACCCAGAGTCCAGCAGTACAGTGAAGGCTTCTGGAGGGTCACAGAAACTCCCATTAATTCTTCCTCTCCCCGATCGAGGAGCTCTCTGCCTCACCCCTCTCGGACCACATGCCTTATTTGTAAAGATGATTAACATCCCACTTAGTGGGGACTTGTCCTTGGTGTACCCAGATCATGGATCCCTGGAGGCTGCTTGAGGGGCTCCAGGACTCTCAGATACCTGGGAAGGGGCAGGGTGGGCTCATTCACTCACCAATTATCCATGCAGCTGCTATTCTTACGTACACCACATCCTATCAAGGAAATGAGTCACAAGTTGTAGAGGCTGTAATGTCCCATGCCTCTGGGTTAGGAGAGACACTTTTCCTGATTCGCATAGCTGTAAGGGCTGGTCAAGGGACGACCAGCAGGCCAGAGGGCAGGACTGTTGCTCATGGGCTGTGAAGACAGACAAATCCCAAGAATTGCAGGCAGGACTGTGTGATCTGCTAGCCCAAGTCTCCGAAACCAGAGGTTAGACGAACAGGAGGCAGCTGTAGGATCTAAAATGAACAGAAGGCCCTGAGCTCTTCCTCAAAGTCCGCCCACACTCAGTGCAGGCCGCGTGCCCAAAGAAACTGCCCTTCAACTGACTGGCTACTTAAAGCAGATCTTCTCATGGGTCTCATTCTGGGTCAACTCTCAACAGGGAAGGGATCCCAATGTACAATTTTTAAAATACTGAGTCATGGCCCAGCTGACACATGGTCTTAACTATCACAGACCTTGATCACCTTTCCCTCCACAAGATGTCACACCGGGTCGATTCCACTGACATTTTGCTGACTGAATTGAGGTGAGAATGATTAATGATTTTGGAATTCACAGTAAGACGCCTGTATGTTCTACAAGCAACCACACCAACTGCCACTGAATCATAGCACCCATAGGACAGAGCAGAGCTGCCCCCTAGTTTCCAAGAAGCACCTGGCTGATTTCAACTGTTGACATTTCCTCAGCAGATGCACTGTGTATCTACTGTGTGGCCAAGGTTTCCATTTGCATGTTTAGAGGGTAGGAAGTTATTTGAACATTATATCTATTGTATACATATGTATATACATTATTTACATATATCAACATAATTTTAAATTATTTTAACATCATTCAGGTGTCCTTGATTTCAGTGATCAAGGGCTGTCCCCCGGCCTTCCCTAGGTTCCATGGATGGTTGTGATGGAGTCAACCGTGTCCAGTTATGGAGATGGCGTGCGGAGAGGGGAATCGCCTGAAAGGGACTATTTATAGGAGGTCAGACCCGGGTTAGAGGATGCATTCAGGTCGGAGGACACAGGAGCTGATCCCAGTGCCTTGAAGACGGAGCATGTAGAACTTAGAACCCTGGTAACCAGGCACCCGCATTTAAAACCTAACCTTTACCCAACTCACTTGAGTGGAGACACTCAGCTCCAAACATGTCGACTTGTTGCCTCCCGTTTTCCGCCGTATCGGAGCCCCGGAATTCAACGGGCTCACGAAGGCGACGCTGCAGTCTCGTCTCCCGACTACGGAAGTTATGGCGATTTATAAGACAGACCCCAGAGGTAACACTGGGTGTGTCACGGCTGCCACGCCAGGTCAGGCCACCCCGGGCAATCCCATACCCTCCCCAAAGTCACAGGAGCCCTCAAGCTATACCAGCCCTTCTCCTTGTGAGCTCCATGGGAATGGGGACAGGGAGAAATGAGCAGAAAAGTGATGAAGGAGAAGGTGGTAAGGTTCGTTTGGGAGAGGTGGGTGCGATCGGAGAAGGAGCATCAGGAGGTGTGGGTAGCAGTGATGAGGCCCATGAAAGTGGTACCGGTGATTCAAGATGAGCGCTGGTTGACTCCACCCTCAGGGCGGCTCACCATCACTGGGCTCGTGGAGCTGGGTCTGAGCCGGAATGGGGTGCTAGCTAGGCCTAGACCATCGCCCAGGATGTCATGGAGACCGGAGCTAGGGTGGCCAAGGTAGAGAGACTCACTTCACATCCCTGCTCTCCAACCACACTGAACATATGGAATTCTGGCACCTTAGTTTACCCAGAGGTCCCATCTCAGACCAGACTTTTAGGGAGGGAATGCTGGGATCCCACGCTGTCTCAGCGCAGTCACTGGGTGTTCTCTTGGGCTCCAGCTCCCCCTCAGTGACGCAGTCAATAGGCAGTCCCAGCTGCTGGAATTGCCTGTGCCTCTGCTCACTCTGGGCCACCTCGGCTTCTTCAAAATCCTTCTAAAGCACTCACAGTGACATTGTGTCTGTGCTCTTGGTGGATCCTTGATAGCAGTGCCCCCAGGCTGACCCCCCGCCCCCCAGAACACGGCATAAAGGAAAACTGGAAGCTCCCCTGAGACCGAGGGGCCATAGGGACCTACAGGGGCAGAGGGAAGGAGTTGCCTCCAAGGAGCCCTTGAAGCATCCCTGGCTGCTGTTGGCACTGTCTCTACAGAACCCTGCACGGGAGGAGGAGAATGGCCGGGTCTATCCCAAGACAAGGACCAGAAAATGCAGGCGCAGCCTCTGTGTAAGTGTGCGGGGAGGGGAACAGGACCGCTACCCAGGGACTCCAGATGGCCAAAGGGGTCCTGCTGCTGAGATACCACCCTGCAGACTCCCAGATCCTTCCCAGGGCACTCAGTCCACTTCCCGAGGAATCAGCATGGGTGCGAGTGGTCAGAGCTCTGCCCCCACCCCTCCGGGTGGTTCATGGGGCTGCCTCTGGTGTGACCCTCATCCTCTGTGCCTCCCCAGTGTTTCCGCGGCTCACGCCAGGAGCAGGATTACGAATGGGTTTCTGAAACCAACAAGGAAGCCTGGCTGGAGGAGCTGGTGGAGCGCCTGGTGCCTGCCTTCCAAAACGGTGACTTCTCCTTCATCAGATTCTTCCTTGGACATTACAGATCCTATGCCACCAGCCAGCAGCTCCTAGAGCAGCTGTTCCAAACGTGAGTGCCCAGCTGTCCCCAGCCCAGTGGGGACTCTGTCCTCTCCCAGTTGGGAGGAATGCCACTTGACCACTGAGAGAGCCTCAGTTGCTCCCGTGAGATGTCAGGTAGTAAAGGACCACACAGCGACAATTCCTGTGAATAATGGTCAAGCTCCATGGTGAGGGTTGCTGGAGGGACTGGACTGGGAGGTTCACCCAGAATCTTCTCCATTCTCCCCTTGAGAAGCTCTCTGCCTCACCCCTCACCGACTGCACGCTCTCATGTAAAGGGTGTTTCAGATTCCATTCAGTGGGGCCTTGTCCTTGGCATAGCCAGAACAGGGGTCTTGAGTGCTGGTAGACGGGATCCAGGACTCTGAGCATCTGGGAAGGTGCTGGTTGGGCTCACTTACTCACCAGGTGTCCAGGAAGCCCCTACTCTTATAGATGGAGTTCCAGGCACTCAGCATCTTTCAGAAGCTAAAGCTGTTAGGAAGCCCTGCCCTCTGGGGCCTCTATTCTAGTCAGGCGTCAGACAGCAACACTAGACATCCTGAGCAGGGAGTGCCCACGGTTCACTAGGTGTGATACCCTCGTGCCACCTCTAGGTATGGATTCCACCACTCCGATTCTTCCGGGAACCGTGCATCAGAACAGCGGAAAGTGTGAGTGGACTTGGGGTGAAGAAGAAGGAGCTGCTGTCCCTACTGATGGGTGGAGGTAGTAGGAGGACCTGGATCTGGATTAGGCCCTACACATCTAGATTGTACTAGAGAAGTGTGCTTAGGTGCGCCCCCCTTAGGAGGTAAGCAGTCAGAGCAGATCGGCGAATCCTGCCATCCTGGGGAGCAGAGAGGTGGCTGGGGCATGGATAGATTCCTGAGAGAACTCATCACCCTCATTCCCCTTATACCACCGCATGCCACCTTACCTCTATAGGGTCCCAAACACGAAGCATTGGGCTTCAGGGTCAGACCTGCTCCCAAACCCTGGGGACTCAGCTGCATGTGGGGTCCTGTTCCAGGGGGAACTCTGTGCACGAGGAAGGGACCTTCTCACTTGTGCAGAGAACCAGGCAGCATGCTGCTGCACATGCTCCAGGGGATAGGCCTGAGAGTCTGGACATCTGGGGTAGGGGATAGACTCTGTGTGTCTCTCAGCATCAGATACTCATGAAGCTCTAAAGTGTGTCGGCCCGCCAGGTGAACAGGCAGTCACAAGCCCCTGTGTTATTGCCCACTGCGGAGAGTATCAGTGGACAGAAAGGCTACCGAGGAAAGAGAGTTGGTCAGACTATTAATGGGGAGCTCCTTGGACCAAAGCTCTGTGCTAGACCTGTGCTCAGTGACCAGGCCTGTCACCCCCATGACAGCCAGAGGGTGTCCAAGATGGGCACATGGGGACACCTGGACCTTGCAGGGCTGTCCAGCAAAGGCAGTGAGACAAGAACAGCCAGACCCCTGACGCTGCTATTCTCTACCCATCCCCAGGGCGATTGCATTTATCCTGGGCATGTGGCTCCAGGACCACCCGCAGGACTTCGATCAGCCCCCGACATTCTCCTGTCTCAAGCTCGTGCAGCAGTATCTGCAGCTGAACATGCCAGGTTCATTTGAGGAGCACTGTCCCCGATTTCTCTGGGCCAAACTGCACCACACGGAGCTCGCCGAGGCCGAGCCAGAGGGTGAGAAGGACCGGGTATCCCTGCAAGGGAGCTTGTGCTGGGGACAAGGGAAGACCCTAGAGACTGGGCTGGAGCCACGGCTCCAAGTTAGCTCAGCCTGGCTGCTGGTGCTCTGCAGTTGGGGCACATTTCCTGGGCTGGCCATCTTGGCAATGTGCTTTTCTTGAGGGTGGTGGGATGTCTTTCATCCTTTGAAAGGCAGGAGGAAAGGCAATCACCTGGGTGAACATTTCTCCTCCTGCAGCTGTAGAGCCGGGCCCAGCGTCACTTGGAAAAGTCGCTCAAGATCAGTCTTTGCCCCAAGAACCAACACCCGAACTATCTCCTGGGGAATATACTGCTGCCATGGCAGTACTGGAGTGCCACGGCACACCACCTACCACACTGATGGCCCCACAACCAGCACCGGAGGCAGAGCCGCGTGGAGGGTCAGAATGTGATCCCGGGCCACCTACGGAACTGACCCGTAGAACACCAGCTGATGTGGACCATCTTCCTCGTCCACCTCTGCAGCCCCGAGCAGCCCAGGTTCTCCTCCAGCTGCAGCAGCAGATGGAGAGACAGATGGAGATCCTCGACCACCTCCAGCTGCGCATCCTGGAGACCCGGCCGCACTCAGTCTTGGTCCGGCTCCAAAAACGCTGCTCACCAGAGAACCTGCTCTTCTCCCTTGTGCTGGAATCCTGCCAGCAGGTGGAGAGCCCACTGCAGGTGGAGAATCTTAGCCGAGGTTACCTGCAGCGCCAACAGCTGGGCTACCTGCTCACCTTGATCCTCTTCGTCCTGCGCCGACACCAAACACTAACGGAGCACCTCCTCGCCCCTCAGCAGCTTCGCCACGCTCACCAGATGAGGACCCCGCAGGACAACTGCGATTTTAGTCTGAGCAATGTCCCGGGCACACTTCAGCACGACTTCCTGAGCCAGGGCCAGCGCTTGCAGCATCATCTAAGCCACGTTCAAAAACAGGTCACCCGTCACCAAGTCACGCACCCAACAGAGAGCCCACCGGAAGATCAGAATCTCTCCTCGGCCCGACGGCAAAACTGGCTCCTACGCTGTCTGCTGAGTCTGATCGCACGCTTGGACTTAGCCCTGCCCTCCGTGGAGTACCACCAGCAGCACGAGGGGTGTATTTCCAACAGGATCCCCTCACCATACCTGTTCCTGATCCTGCTTCGGCTTGTCATCCAGCAGTGGAGCCCTGTACACTAGGTCCTCCATCTCCATCCAGCTCTGCCTGGGGCAGCAGATGCTGAGCCAGACACCACATCTCTTTGGCATTGGCTTCTCGTTCACAGCCAGAGAACGTCGGCCACAGACGCCCACTGTTTGTTCTCACCTCAGTGGACAGTTTGGGGTTTTATCATAGTATATGTCTAGGTCAATTTATATTTTATAGTTTACAACATATTAGATAGCATATTACAGTAGGATAGCAGAGGGAATGGAATGGGAAAACGTGGATGGGATGGGAGAGCATGGGATGGGTTGGGGTGGGTGGGATTGGGGAATTGGGATGGCATGGGGTGGATTGGCATGACATGGAATTGATTGGCATGATGTGAGGAAACGTGAAGGGATGCAAAAGGATGGGAATGGACAAGATACCATATGGTAGAATATAAGATTTCTCACTAAATAAAGTTTGGTTTTATTAGCTTCGTGCGTAAGATATTGGCTCTATTTACCTTCAAAATCCTATCTAGCTTTCATTAATTTCTTTAGAACAGTTTTATCAGCACTGGCATAGTTCATGTTATGTGTCAACCTGATTAGGCTGCTCTGGTCAGTGGTATAGCAGACGTTATGCAATCATACTCCCTTTTTGTGATCTGATGTGAGGAGCCAAGGAGTTGGAAGAGGAGTTTCTTTGGGTATGTGGACTACAAATGAGTTTACAGCCATTCCTTTGACCACTGGCTTTTTCTCTAGGTCTATTCCAAAGGACTACCAGCAGCAGTTTGCCTTCAGATGGCAAGGCCAGCAACACACCATCATTATCTTATCCCAGAGGTATAACAACTCTCCAACTCTATGTCCTCATTGAGTCCACAAGGGCCATGATCACCTTTCCCTTCCGTAAGACTTCACACTTTGCCCTCACCTTGATGATCATGCTGACTCGACCTGACTGACTCTAGACTTTTCCGTAGGAAATCAGTGTGCCAGAGGGTGAAACGAAACCCTAGTGACACTAAGCAACATTCTGCCCTTGCTGAGGATTTCCTTTCACCACTGTCCCTCAAGACGATCCCCAAAGTTACTGAAGTTCTGGTACTCTCCTTGTTGTGTGGGCGCCTGTATGCCGTGCGGAACCATCTCTAAATGAGATGAGAGCTTTCTCTTGAACAGTCAGCTGCTCATTAGAAATTATCCAGGAGAACACAGATCAAGACTGGGAGATATCTTCAGTCTACCTCAAGAAAAGAACCAGAAAAGTCTGGCTAGGGCCTGGGGAGAGGAGAAGAGGGCCTCCTTGCAGGGACACCAGAGGCACCTTTTGACATCCTACCACCATGAGACACCAAGCCCCCTCAAAGGACCTCTCATTTCAAGGACACCCAGTCCCTTCCCAAAGGAATTAGCTACCACTCTTCCCAATTTCTCCAACAGCCCTCCCTGACCTGAGAAGTTGCCTAGTTACTTCTCCCACGATAGCACCAGTAACAGACATGAGGTTTTATCCTGTTTTCTCTTCACATCATCCCGTGTGCCTACTTGCATGTTGCTCCTGTTTCGTGTTTAATCTCTAGCCCCGGGGCTCCGGCAGCAGGGATGCAGCCTCCTTCCACAGCTTCCCCAGTCTCCCACACACACAGTCACACTCAGCGGGTTCTCTGACCCTAAACCTTGAGGATAAGGCTGTGACACCCCTTCTTCTGCTACCTGCAGTCTCAGGGAACACATCACGTGAAGCTGCGTGTCAGGAGCTGTGTCCTGTCTCACCTGCATGATGTTCCAGAACGGAAGCCACTTCCTAAACTGACTGGGTCTCCACAAATAAATTGAGTGTCTCCTTGTTGATGGCTCTGGACTGATTCCTTCTGCTGCAGGGGTGCAGGAATCTTCCGTGTGTCCTGATCCACTGACTACCCACGACAGACTCCCATCATGGGCACACTGGGGGAAAGGATGTGTGAATTTCCAGGGAGGGTCCTGAAGCCAGACTCCTTCCCAAAACAGCTGTTATAGTCAGATGCCTCAGCATCTGGGTCATTGACTGACTCCCTGCATCAAGCTTGTTCAAGGCATTAGTGTTCTTTTCCATGATGCCATTCTGCTGACAGGTTCCCCAGTGGAGCTACAGAGTGGTCTTGAGGTGCTTATGTGCCCTGAGGTCTCCTCTGAGGCCCTTACTGCCATTCAGATTCTCTCTTCCTGAGTCATCTATTCAAATCTAGAGTCAGCTGGGTGTTCCCTCTTCCACTCCAGGATCCTTAGGCTCTTGCAGTTAGCTGAATCTGGGTGCTCCACAGCTTCATGTACAGAATACGCCTTTTAATGAACACAAAGAAAGGTTGCTATCTTGCTTCCCAGTCAGAGGAGACCTCATGGGTTTGTGTTTGCTCTGCTCACTGTCTCCACATGGGAAGGTGTGAGCCTGCACCAGACCCTCCACTCCCAGTTAAGAGCAGAGCAGCTCTCACGTGCCACACAGGGATCGTCAGAGTCTCAGTACCGGATGCCTCTGGGCACTGACCTGGTGAGGTCGATCACATACTGGACATCATCAAACCTCTGTGTTATCCACTCTGTAATGGCTATTCTGTGAGGACTCACTAGCGTTCTGCTCTTCCTGTACGGTCGTCTCATGATTACTGGGTTCACAAAATGACTTCAGGTTCCCAATATTTTTGAAACACCTCTGCCTCCATTTCTGCTTTAAGGCTGAGTCCTGTTTTCTGCTGGAGGTGCTCGGGTCTCACCTCCTGCCACAAGTCACTTACTGAGCGAGTGTCTGATCTGACCTATTCTCCCCAACTTGACAGTTAGCTTCATGGGGCTGAATCTGGTTTTTCCATCTCTGGGTCACTCTAAAGTGTCTGCCCATCAGACCAGGACATGGATAAGGCCCAGGTGATTAAAACCATTAAGGTATGCTGAGTCAGGGGCTGGTGGAGCAACTGGTATCCACTTTCCTAAAGAGGGAATTATTCCTCATCAAATACTTGGGAGACTATGGATCCTATGTCAACACACAGCACATCCTAGTGCAGCTGTTTCAAATATGAACACTTCACCAACTTCGGAGCAGTGGGGATTCTGCCCCCCTACCATTTGTGAGGAAAGTCACTCCCCGCTGATAAGCTCAGTGTGCCTCCCTGAGCAGTTGTGTGAGAAAGCACCCATCTGCTAGAATTTCTGTGGACCCAGAGTCCAGCTCTGTGGTAAAGGTTTCTGGAGGGGCCAGATGCTCATAGCAATTCTCCTCCTCACCCCCATCAAGAAGCTCTCTGCCTCAACCCTCACTGATCAAATGCCCATTTTGAATGGGGCTTCAGATTCCACCTACTGGGGCCCTCTCCTTGGCATACCCAGATCAGGGATCCTTGGAGTCTGGTTGAGAGGCCCCAGGACTCTCAGATACCCTGGAAGGGGCTTGTTGGGCTCATTCATTCGCCAATTATCCATGAAGCCCCTACTCATACAGACACTGTTCTTGGCACTCGGCACCATTCAGTGGACAAAGCTGATAGGAAGCCCTGCCGTCCAGAACCTCCGTTCTTGTCAGGAGTCAGACACGAACACCAACCACTTTCAGCAGGTGGTGTCCACAGTGCATTAGGTTTGACACCCCCATGCCACCTCTAGGAATCGATGTAACCACTCTCATTCAGTCAGGGACAGTGAACCTGAGGACTAGCTGAAAGGGTAGGTGAACTTTGGGTCAAGAAGGAGGGGCTGCTGTCTCTACAGAAAGATAGAGTTTATAGGAGGATCTGTGTCAGGAATAGGGATGCCAGACCTGGGCTCAGCAATCTAGATTCCACTAGAGGTCTCGGTTGGGGTGGGTCGCTGAAGGTAATCAATCACAGAAAGGTGGGGGTAGAAACTGGGCGTCCTGGGAAGCGAAGAGGAAGCTAGGTGCTCAGAGAGGCACCTGAGAGAATCCATCCTCCTACAATCCCCTCGCATCACTGCTTGACCCTTCCTCTATTTAAGCCCCAAACAGGAGGTGCAGGGGTGATGGGACGAACTGCTCTGAAATTCTGGTTGCTCAGCTGCATGTAGGACCCCAGTCCTAAGGCAGAGTCCTGTCCCTGGGAGAAGAGACTGTCACCGTTGTGCACAGCACCAGGCAGCACTGGTGCACACCCTTCAGGGGAGAGGCCTGAGGGCCCGTGAATCCGGGACAGGGGACGGACTATGTGTGTCCCTCAACATCAGATAACTGTAGGGCACTACAGTGTACCAGGCTGTCAGGTTGATGTGTATGTACCCGCCTCTGTGTCTTTGGAGGGTTTGTGTCCACTGGGGACTGGACCAAGGGACATAAGTGGTATAATCAGTCTCTCTGAAGAGGGGCATTTGTTTAGATCATTGATGGTGGACTCCCTGGGACGTAGGTTCTATGGTAGCCCTTTGCTCAGTGACCAGGCCTGCCACTGTCAGGACAGCCTGAGCGATCTGGCCTTTTGCAGGGGTACCCTAAAAGGTCACTGTGGGAGGAATAGCCAGACCTCTGACCCTGCTTTTCCCCACCCACCCCGACAGTGAACTCTTCTATCCCGAGCACATGGCTGAAGGACTACTTGGATGACTTCGATGATAGCCTGAACTTCTGCCTGAAGTTCATGGTCGACTCCATGCAGGTCAACATGCCAAGTGCCCTTCTGGAGCACTGTGCATTACTTCTCTTGTTTCAGCAGGATCCAACGGAGGTAACTCAGGCCAAGCCAGAGATAGATGTGGGCTGGGCCTCGATGCATGTGAGCCTGTGTCAGGGACATGAGAAGAATGTCAGACTGGGGTCCAGCCACATCTCAGGGTGACCTCAGTTCCTCTGCTGGTGGATCACAGTCTGGGAAGAATTCCTAGGATGGAAATCTTGGAACTGGGCTTCTCTTGATGGCAGTGGGATGTTTGGCATCACTGGGAAGCATGATGAAAGGCTGTCATATTGGTGAACATTTCTCCTCTTGCAGCTTGAGATCCAGGCACAGACAAGTTGTAAAACAATACCAAGGTATCTGTCCCAAGAACTGACACCTGGACTATCTCCTGGGGTACATTCATGCTCTCCTACCAGCACCTGAACTCCACAGGGCAGCACCCCCTATGAGATCGAGAGCTCTTGCACCAACATCAGGTGGAGAGCCTGCTGAAGTACTGACTTCCCTTCCAGGGTCACCTCCAGAACTGGCTCCCAGAACACTGCGGGGTGTTGACCCAGATCCTGCTGCAACACAGGAGCCCAAGAGAAAACCAGCTGCTCCTTCATCAGCTCCAATGCCTTCATCGAACGACAAGCTGGCTGGAGGGCTGGGCTCTTAGGATGGATGACCTTGAGAAATAGCTTCTGGCCTACCTGATGATGGTGATCCTTTCTGAATCTCTCTGAAGGACAGTGATGAGGGAATTTTCTCCCAGTGGTAGAACTTCAATCAGTGCATGAGGAGTGTCACTTTGCTAGGAAGGAGAAATGAGCAGATGTACAAATGCACCCAGATTCATGGGCTGTGGACAGTGGTTGGGCTGGAGAAAGACTTAGAAGAAACATGATGAAATTGGGAGCCCAGGAGGTATGCGTGGCACGGGATAGACCTCCCTGAATGAGCCAAAGAAGAGAAGGCATTTGCAGCTCATGTCAACGGTCTGTCTTACACTGCTAGTTTCTCTAAAGAAGCAAAACCAGTCAAGCATTGTCTCAATCATCTACTGCTGTCATAAGAGAGATACTACAAGCGAGTGGCTTTAAAGACGCATTTGATTTATCCCAGACCAAGAGACTAGAAATGCAAATGGAGGATGTTGGCACAAGGGGAAGACTTTCCCTGCTGTTTCTGAAGGCAGATCCTCATCATCCCTCCTCCCTTGGACTGGAAGCATCAGAAGGGCAGAGAACACAGTCTTTTCTAAAAGAGGCACCCCGCTCCCACCCCCCCGCCACTGCTTCTTTCTGAAGGTAAGAGGTCCCCAAATCTCTCTGCTAGCTCCTTTCCTTTGCATTTCAATAGAATGCCTTTGGGCACAACACAATCTTTCCAAGAGTCCTGCCCCACAATACAACTGCCACTCTTTCTCTTCATTGACATCACTGAGGCAGGGTTACATCATTTAGGAACTTCACACAATACCAGAAATCATGGACTAGTCAAAGGGCTACACATAGTTCTCGAGGCACATAAAACTCGTCAATCCATTACAAGAGTATGAACATGGATAGAGAGAAATGTATAGGAAGGAAACGACACACAGGGCTGAAGAGACTGGATCATCCCAGGTGAGGAAGGCAGCTTCTGCTAATTTACACAGCTATAGATGCTGCTAAAAGCAAGATTGCCAAGCCAAGGCAAGTGTCGTCGAGTCGGAAGCAGGCTGGAAAGAAGGCTTTTGCTCACAGGCTGTGAGGACTGATGAGGCCCGAGATAGGCAGGCAACACGGTAGGTAAGCTGCTAGCTCCAATCCCCAAAAGTGGGGGTCAAATGAACAGGAGCCAGCTGGAGGACCCAGGGGGAGCAAAAGACCCTAGGCCCTGCCTGAACATCTGCTCACACTCAGTGCGGGACCCATGCCCTAGGAAACAAACAACCCAAATAAAAAATGAGATGGGAGATGTTGCAACAGACCCAACGGAAATCAAATGTGTCATAACAGAATACTATCAAAGACTGTATTTTAACATCTGAAAACGTAGACAAAGTGGGCCAACTTCTAGAGTCATATGAGCTACCCAAATTATCACAAGCAGAAACAGAACAACTTAATAAACCCATCACCAAAGAAGAGATTGCAAAAGTGATCATAAAACTATCAAGCAAAAAAAATCTGGTCCAGATGGCTTCACTGGAGAATTCTACCAAACTTTTCACAGAAGTTACTTCCAATACTACTGAGGCTATTTCACTGCATAGAAAGGGAAGGACTACTCTCAAATTCATTCTATGAAGCCAGCATAACCCTGATACCAAACCCAGGTATCAGGATATCTGGTATCAGGATATCACTGATGAACCTAGATGTAAAAATCTTCCACAAAATCCCAGCCCATAGAGTTCAGCAACGTGAAAAAAATAGTTCATCATGGACAATTTGGGTTCATACCAGGGATGCAAGGCTGGATCCGCATACTAGAAGCAATCAATGTGATCAACCACAGAAATAGGACAAAGGATAATAATCACTTGATTGTCAACTGATGCAGAAAAGGCATCTGACAAGTCCAACATCCATTCATGCTAAAATCTCTCAGCAAGATAAGAAGAGGGGAAATTGATCAACACAGTACAGGACACCTATGCAAAGCCAACCACCTACATCACCGTAAATGGAGAAAGTCTCAAAGAACTCCTTTAGAAAAATGGGAACTAGAAAAGGATATCCACTCTCAACAGTTTTATTCAACATTATAGGAGAGATTCTAGCCAGAGCAATCAGACAAGACAAAGAAACGAAGGCCATCTGCATTGGCAAAGAAGAAGGAAAAATCTCCCTGTTTGCAGACGACATGACTGTATATGCAGAGAATCCTGAAGAATCCATAATTAAACCACTAGAACTAATAGGAAAGTTCAGTAAAGTATCAAGAAGATAAAATAAAGATAAGTAAATCGGTAGGATTCCTTCAGACGGACAAAGAGATCACCAAATCAATACCATTGAGTATAGCCCTCAAGAAGGTAAAATACTTAGGAGTAAATCAGAGAAATTAGAGACTTATACAGAGAGAATTACAAGACTTTACTGCAAGAAATGCAAAGCGAATTATAAACGTGGAAGAAGCTACCCTGCTGATGGGTAGGAAGACTCAACATTGTGAAAATATCTATTTTATGGAAAGCAACCTACACAGTCCATGCAATCCCAATACAAATTCCAGTGACTTTTTGTTGTGATTAAAAGTGACACAGACTTCAAATTTGCATGCCCGCTTTTCTTAGGTCCCCCTGCTCTCCTTGCCTGGTCACAGCACACTCCTTTCCATTCCATACATGTCATATCCTCTGAACGATCTCCTCTGCCCTCCTCTCCACCCTTTCCACTCCCTACTCGTAAGACGCCAGCGGGACAACATCCTACAGATGCACAGAACAGTAAAATGTACACATGATACGGTCATTCTGTGTCCCTGAGTCCAATCCATAACCATCTCAAGGGTTTGCCTCACCAATTGTGTATGATCAGGCCACCTCGTGGGAGTCTTCCTCTGCGTGGCTGACCCTCTACTTCACCTAGCAGGATGTCGTTTTGCAGGAACTGATCCCCTTGATAACATCTCCCAAGTATGAAAGCTGAAGTCTCATCAACCTTGCTTCTAAAGGAGCATTCTGATTGTATTTCTTTCAAGACAGAGATGTTCATTAGGCTGGCAGTCTATGCTACTCTAAATATTCGTCATCAGTGCTATAATTCAAAGGCATCAATTCTTATCTGGTAATCCTTATTCATTATCCAGCTTTTACATGTACAGGAGGTGACTAAAAACACCACAGCTTGGCTCAACTGCCCGTTAAGTCTTCAAGGGTGACATTGTCGGTTTTCAGGACTTCCATGAAGTCTTTTGCGGCAGATTTACCTAACGCCATACAATGTTTGATTTCTTGACTGCTGCTTCCATGGGTATTGACTGCAGATCTCTGTAAACAGAAATCCCTGACAACTTCGATCTTTCCCCGTTGATCATCATGTTGCTCACTGGTCCAGTTGGGAGGATTTCTCTCCTCTTTATGTTGATGTGTAATCCACCCTGAAGGCTGTGGTCCTGGATCTTCATCAGTAAGTGCTTCAGATTCTCAGCAGTTTCAGCAAGCAAGGTTGTGTTATCTGCATAGCTCAGGTTGTTACAGCCTCTTCCTCCCATTCTAGTGCCACATTCTTCTTTATGTTTTCCAGCTTCTTGGATTATTTGCTCAGTATATAGATTATGCAGACAATGAAAAGACACAGTCCTGATGTACACTTTTCCTGACTTGAAACTGTGCAGTATGCCCTCTTCTGTTCATTCCACTGCCTCTTGGCCCAGGCAGGTACAGACTCCTTGTTAGCACAGCCAAGTATCACAGGGTTTCCAGTCTTTGCAATGTTATCCATAAGTTGTTCTGATTCACAGAGCTGAATGTCTGTCTTAACATAGTTAATAAACATAGGTGAACACCTTTTCGTTGTTCTCTTTTGCCAGCTAGAATTCATCTGACTTCAGCAATGAGATCCCTTGTCCATGTCCTCTCGTGAATCCAGCTGGAATTTCTGGCCGCTCCTCATTAATCTACTGTTACAGCCACTGTTGAACAATTCCCAGCAAAATTTTGTGTACATGTGTAATTAATGAGGTTGTTTGATAATTTCTGCATTGAGTTGGATCACCTTTCTTGGGAATAGGCATAAATACGGAGCTTTCAAAGTAGGTTGGCCAAGAAGCTGTCTTCCAAATCTCTTGGCATCGAGGAGTGAGCACTACCAGCACTGCATCCATTTGTTGAAGCATCTCATTTGGTGTTGTATCAATTCCTGGAGACTTCTTTCTCACCAGTGACTTGTGGACGACTTGGAGTTCCTCCTTCCGTACCATTGACTCCTGATCATATATTACCTCCTCAGGTGGCCGAACACTGACACTTAAGGTGACATTTACATACCACCAGAATGACAGGTGGGACCACTGAACAAGTCTGGGGAATGCATGGCAGTGAGAACACCCAGTGGGTGCACAGACTTTGAGGCAGACTTGAGTTCACCCAGAGATGTAGCCGAAAAGCAGCCTGTGTGGCCAGCGCAGGCCGGGGACGGAAGAGCAGGGAGAACACTGACAGGTCTGTGTCCCAGGACCTGGTGGGCTGGAGGACTTCTCTCCTGCTCTGTGACAACGCTCTACAACTAAGGACTCCCAGCGGCACCCAGTCTCTGCAGGTCAGGAATCTGCACATGGCTTACCTGGTCACAGGTCTTTGTCACACGGGCTTCTTCGTAGACAGGTCATACATCACAGCTGCTTTCTAGGGGAGAGGGAGAAACAAGGGACAGAGATGAGTGAGACAGAATATGAGACCCAAGAGACACTGAAGCCATAGTGGGTTTTTATCGGTTGAATCTGATTCAGAGACAACAACATTCTTGAGAAGTGAGTCCCTAGTAGAGTCCATGCTAGGGAGCGGGCCACACGGGATGTGGAGACCAGGAGATAGGACTGTGGGGAGCCCTTGTGCAGGCTGACTGCCGCCTAGTCTGAGATGAGGCACTGGGTCAGATTTGAAATATAGTGGAAGTCACTGGAAAGTTTAATGCAGAGGGTGACACGGTTGACATCATTTCAAACCCTTCCTGGTGCACACTGGGAAATAAGGCCAAGAGGGGAAGTATTTCCCTAGATCATACCACCAAAAACCAGCCCTGTCTGGGCTGTACTCCATGCAGCTTCCCACCCCTGCTTGGAATCCTTCCATCTTGCAGTTTGTGCACTAGCTACAGGAGTTTTTCCAATGGGCAAAGTACGCACAGTGAACACCACATTTTCTTCTGTGGTGCAACCCATGTGAGACTGTTCACGACACGTTAGTAAGTAAACCCAAGTGAACCTGTGCTTACCTAGCTCAACATAGTCATCTGGCCCTGTGTGGGACTGTGAAAAGAGGCTTTGATTCTGTAGGAAGGTTCTGTGGGGTTGCGAGAGTCACATACTGACCATACCTAGACACAGAGTCTTTGTAAGGGTGAAACACATGTGAAAATGTTCAAGACAGATGATCTGGTAAGCTGTGTGCCTACCTTGCCTGTTGGATAATCTCCCCCCGATTAGCTAGGTGTAATGACAGCCCATGGGTTGCACTTTCTCCCACTTTCCAGTTGGGAGAAAAGTCAATTCACCACTGAGAGCCTCAGTTGCTTCCCTGAGAAGTCAGGTGGTAAAGCACCGCTCGGCTACAATTCCTGTGGACTACGGTCGAGCTCTATGGTGAGGGCCGCTGGAGGGGATCGGAGGTTCACACAGATTCTTTTCCTCTCCCCCATCGCGAAGCTCTCTGCCTCACCCCTCAATGAGCAGACGCCCGCTTGTGTAGCCGGTTTCAGATTCCATTCAGTGGGGCCTTGTCCTTGGCATAGCCAGAACAACGGGGGCCTGAGTGCTGGGAGTTGGGCCTCAGGACTCTCAGCTTTCTGGGAAGGTGCTGGTTGGGCTCACTCCTTCATTTATCCAGGAAGCCCCTGTTCTTACAGATGCTGTAGCCTCTTTCAGAAGACAAAGTTGTTAGGAAGTCCTGCCCTCCTGGGCCTCTATTCTGGTTAGGGGTCAGACAGCAACACTAGATACCCTAAGCAGGAAGTGTCCCTAATGCACTAGTTGTGATACCCTCGTGCCACCTCTAGGTATGGATTCCACCTCTCCGATTCTTCCAGGAACGGTGAATCAGAAGAAGAGTTCAAAGAGTGAGTGGACTTAGGGTGAAGAAGGAGGAGCTGCTGTCCCTACTGATGGGTGGAGGTAGGAGGACCTAGATCTGAATTAGGCCCTACACATCTAGATTCTACTAGAGAAGTGTGCTTAGGGGCGCCCCCTGCAGGAGGTAAACAGTCTCAGAGAACAGGTGGATGCAACCTGGCCATCCTGGGGAGATGAGAGGAGGACGGGGCATGAGTAGTCTGGGAGAACTCATCACCCACAGTCTCCTTGCATCATCGCTTGCCCCCTCCCCTATATGGCGTCCTAAGCAAGAGGTGTTGGGTGTCACCAGCTGACCGGTTGCCAAATCCTCAGGATTCAGTTTCATGTGGGGTCCTGTCCCAGGGGGAACTCTGTGCACGGGGAAGGGACTCTCTCACTTGTGCAGAGAACCAGGCAGCATGCTGCTGCACACACTTCTGGGGAGAGGACTGAGAGTCTGGGCATCTGGGCAGGGGATAGACTCTGTGTGTCCCTCAGCATCTGATACCCATGAAGCACTACAGTGTGCCAGGCAACCAAGTGAACACGCAGTCACAAGCCTCTGTGTTACTGTCCACTGCAGAGACTGTTAGAGGACAGGAAGGTTACCAAGGAAGGAGAGTTGATCAGACTATTGATGGGGAGCTCCCTGAGAAAAAAGCTCTGTGCTAGACCTGTGTTCAGTGACCAGGCCTGTAACCCCGATTACAGACAGAGGGTGTCCAAGAGGGTCACACGGGGGGGGATGCGGATTTTTGTAGAGTTGTCGAGCGAAGGCAGTGAGACAGGAATAGCCTGACCACTGACCGTGCTATTCTCCACCCATCCCCAGGGCGATCGCATTTATCCTAGGCACGTGGCTCCAGGAACACCCGCAGGACTTCTATCAGCCCCCGATATTCTTCTGTCTCAACCTGGTGCAGCAGTACCTGCGGCTGAACATGCCAGGTTCATTTGAGGAACACTGTCCCCGATTTCTCTGGGCCCAGCTGCACCACACGGAGCTCACCGAGGCCGAGCCAGAGGGTGAGAAGCGCTGAGTACCCATGCAAGAGAGCTTGTGGTGGGGACAAGGGAAGACCCTAGAGGCTGGGCTTAAGCCATGGCTCCAAGTGAGCTCAGCCTGGCTGCTGGTGCACTGCATTTGGGGCACTTTTCCTGAGCTGGTCATCTCAGCAATGTGCTTTCCTTGACGGTGGTGGTATGTCTGGCATCCTTGGAAAGGCAGGAGAAAAGGCAGTCACCTGGGTAAACATTTCTCCTCCTGCAGCTACAGAGCCGAACCCAGCCTCAGTTAGAAAAGTCGCTCAAGAGGAGCCTTTGCCCCAAGAACCAACACCCAGACCTTCTCCTGGGGAGTATACTGCTGCTATGCTAGCACTGGAGTGCCACAGCACACCCCCAAGACCCTGATGATCTCAGAACCAACAACTGAGGCAGAGCCAGCTGGAGGATCAGAATCTGATCCTGGGCCGCCTACGGAACCAACTCTGAGAACACCAGCTGATGTGGACCATCTTCCTGCTCCACTTCTGCAGCCTCGAGCAGCCCAGGTTCTCCTCCAGCTGCAGGAGCAGATGGAGAAACAGATGTGGATCCTCAACCACGTCTAGCTTGGCATCCTGGAGCCACAGCCGCACTCAGCCTTGCTCTCGCTCCAAAAACGCTGCTCAACAGAGCACCTGCTCTTGTGCCCTGAGCCGGAATCCTGCCAGCAGGTGGAGAGCCCACTGCAGGTGGAGAGCCTTCACCTGGGCTACCTGAGGAGCTAAAACATGGGCTACCCGGTCACCTTCATCATCTTCTATCTGCGCCGACACCAAAGACTGACAGAGCACCGCATCGCCCTCAGGAGCTTCACTACACTTACCAGATGAGGATCCTGCAGAACAACGGCGATTTTAGCCTGGACAGCGTCCAGAGCACACTCCAGTGTGACTTCCTGAGCCAGGGTCAGCACTTGCAGCAACATCTGAGCCGCCTTCAACAACAGTTCATCCGTCACCAAGTCACGCACTCGACAGAGAATCCACAGAAAGATCAGAATCTCTCCTTGGCCTTACGGCAAAACTGGCTCCTAGACTGCCTGCTGAGTCTGAGTGCACTCTTGGACTTAGCCCTGCCCTCTGTGGAGTACCACCAGCAGCCCGAGGGGTGTATTTCCAACAGGATCCTCTCACCATACCTGCCCCTGATCCTGCTTCAGCTCCTCGTCCAGCAGTGGAGCCCTATACGCTGTTAAGTCCTCCATCTCCATTCATCTCTGCCTGGGGCAGCAGATGCTGAGCCAGACGCCACGTTTCTTTGGCAGTGGCTTCTCGTTGACAGCCAGGGAACATCGGCCACAGACGCCCACCTTTCATTCTTACCTCAGTGGACAGTTTGGGGTATCATCATAATATATGTCCAGCTGAATTTGTACTTCATAATATAGTAGATAGCATATTCTAGTAGGATAGGAGAGGGAATGGAATGGGAGATTATGGATGGGATGGGACAACATCGGATGGGATAGGATGGGTGGGTGGCATTGGGGAAATGGGATGGCATGGCATGGAATCACTTGGTATGACGGTAGGACGTATCATAGAATGGAAAAGCATTGGAAGGGACAAGATAGCATATGGTAGAATATAAGATTTGTCGTTAATGAAGTTCTGTTTTAATAGTCTCTTGTGTGTAAGATACTCGCTGTATGCACTTTCACAGTCCCATCCGGCGATCATCAATATCTTCTTTAGAACAGTTTGATCAGAAGTGGGATGGTTCATGTTATGTGTCCACCTGATTAGGCGGTGATGGTCAGTGGTTTAGCAGACGTTATGCAGTCATACTCCATTTTTGTGATCTGATGTGAGGAGCCAAGTAGTTGGAATAGGAGTTTCTTTGGGGATGTGCACTACAAATGGGCCCAAATCCTGGAGTAGACAACCATTACTTTGACCAGTGGCTTTTTCTTTACATCTATTCCAAAGGCCTACCAGCAGCAATTTGCCTTCAGATGGCAAGGCCAGCAATACACCATCATTACCTTATCCCAGAGGTATAACAACTCTCCAGCTCTATGTCCTGATTGAGTCCATAGGTACAATGATCACCTCTCCTTGCCCTAAGACTTCACAATGGTCCCTTACCTTCATGGCATCATGTTGTCTGGACCTGACTGACTCTGGACTTTTCGGTAGGAAATCGGTGTGCCAGAGTATGGAAGGAAACCTTAGTGACACTAAGCAAAATTCTGCCCTTGCTGAGGATTTGCTTTCACCACTGTCCCTTACAACGATCCCCAAAGTTACTGGAGTTCTGGCACTCTCCTTGTTGAGTGAGCTGCTGTATACTGTGCAGAACCATCTCTAAACCAGATGAGACCTTTCTCTTGAATAGTCAACTGATCATTAGAATTTATCCACGAGAACACAAATGAAGACTGGGAGATGTTCTCAGTCCACCCCACGAAAAGGACCAGGAATGTCTGGCACAGGCTCTGGGAAGAGGAGAATAGGGCCTCCATGCAGGGACACCAGAGGCACGTCTGTGCTGTGATATCACCCCAAGACACCAAGCTCCTTCTCAGGACCTTTCATTTCCAGGGAACCCAGTCCCTTCTCAAAGGAATTAGCTACCACTCTTCCCAATTTCACCCACAGACCTCCCTGACCGGAGAAGCTAATTACTTCTCCCACAATGGCAGCAGTATCAGACATGACATTTTATCCTGTTTTCACTTCACATCGTCTCATGTGTCTCTGTGCATGTTGCTCATGTTTTCCATTTAATCTCTAGCCCTTGAGCTCTGGCAGCAGGGATGCAGTCTCCTTCCACAGCTTCTCGAGTCTCCACGCACACAGTCACACACCATGAGGCTAAGGCTGTGACTTACCTTCTTCTGCTACCTGCAGTCTCAGGGAAAACATGTATTTAGGCCCAAAACAGGAGATGTGGGTGCTGGGGCAGAGCTGTTCCCAAAGTCTGGGTGCTCAGCTGCATGCAGTGTCCCTGTTGCAAGGCAGACCACTGTCCATGGGAGAGGAGACCTTCACAGATGTGCACAAGACCAGGTAGCACACTGCTGCACACTCTCCAGGGAAAGGCCTGCGGGCCTGGATATCTGAGGCAGGGCACAGACCCTGTGTCCCTCAGCATCAGATTGTTGTGGAGCACTACAGTGTGCCACTGTGAACAGATTCAGTTGTGTTTGGGGATTCTTTGTAGCTATGTCTTCAGCCATGGACAACTGACATGAACCTATGTTCTCCAGTGAAGTCTCTTTCCCTCTCCAGATGGCCTTCTGTAGCAAGACCCAGAAGATCCCATGCCAAGTCTCCCTCCTGCAGGCCTCTTATTTGGTCATATGTTCTGATCAATTCTGGGGGTGGAAACGCCAGTGTGACCAAAAGGAGGTGTCCCAAACCCAAGAAACAGCTATGTATATGGAAAGGGGACTCTGGAACCACAAAATAATACGGAAGTCTCTGTATACATCATCTCTCCATTTGCTGGGCCTTACTGAAATGTTTGAAGCTGCTCACAATTTTACTCTGCTTAGGTCAACAGTCAACATCGATGAAAGCAGCTGTCACTGCATGACACTGGGAAATCCTGCTGCAAAAGAACCTCTGAAGTTTTCCAAAGAAAAGGTGTCACTTTGAGTACTAATGGGCACCTGAATCAAGATACACTCTTTTCTGCCCCCTCATAAACATGTGAAGGCTGGACAATGAACAAGAAAGAGTGAAGAAGCACTGATACATTGCAACCACTGTGTTGGCCAAGAACACTCAACACACACTGATAGAAGAAGAAATAAATCCGTCTGAAAAGTTCAACTAGAAGGCTCCTTAGAGACAACAACGGTGACACTGTGGCTCACTTACTTCGGACACATTCTGGGGAAAAACTAGTTGCTGGAAAGGGACATCATGTTTGGTGATGTAGAAGGCCAGTGAAAATGAGAGAAACCCCTAATGAGACATGCTGACACAACAGCCATAAGCGTGGTCTCCAAAATATCAACAATCATGAAGATGGCACCAGAACACCCAATGAATGTCACCTACGGGCCCCATGAGTAAGATGAAACTCAGCGGCAACTGATAACAACACTGAAGAGGAAATGGAAAGCAAGTCAATAAATAAATAAAATGCAAGGCAAAGAAAGACTAACCCAATAACAGCTTGATGACAGAATGATGAGTTGAATCCAGTATTCTGATGGCCACTCATGGTCCCTTCCAGAACACTACTTCTCAAAATAAATCGAAAGTGTCTACATCTTTGCTAGTCAAAATCAACAAAGAAGATGGGATGAGTGATTTTAATGAAACTGGAGGCAGGCCCGTTTTCAAAGAGGAGATTGAAGTAGGCAGTTAGGATGAATTCTTTACCTGTTTTTCAGAATTAATTCTTTAGCTGTTTTTCTTAAAATTCCTGGCTTCCTAACACTACCTGGCCCAGGTAATCACACATCAACCTACAGAAGCCACTGAGAGAAAATCTTGGCAGGTTTGCAGTTTCTTCTACACGGGATCACCAAACAAGTGAAGGTGCCCGTTTGAAGGCCCCCTGCGCAGGTGACAACTCAGAGCCCCCTGCACCTCAATTCTCATGCATATTTCACCTGGCCTGATTACAGACTGATGCCCTTCTCCACCTGCCCATGTGGTTTCTCCCTGACATCTGCACCTGACCTGCATGTAGGCTCTCCCTTTAAAAACCCTTACCTTACCTGACAACTTCAGACAGGCTTTGAGGATGAGAATGCTGCCTGCCCCTTGTGTTGCTGGTGGCACAGAAATAAAAACCTGTGATCACTCATCCAAGCTCCTGTCTCAGAGATTGGATTCATGTCAAATAGCACGAAGCCCGAGTTTTGGCTGGTAACATTAACATGTCACTTCATTTCAGTGTATTTTTGTTTTTTTTCTTGCCTTTTCACTGTGTCTCGATATTATGACCGTTCCTCTGGAACTGAAGATTTGGGTGCACTGCCTGGCAAGCGTGTCTCTACCATCAAATAAAATGAAAGTTTCTTTTAATGTATGAAGTATATGCGGGGAAGGGAGTTTGCGACGAAATGCCCCCAGGATGGGAGTTATTGTATTTTAATGGCTGAGTGTCCTATAAAGGAGTTGAGTGGAGGTTGTCAGCGTGTCTTAGTTCCTGAAATGAAAAGGCACAGTTCAGTCATTACTCACTGATCTTAGAAGCGTGGGTCTTCTGTTAAGCACAATACATGATTGGGGACTACTCATTGTTCCTTCTGTGTAAGTTCACCTTGTTCCACTCACCTACCCTTTACTGAGCCAGTTATTAAGCTAGGGGTGGAAGATACAACAGAAGACAAAGTCCTTTCCATCAAGCATCTTATGGAGCAATGCAATGTGCTCAGACAAGTAGAAATTATTGCAAATAATGATTTTACCTAAAAATAAAACCTTTTTTTACTCGCAAACTAATCCGGACCTACAAACTCTGTGTGTAAGGTAGCATGATCATCTCTGTTTTATAGGTAAGGAAACTGAGGCACAGAGATGGAAAATGGTGTAGTTAGGCTTCTGTGGATATTAAGCCATGAAAGTCAGGCTTAAGCTGAGCATTTCTGTTTCCAGAGTTGCTACTCTCTAAATGTTTGCATTTCAGCAAGGATTCAAGTCTTCTATGAAAGCAGGAGAATTCCCACCTACGGCTGTAGGAGACACCTGGGATATCATAGCACTGGGATATTCCCAGAGTTTCTGAAATGTCAGCACAGAAAGACCCTGTGGTTGACATCTGCTGGGGAATAAGTCAGTGGCAAAATAAAAAGCATTACCAAACAAAAGAATAACTAAATAGTTGTAGATTTACACCATATAAAACTGATTATTCTATGAAGCAAGACCATTCAAACTACACACTAAAAACTCTATGATAGGATTCCTCAATCCCTGTTTTCTGCCTACATTTCACAAAAACCTAACGTGTAGTGTCCCAAATTTCTTACTGACCCATGGCCTGCTGGCCTTATGCATCTTGCAGGCCATAATGAAGGGCACTGAAAGAATGAGTGCTAACAGGGCTTTAAAGATGATCACAGGCCATGATCACAGGCCATAAGGAGTTAGCTAGAGATGCGTGCTTTATGTCATTGATTATTCTGCACAATATGCATGAAGGACAGAAGTTAGTTATCAGGAACAGGAAAAGGAGATGGATCACTGGCTATCATCCATGTTTAGTAGGATCTTTGAGAACTGCACATGCAGCTCATGTTTCAAGGTCTTGGATGAGACTATGCAGAAGCTAGAAGATAAAAACTGAAGACTCATGTTTTTAGCTTATGTTAGTTCTACTCTTTATGGTATTTCTTTAAAACATGAAAAATCTGGATAAAATGTTCAATAGGACGGTATAGGAAGATAGCACGTATAAATAAGGGAGAAAACCAGGATGTCTGATCATTAAGTGGTACTTCCCTCACTTACCAGAGCCAAAGCCAGAAGAGTTAGAGAACTTGGTGGTTAATCTTCAACCTAATCAACTGTTGCTGCCAACTGCACCTGTCTTTCAGATGCGTTGTTACTCCTCGAATTTCTGTGCAGCTATTGACTCAGGAAGTAGTTTAATAAGTTTATTCCATCAGCCAAAATAATTACAAACATGTTATATTCACCTAGCAAGCATAGCAGCACACTTTCACTATCTTATTTCAGGGCTATGTCTAGAGACACATTGATTGATGAGTCCATCTAGAACCTAGAGACTACCATGTACTACCAACATGAATAAAGGGATACAATATTTTGGGGATGACTTGCCATGTGGTAACCCTTAAGAGTTACAGCTCTAGAGAAAGCTGACAGCAAGAGAGCACTCTGAAGCACATACAGGTTGCAGAGCAAGCCGCCCTACCTCTCTGGCATCATGTCGTAATAGATGCAATGCTAATTTAAACGTCCATGGCAGAGAAAAAAGTAACTTTGGTGATAGAATCACCCACTAAGTGAAAGGTTGGCAGTTGGAACTCACCAGATGCTGGGGGTGTGGAGCTGATGTGGCACTCGGCTTCTGCAAAGATGACATCCTTAGAAACTCCAGGGGGCAGTTCTACTCTGTCAGGAAGGGTCACTGTGAGAAAGAATCAACGCAACAGCAATGGTTTGGTTTTGTTCTTAATGGCACATATGGATGCCTCACAAAGCCTTGGGAAAACCAGGGTGGAAATGCAGTCAAGACTCAGGGAGTTTGGGAGTACAGTCAACTCTTCTCCATTTGATAATCAGTTCCTACCCAGCTGTTGTCCCTAGCTGGCACAAGTGGTTAACACACTGGGCTGCTGACTGAGAAGCTGGGAGTTTCAGTCTACCCAGAAGCACAGCAGAAGAAAGGTCTGCAGACAGACTTAGGACAAATCAGAGATTGAAAACGGTAAGGGGCACAGTTCTACCCTATCATACGTGGCTCACCTTGAGTCAGCGTCAACTCAGCAGAAGCGCTAGGATAACAGTACCAAACTACGGGGCCAGGTGAAGATGATCTCTTGACTGTAAGACGTCATGTGAGTGTGAGACGTTAGACCGCCATCACAAATGAGGTCCTTTGAATCATAAATCAGCATTCCCACCAAAAAGGAAATGAAAAGATAGCTGTCATGGATTGAGCTGTGTGTCCCCCAAAAGATGGGTAGCCATTTGGCTAGACATGATTCCCAGAATTGTGTGATGTTCCCTTATGCTATAGACCCTGCCTCTGTTAATGAGGGAAGATGGGTGGACGTTGTGTTGGTGGATCAAGATTCAATGTGTAAGACTATTTGTACCTTGAGGCAACCTTTTGGGACATAAGGGAATGGGAAGCTAGCAGAGAGATTTAGGGACATCAGACCACCACAAAGCAGTGCCAAGAGCAGTGTGTACGCTTTGGAAAGAACCTGAAGTCCCTCTATCTCAGAAGCTTCCAGTCTAGGGAAAGACTGGCAAAGACCTTCCTCCGCAGCCAAGACAGAACGCCTTCTCCCTGGAGCTGACGCCCTGAATCTGGACCTGTAGCCTACTGGACTCTGACAGAATAAAGTTTTTTTTTTTAAAGGCTTTTCTTGTAGTATTTCTTTTATAGCAGCAGCAGATGAGTAAAACAACAACCCACATAATAGAGTATGATTTTTGGGAATGGTATTTCTGCTAAGGGATTTAAATCTAGGATAGATAAAGAACTGGCTTGGCCGGCTTACATTTGAAGAATAAAAAGACAAACTGCAAAAATCGGTAAAGGATCTGAATAAACATTTCTCTCATGGCCAGTAAGCACTTGAGAAGATACTCAGCATTTCTTCACACTAAGACATGCAAATAAAACCACAATGAGATGATAACACTCCACAGCCATTAAGATGACCGGCATCAAAAAGTCGATAGCAAAGATGTGACCAACAATGTTGAGAATAGAAAGCATCATTCTCTGCTGGCAGAGATGTAAAATCGTGCAGCTCAAATCAGTGTGGCAGTTTTCACGTAACCAAACACAGTGTCACGGTATGACATAGCCATTTCATTCTAGTGGATATGTACCCAAGAGAAATGAAAAGTTATGTACACACAGAAACTGGTACATGAAAACTCACAGCACAATTATGAACAACAGCCAAAAAGTAGAAATAACCCTGTCTGTGAACTAACAGCTGGATAAACAAAGTGTGGTCTATCTAGACAATGGAATATTATTCAGCCACAAAGGGAAACGCAGTTCTGATCCACGCTACAACACGGATGAAGGTGGGAAACAGTAAGCGAGTAAAAGAAGCCAGACACCGAGCCAGACACCGAAGCACGAACACTGTGTGGTCTCCAGTTACGTGAAATGCCTAGATGAGGCAAACGCGTAGACAGAGGTTAGTGGTAACCAGGGGTTATGGATCTCGTTATGACCACTGCTGAGTGTGGAGCAAACCCTGCGTCTCTACACGCGTAATGGCCCCGTTGGTGGCTAGGGACAGGTTGTGCACATTGGAGCCCTTTTGTAACAGAGGCCACAGTGATTTATAATCACTAGCACGGATCCTTATCTACACAGGATTTTCCTTCCTTGCCAGCCTTGATTTTTCTTCTTGTTAGCTGCTGTTGAGACAGCTGCAACTCAGAGCAACCCAACATATAAGAGAATGAAACACTGCCCAATCCTGTTCCATCCTCGTGATTGCTGTTTGAGCCCGTTGTTGCAGTCACTATGTGCATCCATCTCATTGAGGGTCTTCCAATTTTTTGGGGATCCTCTACATTACCAAGCATGATGTCCTTCTCCAGGGACTGATCCCTCCTGTTAACACGTCCAAAATATGTGAGATGAAGTCTCAACTTCCTTACTTGTAAGAAGTATTTTGGCTGTACTTCTTCCAAGACACATTTGTTCATCCTTCTGGTAGCTTATGGTATATTCAACACTCTGGGCCGACACCGTAATTCAAAGAGGTCTGTTCTTTTCCAGTCTTCCTTGTTTACTGTCCACCTTTCACATTCATAGGATGTGGGTGAAAAAACACCATGGCATTGGGCAACTACACTTTAGTCTTTTATGTCACATCTTACCTTTTAAACCCTTTAAAAAGGTTATTTGCAGCAGATGTGCCCATAGCAGTGCACCATTTGATTTTTCCTTCGACTAGCACCACTCTGTGCACTCAGAATACCTTGTCTATGACACAGAATCACATGTAACACCAGCGACAACCAAAAAATGATCTTACTCTATGCCCCTTCACCCACAAGTAGATGGCTGGACTGTAATGCAAATCCACATCTAGGACACCATCTGGGGGACAGTACCCTGTGAGATGTCTTAAACTGGCAGTCAACATCCAGTGCTGTGTCTCTTACACACAGAATACATGGTCTAGGAACCACGGCATAGAAATGGGACTGCCTCTCCATCGTCACCTGTTATCACTACTGTTAATTGTGTTATGAGGCACCACCGAGTTGGTCCCAGCTCACAGCGACTCTGGGTACAACAAAGGAAACACCGCCCTGTTCCGCGCCTCCCTCACACTCACTGCTGTGCTAGAGCTCACAGCTGCGGCCACCGTGTTAATCCATCCAGTTGAGGGTCTTCCTCTTTTGGGGTGACCCTCCACTTTACCCGGTAAGATGTCCTTCTCCAGAGACTAACCCCTCCTGTTAACATGTCCAAAGTATGTGCGATGCAGTCTGGTCACTCTCGCTCCCCGTGACCATTCTGGCCATACTTCTAAGACATTGGTAGTACTCCGGGCTAGTATTTGCCTCGTGTTTTTGGTTTTTTCCATTCTCCTCTGCACTAGGTGAAGTGGGACAAACGTATGTATCTCAGATGGCCACTCACTAGCTTTTAAGACCCCAGGTGCTACTCATCAAAATGGGGTGCAGTCAAAGTAGACAATTTTTATGAGCTAAGCTAAACCGTTGTTTGGGTTTAGGAAGACTTCAGGAGATATTTATCAATTAAGTTTTAAGGTTTATTCTTAGGGTGATGGCTTCAGTGGTTTATCCAGCCACCATGCCTCCAGAAAACCTGGATTCCATGGAAATCAGAAAACTTGTTCTGCTAACTTTTGGTTAGCAGCTATAGCTCTTAATCACTGTGCAATCACGACTCACACTTCTTTCTTCTTTCCCTGGTTAGGCCTCTACATTCCATTTTCTGCTGACTTTCCTTCTTCTGTCGCTCCAGGCAATTAGAGAACAACTGTTGTGCCTTGAATGGCTGCTTTAAGCTTTTAGGAATGTAGGCACAATGGAATAGACTAGAAGGTGGAACAAAAGCACCAAACATGTTATTAGGCTGATTAACAGGGATGTCCCATCAACCTATAACCCTGAACCTCCAAAGCAAGCAATCAAACCCCCTGAGGTGTTTGGTTGTACAGAAGCACCCTCAGTGTGTACTTTGTTGTTGTAAATATATCTGTCACACAACTTCTGCCAATTCAGTTTTTTACAGGTGTACAACTTACTGACAGCAATCATATCTCTCTGACGACTAACGGCAAGGATGTTGAGCATCTTTTCATGTGTTTGGTGGCTATTTGTCCTCTCTGGTGAAATGTCTATTTAAGTTCCTTGCTCATCTTGTGACTGGCTTGTCTTTTTGTTGTTAAGTTACGCTCTGCAGCAGTTTAAAAACAAACAAAAAAAAACCTGGGGAAAAAGTTGTATATACTTGTCTTCCTGTAGATCAAAAAAGAGAAAGGGGCTGCTGTTGTCACTTTCGGAAATCCCCAAAGATATCCGGATCCCTGGAGTGGAGAAAGTAACTGACGGTCCCGAGTTCGAATCTCTGTCTTCCATTGTTTTCAGCATGAAATGGGTTAATAGAAGAATGTAGACATTAAGTTCAATTACAACCTTTTCTTACTTTCTATGTCTCAATTCTGAGGATTTTTAAAGAGGAGTTTTAGTTTGTAGTTTCATTGATGGTATTTCCCACCCCTAAAATTAATACAATAGAAACTAATCTATTCAAAATTTACTCAAGGCAAGAGACTTGAAGCAATGCTACTCATTAGAAGGGAATCAAATGGTCAGCAAGAGTGGGAAAAGATGTTTAACCTCATTAATCATCAGAAACGTCTTCAGGAGACCTCAGAAAGATACGAGTTACCTTTTGGGGTCACCTGCCCTCAGGTTCCCAAGAGCAGTAGATGGGTTGTACAGAGCAGTGTCATCTGAGTGTTTCTAGAAGGGCTTGGGAATGGAGAAGCTTTAGGGAAAAGAGTCTAAGGACGCCTGAAAACTCTTCACAACGTTGTGTGTGCATATGCTTGTGTATTTTGGAGTGAAAGGTCCAGTTTTCACTCTGTAGATGGCTGTCTAGACCCGTGGAGTCTGTGAAACGCTTGGGAGCTTCTTGCCTAGAGATGAGGGTCTGAGGGTTGGGAATTCTCAGCGGATCACTCTTGCCTTCGGCCTCGGGTTCTGCTCTAAGGTTGCGCTGATCCCTGACAAGCAAGCAGAGGTCCACCCTCAAGGCTTTTGGCCCTGGGAGCTGCTGGAGAGAAAATGGGTGGCAGCATGCTGCCCTCCAGTCCTATCGCTAGAGGACGGAGGCGGGGACGCAGTGAAAGCTGTGGCGAGGGCTGCCAGTCCTTGTAGGCCAATTCAGAGGACAAGGCAGACCGCCCCGGGCTCCAGAGGCACCGGCACCAAACGCACGCCCACACCAGAGAATGAGGCTCCCTTTTTGCGCTCTGCTCTGCACCGGGGCCCTTGGTGAGTGCACCGATGGGAATGAGGTTGGGGCTAGCCCTACAGGGTGCTCTGGGGAGGGGCAGAGGGCCACCAGCGGGTCAGTCCCAGAGGGAACTGTGCAGTGACAAGGTGACCTGGAGGTCTAAAGCATCCCCCACTCCCAGCCTAGTGCCCTGCTGGCCCAAGAATGCCTTCCCTAGGTCAACCGACGCTCTAGCTCTCACAGAAACCTGGTAACCCAAGGCAGGGGTCTGCAGACTCTCGGCAGCGGCCAAATCCGGACTGCTGCCTGACGCATCCAGCAGAGGGCGCTAACAACATTTTAGTTTTGTTCGTTTGTTTTTGTTTTTTTACATCTTTAAATGGTTGGAAGATAAAAGGAACAGTATTTGGTGACACATGAAATTATACAAAATTTAACTTCCCCGTGGGAGAAAGATGTGGCTGTGTCGGGTCCCACAAAGATTACAGCCCCTGGAAACCCATGCGACAGTTCTACTTTGTCCTATAGGGTGGCTATGGGTGGAAACTGACTTGGTGGTAGTTAGGTTCTTTTTTGTGTGTTGTGTTCTTTTGGTTAGACCTTACCGCTCTGAGCTGGGTTTCTTGTTAGGTCCCTAGGAATCACCTTTAAAAAACAAACACTCAATGTGAACATGAAATGAAACAATGTATTTAGTGGCAGAGCTCTAGGCACAGGTGGCTTTAGGGGTGAAAACCCTGCAAGGGAATACAGACTGATGTGTTGGGGTGGAGTGAGATGCTCCTCCAGGGGCTGAAACCTACTGTTGTTGAGTTGGGTTTGACTCATAGCGAACCTACAGATCAGAGTATAACTGCTCGGTAAAGTTTCCAAGGAGCACTTGGTGGATTTGAACTGCCGGCCTTTTGGTGAGCAGACATAGTGCTTAACCCACTACACCACCAGGGTTTAATTATGAGAAAGTTAGTGGTGCAAAGTCAGTGTGCTAGTGTGTATCAAGAATGCTCTCATTCTCAGCAAGTGGTCATTCTGTGCAGCGTGGACTCTGTCACACTTAGATGTTGTAAATAGTTTGTGGGGTAGAATATTATAAGTGGGAAGCACTAACCAGATTAGGACAGAGAGGAGAGGTCAAGAGGGGCAGAGCGACTTGGCGGCCCCTTCATGACCCAACATGATCATACGGGGCCACACAGTGAGCTGTGCTCGGGCTGGAGGGGGCCAGGAAGAGAACAACTGCAGTCTGTCTACATAGACTGCATGGAAACCCAGAGCACTCTCCCTCTGGCCTCCTTTCCAAACTCTCCTGGATCACGGCTTCTATTTTTTGTTGTTTCTCCATCTCCTTTCCTGGCAACAGCACCTACTGACCAAAAGTCCATTTTTTCTGTCGGCTCCTCTTTGTCCCATCCTCCGCATTTCCTCCCTCTGGAACATGCTTTCTTCAAGGCTTAGTATTCTAGTTCAGTAAGAACTCTTCTGGTGACAAATGACAGAAATTTAATCATACTATCCTAAACCAAAAAGGCCAAGGTGGTGTTTGTTATTGGAAGAACCGTATCTCAGGCATCTAGTGTTGCTCTAACAGAAATACCGCAAGTGCATGGCTTTACCAAAGAAAGGTTGATTATCTCACAGTCCAGCAGGCTGGGGGTCTCAAGTCAGGGTGCCAGCTCCAAGGGAACACTCTCGCTGTCAGCTCTGGAGAGAGGTCCTTGTTGACAGTGTGGTCTTTTCAGAGAGTTCTAGTTTTGCACACACATTTTTCTGCTGCTGTACCAGGGACTTTATGTTGTGTTCTCTGTCAGGGCAGTCACTGATGGTGGCCCATCAGTGTTCCATCTAGTTCTTCTCACGTCGTGTTGATGTAGTCTCTGGATCATACAACACCTTCTATCTGCTGGGCTTGTGTTTTGCTCCTATCTTTGATGTTTTTCATTCTCCTCTCCTCCAGGTGGATTGGGACCAATTGATGCTACTTAGATGGCACCTTCCTAGATTTAAACAGCTGAAACACCACTCGCCAACGTGGTATGGAGAACATTTTCTTAAAAAAAAAGTTATGCTAGCTAGTCTTCAGCTAAGAGTCTTCTGCACTCCATGTTGGTGAGTAGCATCTGGGTTCTTAAAAGCTAGCAAACTGCCATCTGAGGTAGACCAGATGGTCTCAGTCAAGTTGTTTTAGTATATCTGGAAGAATTAGTTTTAACATTTTTTTATACGTAGAAAAGTACAACGTACAGTAAGAAAAACATTTGACTAATGGACGTTAAGTATGAACTCTATGTAACTGTTCAGACTTCCATGCAAATTCAGTCTAAAGACAGATTTAGGAACAGAACGCATTCTCAATCCAAGGATGGCTGTAAGTTGTTTTGTTTTTTGTTGTTGAAGATACACACAGCAGGCACACACCAATTCAACCATCTCTACATGTACATTTAATAACATTGAGCAATGTATTCCTACCTTCCTTTTCCAGACTGTTCCTCCTTTATTAACATAAAATCACTAGCCCCTAAATTTCCTATCCAATTTTTCAAGTAGCTGTTGTCCATTTTGATCCCACCTAAATAGTTCTTAAAAGAGCACCATGCACAAGCAAACATTCCTTCTTGGGGGGATTTTTTTATTGCCCTTTGGGTGAAAATCTACAGCAGAAGTGAAATTTTCATTACACAATCATATACGTATTGTTTTGTGGCATTGGGTGCAGTCTGCACAGTGTGTCAGCACACTCCTCCTTTCCACCTTGGGGTCCCTGGGTCCATTTGACCTGTTCCTGTCCTTTCCTGCCTCCTTATCCTGCTTTTGGACAGCAGCTGCCCATTTGGTTCCACATATCTGACTGAACTAAGAAGCATTTTCCTCATGTGTATTATTTTTTGTTTTATAGTCCTCTTTACTCTTTTTCTGAAGTGTGCTCTTCAAGAATGGTTTCAGTTCTAGGTTAATGGAGCATCTGGGGGTTTTAGTTTGGAGGGTTTCCCAAGTTTCTGTCAGATCATTAAGTCTGTTCTTTTTTACATGTATTTGAATTCTATTCTACACTTTTTTTCTGCTCTGTCGGGGATCCTGTTATATTCCCTATCTTCTTCTCTAGAGAAGAAACACCAGTCAAGTGAGTAAATACACACACAGAGAGAGATTTATATTGAGGAAATGGCTTACAGAGGATGAAGTGTTCCACGTCTAGGGTCATGACAGAGCCTTCTGATTCATGTAGCTCTAGAGGCTGGAAAACCTAGGAGCTGCAGGTCAGACAGCAGATCTCTTGCTCACAGACTGTGAAGATCAATGAATCCCAAGACTGACAGGCAGGACAGAAGGTAAGCGGCTAGCTCAGGTCCCAAGAACCAGAGATCAGACAAACAGGAGCCAGCTGCAAGACCCGTGAAGCAAAAGCCCAAGTCTTGCCAGAATGTCTCCTTACATTTCATGCAGGCCACACACCTGAGGAGTCTTCCTTTTGGCTCCATCCACTACTAACTTGTAAGCCATTCCCTCAACATAAATATGGCTCTCTCTCTACTGGCATCAAATCTCATCACAGGAGTGATCACAAGTCAAATCTCAACAGGAAAGTGATCACAGCATTCTATGACTGCCAAAACAGAGTATCACGGCTCTGGTAAGTTGATGTGGTCTTAACCATCACAGCAGTCATTGGTGGCAGCTAGGTGTCATGGGTTGAATTGTGTCCCCCCCCAAATATGTGTAGCCACGTGGCTGGGATATAATTCCCAGTATCTTGGGACTGTCCTCCATTCTGTGGTTTCCCTAAAATGTATGTTAAAGGATTAGGTTGGGGCTGTAAATTCTTGCATACAATTACTTCCTTGCTCCGCTTGGGGGCAGTTTCCCTGGAGTATGGCTTGCCCCACACTTAATGCTTTCAGCCTGTAAGAGATAAAAGGAAAGAGAAACAAAGAGAGTTGGGAGCCTCCTTACCATCAAGAGAGGAGCACGGGGAGAAGAGCACATCTTTCAGACCTGAGGTTCCTGCGCCAAGACGCTCCCTGGACAAAGACTGACGCAATATCCGACTTTCCTCCAGAGCCGACAAGGGGAAAGCCTTCTCCTGGGGCGGTCACCCTGAATATGGACTTGCAACCTACCGGACTGCGTAAGAATAAACCTTCCTTTGTTAAAGCCATCCACTCTGTAGTACTTCTGTTAGAGCAGCCCTAGCTGACTAAAACACCAGGCATCATCTAATTTTTCTGGACTAGGGCTGGTGGAGTCTCTGGTTCATTTGGTCCTTTTACCTGCTGTCACTCATTGAACTGTCTCCACCGCCCCCCCAAAATGTGTGAAGTTGGCTAGGCCGTGAGTCCCAGTATTGTACACTTGTCTGCTGTTCTGTCACCTGATGGGATTCTCCTATGTATTGTAAATCATATCTCTATGATGTCCATGAGCTAGAATTATCAGTAGTTATGTTAACAAGGTATAACTTATCCTACAAAATGAGTTTGTGTTTCAGGTCAATCTTTTTAGAGATGTAAAGGAAAGAAGCAAGCAGACAGACAGGGAGATCTCTTACCACCAAGAACGGGGTGCCAGAGGCAGAGCGGATGCTTTGGAAATAGGGTCCCTGCACTGCGAAGCTCCTAGACCAGGAGTTGTGTGACAACAAAGACCTTCTTCCACATCCACAGTGAGAGAAAGTCTGTAGCTGTAGCTGGCAGTTTCAGTTCAGATTTCTAGCTTCCCTAGACTGTGAGAGAATAAATTTACCATGGTTAAAGCCATTCATTTGGGGTACTTCTGTTACAGCAACACTAGATGAATAAGATACCTGCAAAAGCATTGCATGTCATCTCTCAAGACTGGTGGCTCTGGAGGTCCTGGGACCCAAGGGAGAAATGTTTTCACCCATAAACACAGTCACAACCCAACGAATCAGCAGCTGACCTTGCTTCCTGGTACTTTTCAGCACCTCATGTTATAGAACAGGTGGAGGAGATGACTCTCCTTGATGGGGTGACTGGTTCTGCTTGACGAGGGAAACTGGAATGCTGCTACGTAATAGACATATGAAGGACTACATTTAGATCCAACGTGACTCTCCTGTCCAATAACAATGGTCAGTGGGAGGTGAACTGGGAACCTAGTAAAGATAGGTCCCCAGCAGGAATGAAAGTTTGGCTCCTCTTGAACAAGTTTAATAGGAACCCTCGAGGCCCAGTGATGAAAGCACTTAGCTGCTAATCGGAAGGCTGGACGACTGAACTCACCAGCTGCTTTGTGGGAGAAAGATGTGGCTGTCTGGTTCTGTGAAGATTACAGCCTTGGAAACTCTATGGGGCAGGTCTACTCTGTCTCCCAGGGTCACTGTCAGTTGAAAAGTGCCCTGTGGCATACTGGTTAATTACACGGGTGTCAGCCAAAAGCTCAGCAGTTTGAATCCACCATCTGCTCTGCCGAAGTTCTATGTGGCAGTTCTACTCCATCCCACAATGTGTTGGAATCAACTTCAAGGCAGCAAATTCAGTTTTTTGGTGAGTTCTTTGGTGTCAACAGAAATCAACTCAGTGGGAATGTGTTTATTTGCTTCTTGTTTGTTGCTGTTTGGCTACCTTTTTTTCCCTTAGGTTTCCTACATGAGAAGATGCTCAGGGAGTAGGAGGGGAGCAGGGAGTGGGGAGTCTGTGGCGGCAGCCATGACAGCCACAAAGGGCCTCATGACCAGTGACGGAAGTATAGACTGCAGCTTCTAAATTTCCTGGTAATTTGTCTCCCGCTGGGTTCTCCAGAGAAGCAAAACTAGTAAAGTGTATAAATATATGTAGAGAGAGATGTGTATCAGGGAAACAGCACACCTGTAACATCATATAGGTTACAATGTCCCAAGTCCATGATGAGAATACAGAACTTTGCCAATTCCCGGAGGCACAGAAGCTGTTGAACCCAATCTCAGCAGGGCAGAGGGCAGGGCTCTCCCTTACAGGCCATGAAGGTCAGTGAACCCCAAGATGGACACGTAACTCAAGTCCCTAGAACCAGAGGTCAGACAAGAGGCAGCTGCCAGATCCAGAACAAGCCAATCAGCATGGCAAGGTGAGGAGGAAGAAGTAGGCATCAGAAAACAGAGAGATGGAGCCTGAAGGGGCTGTGAACTACCACCGGCTCCGCCCCACCTGGACCACTCAGCAGATTCCACCATGGGGGCCATCGCAACATTAGGCAACTGCGAAAACTCTGAGAATCTTGGCCCAGCCAAGCTGACCCACAGTCTTCATTGTCCCCTAATTGTTTCTCTCTTTTCCTATTTATGACGTATAAAGATAGGTGCTTACCTGGTGGCTAATATTGACATGTGGCTTCCAAGTCAGATGGGATCACTGAATTGACTTCATTCTCAGGTACTACAAGAGCTGATAGGGCTTTGTACTTTCCTGTGTGTTTCTTTCTTCAGTTAGTCTATCCAAATGAAAGAAAATACCACACAGCCTGTGCCGGCTGCTTTCCCTTTGCCAATCCGGATCCACTCTCCATGTTCTCTGCCTTGCCCTGTACCAGGGAGGGTGGTCTGTCACAGTGGCAGAATTTGCCCTCATGCTTTCAAATGACTCAACCAACAAACAGGATGCAGCTGCAGGAATGTGAAGTATAGAAGGAGAGAGGCAGGGCTTCCATTCTAACCCTTGCTGAGAACTTCCATTTCTAACTAGTTCCCAGGTAATGCTATGGCTGTCAGTTAGGGACCAATTCTGAGAACCAGTAGTAGAGCCAAATCCACGGCCATCAAGTCACTTTGAACTCAGAGAGACCCTTAGGACAGTAGAACTGCCCCATAAGGTTTCGAAGGCTGTAAATCTTGACAGAAGTAGACTGCCACATCTTGGTTTATCTGAGCAGCTCCTGAGATCTAAGTGCCAGCCTTTTCACTTAGCATTCACATTTAAGTGTGAATGATTGTCCAGCCAGGTGCGTTTAACTTCCTAGAGTTGTTTGCCTTTAAAGGTACAGCTTGATTACCCAAAGGAAACAATCCCTAACACGAGCTTTGCAGTTGACACTCAGAGTGTGGTGAGGAGAGAAGTTAGGATCTGCACAAGTTTTCAATAATCCGGTGTCATTCCCGAGGACACCTCTGTTTTGGGGACAGGCAAATAGATGAGTTCAATGGGGATGTGATGGCGATCACCACCTCTGAACATTCTTCAGATCCGTGATGGTAGCAGTCATTTCAACAATCCCTCCAGGAATATGGTATTCTTTGGGTTTATATTCCTATTTATGGGCACTGCTCATGGCTTCCATTTGGCTTTTCCTACCACAATGGCCCTTACTGCATTTGGCAGGGATGGAATGTGGGGATTCTGTCAGTTACAGAGTGTCTCTATTCCAATTACACATTCTGCAACTCAGGAAATCATGACAGGATGGGTTCAGGGATCCAATGAAACTAGTGTGAGACAGCCACCAGCGAAGACTCCATTAATAACCTGACTGTCTTCTGTCCCTGCTTTGACTGGTGGGCCACGGTAACATCCTGGGTTTCCTAGAAGTCACGTCAGTTCAGAGCCAGTACTGAGTGATCTCCCCAAAGTATCATTATTTCTTTCTCCCCGGTGAACAATGACTCTTTTGAAGGCCAAAAATCCCTTGAGGAAAGACTGAGAGAAAGACCAGCAGTATTTATTTTGGGCAGGGTACTGGAGTCCTTCTTCAAGGGGACTGTCATCGTGATCGCCTGCTGCTCTATGAAAAACACCACAAGCGGATGGCTCTAACCAACAGTTTCTCCCCTCACCACCCAGCAGGCTATGAGTCTGAAGGCAGTGCACCCGCTCCAGGGAATGAAAGTCTCTCTTTCTCTCTGAGCTCTGGGGCAAGATCCCTGTCATCAGTCTTCCCTTACTTTGCAAGCATCTCAGGGCAGGTATCTCTGTTCCAAAGGATGCACTGTGCACCCAACACTGATTTCCTCCATGGTCGGTGGCTCCCTATTCTCTCCTTGCCTTTCTTTCCTTATATCTTTCGTAAGGTAAAAGGTTGTACAGGACACGTGCCGGGGTAACTCCCATGACATTCGATCAGGAGTAGGATCCTAGTAGAGACGTTACAGTCCTATTTTGTTCCTCTCTAATGCAGTCCAATCTTGCCTTATTAACCACAGGCAGTGGTTTGGATTTGCAATATGTACAAAAAGCACAATCACAAAAGAGAACCATCCAATACTGGGAATCATGGCCCAGCCAAACTGCTACCCATAGAGTGGGGGCATATAACTCAACCCATAGCAGGGACTCAGTTTCCCCTTTATTCAAAGGGTTAGAGGTCTGCAAACTCCCCCACATCTGGGAAATAACTGAAGGACCTTGACTCTTCTGCTGATTTCAGTTAGACTGCTGTTCTTCTGACCCAGAATTTGTCTACTTGCACAGAAGAAGTAAATATTTAGGAGATTTCTATACTTAAGTTGCCAATGACACATGTCCATATTAGCCAGTCTTCTGATCAGTGCTTCAACTTACTGTCCATTATAGTAATGGCACCCACCTTGTCTTTGCCAAACGAGGGCTACCTCTTGGCCCTAGTGCTGCAGGGTTCCACTTTCCCACAGTACTTCGGTGCGTGTTTACTGTGTGCACTGTCTCCAGTGGAGTGGGAGCTCCCTAGCCCCAGACCTTCTCCTCCGAGGCAGGAGCAGAGTATTCCTCCTGGAGCATACAGCAAACATCACACAGCCTTGGATTCCTGGCATTGTGTGAGGTTCCTCTATGTTAAAAACCCATCCTCCATGACGTTAATGAAGAAGGGTGGGCCCTCAGCTGTGTTGGTGGCGCACGACTCAGTGGGTGATTGTATTGTGCTTTGGGACAGCCTCCTGGGGTCTAAAGGAATGGGAAGCAAGTGGAGAGCTGGAAACCTCAGATTACCAAGAAGCGCTGCCAGGACCTGGCCTCGCTGTATGTCAGGAGCTCCCAGTGCAGGGCAAGATTGACAAGAAGGACCTCTCTTCAGAGCCAGCAGAGTAAGCCTGCCCCTGGATCTGACACCCTGAATTGGACTGTTCGCCTACTGACTCTGACCAAATACAATTTATCTTTGGAAAGACATCTGTTTGTGGCATTTTTCTTAAAGCAGCACTAGGTGCCTAAGACAACTGTCATACGAGCAGTCACTCAGAGACTCATCTTTCATTAGTACCTCAACTATTGGTGATGATGATTTGCAAGCTGGAATTACCACCTCACGCCATGGATTAGCAGTGCTGTCTCTCCTACTGGAAGCAGAGTCAACAACATCTTTAAGACCAACCAGACTGGAGAACCAATTTAGAAAAGTCATCCTTCCTATTTTTCTCCTCTTGAATCACTCCATGGGACACCTCTACTCTGGACTATACAGTTACTAGGAGTCCCAACTGATTTGATGGCACTCGGTTTGCTCTGGTTTTAGAAACACTCATGGTATGAAATGCCTTACGCTGGGTTTTCCAGAGAAGGAAAGCCAGCAAAACCTAGAGATTCATATCAGGGAAATGACTGACAAGTTGCAGAGGCTGAAATGTCCCATGCCTCTGGGTCAGGACAGACACTTTTCCTGATTCCCATAGCTGTAAGGGCTGGTTAAGCCAAGATCAGCAGGTCACAGTGCAGGATTGTTGATCATGGACTGTGAAGACAGACAAATCCCAAGAATTGTAGGCAAGACTGTATGTGATTTGCTAGCGCAAGTCCCCCAAACCAGAGGTTAGACGAACAGGAGGCAGCTGTAGGATCTAAAATGAACAGAAGGCCCTGAGCTCTTCCTCAATGTCTGCCCACACTCAGTGCAGGCCGCGTGCCTGAAGAAACTGCCCTTTGACTGACCACTTAAAGCTGATATTCTCATGGGTCTCATCCTGGGTCAACTCTCAACAGGGAAGGGATCACAATGTACAATTTTTAAAATACTGAGTCATGGCCCAGCTGACATATGATCCTAACTATCACAGACCTTGATCACCTTTCCCTCCACAAGATGTCACACAGGGTTCATTGCACTGACATTGTGCTGATTGAATTGAGATAAGAATGATCAATGACTTTCAAATTCACAGTAAGACGCCTGCATGTTCCACAAGCAACCACACTGACTGTCACTGAATCATAGCACCCATAGGACAGAGCAGAGCAGCCCTATAGTTTCCAAGAAGCACCTGGCCGATTTCAACTGTTGACATTTCCTCAGCAGATGCACTGTGTAACTACTCTGTGGCCAAAGTTTCTATTTGCATGATTAGAGGGCAGGAAGTTATTTAAACATTATATATATTATATACATATATATACATTGTTTACATATATCAACATTATTTTAACATCATTGAGGTGTCCTTGATTTCAGTGATCAAGGGCTGTCCCCCGGACTTCCCCAGGTTCCATGGATGGTTGAGATGGAGTCAACCGTGTCCAGTTATGGAGATGGCGTGCGCAGAGGGAATCGCCTGAGAGGGACTGTTTATCCGAGGTCAGACCCGGGTTAGAGGATGCATTCAGGTCGGAGGACACAGGAGCTGATCCCAGTGCCTTGAGGACAGAGCATATAGAACTTAGAACCCTGGTAACCAAGCACCCGCCTTTAAAACCTAATCCTTACCCAACTCACTTGAGTGGAGACACTCGGCTCCAAACATGTCGACTTGTTGCCTCCCGTTTTCCGCCGTGTCGGAGCCCCGGAATTCAGCGCGCTCAGGAAGGCGACGCTGTGGTCTCGTCTCCCGACTACGGAAGTTATGGCGATTTCTAAGACAGACCCCAGAGGTAACACCGGGTGTGTCACGGCTGCCACGCCAGGCCAGGCCACCACGGGCAATCCCATACCCTCCCCAAAGTCACAGCAGCCCTCAAGCCATGCCAGCCCTTCTCCTTGTGAGCTCCATGGGAATGGGGACAGGGAGAAATGAGCAGAAAAGTGATGAAGCAGAAAGTGGTAAGGTTCGTTTGGGAGAGGTGGGTGCGATCGGAGAAGGAGAATCAGGAGGTCTCGGGAGCAGTGATGAGGCCCATGAAAATGGTACCGGTGATTCAAGATGAGGCTGGTTGACTCCACCCTCAGGGCCACTCACCATCTCTGGGCTCGCGGAGCTGGGTCTGAGCCAGAATGGTGTGCTAGCTAGGCCTAGACCATCGGCCTGGATGTCATGGAGACAGGGGCTAGGGTGGCCAAGGTAGAGAGACTCACTTGACGTCCCTGCTCCAACCACACTGAACACATGGAATTCTGGCACCTTAGTCTAACCAAAGGTCCCAGCTCAGATGAGACTTTTAGGGAGGGACTGCTGGGCTCCCACGTTGACTCAGCGCAGTCACTGGGCCTTCTCTGAGCTCCAGCTCCCCCTGAGTGAGGCAGTGAATAGGGAGTCCCAGCTGCTGGATTGCCTGTGCCTGTGCTCACTCTGGGCCACCCCAGCTTCTTCAAAATCCTTCTAAAGCACTCACAGTGACGTTGTATCTGTGCTCTTGGTGGAGGCTTGATGGCAGTGCCTCCAGGCTGAACCCCCCCCCAAGCGCGTCATGAAGGAAAACTGGAAGCTCCCCTGAGACCGAGGGGCCATAGGGACCTACAGGGGCAGAGGGAAGGAGTTGCCTCCAAGGAGCCCTTGAAGCATCCCTGGCTGCTGTTGGCACTGTCTCTACAGAACCCCGCACGGGAGGAGGAGAATGGCCGGGTGTATCCCATGACAAGGACCAGAAAATGCAGGCGCAGCCTCTGTGTAAGTGTGCGGGAAGGGGAATGGGACTGCTACCCAGGGACTCCAGATGGCCAAAGGGGTCCTGCTGCTGAGATACCACCCTGCAGACTCCCAGATCCTTCCCAGGGCACGCAGTCCGCTTCCCGAGGAATCAGCATGGGTGCGAGTGGTCAGAGCTCTGCCCCCACCCCTCCGGGTGGTTCATGGGGCTGGCTCTGGTGTGACCCTCATCCTCTGTGCCTCCCCAGTGTTTCCGCGGCTCACGCCAGGAGCAGGATTACGAATGGGTTACTGAAACCAACAAGGAAGCCTGGTTGGAGGAGCTCGTGGAGCGCCTGGTGCCCGCCTTCCAAAACGGTGACTTCTTCTTCATCAGATTCTTCCTTGGACATTACAGATCCTATGCCACCAGCCAGCAGCTCCTAGAGCAGGTGTTCAAAACGTGAGTGCCCCGCTGTCCCCAGCCCAGTGGGGACTCTGTCCTCTCCCAGTTGGGAGGAATGCCACTTCAACACTGAGAGAGCCTCAGTTGCTCCCCTGAGATGTCAGGTAGTAAAGGACCACAAAGCAACAATTCTTGTGGACAATGGTCAAGCTCCATGGTGAGGGCTGCTGGAGGGACTGGGAGGTTCACGCAGATTCTTCTCCACTCTCCCATCAAGAAGCTCTCTGCCTCACCCCTCACCGACTGCACCCCCTCATGTAAAGGGGGTTTCACATTCCATTCAGTGGGGCCTTGCCCTTGGCATAGCCAGAACAGGGGGGCTGAGTGCTCGTAGAGGGGATCCAGGACTCTGAGCATCTAGGAAGGTGCTGGTTGGGCTCACTTACTCACCAGGTGTCCAGGAAGCCCCTAGTCTTATAGATGCAGTTGAAGGCACTCAGCATCTTTCAGAAGGTAAAGCTGTTAGGAATCCCTGCCCTCTGGGGCCTCTATTCTAGTCAGGCGTCAGACAGCAACACTAGACATCCTGAGCAGGGAGTGCGCACAGTGCACTAGGTGTGATACCCTCGTGCCACCTCTAGGTATGGATTCCACCACTCCGATTCTTCCGGGAACCATGAATCAGAACAGCGGAAAGTGTAAGTGGACTTGGGGTGAAGAAGTAGGAGCTACTGTCCCTACTGATGGGTGGAGGTAGGAGGAGGACCTGGATCTGGATTAGGCCCTACACATCTAGATTCCACTAGAGAAGTGTGCTTAGGGGCGCCCCCTGCAGGAGGTAAGCAGTCAGAGAGCAGATCGGTGGAACCTGGCCATCCTGGGGAGCAGAGAGGAGGCTGGGGCATAGATAGATTCCTGAGAGAACTCATCACCCTCATTCCCGTTATACCACCGCATGCCAACTTCCCTCTATAGGGTTCCAAACAGGAAACATTGGGCACTGTGGGTAGACCTGCTGCCAAACCCTGGGGACTCAGCTGCATGTGGGATACTATCCCATGGGGAGCTCTGTGCACGAGGAAGAGATGGTCTCACTTGTGCAGAGAACCAGGCAGCATGCTGCTCCACATGCTCCAGGGGAGAGGCCTCAGAGTCTGAACATCTGGGATAGGGGATAGACTCTGTGTGTCCCTCAGCATCAGATACTACTGAAGCTCTAAAGTGAGTCGACCCACAAGGTGAACAGGCAGTCACAAGGCTCTGTGTTATTGTCCACTGCAGAGAGTATCAGTGGACGAGGAAGGAGAGTTGGTCAGACTATTGATGGGGAGCTCCCTGGGACCAGAGCTCTGTGCTAGACCTGTGCTCAGTGACCAGGCCTGTCACCCCCATGACAGCCAGAGGGTGTCCAAGACGGGCACATGGGGGCACCTGGACTTTACAGGGCTGCCCAGCAAAGGCAGTGAGACAAGAACAGCCAGACCCCTGACCCTGCTATTCTCCACACATCCCCAGGGCGATTGCATTTATCCTGGGCACGTGGCTCCAGGACCACCCGCAGGACTTTGATCAGCCACCAACATTCTCCTGTCTCAAGCTCGTGGAGCAGTATCTGCAGCTGAACATGCCAGGTTCATTTGAGGAGCACTGTCCCCGATTTCTCTGGGCCGGACTGCACCACACGAAGCTCACCGAGGCCAAGCCAGAGGGTGAGAAGGACTGGGTATCCCTGCAAGGGAGCTTGTGCTTGGGACAAAGGAAGATCCTAGAGACTGGGCTGGAGCCATGGCTCCAAGTAAGCTCAGACTGGCTGCTGGTGCTCTGTAGTTGGGGCACATTTCCTGGGCTGGTCATCTTGGCAATGTGGTTTTCTTGAGGTTGGTGGAATGTCTTGCATCCTTTGAAAGGCAGGAGGAAAGGCAATCACCTGGGTGAACATTTCTCCTCCTGCAGCTGCAGAGCCGGGCCCAGCGTCACTTGGAAAAGTCGCTCAAGATGAGTCTTTGCCCCAAGAACCAACACCCGAACTATCTCCTGGGGACTATACTGCTGCCGTGGCAGTACTGGAGTGCCACAGCACACCACCTACCACACTGATGGCCCCACAACCAGCACCGGAGGCAGAGCCGCCTGGAGGGTCAGAATGTGATCCCGGGCCCCCTACGGAACTGACTCCGAGAACACCAGCTGATGTGGACCATCTTCCTCCTCTACTGCTGCAGCCCCGAGCAGCCCAGGTTCTTCTCCAGCTGCAGCAGCACATGGAGAGACAGATGCAGATCCTCGACCACCTCGAGCTCGGCATCCCAGAGCCCCAGCCGCACTCAGCCTTGGTCCCGTTCCAAAAATGCTGCTCACCAGAGCACCTGCTCTTCTCCCCTGTGCTGGAATCCTGCCAGCAGGTGGAGAGCCCACTGCAGCTGGAGAGTCTCAACCGAGGTTACCTGCAGCGCCAACAGCTGGGCTACCTGCTCACCTTGATCCTCTTCGTCCTGCGCCGACACCAAACTCTAACGGAGCACCTCCTCGCCCCTCAGCAGCTTCGCCCCTCTCACCAGATCAGGACCCCGCAGGACAACTGCTATTTTAATCTGAGCAACGTCCCGGGCACACTTCAGCACGACTTCCTGAGGCAGGGCCAGCGCTTGCAGCAACATCTGAGCCACGTTCGACAACATGTCACCCGTCACCAAGTCACGCACCCAACAGAGAGCCCACCGGAAGGTCAGAATCTCTCCTCGGCCCGAAGGCAAAACTGGTTCCTAGGCTGTCTGCTGAGTCTCATCGCACACTTGGATTTAGCCCTGCCCTCCGTGGAGTACCACCAGCAGCACGAGGGGTGTATTTCCAACAGGATCCCCTCACCATACCTGCTCCTGATCCTGCTTCGGCTTGTCATCCAGCAGTGGAGTCCTGTGCAGTAAGTCCTCCATCTCCATCCAGCTCTGCCTGGGGCAGCAGATGCTGAGCCAGACGCCACATCTCTTTGGCAGTGGCTTCTCGGTCACAGCCAGTGAACGTCGGCCGCAGACGCCCACTGTTTGTTCTCACCTCAGTGGACATTTTGGGGTTTTATCATAGTATATGTCTAGCTCAATTTGTATTTTATAGTTTACAAGATATTAGATAGCATATTACAGTAGGATAGGAAAGGGGATTGGATGGGGCAGCATGGGATGGGTTAGGGTGGGTGGGATTCGGGAATTGGGATGGCATGGGGTGGATTGGCATGACATGGAATTGATTTGCATGATGTGAGGACAAGTGAAGGGATGGAAAAGGATGGGAATGGACAAGATAGCATATGGTAGAATATGAGATTTCTCACTAAATAAAGTTTTGTTTTAATAGCTTCATGTGTAAGATATTGGCTCTATTTACCTTCACAATTCTATCTAGCTGTCATCAATTTCTTTAGAACAGTTTTATCAGCACTGGGATGGTTCATGTTATGTGTCAACCTGATTAGGCTGTTCTGGTCAGTGGTACAGCATACTTTATGCAAACATACTCCCTTTTTGTGATCTTATGTGAGGAGCCAATGAGTTAATTGGAAGAGGAATTTCTTTGGGGATGTGGACTACAAATGGGTATACAGCCATTACTTTGACCAGTGGCTTTTTCTCTAGGTCTATTCCAAAGGACTACCAGCCGCAGTTTGCCTTCAGATGGCAAGGCCAGCAACACACCATCATTACCTTATCCCAGAGGTATAACAACTCTCCAACTCTATGTCCTCATTGAGTCCACAAGGGCCATGATCACCTTTCCCTTCCATAAGACTTCACACTTTGCTCTCACCTTGATGATCATGCTGACTCGCCCTGACTGACTCTAGAATTTGCTGTAGGAAATCAGTGTGCCAGAGGGTGGAAGGAAACTCTAGTGTCACTAAGCAAAATTCTGCCCTTGCTGAGGATTTCCTTTCACCGCTGTCCCGCACGACAATCCCCAAAGTTACTGGAGTTCTGGCACTCTCCTTGTTGTGTGGGCGCCTGTATGCCGTCCAGAACCATCTGTAAATGAGATGAGAGCTTTCTCTTGAACAGTCAACTGCTCATTAGAAATTATCCAGGAGAACACAGATCAAGACTGGGAGATATGTTCAGTCTACCCCAAGAAACGAACCAGAAAAGTCTGGCTAGGGCCTGGGGAGAGGAGAAGAGGGCCTCCATGCAGGGACACCAGAGGCACCGCTGGCCGTGATACCACCGTGAGACACCAAGCTCCCTCTCAGGACCTCTCATTTCAAGGGCACCCAGTCCCTTCCAAAAGGAATTAGCTACCACTCTTCCCAATTTCTCCCACAGCCCACCCTGACCTGAGAAGTTGCCTAGTTACTTCTCCCACGATGGCAGCAGTATCAGACATGAGGTTTTATACTGTTTTCCCTTCACATCATCCCGCGTGCCTACTTGCATGTTGCTCCTGTTTCGTGTTTAATCTCTAGCCCCTGGGCTCCGGCAGCAGGGATGCAGCCTCCTTCCACAGCGTCTCCAGTCTCCCACACACACAGTCACACTCAGCAGGTTCTCTGACCCTAAACCTTGAGGATAAGGCTGTGACACCCCTTCTTCTGCTGCCTGCAGTCTCAGGGAACACATCACGTGAAGCTGCGTGTCAGGAGCTGTGTCCTGTCTCACCTGCATGATGTTCCAGAACAGAAGCCACTTCCTAAACTGACTGGGTCTCCACAAATAAATTGAGTGTCTCCTTGTTGATGGCTCTGGACTGATTCCTTCTGTTGCAGGGTTGCAGGAATCTTCTGTGTGTCCTGATCCACTGACTACCCAAGACAGACTCCCATCATGGGCACACTGGTGGAAAGGATGTGTGAATTTCCAGGGAGGGTCCTGAAGTCAGACTCCTTCCCAAAACAGCTGTTATAGTCAGATGCCTCAGCATCTGGGTCATTGACTGACTCCCTGCATCAAGCTTGTTCCAGGCATTAGTGTTCTTTTCCATGATGCCATTCTGCTGACAGGTTACCCAGTGGAGCTACAGAGTGGCCTTGAGGTGCTTATGTGCCCTGAGGTCTCCTCTGAGGCCCTTACTGCCATTCAGATTCTCTCTTCCTGAGTCATCTATTCAAATCTAGAGTCCGCTGGGTGTTCCCTCTTCCACTCCAGGATGCTTAGGCTCTTGCAGTTAGCTGAATCTGGGTGCTCCACAGCTTCAGGTACAGAATACGCCTTTTAATGAACAGAAAGAAAGGTTGCTATCTTGCTTCCCAGTCAGAGGGGACCTCATGGATTTGTGCTTGCTCTGCTCACTGTCTCCACATGGGAAGGTGTGAGCCTGCACCGGACCCTCCACTCCCAGTTAAGAGCAGAGCAGCTCTCACATGCCACACAGGGATCGGCAGAGTCTCAGTACTGGATGTCTGTGGACACTGACCTGGTGAGGTCTCTCACATGCTGGACATCATCAAACCTCTATGTTATCAGCTCTGGAATGGCTGTTCTGTGAGGACTCACTGGCGTTGTGCTCTTCCTACAGGGTGATCCCGTGATTACTGAGGTCACAAAATGACTTCAGGTTCCCAGTATTTTTGAAACACCTCCGCCTCCATTTCTGCTTTAAGGCTGAGTCCTGTTTTCTGCTGGAGGCGCTTGTGTGTCACCTCCTGCCACAAGTCACTTACTGAGCGAGTGTCTGGTCTGACCTATTCCCCTCAACTTGACAGTTAGCTTCATGGGGCTGAATCTGGTTTTTCCTTCTCTGGGTCACTCTAAAGTGTCTGCACAGCAGACCAGGACATGGATAAGGCCAGGTAAGTAAAACCATCAAGGCAGCCTCAGTGCAGAAGATCGCGGAGCAACTGGTACCCACTTTCCTAAAGAGGGAATTATTCCTCATCAAATTCTTCTTGGGAGACTACGGATCCTATGCCAACACACAGCACATCCTAGTGCAGCTGTTTCAAATGTGAGCACCTCACCAACGTCGGAGCTGTGGGAAGTCTGACCCCCTATCAGTGGTGAGGAAAGTCACTCCCCCTGAGAACCTCAGTGTGCTCCACTGAGAAGTTGTGTGAAAAAGCACCCATCAGCTAGAATTCCTGTGGACCCAGAGTCTAGCTCTGTGGTGAAGGCTTCTGGCGGGGCACAGATGCTCATAGCAATTCTGTTCCTCTCCCCCATCAAGAAGCTCTCTGCCTCAACCCTCACTGATCAAATGCCCATTTTGAATGGGGGTTGAGATTCCACTTACTGCAGCCTTGTCCTTGGCATACCCAGATCAGGGATCCCTGGAGGCTGGTTGAGGGGCCCCAGGACTCTCAGATCCCTGGGAACGGGCTGGTTGGGCTCACTCATTCACCAATTATCCATGAAGGCCTACTCATACAGACAGTGTTCTTGGCACTCAGCACCATTCAGTGGACAAAGCTGATAGGAAGCCCTGCCCTCCTGAACCTCCGTTCTCGTCAGGAGTCGGACAAGAACACCAGCCACCTTTAGCAGGTGGTGTTCACAATGCATTAGGTGTGACACCCCCATGCCACCTCTAGGAATCGATGTAACGACTCTCATTTAGTCAGGGACAGTGAAACTCAGTACTAGCTGAAAGGGTGAGTGAACTTTGCATCAAGAAGGAGGGGCCGCTGTCTCTACAGAAAGAGTTTGTAGGAGGGTCTGAGTCAGGAATGGGGATGCCAGACCTGGGCTCAGCAACCTAGATTCCACTAGAGGTCTTGGTCGGGGTGGTTTGCCGAAGGTAATCAATAACAGAAAGGTGGGGGTAGAACCTGGGCACCTTGGGGAGAGAAGAGGAAACTGGGTGCTCAGAGAGGCACCTGAGAGAATCCATCCTCCTACAATCCCCTCGCATCACTGCTTGATCCCTCCAATATTTAAGCCGCAAACAAGAAGTGCAGGGGTGGCGGGATGAACGTCTCTGAAATTCTGGGTGCTCAGCTGAATGTAGGACCGCGGTCCAAAGGCAGAGCCCTGTCCCTGGGAGAAGAGACTCTCACAGCTGTGCACAGCACCAGGCAGCACTGGTGCACACCCTCCAGGGGAGAGGTCTGAGGGCCCGTGAATCTGGGGCAGGGGATGGCTCTGTGTGTCCCTCAGCATCAGAAAACTGCAGGGCACTACAGTGTACCAGGCTGTCAGGTTCACGTGTATGCACACGCCTCTGTGTCTGTGGAGGGTTTGTGTCCACTGGGGACTGGACCAAGGGACATAAGTGGTATAATCAGGCTCCTGAAGAGGGGCATTTGTTTAGATCATTGATGGTGGGCTCCCTGGGATCAAGGCTCTATGCTAGCCCTTTGCTCAGTGACCAGGCCGGCCACTGTCAGGACAGCCTGAGCGATCTGGCCTTTTGCAGGGGTACCCTAAAACGTCACTGTGGGAGGAATAGCCAGACCTCTGACCCTGCTTTTCCCCACCAACCCCTACAGTCAACCCTTCTCTCCTAAGCACATGGCTGAAGGACTGCTTGGATGACTTCAATGATACCCTGAACTTCTGCCTGAAGTTCACGGTAGACTCCGTGCAGGTAAACATGGCAGGTGGCCTTCTGGAGCACTGTGCATTACTTCTCTTGTTTCAGCAGGATCCAACAGAGGTAACTCAGGCCAAGGCAGAGTTAGATGAGGGCTGGGCGTCCTTGCATGTGAGCCTGTGAGAGGGACATGAGAAGAATGTCAGACTAGGGTCCAGCCACATCTCAGAGTGACCTCAGGTCCTCTGCTGGTGGATCACAGTCTGGGAAGAATTCCTAGGATGGAAATCTTGGAACTGGGCTTCTCTTGATGGCAGTGGGATGTTTGGTATCACTGGGAAGCATGATGAAAGGCTGTCATATTGGTGAACATTTTCTCCTCTTGCAGCTCGAGAGCCACGCACAGAACAAGTTGTAAAACAATACCAAGGTATCTGTCCTAAGAACTGACACCTGGACTATCTCCTGGGGTACAATTCATGCTCTCGTATCAGCACCTGAACTCCATAGGGCACCACCCCCTATGAGATCGATAGCTCTCACACCAGCATCAGGTGGAGAGCCCGCTGAAGGACCGGCTTCCCTTCCAGGGTCAACTCGAGAACTGGCTCCCAGAACACTGAGGGGTGTTGACCCACCTCCTGCTGCAACACGGGAGCTCAAGAGAATACCAGCTGCTCCTTCATCAACTCCAATGCTGGCATCAAATGACAAGCTGGCTGAAGGGCTGGGCTGTTAGGATGGATGACTTTGAGAACCAGCTTCTGGCCTATCTACTGATGGTGATCCTTTCTGAACCTCTCTCAAGGACAGTGATGAGGGAATTTTCTCCCAGTGGTAGAACTTCAATCAGTGAATGGGGATTGTCACTTTCCTAGGAAGGAGAAATGACCAGGAGTACAAATGCACCCAGATTCATGGGCTGTGGACAACGATTGGGCTGGAGAAAGACTTAGAAGAAACATGATGAAATTGGGAGCCCAGGAGGTATGCGTGGCATGGGATACACCTCCCTGAATGAGACAAAGAAGAAAAGGCATTTGGAGCTCATGTGAATGGTCTGTCTTACACTGTTGGTTTCTCTAAAGAAGCAAAACTAGACAAGCATTGTCTCAATCATGTAGTGCTGTCATAAGAGAGATACTACAAGCGAGTGGCTTTAAAGACGCATTTGATTTGTCCCAGACCAAGAGACTAGAAATGCAAATGGAGGATGTTGGCACAAGGGGAAGACTTTCCCTGCTGTTTCTGAAGGCAGATCCTCATCATCCCTCCTCCCTTGGACTCGAAGCTTCAGAAGCCCAGAGAACACAACTCGTTCTAAAAGAAGCACCCAGCTCCTCCCCCCCCCACGCTGCTTCTTTCTGAAGGTAAGAGGTCCCCAAATCTCTCTGCTAGCTCCTTTCCTTTGCATTTCAAGAGAATGCCTCTGGGCACAACACAATCTTTCCAAGAGTCCTGCCCCACAACACAACTGCCACTCTTCCTCTACATTGACATCATTCAGGCAGGATTACATCATTTAGGAACTTCTCACAGTGCCAGAAATCATGGACTAGGCAAAGGGCTACACATAGTTCTCGAGGGACATAAGACTCATCAATCCATTACAAGAGTAGAACATAGACAGTGAGAAATGTATAGGAAGGAAACAACACAGAGGGCCGAAGAGACTGGATCATCCCAGGTGAGGAAGGCAGCTTCTACTAATTTACACAGCTATAGATGCTGCTAAAACCAAGATTGCCATTCCTAGCCAAGTGCCGTCGATTCAGAAGCAGGCTGGAAAGAAGGCTCTTGCTCACAGGCTGTGAGGACTGATCAGGCCTGACATAGGCAGGCAAGACGGTAGGTAAGCTGCTAGCTCCAATCCCCAAAAGCGGAGGTCAAATGAACAGGAGCCAGCTGCAGGATCCAGAGTGAGCAAAAGAACCTGGGCCCTGCGTCAACATCTACTGACACTCAGTGCGGGACACATGCCCCAGGAAACAAACAGCTCAAATAAAAAATGAGATGGGAGATGTTGCAACAGACCGAACGGAAATCAAATGTATCGTAACAGAATACTATGAAAGACTGTATTTTAACATCTGAAAATGTAGACAAAGTGGGCCAACCTCTAGAGTCATATCAGCTTCCCAAATTATCACAAGCAGAAACAGAACAACTTAATAAGCCCATCACGAAAGAAGAGATTGCAAAAGTGATCATAAAACTATCAACCAAAAAAAATCTGGTCCACATGGCTTCACCGGAGATTTCTACCAAACTTTTCACAGAAGTTACTTCCAATACTACTGAGGCTATTTCACTGCATAGAAAGGTAAAGACTACTCCCAATTCATTCTATGAAGCCACCATAACCCTGATACCAAACCCAGGTATCAGGATATCTGGTATCAGGATATCACTGATGAACCTAGATGTGAAAATCTTCAACAAAATCCCAGCCCATACAATTCAACTAAGTTCATCATGGACAATTGGGGTTATTACCAGGGATGCAAGGCTAGTTCAGCATCCTGGAAGCCATCAATGTGATCAGCCACAGAAATAGCACAAAGGATAGTAATCACTTGATTGTCAACTGATGCAGAAAAGGCATCTGACAATGTCCATCATCCATTCATGATAAAAACTCTCAGCAAGATAAGAAGAGGGGAAATTGATCAACACAGTACAGGACATCTACGCAAAGCCAACTACCTACATCACCCTAAAAGGAGAGAGCCTCAAAGAACTCCTTTAGAGAATGGGAACTAGAAATGGATGCCCACTATCACCACTTTTATTCAACATTATAGGAGAGGTTCTAGCCAGAGCAATCAGACCACACAAAGAAACAAAGGCCATCTGCATTGGCAAGGAAGAAGGAAAAATCTCCCTGTCTGCAGATGACATTACTGTATATGCAGAGAACACTGAAGAATGCATAATTAAACCACTAGAACTAATAGGAAAGTTCAGGAAAATAAAAAGAAGATAAAATAAAGATAAGTAAATTAGTAGGATTCCTTTAGATGAACAAAGAGATCACCAAATCAATACCACTGAGTATAGCTCTCAAGAAGGTAAAATACTTAGGAGTAAATCAGAGAAATAAGAGACCTACACAGAGACAATTACAAGACTTTACTGCAAGAAATCCAAAGCAAGTTATAAAACTGGAAGAACCTACCCTGCTGATGGGTAGGAAGACTCAACATTGTGAAAACATCTATTTTATGGAAAGCAACCTACACAGTCCATTCAATCCCAATACAAATTCCAGTGACTTTTTGTTATGATTAAAAGTGACACAGACTTCAAGTTTGCATGCCCGCTGATCTGTAGCTCTCTCTGTTCTCCTTGCCCGGTGACAGCACACTCCTTTCCATTCCATACATGTCATATCCTCTTAACGATCTCCTCTGCCCTCCTCTCCACCCTCTCCACTCCCTACTAGTAAGATGCCAGCAGGACAACATCCTACAGATGCACAGAACAGTAAAATGTACACATGATACGGTCATTCTGTGTCCCTGAGTCCAATCCATAACCATCTCAAGGGTTTGCCTCACCAATGATCTATGATCAGGAGCAGCATCAGATCTAGGAGCCATGTTCCCAGGGCAACTCCAGGCCTTCAGACCATCAGCTGCGGTCTTTTAGTGGAGTTCTTAAGGTGGACAGCTTTTTTGTCTCGTGTTGGCAATAGAACTCCACACTGTGAGGTCACAGCTGGTGGCTGGACACCATCTGGTTCTTCTGGTCACACGTTGATATAGTCACCCATTCACATGAGGCTTTCTGTCTTCTGAGCTCTTTTTCCCTCATGCCGTTGCTGTCCTTGGTGATCATCTGTTTCAGCCGACTTGGGACCATGTGGTGTACCTCACATGGCAGCTTTCTGGCTTTAAGACCCCAGACACGACGCACCAATAAGGGGTGGAGAAGATTCTCTTAGCAATAGAATAGTTATGCCAATTGGCCTTGATGTCCCCTGAGGGCATGGCCCCCAGATTTGAAGTGAGTCTTTTAAAAATGCAGGTCTGATCATGCGACATGCTGGTTAAGAGCCATCAGAGGGCTTCCCATCACACAGAGAAGAAAACTTACACCCCTCACCAAGACTTGCACAATGCTTCACGGTCTAGCCCAGGAGTCAGCAAACTTCTCTATGACAAGCCAGACAGTAAGTAAACAATTTAGGCTGGTGCACCACGTGTCTCTGTCATGACTACTAAACTCCCCTGCCGTAGTACAAAAGCAACAATAGACACTATTCAAACACAGTGAACAAGAATGAGACAGGGTTCTAATAAACTTTCTTTACAAAAACAGGCAGTGTCACAGACTTAGTCCAGAGGCCACAGTTCACCCATCTCTAATTTTGATCCTTCCTACCCTTCCAACTCAACCTCCCACCACTGTCTCCATCACTATGGTCCAATCACAGTGTCAGGGCTTGACAGCCTCCCAAGACAGCTTCCACCAATTCTTTCCTTCCCTACACACTCCTGCCATGTCCCGGGAATACGCTGGCTCAGTGACTCCTTTAGCTAACAGAATACACTAGAACTGATGGCCTAGGACTTTTGAGCTGAGGCCTTAAGAGGACTGGCAGCTTCAGCTTCCTCTCTTGGAATCCAGCCATCACACAGACAGAAATATACATGTCAGACAGAGAGGAGCTCTGGGCACTAGCTCTAGAGAAGTCTCCTGCTGACAGCTTCACCAGCCGCCGTGTGAGTGAGCCATCTCGGATGCGCCAGTCCAGTTCAGCTCCCCGATGACTGCGGCCCAGCTGTCATCATGTGGAATGGGGGAACTGCCTCCCAGAATTCAGTCATCCGCCCAAATGGTGAGAATTAACAAAATGGTTATTGTTTGAAGTCATTAGGTTTCAGGTGCTTTGTTTCATAGCAGCAGACAGCTGAAACACTGACTTCTTTCTGTTTCTCAGCCCACCGACCTCAGTCAGCACCAGCTGCTCTCTGCCTGGAACAGGCTTCTTCTGACCTCTCTGTGGCTGCTCCATCTCATTGCCATGGTTCGGGAAGGCCTGTAGCACTTGAGTTTTCCTTTGAAAAGCTTATCTTTCTTCTATGTGGGTAAACTTTCATTCTTCTTCCCTGGTCCTCTAGATTCCAAGGTCAACCTGTAATGAAGGCCATGCCAATCAGTAACTCTCCCCTCCTCCACCCCCACCCCCAGGTCAATATTCTGAATGTCACTAAAATTATTTCAGTGAGAGTCAATCTCAGGAATTACTGCTAAGGACAGGTGCTTGGCTGGGGTTGTTGCGCCTTTTGAACATAATCCTGGAGCTCTTGGTGGCCAATTATTCCCCAAAAGGGGTAGGGCTGTCTAGGAATGGAGTCAACACAGAAGGAAGAGGATCAGAGTAGGGGGAGCAGGAAAGGGGGGGGAGAGAGAACTAGCCCTGCCAGAAGCTATTTTTTATTGAACTTTTCAGTTACATGACTCAATATATGCCTTATCATACATCATCCCACTCTTCCTTTGGGACATTGGTTCTGTGTTAAGTAACCATGGTCACACAGTGATTAGATGCTTCGCTGCTAACCAGAAGGTCAGCGGCTCAAGCCCACCAGTCTCTGTAGAATACAGATGTGGCAGTCTGCTTCTGTAGAGATTACATCCTTGGAATCTCTAGAGGATAGTTCTTTCAGCCCCGTGACAGGGTCTCTCTGAGTTGGAATCAACTAGGCAGCAATGAATGTCTTAGTTTTGATCTTTAGAGGAGCAGATCACCAAGTCTTTCTCCTACAGAACCTCTGTCTGGGTTTGAACTGCCGAAGACAGAAGAAGCATCACTTGACACTCATGTGGATGGCTCTAAGGAGTCCTTGTGGTACCGTGGCTAAGACAACTGACTGCTAACTATAAAGTCTGCAGTTCAAAACCACCAGTGACTCTGCAGTACAACGATGTGGCCGTCTGCTTCTGCAGAATTTACCACCTTGGAAACCCTCTGGAGTCACTAGGGATTGAAATCAACTTGACTGCTGTGAGTTTTGGGTCAGCACAGCTATCATCAAAAGAAAAACCAACAGATGAGAAAAACAACAAGGGTTGGTGATGATGAAGAGCCGCTGGCAGCTTCACCTACTGCTGGAGGAATGCAAAATGATAGAAATGAATTTGGCAGTTCTTCAATAAATTAAATACAGAACGAGCATGCTTTTGTTAGATGCCGCCTGGTTGGTCCCAACTCATAGTGATCCTGAGTCCAACCGAGTAAGACGCGGCCTGCTCCTGCACCATCGTAACAACTGTTGTACTAGAGTCCATTGTTGCAGCCGCTGTGTCAGGACACCTTGCAGGAGTCTTCCTCTGTGTGGCTGACTCTCTACTTCACCTAACAGGATGCCCTTCTCTGGCAACTGATCCCCTTGATAACATTTCCCAAATATGTAAGGTGAAGTCTCATCATCCTTGTTTCTAGAGGAGCATTCTGATTGTATTTCTTTCAAGACAGAGATGTTCATTTGGCTGGCAGTCTATGCTACTCCAAGTATTCTTCATCAATGCTATAATTCAAAGGCATCAATTCTTCTCTGGTAATTCTTATTCATTATACAGCTTTTGCATGTACAGGAGGTGACTAAAAACACCACAGCTTTGCTCAGCTGCCCTTTAAGTCTTCCAGTTGCACATCTTTGGTTTTCAGTACTTCCATGAAGTCTTTTGCAGCAGATTTACCTAACACCATACAATATTTGATTTCTTGACTCCTGCTTCCATGGGTATAGACTGCAGATCACTGTAAACGGAAATCCTTGAAAACCCTTGACAACTTCGATCTTTCCCCATTGAGCATCATGTTGCTCACTGGTCCTGTTGGGAGGATTTCTGTCTTCTTTATGTTGGTGTGTAATCCACCCTGAATGCTGTGGTCCTGGATCTTCATCACTAAGTGCTTCAAATTCTCAGCAGTTTCAGCAAGCAGGGCTGTGTTATCTGCATAGCACAGGCTGTTTCAGCCTCTTCCTCCAATTCTAGTGCCACGTTCTTCTTCATGTTTTCCAGCTTCTTGGATTATTTGCTCAGTAGACAGATTATGCAGACAATGAAAAGATACAGTCCTGATGTACACTTTTCCTGACTTGAAACTGTGCAGTATGCCCTCTTCTATTCATTCAACTGCCTCTTGGTCCAGGCGGGTAAGGACTCCTCATTAGCACAGCCAAGTATCACAGGACTTTGAGTCTTTGCAATGTTATCCGTCAGTTGTTCTGATTCACAGAGCTGAGTGTCTTAACATAGTTAATAAACATAGGTGAACACCTTTTCGTTATTCTCTTTTGCCAGCTGGAATTCATCTGAGCTCAGCATGATATCCCTTGTCCATGTTCTCTCCTGAATCCAGCGGGAATTTCAGGCTGCTCCCTGTTAATCTACTGCTACAACCACTGTTGAACGATCCCCAGCAAAATTTTGCATACACGTGTTATGAATGAGGTTGTTTGATAATTTCTGCATTGTGTTGGATCACCTTTCTTGGGAATAGGCATAAATACGGAGCTTTCCCAGGAGGTTGGCCAAGGAGCTGTCTTCCAAATCTCTTGGCCTCGAGGAGTGAGCACTACCAGCACTGCATCCATTTGTTGAAGCATCTCATTTGGTGTTCTATCAATTCCTGGAGACTTCTTTCTCACCAGTAACTTGTGGACGACTTGGACTTCCTCCTTCCGTACCATTGATTCCTGATCATATATTACCTCCTGATGTGGCTGAACATTGACACTTACCACCAGAATGACAGGTGGGACCAGACCTGCACGAGTTTGGGTACTGCGTGGCAGTGAGAACACCCAGCGGGTGCAGAGACTTCGAGGCAGACTTGAGTTCACCCAGAGATGCAGCTGAAAAGCAGCCTGTGTGGCCAGAGCAAGCCGAGGAGGGAAGAGCAGGGAGTACACTGACAAGTCTGTGTCCCAGGACCTGGTGTGCTGGAGGACTTCTCTCCTGCTCTGTGACAACGCTCTCCAACTAAGGACTCCCAGCAGCACCCAGTCTCTGCAGGCCAGGAATCTGCGCATGGCTTACCTGGTCACAGGTCTTTGTCACATGGGCTTCTTCATGGACAGGTCATACATCACAGCTGCTTTCTAGGGGAGAGGGAGAAACAAGGGACAGAGATGAGTGAGACAGAATATGAGAGCCAAGAGACACTGAACCCAATGGGGGTTTTTATCGGTTGAAACTGACTCAGAGGCAACAACATTCTTGAGAAGTGAGTCCCCAGTACAGTCCATGCTGAGGGGAGCAGGCCATATGGGATGTGGAGACCAGGAGATAGGACTGTTGGGAGCCCTTGTTCAGGCTGTCTGCCGCCTAGTTTGAGATGAGGTACTGGGTCAGATTTGAAACATAGTGAAAGTCACTGGAAAGGTTCATGCAGAGGGTGACACGGTTGACATCATTTCAAACCCTTCCTGGTGCACACTGGGAAATAAGACCAAGAGGGGAAACATTTCCCTAGATCATACCACCAAAACCCAGCCCTGACTGAGCTGTACTTCACGCAGCTTCACACCCCTGCTTGAATCCTTCCATTTTGCTGCAGGAGTTTTTCCAATGGGCAAAGTACGCACAGTGAATACCACATTTTCTTCTGTGGTGCAACCCATGTGAGACTGTTCACGACATGGTAGTAAGTAAACCCGAGTGAACCTGTGCTTACCTTGCTCAACATAGTCATCTGGTCCTGTGAGGGACTGTGAAAAGAGGCTTTGATTCTGTAGGAAGGTTCTGTGGGGTCGCGAGAGTCACATACTGACCATACCTAGACACAGAGTCTTTGTAAGGGTGAACCACATGTGAAAATGTTCAAGACAGATGATTTGGTAAGCTGTGTGCCTACCTTGCCTGTTGGATAATCTCCCCCCGATTAGCTAGATGTAATGACAGCCCATGGGTTGCACTTTCTCCCACTTTCCAGTTGGGAGAAAAGTCACTTGACCAATGAGAGCCTCAGTTGCTTCCCTGAGAAGTCGGGTGGTAAAGGACCGCTCACCTACGATTCCTGTGGACTACGGTCGAGCTCTATGGTGAGGGCCGCTGAAGGGGCTCAGAGGTTCACACATATTCTTTTCCTCTCCCCCATCGCGAAGCTCTCTGCCTCACCCCTCAATGAGCAGACGCCTGCTTGGCTAGTCGGTTTCAGATTTCACTCTGTGGTGCCTTGTCCTTGGCATAGCCAGAACAACGGGGGCCTGAGTGCTGGTAATTGGGCCTTAGGACTCTCAGCTATCGGGAAGGTGCTTGTTGGGCTCACTCCTTCATTTATCCAGGAAGCTCCTGTTCTTACAGATGCTGTAGCATCTTTCAGAAGACAAAGTTGTTAGGAAGTCCTGCCCTCCTGGGCTTCTATTCTAGTCAGGGGTCAGACAGCAACCCTAGACACCCTAAGCAGGAAGTGTCCCTAATGCACTAGTTGTGATACCCTCGTGCCACCTCTAGGTATGGATTCCACCTCTCCGATTCTTCCGGGAACAGTGAATGAGAAGAAGAGCGGAAAGGGTGAGTGGACTTAGGGTGAAGATGGAGGAGCTGCTGTCCCTACTGATGGGTGGAGGTAGTAGGAGGACCTGGATATGGATTAGGCCCAACACATCTAGATTCCACTAGAGAAGGGTGCTTAGGGGCTCCCCCTGCAGGAGGTAAACAGTCTCAGAGAACAGGCGGGTGGAACCTGGCCATCCTGGGGAGACGAGAGGAGGCCGGGGCATGGATAGTCTGGGAGAACTCATCACCCACCGTCCCCTTGCATCATCGCTTGCCCCTCCCCTATATGGGGTCCTAAGCACGAGGTGTTTGGCGTCACCAGCGGACCGGCTGCCAAATCCTGAGGACTCAGCTTCATGTGGGGTCTTGTCCCAGGGGGAATTCTGTGCACGGGGAAGGGACTCTCTCACTTGTGCAGAGAACCAGGCAGCATGCTGCTGCACACACTCCTGGGGAGAGGACTGAGAGTCTGGGCATATGGGCAGGGGATAGACTCTGTGTGTCCCTCAGCATCTGATACTCATGAAGCACTACACTGTGCCAGGCAACCAAGTGAACACGTAGTCCAAAGCATCTGTGTTACTGTCCACTGCAGAGACGGTTAGAGGACAGGAAGGTTACCAAGGAAGGAGAGTTGGTCAGACTATTGATGGGGAGCTCCCTGAGAACAAAGCTCTGTGCAAGACCTGTGTTCAGTGACCAGGCCTGTCACCCCAATGACAGACAGAGGGTGTCCAAGAGGGTCACAAGGGGGGACACGGATTTTTGTAGAGTTGTCCAGAGAAGGCAGTGAGACAGGAATAGCCCGACCACCGACCCTGCTATTCTCCACCCATCCACAGGGCGATCGCCTTTATCCTGGGCACGTGGCTTCAGGAACACCCGCCGGACTTCGATCAGCCCCCGACATTCTCCTGTCTCAACCTCGTGCAGCAGTACCTCCGGCTGAACATGCCAGGTTCATTTGAGTAGTATTGTCCCCGATTTCTGTGGGCCCAGCTGCACCACACGGAGCTCACCGAGGCCGAGCCAGAGGGTGAGAAGCACTGAGTACCCATGCAAGGGAGCTTGTGCTGGGGACAAGGGAAGACCCTAGAGGCTGGGCTTAAGCCATGGCTCCAAGTGAGCTCAGCCTCGCTGCTGGTGCACCGCAGTCGGGGCACGTTTCCTGGGCTGGTAATCTCAGCATTGTGCTTTCCTTGACGGTGGTGGTATGTCTGGCATCCTTGGAAAGGCAGTCACGTGGGTAAACATTTCTCCTCCTGCGGCTGCAGAGCCGGACCCAGTGTCAGTTAGAAAAGTCGCACAAGATGAGTCTTTGCCCCAAGAACCAACACCCAGACCTTCTCCTGGGGAGTATACTGCTGCTATGCCAGCACTGGAGTGCCACAGCACACCACCTACGACCCTGATGACCCCAGAACCAGGACCAGAGGCAGAGCCAGCTGGAGGATCAGAATCTGATCCCTGGCCGCCTAGGGAACCAACTCTGAGAACACCAGTTGATGTGGACCCTCTTCCTGCTCCACTTCTGCAGCCCAGGTTCTCCTCTAGCTGCAGGAGCAGATGGAGAAACAGATGTGGATGCTCGACCACGTCCAGCTTGGCATCCTGGAGCCACAGACGCACTCAGCCTTGCTCCCGCTCCAAAAACGCTGCTCAACAGAGCACCTGCTCTTGTGCCCTGAGCTGGAATCCTGCCAGCAGGTGGAGAGCCCATGCAGGTGGAGAGTCTTAACCCGGGCTACCTGCGGAGCCAACACATGGGCTACCTGGTCACCTTCATCCTCGTCTATCTGCGCCGACACCAAAGACTGACAGAGCACCGTCTCGCCCTTCAGGAGCTTCACTACACTCACCAGATGAGGAGCCCGCAGGACAACGGCGATTTTAGCCTGGACAACGTCCAGAGCACACTCCAGCACGACTTCCTGAACCAGGGCCAGCACTTGCAGCAACATCTGAGCCGCCTTCAACAACAGTTCATCCGTCAACAAGTCACGCACTCGGCAGAGAATCCACAGGAAGATCAGAATCTCTCCTTGGCCCTACGGCAAAACTGGCTCTTAGACTGCCTGCTGAGTCTGACCGCACGCCTGGACTTAGCCCTGCCCTCCATGGAGTACCACCAGCAGCACGAGGGGTGTATTTCCAACAGGATCCCCTCACCATACCTGCTCCTGATCCTGCTTCGGCTCCTCATCTAGCAGTTGTGCCCTGTACGCTGTTAAGTCCTCCATCTCCATTCATCTCTGCCTGAGGCAGCAGATGCTGAGCCAGACGCCACATCTCTTTGGCAGTGGCTTCTCGTTCACAGCCAGGGAACATCGGCCACTGATGTGTACCTTTCATCCTTACCTCAGTGGACAGTTTGGGGTTTCATCATAGTATATGTCCAGCTGAATTTGTACTTCATAATATAGTAGACAGCATATTCTACTAGGATAGGAGAGGGAATGAAATGGGAGATTATGGACGGGGTTGGACAGCATGGGATGGGATAGGATGGGTGGGTGGCATTGGGGAAATGGGATGGCATGGTATGGAATCACTTGGCATGACTGTAGGACGTATCATAGAATGGAAAAGGATTGGAAGGGACAAGATAGCATATGGTAGAATATAAGATTTCTCATTAATGAAGTTCTATTTTAATAGCCTCTTGTGTATAAGATACTCGCTGTATGTACTTTCACAGTCCCATCTGGCGATCATCAATATCTTCTTTAGAACAGTTTCATCAGAAGTGGGATGGTTCATGCTATGTGTCCACCTGATTAGGCGGTGATGGTCAGTGGTTTAGCAGACGTTATGCAATCATACTCCATTTTTGTGATCTGATGTGAGGAGCCAAGGAGTTGGAATAGGAGTTTCTTTGGGGATGTGGACTATAAATGGGCCCAAATCCTGGGGTAGGAAACCATTACTTTGACCGATGGCTTTTTCTCTACATCTATTCCAAAGGCCTACCAGCAGCAATTTGCCTTCAGATGGCAAGGCCAACAATACACCATCATTACCTTATCCCAGAGGTATGGCAACTCTCCAGCTCTATGTCCTGATTGAGTCCACAGGGACGATGATCACCTCTCCTTGCCCTAAGACTTCACACTGGTCCCTTACCTTGATGGCATCATGTTGGCTGGACCTGACTGACTCTGGACTTTTCGGTAGGAAATCGGTGTGCCAGAGCATGGAAGGAAACCTTAGTGACACTAAGCAAAATTCTGCCCTTGCTGAGGATTTACTTTCACCACTGTCCCTTACTACGATCCCCAAAGTTACTGGAGTTCTGACACTCTCCTTGTTCAGTGAGCTCCTGTATACTGTGCAGAACCATCTCTAAACCAGATGAGACCTTTCTCTTGAATAGTCAACTGATCATTAGAAATTATCCACGAGAACACAAATGAAGACTGGGAGATGTTCTCAGTCCACCCCACGAAAAGGACCAGGAATGTCTGGCACAGGCTCTGGGAAGAGGAGAATAGGGCCTCCATGCAGGGACACCAGAGGCACCTCTGGGCCGTGATACCACCCCAAGACACCAAGCTCCTTCTCAGGACCTTTCATTTCCAGGGAACCCAGTCCCTTCCCAAAGGAATTAGCTACCACTCTTCCCAATTTCACCCACAGACCTCCCTGAACTGAGAAGCTAATTACTTCTCCGACAATGGCAGCAGTATCAGACATGACATTTTATCCTGTTTTCACTTCACATCGTCTCACGTGTCTATGTGCATGTTGCTCCTGTTTTGCATTTAATCTCTAGCCCTGGGGCTCCGGCAGCAGGGATGCAGTCTCCTTTCACAGCTTCTCCAGTCTCCCACGCACACAGTCACACACCATGAGGCTAAGGCTGTGACATACCTTCTTCTGCTACCTGCAGTCTCAGGGAACACATGTATTTAGGCCCAAAACAGGAGATGTGGGTGCTGGGGGCAGACCTGTTCCCAAAGTCTGGGTGCTCAGCTGCATGCAGTGTCCTTGTTGCAAGGGAGAGCACTGACCACGGGAGAGACTTTCACAGTTGTGCACAAGACCAGGTAGCACACTGCTGCACACTCTCCAGGGAGAGGCCTGCGGGCCTGGATATCTGAGGCAGGGCACAGACCCTGTGTCCCTCAGCATCAGATTGTTGTGGAGCACTACAGTGTGCCACTGTGAACAAATTCAGTTGTGTTTGGGGATTCTTTGTAGCTATGTCTTCAGCCATGGACAACTGACATGAACCTCTGTTCTCCAGTGAAGTCTCTTTCCCTCTCTAGATGGCCTTCTGTAGCAAGACCCAGAAGATCCCATGCCAAGTCTCCCTCCTGCAGGCCTCTTATTTGGTCATATGTTCTGATCAATTCTGGGGGTGGAAACGCCAGTGTGACCAAAAGGAGGTGTCCCAAACCCAAGAAACAGCTATGTATATGGAAAGGGGACTCTGGAACCAGAAAAGAATACAGAAGTCTCTGTATACATCATCTCTCCATTTCCTGGGCCTTACTGAAATGTTTGAAGCTGCTCACAATTTTACTCTGCTTTGGTCAACAGTCAACATCGATGAAAGCAGATGTCACAAACTCAGTGCATGATACTGGGAAATCCTGCTACAAAAGAACCTCTCAAGTTTTCCAAAGAAAAGGTGTCACTTTGAGTACTAATGGGCACCTGAATCAAGATACACTCTTTTCTGCCCCCTCATAAACATGTGAAGGCTGGACAAAGAACAAGAAAGAGAGAAGAAGCACTGATACATTGCAACCACTGTGTTGGCCAAGAACACTCAACACACACTGATAGAAGAAGAAATAAATCTGTCTGAAAAGTTCAACTAGAAGGCTCCTTAGAGACAACAACAGTGACACTGTGGCTCACTTACTTCGGACACATTCTGGGGAAAAACTAGTTGCTGGAAAGGGACATCATGTTTGGTGATGTAGAAGGCCAGTGAAAATGAGAGAAACCCCTAATGAGACATGCTGACACAACAGCCATAAGCGTGGTCTCCAAAGTATCAACAATCATGAAGATGGCACCAGAACACCCAATGAATGTCACGTACGGGCCCCATGAGTAAGATGAAACTCAGCGGCAACTGATAACAACACTGAAGAAGAAATGGAAAGCAAGTAAATAAATAAATAAAATGCAAGGCAAAGAAAGACTAACCCAATAACAGCTTGATGACAGAATGATGAGTTGAATCCAGTATTCTGATGGCCACTCATGGTCCCTTCCAGAACACTACGTCTCAAAATAAATTGAAAGTGTCTACATCTTCGCTAGTCAAAATCAACAAAGAAGATGGGATGAGTGATTTTAATGAAACTGGAGGCAGGCCCGTTTTCAAAGAGGAGATTGAAGTAGGCAGTTAGGATGAATTCTTTACCTGTTTTTCAGAATTAATTCTTTAGCTGTTTTTCTTAGAATTCCTCGCTTCCTAACACTACCTGGCCCAGGTAATCACACATGAACCTACAGAAGCCACTGAGAGAAAATCTTGGCAGGTTTGCAGTTTCTTCTACACGGGATCACCAAACAAGTGAAGGTGCCTGTTTGAGGTCCCCCTGCGCAGGTGACAACTCAGAGCCCCCTGCACCTCAATTCTCATGCATATTTCACCTGGCCTGATTACAGACTGATGCCCTTCTCCACCTGTCCATGTGGTTTCTCCCTGACATCTGCACCTGACCTGCATGTAGGCCCTCCCTTTAAAAACCCTCACCTTGCCTAACAACTTCAGACAGGCTTTGAGGATGAGAATGCTGCCTGCCCCTTGTGTTGCTGGTGGCACAGAAATAAAAACCTGTGATCACTCATCCAAGCTCCTGTCTCAGAGATTGGATTCATGTTAGGTAGCACGAAGCCCGAGTTTTGGCTGGTAACATTAACATGTCACATCATTTCATTGTATTTTTGTTTTTTTTCTTGCCTTTTCATTGTGTCTCAATATTATGATCGTTCCTCTGGAAATGAAGATTTGGGTGCACTGCCTGACAAGCGTATCTCTACCATCAAGTAAAATGAAAGTCTCTTTTAAGGTATGAAGTATATGCGGGGAAGGGAGTTTGCGACGAAATGACCCCAGGATGGGAGTTATTGTATTTTAATGGTTGAGTGTCCTATAAGGGAGCTCAGTGGAGGTTGTCAGCGTGTCTTAGTTCCTGAAATGAAAAGGCACAGTTCAGTCATGACTCACTGATCTTAGAAGCGTGGGTCTTCTGTTAAGCATGATACATGATTGGGGACTACTCATTGTTCCTGCTGTGTAAGTTCATCTTGTTCAACTCACCTACCCTTTACTGAGCCAGTTATTGAGCTAGGGGTGGAAGATACAACAGAAGACAAAGTCCTTTCCATCAAGCATCTTACGGAGCAATGCAATGTGCTCAGGCAAGTAGAAATTATTGTAAATAATGATTTTACCTAAAAATAAAAGCTTTTTTTACTCACAAACTAATCCTGACCTACAAACTCTGTATGTAAGGCAACATGATCATCTCTGTTTTATAGGTAAGGAAAGTGAGGCACAGAGATGGAAAATGGTGTAGTTAGGCTTCTGTGGATATTAAGCCATGAAAGTCAGGCTTAAGCTGAGCACTTCTGTTTCCAGAGTTGCTACTCTCTACATGTTTGCATTTCAACAAGGATTCAAGTCTTCTATGAAAGCAGGAGAATTCCCACCTACAGCTGTAGGAGACACCTGGGATATCATAGCACTGGGATATTCCCAGAGTTTCTGAAATGTCAGCACAGAAAGACCCTGTGGTTGACATCTGCTGGGGAATAAGTCAGTTGCAAAATAAAAAGCATTACCAAACAAAAGAATAACTAAATAGTTGTAGATTTACACCATACAAAACTGATTATTCTATGAAGCAAGACCATTCAAACTACACACTAAGAACTCTATGATAGGATTCCTCAATCCCTGTTTTTTGCCTACATTTCACAAAAACCTAATGTGTAGTGTCCCAAATTTCCTACTGACCCGTGGCCTGCTGGCCTTATGCATCTTGCAGGCCATAATGAAGGGCACTGAAAGAATGAGTGCTAACAGGGCTTTAAAGATGATCACAGGCCATGATCACAGGCCATAACGAGTTAGCTAGAGATGCGTGCTTTACGTCATTGATTATTCTGCACAATATGCATGAAGGACAGAAGTTAGTTATCAGGAACAGGAAAAGGAGATGGGTCACTGACTATCATCCATGTTTAATAGGATCTTTGAGAACCGCACATGCAGCTCATATTTCAAAGTCTTGGATGAGAATATGCAGAAGCTAGAAGATAAAAACTGAAGACTCATGTTTTTAGCTTATGTTAGTTCTACTCTTAATGGTATTTCTTTAAAACATGAAAAATCTGGATAAAATGTTCAATAGGACGGTATAGGAAGATAGCACGTATAAATAAGGGAGAAAACCAGGATGTCTGATCATTAAGTGGTACTTCCCTCACTTACCAGAGCCAAAGCCAGAAGAGTTGGAGAACTTGGTGATTAATCTTCTACCTAATCAACTGTTGCTGCCAACTGCACCTGTCTTTCAGATGCATTGTTACTCCTGGAATTTCTGTGCAGCTATTGACTCAGTAAGTAGTTTAATAAGTTTATTCCATCAGCAAAAATAATTAGAAGCAGGTTGTATTCACCTAGTATGCATAGCATCACACTTTCACTATCTTATTTCAGGGCTATGTCTAGAGACACATTGATTGATGAGTCCATGTAGAACCTAGAGACTACCATGTACTACCAACATGAATAAAGGGATACAATATTTTGGGGATGACTTGCCATGTGGTAACCCTTAAGAGTTACAGCTCTAGAGAAAGCTGACAGCAAGAGAGCACTCTGAAGCACATACAGGCTGCAGAGCAAGCCCCCCTACCAGTCTGGCCTCATGTCACAAGAGATGCAATGCTAATTTAAACGTCCATGGCAGAGAAAAAAGGAACTTTGGTGATAGAATCACTCTCTAAGTGAAAGGTTGGCAGTTGGAACTCACCAGATGCTGGGGGTGTGGAGCTGGCGTGGCACTCGGCTTCTGTAAAGATAACATCCTTAGAAACTCCAGGGGACAGTTCTATATGTCAGGAAGGGTCACTGTGAGAAAGAATCAACCCAGTGGTTTGGTTTGGTTTTTAATGGCACATAGGGATGCCTCACAAAGCCTTGGGAAAACCAGAATGGAAATGCAGTCAAGACTCAGGGAGTTTGGGAGTGCAGTCAGCTCTTCTCCATTTGATAAGCAGTTCCTACCCAGCTGTTGTCCCTAGCTGGCACAAGTGGTTAACACACTGGGCTGCTGACTGAGAAGCTGGGAGTTTCAGTCTACCCAGAAGCACAGCAGAAGAAAGGTCTGCAGACAGACTTAGGACAAATCAGAGATTGAAAACGGTAAGGGGCACAGTTCTACCCTATCATACGTGGCTCACCTTGAGTCAGCGTCAACTCGGCAGAAGCGCTAGGCTAACAGTACCAAACTACGGGGCCAGGTGAAGATGACCTCTTGACTGTAAGACGTCACGTGAGTATGAGACATTAGACCGCCATCACAAATGAGGTCCTTTGAATCATAAATCAGCATTCCACCAAAAAGGAAATGAAAAGATAGCTGTCATGGATTGAACTGTGTGTCCCCCAAAAGATGGTAGCCATTTGGCTAGACATGATTCCCAGAACTGTGTGATGTTCCCGTATGCTATAGACTCTGCCTCTGTGTTAATGAGGGAAGATGGGTGGCAGTTGTGTTGGTGGATCAAGATTCAATGTGTAAGACTATTTGTACCTTAAGGCAATCTTTTGGGACATAAGGGAATGGGAAACTAGCAGAGAGAGTTGGGGACATCAGACCACCACAAAGCAGTGCCAAGAGCAGTGTGTACCCTTTGGAAAGGACCTGAATTCCCTCTATCTCAGAAGCTCCCAGTCTAGGGAAACACTGGCAAAGACCTTCTTCCGCAGCCAAGACAGAACGCCTTCTCCCTGGAGCTGACGCCCTGAATCTGGACCTGTAGCCTACTGGACTCTGACAGAATAAAGTTTCTCTTTTTAAAGCCATTTCTTGTAGTATTTCTGTTATAGCAGCAGCAGATGACTAAAACAACAACCCACAGAATAGGGTATGATTTTGAGAATGGTATTTCTGCTAAGGGACTTAAATCTAGGATAGATAAAGAACTGGCTTGGCCGGCTTAAATTTCAAGAATAAAAAGACAGTTAAACTAGAAAAATCGGTAAAGGATCTGAATAAACATTTCTCTCATGGCCAATAAGCACTTGAGAAGGTACTCAGCATTTCTTCACACTAAGACATGCAAATCAAACCACAGTGAGATGATAACACTCCACACCCATTAAGATGACTGGCATCAAAAAGTCAATAGCAAAAGATGTGACCAACAATGTGGAGAATAGAAACCATCATTATCTGCTGGCAGAGATGTAAAATCCTGCAGCTAGAAATCAGTGTGGCAGTTTTCACGTGACTAAACACACTGTTACAGTATGACACAGCCATTTCATTCTAATGGATATGTACCCAAGAGAAATGAAAAGATATGTACACACAGAAACTGGTACATGAAAACTCACAGTACAATTAGGAACAACAGCCAAAAAGTAAAAATAACACTGTCTGTGAACTAACAGCTGGATAAACAAAGTGTGGTCTATCTAGACAATGGAATATTATTCAGCCACAAAGGGAAACGCAGTTCTGATCCACGCTACAACACGGATGAAGGTGGGAAACAGTAAGCGAGTAAAAGAAGCCAGACACCAAAGCACAAACACTGTGTGGTCTCAAGTCACGTGAAATGCCTAGATGAGGCAAATGTGTAGACAGAGGTTAGTGATAACCAGGGGTCATGGATCTGGTTATGACCCCTGCTGAGTGTGGAGCAAACCCTGCGTCTCTACACGCGTAATGGCCCCGTTGGTGGCTAGGGACAGGTTGTGCACACTGGAGCCCTTTTATAACAGAGGCCACAGTGATTTACAATCGCTAGCACGGATCCTTACATACACATGATTTTCCTTCCTTGCCAGCCTTGCTTTTTCTTCTTGTTAGCTGCTGTTGAGACAGCTGCAACTCACAGCAACCCAACATATAAGAGAATGAAACACTGCCTAATCCTGTGCCATCCTCGTGATTGCTGTTTGAGCCCGTTGTTGCAGTCACTGTGTGCATCCATCTCATTGAGGGTCTTCCAATTTTTTGTGGATCCTCTACATTACCAAGCATGATGTCCTTCTCCAGGGACTGATCCCTCCTGTTAACACGTCCAAAATATGTGAGATGAAGTCTCAACTTCCTTACTTCTAAGAAGTATTTTGGCTGTACTTCTTCCAAGACACAGTTGTTCATCCTTCTGGTAGCTTATGGTATATTCAACACTCTGGGCCGACACCGTAATTCAAAGAGGTCAGTTCTTTTCCAGTCTTCCTTGTTTACTGTACACCTTTCACATTCATAGGATGTGGGAAAAAAACACCATGGAATTGGCCAACTACACTTTAGTCTTTTATGTCACATCTTACATTTTAAACCCTTTAAAAAGGTTGTTTGCAGCAGATGTGCCCATAGCAGTGCACCATTTGATTTTTCCTTCGACTAGCACCACTCTGTGCACTCAGAATACCTTGTCTATGACACAGAAGCACACGTAACACCAGCAACAACCAAAAAATGATCTTACTCTATGCCCCTTCACCCACAAGTAGATGGCTGGATTGTAATGCAAATCCACAGCTAGGACACCATCTGGGGGACAGTACCCTGTGAGATGTCTTAAACCGGCAGTCAACATCCAGTGCTGTGTCTCTTACAGACAGAATACATGGTCTAGGAACCACGGCATAGAAATGGGACTGCCTCTCCATCGTCACCTGTTACCACTACTGTTAATTGTGTTATGAGGCACCACTGAGTTGGTCCCAGCTCACAGCGACTCTGGGTACAACAAAGGAAACACCACCCTGTTCCGCGCCTCCCTCACACTCACTGCTGTGCTAGAGCTCACAGCTGCGACCACCATGTTAATCCATCTAGTTGAGGGTCTTCCTCTTTTGGGGTGACCCTCCACTTTACCCGGTAAGATGTCCTTCTCCAGAGACTAGCCCCTCCTGCTAACATGTCCAAAGTATGTGTGATGCAGTCTGGTCACTCTCGCTCCTCGTGACCATTCTGGCCATACTTCTAAGACATTGGTCGTACTCTGGGCTAGTATTTGCCTCGTGTTTTTTGTTTTTTTCCATTCTCCTCTGCACTAGGTGAAGTGGGACAAACGTATGTATCTCAGATGGCCACTCACTAGCTTTTAAGACCCCAGGTGCTACTCACCAAAATGGGGTGCAGTCAAAGTAGACAATTTTTATTAGCTAAGCTAAACCATTGTTTGGTTTTAGGAAGACTTCAGGAGATATTTATCAATTAAATTTTAAGGTTTATTCTTAGGGTAATGGCTTCAGTGGTTTATCCAGCCACCGTGCCTCCAGAAAACCTGGATTCCATGGAAATCAGAAAACTTGTTCTGCTAACTTTTGGTTAGCAGCTGTAGCTCTTAATCACTGTGCAATCACGACTCCCACTCCTTTCTTCTCCCCCTGGTTAGGCCTCTACATTCCATTTTCTGCTGACTTTCCTTCTTCTGTCGCTCCAGGCAATTAGAGAACAACTGTTGTGCCTTGAATGGCTGCTTTTAAGCTTTTAGGAACGTAGGCAGTACGGAATAGACTAGAAGGTGGAACAAAAGCACCAAACATGTTATTAGGCTGATTAACAGGGATGTCCCATCAACCTATAACCCTGAACCTCCAAAGCAAGCAATCAAACCCCCTGAGGTGTTTGGTTGTACAGAAGCACCTTCAGTGTGTACTTTGTTGTTGTAAATATATCTGTCACACAACTTCTGCCAATTCAGTTTTTTACAGGTGTACAACTTACTGACACCAATTATATCTCTCTGACGACTAACGGCAAGGATGTTGAGCATCTTTTCATGTGTTTGGTGGCTATTTGTCCTCTCTGGTGAAATGTCTATTTAAGTTCCTTGCTCATCTTGTGACTGGGTTGTCTTTTTGTTGTTAAGTTACGCTCTGCAGCAGTTTAAAAACAACCAAAAAAAAACCTGGGGAAAAAATTGTATATACTTGTCTTCCTGTAGATCAAAAAAGAGAAAGGGGCTGCTGTTGTCACTTTCGGAAATCCCCAAAGATATCCGGATCCCTGGAGTGGAGAAAGTAACTGACGGTCCCGAGTTCGAATCTCTGTCTTCCATTGTTTTCAGCATGAAATGGGTTAATACAAGAATGTAGACATTAAGTTCAATTACAACCTTTTCTTACTTTCTATGTCTCAATTCTGAGGATTTTTAAAGAGGAGTCTTAGTTTGTAGTTTCATTGATGGTATTTCCCACCCCTAAAATTAATACAATAGAAACTAGTCTATTCAAAATTTACTCAAGGCAAGAGACTTGAAGCAATGCTACTCATTAGAAGGGAATCAAATGGTCAGCAAGAGTGGGAAAAGATGTTTAACCTCATTAATCATCAGAAACGTCTTCAGGAGACCTCAGAAAGATACGAGTGACCTTTTGGGGTCTCCTGCCCTCAGGTTCCCATGAGCAGTAGATGGGTTGTACAGAGCAGTGTCATCTGAGTGTTTCTAGAAGGGCTTGGGAATGGAGAAGCTTTAGGGAAAAGAGTCTAAGGACCCCTGAAAACTCTTCACAACGTTGTGTGTGCACATGCTTGTGTATTTTGGGGTGAAAGGTCCAGTTTTCACTCTGTAGATGGCTGTCTAGACCCGTGGAGTCTGTGAAACGCTTGGGAGCTTCTTGCCTAGAGATGAGGGTCTGAGGGTTGGGAATTCTCAGCGGATCACTCTTGCCTTCGGCCTCGGGTTCTGCTCTAAGGTTGCGCTGATCCCTGACAAGCAAGCAGAGGTCCACCCTCAAGGCTTTTGGCCCTGGGAGCTGCTGGAGAGAGAATGAGTGGCAGCATGCTGCCCTCCAGTCCTATCGCTAGAGGACGGAGGCGGGGACGCAGTGAAAGCTGTGGCGAGGGCTGCCAGTCCTTGTAGGCCAATTCAGAGGACAAGGCAGACCGCCCTGGGCTCCAGAACTTGTAAAACCGGCTACAGGCACCCGCACCAAAAGCGCGCCCACACCAGAGAATGAGGCTCCCTTTTTGCGCTCTGCTCTGCACCGGGGCCCTTGGTGAGTGCCCCGATGGGAATGAGGTTGGGGCTAGCCCTACAGGGTGCTCTGGGGAGGGGCCGAGGGCCACCAGCGGGTCAGTCCCAGAGGGAACTGTGCAGTGACAAGGTGACCTGGAGGTCTAAAGCATCCCCCACCCCCAGCCTAGTGCCCTGCTGGCCCAAGAATGCCTTCCCTAGGTCAACCGAGGCTCTAGCTCTCACAGAAACCTGGTAACCCAAGGCAGCGCTCTGCAGACTCTCGGCAGCGGCCAAATCCGGACTGCTGCCTGACGCATCCAGCAGAGGGCGCTAACAATATTTTAGTTTTGTTCGTTTGTTTTTGTTTTTTTTACATCTTTAAATGGTTGGAAGATAAAAAGAACAGTATTTGGTGACATATGAAATTATACAAAATTTAACTTCCCCGTGAGAGAAAGATGTGGCTGTGTCGGGTCCCACAAAGATTACAGCCCCTGGAAACCCATGTGACAGTTCTACTTTGTCCTATGGGGTGGCTATGGGTGGGAACTGACTTGGTGGTAGTTAGGTTCTTTTTTGTGTGTTCTGTTCTTTGGTTAGACCTTAGTGCTTTAATCTGGGTTTCTTGTTAGGTCCCTAGGAATCACCTTCAAAAAACAAACACTCAATGTGAATATGAAATGAAACAATGTATTTAGTGGCAGAGCTCTAGGCACAGGTGGCTTTAAGGGTGAAAACCCTGCAAGGGAATACAGACTGATGTGTTGGGGTGGAGCGAGATGCTACTCCAGGGGCTGAAGCCTACTGTTGTCGAGTTGGGTTTGACTCATAGCGAACCTACAGATCAGAGTATAACTGCTCTGTAAAGTTTCCAAGGAGCACTTGGTGGATTTGAACCGCCAGCCTTTTGGTGAGCAGACATTGCGCTTAACCCACTACACCACCAGGGTTTAATTATGAGAAAGTTAGTGGTGCAAAGTCAGTGTGCTAGTGTGTATCAAGAATGCTCTCATTCTCAGCAAGTGGTCATTCTGTGCAGCGCGGACTCTGTCACACTTAGATGTTGTAAATAGTTTGTGGGGTAGAATATTATAAGTGGGAAGCAGTAACCAGATTAGGACAGAGAGGAGAGGTCAAGAGGGGCAGAGTGACTTGATGGCACCTTCATGACCAAACATGATCATACGGGGCCACACAGTGAGCTGTGCTCGGGCTGGAGGAGGCCAGGAAGAGAACAAGTGCAGTCTGTCTACATAGACTGCAAGGAAACCCAGAGCACTCTCCCTCTGGCCTCCTTTCCAAACTCTCCTGGATCACGGCTTCTATTTTTTGTTGTTTCTCCATCTCCTCTCCTGGCAACAGCACCTACTTACCAAAAGTCCATTTTTTTCTGTTGGCTCCTCTTTGTCCCATCCTCCGCATTTCCTCCCCCTGGAACATACTTTCTTCAAGGCTTAGTATTCTAGTTCAGTAAGAACTCTTCTGGTGACAAATGACAGAAATTTAATCATACTATCCTAAACCAAAAAGGCCAAGGTGGTGTTTGTTATTGGAAGATCCCTATCTCAGGCATCTAATGTTGCTCTAACAGAAATACCGCAAGTGGATGGCTTTACCAAAGAAAGGTTGATTATTTCACAGTCCAGCAGGCTAGGGGTCTGAAGTCAGGGTGCCAAGCTCCAAGGGAACACTCTCGCTGTCAGCTCTGGAGAGAGGTCCTTGTTGACAGTGTGGTCTTTTCAGAGAGTTCTAGTTCTGTACACTCATTTTTATGCTGCTGTACCAGGGAGTTTATGTTGTGTTCTCTGTCAGGGCAGTCACTGAAGGTGGCCCATCAGTGTTCCATCTAGTTCTTCTCACGTCGGGTTGATGTAGTCTCTGGATCATACAACACCTTCTATCTGCTGGGCTTGTGTTTTGCTCCTATTTTTGATGTTTTTCATTCTCCTCTCCTCCAGGTGGATTGGGACCAATTGATGCTACTTAGATGGCAGCTTGCTAGATTTAAACAGCTGAAACACCACTCGCCAAAGTGGTATGGAGAACATTTTCTTAAAAAAAAAGTTATGCTAGCTAGTCTTCAGCTAAGAGTCTTCTGCACTCCATGTTGGTGAGTAGCATCTGGGTTCTTAAAAGCTAGCAAACTGCCATCTGAGGTAGACCAGATGGTCTCAATCAAGTTGTTTTAGTATATCTGGAAGAATTAGTTTTAACATTTTTTTTATATGTAGAAAAGTACAACGTACAGTAAGAAAAACATTTGACTAATGGACGTTATGTATGAACTCTATGTAACTGTTCAGATTTCCATGCAAATTCAGTCTAACGACAGATTTAGGAACAGAACGCATTCTGAATCCAAGGATGGCCTGTAATTTGTTTTGTTTTTTGTTGTTGAAAATATACACAGCAGGCATACAACAATTCAGCCATCTCTTCATGTACATTTAATAACATTGAGCAATGTATTCCTACCTTCCTTTACCAGACTGTTCGTCCTTTATTAACATAAAATCACTAGTCCCTAAATTTCCTATCCAATCTTTCAAGTAGCTGTTGTCCATTTTGATCCCATATAAATAGTTCTTAAAAGAGCAAAATGCATAAGCAAACATTCCTTCTGGGGGGGGGGATTTTTTTATTGCCCTTTGGGTGAAAATTTACAGCACAAGTTAAATTTTCATTACACAATCATATACGTATTGTTTTGTGGCATTGGGTGCAGTCTGCACAGTGTGTCAGCACACTCCTCCTTTCCACCCTGGGGTCCTTGGGTCCATTTGACCTGTTCCTGTCCTTTCCTGCCTTCTTATCCTGCTTTTGGACAGGAGCTGCCCATTTCCTTACACAAATCTGACTGAACTAAGAAGTATTTTCCTCATGTGTATTATTTTTTGTTTTATAGTCCTCTTTAATCTTTTTCTGAAGTGTGCTCTTCAAGACTGGTTTCAGTTCTAGGTTAATGGAGCATCCAGGGGTTTTAGTTTGGAGGCTTTCCCAAGTCTCTGTCAGACCATTAAGTCTGTTCTTTTTTACATGTATTTGAATTCTGTTCTACACTTTTTTTCTGCTCTGTCGGGGACTCTGTTATGTTCCTTATCTTAGGATGGCTTCTCTAGAGAAGAAACACCAGTCAAGTGAGTAAATACACACACAAATTTATGTTGAGGAAATGGCTTACAGAGGATGAAGTGTCCCACGTCCAGGGGCATGACAGAGCCTTCTGATTCATGTAGCTCTAGAGGCTGGAAAACCTAGAAGCTGCAGGTCAGATAGCAGATCTCTTGCTCACAGACTGTGAAGATCAATGAATCCCAAGACTGGCAGGCAAGACCGAAGGTAAGCGGCTAGCTCAGGTCCCAAGAACCAGAGATCAGACGAACAGGAGCCAGCTACAAGACCTGTGAAGCAAAAACCCAAGTCTTTCCAGAATGTCCCCTTACATTTCATGCAGGCCACACACCTGAGGAGTCTTCCTTTTGGCTCCATCCACTACTAACTTGTAAGCCATTTCCTCAACATAAATATGGCTCTCTCTCTACTGGTATCAAATCTCATCACAGGAGTGATCACAAGTCAAATCTCAACAGGAAAGTGATCACAGCATTCTATGACTGCCAAAACAGAGTATCACGGCTCTGGTAAGTCGATGCGGTCTTAACCATCACAGCAGTCACTGGTGGTAGCCAGGCATCATCTAATTTTTCTGGATTAAGGCTCGTGGAGTCTCTGATTCATTTGCTCCTTTTATCTACTCTCATTCATTGAATTGTGTCCACCACCCCCACAGAATGTGTCAACTTGCCTAGGCCGTGAGTCCAAGTATGCTACGCTTGTCTGCTATTCTGTCACCTGATGGGATTTTCCTATGTATTGTAAATCATATCTCTATGATGTCCATGAGCTGGAATTATCTGTAGTTATGTTACTAAGCTATGACTCATCCTACAAGGTGAGTTTGTGTTTTAGGTCAATCTTTTTAGAGATGGAAGGGAAAGAAGCAAGCAGAGAGACCGGGAGACCTCTAACCACCAAGAAGGGGGTGCCAGAGGTAGAGCTCATCTTTTGGAACCGGGGTCCCTGCACTGCGAAGCTCCTAGACCAGGAGTTGTCTGACAAGAAAGACCTTCTTCCACATCCACAGTGAGAGAAAGCTTGTAGCTGTAGCTGGCAGCTTCAGTTTAGACTTCTAGCTTCCCTAGACTGTGAGAGAGTAATTTATCCTTGTTAAAGCCATCCACTTGGTGTACTTCTGTGACAGCAACACTAGATGACGAAGATACCTGCAAAAGTGTTGCACCTCGTCTCCCAAGGTTGGTGGCTCTGTAGGTCCTCAGACCCAAGGGAGAAATATTTTCACTCATAAGCACAGACGCAACCCAGCGAATCAGGAACTTACCTTGCTTCCTGGTACTTTTCAGCACCTCATGTTACAGAACAGGCAAAGGAGATCACCCTCCTGGATGGGGTGACTGGTTCTGCCTGCCGAGGGAAACTGGAATGCTGCTACGTAATAGAAGTATGGAGGACTACGTTTAGATCCAACGTGACTCTTCTGTCCAATAGCAATGGTCAGTAGGAGGTGAACTGAGAACCTAGTAAAGACAGTTCCTTAGCAGGAATGCAAGTTTGGCTCCCCTTGAACAAGTTTAATAGGAACCCTCGAGGTACAGTCGTTAAAGCACTTAGATGCTAATCAGAAGTCTGGATGACTGAACTCACCAGCTGCTTTGTGGGAGAAAGATGTGGTTGTCTGCTTCTGTGAAGATTATAGCCTTGGAAACTCCATGGAGGTCTACTCGGTCTCACAGGGTCACTGTCAGTTGAAAAGTGCCCTGTGGCATAGTGGTTAATTACATGGCTGTTAGCCGAAAGGTCAGCAGTTTGAATCCACCATCTGCTCTGCCGAAGTTCTATGTGGCAGTTCTACTCCATCTCACAATGAGTTGGAATCAACTTGAAGGCAGCAAATTCAGTTTTTTGGCGAGTTCTTTAGTATCAGCGAAATCAACTCAGGGGAAATGTGTTTATTTGCTTCTTGTTTGTTGTTTAGCTACTTTTGTTTCCCCTTAAGTTTCCTACATGAGAAGATGCTCAGGGAGTAGGAGGGAACAGGGAATGGGGAGTCTGTGGTGGGAGCCATGACCGCCAAAAAGGGCCTCATGACCGGTAACGGAAGTATAGACTGTAGCATATAAATTTCATGATAATTTGCCTCCTGCTGGGTTCTCCAGAGAAGTAAAGCTGGTAAAGTGTATGAATATATGTAGAGAGAGATGTGTATCAGAGAAACAGCACACCTGTAACATCATATAGGTTACAATGTCCCAAGTCCATGGACAGAATGGAGAACTTTTCCAATTCACAGAGGCACAGAAGCTTTCGAACCCAAACTCAGCAGGGCAGAGGGCAAGGCTCTCCCTCACAAGCCATGAAGATCAGTGAACCCCATAATGGACATGTAACTCAAGTCCCTAGAACCAGAGGTCAGACAAGAGGCAGCTGCCAGATCCAGAACAAGCCAACCAGCATGGGAAGGGGAGGACAAAGAATTAGGCAACAGAAAGCAGAGAGATGGAGCCTGAATGGGCAGTGAGCTACCACCGGATCCGTCCCACCTGGACCACTCAGCAGATTCCTCCATGGGGGCCATCACAACATTAGACAACTGCCAAAACTCTGAGAATCATGGCCCAGCCAAGCTGACCTACAATCTTCATTGTCACCTAATTGTTTCTCTCTTTTCCTATTTACCATGTATGAAGATAGGTCCTTAGCTGGTGGCTAATATTGAAATGTAGCTTCCAAGTCAGATGTGATCACTGAGTTGACTTCGTTCTCAGGTACTACAAGAGCTGATGGGGCTCTGTACTTTCCTGTGTGTTTCTTTATTCAATTAGTCTATCCAAATGAAAGAAAATACCACACAGCCTGTACCGGCTGCTTTCCTTTTGCCAATCCGGATCCACTCTCCATGTTGTCTGCCTTGCTCTGTACCAAGGAGGGTGCTGTGTCACACTGGCAGAATTTGCCCTCATGCTTTCAAATGACTCAACCAACAAACAGGATGCAGCTGTAGGAATGTGAAGTGTACAAGGAGAGAGGCACGGCTTCCATTCTAACCCTTGCTGAGAACTTGCATTTCTAACTAGTTCCCAGGTGATGCTTTGGCTGTCAATAGGGACCAATTCTGAGAACCAGTAGTAGAGCCAAATCCACTGCCATCAAGTCACTTTGAACTCAGAGAGACCCTTAGGACAGTAGAACTACCCCATAGGGTTCTAAGGCTGTAAATCTTGACAGAAGTAGACTGCCACATCTTGGTTTATCTGAGCAGCTCCTGAGATCTAAGTGCCAGCCTTTTGACTTAGCATTCACATTTAAGTGTGAATGATTGTCCAGCAAGGTGCGTTTCACTTCCTAGAGTTGTTTGCCTTTAAAGGTACAGCTTCATTACCCAAAGGAAACAATCCCTAACATGAGCTTTGCAGTTGACACTCAGAGTGTGGTGAGGAGAGAAGTTAGGATCTGCACAAGTTTTCGATAATCCGGTGTCATTCCCCAGGACACCTCTGTTTTCAGGACAGGCAAATAGATGAGTTAAATGGGGATGTGATGGCGATCACCACCTCTGAACATTCTTCAGATCCGTGATGGTAGCAGTCATTTGAACAATCCCTCCAGGAATATGGTATTCTTTTGGTTTATATTCCTGTTTAGGGGCACTGCTCATGGCTTCCATTTGGCTTTTCCTACCACAACGGCCCTTACTCCATTTGGCAGGGATCGAGTGTGAGGATTCTGTCAGTTACAGAGTGTGTCTATTCCAATTACACATTCTGCAACTCAGGAAATCATGAGAGGATGGGCTCAGGGACCCAATGAAACTAGTGTGAGGCAGCCACCAACGAAGCATCCATTAATAACCTGACCTTCTTCTGTCCCTGCTTTGACTGGTGGGCCACGGTAACATCCTGGGTTTCCTAGAAGTCGCGTCAGTTCAGAGCCAGTACTAAGTAAGCTCCCAAAACTATCATTATTGCCCTTTCCCCAGTGAACAGAGACTCTTTTCAAGGACAAAAATCCCTTGAGGGACTGTCATCGTGATCGCGTGTTGCTCTAAGAAAAACACCACAAGCGGATGGCTCTAACCAACAGTTTCTCCCCTCACCGCCCAGCAGGCTGTGAGTCTGAAGACAGTGCACCCACTCCAGGGAAAGAAAGTCTCTCTTTCTCTCTGAGCTCTGGGGGAAGGTCCCTGTCATCAGTCTTCTCTTGCTTTGCAAGCATCTCAGGGCAGGTATCTCTGGTCCAAAGGATGCACTCTACACCCAACACGCCTTTCCTTCATGGTCGGCGGCTCCTTATTCTCTCCTTCCTTCTCTTTCCTTATATCTTTCGTAAGGGAAAAAGTTGTACAGGTCACATGGCGGGGCAACTCCCATGACATTCGATCAGGAATAGGACCCTAGTAGAGACGTTACAGTCCTTCTCTGACCCTCTCTAATGCAGTTCAATCTTGCCTTATTAACCACAGGCAGTGGTTTGGATTTGCAATATATATAAAACCCACAATCACAAAAGAGAACCATACAATACTGGGAATCATGGCCCAGCCAAACTGCTACCCATATATTGGGGGTATACAACTCACCCCATAGAAGGGACTCAGTTTCCCCTTTAATAAAAGGGTTAGAGGTCTGTAAACTACCCCACATCTTCGAAATAATTGAAGGGCCTTGACTCTCTCTTCTGGGGATTTCAGTTAGACTGCTGTTCTTCTGACCTAAAATTTGTCTACTTGCACAGAAGAAGTAAATATTTTGGAGATTTCTTACTTATTTCACTCCCAGAGATGCTATGCCTAAGTCGCCAATGACACAAGTCCATATTAGCCAGTCTTCTGATCACTGCTTCAACTTACTGTCCATTAGAGTAATAGTACCCACCTTGTCTTTGCCAAACGAGGGCTCCCTCTTGGCCCCTACCACTGCAGGGTTCGAATGCCCCGTTGTACTTAGGCGTGTGTTTACTGTGTGCACCGTCTCCAGGGAGGAGGGAGCTCACTAGCACCAGACCTTGTCCTCCGAGGCAGGAGCAGAGTAGCCCTCATAGAGCATACAGCAAACATCACACAACCTTGGATTCCTGGCATTGTGTGAGGTTCCTCTATGTTATAAACCCATCCTCCATGACGTTAATGAGAAAGGATGGGCCCTCAGCTGTGCTGGTGGCGCAGGACTCAGTGGGTGACTGTATTGTGCTTTGGGGCACCCTCCTAGGGTCTACAGGAATGGGAAGCAAGTGGAGAGCTGGAAACCTCAGATTACCAAGAAGCGCTGCCACGTCCTGGACTCGCTGTGTGTCAGGAGCTCCCAGTGCAGGGCAAGATTGACAAGAACGACGTCTCTTCAGAGCCAGCAGAGTAAGCCTGCCCCAGGACCTGACACCCTGAATTGGACTGTTCACCTACTGGACTCTGACCAAATGAAATTTATCTTTGGAAAGCCATCCGTTTGTGGTATTTCTCTTAAAGCAGCACTAGGTGCCTAAGACAACTATGATATGTGCCGTCATCCAGAGAGTCGTCTTTCATCAACAATTCAACTATTGGTGATGATGATTTGCAAGTTGGAATTACCACCTCACACCATGGATTAGCAGTGCTGTCTCTCCTACTGGAAGCAGAGTCATCAACATCTTTAAGACCAACCAGACTGGAGAACCAATTTAACATAGTCATCCTTCCTATCTTTCTCCTCTTGAATCCCTCTATGGGACACTTCTACTCTGGATTATGCAGTTACTAGGAGTCGCCACTGGCTTGATGGCACTCGGTTTGCTCTGGTTTTAGAAACACTCATGGTATGAAATGCCTTACGCTGGGTTTTCCAGAGAAGGAAAACCAGCCAAACCTAGAGATTCATATCAGGGAAATGACTCACAAGTTGTAGAGGCTGAAATGTCCCATGCCTCTGGGTCAGGAGAGACACTTTTCCTGATTCCCATAGCTGTAAGGGCTGGTCAAGCCAAGATCAGCAGGCCAGACGGCAGGATTGTTGCTAATGGGCTGTGAAGACAGACAAATCCCAAGAATTGCAGGCAGGACTGCGTGTGATCTGCTAGCCCAGTCCCCAAAACCAGAGATTAGACGAACAGGAGGCAGCTGTAGGATCTAAAATGAACAGAAGGCCCTGAGCTCTTCCTCAATGTCTGCCCACACTCAGTGCAGGCCGCGTGCCTGAAGAAACTGTGCTTTGACTGGCTACTTAAAGCAGATCTTCTCATGGGTCTCATCCTGGGTCAACTCTCAACAGGGAAGGGATCACAATGTACAATTTTTAAAATACTGAGTCATGGCCCAGCTGACATATGATCCTAACTATCACAGACCTTGATCACCTTTCCCTCCATAAGATGTCACATGAGGTTGATTGCACTGATATTGAGCTGATTGAATTGAGGTAAGAATGATCAATGACTTTCAAATTCACAGTAAGACGCCTGCATGTTCCACAAGCAACCACACTGACTGTCACTGAATCATAATACCCATAGGACTGAGGAGAGCAGCCCCATAGTTTCCAAGAAGCACCTGGCCGATTTCAACTGTTGACATTTGCTCAGCAGACGCACTGTGCAACTACTCTGTGGCCAAAGTTTCCATTTTCATGTTTAGAAGGCAGGAAGTTATTTGAACATTATATATATTATATACATATACATACATTATTTACATATATCAACATTATTTTAAATTATTTTAACATCATTCAGGTGTTCTTGATTTCAGTAATCAAGGGCAGTCCCCCGGCCTTCCCCGGGTTCCATGGATGGTTGTGGAGTCAACCGTGTCCAGTTATGGAGATGGCCTGCGCAGCGGGGAATCGCCTGAAAGGGACTATTTATCGGAGGTCAGACACGGGGTAGAGGATGCATTCAGGTCGGAGGACACAGGAGCTGATCCCAGTGCCTTGAAGACAGAGCATATAGAACTTAGAACCCTGGTAACCAGGCACCCGCCTTTAAAACCTAACCTTTACCCAACTCACTTGAGTGGAGACACTCAGCTCCAAACATGTCGACTTGTTGCCTCCCGTTTTCCCCCGTGTCGGAACCCCGGAATTCAACGCGCTCACGAAGGCGACGCTGTGGTCTCGTCTCCCGACTACGGAAGTTATGGCGATTTATAAGACAGACCCCAGAGGTAACACTGGGTGTGTTACGGCTGCGACGTCAGGCCAGGCCACCCTGGGTAATCCCATACCCTCCCCAAAGTCACAGCAGCCCTCAAGCTATACCAGACCTTCTCCTTGTGAGCTCCGTGATAATGGGGACAGGGAGAAATGAGCAGAAAAGTGATCAAGCAGAAAGTGGTAAGGTTCGTTTGGGAGAGGTGGGTGCGATCGGAGAAGGAGAATCAGGAGGTGTCGGGAGCAGTGATGAGGCCCATGAAAGTGGTACCGGTGATTCAAGACGAGCGCTCGTTGACTCCACCCTCAGGGCCACTCACCATCACTGGGCTCGTGGAGCTGGGTCTGCGCCGGAATGGGGTGCTAGCTAGGCCTAGACCATCGGCCTCGATGTTGTGGAGACAGGGGCTAGGGTGGCCAAGGTAGAGAGACTCACTTCACGTCCCTGCTCCAACCACACTGAACACATGGAATTCTAGCACCTTAGTCCACCCAGAGGTCCCAGCTCAGACCAGACTTTTAGGGAGGGACTGCTGGGCTCCCACTCTGACTCTGCGCAGTCACTGGGCGTTCTCTGAGCTCCAGCTCCCCCTCAGTGAGGCAGTCAATAGGCAGTCCCAGCTGCGGGAATTGCCTGTGCCTGTGCTTACTCTGGGCCACCCCAGCTTCTTCAAAATCCTTCTACAGCACTCACAGTGACATTGTATCTGTGCTCTTGGTGGAGGCTTGATGGCAATGCCACCAGGCTGAACCTCCCCCCAGAACCCGGCATAAAGGAAAACTGGAAGCTCCCCTGAGACTGAGGGGCCATAGGGACCTACAGGGGCAAAGGGAAGGAGTTGCCTCCAAGGAGCCCTTGAAGCATCCCTGGCTCTTGTTGGCACTGTCTCTACAGAACCCCGCACAGGAGGAGGAGAACGGCTGGGTATATCCCAAGACAAGGACCAGAAAATGCAGGCGCAGCCTCTGTGTAAGTGTGCGGGGAGGGGAACGGGACTGCTACCCAGGGACTCCAGATGGCCAAAGGGGTCCTGCTGCTGAGATACCACCCTGCAGAGTCCCAGATCCTTCCCAGGGCACCCAGTCCACTTCCCGAGGATTCAGCATGGGTGCGAGTGGTCACAGCTCTGCCCCACCCCTCCGGGTGGTTCATGGGGCTGCCCCTGGTGTGACCCTCATCCTCTGTGCCTCTCCAGTGTTTCCCCGGCTCACGCCAGGAGCAGGATTACGAATGGGTTACTGAAACCAACAAGGAAGCCTGGCTGGAGGAGCTGGTGGAGCGCCTGGTGCCCGCCTTCCAAAACGGTGACTTCTCCTTCATCAGATTCTTCCTTGGACATTACAGATCCTATGCCACCAGCCAGCAGCTCCTAGAGCAGCTGTTCCAAACGTGAGTGCCCCGCTGTCCCCAGCCCAGTGGGGACTCTGTCCTCTCCCATTTGAGAGGAATGCCACTTGACCACTGAGAGAGCCTCAGTTGCTGCCCTGAGATGTCAGGCAGTAAAGGACCACACAGCTACAATTCCTGTGGACAATGGTCAAGCTCCATGGTGAGGGCTGCTGGAGGGACTGGGAGGTTCACGCAGATTCTTCCCCACTCTCCCATTGAGAAGCTCTCTGCCTCACCCCTCACCGACTGCACGCCCTCATGTAAAGGGGGTTTCAGATTCCATTCAGTGGGGCCTTGTCTTTGGCATAGCAAGAACAGGGGGACTTGAGTGCTGGTAGAGGGTAACCAGGACTCTCAGCATCTGCGAAGGTCCTGGTTGGGCTCACTTACTCACCAGGTGTCCAGGAAGCCCCTACTCTTATGGATGGAGTTCTAGGCACTCAGTATCTTTCAGAAGGTAAAGCTGCTAGGAAGCCCTGCCCTCTTGGGCCTCTATTCTAGTCAGGCGTCAGACAGCAACACTAGACATCCTGAGCAGGGAGTGCCCACAGTGCACTAGGTGTGATACCCTCGTGCCACCTCTAGGTATGGATTCCACGACTCCGATTCTTCTGGGAACCGTGAATCAGAACAGCGGAAAGTGTGAGTGGACTTTGGTTGAAGAAGAAGGAGCTGCTGTCCCTACTGATGGGTGGAGGTAGTAGAAGGACCTGGATCTGGATTAGGCCCTACACATCTAGATTCTGCTAGAGAAGTGTGCTTAGGGGCGCCCCCTTTAGGAGGTAAGCAGTCAGAGAGCAGATCGGCCGAACCTGGCCATCCTGGGGAGCAGAGAGGAGGCTGCGGCATGGATAGATTCCTGAGAGAACTCATCACCCTCATTCCCCTTATAACACCGCATGCCACCTTCCCTCTATAGGGTCCAAAACACGAAGCGTTGGGCATCGGGGGTAGACTTGCTACCAAACCCTGGGGACTCACCTGCATGTGGGGTCCTGTCCCAGGGGGAACTCTGTGCACCAGGAAGAGACTGTCTCACTTGTGCAGAGAACCAGGCATCATGCTGCTGCACATGCTCCATGGGAGAGGCCTGAGAGCCTGGACATCTGGGGTAGGGGATAGACTCTGTGTGTCCCTCAGCATCAGATACTCATGAAGCTCTAAAGTGTGTCGACCCACCATGTGAACAGGCAGTCACAAGCCTCTGTGTTATTGTCCACTGCAGAGAGTATCAGTGGACAGAAAGGCTACTGAGGAAGGAGAGTTGGTCAGACTATTGATGAGGAGCTCCCTGGGACCAAAGCTCTGTGATAGAGCTGTGCTCAGTGACCAGGACTGTCACCCCCACGACAGCCAGAGGGTGTCCAAGACACGAACATGGGGCCACCTGGACTTTACAGGGGTGCCCAGCAAAGGCAGTGAGACAAGAACAGCCAGACCCCTGACCTTGCTATTCTCCACCCATCCCCAGGGCGATTGCATTTATCCTGGGCACATGGCTCCAGGACCACCCGCAGCACTTCGATCAGCCCCCGACATTCTCCTGTCTCAAGCTTGTGCAGCAGTATCTGCAGCTGAACATGCCAGGTTCATTTGAGGAGCACTGTCCCCGATTTCTCTGGGCCGATCTGTATCACATGGAGCTCACTGAGGCCGAGCCAGAGGGTGAGAAGTACTGGGTATCCCTGCAAGGGAGCTTGTGCTGGGGACAAGGGAAGATCCTAGAGACTGGGATGGAGCCACGGTTCCACGTAAGCTCAGCGTGGCTGCTGGTGCTCTGCAGTTGGGGAACATTTCCTGGGCTGGTCGTCTTGGCAATGTGCTTTTCTTGAGGGTGGTGGGATGTCTTGCATCCTTGGAAAGGCAGGAGGAAAGGCAATCACCTGTGTGAATATTTCTCCTCCTGCAGCTGCAGAGGCGGGCCCAGCGTCACTTGGAAAAGTCGCTGAAGATCAGTCTTTGCCCCAAGAACCAACACCCGAACTATCTCCTGGGGAGTATACTGCTGCCGTGGCAGTACTGGAGTGCCACAGCACGCCACCTACCACACTGACGGCCCCACAACCAGCACCGGAGGCAGAGCCGCCTGGAAGGTCAGAATGTGATCCCGGGCCGCCTACGGAATTGACTCCGAGAACACCAGCTGATGTGGACCATCTTCCTCCTCTACTGCTGCAGCCCCGAGCAGCCCAGGTTCTCCTCCAGCTGCAGCAGCACATGGAGAGACAGATGCAGATCCTCGACCACCTCCAGCGCCGCATCCTTGAGACCCAGCGGCACTCAGCCTTGGTCCCGCTCCCAAAACGCTGCTCACCAGAGAACCTGTTCTTCTCCCCTGTGCTGGAATCCTTCCAGCAGGTGGAGAGCCCACTGCAGGTGGAGAATCTTAACCGAGGTTACCTGCAGCGCCAACAGCTGGGCTACCTGCTCACCTTGATCCTCTTCGTCCTGCGCCGACACCAAACACTAACGGAGTACCTCCTCGCCCCTCAGCAGCTTCGCCACACTCACCACATGAGAACCCCGCAGGACAACTGCGATTTTAGTCTGAGTAACGTCCCGGGCACACTTCAGCACGACTTCCTGAGCCAGGGCCAACGCTTGCAGCAACATCTGAGCCACGTTCAACAACAGGTCACCCGTCACCAAGTCACGCACCCAACAGAGAGCGCACCGGAAGATCAGAATCTCTCCTCGGCCCGACGGCAAAACTGGCTCCTAGGCTGTCTGCTGAGTCTGATCGCACGCTTGGACTTAGCCCTGCCCTCCGTGCAGTACCACCAGCAGCATGTGGGGTGTATTTCCAACAGGATCCCCTCACCATACCTGCTCCTGATCCTGCTTCGGCTTCTCATCCAGCAGTGGAGCCCTGTACACTAAATCCTCCATCTCCATCCAGCTCTGCCTGGGGCAGCAGATGCTGAGCCAGACGCCACATCTCTTTCACATTGGCTCCTTGTTCACAACCAGGGAACATCGGCCACCGATGCCCACCGTTTGTTCTCACCTCAGTGAACATTTTGGGGTTTTATCATAGTATATGTCTAGCTGAATTTGTATTTTACAGTTTACAACATATTAGATAGCATATTACAGTAGGATAGCAGAGGGGATGGAATGGGAAAATGTCGATGGGATGGGACAGCATGTGATGGGTTGGGGTGGGTGGGATTGGGGAATTAGGATGGCATGGGGTGGATTGGCATGACATGGAATTGCTTGGCATGACGTGAGGAAAAGTAAAGGGATGGAAAAGGATGGGAATGGACAACCTAGCATATGGTAGAATATGAGATTTCTCACTAAATAAAGTTTTGTTTTAATAGCTTGATGTGTAAGATATTGGCTCTATTTACCTTCAGAATCCTATCTAGCTGTCATCAAGTTCTTTAGAACAGTTTTATCAGCACTAGGATAGTTCATGTTATGTGTCAACCTGATTAGGCTGCTCTGGTCAGTGGTATAGCAGACGTTATGCAACCATACTCCCTTTTTGTGATCTGATGTGAGGAGCCAGTGAGTTAGTTGGAAGAGGAGTTTCTTTGGGGATGTGGACTACAAATGGGTATACAGCCATTACTTTGACCAGTGGCTTTTTTTCTAGGTCTATTCCAAAGGACTACCAGCAGCAATTTGCCTTCAGATGGCAAGGCCAGCAACACACCATCATTACCTTATCCCAGAGGTGGAACAACTCTCCAGCTCTATGTCCTCATTGAGTCCACAAGGGCCATGATCACCTTTCCCTTCCATAAGAATTCACACTTTGCCCTCATCTTGATGATCATGCTGACTCGACTTCACTGACTCTAGACTTTTCTGTAGGAAATCAGTTTGCCAGAGGGTGGAAGGAAACCCTAGTGACATCAAGCAAAATTCTGCCCTTTCTGAGGATTTCCTTTCACCACTGTCCCTCACGACGATCCCCAAAGTTACTGGAGTTCTGGCACTCTCCTTGTTGAGTGGGCACCTGTATACCGTGCAGAACCATCTCTAAATGAGATCAGAGCTTTCTCTTGAACAGTCAACTGCTCATTAGAAATTATCCAGGAGAACACAGATCAAGACTGGGAGATATCTTCAGTGTACCCCAAGAAAAGAAGCAGAAAAGTCTGGCTAGGGCCTGGGGAGAGGAGAAGAGGGCCTCCATGCAGGGACACCACAGGCACCGCTGGCCGTGATACCACTGTGAGGCACCGAGCTCCCTTTAAGAACCTCTCATTTAAAGGGCACCCAGTCCCTTCCCAAAGGAATTAGCTACCACTCTTCCCAATTTCTCCCACAGCCCTCCCTGACCTGAGAAGTTGCCTAGTTACTTCTCCCACGATGGCAGCAGTATCAGACATGACATTTTATCCTGTTTTCCCATCACATCATCCCGCCTGCCTACTTGCATGTTGCTCCTGTTTCGTGTTTAATCTCTAGCCCCGGGGCTCCGGCAGCAGGGATGCAGCCTCCTTCCACAGCTTCTCCAGTCTCCTACACACACAGTCACACTCAGCAGGTTCTCTGACCCTAAACCTTGAGGCTAAGGCTGTGACACCCCTTCTTCTGCTACCTGCAGTCTCAGGGAACACATCCCGTGAACTTGCATGTCAGGAGCTGTGTCCTGTCTCACCTGCATGATGTTCCAGAACGGAGGCCAATTCGCAAACCGACTGGGTCTCCCCAGATGAATTGAGTGTCTCCTTGTTGATGGCTCTGGACTGATTCCTTCTGCTGCAGGGCAGCTGGAACCTTTCGTGTGTCCTGATCCACTAACTACCCATGACAGACTCCCATCATGGGCACACTGGTCGAAAGGATGTGTGAATTTCCAGGGAGAGTCATGAAGCCAGACTCCTTCCCAAAACAGCAGTTACAGTCACATGCCTCAGCATCTGGGTAATTGACTGACTCCCTGTATCAAGCTTGTTCCAGGCATTAGTGTTCTTTTCCATGATGCCATTCTGCTGACAGGTTACCCAGTGGAGCTACAGGGTGGCCTTGAGGTGCTTATGTGCCTTGAGGTCTCCTCTGAGGCCCTTACTGCCATTCAGATTCACTCTTCCTGAGTCATCTGTTCAAATCTAGAGTCAGATGGGTGTTCCCTCTTCCACTCCAGGATCCTTAGGCTCTTGCACTTAGCTGAATCTGGGTGCTCCACAGCTTGAGGTACAGAATATGCGTTTTAATGAACAGAAAGGAAGGTTGCTATCTTGCTTCCCAGTCAGAGGGGACCTGATGCGTTTGTGTCTGCTCTGCTCACTGTCTCCACATGGGAAGGTGTGAGCCTGCACCAGACCCTCCACTCCCAGTTAGGAGCAGAGCAGCCCTCACACGCCACACAGGCATCGCCAGAGTCTCAGTACTGGATGTCTGTGGGCACTGACCTGGTGAGGTCGATCACATACTGGACATCATCAAACCTCTGTGTTATCAGCTCTGGAATGGCTGTTCTGTGAGGACTCACTGGCGTTGTGCTCTTTCTACAGGGTGACCCCATGATTACTGAAGTCACAAAATAATTTCAGGTTCCCATTATTTTTGAAACACCTCCACCTCCATTTCTGCTTTAAGGCTGAGTCCTGTTTTCTGCTGGAGGCGCTCGTGTCTCACCTCCTGCCACAAGTCACTTACTGAGCGAGTGTCTGGTCTGACCTATTCTCCCCAGCTTGACAGTTAGCTTCATGGGGCTGAATCTGGTTTTTCCTTCTCTGGGTCACTCTAAAGTGTCTGACCAGGTGATTAAAAGCATCAAGGCAGCCTCGGTTCAGGAGCTGGCGGAGCAACTCGTTCCCACTTTCCTAAAGAGGGAATTATTCCTCATCAAATTCTTCTTGGGAGACTACGGATCGTATGCCAACACACAGCACATCCTAGTGCAGCTGTTTCAAACGTGAGCACCTCACGAACCTCGGAGCAGGGGGAATTCTGACCCCGTATCAGTTGTGAGTAAAGTCACTCCCCCCTGAGAACCTCAGTGTGCTCCCCTGAGAAGTTGTGTGAAAAAGCACCCACCAGCTAGAATTCCTGTGGAGCCAGAGTCCAGCTCTGTGGTGAAGTCTTCTGGAGGGGCACAGACGCTCATAGCAATTCGCCTCCTCTCCCCCGTCAAGAAGCTCTCTGCCTCAACCCTCACTAATCAAATGCCCATTTTGAATGGGGGTTGAGATTTCACTTACTGGGGCCTTGTCCTTGGCATACCCAGATCAGGGATCGTTGGAGGATGGTTGAGGGTCCCTAGGACTCTCAGATACCCGGGAAGGGGCTGGTTGGGCTCATTCATTCACCAATTATCCATGAAGGCCTACTCATACAGACAGTGTTCTTGGCACTCGGCACCATTCAGTGGACAAAGCTGATAGGAAACCCTGCCCTCCTGAACCTCCGTTCTCGTCAGGAGTCAGACAAGAACACCAGCCACCTTTAGCAGGTGGTGTCAACAGTGCATTAGGTGTGATACTCCAATGCCACCTCTCGGAATCGATGTAACCACTCTTATGCAGTCAGGGACAGTAAATCTGAGGACTAGCTGAAAGGGTGAGTGAACTTTGGGTCAAGAAGGAGGGGCCGCTGTCTCTACACAAAGATAGAGTTTGTAGGAGGGTCTGTGTCAGGAATGGGGATGCCAGACCTGGGCTGAGCAATCTAGATTCCACTAGAGGTCTCGGTCAGGGTGGTTTGCCGAAGGTAATCAATAACAGAAAGGTGGGGGTAGAACCTGGGCACCTTGGGGAGAGAAGAGGAAACTGGGTGCTCAGAGAGGCACCTGAGAGAATCCATTCTCCTACAATCCCCTCACATCACCGCTTGATCCCTCCTCTATTTAAGCCCCAAACAGGAGGTGCAGGGGTGGCGGGATGAACTGCTCTGAAATTCTTCGTGCTCCACTCCCTCAGCATCAGATAACTGTGGGGCACTACAGTGTACCAGGCTGTCAGGTTGATGTGTATGCACACGACTCTGTGTCCGTGGAGGGTTTGTGTCCATTGGGGACTGGACCAAGGGGCCTAAGTGGTATAATCAGGCTCCTTGTAGAGGAGCATTTGTTTAGATCATTGATGGTGGGCTCCCTGGGACCAAGGCTCTATGCTAGGCCTTTGCTCAGTGACCAGGCCTGCCAGTGTCAGGACAGCCTGAGCGATCTGGCCTTTTGCAGGGGCACCCTAAAAGGTCACTGTGGGAGGAATAGCCAGACTTCTGACCCTGGTTTTCCCCACCCACCCCTACAGTCAACTCTTCTATCCTGAGCACATGGCTGAAGGACTACTTCGATGACTTCGATGATAGCCTGAACTTCTGCCTGAAGTTCACAGTCAACTCCATGCAGGTCAACATGCCAGGTGCCCTTCTGGAGCAGTGTGTGTGACTTCTCTAGTTTCAGCAGGATCCAACGGAGGTAACTGAGGCCAAGCCAGAGATAGTTGAGGGCTGGGCCTCCTTGCATGTGAGCCTGTGACAGGGACATGAGAAGGATGTCAGACTGGGGTCCAGCCACATCTCAGAGGGACCTCAGGTCGTCTGCTGGTGGATCACAGTCTGGGAAGAATTCCTAGGATGGAAATCTTGGAACTGGGCTTCGCATGATGGCAGGGGGATGTTTGGCATCACTGGGAAGCATGATGAAAGGCTGTCATATGGTGAACATTTCTCCTCTTGCAGCTTGAGAGCCAGGCACAGACAAGTTGTAAAACAATACGAAGGTATCTGTCCCAAGAACTGACACCTGGACTATCTCCTGGGGTACATTCATGCTCTCCTACCAGCACCTGAACTCCACAGGGCACCACTCCCTATGAGATCGAGAGCTCTTGCACCAGCATCAGGTGGAGAGCCCGCTGAATGACTGGCTTCCCTTCCAGGGTCAACTCCATAACTGGCTTCCAGAACACTGAGGGGTGTTGACCGAGCTCCTGCTTCAACATGGGAGCTCAAGAGAATACCAGCTGCTCCTTCATCAGCTCCAGTGCCGGCATGAAACAACAATCTGGCTGCAGGGCTGGGCTCTTAGGATGGATGACCTTGAGAACCAGCTTCTGACTTATCTCCCGATGGTGATCTTCTCTGAACCTCTCTGAAGGACAGTGATGAGGGAATTTTCTCCCAGTGGTAGAACTTCAATCAGTGCACAGGGATTGTCACTTTGCTTGAAGGAGAAATGACCAGGTGTACAAATGCACACAGATTCATGGGGTGTGGACAACGGTTGGGCTGGAGAAAGACTTAGAAGAAACATGATGAAATTGGGAGCCCAGGAGGTATGTGTGGGACGGGATAGACCTCCCTGAATGAGCCAAAGAAGAGAAGGCATTTGGAGCTCATGTCAATGGTCTGTTTTACACTGCTGGTTTGTCTAAAGAAGCAAAACCGGACAAGCATTGTCTCAATCATCTAGTGCTGTCATAAGAGAGATACTACAAGTGAGTGGCTTTAAAGACGCATTTGATTTGTCCCAGACTGAGAGACTAGACATCCAAATGGAGGATGTTGGCACAAGAGGAAGACTTTCCCTGCTATTTCTGAAGGCAGATCCTCATCATCCCTCCTCCCTTGGACTCGAAGCTTCAGAAGCCCAGAGAACACAGCCCATTCTAAAAGAGGCACACACCTCCCACCCACCCCCACACTGCTTCTTTCTGAAGGTAAGAGGTCCCCCAAATCTCTCTGCTAACTCCTTTCCTTTGCATTTCAAGACAATGCCTCTGGGTAGAACACAATCTTTCCAAGAGTCCTGCCCCACAACACAACTGCCACTCTTCCTCTTCATTGACATCATTGAGGCAGGGTTACATCATTTAGCAACTTCACGCAATACCAGAAATCATGAACTAGTGAAAGGGCTACACACACTTCTGGGGAGACATAAGACTCATCAATCCATTATAAGAGTATGAACATGGATAGAGAGAAATGTATAGGAAGGTAACGACACAGAGGGCCAAACAGACTGGATCATCCCAGGTGAGGAAGGCAGCTTCTGCTAATTTACACAGCTATAGATGCTGCTAAAATCAAGATTACCAAGCCAAGACAAGTGCCGTCGAGTCGGAAGCAGGCTGGAAAGAAGATTCTTGCTCACAGGCTATGAGGACTGATGAGGCCCGACATAGGCAGGCAAGACGGTAGGTAAGCTGCTAGCTCCAATCCCCGAAAGTGGAGGTCAGATGTACAGGAGCCAGTTGTAGGATCCAGAGTGTGCAAAAGACCCTGGGCCTTGCCTCAACATCTACTGACACTCACTGCAGGACACATGCCCCAGGAAACAAACAACCCAAATAAAAAATGGGATGGGAGATGTTGCAACAGACCAAGGGAAATCAAATGTATCATAGCAGAATACTAGGAAAGACTGTATTTTAACATCTGAAAATGTAGACAAAGTGGGCCAACTTCTAGAGTCGTATCAGCTACCCAAATTATCACAAGCAGAAACAGAACAACTTAATAAACCCATCACCAAAAAAGAGATTGCAAAACTGATCATAAAACTATCAACCAAAAAAAGTCTGGTCCAGATGCCTTCACCGGAGAATTCTACCAAAATTGTCACAGAAGTTACTTCCAATAGTACTCAGGCTATTTCACTGCATAGAAAGGTAAAGACTACTCCCAAATTCATTGTAAGAAGCTAGCATAACCCTGATACCAAACCCAGACATCAGCATATCTGGTATCAGGATATCACTGATGAACCTAGATGTAAAAATCTTCAACAAAATCCTGGCCCATAGAATTCAACAACATCTGAAAAAAATAGTTCATCAGGGACAATTTGGGTTCATACCAGGGATGCAAGGCTGGTTCATCGTCCTATAAGCAATCAATGTGATCAACCACAAAAATACCAGAAAGGATAGTAATCACTTGATTGTTAACTGATGCGGAAAAGGCATCTGACAAAGTCCAACATCCATTCATGCTAAAAACTCTCAGGAAGATAAGAAGAGGGGAAATTGGTCAACACAGTATGGGACATCTACGCAAAGCCAACCACCTACATCACCCTAAATGGAGAGAGCCTCAAAGAACTCCTTTAGAGAATGGGAACTAGAAAAGGATGCCCACTCTCACCACTTTTCTTCAACATTATAGGAGAGGTTCTAGCCAGAGCAATCAGAAAGACAAAGAAACAAAGGCCATCGGCATTGGCAAAGAAGAAGGAGAAATCTCCCTGTCTGCAGATGACACGACTGTATATGAAGAGAATCCTGAAGAATCCATAATTAAACCACTAGATCTAATAGGAAAGTTCAGGAAAGTATCAAGAAGAGAAAATAAAGATAAGTAAATCAGTAGGATTCCTTTGGACGAACAAAGAGATCACCAAATCGATACCATTGAGTATAGCCCTGAAGAAGATTAAATGCTTTGGAGTAAATCAGAGAAATAAGAGACCTATACAGAGAGAATTACAAGACTTTACTGCAAGAAATCCAAAGCGAGTTATAAACGTGGAAGAACCTACCCTACTGACGGGTAGGAAGACTCAACATTGTGAAAACATCTATTTTATGGAAAGCAACCCACACAGTCCATTCAATCGCAATACAAATTCCAGTGACTTTTTGTTGTGATTAAAAGTGACACAGACTTCAAATTTGCATGCCCGCTGATCTGTAGCTCCCTCTGCTCTCCTTGCCCGGTGACAGCACACTCCTTTCCATTCCATACATGTCATATCCTCTTAACGATCTCCTCTGCCCTCCTCTCCACCCTCTCCCCTCCCTACTAGTAAGATGCCAGCAGGACAACATCCTACAGATGCACAGAACAGTAAAATGTACACATGATACAGTCATTCTGTGTCCCTGAGTCCAATCCATAACTAGATGAAGGGTTCGCCTCACCAATTGTCTATGATCAGGGGCAGCATCAGGTCTAGGAGCCATGCTTCCAGGGCAACTCCAGGCCTTCAGACCATCAGCTGAGGTCTTTTAGTGGAGTTCTGAAGGTGGACAGCTTTTTTGTCTCCTGTTGGCAATGGAGCTCCACATTGTGAGCCCCATCACAGTTGTCACAGCTGGTGGCTGGGCGACATCTGGTTCTTCTGGTCACATGTTGATATAGTCACCCATTCACATGAGGCTTTTTGTCTTCTGAGCTCTTTTTCCCTCATGTTGTTGCTGTCCTTGGTGACCATCTGTTTCAGCCGACTTGGGACCGTGTGGTGTAGCTCAGATGGCAGCTTGCTGACTTTTAAGATCCCAGACACGGTGCACCAATAAGGGGTGGAGAAGATTCTCTTAGCACTAGGCTATTTATGCCAATTGGCCTTGATGTCCCCTGACAGCATGGCCCCCAGACTTGAAGTGAGTCTTTTAAAGATGCAGGTCTGATCATGTGACAGGCTGGTTAAGAGCTGTCAGAGGGCTTCCCATCATACGGAGAGGAAAACTTAAATCTCTCACCAAGACTTACACAATGCTCCATGGTCTAGCCCAGGAGTCAGCAAACTTCTCTATGACAAGCCAGACAGTAAACAATTTAGGCTGGTGCACCACGTGTCTCTGTCCTGACTACTAAACTCCCCTGCTGCAGTACAAAAGCAGCAATAGACACTATTCAAATACAATGAACATGAATGAGACAGTGTTCTAATAAACTTTCTTTACAAAAACAGGCAGTGTCACAGACTTAGTCCGGAGGCCACAGTTCACCCAACCCTGATGTTGACCGTTCCTACCCTCCCAACTCAACCTCCCACCACTGTCTCCATCACTATGGTCCAATCACAGTGTCAGAGCTTGGCAGGCTCCTAAGACAGCTGCCACCAAGTCTTTCCTTCCCTACACACTCATGCCATTTCCCTGGAATACGCTGGCTCTGTGACTCCTTTAGCTAACACAAGACAGTAGAACTGATGGCCCAGGACTTTTGAGCTGACGCCTTAAGAGGACTGGCAGCTTCAGTTTCCTCTCTTGGAATCCAGCCATCATGCAGAGAGAAATCCATGTCAGACAGAGAGGAGCTCTGGGCAGTAGCTCTAGTGGAGTCTCCAGCTGACAGCTTCACCAGCCACCATGTGAGTGATCCATCTCGGATTCGCCACTCTGGTCCAGCTCCCCGATGACTGCGGCCCAGCTGTCATCATGTGGAATGGGGGAACCGCCCGGCAGAATTCAGTCATCCCCCAAAATGGTGAGAATTAACAAAATGGTTAGTGTTTGAAGTGATTAGGTTTTAGGTGCTTTGTTTCGTAGCAGCCGACAGCTGAGACACTGACTTCTTTGTTTCTCAGCCCACCGACCTCAGTAAGCACCAGCTGCTCTCTGCCTGGAAGAGGCTTCTCCTGACCTCTCTGTGGCTGCTCCATCTCATTCCCATGGTTCGGGAAGGCCTGTAGCACTTGAGTTTTGCTTTGAAAAGCTTATCTTTCTTCTGTGTGGGTAAACTTTCATTCTGCTTCCCTGCTCTCCTCTAGATTCCAGGGTCAACCTGTAATGAAGGCCATGCCAATCAGTAACTCTCCCCTCCCCAACCCCCTCCGCCAGGTCAGTAACAGAGTCAGAAATCTGAATGTGACTAAAATTAGTTCAATGGGAGTCAGTCTCAGGAATTAGTGCTAAGGACAGGTGCATGGCTGGGGTTGTTGTGCCTTTTGAACACAATCCTGGAGCTCTTGGTGGCCAATTATTCCCCAAAAGGGGTAGGGCTGCCTAGGAACGGAGTCACTGCAGAAGGAAGAGGATCAGAGTAGGTGGAGCAGGAAAGGGGGGGAGAGAGAGAACTAGCCCTACCAGAAGCTACTTTTTATTGAACTTTTCAGTTACATGACTCAATATATGCCTCATCATACATCTTCCCACTCTTCTTTGGGGCATTGATTCTACGTTTAAGGAACTGTGGTCACACAGTGGTTAGGTGCTTTGCTGCTAACCAGAAAGTCAGTGGTTCAAACCCACCAGCCTCTGCAGAATAAAGATGTGGCAGCCTGCTTCCAAGGAGATTACATCATTGGAAACTCTAGAGGATACCTCTTTCTGCCCTGTGACAGGGTCTCTCTGAGTTGGAATCAACTAGGCAGCAATGAACATCTTATTTTTCATCTTTAGAGGAGCAGATCACCAAGTCTTTTTCCTACAGAACCTCTGTCTGGGTTTGAACTGCCGAAGACAGAAGGAGCATTACTTGACACTCATTTGGGTGGCTCTAAGGAGTCCTTGTGGAACCTTGGCTAAGACAACTGAGTGCTAACTATAAAGTCTGCAGTTCAAAACCACCAGTGACTCTGTAGCAGAACGATGGGTCTGTCTGCTTCTGCGGAATGTACCACCTTGGAAACCCTCTGCAGTCACTAGGGATTGAAATCAACTTGACTGTAGTGATTTTTGGCTAAGGACAGCTATGATCAACAGAAAAACCAGCAGATGAGAAAAACAGCAAGTGTTGGTGACGATGAAGAGCCTCTGGAAGCTTCATCTGCTGCTGGAGGAATGCAAAATGATAGAAATGAATTTGGCAGTTCTTCAATAAATTAAATACAGAATGACCTTGCTTTTGTTAGATGCCGCCTGGTTGGTCCCAACTGATAGCGACCCTGAGTACAAGCGAGTAAGACGCGGCCTGCTCCTGCACCATCATATCAACTGTTGTACTGGAGCCCATTGTTGCAGCCGCTGTGTCAGGCCACCTTGTGGGAGTCTTCCTCTGCGTGGCTGACCCTCTACTTCACCTAGCAGGATGTCCTTTTCCAGGAACTGATCCCCTTGATAACATCTCTCAAGTATGTAAGGTGAAGTCTCATCATCCTTGCTTCTAAAGGAGCATTCTGATTGTATTTCTTTCAAGACAGAGAAGTTCATTCGGCTGACAGTCTATGCTACTCTGAATATTCTTGATCAGTGCTATAATTCAAAGGCATTAACTCTTTTCTGGTAATCCTTATTCATTATCTAGCTTTTGCATGTACAGGGGGTGACAAAAAACACCACAGCTTGGCTCAGCTGTCCCTTAAGTCTTCCAGTTGCACATCTTCGGTTTGCAGTACTTCCACGAAGTCTTTGCAGCAGCTTTACCTAACGCCATACAATGTTTGATTTCTTGACTGCTGCTTCCATGGGTATTGACTGCAGACCACTGTAAACGGAAACCCTTGACAACTTCGAACTTTCCCCATTGAGCATCATGTTGCTCACTGGTCCCGTTGGGAGGATTTCTGTCTTCTTTATGTTGGTGTGTAATCCACCCTGAAGGCTGTGGTCCTGGATCTTCATCACTAAGTGCTTCACATTCTCAGCAGTTTCAGCAAGCAGGGCTGTGTTATCTGCATAGCACAGGTTGTTACAGCCTCTTCCTCCAATTATAGTGCCACATTCTTCTTCATGTTTTCCAGCTTCTTGGATTATTTGCTCAGTAGACAGATTCTGCAGACAATGAAAAGATACATTCCTGATGAACACTTTCCCTGACTTGAAACTGTGCAGTATGCCCTCTTCTGTTCATTCACCTGCGTCTTGGTCCAGGCAGGTACAGACTCCTCATTATCACAGCCAAGTATCACAGGATTTCCAGTCTTTGCAATGTTATCCATAAATTGTTCTGATTCGCAGAGCTGCGTGTCTTAACATAGTTAATAAACATCGGTGAATACCTTTTCGTTATTCTCTTTTGCCAGCTGGAATTCATCTGACCTCAGCAATGATATCCCTTGGCCATGTCTTCTCCTGAATCCAGCTGGAATTTCTGGCCTCTCCCTGTGAATCTACTGCTACAGCCACTGTTGAACGATCCCCAGCAAAATTTTGCATACATGTGTTATGAGTGAGGTTGTTTGATAATTTCTGCATTGGGTTGGATCACCTTTCTTGGGAATAGGCATAAATACGGAGCTTTCCCAGTAGGTTGGCCAAGTAGCTGTCTTCCCAATCTCTTGGCATCGAGGAGTGAGCACTACCAGCACTGCATCCATGTTGAAGCATCTCATTTGGTGTTGTATCAATTCCTGGAGACTTCTTTCTCACCGGTGACTTGTGGACGACTTGGACTTCCTCCTTCCGTACCATTGACTCCTGATCATATATTACCTCCTGAGGTGGCCAAACACTGACACTTAAGGTGACATTTACATACCACCAGAATGACAGGTGGGACCAGCCCTCCAAGAGTCTGAGGACTGCGTGAGAACACCCAGTGGGTGCAGAGACTTTGAGGCAGACTTGAGTTCACCCAGAGATGTAGACAAAAAGCAGTCTGTGTGGCCAGAGCAAGCCGGGGAGGGAAGAGCAGAGAGAACACTGACAGGTCTGTGTCCCAGGACATGGTGGGCTGGAGGACTTCTCTCCTGCTCTGTGACAATGCTCTACAACTAAGGACTCCCAGCAGCATCCAGTCTCTGCAGGTCAGGAATCTGCGCATGGCTTACCTGGTCACAGGACTTTGTCACACGGGCTTCTTCATGGACAGGTCATACATTACAGCTGCTTTCTAGGGGAGAGGGAGAAACAAGAGACAGAGATGAGTAAGACAGAATATGAGAGCCAAGAGACACTCAAACCAATGGGGGTTTTTATCGGTTGAATCTGACTCAGAGGCAACAACATTCTTGAGAAGTGAGTCCCTAGTACAGTCCATGCTGAGGGAAGCGGGCCACACGGGATGTGGAGACCAGGAGATAGGACTGTTGGGAGCCCTTGTGCAGGCTGTCTGCCGCCTAGTCTGAGATCAGGCACTGCTTCAAATTTGAAATATAATGGAAGTCACCGGAAAGGTTCATGCAGAGGGTGACACGGTTGACATCATTTCAAACACTTCCTGGTGCACACTGGGAAATAAGGCCAAGAGGGGAAGTATTTTCCTAGATCATACCACCAAATCCCAGCTCTGTCTGGGCTGTATTCCATGCAGCTTCCGACCCCTGCTTGGAATCCTTCCATCTTGCAGTTTGTGCACGAGCTGCGGGAGTTTTTCCAATGGGCAAAGTACGCACAGTGAACACCACATTGTCTTCTGTGGTGCAACCCATGTGAGACTGTTCACGACACGTTAGTAAGTAAATACAAGTGAACATGTGCTTACCTTGCTCAACATAGTCATCTGGCCCTGTGAGGGACTGTGAAAAGAAGCTTTGATTCTGTAGGAAGGTTCTGTGGGGTTGCGAGAGTCACATACTGACCATACCTAGAATCAGAGTCTTTGTAAGCGTGAAACACATGTGAAAATGTTCAAGACAGATGATCTGGTACGCTGTGTGCCTACCTTGCCTGTTGGATAATCTCCCCCCAATTAGCTAGATGTAATGACAACCCATGGGTTGCACTTTCTCCCACTTTCCAGTTGGGGGAAAAGTCACTTCACCACTGAGAGCCTCAGTTGCTTCCCTGAGAAGTCGGGTGGTAAAGGACTGCTCAGCTACAATTCCTGTGGACTACGGCTGATTTCTATGGTGAGGGCCGCTGGAGGGGCTCAGAGGTTCACACGGATTCTTTTCCTCTCCCCCATCGCTAAGCTCTCTGCCTCACCCCTCAATGAGCAGACGCCTGCTAGTATAGCCGGTTTCAGATTCCATTCAGTGGGGCCTTGTCCTTGGCATAGCCAGAACAATTGGGGCCTGAGTGCTGGGAGTTGGGCCTCAGGACTCTCAGCTATCTGGGAAGGTGCTGGTTGGGCTCACTCCTTCATTTATCCAGGAAACCTCTGTTCTTACAGATGCTGTAGCATCTTTCAGAAGACAAAGTTGTTAGGAAGTCCTACCCTCCTGGCCCTCTTTTCTAGTCAGGGGTCAGACAGCAAACCTAGACACCCTAAGCAGGAAGTGTCCCTAATGCACTAGTTGTGATACCCTCGTGCCACCTCTAGGTATGGATTCCACCTCTCCGATTCTTCCGGGAACAGTGAATCAGAAGAAGAGCGGAAAGAGTGAGTAGACTTAGTGTGAAGAAGGAGGAGCTGCTGTCCCTACTGATGGGTGGAGGTAGTAGGAGGACCTGGATCTCGATTAGGCCCAACACAGCTAGATTCCACTAGAGAAGTGTGCTTAGGGGCGCCCCCTGCAGGAGGTAAGGAGTCTCAGAAAATAGGCTGGTAGAACCTGGCCATCCTGGGGACAGGAGAGGTGGCCAGGGCCTGAATAGTCTGGGAGAACTCATCACCCACAGTCCCCTTGCATCATCGCTTGCCCCCTCCCCTATATGGGGTCCTAAGCACGAGGTGTTGGGCATCACGGGCGGACCTGCTTGCAAATCCTGAGGACACAGCTTCACGTGGGGTCCTGTCCCAGGGGGATCTCTGTGCACGGGGAAGAGGCTCTCTCACTTGTGCAGAGAACCAGGCAGCATGCTGCTGCACACACTCCTGGGGAGAGGACTGACATTTTGAACATCCGGGCAGGGGATAGACTCTGTGTGTCCCTCAGCATCTCATACTCATGAAGCACTACAGTGTGCCAGGCAACCAGGTGAACACGCAGTCTCAAGCCTCTGTGTTACTGTCCACTGCAGAGACGGTTAGAGGACAGGAAGGTTACAAAGGAAGGAGATTCGGTCAGACTACTGATGTGGAGCTTCCTGAGAACAAAGCTCTGTGCTAGACTTGTGTTCAGTGACCAGGCCTGTCACCCCCAGGACAGACAGAGGGTGTCCAAGAGGGGCACATGGGGGATGCGGATTTTTGTAGAGTTGTCCAGCGAAGGCAGTGAGACAGGAATAGCCCTACCCCTGACCCTGCTATTCTCCACCCATGCCCAGGGCGATCGCATTTATCCTGGGCACGTGGCTCCAGGACCACGCGGAGGACTTCGAACAGCCGCCGACATTCTACAGTCTCAACCTCGTGCAGCAGTACCTGCAGGTGAACATGCCAGGTTCATTTGAGGAGCACTGTCCCCGATTTCTCTGGCCCAGCTGCACCACACGGAGCTCACCGAGTCCGAGCCAGAGGGTGCGAAGTGCTGAGTTTCCCTGCAAGGGAGCTTGTGCTGGGCAGCGGTAGACCCTAGAGCCTGGGCTGGAGCCACGGCTCCAAGTAAGCTCAGCCTAGCTGCTGGTGCACCACAGTCGGGGCACGTTTCCTGGGCTGGTCATCTTGGCAATGTGCTTTCCTTGACGTTGGTGGTATGTCTGGCATCCTTGGAAAGGCAGGACGACTGGCAGTCACCTGGGTGAAGATTCCTTTTCCTACAGCTGCAGAGCCGGACCCAGCGTCAGTTAGAAAAGTTGCTTAAGATCAGTCTTTGCCCCAAGAACCAACACCCGGATCATCTCCTGGGGAGTATACTGCTGCTGTGCCAGTCCTGGAGTGCCAGAGCACACCCCCTACGACCCTGAAGGCCCCAGAACCAGCACCAGAGTTAGAGCCAGCTGGAGGATCAGAATCTGATCCCGGGCCACCTACGGAACCGACTCTGACAAGACCAACTGATGTGGACCGCATTCCTGCTCCACTGCTGCAGTCCTGAGCAGCCCAGGTTCTCCTCCAGCTGCAGGAACAGATGGAGAGAGAGATGTGGATCCTCGACCACCTCCAGCTCGGCATCCAGGAGTTCCAGCCACGCTCAGCCTTGGTCCCGCTGCCAAAATGCTGCTCAACAGAGGACCTGCTCTTCTCCCCTGAGCTAGAATACTGCCAGCAGGTGGAGAGCCCACTGCAAGTGGAGAGTCTTAACCTGGGCTACCTGTGGAGCCAACACATGGGCTATCTACTCACCTTAATCCTCTTCTTCCTGCACCGACACCAAAGACTGACAGAGCACCACCTCGCCCCTCAGCAGCTTCGCCATGCTCACCAGATGAGGAATGTGTAGAACAAAGGTGATTTTAGCCTGGGCAACGAGCAGAACACCTTCCAGCACGACTTCACGAGCCAGGATCATCGCTTGCAGCAACATCTGAGCCACGTTCAACAACAGGTCATCCGTCACCAAGCCACACACCCGACAGAGAATCCACAGGAAGATTAGATTCTCTCCTTGACCCTACGGCAAAACTGGCTCCTAGGCTGCCTGCTGAGTCTGACCGCATGCCTGGACTTACCCTTGCCCTCCATGGAGTACCACCAGCAGCACGAGGGGTGTATTTCCAACAGGATCCCCTCACCGTACCTGCTCCTCATCCTGTTTCGGCTCCTCATCCAGCAGTGGAGCCCTGTACACTGTTAAGTCCCCCATCTCCATCCAGCTCTGCCTGGGGCAGCAGATGCTGAGCCAGACGGCACATCTCTTTGGTAGTGGCTTCTTGTTGACAGCCAGGGAACATCGGCTACAGACGCCCACCTTTCATCCTTACCTCAGTGGACAGTTTGGGGTTTCATCATAGTATATGTCCAGCTGAATTTGTACTTCATAATATAGCTAAGCCGCCAAGTGCCGTCGAGTCGTTCTAGTAGGATAGGAGAGGGAATGGAATGGGAGATTATGGATCGGATGGTATGGCATGGGATGGGATAGGATGGGTGGGTGATATTGGGGAAATGGGATGTCATGGCATGGAATCACTTGGTATGACGGGAGGACGTATGGTGGAATGGAAAAGGATTGAAAGGGACAAGAGAGCATATGGCAGAATATAAGATTTCTCATTAATGAAGTTTTGTTTTAATAGCCTCTTGTGTGTAAGATACTCGCTGTATGTACTTTCACAGTCCCATCCGACGATCCTCAATATCTTCTTTAGAACAGTTTCATCAGAAGTGGGATGGTTCATGTTATGTGTCCACCTGATTAGGCAGTGACGGTCAGTGGTTTAGCAGATGTTATGCAACCATTCTCCATTTTTGTGATCTCATGTGAGGAGCCAAGGAGTTGGAAGAGAAGTTTCTTTGGGGATGTGGTCTACAAAAGGGCCCAAATCCTGGGGTATACAGGCATTAGTTTGACCAGTGGCTTTTTCTCTATGTCTATTCCAAAGTACTAACAGCAGCAGTTTGCCTTCAGATGGCAAGGCCAGAAATACACCATCATTACCTTATCCCAGTGGTATAACAACTCTCCAGCTCTATGTCCTGACTTAGTCCACAGGGACGATGATCACCTCTCCTTGCCCTAAGAGTCCACACTGGTCCCTTACCTTGATGGCATCATGTTGACTGGACCTGACTGACTCTGGACTTTAGGTAGGAAATCGGTGTGCCAGAGGATGGAAGGAAACCTTAGTGACACTAAGCAAAATTCTGCCCTTGCTGAGGATTTACTTTCACCACTGTCCCTCACGGTGATCCCCAAAGTTACTGGAGTTCTGGCACTCTCTTTGTTGACCGAGCTCCTGTATACTGTGCAGAACCATCTCTAAACCAGATGAGACCTTTCTCTTGAACAGTCAACTGATCATTATAAATTATCCACAAGAAAACAGATCAAGACTGGGAGATGTTCTCAGTCCACCCCATGAAAAGGACCAGGATAAACTGGCACAGGCTCTGGGAAGAGGAGAACAGGGTCTCCCTGCAGGGTCACCAGAGGCACCTCTGAGTCGTGATACCACCCCGAGACACCCAGCTCCTTCTGAGAACCTTTCATTTCCAGGGCACCCAGTCCCTTCCCAAAGGAATTAGCTACCACTCTTCCCAGTTTCACCCACAGACCTCCCTGACCTGAGAAGCTAATTACTTCTCCCACAATGGCAGCAGTATGACACATGACATTTTATCCTGTTTTCACTTCATGTCATCTCACGTCTCTATCTGCATGTTGCTCCTGTTTTGCATTTAATCTCTAGCCCCTGGGCTCTTGAAGCAGGGATGCAGCCTCATTCCACAGCTTCTCCAGTCTCCCACACACGCAGTCACACTCAGCAAGTTCTCTGACCCTGAGCCATGAGGCAAAGGCTGTGATACCCCTTCTTCTGCTACCTGCAGACTCAGGGAACACATGTATTTAGGGCCCAAACAGGAGATGCGGGTGCTGGGGGCAGACGTGTTCCCAATGTCTGGGTTCTCAGCTGTGTGCAGTGTGCCTGTTGCAAGGCAGAGCACTGTCCACGGGAGAGGAGACCTTCACAGTTGTGCACGAGACCAGGCAGCACACTGCCACACGCTCTCCAGGGAGAGGCCTGCAGGCCTGGATATCTGAGGCAGGGACCAGACTCTGTGTCCCTCAGCATCAGATTCTTGTGGAGCACTACAGTGTGCCACTGTGAACAGACGCAGTTGTGTCTGGGGATTCTTTTTAGCTATTTCTTCAGCCACAGACAACTCACAGGAACACCTGTTCTTTCTGTAGTGAAGTCTCTTTCCCTCTCTAGATGGCCTTCTGTAGCAAGACCCAGAAGATCCCATGGCAACTCTCTCTCCTGCAGGCCCCCTATTGGGTCATATGTTCCGATCAATTCTGGGAGTGGAAATGCCAGAGTGACACAAAGGAGGTGTCCCAAACCCAGGAAACAGCTATGTATATGGAAAGGGGACTCTGGAACCAGAAAATAATATGGAAGTCTCTGTATACATCATCTCTCCATTTGCTGGGCCTTACTGAAATTTTTGAAGCTGCTCACAATTTTACTTTGCTTAGATCAACAGTCAACATCGTTGAAAGCAGCTGTCACAAGCTTAGTGCATCACATTGGGAAATCCTGTTGCAAAAGAACCTCTCAAGTTTTCCAAAGAAAAGGTGTCACTTTGAGCACTAATGGGCACCTCAATCAAGATACACTCTGTTCTGTCACCTCATAGACATTTGAAGGCTGCACAATGAACATGAAAGGGAGAAGAAGCACTGATACATTGGAACCACTGTGTTGGCAAAGAACACTAAACACACCCTGATAGAAGAAGGAACAAATCCGTCTGAGAAGTTCAACGAGAAGGCTCGTTAGAGACAACAACGGTGACACTGTGGCTCACTTACTTCCGACACATTCTGGGGAAAAATCAGTTGCTGGAAAGGGACATCATGTTTGGTGATGTAGAAGGCCAGTGAAAATGAGAGAAACACCTAATGAGACATATTGACACAACAGCCATAAGCGTGGACTCCAACATATCAATAATCACAAAGATGGCACCGTAACACGCAAAGAATGTCACACATGGGCCCCAGGAGTAAGATGAAACTCAGTGGGAACCGATAATAACACTGAACAAGAAATGGAAAGCAAGTAAATAAATAAATAAAATGCAAGGCAAAGAAAGACTAATCCAATAACAGGTTGATGACAGAAGGATGAGTTGAATCCAGTATTCTGATGGCCAGTCACGGTCCCTTCCAGAACACTACTTCTCAAAATAAATTTAAAGTGTCTACATCTTTGCTGACCAAAATCAACATGTAAGATGGGATGAGCGATTTTAACGAAATTGGAGGCAGACCCCGTTTTCAAAGGGGAGATTGAAGTAGGCAGTCAGGATGAATTCTTTACCTGTGTTTCAGAATCCATTCTTTAGCTGTTTTTCTCAAAATTCCTGGTTTCCTAACAGTACCTGGCCCAGGAGATCATACATCAACCTACAGAAGCCACTGAGATAAAATCTTGGCTGGTTTGCAGTTTTTTCCACACTGGATCACCAACCCTTTTGAGGGCCCCCTGCCCAGGTGAGAACTCAGAGCCTGCTGCTCCTCAATTCTCATGCATATTTCACCTGGCCTGATTACAGACAGATGCCCATCTGCAACTGGCCACGTGGTTTCTCCCTGACGTCTGCACTTGACCTGCATGTAGGCTCTCCCTTTAAAAACCCTCACCTTGCCTAACAACTTCAGACAGGCTTTGAGGATGAGAATGCTGCCTGCCCCTTGTGTTGCTGGTGGCACAGAAATAAAAATCTATGATCACTCATCCAAGCTCCTGTCTCAGAGATTGGATTCATGTCAAGTAGCACGAAGCCCGAGTTTTGGGTGGTAACATTAAAACACGTCACATCATTTCATTGTTTTTTTTTTTTTTTTTTTTTTTTTTGCCTTTTCACAGTGTCTCAATATGATGACCATTCCTCTGGAACTGAAGATTTGGGTGCATTGCCTGACAAGTGTATCTCTACCATTAAGTAAAATGAAAGTCTCTTTTAATGTATGAAGTCTATGTGGGGAAGGGAGTTTGTGATGAACTGTCCACAGGTTGGGAGTTATTGTATTTTAATGACAGGGTTCTACAAGGGAATTCGGTGGAGGCTGTCAGCTTGCCTTAGTTCCTGAAATGAAGACACAGTACAATCATTACTGACTGATCTTAGAAGCGTGAGTCTTCCTATTAAGCATGATACATGACTGGGGACTACTTATTGTTCCTACTGTGTAAGCTCACCTTGTTCAACTCACCTACCCTTTATTGAGGCAATTATTGAGCTAGGGGTGGGAGATACAACACAAGACAAAGTCCTTTCCACCAGGCAGCTTACAGAGCAATGCAATGTGCTCAGGCAAATAGAAATTGTTGTAAATAATCATTTTACTTAAAAATAAAAGCTTTTTTACTTGACAAGTTATTCCAATCTACAAATCTTTGTATGTGAGGTAGCATGACCATCTCGGCTTTATAGGTAAGGAAACTGAGGCACAGAGATGGAAAATGATGTAGTTAGGCTTCTGTGGATATTAAGCCATGAACGTCAGGCTTAAGCTGAGCACTTCTGTTTCCAGAGTTGTTGCTCTCTAAGATGTTTGCATTTAGCAAAGATTCAAGTCTTCTACGAAAGCAGGGGCATTCACACCTATGGCTGTAAGAGACACCCGGGGTATCATAGCACTGGCATCTTCCCAGGGTTCCTGAAATGTCAGCACAGAACGACCCTGTGGTTAACATCTGCCCGGAAATAAGTCAGTTGCAAAATAAAAAGCATTACGAAAGAAAAAAATAACTAAACAGTTGTCGACTTACACCATACAAAACTGATTATTCTATGAAGCAAGACCATTCAAACTACCCACTAAGAACTCTATGATAGGATTCCTCAATCTTTGTTTTCTGTCTACATTTCCCACAAACCTAATGTGTAGTGTCCCAAATTTCCTACTGACCAGTGGCCTCGTGGCCTTATGCATCTTGCAGGCCATAATGAAGGCCACTGAAAGAATGCACGCTAACAAGGCTTTAAACAATTCTCCCAACATGATCACAAGCCAAAAGGAGTTAGCTAGAGATACTTTATATACATCACTGGTTATTCTGCACACTATGCATTAAGGAGAGAAGTTAGGTATCAGGAACAGGAAAAAGGAGATGGGTCACAGGCTATCATCCATGTTTAGTAGAATCTTTAACTGAGAACCACATGTACAACTCATGTATCAAGGTCTTGGATGAGAATATGCAGAAGCTAGAAGTGCAAAACTGAAGACTCACCGTTTTAGCTTCTGTTAGTTCTACTCTTAATGGTATTTCTCTACAACATGAAAAATCTGGATGAAACGTTAAATAGGATGGAATAGGAAGACAGCACGTATAAATAAGGGAGAAAACCAGGATATCTGATCATTAAGTGGTACTTCCCTCACTTACAAGAGCCAAAGCCAGAAGAGTTGGAGAACTTGGTGGTTAATCTTCAACCTAATCAACTGTTGCTGCCAACTGCAGCTGTCTTTCAGATGCGTTGTTATTCCTGGAATTTCTGTGCAGCTATTGACTCTGTAAGTAGTTTAGTAAGTTTATTCCATTAGCCAAAATAATTAGAAGCAGATTGTATTCACCTAGCAAGCATAGCAGCACACTTTCACTATCTTATTTCAGGCCTATGTCTACCGACACATTGATTGATGAGTCTATCTAGAACCTAGAGACTACCATGTACTACCACCATGAATAAAGAGATACAATATTTTGGGGATGACTTGCGAGGTGGTAACCCATAAGACTTACAGCTCTAGAGAAAGTTCACAGCAAGAGAGCACTCTGAAGGACATACAGGTTGCAGAGCAAGCCGCCCTACGCCTCTGGCCTCATGTCACAAGAGATGCAATGCTAATTTTAATGTCTATGGCAGAAAAAAAGGAACTTCGGTGATAGGATCAGCTGCTAAGTGAAATGTTGGCAGTTGGAACTCACCAAATGCTGGGGGCATGGGGCAGGTGTGGCAGTTGACTTCTGCAAAGATGACACCCTTAGAAACTCCATGGGCAGTTCTACTCTGTCACGAAGGGTCACTGTGAGTCAGAATCAACCCAATGGCAATGGTTTGGTTTTGTTTTTAATGGCACATAGGGATGTCTCACAAAGCCTTGGGAAAACCAGAGCGGAAATGCAGTCCAACTCGAGGAGTTTGGGAGTGCAGTCAACTCTTCTCCACTTGATAAGCAGTTCTTACCCAGCTGTTGTCCCTAGCTGGCACAAGTGGTTAACACACTAGGCTGCTGACTGAGAAGCTGGGGATTTCAGTCTACCCAGAAGCACAGCAGAAGAAAGGCCTGCAGACAGACTTGGGACAAATCAGAGACTGAAAATGGTAAGGGGCACAGTTCTACCCTATCATACGTGGCTCACCTTGAGTCAGCATCAACTCTTTCTCTCTTACCTTGGTCAGCCTTACCAGAGCTGCCTGTGTTAGTGGGTTGGCAGGCTTGGCAGGTGTGTGGTATTCACTCAGCCAGCCGGGGTAGTTGGGGTATATAGTACCTTGGAGACAGAAGTTCCTGGATTTTTGCTGCTCCCAAATGGGTGGTCTAGTGGATCTGGTGGGCCAGTTCGTCTCCTAGTTTCTGAGGGAGAATGGGGAGTCCTCCCGAGGTATAGCACCATCTTTTCTTCTGTTTTATTTCAGGAATCTTCTTGTGCAGGAGGGTATTCTCTGGGTTGTAGGTGGGCTCTTCGGGAAGGGTTGACTCAGGGAGCAGGATAGAATTGATCTCAGGGAGGCTGAGGGCAGCCTCCTTAGCTGCTCGGTCTGCCAGATTATTGCCTCGGGCTTCCACTGTTTCAGACCGCTGATGTCCGGGGCAATGGATGATGGACAGCTTTGTGGGCAGTCAGATAGCTGCCAGTAAATCTAATATTTCCTGTTTATTTTTAATAATTTTTCCTTCTGCTGTGAGCAATCCCTGTTCCTGAAACATGGCCCCATGTACACGTGTGGTAGCAAAGCCTGTCTTGAACTGGCAGCTGACATCCAGTGATGTGTCTCTTCCAGACAGAATACACGGTCTAGGAACCACGCCATAGAAATGGGACTGTCTCTCCATAGCCACCTGTTACCATTACTATTAATTGTGTTGTGAGGCACCACTGAGTTGGTCCCAGCTCACAGCGACTCTGTACAACAAAGGAAACACCGCCCGGTTCCGCGTCTCCCTCACACTCACTGCTATGCTAGAGCCCACAGCTGCAGCCACCGTGTTAATCCACCTAGTTGAGGGTCTTCCTCTTTTGGGGTGACTCTCCACTTTACCAGGTAAGATGTCCTTCTCCAGAGATTAGCCCCTCCTACTAACATGTCCAAAGCATGTGGGACACAATCTAGTCATTCTCGCTCCCCGTGACCATTCTGACAATATTTCTAAGATATTGGTAGTACTCCGGGCTAGTATTTGCCTTGTGTTTTTGGTTTTTCCATTCTCCTCCACACCAAGTGGAGTGGGACAAATACATGTATCTCAGATGGCCACTTGTTAGCTTTTAAGACCCCAGGTGCTACTCATCAAAATGGGGTGCAGTCAAAGCAGACAATCTTTACTAGCTAAGCTAAACCATTGTTTGGTTTTAGGAAGACTTCAGGAGACATTTTTCCATTAAGTTTTAAGGTTTATTCTCAGGGTGATAGTTTCAGTGGTTTATCCAGCCACCATGGCTCCAGAAAACCTGGATTCCATGGAAATCAGAAAACTTGTTCTGCTAACTTTTGGTTAGTAGCTGTAGCTCTTAAGCATTGCCCTATGAGGGCTCAGGCTCCTTTCTTCTCCACACTAGTTAGGCCTCTACATTCCATCTTCTCCTCACTTTCCTTCTTCTGTCGCTCCAGGCAATTAGAGAACAACTGCTGTGCCTTGAATGGCTGCTTTTAAGCTTTTAGGAATGCAGGTACTGTGGAATAGACTAGAAGGTGGAACAAAAGCACTAAACAGTTATTAGGCTTATTAACAGGGATGTCCCATGAACCTATAACCCTGAACCTCCAAAGCAAGCAATCAAATCCCCTGAGGTGTTTGGTTGTACAGAAGCACCCTCAGTGTGTACTTTGTTGTTGTAAATATATCTGTCACACAACTCCTGCCAATTCAGTTTTTTACAGGTGTACGACTTACTGACAGCAATTGTATCTGTCTGATGATGAATGGCAAGGATGTTGAGCGTCTTTTCGTGTGTTTGGTGGCTATTTGTCCTCTGGTGAACTGTCTATTCAAGTCCCTTGCTCATCTTCTGATTGGGTTGTCTTTTTGTTGTTAAGTTGCACTTTGCAGCAGTTTAAAAACAAAAAAACACCTGGAAAAAAAAACTGTATGAAGTTATCTTCCTGTAGATCAAAAAAGGGAAAGGGGCTGCTGTTGTCACTTTCAGAAATCTTGAAAGATACCCATATCCCTGGAGTGGAGAAAGTAAATGACGGTCCTGAGTTGGAATCTCTGTCTTCCATTGTTTTCTGCATGAAGTGGGTTAATAAAAGAATGTAGACCTTAAGTTCAATCCCAACCTTTTCTTACTTTCTATGTCTCAAGTCTGAGGATTTTAAAGAGGAGTCTTGGTTTGTAGTTTGATTGATGGTATCTCCCACCCCTAAAATTAATACAATAGAAACTAGTCTATTTAAATTTTACTCAAGTCAAGAGACCTGAACCAATACTATTCATTAGAAGGGAATCAAATGGTCAGCAAGAGTGGGAAAAGATGTTTAACCTCATTAATCATCAGAAAAGTCCTCAGGAGACCTCAGGAGGATGCAGGTTGCTTTTTGGAGTCACTTGGCCTCAGATTTCCCAAGAGTAGTAGATTCGTTGTACAGGACAGTGTCATCTGAATATTTCCAGAAGGGCTTGGGAATGACCAAATGGAGAAGCTTCAAGGAGAAGAGCCTAAGAACCCCTGAAAACTCTTCACACCATTGTGTGTGCATGTGCTTGTGTATTTTGGGGTGAAAGGTCCAGTTTTCACCCTGTAGACGGCTGTCTAGACCCGTGGAGTCTGTGAAATGCTTGGAAGCTTCTGGCCTAGAGATGAGGGTCTGAGGGTTGCGGATTCTCAGCGGATCACTCTTGCCTTCGGCCTGGGACACAGTGGAAGGTGTGGCGAGGGCTGCCAGCCCTTGTAAGCCAATTCAGAGGACCAGGCAGAGCGCCCTGGGCTCCAGAGCTTGTAAAACTGGCCAGAGGCACCCGACGCGCGCCCACACCAGAGAATGAGACTCCCCTTTTGCGCTCTGCTCTGCGCCGGGGCCCTTGGTGAGCGCACCGATGGGAACGAGGTTGGGGCTAGCCCTACAGGGTGTTCTCGGGAGGGGCCCGAGGGCCACTGGCGGGTCAGCCCCAGAGGGAACTGTGCAGCGACAAGGTGACCTGGAGGTCTAAAGTACCCCCCACCTCCAGGCTAGTGCCCTGCTGGCCCCAAAGTGCCTTCCCTAGGTGAAGGGACGCTCTGGTCCTCACAGAAACCTGGCAACCTGAGACAGGGGTCTGCAGACTGCCGGCAGCGGCCAAATCCGGCCTGACGCATCCAGCAGAGGGCGCTAACAATGTTTTGTTGTTGTTAGTTTGTTACATCTTTAAATGGTTGGAAGACAAAAAAGAACAGTATTTGGTGACACATGAAATTATACCAAATTTACCTTCCCCGTGAGAGATAGATGTGGCTGTGTCAGGTCCCACAGAGATTACAGCCCTGGAAACCCATCGGACACTTCTACTTTGTCCTATAGGGTGGCTATGAGTAGGAACTGACTCGGTGGTAGTTAGGTTCTTTTTTGTTTGTTCTGTTCTTTTGGTTAGACCTCACCGCTCTGAACTGCGTTCCTTGTTAGGTCCCTAGGAATCACCTTTAAAAACTAAACACTCAATGTGAACATGAAATGAAACAATGTATTCAGTGGCAGAACTCTAGGCTCAGATGGCTTAAGGGGTGAAAACCCTGCAAGGGAATACAGACTGATGTGTTGGGGTGGGGCGAGATGCTCCTCCAGGGGCTGAAGCCTACTGTTGTCGAGTTGGTTTCGACTCATAGTGACCCTACATACAATGGAATTATTCAGCCATAAAGAGAAATGAAATGCTGATAGTTACTAAGACAGAAGTGAACCTTGAAAACATATGGTAAATGAAATACATATATGTAGTGTCTGCACTATAAAACACATAATCTGTAAGCGCAGTCTATGAAATATCTAAAATAGGCCAATGTATAGAGACAGAAACTAGAATAACAGTTACCAGAGACACAGGGGAGGGAGAAAAAGGAGTTATTGCTTAATGTGTACAGTTTCTGTATGGGGTATGTCTTAGGCATCTTGTAGTGCTCTAACAGAAATATCATGAGTGAACTGTTTTAATAAAAAAGATTTATTCTTACACAGTCCAGTAAGCTAGAAGTCTAAATCCAGAGTGCTGGCTCTGAGGAAGGCACTTGCTCTCTGTCTGGAGGAAGGTCATTGGGTTGCATTAGTCTCTGATCTGGGAGCATCTTGGCACATGCACCTCATCTTTCAAGGATGCGCTCTGTTCCTGGTGCTTCTTTTTGGATGATATGAGGTTCCTAATTGTCTGCTCGCTTCCCTTCCGTTTTCTTTCTTGTAGGATAAAAAGATGAAAAGTGGTACAAGCTACACTCCAGGAAAACTCTCTTTACATTGGCTCTGGGAGGTGACTTTAGGAAAGGTGTTAGGGTCCTCCAAATCCTCTCTAACAGAATCCACTCTAACTGTATTAGGCAGAGAATACGATTTACAGCATAGTAAAGTCATAAAATGGAGGACCACCACAAAATATTGGGGGTCATGGCCCAGCTAAAGTGCTATATACATTTTTGGGGGTCATAGTTCAATCAGTGAGAGGGCATTAAAAAGATTTTGAAAATAGTAATGATGTGAATAAATGCTATTATGAATTGTATACTGAAAAGTGTTCAAATGGCAATTTTATATTTCACAACAATTTTTTAAAATACAGACAGTCCTCAAGTTGAGAACATGTAACTTAACGTGTACTTAAGAACCAACCCCATAAAGCCTGTTAGATTAAAAACTGGAGGTACATACAGTGGTTAGTAAAAGATATGAGTACTGATTTGCAATGTGCACAAAAACATTATTATTACTGTAGTATGTTAAGGTTGTTTTAGTTTATCTGGAGAATTAGTTTTAACTTTTTTTTATACATAGAAAAGTACAACACACAGTAAGAAAAACATTTGACTAATGGACGTTAAGTATGAACTCTATGTAACTGTTGAGACTTCCATGGAAATTCAGTCTAAAGACAGATTTAGGAACAGAACTCATTCTCAATGCAAGGATGGCCTGTAATTTGTTTTCTTTTTTGTTGTTGAAAATACACACAGCAGGCATACGCCAATTCAACCATCTCTACATGTACATTTAATAACACTGAGCACACATCCCTGACTTCCTTTTCCAAACTGTTCCTCCTCTATTAACACAAAATCACTACCCCCTACATTTCCTGTCTAATCTTTCAAGTAGCTGTTGTCCATTTTGATCCCATATAAATAGTTCTTAAAAGAGCACAATGCACAGGGAAACATTCCTTTGGGGGGATTTTTTTTATTGTCCTTTAGGTGAAAATTTACAGCACAAGTTAAATTTTCATTACACAATTATATACATATTGTTTTGTGGCATTGGGTGCAGTCTGCACAGTGTGTCAGCACACTCCTCCTTTCCACCCTGGGGTCACTGGGTCCATTTGACCAGTTCCTGTCTTTTCCTGCCGTCTTATCCTGCTTTTGGACAGGAGCTGCCCATTTCGTTCCACATATCTGACTGAACTAAAGCATTTTTCTCATGTGTATTATTTTTTGTTTTATAGTCCTCTGTAATCTTTTTCTGAAGGGTGCTCTTCAAGAATGGTTTCCGTTCTAGGTTAATGGAGCATCCGGGGTTTTTAGTTTGGGGGGTTTCCCAAGTCTCTGTCAGACCATTAAGTCTGTTCTTTTTTACATGTATTTGAATTCTGTTCTACACTTTTCTCCTGCTCTGTCTGAGACTCTGTTATGTTCCCTATCTTAGGCTGGTTTCTCCAGAGAAGAAACACCAGTAAAGTGAGTAAATACACACACAGAGAGAGAGAGATTTCTGTTGAGGAAATTACTTACAGAGGATGAAGCATCCCAAGTCCAGGGTCATGACAGAGCCCTCTGATTCATGTAGCTCTAGAGGCTGGCAAACCTAGGAGCTTCAGGTCAGACAGCAGATCTCTTGCTCACAGACTGTGAAGATCAATGAATCCCAAGACTGGCAGGCAAGACTGAAGGTAAGCTGCTAGCTCAAGTCCCAAGAACCAGAGATCAGAAGAACAGGTACCAGCTGCAGGACCAGTGAAGCAAAAACCCAAGTCTTTCCAGAATGTCCCCTTACATTTCATGCAGGCCACACACCTAAGGAATCTTCCTTTTGGTTCCATGCACTGTAAATGTGTAAGGCATTTCCTCAACATAAATCTGGCTCTCTCTCTACTTATAGCAAATCTCATCATAGGAGTTATCACATGTCAAATCTCAACAGGAAAGTGATCACAGCATTATATGACTGCCAAAACACAGAGCATGATGGCTCTGGTAAGTTGATGTGGTCTTAACCATCACAGCAGTCATTTGTGGTAGCCAGGCATCATCTAAGTTTTCTGGGCTAGGGCTGGTGCAGTCCTTGGTTCATTTGGTCCTTTTACCTACTGTCACTCACTGAATTGTGTCCACCGCCCCCCCCCCCCCACAAATGTGTGAACTTGGCTTGGCCGTGAGTCCCAGTATTGTATGCTTGTCTGCTATTCTGTCACCTGATGGGATTTTCCTATGTATTGTAAATCATATCTCTATGATGTCCATGAGCTGGAATTATCAATAGTTATGTTAATAAGGTATGACACATCTTACAAGATTAGTTTGTGTTTTAAGTCAATCGTTTTAGAGATGTAAAGGAAAGAAGCAAGCAGACAGACAGGGAGACCTCTTACCACCAAGAAAGTGGCGCCAGAGGTAGAGCTCATCTTTTGGAACCAGGGTCCCTGCACTGGGAACCTCCTAGACCAGGAGTTGTCTGACAACAAAGACCTTCTTCCACATCCACGGTGAGAGAAAGCTTGTAGCTGTAGCTGGCAGCTTTAGTTCTGACTTTTAGCTTCCCTACACTGTGAGAGAGTAAATTTATCCTTGTTAAAGCCATGCACTTGGTGTACTTCTGTTACAGCAGCAATAGATGCAACGCAAAAGCATTGCACCGCATCTCCCAAGGTTGGTGGCTCTGTAGGTCCTGGGACCCAAGGGACAAATATTTTCACCCATAAGCACAGTCGCAACACAGCGAATCTGGAGCTGACCTTGCTTCCTAGTACTTTTCAGCACCTCATGTTACAGAACAGGCAGAGGACATCACTCTCCTGGATGGGGTGACTGGTTCTGCCTGCCAAGGGAAACTGGAATGCTGCTACGTAATAGAAGTATGGAGGACTACGTTTAGATCCAATGTGACTCTTCTGTCCAATAACAATGGTCAGTAGGAGGTGAACTGGGAACCTAGTAAAGATAGGTCCTTAGCAGGAATGAAAGTTTGGCTCCTCTTGAACAAGTTTAATAGGAACCCTCGAGGCCCAGTGGTTAAAGCACTTAGCTGGTAATCAGAAGGTTGGACGACTGAACTCACCAGCTGCTTTGTGGGAGAAAGACGGGGCTGTCTGCCTCTGTGCAGATTACAGCCTTGGAAACTCCATGCGGCAGGTCTACTCTGTCTCCCAGGGTCACTGTCAGTTAAAAAGTACCCTGTGGCATACTGGTTAATTACATGAATGATATCCCAAAGCTCAGCAGTTTGAATCCACCATCTGCTCTGCCGAAATTCTATGTGGCAGTTCAACTCCATCCCACAATGAGTTGGAATCAACTTAAAGGCAGCAAATTCAGTTTTTTGGCGAGTTCTTTGGTGTCAGCAGAAATCAGCTCACTGGCAATGTGTTTATTTGCTTCTTGGTTGTTGTTGTTTGGCTAACTTTTTTTTTCCTTAAGTTCCCTACATGAGAAGATGCTCAGGGAGTAGGAGGGGAGCAGGGAATGGGGATTCTGTGGCGGCAGCCATGACTGCCAGAAAGGGGCTCACGATCCGTGACGAAGTATAGACTGCAGCATCTAAATTTCCTGGTAATTTGTCTCCCGCTGGGTTCTCCAGAGAAGCAAAACTAGTAAAGTGTATAAATCTATGTAGAGAGAGATGTGTATCAAGGAAACAGCACACCTGTAACCTCCTATAGGTTACAATGTCCCAAGTCCATGGTGAGAATGGAGAACTTTGCCGTTTCACGGAGGCACAGAAGCTGTCGAACCCAATCTCAGCAGGGCAGAGGGCAGGGCTCCCCCTTACAGGCCATGAAGGTCAGTGAACCCCAAGATGGACATGTAACTCAAGTCCCTAGAACCAGAGGTCAGACAAGAGGCAGCTGCCAGATCCAGAACAAGCCAACCAGCATGGCAAGGTGAGGACAAAGAAGTAGGCAACAGAAAGCAGAGAGATGGAGCCTGAAGGGGCAGTGAGCTACCACCGGCTCTGCCCCACCTGGAGCACTCAGCAGATTCCACCATGAGGGCCATCACAATATTAGGCAACTGCCAAAACTCTGAGAATCATGGCCCAGCCAAGCTGACCCACAATCTTCATTGTCACCTAATTGTTTCTCTCTTTTCCTATTTACCATGTATGAAGATAGGTCCTTAGCTGGTGGCTAATATTGAAATGTAGCTTCCAAGTCAGATGTGATCCCTCAGTTGACTTCATTCTGAGGTACTAGAAGAGCTGATAGTGCTTTGTACTTTCCAGTGTGTTTCTTTATTCAATTAGTCTATCCAAATGAAAGGAAATACCATACAGCCTGTGCTGGCTGCTTTCCCTTTGCCAATCCGGATCCACTCTCCATGTTGTCTACCTTGCTCTGTACCATGGAGGGTGGTTTCTCACGGTGGCAGCATTTGCCCTCATGCTTTCAAATGACTCAACCAACAAACAGGATGCAGCTGCAGGAATGTGAAGTGTAGAAGGAGAGAGGCAGGGCTTCCATTCTAACTCTTGCAATATAAACAAAACCACAATCACAAAAAAGAACCATACAATACTGGGAATCATGCCCGAGCCAAACTGCTACCCATATATTGGGGGCATATAACTCAACTCATAGCAGGGACTCAGTTTCCCCTTTAATAAAAGGGTTAGAGGTCTGTAAACTCCGCCACATCTGGGAAGTAATTGAAGGGCCTTAACTCTCTCTTCTGGTGATTTCAGTTAAACTGCTGTTCTTCTGACCTAGAATTTGTCTACTTGTACAGAAGTAAATATTTAGGAGATTTCTTACTTATTTCACTCCTAGATATGCTATGCTTAAGTCGCCTATGACACACGTCCATATTAGCCAGTCTTCTGATCACTGCTTCAACTTACTGTCCATTACAGTAATGGCACCAACCTTGTCTTTCCCAAATGAGGGCTCCCTCTTGGCCCCTACCACTGCAGGGTTAAATGCCCCGTGGTACATAGGGGTGTGTTTACTGTGTGCACTGTCTCCTGGGAGGAGGGAGCTCCCTAGCCCCAGACCTTGTCCTCCGAGGCTGGAGCAGAGTAGCCCTCATGGAGCATACAGCAAACAGCACACAGCCTTGGATTCCTGGCATTGTGTGAGGTTCCTCTATGTTAAAAACCCATCCTCCATGACGTTAATGAAGAAGGGTGGGCCCTCAGCTGTGTTGGTGGTGCAGGACTCAGTGGGTGACTATATTGTGCTTTGGGACAGCATCCCGGGGTCTACAGGAATGGGAAGCAAGTGGAGAGCTGGAAACCTCACATTACCAAGAAGCGCTGCCAGGACCTGGGCTCGCTGTGTGTCAGGAACTCCCAGTGCAGGGCAAGACTGACAAGAAGGACGTCTCTTCAGAGCCAGCAGAGGAAGCCTGCCCCTGGACCTGACACCCTGAATTGGACTGTTCACCTACTGGACTCTGACCAAATGAAATTTATCTTTGGAAAGCCATCCGTTTGTGGTATTTCTCTTAAAGCAGCACTAGGTGCCTAAGACAACTATCATACGTGCCGTCATCCAGAGACTCATCTTTCATCAATACCTCAACTATTGGTGATGATGATTTCCAAGTTGGAATTACCACCTCACGCCATGGATTAGCAGTGCTGTCTCTCCTACTGGAAGCAGAGTCATCAACATCTTTAAGACCAACCAGACTGGACAACCAATTTAGCATAGTCATCCTTCCTATTTTTCTCCTCTAGCAACACTCTATGGGACACTTCTAGTCTGGACTATACAGTTACTAGGAGTCGCCACTGACTTGATGGCACTCGGTTTGCTCTGGTTTTAGAAACACTCATGGTATGAAATGCCTTACGCTGGGTTTTCCAGAGAAGGAAAACCGGCAAAACCTAGTGATTCATATCAGGGAAATGACGCACAAGTTGCAGAGGCTGAAATGTCCCATGCCTCTGGGTCAGGAGAGACACTTTTCCTGATTCCCATAGCTGTATGGGCTGGTCAAGCCAAGATCAGCAGGCCGCAGTGGAGGATTGTTCATCATGGGCTGTGAAGACAGACAAATCTCAAGAATCGCAGGCAGGACTGTGTGTGATCTGCTAGCCCAAGTCCCCCAAACCAGAGGTTAGACGAACAGGAGGCAGCTGTAGGATCAGCAGCCCAGGTTCTCCTCCAACTGCAGCAGCAGATGGAGAGACAGATGCAGATCCTCGACCACCTCGAGCTCGGCATCCTGGAACTCCAGCCATGCTCAGCCCTGCTACCGCTCCAAAAACGCAGGTCAGCAGAGCAGCTGCTCTTCTCCCCTGTGCTGGAATCCTGCCATCAGGTGGATAGCCCACTGCAGCTGGAGAGTCTTAACCCGGGCTACCTGCAGAGCCAACAGCTGGGCTACTTGCTCACCTTGATCCTTTCCTTCCTGCCCCGACACCAAACACTAACGGCACACCTCCTCGCCCCTCAGCAGTTTCCCCACGCTCACCGGATGAGGAGTCTGCAGGACATCGGCGATTTTAGTCTGAGCAATGTCCCGAACACACTCCAGCACGACTTCCTGAGCCAAGGCCAGCGCTTGCAGCAACATGTGACCCCGTTCAACAACAGGTCATCTGTCAACAAGTCACGCACCCAACAGAGAGCCCACAGGAAGATCAGAATCTCTCCTCAGCCCTACGGCAAAACTGGCTCCTAGGCTTTCTGCTGAGTCTGATCGCATGCCTGGACTTAGCCCAGCCCTCCATGGAGTACCACCAGCAGCACGAGGGGTGTATTTCCAACAGGATCCCCTCACCATACCTGCTCCTGATCCTGCTTCGGCTCCTCATCCAGCAGTGGAGCCCTCTACACTGTTAAGTCCTCCGTCTCCATCCAGCTCCGCCTGGGGCAGCAGATGCTGAGCCAGACGCCACATCTCTTTGGCAGTGGGTTCTCGTTGACAGCCAGGGAACATTGGCCACAGACGCCCCCCTTTCGTCCTCATCTCAGTGAACAGTTTGGGGTTTTATGACAGTCTATGTCCAGCTGAATTTGTACTTCATAATATATTGGATAGCATATTCTAGTAGGGTAGCAGAGGGAATTCAACGGGAAATTATGGATGGGATGGAACAGCATGGGATGGGATAAGATGGGTGGGTGGCACTGGGGAAATGGGATGGCATGGCATGGAATCACTTGGCATGATGGGAGGACGTATGATGGAATGGAAAAGGATTGGAAGGGACAAGATAGCATATGGTAGAATATAAGATTACTCATTAAATAAAGTTTTGTTTTAATAGCCTCTTGTGTGTAAGATACTCGCTGTATGTACCTTCACAGTCCAATCGGGAGATGATCAATATCTTCTTTAGAACAGTTTCATTAGCACTGGGATGGGTCATGTTATGTGTCCACCTGATTAGGCGGTGATGGTTAGTGGTTTAGCAGATGTTATGCAATCATACTCCAGTTTTGTGATCTGATGTGAGGAGCCAATGAGTTGGAAGAGGAGTTTCTTTGGGGATGTGGACTACAAGTGGGCACAAATCCTGGGGTATACAGCCACTAATTTGACCAGTGGCTTTTTCTCTAGGTCTATTCCAAAGGACTACCAGTAGCAATTTGCCTTCAGATGGCAAGGCCAGCAACACACCATCATTACCTTATCCTACAGGTGTAACAACTCTCCAGCTCTATGTCCTCATTGAGTCCACAGGGATGATGATCACTTCTCCTTGCCCTAAGACTTCGCACTGGTCCCTTACTTGATGACATCATATTCACTGGACCTCACTGACTCTAGACTTTTCGGTAGGAAATCAGTGTGCCAGAGGGTGGAAGGAAACTCTAGTGACACTAAGCAAAATTCTGCCCTTGCTGAGGATTTCCTTTCACTACTGTCCCTCACGGCGATCCCCAAAGTTACTGGAGTTCTGGCACTCTCCTTGTTGAGTGGGCGCCTGTATACTGTGCAGAACAATCTCTAAACCAGATGAGAGCTTTCTCTTGAACAGTCAACTGATCATTAGAAATTATCCACGAGAACACAGATGAAGACTGGGAGATGTCCTCAGCCTACCCCATGAAAAGGACCAGGAAAGTCTGGCGAGGGGCCTGGGGAGAGAAGAAGAAGGCCTCCAAGCAGGGACACCATAGGCACTTCGGGGCCAGGATACCACCCTGAGACACCCAGCTCCCTGTCAGGAACTATCATTTCCAGGGTGCCTAGTCCCTTCCCAGAGGAATCAGCTACCACTCTTCCCAATTTCACCCACAGCCTTCCCTGACCTGACAAGCTAACAAGTGACTTCTCCCATGATGGCAGTATCAGACATGACATTTTATCCTGTTTTCACTTCACGTCATCTCACGTCTCTATCTGCATGTTGTTCCTATTTTGCGTTTAATCTCAGGCAGCAGGGATGGACTCTCCTTCCACAGCTTCTCCAGCCTCCCCCCAGACACAGTCACACTCAGCAGGTTCTCTGACTCTAAACCATGAGGCTAAGGCTATGACACACCTTCTTCTGCTACCTGCAGTGTCAGAGAACACATCACGTGAACCTGCATGTCAGGAGCTGTGTCCTGTCTCGCATGCATGATGTTCCACAGTGGAGGCCACTTCCCAAACGGAGTGGGTCTCCCCCAATGGACTGAGCCTACCCCTGTTGATGGCCCTGGCCTGATTCCTTCTGCTGCCCTTTCAGCAGGGCTTCAGGAATGTTCCATGTGTCCTCATCCACTGACTACACATGACAGACTCCCAGCATGGCCACACTGGAGGAAAGCATGTGTGCATTTCCAGGTAGGGTCCTGGAGCCAGACTCCTTCCACAAACAGCGGTTGCAGTCACGTGCCTCAGCAGTCTGGGCCATTGGCTGATTCCCTGCATCAAGCCTTTTCCAGGCCTTAGTGTCTTTTCCATTATGCCATTCTGCTGACAGGTGGCCCAGTGGAGCTACAAGGTGGCCTTGAGATGCTTATGTGCCCTGAGAAGCTGACTCTCCTCTGAGGTCTTTACTGCTGTTCAGATTCACTCTTCCTGAGTCATCCGCTCAAATCTAGAGTCTGATGGGTGTTCCTCTTCAACTCCAGAATCCCTAGGCTCTTGCGCTTTGCTGAATCTGGGTGCTCCACAGCTTCAGCTGCTCAGTACCCCCTTTAACAGAAAGAAAGGTTGTTATCTTGCTTCCCAGTCCGAGGGGACCTCATGGGTTTGTGTCTGCTCTGCGCACTGTCTCCAGATGGGAAGGTGTGAGCCTGTACCAGACCCTCCACTCCCAGTTAGGAGCAGAGCAGCCCTAACATGCCACACAGGGAGCACCAGAGTCTGAGTACTGGTTGTCTGTGGGCACTGACCTGGTGAGGTCGATCACATACTGGACATCATCAAACCTCTGTGTTATCAGCTCTGGAATCGCTGTTCTGTGAGGACTCACTGGTGTTCTGCTCTTCCTATAGGGTGATCCTATGATTACTGTATCCAGAAAAGGACTTCAGGTTCCTAATATTTTTGAAACACCCCACCTCCATTTCTGCTTTAAGGCTGAGTCCTGTTTTCTGCTGGAGGTGCTCATGTCTCACCTCCTGCCACATGTGACTGAGGGAGTGCCTGACTTGATTGATTGTCTCCAACTTTACAATTGGTTTCATGGGGCTGAATCCTTTATTCTGCTCCTCTGTGCCACCCTGTAGTGTCTGCACATCAGACCGGGATGTGGATAAGGCCCAGGTGATTGGAACCATCAAGGCAGCCTCAGTGCAGGAGCTGGTAGAGCAGCTGATGCCCACCTTCCTAAAGAGGGAATTATTCCTCATGAAATTCATCTTGGGAGACTACAGATTTTATGCCAGCAAACAGCACATCCCTTAGCAGCTGTTCCAAACAGGAGCACCTTGTCATCACAGCTCAGCGGGGATTCTGCCTCCTACTTGTTGTGAGGAATGTCAATTTCCTGAGAACCTCAGTTTGCTCCCCTGAGAAATTGGATGAAAAGCAACCCATCAGCTAGAATTCCTGGTCACCCAGAGTCCAGCAGTACAGTGAAGGCTTCTGGAGGGTCACAGAAACTCACATTAATTCTTCCTCTCCCCGATCGAGGAGCTCTCTGCCTCACCCCTCTCTGACCACATGCCTTATTTGTAAAGAGGATTAACATTCCACTTAGTGGGGACTTGTCCTTGGTGTACCCAGATCATGGATCCATGGAGGCTGCTTGAGGGGCTCCAGGACTCTCAGATACCTGGGAAGGGGCAGGGTGGGCTCATTCACTCACCAATTATCCATGCAGCTGCTATTCTTACGTACACCATATCCTATCAAGGAAATGAGTCACAAGTTTTAGAGGCTGAAATGTCCCATGCCTCTGGGATAGGAGAGACACTTTTCCTGATTCGCATAGCTGTAAGGGCTGGTCAAGCGACGACCAGCAGGCCAGAGGGCAGGACTGTTGCTCCTGGGCTGTGAAGACAGACAAATTCCAAGAATTGCAGGCAGGACTGTGTGATCTGCTAGCCCAAGTCCCCAAAATCAGAGGTTAGACGAACAGGAGGCAGCTGTAGGATCTAAAATGAACAGAAGGCCCTGAGCTCTTCCTCAAAGTCCGCCCACACTCAGTGCAGGCCGCGTGCCCAAAGAAACTGCCCTTCAACTGACTGGCTACTTAAAGCAGATATTCTCATGGGTCTCTCATCCTGGGTCAACTCTCAACAGGGAAGGGATCCCAATGTACAATTTTTAAAATACTGAGTCATGGCCCAGCTGACACGTGGTCTTAACTATCACAGACCTGGATCACCTTTCCCTCCACAAGATGTCACACCGGGTCGATTCCACTGACATTGTGCTGACTGAATTGAGGTGAGAATGATTAATGATTTTGGAATTCACAGTAAGACGCCTGCATGTTCCACAAGCAACCTCACCAACTGCCACTGAATCATAGCACCCATAGGACAGAGCAGAGCTGCCCCATAGTTTCCAAGAAACACCTGGGCGATTTCAACTGTTGACATTTCCTCAGCAGATGCACTGTGTATCTACTGTGTGGCCAAGGTTTCCATTTGCATGTTTAGAGGGCAGGAAGTTATTTGAACATTATATCTATTGTATACATATGTCTATACATTATTTACATATATCAACATAATTTTAAATTATTTTAACATCATTCAGGTGTCCTTGATTTCAGTGACCAAGGGCTGTCCCCCGGCCTGGCCGAGGTTCCATGGATGGTTGTGATGGAGTCAACCGTGTCCAGTTATGGAGATGGCGTGCGGAGAGGGGAATCGCCTGAAAGGGACTATTTATAGGAGGTCAGGCCCGGGGTAGAGGATGCATTCAGGTCGGAGGACACAGGCGCTGATTCCAATGCCTTGAAGACAGAGCATATAGATTCTAGAACCCTGGTAACCAGGCAGCCGCATTTAAAACCTAACCTTTACCCAACTCACTTGAGTGGAGACACTCAGCTCCAAACATGTCGACTTGTTGCCTCCCGTTTTCCGCCGTATCGGAGCCCCGGAATTCAACGGGCTCACGAAGGCGACGCTGTGGTCTCCTCTCCCGACTACGGAAGTTATGGCGATTTCTAAGACAGACCCCAGAGGTAACACTGGGTGTGCCAGGCCTGCCACGCCAGGCCAGCCCACCCCGGGCAATCCCATACCCTCCCCAAAGTCAGAGCAGCCCTCAAGCTATACCTGCCCTTCTCCTTGTGAGCTCCATGGGAATGAGGACAGGGAGAAATGAGCAGAAACGTGATGAAGCAGAAAGTGGTAAGGTTCGTTTGGGAGAGGTGGGTGCGATCTGAGAAGGAGAATCAGGAGGTGTCGGGAGCAGTGATGAGGCCCATGAAAGTGGTAGAGGTGATTCAAGATGAGCGCTGGTTGACTCCACCCTCAGGGCCGCTCACCATCACTGGGCTTGTGGAGCTGGGTCTGAGCCGGAATGGGGTGCTAGCTAGGCCTAGACCATCGGCCAGGATGTCATGGAGACCGGGGCTAGGGTGGCCAAGGTAGAGAGACTCACTTCACATCCCTGCTCTCCAACCACACTGAACACATGGAATTCTGGCACCTTAGTCTACCCAGAGGTCCCATCTCAGACCAGACTTTTAGGGAGGGACTGCTGGGCTCCCACGCTGTCTCAGCGCAGTCACTGGGTGTTCTCTTGGTCTCCAGCTCCCCCTCAGTGAGGCAGTCAATAGGCAGTCCCAGCTGCTGGAATTGCCTGTGCCTCTGCTCACTCTGGGCCACCTTGGCTTCTTCAAAATCCTTCTAAAGCACTCACAGTGACATTGTGTCTGTGCTCTTGGTGGATCCTTGATAGCAGTGCCCCCAGGCTGACCCCCCCCGCCCCCCAGAACATGGCATAAAGGAAAACTGGAAGCTCCCCTGAGACTGAGGGGCCATAGGGACCTACAGGAGCAGAGGGAAGGATTTGCCTCCAAGGAGCCCTTGAAGCATCCCTGGCTGCTGTTGGCACTGTCTCTACAGAACCCCTCACGGGAGGAGGAGAATGGCCGGGTCTATCCTAAGACAAGGACCACAAAATGCAGGCACAGCCTCTGTGTAAGTGTGCGGGGAGGGGAACGGGACCATTACCCAGGGACTCCAGATGGCCAAAGGGGTCCTGCTGCTGAGATACCACCCTGCAGACTCCCAGATCCTTCCCAGGGCACCCAGTCCACTTCCCGAGGAATCAGCATGGGTGCGAGTGGTAACAGCTCTGCCCTCACCCCTCCGAGTGGTTCACGGGGCTGCCTCTGGTGTGACCCTCATCCTCTGTGCCTCCCCAGTGTTTCCGCGGCTCACGCCAGGAGCAGGATTACGAATGGGTTACTGAAACCAACAAGGAAGCCTGGCTGGAGGAGCTGGTGGAGCGCCTGGTGCCCGCCTTCCAAAACGGTGACTTCTCCTTCATCAGATTCTTCCTTGGACATTACAGATCCTATGCCACCAGCCAGCAGCTCCTAGAGCAGCTGTTCCAAACGTGAGTGCCCCGCTGTCCCCAGCCCAGTGGGGACTCTGTCCTCTCCCAGTTGGGAGGAATGCCACTTCACCACTGAGAGAGCCTCAGTTGCTCCCGTGAGATGTCAGGTAGTAAAGGACCACACAGTGACAATTCCTGTGGACAATGGTCAAGCTCCATGGTGAGGGCTGCTGGAGGGACTGGACTGGGAGGTTCACGTAGAATCTTCTCCACTCTCCCATTGAGAAACTCTCTGCCTCACCCCTCACCGACTGCACGCCCTCATGTAAAGGGTGTTTCAGATTCCATTCAGTGGGGCCTTGTCCTTGGCATAGCCAGAACAGGGGGGCTTGAGTGCTGGTAGAGGGGATCCAGGACTCTGAACATCTGGGAAGGTGCTGGTTGGGCTCACTTACTCACCAGGTGTCCAGGAAGCCCCTACTCTTATAGATGCAGTTCCAGGCACTCAGCATCTTTCAGAAGCTAAAGCTGTTAGGAAGCCCTGCCCTCTGGGGCCTCTATTCTAGTCAGGCGTCAGACAGCAACACTAGACATCCTGAGCAGGGAGTGCCCACAGTGCACTAGGTGTGATACCTTCATGCCACCTCTAGGTATGGATTCCACCACTCCGATTCTTCTGGGAACCGTGAATCAGAACAGCGGAAAGTGTGAGTGGACTTGGGGTGAAGAAGAAGGAGCTACTGTCCCTACTGGTGGGTGGAGGTAGTAGGAGGACCTGGATCTGGATTAGGCCCTACACATCTAGATTGTACTAGAGAAGTGTGCTTAGGTGCGCCCGCCTTAGGAGGTAAGCTGTCAGACAGCAGATCGGCGGAACCTGCCATCCTGGGGAGCAGAGAGGAGGCTGGGGCATGGATAGATTCCTGAGAGAACTCATCACCCTCATTCCCCTTATACCACCGCATGCCACCTTACCTCTATAGGGTCCCAAACACGAAGCATTGGGCTTCAGGGGCAGACCTGCTCCCAAACCCTGGGGACTCAGCTGCATGTGGGGTCCTGTCCCAGGGGGAACTCTGTGCAAGAGGAAGGGACCTTCTCACTTGTGCAGAGAAACAGGCAGCATGCTGCTGCACATGCTCCAGGGGAGAGGCCTGAGAGTCTGGACATCTGGGGTAGGGGATACACTCTGTGTGTCTCTCAGCATCAGATACTCATGAAGCTCTAAAGTGTGTCGGCCCGCCAGGTGAACAGGCAGTCACAAGCCCCTGTGTTATTCCCCACTGCGGAGAGTATCAGTGGACAGAAAGGCTACCGAGGAAAGAGAGTTGGTCAGACTATTAATGGGGAGCTCCTTGGACCAAAGCTCTGTGCTAGACCTGTGCTCAGTGACCAGGCCTGTCATCCCCATGACAGCCAGAGGGTGTCCAAGATGGGCACATGTGGGCACCTGGACCTTGCAGGGCTGCCCAGCAAAGGCAGTGAGAGAAGAATAGCCAGACCCCTGACGCTGCTATTCTCCACCCATCCCCAGGGCGATTGCATTTATCCTGGGCACGTGGCTCCAGGACCACCCGCAGGACTTCGATCAGCCCCCGACATTCTCCTGTCTCAAGCTCGTGCAGCAGTATCTGCAGCTGAACATGCCAGGTTCATTTGAGGAGCACTGTCCTCGATTTCTTTGGACTGAACTGCACCACACGGAGCTCGCTGAGGCCGAGCCAGAGGGTGAGAAGGACCGGGTATCCCTGCAAGGGAGCTTGTGCTGGGGACAAGGGAAGACCCTAGAGACTGGGCTGGAGCCACGGCTCCAAGTAAGCTCAGCGTGGCTGCTGGTGCTCTGCAGTTGGGGCACATTTCCTGGGCTGGTCATCTTGGCAATGTGCTTTTCTTGAGGGTGGTGGGATGTCTTGCATCCTTTGAAAGGCAGGAGGAAAGGCAATCACCTGGGTGAACATTTCTCCTCCTTCAGCTGCAGAGGCGGGCCCAGCGTCACTTGGAAAAGTCGCTCAAGATCAGTCTTTGCCCCAAGAAACAACACCCAAACTATCTCCTAGGGAATATACTGCTGCCAAGGCAGTACTGGAGTGCCACGGCACACCACCTACCACACTGACGGCCCCACAACCAGCACCGGAGGCAGAGCCGCGTGGAGGGTCAGAATGTGATCCCGGGCCGCCTATGGAACTGACCCCTAGAACACCAGCTGATGTGGACAATCTTCCTCGTCTACTGCTGCAGCCCCGAGCAGCCCAGGTTCTCCTCCAGCTGCAGCAGCAGATGGAGAGACAGATGGAGATCCTCGATCACCTCCAGCTCCGCATCCTGGAGACCCAGCCGCACTCAGCCTTGGTCCCGCTCCAAAAACGCTGCTCACCAGAGAACCTGCTCTTCTCCCCTGTGCTGGAATCCTGCCAGCAGGTGGAGAGCCCACTGCAGGTCGAGAATCTTAGCCGAGGTTACCTGCAGCGCCAACAGTTGGGCTACCTGCTCACCTTGATCCTCTTCGTCCTGCGCCGACACCAAACACTAACGGAGCACCTCCTCGCCCCTCAGCAGCTTCGCCACGCTCACCAGATGAGGACCCCGCATGACAACTGCGATTTTAGTGTGAGCAACGTCCCGGGCACACTTCAGCACCACTTCCTGAGCCAGGGCCAGCGCTTGCAGCAACATCTGAGCCACGTTCAACAACAGGTCACCCGTCACCAAGTCACGCACCCAACAGAGAGCCCACCGGAGGATCAGAATCTCTCCTCGGCCCGACGGCAAAACTGGCTCCTAGGCTGTCTGCTGAGTCTCATCGCACGCTTGGACTTAGCCCTGCCCTCCGTGGAGTACCACCAGCAGCACGAGGGGTGTGTTTCCAACAGGATCCCCTCACCATACTTGCTCCTGATCCTGCTTCGGCTTGTCATCCAGCAGTGGAGCCCTGTACACTAAGTCCTCCATCTCCATCCAGCTCTGCCTGGGGCAGCAGATGCTGAGCCAGACACCACATCTCTTTGGCATTGGCTCCACGTTCACAGCCAGAGAACGTCAGCCACAGATGCCCACTGTTTGTTCTCACCTCAGTGGACAGTTTGGGGTTTTATCATAGTATATGTCTAGGTCAATTTATATTTTATAGTTTACAACATATTAGATAGCATATTACAGTAGGATAGCAGAGGGAATGGAATGGGAAATCGTGGATGGGATGGGAGAGCATGGGATGGGTTGGGTTGGGTGGGATTGGGGAATTGGGATGGCATGGGGTGGATTGGCATGACATGGAATTGATTGGCATGGTGTGAGGAAAAGTGAAGGGATGAAAAAGGATGGGAATGGACAAGATACCATATGGTAGAATATGAGATTTCTCACTAAATAAAGTTTTGTTTTAATAGCTTCGTGTGTAAGATATTGGCTCTATTTACCTTCAAAATCCTATCTAGCTGTCATCAATTTCTTTAGAACAGTTTTATCAGCACTGGGATAGTTCATGTTATGTGTCAACCTGATTAGGCTGTTCTGGTCAGTGGTATAGCAGACGTTATGCAATCATACTCCCTTTTTGTGATCTGATGTGAGGAGCCAAGGAGTTGGAAGAGGAGTTTCTTTGGGGATGTGGACTACAAATGAGTTTACAGCCATTACTTTGACCAGTGGCTTTTTCTCTAGGTCTATTCCAAAGGACTACCAGCAGCAGTTTGCCTTCAGATGGCAAGGCCAGCAACACACCATCATTATCTCAACCCAGAGGTATAACAACTCTCCAACTCTATGTCCTCATTGAGTCCACAAGGGCCATGATCACCTTTCCCTTCCATAAGACTTCACACTTTGCCCTCACCTTGATGATCATGCTGACTCGACCTGACTGACTCTAGACTTTTCCGTAGGAAATCAGTGTGCCAGAGGGTGAAACGAAACCCTAGTGACACTAAGCAAAATTCTGCCCTTGCTGAGGATTTCCTTTCACCACTGTCCCGCACGACGATACCCAAAGTTACTGGAGTTCTGGCACTCTCCTTGTTCAGTGGGCACCTGTATACCGTGCAGAACCATCTATAAATGAGATGAGAGCTTTCTCTTGAACAGTCAACTGCTCATTAGAAATTATCCAGGAGAACACAGATCAAGATTGGGGGATATCTTCAGTCTACCCCAAGAGAAGAACCATAAAAGTCTGGCTAGGGCCTGGGGAGAGGAGAAGAGGGCCTCCATGCAGGGACACCGGAGGCACCGCTGGCCATCATACCACCGTGAGACACCGAGCTCCCTCTCAGGACTTCTCATTTCAAGGGCACCCAGTCCCTTCCCAAAGGAATTAGCTACCACTCTTCTAATTTCTCCCACAGCCTTCCCTGACCTGAGAAGTTGCCTAGTTACTTCTCCCACAATGGGAGCAGTGTCAGACATGACATTTTATCCTGTTTTCCCTTCACATCATCCCGTGTGCCTCCTTGCATGTTGCTCCTGTTTCGTGTTTAATCTCTAGCCCCGGGGCTCCGGCAGCAGGGATGCAGCCTCCTTCCACAGCTTCTCCAGTCTCCCACACACACAGTCACACTCAGCAGGTTCTCTGACCCTAAACCTTGAGGCTAAGGCTGTGACACCCCATCTTCTGCTACCTGCAGTCTCAGGGAACACATCACGTGAACCTGCGTGTCAGGAGCTGTGTCCTGTCTCACCTGCATGATGTTCCAGAACGGTGGCCACTTCCCCAACTGACTGGGTCTCCCCAAATGAATTGAGTGTCTCCTTGTTGATGGCTCTGGACTGATTCCTTCTGCTGCAGGGCTGCAGGAACCTTTCGTGTGTCCTGATCCACTGACTACCCACGACAGACTCCCATCATGGGCACACTGGGGGAAAGGATGTGTGAATTTCCACGGAGGGTCCTGAAGCCAGACTCCTTCCCAAAACAGCGGTTACAGTCAGATGCCTCAGCATCTGGGTCATTGACTGACTCCCTGCATCAAGCTTGTTCCAGGCATTAGTGTTCTTTTCCATGATGCCATTCTGCTGACAGGTTGCCCAGTGGAGCTACAGGGTGGCCTTGAGGTGCTTATGTGCCCTGAGGTCTCCTCTGAGACCCTTACTGCTATTCAGATTCAATCTTCCTGAGTCATCTGTTCAAATCTAGAGTCAGGTGAGTGTTCCCTCTTCCACTCCAGGATCCTTAGGCTCTTGCACTTAGCTGAATCTTGGTGCTCCACAGCTTCAGGTACACAATACACCTTTTAATGAACAGAAAGAAAGGTTGCTATCCTGCTTCCCAATCAGAGGGAACCTCATGAGTTTGTGTATGCTCTGCTCACTGTCTCCACATGGGAAGGTTTGAGCCTCCACCAGACCCTCCACTCCCAGTTAGGAGAAGAGCAGCTCTCACGTGCCACACAGGGACCGTCAGAGTCTCAGTACTGGATGTCTGTGGGCACTGACCTGGTGAGGTCGATTACATGCTGGACATCATCAAACCTCTGTGTTATCAGCTCTGGAATGGCTGTTCTGTGTGGACTCACTGGCGTTGTGCTCTTCCTACAGGGTGATCCCGTGACTACTGAGGTCACAAAATGACTTCACGTTCCCAATATTTTTGAAACACCTCCACCTCCATTTCTGCTTTAAGGCTGAGTCCTGTTTTCTGCTGGAGGCGCTCGTGTCTCACCTCCTGCCACAAGACACTTACTGAGCGAGTGTCTGATCTGACCTATTCTCCCCAACTTGACAGTTAGCTTCATGGGGCTGAATCTGGTTTTTCCTTCTCTGGGTCACTCTAAAGTGTCTGCACATCAGACCAGGACTTGTATAAGGCCCAGGTAAGTAAAACCATCAAGGCAGCCTCAGTGCAGGAGATGGCAGAGCAACTGGTACCCACTTTCCTAAAGAGGGAATTATTCCTCATCAAATTCTTCTTGGGAGACTACGGATCCTATGCCAAAACACAGCACATCCTAGTGCAGCTGTTTCAAATGTGAGCACCTCACCAACTTCGGAGCTGTGGGAAGTCTGACCCCCATCAGTGGTGAGGAAAGTCACTCCCCCTGAGAACCTCAGTGTGCTCCACTGAGAAGTTGTGTGAAAAAGCACCCATCAGCTAGAATTCCTGTGGACCCAGAGTCTAGCTCTGTGGTGAAGGCTTCTGGAGGGGCACAGATGCTCATAGCAATTCTGTTCCTCTCCCCCATCAAGAAGCTCTCTGCCTCAACCCTCACTGATCAAATGCCCATTTTGAATGGGGGTTGAGATTCCACTTACTGCAGCCTTGTCCTTGGCATACCCAGATCAGGGATCCCTGGAGGCTGGTTGAGGGGCCCCAGGACTCTCAGACCCCTGGGAACGGGCTGGTTGGGCTCATTCATTCACCAATTATCCATGAAGGCCTACTCATACGGACAGTGTTCTTGGCACTCAGCACCATTCAGTGGACAAAGCTGATAGGAAGCCCTGCCCTCCTGAACCTCCGTTCTCGTTAGGAGTCGGACAAGAACACCAGCCACCTTTAGCAGGTGGTGTTCACAATCCATTAGTTGTGACACCCCCATGCCACCTCTAGGAATCGATGTAACCACTCTCATTTAGTCAGGGACAGTGAAACTCAGTACTAGCTGAAAGGGTGAGTGAACTTTGCGTCAAGAAGGAGGGGCCGCTGTCTCTAGAGAAAGAGTTTGTAGGAGGGTCTGAGTGAGGAATGGGGATGCCGGACCTGGGCTCAGCAATCTAGATTCCACTAGAGGTCTCGGTCGGGGTGGTTCGCCGAAGGTAATCAATAACAGAAAGGTGGGGGTAGAACCTGGGCACCTTGGGGAGAGAAGAGGAAACTGGGTGCTCAGAGAGGCACCTGAGAGAATCCATCCTCCTACAATCCCCTCGCATCACTGCTTGATCCCTCCTCTATTTAAGCCCCAAACAAGAAGTGCAGGGGTGGCGGGATGAACGTCTCTGAAATTCTGGGTGCTCAGCTGAATGTAGGACCGCAGTCCAAAGGCAGAGCCCTGTCCCTGGGAGAAGAGACTCTCACAGCTGTGCACAGCACCAGGCTTCACTGGTGCACACCCTCCAGGTGAGAGGTCTGAGGGCCCGTGAATCTGGGGCAGGGGATGGCTCTGTGTGTCCCTCAGCATCAGAAAACTGCAGGGCACTACAGTGTACCAGGCTGTCAGGTTCATGTGTATGCACACTGCTCTGTGTCTGTGGAGGGTTTGTGTCCACTGGGGACTGGACCAAGGGACATCAGGCTCCTGAAGAGGGGCATTTGTTTAGATCATTGATGGTGGGCTCCCTGGGATCAAGGCTCTATGCTAGCCCTTTGCTCAGTGACCAGGCCGGCCACTGTCGGGACAGCCTGAGCCATCTGGCCTTTTGCAGGGGTACCCTAAAAGGTCACAGTGGGAGGAATAGCCAGACCTCTAATTCTGCTTTTCCCCACCAACCCCTACAGTCAACCCTTCTCTCCTGAGCACATGGCTGAAGGACTGCTTGGATGACTTCGATGATACCCTGAACTTCTGCCTGAAGTTCACGGTCGACTGCCTGCAGGTAAACATGCCAGGTGCCCTTCTGGAGCACTGTGCATTACTTCTCTTGTTTCAGGAGGATCCAACAGAGGTAACTCAGGCCAAGGCAGAGTTAGATGAGGGCTGGGCGTCCTTGCATGTGAGCCTGTGAGAGGGACATGAGAAGAATGTCAGACTGGGGTCCAGCCACATCTCAGAGTGACCTCAGGTCCTCTGCTGGTGGATCACAGTCTGGGAAGAATTCCTAGGATGGAAATCTTGGAACTGGGCTTCTCTTGATGGCACTGGGATGTTTGGCATCACTGGGAAGCATGATGAAAGGCTGTCATATTGGTGAACATTTTCTCCTCTTGCAGCTCGAGAGCCAGGCACAGAACAAGTTGTAAAACAATACCCAGGTATCTGTCCCAAGAACTGACACCTGGACTATCTCCTGGGGTACAATTCATGCTCTCGTATCAGCACCTGAACTCCATAGGGCACCACCCCCTATGAGATCGATAGCTCTTACACCAGCATCAGGTGAAGAGCCCGCTGAAGGACCGGCTTCCCTTCCAGGGTCAACTCGAGACCTGGCTCCCAGAACACTGAGGGGTGTTGACCCACCTCCTGCTGCAACACGGGAGCTCAAGAGAATACCAGCTGCTCCTTAATCAACTCCAATGCTGGCATCAAACGACAAGCTGGCTGAAGGGCTGGGCTATTAGGATGGATGACTTTGAGAACCAGCTTCTGGCCTATCTACTGATGGTGATCCTTTCTGAACCTCTCTGAAGGACAGTGATGAGGGAATTTTCTCCCAGTGGTAGAACTTCAATCAGTGCATGGGGATTGTCACTTTCCTAGGAAGGAGAAATGACCAGGTGTACAAATGCACCCAGATTCATGCGCTGTGGACAACGGTTGGGCTGAAGAAAGTCTTAGAAGAAACATGATTAAATTGGGAGCCCAGGAGGTATGCGTGGCATGGGATAGACCTCCCTGAATGAGCCAAAGAAGAGAAGGCATTTGGAGCTCATGTGAATGGTCTGTCTTACACTGCTGGTTTCTCTAAAGAAGCAAAACTAGACAAGCATTGTCTCAATCATGTAGTGCTGTCATAAGAGAGATACTACAAGCGAGTGGCTTTAAAGACGCATTTGATTTGTCCCAGACCAAGAGACTAGAAATGCAAATGGAGGATGTTGGCACAAGGGGAAGACTTTCCCTGCTGTTTCTGAAGGCAGATCCTCATCATCCCTCCTCCCTTGGACTCGAAGCTTCAGAAGCCCAGAGAACACAACTCGTTCTAAAAGAGGCACCCAGCTCCTCCCCCCCCCCCACTGCTTCTTTCTGAAGGTAAGAGGTCCCCAAATCTCTCTGCTAGCTCCTTTCCTTTGCATTTCAAGAGAACGCCTCTGGGCACAACACAATCTTTCCAAGAGTCCTGCCCCACAACACAACTGCCACTCTTCCTCTACATTGACATCATTCAGGCAGGATTACATCATTTAGGAACTTCTCACAGTGCCAGAAATCATGGACTAGGCAAAGGGCTACACATAGTTCTCGAGGGACATAAGACTCATCAATCCATTACAAGAGTATGAACATGGATACTGAGAAATGTATAGGAAGGAAACAACACAGAGGGCCGAAGAGACTGGATCATCCCAGGTGAGGAAGGCAGCTTCTAGTAATTTACACAGCTATAGATGCTGCTAAAACCAAGATTGCCATTCCTAGCCAAGTGCCGTTGATTCAGAAGCAGGCTGGAAAGAAGGCTCTTGCTCACAGGCTGTGAGGACTGATCAGGCCTCACATAGGCAGGCAAGACGGTAGGTAAGCTGCTAGCTCCAATCCCCAAAAGCGGAGGTCAAATGAACAGGAGCCAGCTGCAGGATCCAGAGGGAGCAAAAGAACCTGGGCCCTGCGTCAACATCTACTGACACTCAGTGCGGGACACATGCCCCAGGAAACAAACAGCCCAAATAAAAAATGAGATGGGAGATGTTGCAACAGACCGAACGGAAATCAAATGTACCGTAACAGAATACTATGAAAGACTGTATTTTAACATCTGAAAATGTAGACAAAGTGGGCCAACCTCTAGAGTCATATCAGCTACCCAAATTATCACAAGCAGAAACAGAACAACTTAACAAGCCCATCACCAAAGAAGAGACTGCAAAAGTGATAATAAAACTATCAACCAAAAAAAATCTGGTCCAGATGGCTTCACCGGAGATTTCTACCAAACTTTTCACAGAAGTTACTTCCAATACTACTGAGGCTATTTCACTGCATAGAAAAGTAAAGACTACTCCCAGTTCATTCTATGAAGCCAGCATAACCCTGATACCAACCCAGGTATCAGGATATCTGGTATCAGGATATCACTGATGAACCTAGATGTGAAAATCTTCAACAAAATCCCAGCCCATACAATTCAACTAAGTTCATCATGGACAACTGGGGTTATTACCAGGGATGCAAGGCTAGTTCAGAATCCTGGAAGCCATCAATGTGATCAACCACAGAAATAGCACAAAGGATAGTAATCACTTGATTGTCAACTGATGCAGAAAAGGCATCTGACAATGTCCAACATCCATTCATGCTAAAAACTCTCAGCAAGATAAGAAGAGGGGAAATTGATCAACACAGTACATGACATCTACGCAAAGCCAACCACCTACATCACCCTAAAAGGAGAGAGCCTCAAAGAACTCCTTTAGAGAATGGGAACTAGAAATGGATGCCCACTATCACCACTTTTATTCAACATTATAGGAGAGGTTCTAGCCAGAGCAATCAGACCACCCAAAGAAAAAAGGCCATCTGCATTGGCAAGGAAGAAGGAAAAATCTCCCTGTGTGCAGATGACATTACTGTATATGCAGAGAACACTGAAGAATGCATAATTAAACCACTAGAACTAATAGGAAAGTTCAGGAAAATAAAAAGAAGATAAAATAAAGATAAGTAAAATGGTAGGATTCCTTTAGACGAACAAAGAGATCACCAAATCAATACCACTGAGTATAGCTCTCAAGAAGGTAAAATACTTAGGAGTAAATCAGAGAAATAAGAGACCTATACAGAGACAATTACAAGACTTTACTGCAAGAAATCTAAAGCAAGTTATAAAACTGGAAGAACCTACCCTGCTGATGGGTAGGAAGATTCAACATTGTGAAAACATCTATTTTATGGAAAGCAACCTACACAGTCCATTCAATCCCAATACAAATTCCAGTGACTTTTTGTTATGATTAAAAGTGACACAGACTTCAAGTTTGCATGCCCGCTGATCTGTAGCTCTCTCTGTTCTCCTTGCCCGGTGACAGCACACTCCTTTCCATTCCATACATGTTATATCCTCTTAACGATCTCCTCTGCCCTCCTCTCCACCCTCTCCACTCCCTACTAGTAAGATGCCAGCAGGACAACATCCTACAGATGCACAGAACAGTAAAATGTACACATGATACAGTCATTCTGTGTCCCTGAGTTCAATCCGTAACTATCTGAAGAGTTAACCTCACCAATGATCTATGATCAGGAGCAGCATCAGATCTAGGGGCCATGCTCCCAGGGCAACTCGAGGCCTTCAGACCATCAGCTGCGGTCTTTTAGTGGAGTTCTTAAGGTGGACAGCTTTTTTGTCTCGTGTTGGCAATAGAACTCCACACTATGAGCCCCATCACAGTTGTCACAGCTTGTGGCTGGGCACCATCTGGTTCTTCTGGTCACACGTTGATATAGTCACCCATTCACATGAGGCTTTCTGTCTTCTGAGCTCTTTTTCCCTCATGCCGTTGCTGTCCTTGGTGATCATCTGTTTCAGCCGACTTGGGACCATGTGGTGTACCTCACATGGCAGCTTTCTGGCTTTAAGACCCCAGACACGACGCACCAATAAGGGGTGGAGAAGATTCTCTTAGCAATAGGATAGTTATGCCAATTGGCCTTGATGTCCCCTGAGGGCATGGCCCCCAGATTTGAAGTGAGTCTTTTAAAAATGCAGGTCTGATCATGTGACATGCTGGTTAAAAGCCATCAGAGGGCTTCCCATCACATAGAGAAGAAAACTTACGTCCCTCACCAAGACTTACACAATGCTTCACGGTCTAGCCCGGGAGTCAGCAGACTTCTCTATGACAAGCCAGACAGTAAACAACTTAGGCTGGTGCACCACATGTCTCTGTCATGACTACTAAACTCCCCTGCTGTAGTACAAAAGCAACAATAGACACTATTCAAACACAGTGAACAAGAATGAGACAGGGTTCTAATAAACTTTCTTTACAAAACCAGGCTGTGTCACAGACTTAGTCCAGAGGCCAGTTCATCCATCTCTGATTTTGATCCTTCCTATCCTTCCAACTCAACCTCCCACCACTGTCTCCATCACTACGGTCCAATCACAGTGTCAGGGCTTGACAGCCTCCCAAGACAGCTGCCACCAATTCTTTCCTTCCCTACACACTCATGCCATGTCCCTGGAATACGAGGGCTCAGTGACTCCATTAGCTAACAGAATACAGTAGAACTCATTGCCTAGGACTTTTGAGCTGAGGCATTAAGAGGACTGGCAGCTTCAGCTTCCTCTTTTGGACTCCAGCCATCACACAGGGAGAAATACATGTCAGACAGAGAGGAGTTCTGGGCACTAGCTCTAGAGAAGTCTCCTGCTGACAGCTTCACCAGCCGCCGTGTGAGTGAGCCATCTCGGACGCGCCAGTCCAGTTCAGCTCCCCGATGACTGCGGCCCAGCTGTCATCATGTGGAACGGGGGAACCGCTTGCCAGAATTCAGTCATCCGCCCGAATGGTGAGAATTAACAAAATGGTTGTTGTTTAAAGTCATTAGGTTTCAGGTGCTTTGTTTCATAGCAGCAGACAGCTGAAACACTGACTTCTTTCTGTTTCTCAGCCCACCGACCTCAGTCAGCACCAGCTGCTCTCTGCCTGGAACAGGCTTCTCCTGACCTCTCTGTGGCTGCTCCATCTCATTGCCATGGTTCGGGAAGGCCTGTAGCACTTGAGTTTTCCTTTGAATAGCTTATCTTTCTTCTATGTCGGTAAACTTTCATTCTTCTTCCCTGCTCCTCTAGATTCCAGGGTCAACCTGTAATGAAGGCCATGCCAATCAGTAACTCTCCCCTCCTCCACCCCCACCCCCAGGTCAATAATCTGAATGTGACTAAAATTATTTCAATGAGAGTCAGTCTCAGGAATTACTGCTAAGGACAGGTGCTTGGCTGGGGTTGTTGTGCCTTTTGAACACAATCCTGGAGCTCTTGGTGGCCAATTATTCCCAAAAAGGGGTAGAGCTGTCTAGGAATGGAGTCAACACAGAAGGAAGAGGATCAGAGTAGGGGGAGCAGGAAAGGGGGGGAGAGAGAGAACTAGCTCTGCCAGAAGCTATTTTTTACTGAAGTTTTCAGTTACATGACTCAATATATGCCTTATCATACATCATCTCACTCTTCATTTGGGACATTGGTTCTGTGTTAAGTAACCATGGTCACACAGTGGTTAGATGCTTCGCTGCTAACCAGAAAGTCAGCAGCTCAAGCCCACCACTCTCTGCAGAATACAGATGTGGCAGCCTGCTTCTATAGAGATTACATCCTTGGAATCTCTAGAGGATAGTTCTTTCAGCCCCGTGACAGGGTCTCTCTGAGTTGGAATCAACTAGGCAGCAATGAATGCCTTAGTTTTGATCTTTAGAGGAGCAGATCACCAAGTCTTTCTCCTACAGAACCTCTGTCTGGGTTTGAACTGCCGAAGACAGAAGAAGCATCACTTGACACTCATTTGGATGGCTCTAAGGAGTCCTTGTAGTACTGTGGCTAAGACAACTGACTCCTCACTATAAAGTCTGCAGTTCAAAACCACCAGTGACTCTGCAGTAGAACGATGTGGCCGTCTGCTTCTGCAGAATTTACCACCTTGGAAACCCTCTGGAGTCACTAGGGATTGAAATCAACTTGACTGCCGTGAGTTTTGGGTCAGCAGAGCTATCATCAACAGAAAAACCAACAGATGAGAAAAACAACAAGTGTTGGTGATGATGAAAAGCCTCTGGAAGCTTCATTTACTGCTGGAGGAATGCAAAATGATAGAAATGAATTTGACAGTTCTTCAATAAATTAAATACAGAACGAGCATGCTTTTGTTAGACGCCGCCTGGTTGGTCCCAACTCATAGCGATCCTGAGTACAACCGAGTAAAGCGCGCCCTGCTCCTGCACCATCGTAACAACTGTTGTACTAGAGTCCATTGTTGCAGCTGCTGTGTCAGGACACCTTGCAGTAGTCTTCCTCTGCGTGGCTGACCCTCTACTTCACGTAACAGGATGTCCTTCTCTGAGAAGTGATCCCCTTGATAACATCTCACAAACATATAAGTTCAAGTCTTCTCATCCTTGCTTCTAAAGGAGCATTCTGATTGTATTTCTTTCAAGACAGAGATGTTCATTTGGCTGGCAGTCTATGCTACTCTGAATATTCTTCATCAATGCTATAATTCAAAGGCATCAATTCTTCTCCAGTAATCCTTATTGATTATACATCTTTTGCATGTACAGGAGGTGACTAAAAACACCACAGCTTTGCTCAGCTGCGCGTTAAGACTTCAAGGGTGGCATCTTCGGTTTTCAGTACTTCCATGAAGTCTTTTGCAGCAGATTTAACTAACACCATACAATATTTGATTTCTTGACTCCTGCTTCCGTGGGTATAGACTGCAGATCACTGTAAACGGAAATACTTGACAACTTTGATCTTTCCCCATTGATCATCATGTTGCTCACTGGTCCAGTTGGGAGGATTTCTGTCTTCTTTATGTTGATTTGTAATCCACCCTGAAGGCTGTGGTACTGGATCTTCATCAGTAAGTGCTTCAGATTCTCAGCAGTTTCAGCAAGCAAGGCTGTGTTATCTGCATAGCTCATGTTGTTACAGCCTCTTCCTCCAATTCTAGTGCCACATTCTTCTTCATGTTTTCCAGCTTCTTGGATTATTTGCTCAGTATACAGATTATGCAGACAATGAAAAGATACAGTCCTGATGTACACTTTTCCTGACTTGAAACTTTGTAGTATGCCCTCTTCTGTTCATTCACCTGCCACTTCGTCCAGGCAGGTACAGATTCCTCATTAGCACAGCCAAGTATCACAGGATTTCCAGTCTTCGCAATGTTATCCATAAGTTCTTCTGATTCACAGAGCTGAGTGTCTTAATGTAGTTAATAAACATAGGTGAATACCTTTTCGTTATTCTCTTTTGCCAGCTGGAATTCATCTGAGCTCAGCAATGATATCCCTTGTCCATGTCCTCTCCTGAATCCCGTTGGCATTTTTGGCCGCTCCCTGTTAATCTACTGCTACAGCCACTGTTGAACGATCCCCAGCAAAATTTTGCATACATGTGTTATGAATGAGGTTGTTTGATAATTTCTGCATTGGGTTGGATCACCTTTCTTGGGAATAGGCATAAATACGGAGCTTTCCCAGGAGGTTGCCCAAGTAGCTGTCTTCCAAATCTCTTGGCATCGAGGAGTGAGCACTACCAGCACTGCATCCATGTTGAAGCATCTCATTTGGTGTTCTATCAATTCCTGGAGACTTCTTTCTCACCAGTGACTTGTGGATGACTTGGACTTCCTCCTTCCGTACCATTGACTCCTGATCATATATTACCTCCTGAGGTGGCCGAACACTGACACTTAAGGTGACATTTACATACCACCAGAATGACAGGTGGGAACAGCCCTGCACGAGTCTGGGGAATGAGTGGCAGTGAGAACACCCAGCGGGTGCAGAGACTTCGAGGCAGACTTGAGTTTACCCAGAGATGCAGCTGAAAAGCAGCCTGTGTGGCCAGAGGAAGCCAGGGAGGGAAGAACAGGGAGAACACTGACAGGTCTGTGTCCCAGGACCTGGTGGGCTGGAGGAGTTCTCTCCTGCTCTGTGACAATGCTCTACAACTAAGGACTCCCAGCAGCACCCAGTCTCTGCACGTGAGGAATCTGCGCATGGCTTACCTGGTCACAGGTCTTTGTCACACGGGCTTCTTCATGGACAGGTCATACATCACAGCTGCTTTCTAGGGGAGAGGGAGAAACAAGGGACAGAGATGAGTGAGATAGAATATGAGAGCCAAGAGACAGTGAACCCAATGGGGGTTTTTATCGGTTGAAAGTGACTCAGAGGCAACAACATTCTTGAGAAGTGAGTCCGTAGTACAGTCCATGCTGAGGGGAGCGGGCCACACGGGATGTGGAGACCAGGAGATAGGACTCTTGGGAGCCCTTGTGCAGGCTGTCTGCCACCTAGTCTGAGATGAGGCACTGGGTCAGATCTGAAATATAGTGGAAGTCACTGGAAAGGTTTATGCAGAGGGTGACACGGTTGACATCATTTCAAACCCTTCCTGGTGCATACTGGGAAATAAGGCCAAGAGTATTTTCCTAGTTCCTACCACCAAAACCCAGCCCTGTCTGAGCTGTACTCCATGACCTTCCCACCTCTGCTTGGAATCCTTCCATCTTGCAGTTTGTGCACTAGCTGCAGAAGTGTTTCCAATGGGCAAAGCACACACAGGGAACACCACATTTTCTTCTGTGGTGCAACCCATGTGAGACTGCTCACGACACGTTAGTAAGTAAACCCAAGTGAACCTGTGCTTATCTTGCTCAACACAGTCATCTGGCCCTGTGAGGGACTCTCAAAAGAGGCTTTGATTCTGTAGGAAGGTTCTGTGGGGTTGCGAGAGTCACATACTGACCATACCTAGATACAGAGTCTTTGTAAGGGTGAAACACATGTGAAAATGTTGAAGACAGATGATCTGGTAAGCTGTGTGCCTACCTTGCTTGTTGGATAATCTCCCTCTGATTGGCTAGATGTAATGACAGCCCATGGGTTGCACTTTCTCCCACTTTCCAGTTGGGAGAAAAGTCACTTCACCATTGAGAGCCTCAGTTGCTTCCCTGAGAAGTCAGGTGGTAACGGACCGCTCAGCTACAATTCCTGTGGACTATGGTCGAGCTCTATGGTGCGGGCCGCTGGAGGGGCTCGGAGATTCACACAAATTCTTTTCCACTCCCCCATCGCGAAGCTCTCTGCGTCACCCCTCAATGAGCAGACGCCTGCTAGTGTAGCCGGTTTCACAGTCCATTCAGTGGGGCCTTGTCCTTGGCATAGCCAGAACAACGGGGGCCTGAGTGCTGGTAGTTGGGCCTCAGGACTCTCAGCTATCTGGGAAGGTGCTGGTTGGGCTCACTCCTTCATTTATACAGGATGCTCCTGTTGTTACAGATGCTGTAGCATCTTTCAGAAGACAAAGTTGTCAGGAAGTCCTGCCCTCCTGGGCCTCTATTCTAGTCAGGGGTCAGACAGCAACCCTAGACACCCTAAGCAGGAAGTGTCCCTAATGCACTAGTTGTGATACCCTCGTGCCACCTCTAGGTATGGATTCCACCTCTCCGATTCTTCCGGGAATGGTGAATCCGAAGAAAAGCAGAAAGAGTGAGTGGAATTAGGGTGAAGAAAGCGGAGCTGCTGTCCCTACTGATGGGTGGACGTAGTAGGAGGACCTGGATATGGATTAGGCCCAACACATCTGGATTGCACTAGAGAAGTCTGCTTAGGGTCGCCCCGTGCAGGAGGTAAGGGGTCTCAGAGAACAGGCTGGTGGAACCTGGCCATCCTGGGGAGACGAGAGGAGACCGGGGCATGGATAGTCTGGGGGAACTCATCACCCACAGTCCACTTGCATCATCGCTTGCCCTCTCCCCTATATGAGGTCCTAAGCATGAGGTGTTGGGCGTCACCAGTGGACCGGCTGCCAAATCCTGAGGACTCAGCTTAATGTGGGGTCCTGTCCCAGGGGGAATTCTGTGCACGGGGAAGAGACTCTCTCACTTGTGCAGACAACCAGGCAGCATGCTGTTGCACACACTCCTGGGGACAGGACTGAGAGTCTGGGCATCTGGGCAGGGGACAGACTCTGTGTGTCCCTCAGCATCTGATACTCGTGAAGCACTACAGTGTGCCAGGCAACCAGGTGAACACCAGTCACAAGCCTCTGTGTTACTGTCCACTGCAGAGACGGTTAGAGGACAGGAAGGTTACCAAGGTGGGAGAGTTGGTCAGACTATTAATGACGAGCTCCCTGAGAACAAAGCTCTGTGGTAGACCTGTGTTCAGTGACCAGGCCTGTCACCCTCATGACAGACAGAGATTGTCCAAGAGGGGCACATGGGGGGACGTGGATTTTTGTAGAGTTGTCCAGCAAAGGCAGTGAGACAGGAATAGCCCGACACCTGATCCTGCTATTCTCAACCCATGCCACGGCGATCACATTTATCCTGCGCACGTGGCTCCAGGACCACCCGCAGGACTTCGATCAGCCCCCGACATTCTACTGTCTCAACCTCGTGAAGGTGAACATGCCAGGTTCATTTGAGGAGCACTGTCTCTGATTTCTCCAGGCCCAGCTGCACCACACAGAACTCACCGAGGTAGAGCCAGAGGGTGAGAAGCACTGAGTATCCCTGCAAGGGAGCTTGTGCTGGGGCAAGGGAAGAACCTAGAGGCTGGGCTGGAGCTATGGCTCCAGGTAAGCTCAGCCTGGCTGCTGGTGCACCACAGTCGCAGCCCATTTCCTGGGCTGGTCATCTTGGCAATGTGCTTTCCTTGACGGTGGTGGTACGTCTGGCATCCTTGGAAAGGCAGGAGAAAAGGCAGTCACCTGGGTGAATGTTTCTCCTCCTGCAGCTGCAGAGCCGGACCCAGCGTCACTTGGAAAAGTCGCTCAAGATCAACCTTTGCCCAAGAACCAACACCCGAACTATCTCCTGGGGAGTATACTGCTGCCGTGCCAGCACTGGAGTGCCACAGCACACCCCCTACGACCCTGACGTCCCCAGAACCAGCACCAGAGGCAGAGCCAGCTGGAGGATCAGAATGTGATCCCGGGCAGCCTATGGAAACGACTGTGAGAACACTATCTGATGTGGACCGCCTTCCTGCTCCACTTCTGCAGCCCCGAGCAGCCCAGGTTCTCCTCCAGCTGCAGGAGCAGATGGAGAGACAGATGTGGATCCTCGACCACCTCGAGCTCAGCATCCTGGAGCTCCAACCGCGCTGAGCCTTGCTCCCGCTCCAAAAACGCTGCTCAACAGAGAACCTGCTCTTCTCCCCCGTGCTGGAATCCTGCCAGCAGGTGGAGAGCCCACTGCAGGTGAAGAGTCTTAACCCGGGCTACCTGAGGAGCTAACACATGGGCTACCTGGTCACCTTCATCCTCTTCTACCTGTGCCGACACCAAAGACTGACAGAGCACCACCTCACCCCTCAGCAGCTTATCTACGCTCACCAGATGAGGAGTCTGCAGAACAACGGCGATTTTAGCCTGGACAACGTCCAGAACACACTCCAGAATGACTTCCTGAGGAATGGCCAGCACTTGCAGCAACATTTAAGCCACATTCAACAACAGGTCATCTGTCACCATGTCACGCACCCGACAGAGAATCCAAAGGAAGATCAGATTCTCTCCTTGGCCCTATGGAGAAACTGGCTCCTAGACTGCCTGCTGAATCTGACCGCATACATGGACTTAGCCCTGCCCTCCATGGAGTACCACCAGCAGCACGAGGGGTGTATTTCCAACAGGATCCCCTCACCATACCTGCTTCTGATCCTGCTTCGGCTTGTCATCCAGCAGTGGAGCCCTGTGTGCTGTTAAGTCTCCCATCTCCATCCAGCTCTGCCTGGGCCAGCAGATGCTAAGCCAGATACCACATCTCTTTGGCAGTGGCTTGTCGTTGACAGTCAGGGAACATCGGCCACAGACGCCCACCTTTCATCCTTACCTTAGTGGACAGTTTGGGGTTTCATCATAGTATATATCCAGCTGAATTTGTACTTCATAATATAATAGATAACATATTCTAGTAGGTTAGGAGAGGGAATGGAATGGGAGATTATGGATGGGATGGGACGGCATGGGATGGGACAGGATGGGTGGGTGGCATTGGGTAAATGGGATGTCATGGCATGGAATCACTTGGCATGACGGGAGGACGTATGATGGAATGGAACAGGATTGGAAGGTACAAGACAGCATATGGTAGAAAATAAGATTTCTCATTAATGAAGTTCTGTTTTAATAGCCTCTTGTGTGTAAGATACTCACTGTATGTACTTTCACCGTCCCATCTGACGATCCTCAATATCTTCTTTGAAACAGTTACATCAGGAGTGGGATGGTTCATGTTATGTGTCCACTTGATTAGGCGGTGATGGTCAGTGGTTTAGCAGACGTTATGCAATTATACTCCATTTTTGTGATCTGATGTGAGGATCCAAGGAGTTGGAAGAGGAGTTTCTTTGGGGATGTGCACTACAAACGGGCCAAAATCCTGGGGTATACAGGCATTACTTTGACCAGTGCCTTTTTCTCTAGGTCTATTCCAAAGGACTAACAGCAGCAGTTTGCCTTCCGATGCCAAGGCCAGCAATACACCATCATTACCTTATCCGAGAGGTATAACAACTCTCCAGCTCTATGTCCTGATTGAGTCCACAGGGACGATGATCACCTCTCCTTGCCCTAAGACTTCACACTGGTCCCTTACCTTGATGGCATCATGTTGACTGGACTTGACAGAGTCTGGACTTTTCAGTAGGAAATCAGTGTGCCAGAGGATGGAAGGAAACCTTAGTGACACTAAGCAAAATTCTGCCCTTGCTGAGGATTTACCTTCAGCACTGTCCCTCACGACGATCCCCAAAGTTACTGGAGTTCTGGCACTCTCCTTGTTGTGTGGGTGCCTGTATACTGTGCAGAACCATCTATAAACCAGTTGAGAGCTTTCTCTTGAATAGTCAACTGATCATTAGAATTTATCCACGAGAACACAGATGAAGACTGGGAGATATTCTCAGTCCACCCCATGAAAACGACCAGGAAAATCTGGCACAGGCTCTGGGAAGAGGAGAATAAGGCCTCCATGCAGGGACGCCAGAGGCACCTCTGGTCCGTGATACCACTCCGAGACACCCAGCTTCCTCTCAGGACCTTTCATTTCCAGGACACCCAGTCCCTTCCCAAAGGAATTAGCTACGATTCTTCCCAGTTTCACCCACAGACCTCCCTGACCTGAGAAGCTAATTACTTCTTCCACGATGGCAGCAGTATCAGACATGACATTTTATCCTGTTTTCACTTCACATTGTCTCACGTGTCTATCTGCATGTTGCTCCAGTTTTGCATTTAATATCTAGCCCCTGGGCTCCGGCAGCAGGGATGCAGCCTCCTTCCACAGCTTCTGCAGTCTCCCACACACACAGTCACACTCACCAGGTTCTCTGACCCTGAACCGTGAGGCTAAGGCTGTGATACCCCTTCTTCTGCTACCTGCAGTCTCAGGGAACACATGTATTTAGGCCCCAAACAGGAGATGCGGGTGCTTGGGGCAGACCTGTTCCCAAAGTCTGGGTTCTCAGCTGTGTGCAGTGTCCCTGTCGCAAGGCAGAGCACTGTCCATGGGAGAGGAGACCTTCACAATTGTGCACAAGACCAGGCAGCAGACTGCCACACACTCTCCAGGGAGAGGCCTGCAGGCCTGGATATCTGAGGCAGGGACCAGACTCTGTGTCCCTCAGCATCAGATTGTTGTGGAGCACTACAGTGTGCCACTGTGAACAGATGCAGTTGTGTTTGGGGATTCTTTTTAGCTATTTCTTCAGCCACAGACAACTGACAGGAATACTTGTTTTCTCTGTAGTGAAGTCTCTTTCCCTCTCTAGATGGCCTTCTGTAGCAAGTTCCAGAAGATCCCATGGCAACTCTCTCTCCTGCAGGCCCCATATTGGGTGATATGTTCTGATCAATTCTGGGAGTGGAAACGCCAGTGTGACCAAAAGGAGGTGTCCCAAACCCAAGAAACAGCTTATGTATAAGGAAAGGGGACTCTGGAACCAGAAAATAATACGGAAATCTCTGTATACGTCATCTCTCCATTTGCTGGGCCTTACTGAAATTTTTGAAGCTGCTCACAATTTTACTCTGCTTAGATCAACAGTCAACATCGATGAAAGCAGCTGTCACAAGCTCAGTGCATCACATTGGGAAACCCTGCTGCAAAAGAACCTCTCAAGTTTTCCAAAGAAAACGTGTCACTTTGAGCACTAATGGGCACCTCAAACAAGATACACTCTGTTCTGTCATCTCATAGACATTTGAAGGCTGCACAATGAACATGGAAGGGAGAAGAAGCACTGACACATTAGAACCACTGTGTTGACAAAGAACACTCAACACACCCTGATAGAACAAGAAACAAATCCGTCTGAGAAGTTCAACTAGAAGGCTTCTTAGAGACAACAACGGTGACACTGTGGCTCACTTACTTCGGACACAGTCTGGGGAAAAACCAGTTGCTGGAAAGGGACATCGTTTTTGGTGATGTAGAAGGCCAGTGAAAATGAGAGAAACACCTAATGAGACATATTGACGCAACAGCCATAAGCGTGGACTCCAACATATCAATAATCACAAAGATGGCACCGTAACATGCAATGAATGTCACATACGGGCCCCAGGAGTAAGATGAAACTCAGTGGGAACTGATAACAACACTGAACAAGAAATGGAAAGCAAGTAAATAAATAAATAAAATGCAAGGCAAAGAAAGACTAATCCAATAACAGGTTGATGACAGAACGATGAGTTGAATCCAGTATTCTGATGGCCAGTCACGGTCCCTTCCAGAACACTACTTCTCAAAATAAATTGAAAGTGTCTACATCTTTGCTGACCAAAATCAACATGTAAGATGGGATGAGTGATTTTAACGAAATTGGAGGCAGGCCCTGTTTTCAAAGGGGAGATTGAAGTAGGCAGTCTGGATGAATTCTTTACCTGTTTTTCAGAATTCATTCTTTAGCTGTTTTTCTTAAAATTCCTGGCTTCCTAACACTGCCTGGCCCAGGAGATCATACATCAACCTACAGAAGCCACTGAGATAAAATCTTAGCTGGTTTGCAGTTTCTTCTACACTGGATCACCAAACAAGGGGGCCCTTTTGAGGGCCCCCTGCCCAGGTGAGAACTCAGAGCCTCAATTCTCATGCATATTTCACCTGGCCTGATTACATACAGATGCCCGTCTCCAACTGCCCACGTGGTTTCTCCCTGACGTCTGCACTTGACCTGCGTGTAGCCTGTCCCTTTAAAAACCCTCACCTTGCCTAACAACTTCAGACAGGCTTTGAGGATGAGAATGCTGCCTGCCCCTTGTGTTGCTGGTGGCACAGAAATAAAAATCTATGATCACTCCTGTCCAAGCTCCTGTCTTAGAGATTGGATTCATGTCAAGTAGCACGAAGCCCGAATTTTGGGTGGTAACATTAAAACACGTCACATCATTTCATTGTATTTTTTTTTCTTGCCTTTTCACTGTGTCTCAATATGATGACCGTTCCTCTGGAACTGAAGATTTGGAGGCACTGCCTGACAAGTGTATCTCTATCATTAAGTAAAATGAAAGTCTCTTTTAATGTATCAAGTATATGTGGGGAAGGGAGTTTGTGATGAACTGTCCCCATGGTGGGAGTTATTGTATTTTAATGACAGAGTTCTACAAGGGAATTCGGTAGAGGCTGTCAGCTTGTCTTAGTTCCTGAAATGAAGACACAGTACAATCATTACTGACTGATCTTAGAATCGTGAGTCTTCCTATTAAGCACGATACATGACTGGGGACTACTTATTGTTCCTACCGTGTAAGTTCACCTTGTTCAACTCACCTACCCTTTATTGAGGCAGTTATTGAGCTAGGGGTGGGAGATACAACACAAGACAAAGCCCTTTCCACCAGGCAGCTTACATAGCAATGCAATGTGCTCAGACAAATAGAAAGTGTTGTAAATAATCATTTTACCTAAAAATAAAAGCTTTTTTACTTGACAAGTTATTCTGATCTACAAATCTTTGTATGTGAGGTAGCATGACCATCTCGGCTTCGTAGGTAAGGAAACTGAGGCACAGAGTTGGAAAATGACGTAGTTAGGCTTCTGTGGATATTAAGCCATGAAAGTCAGGCTTAAGCTGAGCACTTCTGTTTCCAGAGTTGTTGCTCTCTAAGATGTTTGCATTTAGCAAGGATTCAAGTCTTCTACGAAAGCAGGGGAATTCACACCGATGGCTGTAAGAGACACCTGGGGTATCATAGCACTGGCATCTTCCCAGTGTTCCTGAAATGTCAGCACAGAACGACCCTGTGGTTAACATCTGCCCAGAAATAAGTCAGTTGCAAGATAAAAAGCATTATGAAACAAAAAAATAACTAAACAATTGTAGACTTACACCATACAAAACTGATTATTCTATGAAGCAAGACCATTCAAACTACCCACTAAGAACTCTATGATAGGATTCCTCAATCTTTGTTTTCTGTCTACATTTCACATAAACCTAATGTGTAGTGTCCCAAAATCCTACTGACCAGTGGCCTCGTGGCCTTATGCATCTTGCAGGCCATAATGAAGGCCACTGAAAGAATGCACACTAACAAGGCTTTAAACAATTCTCCCAACATGATCACAAGCCAAAAGGAGTTAGCTAGAGATGCTTTATATACATCACTGGTTATTCTGCACACTATGGATTAAGGAGAGAAGTTAGGTATCAGGAACAGGAAAAAGGAGATGGGTCACTGGCTATCATCCACGTTTAGTAGAATCTTTAACTGAGAACCACATGTACAACTCATGTATCAAGGTCTTGGATGAGAATATGCAGAAGCTAGAAGTGCAAAACTGAAGACTCACCTCTTTAGCTTCTGTTAGTTCTACTCTTAATGGTATTTCTTTACAACATGAAAAATCTGGATGAAACGTTAAATAGGATGGAATAGGAAGCCAGCACGTATAAATAAGGGAGAAAACCAGCATATCTGATCACTAAGCAGTACTTCCCTCACTTACAAGAGCCAAAGTCAGAAGAGTTGGAGAACTTGGTGGTTAATCTTCAACCTAATCAACTGTTGCTGCCAACTGCACCTGTCTTTCAGATGCATTGTTATTCCTGGAATTTCTGTGCAGCTATTGACTCAGTAAGTAGTTTAATAAGTTTATTCCATCAGCCAAAATAATTAGAAGCAGATTGTATTCACCTAAGAAGCATAGCAGCACACTTTCACTATTTTATTTCAGGCCTATGTCTACTGACACATTGATTGATGAGTGTATGTAGAACCTAGAGACTACCATGTACTACCAACATGAATAAAGGGATACAATATTTTGGGGATGACTTGCCATGTGGTAACCCATAAGACTTACAGCTCTAGAGAAAGTTCACAGCAAGAGAGCACTCTGAGGGACATACAGGTTTGCAGAGCAAGCCGTCCTACCCCTCTGGCCTCATGTCACAAGAGATGCAATGCTAATTTTAATGTCTATGGCAGAAAAAAAGGAACTTCGGTGATAGGATCAGCTGCTAAGTGAAATGTTGGCAGTTGGAACTCACCAAATGCTGGGGGCATGGGGCAGGTGTGGCAGTTGGCTTCTGCAAAGATGACACCCTTAGAAACTCCAGGGGCAGTTCTACTCTGTCACGAAGGGTCACTGTGAGTCAGAATCAACCCAATGGCAATGGTTTGGTTTTGCTTTTAATGGCACATAGGGATGTCTCACAAAGCCTTGGGAAAACCAGAGTGGAAATGCAGTCCAACTCGAGGAGTTTGGGAGTGCAGTCAACTCTTCTCCACTTGATAAGGAGTTCTTACCCCGCTGTTGTCCCTAGCTGGCACAAGTGGTTAACACACTGAGCTGCTGACTGAGAAGCTGGGGGTTTCAGTCTACCCAGAAGCACAGAAGAAGAAAGGCCTGCAGACAGACTTGGGACAAATCAGAGATTGAAAATGGTAAGGGGCACAGTTCTACCCTATTATACGTGGCTCACCTTGAGTCAGCGTCAACTCTTTCTCTCTTACCTTGGTAAGCCCTACCAGAGCTGCCTGTGTTAGTGGGTTGGCAGGCTTGGCAGGTGTGTGGTATTCACTCAGCCAGCCGGGGTAGTTGGGGTATATAGTACCTTGGAGACAGAAGTTCCTGGATTTTTGCTGCTCTCAAATGGGTGGTCTGGTGGATCTGGTGGGCCAGTTCCTCTCCCAATTTCTGAGGGAGAATGGGGAGTCCTCCCGAGGTATAGCACCATGCTTTCTTCTGTTTTATTTCAGGAATCTTCTTGTGCAGGAGGGTATTCTCTGGGTTGTAGGTGGGCTCTTCGGGAAGGGATAACTAAGGGAGCTGGATAGAATTGATCTCAGGGAGGCTGAGGGCAACCTCCTTAGCTGCTCGGTCTGCCAGATTATTGCCTCGGGCTTCCACTGTTTCAGACCGCTGATGTCCGGGGCAATGGATGATGGACAGCTTTGTGGGCAGTCAGATAGCTGCCAGTAAATCTAATATTTCTTGTTTATTTTTAATAAGTTTTCCTTCTGTTGTGAGCAATCCCTGTTCCTGAAATATGGCCCCATGTACATGTGTGGTAGCAAAGGCTGTCTTAAACTGGCAGCTGACATCCAGTGATGTGTCTCTTCCAGACAGAATACACGGTCTAGGAACCACGCCATAGAAATGGGACTGTCTCTCCATAGCCACCTGTTACCATTACTATTAATTGTGTTGTGAGGCACCACTGAGTTGGTCCCAGCTCACAGCGACTCTGTACAACAAAGGAAACACCGCCCGGTTCCGCGTCTCCCTCACACTCACTGCTATGCTAGAGCCCACAGCTGCGGCCACCGTGTTAATCCACCTAGTTGAGGGTCTTCCTCTTTTGGGTGACTCTCCACTTTACCAGGTAAGATGTCTTTCTCCAGAGACTAGCCCCTCCTACTAACATGTCCAAAGTATGTGGGATGCAGTCTAGTCATTCTCGCTCCCCGTGACCATTCTGACCATATTTCTAAGACATTGGTAGTACTCCGGGCTAGTATTTGCCTTGTGTTTTTGGTTTTTCCATTCTCCTCCACACCAAGTGGAGTGGGACAAATACATGTATCTCAGATGGCCACTCGCTAGCCTGTAAGACCCCAGACGCTACTCATCAAAATGGGGTGCAGTCAAAGCAGACAACGTTTACTAGCTAAGTTAAACCATTGTTTGGTTTTAGGAAGACTTCAGGAGATATTTTTCCATTAAGTTTTAAGGTTTATTCTCAGGGTGATAATTTCAGTGGTTTTTCCAGCCACCATGGCTCCAGAAAACCTGGATTCCATGGAAATCAGAAAAGTTGTTCTGCCATCTTTTGGTTAGTAGCTGTAGCTCTTAAGCATTGCCCTATGAGGGCTCCCGCTCCTTTCTTCTCCACACTAGTTAGGCCTCTACATTCCATCTTCTCCTGACTTTCCTTCTTCTGTCGCTCCAGGCAATTAGAGAACAACTGCTGTGCCTTGAATGGCTGCTTTTAAGCTTTTAGGAATGCAGGCACTGTGGAATAGACTAGAAGGTGGAATAAAAGCACTAAACATGTTATTAGGCTTATTAACAGGGATGTCCCATGAACCTATAACCCTGAACCTCCGAAGCAAGCAATGAAATCCCCTGAGGTGTTTGGTTGTACAGAAGCACCCTCAGTGTGTACTTTGTTGTTGTAAATATATCTGTCACACAACTCCTGCCAATTCAGTTTTTTCAGGTATACGACTTACTGACAGCAATTATATCTCTCTGATGATGAATGGCAAGGATGTTCAGCGTCTTTTCATGTGTTTGGTGGCTATTTGTCCTCTGGTAAACTGTCTATTCAAGTCCCTTGCTCATCTTCTGATTGGGTTGTCTTTTTGTTGTTAAGTTGCACTTTGCAGCAGTTTAAAAACAAAAAAAAAACCTGGTACAAAAACTGTATGAACTTATCTTCCTGTAGATCAAAAAAGAGAAAGGGGCTGCTGTTGTCACTTTCAGAAATCCTGAAAAATACTCGGATCCCTGGAATGGAGAAAGTAAATGACGGTCCTGAGTTGGAATCTCTGTCTTCCGTTGTTTTCTGCATGAAATGGGTTAATAGAAGAATGTAGACCTTAAGTTCAATCCCAACCTTTTCTTACTTTCTATGTCTCAAGTCTGAGGATTTTAAAGAGGAGTCTTGGTTTGTAGTTTGATTGATGGTATCTCCCACCCTTAAAATTAATACAATAGAAACTAGTCTATTTAAATTTTACTCAAGTCAAGAGACCTGAACCAATACTATTCATTAGAAGGGAATCAAATGGTCAGCAAGAGTGGGAAAAGATGTTTAACCTCATTAATCATCAGAAAAGTCCTCAGGAGACCTCAAGAGGATACGGGTTGCCTTTTGGAGTCACCTGGCCTCAGATTTCCCAAGAGTAGTAGTTTGGTTGTACAGGACAGTGTCATCTGAATATTTCCAGAAGGGCTTGGGAATGACCAAATGGAGAAGCTTCAGGGAGAAGAGCCTAAGAACCCCTGAAAACTCTTCACACCATTGTGTGTGCATGTGCTTGTGTATTTTGGGGTGAAAGGTCCAGTTTTCACCCTGTAGACGGCTGTCTAGACCCGTGGAGTCTGTGAAATGCTTGGAAGCTTCTGGCCTAGAGATGATGGTCTGAGGGTTGCGGATTCTCAGCGGATCACTCTTGCCTTCGGCCTCACTTTCTGCTCAGAGGTTGCGCTGATCTCTGACAAGCAAGCAGAGGTCCAGCCTCAAGACTTTTGGCCCTGGGAGGCGCTGGAGAGTGAATGGGTGGCAGCATGCTGCCCTTCAGTCCTATGGCTAGAGGACTGAGGCTGGGACACAGTGGAAAGTGTGGCGACGGCTGCCAGCCCTTGTAAGCCAATTCAGAGGACCAGGCAGAGCGCCCCGGGCTCCAGAGCTTGTAAAACTGGCCAGAGGCACCCGACGGGCGCCCACACCAGAGAACGAGGCTCCCTTCTTGCGCTCTGCTCTGCGCCGGGGCCCTTGGTGAGCGTACGGATGGGAACGAGGTTGGGATTAGCCCTACAGGGTGCTCTTAGGAGGGGCCCGAGGGCCACTGGCGGGTCAGCCCCAGAGGGAACTGTGCAGCGACAAGGTGACCTGGAGGTCTAAAATACCCCCCACCCCCAGGCTAGTGCCCTGCTGGCCCCAAAGTGCCTTCCCTAGGTGAACGGACGCTCTGGTCCTCACAGAAACCTGGCAACCTGAGACGGGTTTACAGACTGCCGGCAGCTGCCAAATCCGGCCTGACGCATCCAGCAGAGGGCGCTAACAATGTTTTGTTGTTGTTAGTTTGTTACATCTTTAAATGGTTGGAAGACAAAAAAGAACAGTATTTGGTGACACATGAAATTATACCAAATTTACCTTCCCCGTGAGAGATAGATGTGGCTGTGTCAGGTCCCACAAAGATTACAGCCCTGGAAACCCATCGGACACTTCTACTTTGTCCTTTAGGGTGGCTATGAGTAGGAACTGACGCGGTGGTAGTTAGGTTCTTTTTTGTTTGTTCTGTTCTTTTGGTTAGACCTCACCGCTCTGAACTGGGTTCCTTGTTAGGTCCTTAGGAATCACCTTTAAAAACTAAACACTCAATGTGAACATGAAATGAAACAATGTATTGAGTGGCAGAGCTCTAGGCACAGATGGCTTTAGGGGTGAAAACCCTGCAAGGGAATACAGACTGATGTGTTAAGGTGGGGCGAGATGCTCCTCCAGGGGCTGAAGCCTACTGTTGTCGAGTTGGTTTCGACTCATAGTGACCCTACATACAATGGAATTAATCAGCCATAAAGAGAAATCAAATGCTGATAGTTACTAAGACAGAAGTGAACCTTGAAAACATATGGTAAATGAAATACATATATGTAGTGTCTGCACTATAAAACACATAATCTGTAAGTGCAGTCTATGAAATATCTAAAATAGGCCAATGTATAGAGACAGAAAGTAGAATAACAGTTACCAGAGACACGGGGGGGGGGGGAGAAAAAGGAGTTATTGCTTAATGTGTACAGTTTCTGTATGGGGTATGTCTTAGGCATCTTGTAGTGCTCTAACAGAAATATCATGAGTGAACTGTTTTAATAAAGAAGATTTATTCTTACACAGTCCAGTAGGCTAGAACTCTAAATCCAGAGTGCTGGCTCTGAGGAAGGCACTTGCTCTCTGTCTGGAGGAAGGTCGTCGGGTTGCATTAGTCTCTGGTCTGGAAGCATCTCACCACATGCACCTCATGTTTCAAGGATGCACTCTGTTCCTGGTGCTTCTTTTTGTATGGTATGAGGTTCCTAATTCTCTGCTTGCTTCCCTTCCGTTTTCTCTCTTGTAGGATAAAAAGATGAAAAGTTTTACAAGCCACACTCCAGGGAAACTCCCTTTACATTGCCGCTGTGAGGTGACTTTAGGAAACGTGTTAGGGTCCTCAAAATCCTCTCCAACAGAATCCACTCTAACCTTATTAGGCAGAGAATACGATTTACAGCATAGTAAAATCACAAAATGCAGGACCACCACAAAATATTGGGGATCATGACCCAGCTAAAGTGCTACATACCTTTTTGGGGGTCATAATTCAATCAGTGAGAGGGCATTAAAAAGATTTTGAAAATAGTAATGATGTGAATAAATGCTGTTATGAATTGTATAGTGAAAACTGTTCAAACGGCAACTTTATGTTATATTTCACAACAATTTTTTAAAATACAGACAGTCCTCAAGTTGAGAACATGTAACTTAACGTGTACTTAAGAACCAACCCCGTAAAGCCTGTTAGATTAAAAACTGGAGGTACACACAGTGGTTAGTAATAAGAAATGAGTACTGTTTTGCAATGTGCACAAAAACATTATTATTACTGTAGTATGTTAAGGTTGTTTTAGTTTATCTGGAAGAATTAGTTTTAAAATTTTTTTATACATAGAAAAGTACAACGTACAGTAAGAAAAACATTTGACTAATGGACATTAAGTATGAACTCTGTGTAACTGTTGAAACTTCCATGCAAATTCAGTCTAAAGACAGATTTAGGAAGAGAACTCTTTCTCAATCCAAGGATGGCCTGTAATTTGTTTTCTTTTTTCTTGTTGAAAATACACACAGCAGGCATACGCCAATTCAGCCATCTCTACATGTACATTTAATAACATTGAGCACACATTCCTGCCTTCCTTTTCCAGACTGTTCCTCCTCTATTAACACAAAATCACTACACCCTAAATTTCCTATCTAATCTTTCAAGTAGCTGTTGTCCATTTTGATCCCATATAAATAGTTCTTAAATGAGCACAATGCACAAGCAAACATTCCTTTGGGGGGATTTTTTTTATTGTCCTTTAGGTGAAAATTTACAGCACAAGTTAAATTTTCCTTACACAATTATATACATATTGTTTTGTGGCATTGGGTTCAGCCTGCACAGTGTGTCAGCACACTCTTCCTTTCCACCCTGGGGTCCCTGGGTCCATTTGACCTGTTCCTGTCCTTTCCTGCCTTCTTATCCTGCTTTTGGACAGGAGCTGCCCATTTCGTTCCACATATGTGACTGAACTAAAGCATTTTTCTCATGTGTATTATTTTTTGTTTTATAGTCCTCTGTAATCTTTTTCTGAAGGGTGCAATTCAAGAATGGTTTCAGTTCTGGGTTAATGGAGCATCCGGGGTTTTTAGTTTGGAGGGTTTCCCAAGTCTCTGTGAGACCATTAAGCCTGTTCTTTTTTACATGTATTTGAATTCTGTTCTACACTTTTCTCCTGCTCTGTCTGAGATTCTGTTATGTCCCCTATCTTAGGCTGGCTTCTCCACAGAAGAAACACCAGTAAAGTGAGTGAATACACAGAGAGAGAGAGAGAGAGATTTATGCTGAGGAAATGACTTACAGAGGATGAAGTGTCCCAAGTCCAGGGTCCTGACAGAGCCTCCTTCTCATTCATGTAGCTCTAGAGGCTGGCAAACCCAGGAGCTGCAGGTCAGACAGCAGATCTCTTGCTCACAGACTGTGAAGATCGATGAATCCCAAGACTGGCAGGCAAGACTGAAGGTCAGCTGCTAGCTCAAGTCCCAAGAACCAGAGATCAGAGGAACAGGAGCCAGCTGCAGGACCTGTGAAGCAAAAACCCAAGTCTTTCCAGAATGTCCCCTTACATTTCATGCAGGCAACACACCTGAGGAATCTTCCTTTTAGTTCCATGCACTGTAAATGTGTAAGGCATTTCCTCAACATAAATCTGGCTCTCTCTCTACTTATAGCAAATCTCTTCATAGGAGTGATCACATGTCAAATCTCAACAGGAAAGTGATCACAGATTATATGACTGCCAAAACACAGAGCATCATGGCTCTGGTAAGTTGATGCGGTCTTAACCATCACAGCAGTCATTGGTGGTAGCCAGGCATCATCTAATTTTTCTGGTCTAGGGCTGGTGGAGTCTTTGGTTCATTTGCTCCTTTTACCTACTGTCACTCACTGAATTTTGTCCACCGCCTCCCCCCCCCCCCCAGAAATGTGTGAACTTGGCTTGGCCATGAGTCCTAGTATTGTATGCTTGTCTGCTATTCTGTCACCTGATGGGATTTTCCTATGTATTGTAAATCATATCTCTATGATGTCCATGAGCTGGAATTATCAGTAGTTATGTTAATAAGGTATGACTCATCTTACAAGATGAGTTTGTGTTTTAAGTCAATCGTTTTAGAGACGTAAAGGAAAGAAGCAAGCAGACAGACAGGGTGACCTCTTACCACCAAGAAAGGGGTGCCAGAGGTAGGGCTCATCTTTTGGAACCAGGGTCCCTGCACTGCGAACCTCCTAGACCAGGAGTTGTCTGACAACAAAGACCTTCTTCCACATCCACGGTGAGAGAAAGCTTGTAGCTGTAGCTGGCAGCTTCAGTTCTGACTTCTACCTTCCCTACACTGTGAGAGAGTAAATTTATTCCTGTTAAAGCCGTCCACTTGGTGTACTTCTGTTACAGCAACAATAGATGACTAAGATACCTGCAAAAGCGTTGCACCTCATCTCCCAAGGTTGGTGGCTCTGTAGGTCCTGGGACCCAAGGGAGAAATATTTTCACCCATAAGCACAGTCGCAACCCAGCAAATCTGGAGCTGACCTTGCTTCCTAGTACTTTTCAGCACCTCATGTTACAGAACAGGCAGAGGACATCACTCTCCTGGATGGGGTGACTGGTTCTGCCTGCCAAGGGAAACTGGAATGCTGCTACGTAATAGAAGTATGGAGGACTACGTTTAGATCCAATGTGACTCTTTTGTCCAATAACAATGGTCAGTAGGAGGTGAACTGGGAACCTAGTAAAGATAGGTCCTTAGCAGGAATGAAAGTTTGGCTCCCCTTGAACAAGTTTAATAGGAACCCTCGAAGCCCAGTGGTTAAAGCACTTAGCTGGTAATCAGAAGGTTGGACGATTGAACTCAGCTGCTTTGTGGGACAAAGACGTGGCTGTCTGCCTCTGTGCAGATTACAGCCTTGGAAACTCCATGCGGCAGGTCTACTCTGTCTCCCAGGGTCACTGTCAGTTAAAAAGTGCCCTGTGGCATACTGGTTAATTACATGACTGATAGCCAAAAGCTCAGCGGTTGGAATCCACCATCTGCTCTGCCAAAATTCTATGTGGCAGTTCTACTCCATCCCACAATGAGTTGGAATCAACTTGAAGGCAGCAAATTCAGTGTTTTGGCGAATTCTTTGTTATCAGGAGAATCAGCTTAGTGGCAATGTGTTTATTTGCTTCTTGGTTGTTGTTGTTTGGCTACCGTTTTTTTTTCTTAAGTTTCCTACATGAGAAGATGCTCGGGGAGTAGGAGGGGAGCAGGGAACGGGGGTCTGTGGCGGGAGCCATGACTGCCACAAAGGGCCTCATGACCAGTGACGGAGTATAGACTGCAGCATCTAAATTTCATGGTAATTTGTCTCCTGCTGGGTTCTCCAGAGAAGCAAAACTAGTAAAGTTTATAAATCTATGTAGAGAGAGATGTGTATCAGGGAAACAGCGCACCTGTAACCTCCTATAGGTTACAATGTCCCAAGTCCATGGTGAGAATGGAGAACTTTGCCGTTTCACGGAGGCACAGAAGCTGTCGAACCCAATCTCAGCAGGGCAGAGGGCAGGGCTCTCTCTTACAGGCCATGAATGTCAGTGACCCCAAGATGGACACGTAACTCAAGTCCCTAGAACCAGAGGTCAGACAAGAAGCAGCTGCCAGATCCAGAACAAGCCAACCAGCATGGCAAGGTGAGGAGGAAGAAGTAGGCAACAGAAAGCAGAGAGATGGAGCCTGAAGGGGCAGTGAGCTACCACCGGCTCCGCCCCACCTGGACCACTCAGCAGATTCCACGATGGGGGCCATCACAACATTAGGCAACTGCCAAAATTCTGAGAATCATGGCCCAGCCAAGCTGACCCACAATCTTCATTGTCACCTAATTTTTCTCTCTTTTCCTATTTACCATGTATGAAGATAGGTCCTTAGCTCATGGCTAATATTGAAATGTAGCTTCTAAGTCAGATGTGATCCCTGAGTTGACTTCATTCTCAGGTACTACAAGAGCTGATAGTGTTTTGTACATTCCAGTGTGTTTCTTTATTCAATTAGTCTATCCAAATGAAAGAAAATACCATACAGCCTGTGCTGGCTGCTTTCCCTTTGCCAATCCGGATCCACTCTCCATGTTGTCTGCCTTGCTCTGTACCACGGAGGGTGGTTTCTCACAGTGGCAGCATTTGCCCTCATGCTTTCAAATGACTCAACCAACAAACAGGATGCAGCTGCAGGAATGTGAAGTGTAGAAGGAGAGAGGCAGGGCTTCCATTCTAACCCTTGCAATATATACAAAACCAGAATCACAAAAGAGAACCATACAATACCGGGAATCATGGCCCAGCCAAACTGCTACCCATATATTGGGGGCATATAACTCAACCCATAGCAGGGACTCAGTTTCCCCTTTAATAAAAGGGTTAGAGGTCTGTAAACTCCCCCACATCTGGGAAGTAATTGAAGGGCCTTGACTCTCTCTTCTGGGGATTTCAGTTAAACTGCTCTTCTTCTGACCTAGAATTTGTCTACTTGCACAGAAGTAAATATTTAGGAGATTTCTTACTTATTTCACTGCTAGATATGCTATGCTTAAGTCGCCAATGACACAAGTCCATATTAGCCAGTCTTCTGATCACTGCTTCAACTTACTGTCCATTACAGTAATGGCACCCACCTTGTCTTTGCCAAACGAGGGCTCCCTCTTGGCCCCTACCACTGTAGGGTTAAATGCCCCATGATACATAGTGGTGTGTTTACTGTGTGCACTGTTTCCAGGGAGGAGGGAGCTCCCTAGCCCCAGACCTTGTCCTCCGAGGCAGGAGCAGAGTAGCCCTCAGGGAGCATACAGCAAACATCACACAGTCTTGGATTCCTGGAATTGTGTCAGGTTCCTCTATGTTAAAAACCCATCCTCCATGACGTTAATGAGAAAGGATGGGCCCTCAGCTGTCTTAGTGGTGTAGGCCTCAGTGTGTGACTGTATTGTACTTTGGGACAGCCTCCTGGGTGCTAAAGGAATGGGAAGCAAGTGGAGAGCTGGAAACCTCACATTACCATGAAGCGCTGCCAGGACCTGGGCTCGCTGTGTGTCAGGAACTCCCAGTGCAGGGCAAGACTGACAAGAAGGACCTCTCTGCAGAGCCAGCAGAGTAAGCCTGCCCCTGGACCTGACACCCTCAACTGAACTGTTCACCTACTGGAAGCTGACAAAATGAAATTTATCTTTGGAAAGCCATCCGTTTGTGGTATTTCTCTTAAAGTGGCACTAGGTGCCTAAGACAACTATCATATGTGCCGTCATCCAGAGACTCGTCTTTCATCAACAATTCAACTATTGGTGATGATGATTTGCAAGTTGGAATTACCACCTCACACCATGGATTAGCAGTGCTGTCTCTCCTACTGGAAGCAGAGTCATCTTTAAGACCAACCAGACTGGAGAACCAATTTAGCATAGTCATCCTTACTATTTTTCTCCTCTTGAAACACTCTATGAGACACTTCTAGTCTGGACTATACAGTTACTAGGAGTCGCCACTGACTTGATGGCACTCGGTTTGCTCTGGTTTTAGAAACACTCATGGTATGAAATACCCTATCCTGGGTTTTCCAGAGAAGGAACACCGGCAAAACCTAGAGATTCATATCAAAGAAATGACTCACAAGTTGTAGAGGCTGAAATGTCCCATGCCTCAGGGTCAGGAGAGACACTTTTCCTGATTCCCATAGCTGTAAGGGCTGGTTAAGCCAAGATCAGCAGGCCAGAGGGCAGGATTGTTGCTGATGGGCTGTGAAGACAGACAAATCCCAAGAATCGCAGGCGGGACTGTGTGGGATCTGCTAGCCCAAGTCCCCCAAACCAGAGGTTAGACGAACAGGAGGCAGCTGTAGGATCTAAAATGAACAGAAGGCCCTGAGCTCTTCCTCAATGTCTGCCCACACTCAGTGCAGGCCACTTGCCCAAAGATATTGAGTTTCAACTGACTGGCTACTTAAAGTAGATCTTCTCATGGGTCTCATCCTGGGTCAGCTCTCAACACGGAAGGGATCACAATGTACAATTTTTAAAATACTGAATCATGGCCCACTTGACACATGACGTTAACCATCACAGACCTTGAACACCTTTCGCTCCACAAGATGTCACATGGGGTCGATTGCACTGACATTGTGCTGACTGAATTGAGGTGGGAATGATCAATGATTTTCGAATTCACAGTAAGATGCCTGCATGTTCCACAAGCAACCACACCAACTGCCACTGAATGATAGCACCCATTGGACAGAGCAGAGCTGCCCCATAGTTTCCAAGAAGCACCTGGCCGATTTCAATTGTTGACATTTGCTCAGCAGACACACTGTGTAGCTGCTCTGTGGCCTAAGTTTCCATTTGCATGTTTAGAGGGCAGGAAGTTATTTGAACATTATATCTATTATACACATATATATACATTATTTACATATATCAACATTATTGTAAATTATTTTAACATCATTCAGGTGTCCTTGATTTCAGTTATCAAGGGCTGTCCCCCGGCCTTCCCCGAATTCCATGGATGGTTGTGATGGAGTCAACCGTGTCCAGTTATGGAGATGGACTGCGCAGAGGGGAATCGCCTGAAAGGGACTATTTATCGGAGGTCAGACCCGGGTTAGAGGATGCATTCAGGTCGGAGGACACAGGAGCTGATCCCAGTGCCTTGAAGACAGAGCATATAGAACTTAGAACCCTGGTAACCAGGCACCCGCCTTTAAACCTAACCTTCACCCAACTCACTTGAGTGGAGACACTCAGCTCCAAACATGTCGACTTGTTGCTTCCCGTTTTCCGCCGTATCGGAGCCCCGGAATTCAACGCGCTCAGGAAGGCGACGCTGTGGTCTCGTCTACCGACTACGGAAGTTATGGCGATTTCTAAGACAGACTCCAGAGGTAACAGTGGGTGTGTCAGGGCTGCCACGCCAGGCCAGGCCACCCCGGGCAATCCCATACCCTCCCCCAAGTCACAGCAGCTCTCAAGCCATGCCACCCCTTCTCCTTGTGAGCTCCATGGGAATGAGGACAGGGAGAAATGAGCAGAAAAGTGATGAAGTACAAAGTGGTAAGGATCGTTTGGGAGAGGTGGGTGCGATCGGAGAAGGAGAATCATGAGGTCTCGGGAGCAGTGATGAGGCCCATGAAAGGGTACCGTTGATTCAAGGTGAGCGCTGGTTGACTCCACCCTCAGGGCCGCTCACTATCACTGGGCTCATGGAGCTGGGTCTGAGCCGGAATGGGGTGCTAGCTAGGCCTAGACCATCGGCCTGGATGTCGTGGAGACAGGGGCTAGGGTAGCCAAGGTAGAGAGACTCACTTCACATCCCTGCTCCAACCACACTGAAGACATGGAATTGTGGCACCTTAGTCTACCCAGAGGTCCCAGCTCAGACCAGACTTTTAGAGAGGGATTGCTGGGCTCACACGCTGACTCAGCGCTCTCACTGGGCCTTCTCTGAGCTCCAGCTCCCCCTCAGTGAGGCAGTGAATAGGCAGTCCCAGCTGCTGGCATTGCCTGTGCCTCTGCTGACTCTGGGCCACCCCAGCTTCTGCAAAATCCTTCTACAGCACTCACGGTCACATTGTATCTGTGCACTTGGTGGAGGCTTGATGGCAATTCTCCCAGGCTGACCCACCCAGAACACGGCATAAAGGAAAACTGGAAGCTCTCATGAGACCAAGGGGCCACAGGGACCTACAGGGACAGAGGGAAGGAGGTGCTTCCAAGGAACCCTTGAGGCATCCCTGGCTGCTGTTGGCACTGTCTCTACAGAACCCCGCAAAGGAGGAGGAGAATGGCTGGGTCTATCCCAAAAAAAGGACCAGAAAATGCAGGCGCAGCCTGTGTGTAAGTGTGCGGGGAAGGGAACGGGACCACTACCCAGGGACTCCAGATGGCCAAAGGGGCCTGCTGGAGAGATACCTCCCTGCAGACTCCCAGATCCTTCCCAGTTCACCCAGTCCACTTCCCGAAGAATCACCATGGGTGGGAGTGGTCAGAGCTCTGCTGCCAACCCTCATGGGGCTGCCTCTGGTGTGACCCTCATCCTCTGTGCCACCCCAGTGTTTCTGCGGTTCACGCCAGGAGCAGGATTATGAATGGGTAACTGAAACCAACCAGGCAGCCTCGCTGGAAGAGCTGGTGGAGCGCCTGGTGCCCGCCTTCCAAAACGGTGACTTCTCCTTCATCAGATTCTTCCTTGGACATTACAGATCCTATGCCACCAGCCAGGAGCTCCTAGAGCAGCTGTTCAAAACGTGAGTGCCCTGCTCTTCAGAGCCCAGTGGGGAGTCTTTCCCCTCCCATTTGGGAGGAATGCCAGTTCACCACGGAGAGCCTCAGTTGCTCCCCTGAGAAGTCAGGTAGTAAAGGACCACACAGCTACAATTCCTGTGGACCATGGTCAAGCTCCATGGTGAGGGCTGCTGGAGGGACTGGAAGGTTCATGCAGATTCTTTTCCACTCTCCCCCATTCAGAAGCTCTCGGCCTCACCCCTCACTGGCTGCACGCCCTCATGTAAAGGTGGTTTCAGATTCCATTCAGTAGGGCCTTGTCCTTGGCATAGCCAGAACAGGGTGGCTTGAGTGCTCGTAGAGGGGATCCAGGACTCTCAGCTGTCCGGGAAGGTGCTGGTTGGGCTTACTTACTCACCAGGTGTCCAGGAAGCCCCTAGTCTCATACATGCAGTTCCAGGCACTCAGCAACTTTCAGAAGATAAAGCTGTTACGAAGCCCTGCTCTCTGGGGCCTCTATTCTAGTCAGGCGTCAGACAGCAACACTAGACATCCTGAGCAGGGAGTGCCCACAGTGCACTAGGTGTGATACCCTCGTGCCACCTCTAGGTATGGATTCCACCACTCGGATTCTTCTGGGAACCATGAATCAGAACAGCGGAAAGTGTGAGTGGACTTGGGGTGAAGAAGAAGGATCTGCTGTCCCTACTGATGGGTGGAGGTAGTAGGAGGACCTGGATCTGGATTAGGCCCTACAGATCTAGATTCTCCTAGAGAAGTGTGCTTAGGGGCGCCCCCTGCAGGAGGTAAGCAGTCAGAGAGCAGATCGGCGGAACCTGGCCAACCTGAAGCAGAGAGGAGGCTGTGGCATGGATAGATTCCTGAGAGAACTCATCACCCGCATTCCCCTTATACCACCGCATGCCACCTTCCCTCTATGGGGACCCAAACACGAACCAGTGGGCATCGGGGCAGACCTACTGCCAAACCCTGGGACTCAGCTGCATGTGGGGTCCTGTCCCAGGGGGAACTCTGTGCACCAGGAAGAGACCCTCTCACTTGTGCAGAGAACCAGGCAGCATGCTGCTGCACATGCTCCAGGGATGAGGCCTGAGAGCCTGGACATCTGGCTTTGGGGATAGACTCTGTGTGTCCCTCAGCATCAGATACTCATGAAGCTCTAAAGTGTGTCAGCCCACCAGGTGAACAGGCAGTCACAAGTCTCAGTGTTATTGTCCACTGCGGAGAGTATCAGTGGACAGAAAGGCTACCGAGGAAGGAGAGTTGGTCAGACTGTTGATGGGGAGCTCCCTGGGACCAAAGCTCTGTGCTAGACCTGCGCTCAGTCACCAGGCCTGTCACCCCCATGACAGCGAGAGGGTGTCCAAGAGGGCCATATAGGGGACCTGGACTTTGCAGGGCTGCCGAGCAAACGCAGCAAGACAAGAACAGCCAGACCCCTGACCCTGCTATTCTCTACCCATCCCCAGGGCGGTTGCATTTATCCTGGGCATGTGGCTCCAGGACCACCCGCAGGACTTCGATCAGCCCCCGACATTCTCCTGTCTCAAGCTCGTGCAGCAGTATCTGCAGCTGAACATGCCAGATTCATTTGAGGAGCACTGTCCCCGATTTCTCTGGGCCCAGCTGCACCACACGGAGCTCACCGAGGCCGAGCCAGAGGGTGAGAAGGACTGGGTATCCCTGCAAGGGAGCTTGTGCTGGGGACAAGGGAAGACCCTGGAGACTGGGCAGGAGCCACGGCTCCAAGTAAGCTCAGCCTGGCTGCTGGTGCCCTGCAGTTGGAGCACATCCTGGGCTGGTCATCTCGGCAATGTACTTTTCTGGGTGGTGGTGGGATGTCTGGCATCCTTGGAAAGGCAGGAGGAAAGACAGTTACCTGGGTGAACATTTCTCCTCCTGCAGCTGCAGAGCCGGGCCCAGTGTCACTTGGAAAAGTCACTCAAGATCAGTCTTTGCCCCAGGAACCAACACCCGGACCATCTCCTGGGGAGTATACTGCTGCCGTGCCAGCACTGGAGTGTCACAGCACACCACCTACAACCCTGACGGCCCGAGAACCAGCACCAGAGTCAGAGCCCGCTGAAGGGTCAGAATGTGATCCCGGGCCGCCTATGGAACTGACCCCGAGAACACCAGCTGATTTGGTCCATCTTCCTGCTCCACTGCTGCAGCCCCGAGCAGCCCAGGTTCTCCTCCAGCTGCAGCAGCAGATGGAGAGACAGATGCAGATCCTCGACCACCTCGAGCTCGGCATCCTGGAGCTCCAGCCGTGCTCAGCCCTGCTCCCACTCCAAAAATACAGCTCAGCAGAGCACCTGCTCTTCTCCCCTGTGCTGGAATCCTGCCAGCCGGGGGAGAGCCCACTGCAGGTGGAGAGTCTTAACCCGGGCTACCTGCAGAGCCAACAGCTGGGCTACCTGCTCACCTTGATCCTCTTTTTCCTGCGTCGACACCAAACACTAACGGCGCACCTCTTCGCCCCTCAGCAGCTTCCCCACGCTCATCGGATGAGGAGCCTGCAGGACATCAGCGATTTTAGTCTGAGCAATGTCCCGAACACACTCCAGCACGACTTCCTGAGCCAGAGCCAGCGCTTGCAGCAACATCTGAGCCCCGTTCAACAACAGGTCATCTGTCAACAAGTCACGCACCCGACAGAGAGCCCACAGGACGACCAGAATCTCTCCTCGGCCCTACGGCAAAACTGGCTCCTAGGCTGTCTGCTGAGTCTGATCGCATGCCTGGACTTAGCCCTGCCCTCCATGGAGTACCACCAGCAGCACGAGGGGTGTATTTCCAACAGGATCCCCTCACCATACCTGCTCCTGATCCTGCTTCGGCTCCTCATCCAGCAGTGGAGCCCTGTACACTAAGTCCTCCATCTCCATCCAGCTCCGCCTGGGGCAGCAGATGCTGAGCCAGACGCCACATCTCTTTGGCAGTGGGTTCTTGTTGACAGCCAGGGAACATCGACCACAGACGCCCACCTTTCGTCATCACCTCAGTGGACAGTTTGGGGTTTTATGACAGTATATGTCCAGCTGAATTTGTACTTCATAATACATTGGATAGCATATTCTAGTAGGGTAGGAGAGGGAATTGAATGGTAAATTATGGATGATATGGGACAGCATGGGATGGGATAGGATGGGTGGGTGACATTGGGGAAATGGGATGGCATGGCATGGAATCACTTGGCATGACAGGAGGACGTATGATGGAATGGAAAAGGATTGGAAGGGACAAGATAGCATATGGTAGAATATAAGATTTCTCATTAAATAAAGTTTTGTTTTAATAGCCTCTTGTGTGTAAGATACTCGCTGTATGTACCTTCACAGTCCAATCTGGCGATCATCAATATCTTCTTTAGAACAGTTTCATTAGCACTCGGATAGGTCATGTTATGTGTCCACCTGATTAGACGGTGATGGTTAGTGGTTTAGCAGATGTTATGCAACCATTCTCCAGTTTTGTGATCTGATGTGAGGAGCCAATGAGTTGGAAGAGGAGTTTCTTTGGGGATGTGGACTACAAGTGGGCATGAATCCTGGGGTATACAGCCACTACTTTGACCGGTGGCTTTTTCTCTAGGTCTATTCCAAAGGACTACCAGCAGCAATTTGCCTTCAGATGGCAAGGCCAGCAACACACCATCATTACCTTATCCTACAGGTGTAACAACTCTCCAGATCTATGTCCTCATTGAGTCCACAGGGATGATGATCGCTTCTCCTTGCCCTAAGACTTCACACTGGTCCCTTACTTGATGACATCATGTTCACTGGACCTCACTGACTCTAGACTTTTCGGTAGGAAATCAGTGTGCCAGAGGGTGGAAGGAAACTCTAGTGACACTAAGCAAAATTCTGCCCTTGCTGAGGATTTCCTTTCACTACTGTCCCTCACGGCGATCCCCAAAGTTACTGGAGTTCTGGCACTCTCCTTGTTGAGTGGGCGCCTGTATACTGTGCAGAACAATCTCTAAACCAGATGAGAGCTTTCTCTTGAACAGTCAACTGATCATTAGAAATTATCCACGAGAACACAGATGAAGACTGGGAGATGTCCTTAGCCTACCCCATGAAAAGGACCAGGAAAGTCTGGCGAAGGGTCTGGGGAGAGAAGAAGAGGGCCTCCAAGCAGGGTCACCATAGGCACTTCGGGGCCGGGATACCACCCTGAGACACCCACCTCCCTCTCAGGAACTGTCATTTCCAGGGCACCCAGTCCCTTCCCAGAGGAATCAGCTACCACTCTTCCCAATTTCACCCACAGCCTTCTCTGACCTGACAAGCTAACAAGTGACTTCTCCCATGATGGCAGTATCAGACATGACATTTTGTCCTGTTTTCACTTCACGTCATCTCACGTCTCTATCTGCGTGTTGTTCCTGTTTTGCATTTAATCTCTAGCCCCGGGGCTCAGGCAGCAGGGATGGACTCTTCTTCCACAGCTTCTCCAGCCTCCCTCCCGACACAGTCACACTCAGCAGGTTTTCTGACCCTAAACCATGAGGCTAAGGCTATGACACACCTTCTTCTGCTGCCTGCAGTGTCAGAGAACACATCCCGTGAACCTGCATGTCATGAGCTGTGTCCTGTCTCGCATGCATGATGTTCCACAATGGAGGCCACTTCCCAAACTGACTGGGTCTCCCCCAATGGACTGAGACTACCCCTGTTGATGGCACTGGCCTGATTGCTTCTGTGGCCCTTTCAGCAGGGCTTCGGGAATGTTCCATGTGTCCTCATCCACTGACTACACATGACAGACTCCCAGCATGGGCACACTGGGGGAAAGCGTGTGTGCATTTCCAGGTAGGGTCCTAGAGCCAGACTCCTTCCACAAACAGCGGTTGCAGTCACGTGCCTCAGCAGTCTGGGCCATTGGCTGATTCCCTGCATCAAGCCTTTTCCAGGCCTTAGTGTCTTTTCCATTATGCCATTCTGCTGACAGGTTGCCCAGTGGAGCTACAGGGTGGCCTTAGATGCTTATGTGCCCTGAGAAGCTGACTCTCCTCTGAGGTCTTTACTGCTATTCAGATTCACTCTTCCTGAGTCATCTGTTCAAATCTAGAGTCTGATGGGTGTTCCCTCTTCAACTCCAGAATCTCTAGGCTCTTGCACTTAGCTGAATCTGGGTGCTCCACAGCTTCAGCTGCTCAGTAACCCGTTTAACAGCAAGAAAGGTTGTTATCTTGCTTCCCAGTCCGAGGGGACCTCATGGGTTTGTGTCTGCTCTGCGCACTGTCTCCAGATGGGAAGATGTGAGCCCGCACCAGACCCTGCACACCCAGTTAGGAGCAGAGCAGCCCTCACGTGCCACACATGGAGCATCAGAGTCTCAGTACTGGTTGTCTATGGGCACTGACCTGGTGAGGTCGATCACATACTGGACATCATCAAACGTCTGTGTTATCAGCTCTGGAATCGCTGTTCTGTGAGGACTCACTGGTGTTCTGCTCTTCCTACAGGGTGATCCTATGATTACTGTGTTCACAAAAGGACTTCAGGTTCCCAATATTTTTGAAACACCTCCGCGTCCATTTCTGCTTTAAGGCTGAGTTCTGTGTTCTGCTGGAGACGCTCGTGTCTCACCTCCTGCCACAAGTCACTTACTGAGCGAGTGTCTGATCTGACCTATTCTCCCCAACTTGACAGTTAGTTTCATGGGGCTGAATCTGGTTTTTCCTTCTGTGGGTCACTCTAATGGGTCTGCCCATCAGACCAGGACATGGATAAGGCCCAGGTGATTAAAACCATTAAGGTATGCTGAGTCAGGAGCTGGTGGAGCAACTGGTACCCACTTTCCTAAAGAGGGAATTATTCCTCATCAAGTTCTTCTTGGGAGACTTTGGATCCTATGCCAACACACAGCACATCCTAGTGCAGCTGTTTCAAATATGAGAACTTCACCAACTTCGGAGCAGTGGGGATTCTGCCCCCCTACCATTTGTGAGGAAAGTCACTTCCCGCTGATAAGCTCAGTGTGCCTCCCTGAGCAGTTGTGTGAAAAAGCACCCATCCACTAGAATTCCTGTGGACCCAGAGTCCAGCTCTGTGGTTAAAACTTCTGGAAGGGCACAGACGCTCATAGCAATTCTCCTCCTCACCCCCATCAAGAAGCTCTCTGCCTCAAGCCCCACTGATCAAATGCCCATTTTTAATGGGCGTTCAGATTCCACTTACTGGGGCCCTGTCCTTTTCATACCGAGATCAAGGATCCTTGGAGGCTGGTTGAGGGGACCCAGGACTCTCAGACACCCGGGAAGGGGCTGGTTGGGCTCATTCATTCACCAATTATCCATGAAGCCCCTACTCATACAGACACTGTTCGTGGCACTCGGCACCATTCAGTGGACAAAGCTGATAGGAAGCCCTGCCCTCCTGAACCTCTGTTCTCATCAGGAGTCAGACAAGAACACCAGCCACCTTTAGCAGGTGGCGTCCACAGTGCATTAAGTTTGACACCCTATGCCACCTCTAGGAATCGATGTAACCACTCTCATTCAGTCAGGGACAGTGAACCCCAGTACTAGCTGAAAAGGTGAGTGAGCTTTGGGTAAAGAAGGAGGGTCCGCTGTCTCTACAGAAAGATAGAGTTTGTAGGATGATCTGTGTCAGGAATAGGGATGCCAGACCCGGGTACAGCAATCTAGATTCCACTAGAGGTCTTGGTCGGGGTGGTTTGCCGAAGGTAATCAATCACAGAAAGGTAGGGGTAGAACCTGGGCATCCTGGGAAGCGAAGAGGAAACTGGTTGCTCAGAGAGGCACCTGAGAGAATCCATCCTCCTACAATCCCCTCGCATCACTGCTTGACCCCTCCTCTATTTAAGCCCCAAACAGGAGGTGCAGGGGTGGCAGGACGAACTGCTCTGAAATTCTGGTTGCTCAGCTGCATGTAGGACCCCAGTCCCAAGGCAGAGTCCTGTCCCTGGGAGAAGAGACTCTCACCGCGGTGCACAGCACCAGGCAGCACTGGTGCACACCCTCCAGGGGAGAGGCCCGAGGGCCCGTGAATCTGGGGCAGGGGACGGCTCTGTGTGTCCCTCAGCATCAGATAACTGTGGGGCACTACAGTGTACCAGGCTGTCAGGTTGATGTGCATTCACACACCTCTGTGTCTGTGGAGGGTTTGTGTCCACTGGGGACTGGACCAAGGGACATAAGTGGTATAGTCAGTCTCCCTGAAGAGGGGCATTTGTTTAGATCATTGATGGTGGGCTCCCTGGGACCAAGGCTCTATGCTAGCCCTTTGCTCAGTGACCAGGCCTGCCACTGTCAAGACAGCCTGAGTGATCTGGCCTTTTTCAGGGGTACCCTAAAAGGTCACTGTGGGAGGAGTAGCCAGACCTCTGACCCTGCTTTCCCCACTCACCCCTACAGTGAACTCTTCTGTCCCGAGTACGTGGCTGAAGGACTACTTGGATGACTTCGATGATAGCCTGAACTTCTGCCTGAAGTTCATGGTCGACTCCATACAGGTCAAAATGCCAGGTGCCCTTCTGGAGCACTGTGCGTTACTTCTCTTATTTCAGCAGGATCCAACGGAGGTCACTGAGGCCAAGGCAGAGACAGATGAGGGCTGGGCCTCCTTGCATGTGAGCCTGTGACAGGGACATGAGAAGAATGTCAGACTGGGGTCCAGCCACATCTCAGAGTGACCTCAGGTCCTCTGCTGGTGGATCACAGTCTGGGAAGAATTCCTAGGATGGAAATCTTGGAACTGGGCTTCTCTTGATGGCAGTGGGATGTTTGGCATCACTGGGAAGCATGATGAAAGGCTGTCATATTGGTGAACATTTTCTCCTCTTGCAGCTTGAGAGCCAGGCACAGAACAAGTTGTAAAACAATACCAAGGTATCTGTCCCAAGAGCTGACACCTGGACTATCTCCTAGGGTACATTCATGCTCTCGTACCAGCACCTGAACTCCACAGGACACCACCCCCTATGGGATCGAGAGTCTTGCACCAACATCAGGTGGAGAGCCCGCTGAAGGACTGGCTTCCCAAGCAGGGTCAACTCCAGAACTGGCTCCCAGAACACTCAGGCGTGTTGACCCAGCTCCTGCTGCAACACAGGAGCTCAAGAGAATACCAGCTGCTCCTTCATCAGCTCCAATGCCAGCATCAAACGACAAGCTGGCTGGAGGGCTGGGCCTTAGGATGGATGACCTTGAGAACCAGCTTCTGGCCTATCTACTGATGGTGATCCTTTCTGAACCTCTCTGAAGGACAGTGATGAGGGAATTTTCTCCCAGTGGTAGAAATTCAATCAGTGCATGGGGAGTGTCACTTTGCTAGGAAGGAGAAATGACCAGATGTACAAATGCACCCAGATTCATGGGCTGTGGACAGCGGTTGGGCTGGAAAAAGACTTAGAAGAAACATGATGAAATTGGGAGCACAGGAGATATGCGTGGCATGGCATAGACCTCCCTGAATGAGCCAAAGAAGAGAAGGCATTTGGAACTCATGTGAATGGTCTGTCTTACACTGCTAGTTTCTCTAAAGAAGCAAAACCAGTCAAGCATTGTCAGAATCATCTAGTGCTGTCATAAGAGAGATACTACAAGCGAGTGGCTTTAAAGACGCATTTGATTTCTCCCAGATCGAGAGACTAGAAATGCAAATGGAGGATGTTGGCACAAGGGGAAGACTTTCCCTGCTGTTTCCGAAGGCAGATCCTCATCATCCCTCCTCCCTGGACTGGAAGCTTCAGAAGCCCAGAGAACACAGTCCGTTATAAAAGAGGCACCCATCTCCCACCCCCCCACACTGCTTCTTTCTGAAGGTAAGAGGTCCCCCAAATCTCTCCGCTAGCTCCTTTCCTTTGCATTTCAAGAGAATGCCTCTGGGCACAACACAATCTTTCCAAGAGTCCTGCCCCACAACACAACTGCCACTCTTTCTCTTCATTGACATCATTGAGGCAGGGTTACATCATTTACGAACTTCACACAATACCAGAAATCAGGGACTAGCCAAAGGGCTACACACACTTCTAGGGGGACATAAGACTCATTAATCCATTACAAGAGTATGAACATGGATAGAGAGAAATGTATAGGAAGGAAACGACACAGAGGGCCGAAGAGACTAGATCATCCCAGGTGAGGAAGGCAGCTTCTGCTAATTTACACAGCTATAGATGCTGCTAAAATCAAGATTGCCAAGCCAAGCTAAGTGCCGTCGAGTCGGAAGCAGGCTGGAAAGAAGGCTCTTGCTCACAGGCTGTGAGGACTGATGAGGCCCGAGATAGGCAGGCAAGACGGTAGGTAAGCTTCTAGCTCCAATCCCCGAAAGTGGAGGTCAAATGAACAGGAGCCAGCTGCAGGATCCAGAGGGAGCAAAAGAACCTGGGCCCTGCCTCGACATCTGCTCACACTCAGTGTGGGACACATGCCCTAGGAAAGAAACAACCCAAATAAAAAATGAGATGGGAGATGTTGCAACAGAAATCAATGGAAATCAAATGTATCATAACAGAATACTATGAAAGACTGTATTTTAACATCTGAAAACGTAGACAAAGTGGGCCAACTTCTAGAGTCATATCAGCTACCCAAATTATCACAAGCAGAAACAGAACAACTTAATAAACCCATCACCAAAGAAGAGATTGCAAAAGTGATCATAAAACTATCAACCAAAAAAAATCTGGTCTAGGTGGCTTCAGCGGAGAATTCTACGAAACTTTTCACAGAAGTTACTTCCAATACTAATGAGGCTATTTCACTGCATAGAAAGGGAAGGACTACCCCAAATTCATTTTATGAAGCCAGCATAACCCTGATACCAAACCCAGGTATCAGGATATCTGGTATCAGGATACCACTGATGAACCTAGATGTAAAAATCTTCCACAAAATCCCAGCCCATAGAATTCAACAATATGTGAAAAAAATGCTTCATCATGGACAATTTGGGTTCATACCAGGGATGCAAGGCTGGTTCAGCCTCCTAGAAGCAATCAATGTGATCAACCACAGAAATAGCACAAAAGATAGTAATCACTTGTCAACTGATGCAGAAAAGGCATCTGACAAAGTCCAACATCCATTCATGCTAAAAACTCTCAGCAAGATAAGAAGAGGGGAAATTGATCAACACAGTACAGGACACCTATGCAAAGCCAACCAACTACATCACCCTAAATGGAGAGAGCCTCAAATAACTCCTTTAGAGAATGGGAACTAGAAAAGGATGCCCACTCTCACCACTTTTCTTCAACATTATAGGAGAGGTTCTAGCCAGAGCAATCAGAAGGACAAAGAAACAAAGGCCATCTGCATTGGCAAAGAAGAAGGAGAAATCTCCCTGTCTGCAGATGACAAGACTGTATATGCAGAGAATCCTGAAGAATCCATAATTAAACCACTAGAACTAATAGGAAAGTTCAGGAAATTATCAAGAAGATAAAATAAAGATAAGTAAATCGGTCGGATTCCTTTAGATGAACAAAGAGATCACCAAATCAATACTATTGAGTATAGCCCTCCAGAAGGTAAAATCCTTAGGAGTAAATCAGAGAAATAAGAGACTTATACAGAGAGAATTACAAGACTTTACTGCAAGAAATCCAAAGCGAATTATAAACGTGGAAGAACCTACCCTGCTGATGGGTACGAAGACTCAACACTGTGAAAACATCTATTTTATGGAAAGCAACCTACACAGTCCATGCAATCCCAATACAAATTCCAGTGACTTTTTGTTGTGATTAAAAGTGACACAGAGTTCAAATTTGCATGCCCGCTGATCTGTAGCTCCCTCTGCTCTCCTTGCCTGGTGACAGCACACTCCTTTCCATTCCATACATGTCATATCCTCTTAACGATCTCCTCTGCCCTCCTCTCCACCCTTTCCACTCCCTACTAGTAAGACGCCAGCAGGACAACTTCCTACAGATGCACAGAACAGTAAAATGTACACATGATACAGTCATTCTGTGTCCCTGAGTCCAATCCATAACTATCTGAAGGGTTCGCCTCACCAATTGTCTATGATCAGGGGCAGCATCAGGTCTAGGAGCCATGCTCCCAGGGCAACTCCAGGCCTTCAGACCATCAGCTGTGGTCTTTTAGTGGAGTTCTTAAGGTGGACAGCGTGTCTGTCTCGTGTTGGCAATGGAGCTCCACATTGTGAGCCCCATCAGAGTTGTCACAGCTGGTGGCTGGGCACCATCTGGTTCTTCTGGTCACACGTTGATATAGTCACCCATTCACATGAGGCTTTCTGTCTTCTGAGCTCTTTTTTCCTCATGCCGTTGCTGTCCTTGGTGATCATCTGTTTCAGCCGACTTGGGACCATGTGGTGTACCTCACATGGCAGCTTTCTGGCTTTAAGACCCCAGACACGACACACCAATAAGGGGTGGAGAAGATTCTTCTAGCAATAGGATAGTTATGCCAATTGGCCTTGATGTCCCCTGAGAGCATGGCTCCCAGACTTGAAGTGAATCTTTTAAAAATGCAGGTCTGATCATGTGACATGCTGGTTAAGACCTGTCAGAGGGCGTCCCATTACACAGAGAGGAAAACTTAAATCCCTCACCAAGACTTACACAATGTTCCATGTTCGAGCCCAGGAGTCAGCAAACTTCTCTATGACAAGCCAGACAGTAAACAATTTAGGCTGGTGCACCACGTGTCTCTGTCATGACTACTAAACACCCCTGCTGCAGTACAAAAGCAGCAATAGACACTAATCAAATACAATGAACACGAATCAGACTGTGTTCTAACAATCTTTCTTTACAAAAACAGGCAGTGTCACAGACTTAGTCCAGAGGCCACAGTTCACCCACCCCTGATTTTGACCCTTCCTATCCTTCCAACTCAGCCTCCCACCACTGTCTCCATCTCTATGGTCCAATCACAGTGTCAGGGGTTGACAGCTTCTCAAGACAGCTGCCACCAAGTCTTTCCTTCCCTACACACTCATGACATGTCCCTGGAATACGCTGGCTCTGTGACTCCTTTAGCTAACGGAAGACAGTAGAACTGATGGCCTAGGACTTTTGAGCTGAGGCCTTAAGAGGACTGGCAGCTTCAGCTTCCTCTCTTGGAATCCAGCCATCATGCAGAGAGAAATCCATGTCAGAGAGAGAGTAGCTCTGGGCAGCAGCTCTAGAGGAGTCTCCTGCTGACAGCTTCACCAGCCGCCGTGTGGGTGAGCCATCTCGGATGCGCCAGTCTAGTCCAGCTCCCCGATGACTGCGGCCCAGCTGTCATCATGTGGAATGTTGGAAGTCCCCGCCAGAATTCAGTCATCCCCCAGAATGGTGAGAAGTAATAAAATGGTTATTGTTTGAAGTCATTAGGTTTCAGGTGCTTTGTTTCGTAGCAGCACACAGCTGAGACACTGACTTCTTTCTGTTTCTCAGCCCACTGACCTCAGTCAGCACCAGCTGCTCTCTGCCTGGAAGAGGCTTCTCCTGACCTCTCTGTGGCTCCTCCGTCTCATTGCCATGGTTCAGGAAGGCCTGTAGCACTTGAGTTTTGCTTTGAAAAGCTTATCTTTCTTCTGTGTGGGTAAACTTTCATTCTCCTTCCCTGCTCTCCTCTACATTCGAAGGTCAACCTGTAATGAAGGCCATGCCAATCAGTAACTCTCCCCTCCCCACCTTCCTCCCCGAGGTCAGTAACAGAGTCAGAAATCTGAATGTGACTAACATTAGTTCAATGAGAGTCAGTCTCAGGAATTACTGCTAAGGAAAGGTGCTTGGCTGGGGTTGTTGTGCTTTCTGAACACAATCCTGGAGCTCTTGGTGGCCAATTATTCACCAAAAGGGGTGGGGCTGTCTAGGAATGGAGTCAGCACAGAAGGAGGAGTATCAGAGTAGGGGGAGCAGGAAAGGGGGGGAGAGAGAGAACTAGCCCTGCCAGAAGCTACTTTTTATTGAACTTTTCAGTTACATGACTCAATATATGCCTTATCATACATCACCCCACTCTTCCTTTGGGGCGTTGCTTCTACGTTTAAGGAACTGTTGTCACACAGTGGTTAGGTGCTTGACTGCTAACCAGAAAGTCAGTGGTTCAAACCCACCAGCCTCTGCAGATTAAAGATGTGGCAGTCTGCTTCCAAGGAGATTACATCCTCGGAAACTCTAGAGGATAACTCTGCCCCGTGGCAGGATCTGTCTTAGTTGGAATTGACTAGGCAGCAATGCATGTCTTAGTTTTGGTCTTTAGAGGAGCAGATCTCCAGGTCTTTCTCCTACAGAACCTCTGGCTGGGTTTGAACTGCCGAAAACAGAAGAAGCATCACTTCTCACTCATTTGGATGGCTCTAAGGAGTCCTTGTGGTACCGTGGCTAGGACAACTGACTGCTAACTAAAGTCTGCAGTTCAGAGCCAGCAGTGAGTCTACAGGAGAAAGATGTGGCCGTCTGCTTCTGCAGAATTTACCACCTTGGAAACCCTCTGGAGTCACTAGGGATTGAAATCAATTTGACTGCAGTGAGTTTTGGGTCAGGACAGCTATCATCAACAGAATAACCAACAGATCAGAAAAATAACAAGTGTTGGTGACGATGAAGAGCCTCTGGAAGCTTCATCTACTGCTGGAGGAATACAAAATGATAGAAATGAATTTGGCAGTTCTTCAATAAATTAAATACAGAACGACCATGCTTTTGTTAGATGCCACATGGTTGGTTCCAACTCATAGCGACCCTGAGTACAAGTGAGTAAGACGCGGCCTGCTCCTGCACCATCGTAACAGCTGTTGTACTGGGGCCCACTGTTGCAGCCACTGTGTCAGGCCAGCTCGTGGGACACTTCCTCTGCGTGGCTGACCCTCTACTTCACCTAGCAGGATGCCCTTCTCCAGGAACTGATCCCCTTGATAACATCTCCCAAGTATGTGAGGTGAAGTCTCATCATCCTTGCTTCTAAAGGAGCATTCTGATTGCACTTCTTTCAAGACAGAGATGTTCACTCAGCTGGCAGTCTATGTTACTCTGAATATGCTTCATAAATGCTATAATTCCAAGGCATCACCTCTTTTCTGGTAATCCTTATTCACTATCTAGCTTTTGCATATACAGGAGGTGACGAAAAACACCACAGCTTGGCTCAGCTGCCCGTTAAGACTTCAAGGGTGGCATCTTCGGTTTTCCGTACTTCCATGAAGTCTTTTCCAGCAGATTTACCATACAATGTTTGATTTCTTGACTGCTGCTTCCATGGGTATTGACTGCAGATCACTGTAAACGGAAATCCTTGACAACTTCGATCTTTCCCCATTGATCACCATGTTGCTCACTGGTCCAGTTGGGAGGATTTCTGTCTTCTTTATGTTGATGTGTAATCCACCCTGAAGGCTGTGGTCCTGGATCTTCACCAGTAAGTGCTTTAAATTCTCAGAAGTTTCAGCAAGCAAGGCTGTGTTATCTGCATAGCTCGGGTTGTTCCAGCCTCTTTCTCCAATTCTAGTGCCACATTCTTTTTCATGTTTTCCAGCTTCTTGGATTATTTGCTCAGCATACAGATTATGCAGACAATGAAAAGATACAGTCCTGATGTACACTTTTCCTGACTTGAAACTGGCCAGTATGCCCTCTTCTGTTCATTCTACTGCCTCTTGGTCCAGGCGGGTAAGGACTCCTCATTAGCACAGCCAAGTATCACAGGATTTCCAGTCTTTGCAATGTTATCCATAAGTTGTTCTGATTCACAGAGCTGAGTGTCCTAACATAGTTAGTAAACATAGGTGAACATCTTTTCGTTATTCTCTTTTGACAGCTGGAATTCATCTGACCGCAGCAGTGATATCCCTTGTCCATGTCCTCTCCTCAATCCAGCTGGAATTTCTGGCCGCTCTCTGTCAATCTACTGCTACAGCCACTGTTGAACGATTCCCAGCAAAATTTTGCATGTGTTATTAATGAGGTTGTTTGATAATTTCTGCACTGGGTTGGATCACCTTTCTTGGGAATAGGCATAAATACGGAGCTTTCCCAGTAGGTGGGCCAAGTAGCTGTCTTCCAAATCTCTTGGCATCGAAGAGTGAGCACTACCAGCACTGCATCCATTTGTTGAAGCATCTCATTTTGTGTTCTATCAATTCCTGGAGACTTCTTTCTCACCAGTGACTTGTGGACGACTTGGACTTCCTCCATCCATACCATTGACTCTTGATCATATATTACCTCCTGATGTGGCCAAACACTGACACTTAAGGTGACATTTCCATACCACCAGAATGACAGGTGGGACCAGCCCTGCACCAGTCTGGGGACTGCGTGGCAGTGAGAACACCCAGCAGGTGCAGAGACTTTGAGGCAGACTTGAGTTCACCCAGAGATGCAGCTGAAAAGCAGCCTGTGTGGCCAGAGCAAGCCGAGGATGGAAGAGCAGGGAGAACACTGACAAGTCTGTGTCCCAGGACCTGGCGGCTGGAGGACTTCTCTCCTGCTCTGTGACAATGCTCTACAACTAAGGACTCCCAGCAGCAACCAGTCTCTGCAGGTCAGGAATCTGCACATGGCTTACCTGGTCACAGGTCTTTGTCACATGGGCTTCTCCATGGACAGGTCATACATCACAGCTGCTTTCTAGGGGAGAGGGAGAAACAAGGGATAGAGATGAGTGAGATAGAATATGAGAGCCAAGAGACACTGAACCCACTGGGGGTTTTTATCGGTTGAAACCGACTCAGAGGCAACAACATTCTTGAGAAGTGAATCCGTAGTACAGTCCATGCTGAGGGGAACGGGCCACACGGGATGTGGAGACCAGGAGATACGACTGTTGGGAGCCCTTGTGCAGGCTGTCTGCTGCCTAGTCTGAGATGAGGTACTGAGTCAGATTTGAAACATAGTGAAAGTCACTGGAAAGGTTCATGCAGAGGGTGACACAGTTGACATCATTTCAAACCCTTCCTCGTGCACACTGGGAAATAAGGCCAAGAGAGGAAGTATTTCCCAAGATCATACCACCAAAACCCAGCCCTGTCTGAGCTGTACTCCATGCAGCTTCCCATCCCTGCTTCAATCCTTCCATCTTGCAGTTTGTCCACTAGCTAGAGGAGTTTTTCCAATGGGCAAAGTACGCACAGTGAACACCACATTTTCTTCTGTGTTGCAACCCATGTGAGACTGTTCATGACATGTTCGTAAGTAAATCCAAGTGAAGCTGTGCTTACCTTGCTCAACATAGTCATCTGGGCCTGTGAGGGACTGTGAAAAGAGGCTTTGATTCTGTTGGAAGGTTCTGTGGGGTTGCGGGAGTCACATACTGACCATACCCAGACACAGAGTCTTTGTAAGGATCAAACACATGTGAAAATGTTCAAGACAGATGATCTGGTAAGCTGTGTGCCTACCTTGCCTGTTGGATAATCTCCCCCTGATTGGCTAGATGTAATGACAGCCCATGTGTTGCACTTTCTCCCACTTTCCAGTTGGGAGAAAAGTCACTTCACCACTGAGAGCCTCAGTTGCTTCCCTGAGAAGTCGGGTGGTAAAGGACCGCTCAGCTACAATTCCTGTGGACTACAGTCGAGCTCTATGGTGAGGGCCGCTGGAGGGGCTCAGAGGTTCACACGGATTCTTTTCCTCTCTCCCATCGTGAAGCTGTCTGCCTCACCCTTCAATGAGCAGACACCCGCTTGTGTAGCCGGTTTCACATTCCATTCAGTGGGGCCTTGTCCTTGGCATAGCCAGAAAAACGGGGGCCTGAGTACTGAGAGCTGGGCCTCAGAAATCTCAGCTATCTGGGAAGGTGCTGGTTTGGCTCACTCCTTCATTTATCCAGGGAGCCCCTGTTCTTACAGATGCTGTAGCATCTTTCAGAAGACAAAATTGTTAGGAAGTCCTGCCCTCCTGGGCCTCTATTCTAGTCAGGGGCAGACAGCAACCCTAGACACCCTAAGCAGGAAGTGTCCCTAATGCACTAGTTGTGATACCCTCGTGCCACCTCTAGGTATGGATTCCACCTCTCCGATTCTTCTGGGAATGGTGAATCAGAAGAAGAGCGGAAAGGGTGAGTGGACTTAAGGTGATGATGGAGGAGCTGCTGTCCCTACTGATGGGTGGAGGTAGTAGGAGGACCTGGATATGGATTAGGCCCAACACATCTAGATTCCACTAGAGAGGACTGCTTAGGGGTGCCCGCTCCAGGAGGTAAAAAGTCTCAGAGAACAGGCGGCTGGAACCTGGCCATCCTGGGGAGACGAAAGGAGGCCGGGGCATGGATAGTCTGGGAGAACTCATCACCCACAGTCCCCTTTCATCATCGCTTGTCCCCTCCCCTATATGGGGTCCTAAGCACGAGTTGTTGGGCGTCACCAGTGGACCAGCTACCAAATCCTGAGGAATCAGCTTGATGTGGGGTCCTGTCTCAGGGGGAACTCTTTGCACGGGGAAGAGACTCTCTCACTTGGGCAGAGAACCAGGCAGCATGCTGTTGCACACACTCCTGGGGAGAGGACTGAGAGTCTGGGCGTCTGGGCAGGGGATAGACTCTGTGTGTCTCTCAACATCTGATACTTATGAAGCACTACAGTGTGCCAGGCAACCAAGGGAACACGCAGTCACAAGCCTCTGTGTTACTGTCCACTGTAGAGACAGTTAGAGGACAGGAAGGTTACCAAGGAAGCAGAGTTGGTCAGACTATTGATGGGGAGCTCCCTGAGAACAAAGCTCTGTGCTAGACCTGTGTTCAGTGACCAGGCCTGTCACCCCCATGACAGACAGAGGGTGTCCAAGAGGGTCAAAAGGGGAGACGCGGATTTTTGTAGAGTTGTTGAGCGAAGGCAGTGAGACAGGAATAGCCCGAATCCTAGCCCTGCTATTCTCCTCCCATCCCCAGGGCGATCGTCTTTATCCTGGGCACGTGGCTCCTGGACCACCCGCAGGTCTTCGATCAGCCCGCAACATTCTCCTGTCTCAAACTCGTGCAGCAGTACCTGCAGCTGAACATGCCAGGTTCATTTGAGGAGCACTGTTTCCGATTTCTCTGGGCGCAGCTGCACCACACGGAGCTCACCGAGGCTGAGCCAGAGGGTCAGAAGCGCTGAGTACCCATGCAAGGGAATTTATGCTGCGGACAAGGGAAGATCCTAGAGGCTGGGCTTAAGCCATGGCTCCATGTGAGCTTAGCCTGGCTGCTGGTACACCGCAGTCGGGGCACGTTTCCTGGGCTGGTCATCTCAGCAATGTGCTTTCCTTGACGGTGGTGGTATGTCTGGCATCCTCGGAAAGGCAGGAGGACAGGCAGTCAACTGGGTGAACATTTCTTCTCCTGCAGCTGCAGAGCCGGACCCAGCGTCAGTTAGAAAAGTCGCTCAAGATAAGTCTTTGTCCCAAGAACCAACACCCAGATCTTCTCCTGGGGAGTATACTGCTGCTATGCCAGCAATGGAGTGCCACAGCACACCTCGTCCGACCCTCATGACCCCAGAACCAGGACCAGAGGCAGAGCCCGCTGGAGGATCAGATTCTGATCCCGGGCCGCCTACGGAACCAACTCTGAGAACACCAGCTGATGTGGACCATCTTCCTGCTCCACTTCTGCAGCCCTGAGCAGCCCACGTTCTCCTGTAGCTGCAGGAGCAGATGGAGAGACAGATGTGGATCCTCGACCACGTCCAGCTTGGCATCCTGGAGCCCCAGCCGCACTCAGCCTGGCTCCTGCTCCAAAAACGCTGCTCAACAGAACACCTGCTCTTGTCCCCGGAGCTGGACTCCTGCCAGCAGGTGGAGAGTCCACTGCAGGTGGAGAGTCTTAACCCGGGCTACCTGCGGAGCCAACACATGGGCTACCCGGTCACCTTCATCCTCTTCTCTCTGCGCCGACACCAAAGACTGACAGAGCACCGCCTCGCCCCTGAGGAGCTTCACTACACTCACCAGATGAGGACCCCGCAGGACAACAGCGATTTTAGCCTGGACAACGTCCAGAGCACACTCCAGCACGACTTCCTGAGCCAGGGCCAGCACTTGTAGCAACATCTGAGCCGCATTGAACAACAGTTAATCCGTCACCAAGTCACGCACTCGACAGAGAATCCACAGGAAGATCAGAATCTCTCCCTGGCCTTATGGCAAAACTGGCTCCTAGACTGCCTGCTGAGTCTGACCGCATGCCTGGACTTAGCCCTGCCCTCCGTGGAGTACCACCAGCAGCACAAGGGGTGTATTTCCAACAGGATCCTCTCTCCATACCTGCTCCTGATCCTGCTTCAGCTCCTCATCCAGCAGTGGAGCCCTGTACGCTGTTAAGTCCTCCATCTCCATTCATCTCTGCCTGTGGCAGCAGATGCTGAGCCAGACGCCACATCTCTTTGGCAGTGGCTTCTCGTTGACAGCCAGGGAACATCGGCCACGGACGCCCACCTTTCATCCTTACCTCAGTGGACAGTTTGGGGTTTCATCATAGTATATGTCCAGCTGAATTTGTACTTCATAATATAGTAGATAGCATATTCTTGTAGGATAGGAGAGGGAATGGAATGGGAGATTATGGATGAGATGGGACAGCATGGGATGGGATACGATGGGTGGGTGGCATTGGGGAAATGGGATGGCATGGCATGGAATCACTTGGTATGACGGGAGGACGTATCTTAGAATGGAAAAGGATTGCAAGGGACAAGATAGCATATGGTAGAATATAAGAGTTGTCATTAATGAAGTTCTGTTTTAATAGCCTTTTGTGTGTAAGATACTCGCTGTATGTACTTTCACAGTCCCATCCGGTGATCATCAATATCTTCTTTAGAACAGTTCCATCAGAAGTGGGATGGTTCATGTTACGTGTCCACCTGATTAGGCGGTGATGGTCCGTGGTTTAGCAGATGTTATGCAGTCATACTCCATTTTTCTGATCTGATGTGAGGAGCCAAGGAATTGGAAGAGGGGTTTCTTTGGGGATGTGGACTACAAATGGGCCCAAATCCTGGGGTAGACAGCCATTAGTTTGACCAGTGGCTTTTTCTCTACATCTATTCCAAAGGACTACCAGCAGTAATTTGCCTTCAGATGGCAAGGCCAGCAACACACCATCATTACCTTATCCCAGAGGTATAACAACTCTCCAGCTCTATGTCCTGATTGAGTCCATAGGGACGATGATCACCTCTCCTTGCCCTAAGACTTCACACTGGTCCCTTAGCTTCATGGCGTCATGTTGACTGGACCTGACTGACTCTGGACTTTTCGGTAGGAAATCGGTGTGCCAGAGGATGGAAGGAAACCTTAGTGACACTAAGCAAAGTTCTGCCCTTGCTGAGGATTTACTTTCACCACTGTCCCTTACTACGATCCCCAAAGTTACTGGAGTTCTGACACTCTCCTTGTTGAGTGAGCTCCTGTATACTGTGCAGAACCATCTCTAAACCAGATGAGACCTTTCTCTTGAATAGTCAACTGATCATTAGAAATTGTCCACGAGAACACAAATGAAGACTGGGAGATGTTCTCAGTCCAGCCCACGAAAAGCACCAGGAATGTCTGGCACAGGCTCTGGGAAGAGGAGAATAGGGACTCCATGCAGGGACACCAGAGGCACCTCTGTGCCGTTATAGCACCCCAAGACACCAAGCTCCTTCTCAGGACCTTTCATTTCCAGGGAACCCAGTCCCTTCCCAAAGGAATAAGCTACCACTCTTCCCAATTTCACCCACAGACCTCCCTGACCTGAGAAGCTAATTACTTCTCCCACAATGGCAGCAGTATCAGACATGACATTTTATCCTGTTTTCACTTCACATCGTCTCACGTGTCTATGTGCATGTTGCTCATGTTTTGCATTTAATCTCTAGCCCTGGGGCTCCGGCAGCAGGGATGCAGTCTCCTTCCACAGCTTCTCCAGTCTCCCACGGACACAGTCACACACCATGAAGCTAAGGCTGTGACATACCTTCTTCTGCTACCTGCAGTCTCAGGGAACACATGTATTTAGGCCCAAAACAGCAGATGTGGGTGCTGGGGGCAGACCTGTTCCCAAAGTCTGGGTGCTCAGCTGCATGCAGTGTCCTTGTTGCAAGGCAGAGCACTGACCATGGGAGAGGAGACTTTCACAGTTGTGCACAAGACCTGGCAGCACACTGCTGCACACTCTCCAGGGAGAGGCCTGCGGGCCTGGATATCTGAGGCAGGGCACAGACCCTGTGTCCCTCAGCATCAGATTGTTGTGGAGCACTACAGTGTGCCACTGTGAACAGATGCAGTTGTGTTTGGGGATTTTTTGTAGCTATGTCTTCAACCATGGACAACTGACATGAACCTCTGTTCTCTAGTGAAGTCTCTTTCCCTCTCTAGATGGCCTTCTGTAGCAAGACCCAGAAGATCCCATGGAAAGTGTCCCTCCTGCAGGCCTCATATTTGGCCATATGTTCTGATCAATTCTGGGGGTGGAAATGCCAGTGTGACCAAAAGGAGGTGTGCCAAACCCAAGAAACAGCTATGTATACGGAAAGGGCACTCTGGAACCAGAAAATAATACGGAAGTCTCTGTATACGTCATCTCTCCATTTGCTGGGCCTTACTGAAACGTTTGAAGCTGCTCACAATTTTACTCTGCTTAGGTCAACAGTCACCATCAATGAAAGTAGCTGTCACAAACTCAGTGCATGACACTGGGAAATCCTGCTGCAAAAGAACCTCTCAAATTTTCCAAAGAAAAGGTGTCACTTTGAGTACTAATGGGCACCTGAATCAAGATACACTCTTTTCTGCCCCTCATAAACATGTGAAGGCTGGACAATGAACAAGAAAGAGAGAAGAAGCACTGATAAATTGCAACCACTGTGTTGGCGAAGAACACTGAACACACACTGATAGAAGAAGAAAAAAAATCCATCTGAGAAGTTCAACTAGAAGGCTCCTTAGAGACAACAACGGTGACACTGTGGCTCACTTACTTCGGACACATTCTGGGGAAAAACCAGTTGCTCGAAAGGGACATCATGTTTGGTGATGTAGAAGGCCGGTGAAAATGAGAGAAACCCCTAATGAGACATGCTGACACAACAGCCATAAGCGTGGTCTCCAAAATATCAACGATCATGAAGATGGCACCAGAACACCCAATGAATGTCACGTACGGGCCCCATGAGTAAGATGAAACTCAGCGACAACTGATAACAACACTGAAGAAGAAATGGAAAGCAAGTAAATAAATAAATAAAATGCAAGGCAAAGAAAGACTAACCCAATAACAGCTTGATGACAGAATGATGAGTTGAATCCAGTATTCTGATGGCCACTCATGGTCTCTTCCAGAACACTACTTCTCAAAATAAATTGAAAGTGTCTACATCTTTGCTAGTCAAAATCACCAAATAAGATGGGATGAGTGATTTTAATGAAACTGGAGGCAGGCCCGTTTTCAAAGAGGAGATTGAAGTAGGCAGTTAGGATGAATTCTCTACCTGTTTTTCAGAATTAATTCTTCAGCTGTTTTTCTTAAAATTCCTGGCTTCCTAACACTACCTGGCCCTAACACTACCTACAGAAGCCACTGAGACAAAATCTTGGCAGGTTTGCAGTTTCTTCTACAGGGGATCACCAAACAAGTGAAGGTGCCCGTTTGAGGGCCCCCTGCGCAGGTGACAACTCAGAGCCCCCTGCACCTCAATTCTGATGCATATTTCACCTGGCTTGATTACAGATTGATGCCCTTCTCCACCTGCCCATGTGGTTTCTCCCTGACATCTGCAGCTGACCTGCATGTAGGCTCTCCCTTTAAAAACCCTCACCTTGCCTGACAAGTTCAGACAGGCTTTGAGGACGAGAATGCTGCCTGTCCCTTGTGTTGCTGGTGGCACAGAAATCAAAACCTGTGATCACTCATCCAGGCTCCTGTCTCAGAGATTGGATTCATGTCAAGTAGCACGAAGCCCGAGTTTTGGCTGGTAACATTAACATGTCACATCATTTCATTGTATTTTTGTTTTTTTTCTTGCCTTTTCACTGTGTCTCAATATTATGATCGTTCCTCTGGAAATGAAGATTTGGGTGCACTGCCTGACAAGCGTATCTCTACCATCAAGCAAAATGAAAGTCTCTTTTAATGTATGAAGTATATGCGGGGAAGGGAGTTTGCGACGAAATGCCCCCAGGATGGGAGTTATTGTATTTTAATGGCTGAGTGTCCTATAAGGGATTTCAGTGGAGGTTGTCAGCGTGTCTTAGTTCCTGAAATGAAAAGGGACAGTTCAGTCATTACTCACTGATCTTAGAAGCGTGGGTCTTCTGTTAAGCATGATACATGACTGGGGACTACTCATTGTTCCTGCTGTGTAAGTTCACCTTGTTCAACTCACCTACCCTTTATTGAGCCAGTTATTAAGCTAGGGGTGGAAGATACAACAGAAGACAAAGTCCTTTCCATCAAGCATCTTACGGAGCAATGCAATGTGCTCAGGCAAGTAGAAATTATTGTAAATAATGATTTTACCTAAAAATAAAAGCTTTTTTTACTCGCAAACTAATCCTGACCTACAAACTCTGTGTGTAAGGTAGCATGATCATCTCTGTTTTATAGGTAAGGAAACTGAGGCACAGAGATGGAAAATGGTGTAGTTAGGCTTCTGTGGATATTAAGTCATGAAAGTCAGGCTTAAGCTGAGCACTTCTGTTTCCAGAGTTGCTACTCTCTAAATGTTTGCATTTCAGCAAGGATTCAAGTCTTCTATAAAAGCAGGAGAATTCCCACCTACGGCTGTAGGAGACACCTGGGATATCATAGCACTGGGATATTCCCAGAGTTTCTGAAATGTCAGCACAGAAAGACCCTGTGGTTGACATCTGCTGGGGAATAAGTCAGTTGCAAAATAAAAAGCATTACCAAACAAAAGAATAACTAAATAGTTGTAGATTTACACCATACAAAACTGATTATTCTATGAAGCAAGACCATTCAAACTACACACTAAGAACTCTATGATAGGATTCCTCAATCCCTGTTTTTTGCCTACATTTCACAAAAACCTAACGTGTAGTGTCCCAAATTTCCTACTGACTCGTGGCCTGTTGGCCTTATGCATCTTGCAGGCCATAATGAAGGGCACTGAAAGAAAGCGTGCTAACAGGGCTTTAAAGATGATCACAGGCCATGATCACAGGCCATAAGGAGTTAGCTAGAGATGCGTGCTTTACGTCATTGATTATTCTGCACAATATGCATGAAGGACAGAAGTTAGTTATCAGGAACAGGAGAAGGAGATGGGTCACTGGCTGTCATCCATGTTTAATAGGATCTTCGAGAACTGCACATGCAGCTCATATTTCAAGGTCTTGGATGAGACTATGCAGAAGCTAGAAGATAAAAACTGAAGACTCATGTTTTTAGCTTATGTTAGTTCTACTCTTAATGGTATTTCCTTAAAACATGAAAAATCTGGATAAAATGTTCAATAGGACAGTATAGGAAGATAGCACGTATAAATAAGGGAGAAAACCAGGATGTCTGATCATTAAGTGGTACTTCCCTCACTTACCAGAGCCAAAGCCAGAAGAGTTGGAGAACTTGGTGGTTAATCTTCTACCTAATCAACTGTTGCTGCCAACTGCACCGGTCTTTCAGATGCGTTGTTACTCCTGGAATTTCTGTGCAGCTATTGACTCAGGAAGTAGTTTAATAAGTTTATTCCATCATCAAAAATAATTAGAAGCAGGTTGTATTCACCTAGCAAGCATAGCAGCACACTTTCACTATCTTATTTCAGGGCTATGTCTAGAGACACATTGATTGGTGAGTCCATCTAGAACCTAGAGACTACCATGTACTACCAACATGAAGAAAGGGATACAATATTTTGGGGATGACTTGCCATGTGGTAAACCACAAGACTTACAGCTCTGGAGAAAGTTCACAGAAAGAGAGCACTCTGAAGCACATACAGGCTGCAGAGCAAGCCGCCCTACCCCTCTGGCCTCATGTCACAAGAGATACAATGCTAATTTAAACGTCCATGGCAGAGAAAAAATGAACTTTGGTGACAGAATCACTCACTAAGTCAAGGGTTGGCAGTTTGAACTCACCAGATGCTGGGGGTGTGGAGCTGGTGTGGCACTCGGCTTCTGCAAAGATAACATCCTTAGAAACTCCAGGGAGCAGTTCTGCTCTGTCAGGAAGGGTCACTGTGAGAAAGAATCAACCCAATGGCTTGGTTTTGTTTTTAATGGCACATAGGGATGCCTCACAAAGCCTTGGGAAAACCAGAGTGGAAATGCAGTCAAGACTCAGGGAGTTTGGCAGTGCAGTCAACTCTTCTCCATTTGATAAGCAGTTCCTACCCAGCTGTTGTCTGTAGCTGGCACAAGTGGTTAACACACCGGGCTGCTGACTGAGAAGCTGGAGGTTTCAGTCTACCAAGAAGCACAGCAGAAGAAAGGCCAGAAGACAGACTTAGGACAAATCAGAGATTGATAACGGTAAGGGCCACAGTTCTACCCTATCATACGTGGCTCACCTTGAGTCAGCGTCAACTCGGCAGAAGCGCTAGGATAACAGTACCAAACTATGGGGCCAGGTGAAGATGACCTCTTGACTGTAAGACGTCACGTGAGTATGAGACATTAGACCGCCATCACAAATGAGGTCCTTTGAATCATAAATCAGCATTCCCACCAACAAGGAAATGAAAAGATAGCTGTCATGGATTGAGCTGTGTGTCCCCCAAAAGATGGGTAGCCATTTGGCTAGACATGATTCCCAGAATTGTGTGATGTTCCTGTATGCTATAGGCCCTGCCTCTGTGTTAATGAGGGAAGATGGGTGGCAGTTGTGTTGGTGGATCAAGATTCAATGTGTAAGACTATTTGTACCTTGAGGCAATCTTTTGGGACATAAGGGGATGGGAAGCTAGCAGAGAGATTTGGGGACATCAGACCACCACAAAGCAGTGCCAAGAGCAGTGTGTACCCTTTGGAAAGGTCCTGAAGTCCCTCTATCTCAGAAGCTCCCAGTCTAGGGAAAGACTGGCAAAGACCTTCATCCGCAGCCAAGACAGAACGCCTTCTCCCTGGAGCTGACGCCCTGAATCTGGACCTGCAGCCTACTGGACTCTGACAGAATAAAGTTTCTCTTTTTAAAGCCATTTCTTGTAGTATTTCTGTTATAGCAGCAGCAGATGACTAAAACAACAACCCACAGAATAGGGTATGATTTTTGAGAACGGTATTTCTGCTAAGGGACTTAAATCTAGGATAGATAAAGAACTGGCTTGGCCGGCTTAAATTACAAGAATAAAAAGACAGTTAAGTTACAAAAATCGGTAAAGGATCTGAATAAACATTTCTCTCATGGCCAGTAAGCACTTGAGAAGATACTCAGCATTTCTTCACACTAAGACATGCAAATAAAACCACAGTGAGATGATAACACTCCACACCCATTAAGATGACTGGCATCAAAAAGTTGATAGCAAAAGATGTGACCAACAATGTGAAGAATAGAAACCATCATTCTCTGCTGGCAGAGATGTAAAATCCTGCAGCTAGAAATCAGTGTGGCAGTTTTCACATGACTAAACACACTGTCACAGTATGACATAGCCATTTCATTCTAATGGATATGTACCCAAGAGAAATGAAAAGATATGTACACACAGAAACGGGTACATGAAAACTCACAGTACAATTATGAACAACAGCCAAAAAGTAGAAATAACCCTGTCTGTGAACTAACAGCTGGATAAACAAAGTGTGGTATCTAAACAATGGAGTATTATTCAGCCACAAAGGGAAACGAAGTTCTGATCCATGCTACAACACGGATGAAGGTGGGAAACAGTAAGCGAGTGAGAGAAGCCAGACACCAAAGCACAAACACTGTGTGGTCTCAAGTCACGTGAAATGCCTAGATGACGCAAATGTGTAGACAGAGGTTAGTGGTAACCAGGGGTTATGGATCTGGTTATGACCACTGCTGAGTGTGGAGCAAACCCTGCGTCTATACACGTGTAATGGCCCCGTTGGTGGCTAGGGACAGGTTGTGCACACTGGAGCCCTTTTATAACAGAGGCTACAGTGATTTATAATCGCTAGCACGGATCCTTATCTACACAGGATTTTCCTTCCTTGCCAGCCTTGCATTTTCTTCTTGTTAGCTGCCGTTGAGACAGCTGCAACTCACAGCAACACAACATATAAGAGAATGAAACACTGCCCAATCCTGTGCTATCCTCGTGATTGCTGTTTGAGACCGTTGTTGCAGTCACTATGTGCATCCATCTCATTGAGGGTCTTCCAATTTTTTGTGGACCCTCTACATCACCAAGCATGATGTGCTTCTCCAGGGACTGACCCCTCCTGTTAACACGTCCAAAATATGTGAGATGAAGTCTCAACTTCCTTACTTCTAAGAAGTATTTTGGCTGTACTTCTTCCAAGACACATTTGTTCATCCTTCTGGTAGCTTATGGTATACTCAACACTCTGGGCCGACACCGTAATTCAAAGAGGTCAGTTCTTTTCCAGTCTTCCTTGTTTACTGTCCACCTTTCACATTCATAGGATGTGGGGGAAAAAATACCACGGCATTGGGCAACTACTCTTTAGTCTTTTATGTCACATCTTACCTTTTAAACCCTTTAAAAAGGTTATTTGCAGCAGATGTGCCCATAGCAGTGCACCATTTGATTTTTCCTTCGACTAGCACCACTCTGTGCACTCAGAATACCTTGTCTACGACACAGAATCACACGTAACACCAGCGACAACCAAAAAATGATCTTACTCTATGCCCCTTCACCCACAAGTAGATGGCTGGACTGTAATGCAAATCCACAGCTAGGACACCATCTGGGGGACAGTACTCTGTGAGATGTCTTAAACTGGCAGCCAACATCCAGTGTTGTGTCTCTTACAGACAGAATACACAGTCTAGGAACCACGGCATAGAAACGGGACTGCCTCTCCATCGTCACCTGTTACCACTACTGTTAATTGTGTTATGAGGCACCACCGAGTTGGTCCCAGCTCACGGCGACTCTGGGTACAACAAAGGAAACACCACCCTGTTCCGCGCCTCCCTCACACTCACTGCTGTGCTAGAGCCCACAGCTGCGGCCACCGTGTTAATCCATCTAGTTGAGGGTCTTCCTCTTTTGGGGTGACCCTCCACTTTACCAGTAAGATGTCCTTCTCCAGAGACTAGCCCCTCCTGTTAACATGTCCATAGTATGTGCGATGCAGTCTGCTCACTCTTGCTCCTCGTGACCATTCTGGCCATACTTCTAAGACATTGGTAGTACTCCGGGCTAGTATTTGCCTTGTGTTTTTGGTTTTTTCCATTCTCCTCTGCACTAGGTGAAGTGGGACAAACGTATGTATCTCAGATGGCCACTCACTAGCTTTTAAGACCCCAGGTGCTACTCATCAAAATGGGGTGCAGTCAAAGTAGACAATTTTTATGAGCTAAGCTAAACCGTTGTTTGGTTTTAGGAAGACTTCAGGAGATATTTATCAATTAAGTTTTAAGGTTTATTCTTAGGGTGATGGCTTCAGTGGTTTATCCAGCCACCATGTCTTCAGAAAACCTGGATTCCATGGAAATCAGAAAACTTGTTCTGCTAACTTTTGGTTAGCAGCTGTAGCTCTTAATCACTGTGCAATCATGACTCACACTCCTTTCTTCTCCCCCTGGTTAGGCCTCTACATTCCATTTTCTGCTGACTTTCCTTCTACTGTCGCTCCAGGCAATTAGAGAACAACTATTGTGCCTTGAATGGCTGCTTTTAAGCTTTTAGGAATGTAGGCAGTATGGAATAGACTAGAAGGTGGAACAAAAGCACCAAGCATGTTATTAGGCTGATTAACAGGGATGTCCCATCAACCTATAACCCTGAACCTCCAAAGCAAGCAATCAAACCCCCTGAGGTGTTTGGTTGTACAGAAGCACCCTCAGTGTGTACTTTGTTGTTGTAAATATATCTGTCACACAACTTCTGCCAATTCAGTTTTTTACAGGTGTACAACTTACTGACACCAATTATATCTCTCTGACGACTAACGGCAAGGATGTTGAGCATCTTTTCATGTGTTTGGTGGCTATTTGTCCTCTCTGGTGAAATGTCTATTTAAGTTCCTTGCTCATCTTGTGACTGAGTTGTCTTTTTGTTGTTAAGTTACGCTCTGCAGCAGTTTAAAAACAAACAAAAAAAAACCTGGGGAAAAAATTGTATATACTTGTCTTCCTGTAGATCAAAAAAGAGAAAGGGGCTGCTGTTGTCACTTTCGGAAATCCCCAAAGATATCCGGATCCCTGGAGTGGAGAAAGTAACTGACGTTCCCGAGTTCGAATTTCTGTCTTCCATTGTTTTCAGCATGAAATTGGTTAATATAAGAATGTAGACATTAAGTTCAATTACAACCTTTTCTTACTTTCTATGTCTCAATTCTGAGGATTTTTAAAGAGGAGTCTTAGTTTGTAGTTTCATTGATGGTATTTCCCACCCCTAAAATTAATACAATAGAAACTAGTCTATTCAAAATTTACTCAAGGCAAGAGACTTGAAGCAATGCTACTCATTAGAAGGGAATCAAATGGTCAGCAAGAGTGGGAAAAGATGTTTAACCTCATTAATCATCAGAAACGTCTTCAGGAGACCTCAGAAAGATACAAATTACCTTTTGGGGTCACCTGCCCTCAGGTTCCCAAGAGCAGTAGATGGGTTGTACAGAGCAGTGTCATCTGAGTGTTTCTAGAAGGGCTTGGGAATGGAGAAGCTTTAGGGAAAAGAGTCTAAGGACCCCTGAAAACTCTTCACAACGTTGTGTGTGCATATGCTTGTGTATTTTGGGGTGAAAGGTCCAGTTTTCACTCTGTATATGGCTGTCTAGACCCGTGGAGTCTGTGAAACGCTTGGGAGCTTCTTGCCTAGAGATGAGGGTCTGAGGGTTGGGAATTCTCAGCGGATCACTCTTGCCTTCGGCCTCGGGTTCTGCTCTAAGGTTGCGCTGATCCCTGACAAGCAAGCAGAGGTCCACCTTCAAGGCTTTTGGCCCTGGGAGCTGCTGGAGAGAGAATGGGTGGCAGCATGCTGCCCTCCAGTCCTATCGCTAGAGGACGGAGGCGGGGACGCAGTGAAAGCTGTGGCGAGGGCTGCCAGTCCTTGTAGGCCCATTCAGAGGACAAGGCAGAGCGCCCCGGGCTCCAGAGGCACCGGCACCAAACGCGCGCCCACACCAGAGAATGAGGCTCCCTTTTGGCGCTCTGCTCTGCACCGGGGCCCTTGGTGAGTGCACCGATGGGAATGAGGTTGGGGCTAGCCCTACAGGGTGCTCTGGGGAGGGGCCGAGGGCCACCAGCGGGTCAGGCCCAGAGGGAACTGTGCAGTGACAAGGTGACCAGGAGGTCTAAAGCACCCCCCACCCCCAGCCTAGTGCCCTGCTGGCCCAAGAATGCCTTCCGTAGGTCAACCGACGCTCTAGCTCTCACAGAAACCTATTAACCCAAGGCAGGGGTCTGCAGACTCTCGGCAGCGGCCAAATCCGGACTGCTGCCTGACGCATCCAGCAGAGGGCGCTAACAACATTTTAGTTTTGTTCGTTTGTTTTTGTTTTTTTACATCTTTAAATGGTTGGAAGATAAAAAGAACAGTATTTGGTGACACATGAAATTATACAAAATTTAACTTCCCCGTGGGAGAAAGATGTGGCTGTGTCGGGTCCCACAAAGATTACAGCCCCTGGAAACCCTTGCGACAGTTCTACTTTGTCCTATAGGGTGGCTATGGGTGGAAACTGACTTGGTGGTAGTTAGGTTCTTTTTTGTGTGTTCTGTTCTTTTGGTTAGACCTTACTGCTCTGAGCTGAGTTTCTTGTTAGGTCCCTAGGAATCACCTCTAAAAAACAAACACTGAATGTGAATATGAAATGAAACAATGTATTTAGTGGCAAAGCTCTAGGTACAGATGGCTTTAGGAGTGAAAACCCTGCAAGGGAATACAGAGTGATGTGTTGGGGTGGAGCGAGATGCTCCTCCAGGGGCTGAAACCTACTGTTGTCGAGTTGGATTTGACTCATAGCGAACCTACAGATCAGAGTATAACTGCTCCGTAAAGTTTCCAAGGAGCACTTGGTGGATTTGAACCGCCAGCCTTTTGGTGAGCAGACATAGCGCTTAACCCACTACACCACCAGGCTTTAATTATGAGAAAGTTAGTGGTGCAAAGTCAGTGTGCTAGTGTGTATCAAGAATGCTCTCATTCTCAGCAAGTGGTCATTCTGTGCAGCGCAGACTCTGTCACACTTAGATGTTGTAAATAGTTCGTGGGGTAGAATATTATAAGTGGGAAGCAGTAACCAGATTAGGACAGAGAGGAGAGGTCAAGAGGGGCAGAGCGACTTGACGGCCCCTTCATAACCCAACATGATCATACGGGGACACACAGTGAGCTGTGCTCAGGCTGGGAGGCCAGGAAGAGAACAACTGCAGTCTGTCTACATAGACTGCAAGGAAACCCAGAGCACTCTCCCTCTGGCCTCCTTTCCAAAATCTCCTGGATCACGGCTTCTATTTTTTGTTGTTTCTCCATCTCCTCTCCTGGCAACAGCACCTACTGACCAAAAGTCCATTTTTTCTGTCGGCTCCTCTTTGTCCCATCCTCCGCATTTCCTCCCCCTGGAACATACTTTCTTCAAGGCTTAGTATTCTAGTTCAGTAAGAACTCTTCTGGTGACAAATGACAGAAATTTAATCATACTATCCTAAACCAAAAAGCCCAAGGTGGTGTTTGTTATTGGAAGATCCCTATCTCAGGCATCTAATGTTGCTCTAACAGAAATACCACAAGTGGATGGCTTTACCAAAGAAAGGTTGATTATCTCACAGTCCATCAGGCTGGGGGTCTGAAGTCAGGGTGCCAAGCTCCAAGGGAACACTCTCGCTGTCAGCTCTGGAGAGAGGTCCTTGTTGACAGTGTGGTCTTTTCAGAGAGTTCTAGTTCCGCACACTCATTTTTCTGCTGCTGTACCAGGGACTTTATGCTGTGTTCTCTGTCAGGACAGTCACTGATGGTGGCCCATCAGTGTTCCATCTAGTTCTTCTCACATCGTGTTGATGTAGTCTCTGGATCATACAACACCTTCTATCTGCTGGGCTTGTGTTTTGCTCATATCTTTTTTCATTCTCCTCACCTCCAGCTGGATTGGGACCAATTGATGCTACTTAGATGGCAGCTTGCTAGATTTAAACAGCTGAAATACCACTCACCAAAGTGGTATGGAGACCATTTTCTTAAAAAAAGTTATGCTACCTAGTCTTCAGCTAAGAGTCTTCTGCACTCCATGTTGGTGAGTAGCATCTGGGTTCTTAAAAGCTAGCAAACTGCCATCTGAGATACACCAGATGGTCTCAATCAAGTTCTTTTAGTATATCTGGAAGAATTAGTTTTAACATTTTTTTATATATAGAAAAGTACAACATACAGTAAGAAAAACATTTGACTAATGGACGTTAAGTATGAACTCTATGTAACTGTTCAGACTTCCATGCAATTTCAGTCTAAAGACAGATTTAGGAACAGAACGCATTCTCAATCCAAGGATGGCCTGTAATTTGTTTTGCTTTTTGTTGTTGCAAATATACACAGCAGGCATACACCAATTCAGCCATCTCTACATGTACATTTAATAACATTGAGCAATGTATTCCTACCTTCCTTTTCCAGACTGTTCCTCCTTTATTAACATAAAATCACTAGCCCCTAAATTTCCTATCCAATCTTTCAAGTAGCTGTTGTCCATTTTGATCCCACCTAAATAGTTCTTGAAAGAGCACAATGCACAAGCAAACATTCCTTCTGGGGGGGATTTTTTTATTGCACTTTGGGTGAAAATTTACAGCACAAGTGAAATTTTCATTACACAATCATATACGTATTGTTTTGTGGCATTGGGTGCAGTCTGCACAGTGTGTCAGCACACTCCTCCTTTCCACCCTGGGGTCCTTGGGTCCATTTGACCTGTTCCTGTGCTTTCCTGCCTTCTTATCCTGCTTTTGGACAGGAGCTGCCCATTTGGTTCCACATATCTGACTGAACTAAGAAGTGTTTTCCTCATGTGTATTATTTTTTGTTTTATAGTCCTCGTTACTCTTTTTCTGAAGTGTGCTCTTCAAGAATAGTTTCAGTTCTAGGTTAATGGAGCATCCAGGGGTTTCAGTTTGGAGGCTTTCCCAAGTCTCTGTCAGATCATTAAGTCTGTTCTTTTTTACATGTATTTGAATTCTGTTCTACACTTTTTTTCTGCTCTGTCGGGGACCCTGTTATGTTCCCTATCTTAGGATGGCTTCTCTAGAGAAGAAACACCAGTCAAGTGAGTAAATACACACAGAGCGAGATTTATGTTGAGGAAATGGCTTACAGAGGATGAAGTGTCCCACGTCCACGGTCATGACAGAGCCTTCTGATTCATGTAGCTCTAGAGGATGGAAAACCTAGGAGCTGCAGGTCAGACAGCAGATCTCTTGCTCACAGACTGTGAAGATCAATGAATCCCAAGACTGGCAGGCAAGACCGAAGGTAAGGGGCTAGCTCAGGTCCCAAGAACCAGAGATCAGACAAACAGGAGCCAGCTGCAAGACCTGTGAAGCAAAAACCCAAGTCTTGCCAGAATGTCCCCTTACATTTCATGCAGGCCACACACCTGAGGAGTCTTCCTTTTGGCTCCATCCACTGCTAACTTGTAAGCCATTTCCTCAACATAAATATGGCTCTCTCTCTACTGGTATCAAATCTCGTCACAGGAGTGATCACAAGTCAAATCTCAACAGGAAAGTGATCACAGCATTCTATGACTGCCAAAACAGAGTATCACGGCTCTGGTAAGTTGATGTGGTCTTAACCATCACAGCAGTCATTGGTGGTAGCCAGGCATCATCTAATTTTTCTGGGCTACGGCTCATGGAGTCTCTGATTCATTTGCTCCTTTTATCTACTCTCATTCATTGAATTGTGTCCACCGCCCTCCCCAGAATGTGTCAACTTGGCTAGGTCGTGAGTCCCAGTATGGTACGCTTGTCTGCTATTCTGTCACCTGATGGAATTTTCCTATGTATTGTAAATCATATCTGTATGATGTCCATGAGCTGGAATTATCAGTAGTTATGTTACTAAGGTATGACTCATCCTACAAGGTGAGTTTGTGTTTTAGGTCAATCTTTTTAGAGATGGAAAGGAAAGAAGCAAGCAGAGAGGCAGGGAGACCTCTTACCACCAAGAAGGGGGTGCCAGAGGTAGAGCTCATCTTTTGGAACCGGGGACCCTGCAATGCGAAGCTCCTAGACCAGGAGTTGGCTGACAACAAAGACCTTGTTCCGCATCCACAGTGAGAGAAAGCTTGTAGCTGTAGCTGGCAGCTTCAGTTTAGACTTCTAGCTTCCCTAGACTGTGAGAGAGTAATTTATCCTTGTTAAAGCCATCCACTTGGTGTACTTCTGTTACAGCAACACTAGATGACGAAGATACCCGCAAAAGTGTTGCACCTCGTCTCCCAAGGTTGGTGGCTCTGTAGGTCCTGAGACCCAAGGGAGAAATACTTTCACCCATAAGCACAGACGCAACCCAACGAATCAGGAGCTGACCTTGCTTCCTGGTACTTTTTAGTACCTCATGTTACAGAACAGGCAAAGGAGATCACCCTCCTGGATGGAGTGACTGGTTCTGCCTGCCAAGGAAAACTGGAATGCTGCTAAGTAACAGAAGTATGGAGGACTACGTTTAGATCCAACGTGACTCTTTTGTCCAATAATAATGGTCAGTGGGAGGTGAACTGAGAACCTAGGAAAGACAGTTCCTTAGCAGGAATGCAAGTTTGGCTCCCCTTGAACAAGGTTAATAGGAACCCTGGAGGCACAGTCGTTAAAGCACTTAGCTGCTAATCAGAAGCCTGGACGACTGAACTCACCAGCTGCTTTGTGGGAGAAAGATGTGGTTGTCTGCTTCTGTGAAGGTTACAGCCTTGGAAACTCCATGGGGCAGATCTACTCTGTCTTACAGGGTCACTGTCAGTTGAAAAGTGCCCTGTGGCATACTTGTTAATTACATGGCTGTTAGCGGAAAGCTCAGCAGTTTGAATCCACCATGTGCTCTGCCGAAGTTCTATGTGGCAGTTATACTCCATCCCACAATGAGTTGGAATCAACTTGAAGGCAGCAAATTCAGTTTTTTGGCGATTTCTTTGGTATCAGCAGAAATCAACTCAGGGGAAATGTGTTTATTTGCTTCTTGTTTGCTGTTTAGCTACTTTTTTTTTTCCTTAAGTTTCCTACACGACAAGATGCTCAGGGAGTAGAAGGGGAACAGGGAATGGGGAGTCTTTGGCGGGAGCCATGACTGCCAAAACGGGCCTCATGACCAGTCACAGAAGTATAGACTGCAGCATCTAAATTTCATGATAATTTGCCTCCTGCTGGGTTCTCCAGAGAAGCAAAACTAGTAAAGTGTATAAATATATGTAGAGAGAGATGTGTATCAGGGAAACACCACACCTGCAACATCATATAGGTTACAATGTCCCAAGTCCATGGACAGAATGGAGAACTTTGCCAATTCACAGAGGCACAGAAGCTTTCGAAGCCAAACTCAGCAGGGCAGAGGGCAAGGCTCTCCCTCGCAGGCCATGAAGGTCAGTGAACCCCATAATGGACATGTAGCTCAAGTCCCTAGAACCAGAGGTCAGACAAGAGGCAGCTGCCAGATCCAGAACAAGCCAACTAGCATGGGAAGGTGAGGACAAAGAAGTAGGCAACAGAAAGCAGAGATGGAGCCTGAACGGGCAGTGAGCTACCACCGGATCCACCCCACCTGGACCACTCAGCAGATTCCACAATGGGGGCCATCACAACATTAGGCAACTGCCAAAACTCTGAGAATCATGTCCCAGCCAAGCTGACCTACAATCTTCATTGTCACCTAATTGTTTCTCTCTTTTCCTATTTACCATGTATGAAGATAGGTCCTTAGCTGGTGGCTAATATTGAAATGTAGCTTCCAAGTCAGATGTCATCACTAAGTTGACTTCATTCTCTGGTACTACAAGAGCTGATGGGGCTTTGTACTTTCTTGTGTGTTTCTTTATTCAATTAGTCTATCCAAATGAAAGAAAATACCACACAGCCTGTGCCGGCTGCTTTCCCTTTGCCAATCGGGATCCACTCTCCATGTTGTCTGCCTTGCTCTGTACCAAGGAGGGTGGTCTGTCACAGTGGGAGAATTTGCCCTCATGCTTTCAAATGACTCAACCAACAAACAGGATGCAGCTGCAGGAGCGTGAAGTGTAGAAGGAGAGAGGCAGGGCTTCCATTCTAACTCTTGCTGAGAACTTGCATTTCTAACTAGTTCCCAGGTGATGCTATGGCTGTCAGTTAGGGACCAATTCTGAGAACCAGTAGTAGAGCCAAATCCACTGCCATCATGTCACTTTGAACTCATACAGACCCTTAGGACAGTAGAACTGCCCCATAGGGTTTCGAAGGCTGTAAATCTTGACAGAAGTAGACTGCCACATCTTGGTTTATCTGAGCAGCTCCTGAGATCTAAGTGCCAGCCTTTTCACTTAGCATTCACATTTAAGTGTGAATGATTGTCCAACCAGGTGCATTTCACTTCCTAGAGTTGTTTGCCTTTAAAGGTACAGCTTCATTACCCAAAGGAATAATCCCTAACATGAGCTTTGCAGTTGACACTCAGAGTGTGGTGAGGAGAGAAGTTAGGATCTGCACAAGTTTTCAATAATCCGGTGTCATTCTCCAGGACACCTCTGTTTTGGGGACAGGCAAACAGATGAGTTAAATGGGGATGTGATGGCGATCACCACCTCTGAACATTCTTCAGATCCGTGATGATAGCAGTCATTTCAACAATCCCTCCAGGAATATGGCATTCTTTTGGTTTATATTCCTATTTAGGGGCACTGCTCATGGCTTCCATTTGGCTTTTCCTACCACAATGGCCCTTACTCCATTTGGCAGGGATCGAATGTGGGGATTCTGTCAGTTACAGAGTGTGTCTATTCCAATTACACATTCTACAACTCAGGAAATCATGACAGGATGGGCTCAGGGACCCAATGAAACTACTGTGAGGCAGCCACCAACGAAGCATCCATTAATAACCTGACCTTCTTCTGTCCCTGCTTTGACTGGTGGGCCACGGTAACATCCTGGGTTTCCTAGAAGTCGCGTCAGTTCAGAGCCAGTACTAAGTAAGCTCCCAAAAGTATCATTATTGCCTTTTCCCCAGTGAACAGAGACTCTTTTCAAGGACAAAAATCCCTTGAGGAACTGTCATCGTGATCGCGTTTCGCTCTAAGAAAAACACCACAAGCGGATGGCTCTAACCAACAGTTTCTCCCCTCACTGCCCAGCAGGCTGTGAGTCTGAAGACAGTGCACCTGCTCCAGGGAAAGAAAGTCTCTCTTTCTCTCTGAGCTCTGGGGGAAGGTCCCTGTCATCAGTCTTCTCTTGCTTTGCAAGCATCTCAGGGCAGGTATCTCTGGTCCAAAGGATGCACTCTGCACCCAACACGCCTTTCCTTCATGGTCGGCGGCTCCCTATTCTCTCCTTGCTTCTCTTTCCTTATATCTTTCGTAAGGGAAAAAGTTGTACAGGTCACATGGCGGGGCAACTCCCATGACATTCGATCAGGAATAGGACCCTAGTAGAGACATTGCAGTCCTACTCTGATCCTCTCTAATGCAGTCCAATCTTGCCTTATTAACCACAGGCAGTGGTTTGGATTTGCAATATATACAAAAACCACAATCACAAAAGAGAACCATACAATACTGGGAATCATGGTCCAGCCAAACTGCTACCCATATATTCGGGGTATACAACTCAACCCATAGCAGGGACTCAGTTTCCCCTTTAATAAAAGGGTTAGAGGTCTGTAAACTCCCCCACATCTTGGAAATAATTGAAGGGCCTTGACCCTCTCTTCTGGGGATTTCAGTTAGACTGCTGTTCTTCTGACCTAAAATCTGTCTACTTGCACAGAAGAAGTAAATATTTTGGAGATTTCTTACTTATTTCACTCCCAGAGATGCTATACCTAAGTCGCCAATGACACAAGTCCATATTAGCCAGTCTTCTGATCACTGCTTCAACTTACTGTCCATTACAGTAATGGTACCCACCTTGTCTCTGCCAAACGACGGCTCCCTCTTGGCCCCTACCACTGCAGGGTTCGAATGCCCCATTGTACTTAGGCGTGTGTTTACTGTGTGCACCGTCTCCAGGGAGGAGGGAGCTCATTAGCACCAGACCTTGTCCTCCGAGGCAGGAGCAGAGTAGCCCTCATAGAGCATACAGCAAACATCACACAACCTTGGATTCCTGGCATTGTGTGAGGTTCCTCTATGTTATAAACCCATCCTCCATGACGTTAATGAGGAAGGATGGGCTCTCACCTGTGCTGGTGGCGCAGGACTCAGTGGGTGACTGTATTGTGCTTTGGGGCACCCTCCTAGGGTCTACAGGAATGGGAAGCAAGTGGAGAGCTGGAAACCTCAGATTACCAAGAAGCACTGCCAGGACCTGGACTCGCTGTGTGTCAGGAGCTCCCAGTGCAGGGCAAGATTGACAAGAACGACGTCTCTTCAGAGCCAGCAGAGTAAGCCTGCCCCTGGACCTGACACCCTGAATTGGACTGTTCACCTACTGGACTCTGACCTAATGAAATTTATCTTTGGAAAGCCATCCGTTTGTGGTATTTCTCTTAAAGCAGCACTAGGTGCCTAAGACAACTATGATATGTGCCGTCATCCAGAGAGTCGTCTTTCATCAACAATTCAACTATTGGTGATGATGATTTGCAAGTTGGAATTACCACCTCACGCCATGGATTAGCAGTGCTGTCTCTCCTACTGGAAGCAGAGTCATCAACATCTTTAAGACCAACCAGACTGGAGAACCAATTTAGAATAGTCATCCTTCCTATTTTTCTCCTTTTGAATCACTCTGTGGGACACTTCTACTCTGGCCTATACAGTTACTTGTAGTCACCACTGACTCGATGGCACTCGGTTTGCTGTGGTTTTAGAAACACTCATGGTACGAAATGCCTTAGGCTGGGTTTACCCGAGAAGCAAACCCAGCAAAGTGTAGAAAAGTATACATACATGGAGAGATTCATATCAAGGAAATGAGTCACAAGTTGTAGAGGCTGAAATGTCCCATGGCTCTGGGTTAGAACAGACACTTTTCCTGATTCCCATAGCTGTAAGGGCTGGTCAAGCGACGACCAGCAGGCCAGAGGGCAGGACTGTTGGTCATGGGCTGTGAAGACAGACAAATTCCAAGAATCGCAGGCAGGACTGTGTGGGATCTGCTAGCCCAAGTCCCCCAAACCAGAGGTTAGACGAACAGGAGGCAGCTGTAGGATCTAAAATGAACAGAAGGCCCTGAGTTCTTCCTCAATGTCTGCCCACACTCAGTGCAGGCCACGTGATCAAAGAAACTGCCGTTCAACTGACTGGCTACTTAAAGCAGATCTTCTCATGGGTCTCATTCTGGGTCAACTCTTAACAGGGAAGGGATCACAACGTACAATTTTTAAAATACCGAGTCATGGCCCAGTTGACACATGATGTTAACTATCACAGACCTTGATCACCTTTCCCTCCACAAGATGTCACACGGGGTCGATAGCACTGACATTGTGCTGACTGAATTGAGGTAGAAATGATCAATGATTTCGGAATTCACAGTAAGATGCCTGCATGTTCCACAAGCAACCACACCAAGTGCCACTGAATCATAGCACCCATGGGACAGAGCAGAGCTGCCCCATAGTTTCCAAAAAGCACCTGGGCGATTTCAACTGTTGACATTTGCTCAGCAGATGCACTGTGTAACTACTGTGTGGGCAAGGTTTCCATTTGCATGTTTAGAGGGCAGGAAGTTATTTGAACATTATATATATTATATACATATGTATACCTTATTTACATATATCACAATTATTTTAAATTATTTTAACATCATTCAGGTGTCCTTGATTTCAGTGATCAAGGGCTGTCCCCCGGCCTTCCCCGGGTTCCATGGATGGTTGTGATGGAGTCAACCGTGTCCAGTTATGGAGATGGCGTGCGGAGAGGAGAATCGCCTGAAAGGGACTATTTATCGGAGGTCAGACCCGGGTTGGAGGATGCATTCAGGTCGGAGGACACAGGAGCTGATCCCAGTGCCTTGAAGACAGAGCATATAGAACTTAGAACCCTGGTAACCAGGCACCCGCCTTTAAAACCTAACCTTTACCCAACTCACTTGAGTGGAGACACTCAGCTCCAAACATGTCGACTTGTTGCCTCCCGTTTTCCGCCGTGTCGGAGCCCCGGAATTCAACGCGCTCAGGAAGGCGACGCTGTGGTCTCGTCTCCCGACTACGGAAGTTATGGCGATTTCTAAGACAGACGCCAGAGGTAACACCGGGTGTGTCACGGCTGCCACGCCAGGCCAGGCCACCCCGGGAAATCCCATACCCTCCCTAAAGTCACAGCAGCCCTCAAGCTATACCAACTCTTCTCCTTGTGAGCTCCATGGGAATGGGGACAGGGAGAAATGAGCAGAAAAGTGATGAAGGAGAAAGTGGTAAGGTTCGTTTGGGAGAGGTGGGTGCGATCGGACAAAGAGAATCAGGAGGTGTCGGGAGCAGTGATGAGGCCCATGAAAGTGGTAGCGGTGATTCAAAATGAGCGCTGGTTGACTCCACCCTCAGGGCCACTCACCATCCCTGGGCTCATGGAGCTGGGTCTGAGCCGGAATGAGGTGCTAGCTAGGCCTAGACCATCGGCCTGGATGTCATGGAGACAGGGGCTAGGGTGGCCAAGGTAGAGAGACTCACTTCACGTCCCTGCTCCAACCACACTGAACACATGGAATTCTGGCACCTTAGTCTACCCAGAGGTCCCAGCTCAGACCAGACTTTTAGAGAGGGACTGCTGGGCTCCCACGCTGACTTAGCGCAGTCACTGGGCGTTCTCTGAGCTCCAGCTCCCCCTCAGTGAGGCAGTCAATAGGCAGTCCCAGCTGCTGGCATTGCCTGTGTGTCCGCTGACTCTGGGCCACCCCAACTTCTTCAAAATCCTTCTATAGCACTCACAGTGACATTGTATCTGTGCTCTTGGTGGTGGGGGTTTGATGGCAATGCCCCCAGGCTGGCGCTCCCCCCCCCCCAGAACCCGGCATAAAGGAAAACTGGAAGCTCCCCTGAGACCGAGGGGCCATAGGGACGTACAGGGGCAGAGGGAAGGAGGTGCCTCCAAGGAGCCCTTGAAGCATCCCTGGCTGCTGTTGGCACTGTCTCTACAGAACCCCGCACAGGAGGAGGAGAATGGCCAGGTATATCCCAAGACAAGGAACGGAAAATGCAGGCACAGCCTCTGTATAAGTGTGCGGGGAGGAGAACAGGACCGCTACCCAGGGACTCCAGATGGCCAAAGGGGTCCTGCTGCAGAGATACCACCCTGCAGACTCCCAGATCCTTCCCAGGGCACCCAGTCCACTTCCTGAGGAATCAGCATGGGTGCGAGTGGTCAGAGCTCTGCCCCAACCCCTCCGGGTGGTTCATGGGGCTGCCTCTGGTGTGACCCTCATCCTCTGTGCCTCCCCAGTGTTTCCGCAGCTCACGCCAGGAGCAGGATTACGAATGGGTTACTGAAACCAACAAGGAAGCCTGGCTGGAGGAGCTGGTGGAGCGCCTGGTGCCCGCCTTCCAAAACGGTGACTTCTCCTTCATCAGATTCTTCCTTGGACATTACAGATCCTATGCCACCAGCCAGGAGCTCCTAGAGTAGCTGTTCAAAATGTGAGTGCCTCGCTGTCCCCAGCCCAGTGGGGACTCTGTCCTCTCCCAGTTGGGAGGAATGCCTCTTCACCACTGAGAGAGACTCAGTTGCTCCCCTGAGATGTCAGGTAGTAAAGGACCACACAGCGACAGTTCCTGTGGATAATGGTCAAGCTCCATGGTGAGGGCTGCTGGAGGGACTGGACTGGGAGGTTCACCCAGAATCTTCTCCATTCTCCCATTGAGAAGCTCTCTGCCTCACCGCTCACCGACTGTACGCTCTCATGTAAAGGGTGTTTCAGATTCCATTCAGTGGGGCCTTGTCCTTGGCATAGCCAGAACAGGGGGGCTTGAGTGCTGGTAGAGGGCATCCAGGACTCTGAGCATCTGGGAAGGTGCTGGTTGGGCTCACTTACCCACCAGGTGTCCAGGAAGCCCCTACTCTTATAGACGGAGTTCCAGGCACTCAGTATCTTTCAGAAGGTAAAGCTGTTAGGAAGCCCTGCCCTCTTGGGCCTCTGTTCTAGTCAGGCGTCAGACAGCAACACTAGACATCCTGAGCAGGGAGTGTCCACAGTGCACTAGGTGTGATACCCTCGTGCCACCTCTAGGTATGGATTTCACCACTCCGATTCTTCCGGGAACCGTGAATCAGAACAGCGGAAAGTGTGAGTGGACTTGGGGTGAAGAAGAAGGAGCTGCTGTCCCTACCGATGGGTGGAGGTAGTAGGAGGACCTGCATCTGAATTAGGTCCTACACATCTACATTCTGCTAGAGAAGTGTGCTTAGGGCGCCCCCTTTAGGAGGTAAGCAGTCAGAGAGCAGATCTGCGGAACCTGGCCATCCTGGGGAGCAGAGAGGAGGCTGCGGCATGGATAGATTCCTGAGAGAACTCATCACCCTCATTCCCCTTATAACACCGCATGCCACCTTCCCTCTATAGGGTCCCAAACGCGAAGCATTGGGCATCGGGGGTAGACTTCCTGCCAAACCCTGGGGACTCAGCTGCATGTGGGGTCCTGTCCCAGGGGGAACTCTGTGCAACAGGAGGAGACTGTCTCACTTGTGCAGAAAACCAGGCATCATGCTGCTGCACATGCTCCAGGGGAGAGGCCTGAGAGCCTGGACATCTGGGGTAGGGGATAGACTCTGTGTGTCCCTCAGCATCAGATGCTCACGAAGCTCTAAAGTGTGTCGACCCACCAGGTAAACAGGCAGTCACAAGCCTCTGTGTTATTGTCCACTGCAAGAGTATCAGTGGAGAGAAAGGCTACCAAGGAAGGAGAGTTGGTCAGACTATTGATGAGGAGCTCTCTGGGACCAAAGCTCTGTGCTAGAGCTGTGCTCAGTGACCAGGCCTGTTACCCCCATGACAGCCAGAGGGTGTCCAAGACACGAACATGGGGGCACCTGGACTTTACAGGGCTGGCCAGCAAAGGCAGTGAGACAAGAACAGCCAGACCCCTGACCTGCTATTCTCCACCCATCCCCAGGGCGATTGCATTTATCCTGGGCACGTGGCTCCAGGAACACCCGCAGGACTTTGATCAGCCCCCGACATTCTCCTGTCTCAAGCTTGTGCAGCAGTATCTGCAGCTGAACGTGCCAGGTTCATTTGAGGAGCACTGTCCCCGATTTCTCTGGGCCGGACTGCACCACACGGAGCTCACCGAGGCCGAGCCAGAGGGTGAGAAGTACTGGGTATCCCTGTAAGGGAGTTTGTGCTGGGGACAAGGGAAGATCCTAGAGACTGGGCTGGAGCCACGGCTCCAAGTAAGCTAGCGTGGCTGCTGGTGCTCTGCAGTTGGGGAACATTTCCTGGGCTGGTCGTGTTGGCAATGTGCTTTTCTTGAGGGTGGTGGGATGTCTTGCATCCTTGGAAAGGCAGGAGGAAAGGCAATCACCTGTGTGAATATTTCTCCTCCTGCAGCTGCAGAGCCGGGCCCAGCGTCACTTGGAAAAGTCGCTCAAGATCAGTCTTTGCCCAAAGAACCAACACCCGAACTATCTCCTGGGGAGTATACTACTGCCGTGGCAGTACTGGAGTGCCACAGCACACCACCTACCACACTGATGGCCCCACAACTAGCACTGGAGGCAGAGCCATCTGGAGGGTCAGAATGTGATCCCGGGCAGCCTACGGAACTGACTCCGAGAACACCAGCTGATGTGGACCATCTTCCTCCTCTACTGCTGCAGCCCCGAGCAGCCCAGGTTCTCCTCCAGCTGCAGCAGCACATGGAGAGACAGATGCAGATCCTCGACCACCTCCAGCTCCGCAACCTGGAGACCCAGCGGCACTCAGCCTTGGTCCCGCTCCCAAAACGCTGCTCAACAGAGAACCTGTTCTTCTCCCCTGTGCTGGAATCCTTCCAGCAGTTGGAGAGCCCACTGCAGGTGGAGAATCTTAACCGAGGTTACCTGCAGCGCCAACAGCTGGGCTACCTGCTCACCTTGATCCTCTTCGTCCTGCGCCTACACCAAACACTAACGGAGCACCTCCTCGCCCCTCAGCAGCTTCGCCACACTCACCAGATGAGGACCCCGCAGGACAACTGCGATTTTAGTCTGAGTAACGTCCCGGGCACACTTCAGCACGACTTCCTGAGCCAGGGCCAGTGCTTGGAGCAACATCTGAGCCACGTTCAACAACAGGTCACCCGTCACCAAGTAACGCACCCAACAGAGAGCCCACCGGAAGATCAGAATCTCTCCTCGGCCCGACGGCAAAACTGGCTCCTAGGCTGTCTGCTGAGTCTGATCGCACGCTTGGACTTAGCCCTGCCCTCCGTGCAGTACCACCAGCAGCATGTGGGGTGTATTTCCAACAGGATCCCCTCACCATACCTGCTCCTGATCCTGCTTCGTCTTGTCATCCAGCAGTGGAGCCCTGTACACTAAGTCCTCCATCTCCATCCACCTCTGCCTGGGGCAGCAGATGTTGAGACAGACGCCACATCTCTTTGGCATTGGCTCCTCGTTCACAGCCAGGGAACGTCGGCCACAGATGCCCACCGTTTGTTCTCACCTCAGTGGACAGTTTGGGGTTTTATAATAGTATATGTCTAGTTCAATTTGTATTTTATAGTTTACAACATATTAGATAGCATATTACAGTAGAATAGGAGAGGGGATGGAATGGGAAAATGTGGATGGGATAGGACAGCATGGGATGGGTTGGGGTGGGTGGGATTCAGGAATTGGGATGGCATAGGGTGGATTGGCATGTCATGGAATTGCTTGGCATGACATGAGGAAAAGTTAAGGGATGGAAAAGGATGGGAATGGACAAGATAGCATATGGTAGAATATAAGATTTCTCACTAAATAAAGTTTTGTTTTAATAGCTTCGTGTGTAAGATATTGGCTCTATTTACCTTCAGAATCCTATCTAGCTGTCATCAAGTTCTTTAGAACAGTTTTATCAGCACTGGGATGGTTCATGTTATGTGTCAACCTGATTAGGCTGTTGTGGTCAGTAGTATAGCAGACGTTATGCAATCATACTCCCTTTTTGTGAGCCACTGAGTTAGTTGGAAGAGGAGTTTCTTTGGGGATGTGGACTACAAATTGGTATACAGACATTACTTTGACCAGTGGCTTTTTCTCCAGGTCTATTCCAAAGGACTACCAGCCGCAGTTTGCCTTCAGATGGCAAGGCCAGCAACACACCATCATTACCTTATCCCAGAGGTATAACAACTCTCCAACTCTATGTCCTCACTGAGTCCACAAGGGCTATGATCACCTTTCCCTTCCATAAGACTTCACACTTTGCCCTCACCTTGATGATCATGCTGACTGGACCTGACTGACTCTAGACTTTTCCGTAGGAAATCAGTGTGCCAGACGGTGTAAGGAAACCCTAGTGACACTAAGCAAAATTCTGCCCTTGCTGAGGATTTCCTTTCACCACTGTCCCTCACGACGATCCCCAAAGTTACTGGAGTTCTGGCACTCTCCTTGTTGAGTGGGCGCCTGTATACCGTGCAGAACCATCTCTAAATGAGATGAGAGCTTTCTCTTGAACAGTCAACTGCTCATTAGAAATTATCCAGGAGAGCACAGAAGAAGACAGGGAGATATCTTCAGTCTACCCCCAAGAAAAGAACCAGAAAAGTCTGGCTAGGGCCTGGGGAGAGGAGAAGAGGGCCTCCATGCAGGGACACCAGAGGCACCGCTGGCCGTGATACCACCATGAGACACCGAGCTCCTTCTCAGGCCCTCTCATTTCAAGGGCACCCAGTCCCTTCCCAAAGGAATTAGCTACCACTCTTCCCAATTTCTCCCACAGCCTTCCCTGACCTGAGAAGTTGCCTAATTACTTCTCCCACGATGGCAGCAGGATCAGACATGACATTTTATCCTGTTTTCCCTTAACATCATCCCGTGTGCCTACTTGCATGTTGCTCCTGTTTCGTATTTAATCTCTAGCCCCGGGGCTCCGGCAGCAGGGATGCAGCCTCCTTTCACAGCTTCTGCATTCTCCCACAGCTTCTCCAGTCTCCCACACACACAGTCACACTCAGCAGGTTCTCTGACCCTAAACCTTGAGGCTAAGGCTGTGACACCCCTTCTTCTGCTACCTGTAGTCTCAGGGAACACATCACGTAAACTTGCATGTCAAGAGCTGTGTCCTGTCTCACCTGCTTGATGTTCCCGAACGGAGGCCACTTCCCAAACTGACTGAGTCTCCCCAGATGAATTGAGTGTCTCCTTGTTGATGGCTCTGGACTGATTCCTTCTGCTGCAGGGCTGCAGGAACCTTTCGTGTGTCCTGATCCACTGACTACCCACGACAGACTCCCATCATGGGCACACTGGGGGAAAGGATGTGTGAATTTCCAGGGAGGGTCCTCAAGCCAGACTCCTTCCCCAAACAGCGGTTACAGACAGATGCCTCAGCATCTGGGTCATTGACTGACTCCCTGCATCAAGCTTGTTCCAGGCATTAGTGTTCTTTTCCATGATGCCATTCTGCTGAAAGGTTACCCAGTGGAGCTACAGGGTGGCCTTGAGGTGCTTATGTGCCCTGAGGTCTCCTCTGAGGCCCTTACTGCCATTCAGATTCACTCTTCCTGAGTCATCTATTCAAATCTAGAGTCAGCTGGGTGTTCCCTCTTCCACTCCAGGATCCTTAGGCTCTTGCACTTAGCTGAATCTGGGTGCTCCACAGCTTCAGGTACACAATACGCCTTTTAATGAACAGAAATAAAGGTTGCTATCTTGCTTCCCAGTCAGAAGGGACCTGATGGGTTTGTGTCTGCTCTGCTCACTGTCTCCACATGGGAAAGTGTGAGCCTGTACCAGACCCTCCACTCCTAGTTAGGAGCAGAGCAGCCCTCACGTGCCACACAGGGATCTTCAGAGTCTCAGTACTGGATGTCTCTGGGCACTGACATGGTCAGGTCAATCACATACTGCACATCATCAAACCTCTGTGTTATCAGCTCTGGAATGGCTGTTCTGTGAGGACTCACTGGCGTTGTGCACTTCCTACAGGATGATCCCGTGATTACTGAGGTCACAAAATGACTTCATGTTCCCAATATTTTTGAAACACCTCCGCCTCCATTTCTGCTTTAAGGCTGAGACCTGTTTTCTGCTGGAGGCACTCGGAACTCACCTCCTGCCACAAGTCACTTACTGAGCGAGTGTCTGATCTGACCTATTCTCCCCAACTGGACAGTTAGCTTCATGGGGCTGAATCTGGTTTTTCCTTCTCTGGGTCACTCTAAAGTGTCTGCACATCAGACCAGGACATGGATAAGGCCCAGGTAAGTAAAACCAACAATGTAGCCTCAGAGCAGGAGATGGCGGAGCAACTGGTTCCCACCTTCCTAAAGAGGGAATTATTCCTCATTAAATTCTGCTTGGGAGACTACGGATCCTATGCCAACACACAGCACATCCTAGTGCAGCTGTTTCAAATGTGAGCACCTAACCCACCTCGGAGCAGCGGGAATTCTGACCACCTACCAGTTGTGAGGAAAGTCACTCCCCCTGAGAACCTCGGTGTGCTCCACTGAGAAGTTGTGTGAAAAAGGACCCATCAACCTGAATTCCTGTGGCCCCAGAGTCCAGCTCTGTGGTGAAGGCTTCTGGAGAAGCACAGATGCTCATAGCAATTCTCTTCCTCTCCCCCTTCAAGAAGCTCTCTGCCTCAGCCCTCACTGATTAAATTCCCATTTTGAATGGGGGTTGAGATTCCACTTACTGCGGCCTTCTCCTTGGCATACCCAGATCAGGGATCCTTGGAGGCTGGTTGTGGGGCCCCTGGACTCTCAGACACCTGGGAAGGGGCTCATTGGGTTCATTCATTCACCCATTATCCATGAAGCCCTACTGATACAAACAGTGTTCTTGGCACTCAGCACCACTCAGTGGACAAAGCTGATAGGAAGCCCTGCCCTCCTGAACCTCCATTCTAGTCAGGAGTCAGACAACAGCACCAGCCACCTTTAGCAGGTGGTGTCCACAGTGCATTAGGTGTGACACTCCCAGGCCACCTCTAGGAATCGATGTAACCATTCTTATTCAGTCAGAGACAGTGAACCTCAGTACCAGCTGAAAGGGTGAGTGAACTGTGGGTCAGGAAGGAGGGGCCGCTGTCTCTACAGAGAGATAGAGTTTGTAGGAGGGTCTGTGTCAGGAATGGGGATGCTAGACCTGGGCTCAACAATCTAGATTCCACTAGAGGTCTCGGTCGGGGTGGTTCGCCGAAGGTAATCAATAACAGAAAGGTGGGGGTAGAACCTGGGAACCTTGGGGAGCGAAGAGGAAACTGGGTGCTCAGAGAGGCACCTCAGAGAATCCATCCTCCTACAACCCCCTCGCATCACCGCTTGACCCCTCCTCTATTTAAGCCCCAAACAGGAGGTGCAGGGGTGGTGGAATGAACTGCTCTGAAATTCTGGGTGCTCAGTTGCATGTAGGACCCCAGTGCCAAGGCACAGTCCTGTCCCTGGCAGAAGAGACTCTGACAGTTGTGCACAGCACCAGGCAGCACTGGTGAACGCCCTTCAGGGGAAAGGCCCGAGGGCCCGTGAATCTAGGGCAGGGGACGGCTCTGTGTGTCCCACAGCATGAGATAACTGTAGGGTACTACAGTGTACCAGGCTGTCAGGTTAATGTGTATGCACATGCCTCTGTGTCCGTGGAGGGCTTGTGTCCACTCGGCACTAGACCAAGGGACATAAGTGGTATATTCAGGCTCCTTGAAGAGGGGCATTTGTTTAAATCATTGATGGTGGACTCGCTGGGATCAAGGCTGTATGCCAGCCCTTTGCTCAGTGACCAGGCCTGCCACTGTCAGGACAGCCTGAGCGATCTGGCCTTTTGCAGGGGTACCCTAAAAGGTCACTGTGGGAGGAATAGCCAGACCTCTCACCCTGCTTTTCCCCACTCACCCCTACAGTCAACTCTTCTATCCTGAGTACATGGCTGAAGGACTACTTGGACGACTTTGATGATACCCTGAACTTCTGCCTGAAGTTCACGGTCAACTCTATGCAGGTCAACATGCCAGGTGCCCTTCTGGAGCACTGTGCGTTATTTCTTTTGTTTCAGCAGGATCCAACGGAGGTCACTGAGGCCAAGGCAGAGATAGATGAGGGCTGAGCCTCCTTGCATGTGAGCCTGTGACAAGGACAGGAGAAGAATGTCAGACTGGAGTCCAGCCACATCTCAGAGTGACCTCAGGTCCTCTGCTGGTGGATCACAGTCTGGGAAGAATTCCTAGGATGGAAATCTTGGAACTGGGCTTCTCTTGATGGCAGTGGGATATTTGGCATCACTGGGAAGCATGATGAAAGGCTGTCATATGGGTGAACATTTCTCCTCTTGCAGCTTGAGAGCCAGGCACAGAACAAGTTATAAAACAATACCAAGGTATCTGTCCCAAGAACTGGCACCTGGACTATCTCCTGGGGTACATTCATGCTCTCGTACCAGCACCTGAACCCCACAGGGCAGCACTCCCTATGAGATCGAGAGCTCTTACACCAACATCAGGTGGAGAACCCATGGAACGACTGGCTTCCCTTCTAGGGTCAACTCCAGAACTGGCTCCCAGAACACTGAGGGGTGTTGACCCAGCTTCTGCTGCAACACGTGAGCTCAAGAGAATACCAGCTGCTCCTTCATCAGCTCCAATGCCGGCATCAAACGACAAGCTGGCTGGAGGGCTGCGCTCTTACGATGGATGACCTTGAGAACCAGCTTCTGGCTTACCTGCCGATGGTGATCCTTTCTGAACCTCTCTCAAGGACAGTGATGAAGGAATTTTCTCCCAGTGGTAGAACTTCAATCAGTGCATGGGGATTGTCACTTTGCTAAGAAGGAGAAATGACCAGATGTACAAATGCACCCAGACTCATGGGCTGTGGACAGCGGTTGGGCTGGAGAAAGTCTTAGAAGAAACATGGTGAAATTCGGAGCCGAGGAGGTATGCATGGCACGGGATAGACCTCCCTGAATGAACCAAAGAAGAGAAGGCTTTTGGAGCTCATATGAATGGTGTGTCTTACACTGCTGGTTTCTCTAAAGAAGCGAAACCAGTCAAGCACTGTCTCAGTCATCTAGTGCTGTCATAACAGATATACTACAAGCCAGTGGCTTTAAAGATGCATTTGATTTGTCCGAGACCGAGAGACTAGAAATGCAAATGGAGGATGATGGCACAAGGGGAAGACTTTCCCTGCTGTTTCTGAAGGCAGATCCTCATCATCCCTCCTCCCTTTGACTCGAAGCTTCAGAAGCCCAGAGAACACAGCCCATTCTAAAAGAGGCATCCAGCTCCGACCCCCCCCACACTGCTTCTTTCTGAAGGTAAGAGTTCCCCAAATCTCTCCTAGCTCCTTTCCTTTGCATTTGAAGAGAATGCCTCTGGGCACAACACAATCTTTCCAAGAGTCCTGCCCCACAACACAACTGCCACTCTTCTTCTTCATTGACATCATTGAGGCAGGGTTACACCATTTAGGAACTTCACACAATACCAGAAATCATGGACTAGTCAAAGGGCTACACACATTTCTGGGGAGACTTAAGACTCATCAATCCATTACAAGAGTATGAACATGGATAGAGAGAAATATAGAGGAAGGAAACGACTGGATCATCCCAGGTGAGGAAGGCAGCTTCTACTAATTTACACAGCTATAGATGCTGCTAAAAGCAAGTTTGCCAAGCCAAGCCAAGTGCCATCGAGTCGGAGGCAGGCTGGAAAGAAGGCTCTTGCTCACAGGCTGTGAGGACTGATGAGGCCCGAGATAGGCAGGCAAGACGGTAGGTAAGCTGCTAGCTCCAATCCCTGAAAGTGGAGGTGAAATGAACAGGAGCCAGCTGCAGGATCTAGAGGGAGCAAAAGACCCTGGGCCCTGCCTCAACATCTGCTCACACTCAGTGTGGGACACATGCTCTAGGAAACAAACAACCTAAATAAAAAATGAGATGGGAGATGCTGCAACAGACCCAACGGAAATCAAACGTGTCATAACAGAATACCATGAAAGAGTGTATTTTAACATCTGAAAACGTAGACAAAGTGGGCCAACTTCTAGAGTCATATCAGCTACCCAAATTATCACAAGCAGAAACAGAACAACTTAATAAACCCATCACCAAAGAAGAGATTTCAAAAGTGATCATGAAACTATCAAGCAAAAAAAATCTGGTCCAGATGGCTTCACCGGAGAATTCTACCAGACTTTTCACAGAAGTTACTTCCAATAGTACTGAGGCTATTTCACTGCATAGAAAGGGAAGGACTACTCCCAAATTCATTCTGTGAAGCCAGCATAACCCTGATACCAAACCCAGGTATCAGGATATCACTGATGAACCTAAATGGAAAAATCTTTCACAAAATCCCAGCCCATAGAATTCAACAACATGTGAATAAAATAGTTCATCATGGACAATTTGGATTCATACCAGGGATGCAAGGCTGGTTCAGCATCCTAGAAGCAATCAATGTGATCAACCACAGAAATAGCACAAAGGATAGTAATCACTTGATTGTCAACTGATGCAGAAAAGGCATCTGACAAAGTCCAACAGCCATTCATGCTAAAAACTCTCATCAAGATAAGAAGAGGGGAAATTGATCAACACAGTACAGGACACCTACGCAAAGCCAACCAACTACATCACCCTAAATGGAGAGAGCCTCAAATAACTCCTTTAGAGAATGGGAACTAGAAAAGGATGCCTACTCTCAACACTTTTATTCAACATTATAGGAGAGGTTCTAGCCAGAGCAATCAGACAAGACAAAGAAACAAAGGCCATCTGCATTGGCAAAGAAGAAGGAAAAATCTCCCTGTCTGTAGATGACACGACTGTATATGCAGAGAATCCTGAAGAATCCATAATTAAACCACTAGAACTAATAGGGAAGTTCAGGAAAGTATCAAGAAGATAAAATAAAGATAAAGATAAGTAAATCGGTAGGATTCCTTTAGACGAACAAAGAGATCACCAAATCAATACCTCTGAGAATACCCCTAAGGAAGGTAAAATACTTAGGAGTAAATCAGAGAAATAAGAGACTTATACAGAGAGAATTACAAGACTTTACTGCAAGAAATCCAAAGGGAATTATAAACGTCGAAGAACGTACCCTGCTGATGGGTAGGAAGACTCAACATTGCGGAAACATCTGTTTTATGGAAAGCAACCTACACAGTCCATGCAATCCCAATACAAATTCCAGTGACTTTTTGTTGTGATTAAAAGTGACACAGACTTCAAATTTGCATGCCCGCTGATCTGTAGCTCCGTCTGCTCTCCTTGCCCGGTGACAGCACACTCCTTTCCATTTCATACATGTCATATCCTCTTAACGATCTCCTCTACCCTCCTCTCCACCCTCTCCACTCCCTACTAGTAAGATGCCAGCAGGACAACATCCTACAGATGCACAGAACAGTAAAATGTACAAATGATACGGTCATTCTGTGTCCCTGAGTCCAATCCATAACTATCTGAAGGGTTCGCCTTACCAATCGTCTATGATCAGGGGCAGCATCAGGTCTAGGAGCCATAATCCCAGGGCAAATCCAGGCCTTCAGACCATTAGCTGCGGTCTTTTAGTGGAGTTCTTAAGGTGGACAGCTTTTTTGTCTCGTGTTGGCAATAGAGCTCCACATTGTGAGCCCCATCACAGTTGTCACAGCTGGTGGCTGGGCACTATCTGGTTCTTCTGGTCACATCTTGATATAGTCACTCATTCACATGAGGCTTTCTGTCTTTTGAGCTCTTTTTCCCTCATGCTGTTGCTGTCCTTGGTGATCATCTGTTTCGGTCGACTTGGGACCATGTGGTGTACCTCAGATGGCAGTTTGCTGGCTTTTAAGACCTGAGACACGACGCACCAATATTGGTTGGAGAAGATTCTCTTAGCAGTAGGCTAGTTATGCCAATAGGCCTTGATGTCCCCTGAGAACATGGCCCCCAGACTTGAAGTGAGTCTTTTAAAAATGCAGGTCTGATCATGTGACATGCTGGTTAAGAGCTGTCAGATGGCTTCCCATCATACAGAGAGGAAAACTTAAATCCCTCACCAAGACTTACACAATGCTCCATGGCCTAGCCCAGGAGTCAGCAAACTTCTCTATGACAAGCCAGACAGTAAACAATTTGGGCTGGTGCACCACATGTCTCTGTCATGACTACTAAACTCCCCTGCTGCAGTACAAAAGCAGTAATAGACACTATTCAAATACAATGAACATGAATGAGACAGTGTTCTAATAAACTTTCTTTACAAAAACAGGCAGTGTCACAGAGTTAGTCCAGAGGCCACAGTTCACCCACCCCTGATGTTGACCCTTCCTACCCTTCCAACTCAACGTCCCACCACTGTCTACATCACTATGGTCTAATCACAGTGTCAGGGCTTGACAGCCTCCCAAGACAGCTGCCACCAAGTCTTTCCTTCCCTACACACTCATGCCATGTCCCGGGAATATGCTGGCTCTGTGACTCTTTTAGCTAACAGAAGACAGTAGAACTGATGGCCCAGGACTTTTGAGCTGAGGCCTTAAGAGGACTGGCAGCTTCAGCTTCCTCTCTTCGAATCCAGCCATCACGTAGAGAGAAATCCACGTCAGACAGAGAGGAGCTCTGGGCAGTAGCTCTAGTGGAGTCTCCAGCTGACAGCTTCACCAGCCGCCATGTGAGTGTGCCATCTCGGATGCGCCACTCTGGTCCAGCTCCCCGATGACTGTGGCCCAGCTGTCATCATGTGGAATGGGGGAACCGCCCGCCAGAATTCAGTCATCCCCCGGAATGGTGAGAACTAACAAAATGGTTAGTGTTTGAAGTCATTAGGTTTCAGGTGCTTTGTTTCGTAGCAGCAGACAGCTGAGACACTGACTTCTTTCTGTTTCTCAGCCCACCGACCTCAGTCAGCACCAGCTGCTCTCTGCCTGGAAGAGGCTTCTCCTGACCTCTCTGTGGCTTCTCCATCTCATTCCCATGGTTCGGGAAGGCCTGTAACACTTGAGTTTTGCTTTGAAAAGCTTATCTTTCTTCTGTGTGGGTAAACTTTCATTCTCCTTCCCTGCTCTCCTCTAGATTCCAAGGTCAACCTGTAATGAAGGCCATGCCAATCAGTAACTCTCCCCTCTCCACCCCCCTCCCCCAGGTCAGTAACAGAGTCAGAAATCTGAATGTGACTAAAATTAGTTCAATGGAAGTCAGTCTCAGGAATTACTGCTAAGGACAGGTGCTTGGCTGGGGTTGTTGTGCCTTTTGAACACAATCTTGGAGCTCTTTGTGGCCAATTATTCCCCAAAAGGGGTAGGGCTGTCTAGGAATGGAGTCAACACAGAAGGAAGAGGATCAGAGTAGGGGGAGCAGAAAAGGGGGGGGAGAGAGAGAACTAGCCCTGCCAGAAGCTACTTTTTATTGAACTTTTCAGTTACATGACTCAGTTTATGCTTTATCATACATCATCCCACTCTTCTTCGTTGCATCGGTTCTATGTTTAAGGAGCTGTGGTCACACAGTGGTTAGGTGCTTGGCTGCTAACCAGAAAGTCAGTGGTTCAAACCCACCAGCCTCTGCAGAATAAAGATGTGGCAGCCTGCTTTCAAGGAGATTACATCCTTGGAAACTCTAGAGGATAACTCTTTCTGTCCCGTGACAGGGTCTCTCTGAGTTGGAATCGACTAGGCAGCAATGAATATCTTATTTTTCATCTTTAGAGGAACAGATCACCAAGTCTTTCTCCTACAGAACCTCTGGCTGGGTTTGAACCGCCGAAAACAGAAGAAGCATCACTTGACACTCATTTGGATGGCTCTAAGGAGTCCTTGTGGAACCGTGGCTAAGACAACTGACTGCTAACTCTAAAGTCTGCAGTTCAAAACCATCAGTCACTCTGCAGCAGAACAATGTGTCCGTCTGCTTCTGCAGAATGTACCACCTGGGAAATCCTCTGCAGTCACTAGGGATTGAAATCAACTTGACTGTAGTGATTTTTGGCTAAGGACAGCTATGATCAACAGAAAAACCAACAGATGAGAAAAACAGCAAGTGTTGGTGACGATGAAGAGCTTCTGGAAGCTTCATCTACTGCTGGAGGAATGCAAAATGATAGAAATGAATTTGGCAGTTCTTCAATAAATTAAATACAGAACGACCATGCTTTTGTTAGATGCCACCTGGTTGGTCCCAACTCATAGCGACCCTGAGTACAAACGAGTAAGACGCGGCCTGCTCCTGCACCATCTTAACAACTGTTGTACTGGAGTCCATTGTTGCAGCCGCTGTGTCAGGCCACCATGTGGGAGTCTTCCTCTGCGTGGCTGACCCTCTACTTCACCTAGCAGGATGTCCTTTTCCAGGAACTGATCCCCTTGATAACATCTCCCCAGTATGTAAGGTCAAGTCTCATCATCCTTGCATCTAAAGGAGCATTCTGATTGTATTTCTTTCAAGACAGAGAAGTTCATTCGGATGACAATCTATGCTACTCTGAATATTCTTCATCAGTGCTATAATTCAAAGGCATTAACTCTTTTCTGGTAATCCTTATTCATTATCTAGCTTTTGCATGTACAGGAGGTGACTAAAAACACCAGAGCTTGGCTCAGCTGCCCCTTAAGTCTTCCAGTTGCACATCTTCGGTTTGCAGTACTTCCACGAAGTCTTTGCAACAGATTTACCCAACGCCATGCAATGTTTGATTTCTTGACTGCTGCTTCCATGGGTATTGACTGCAGAGCACTGTAAACGGAAATCCTTGACAACTTCGATCTTTCCCCATTGATCATCATGTTGCTCACTGGTCCGGTTGGGAGGATTTCTGTCTTCTTTACGTTGGTGTGTAATCCACCCTGAAGGCTGTGGTCCTGGATCTTCATCAGTAAGTGCTTCACATTCTCAGCAGTTTCAGCAAGCAGGGCTGTGTTATCTGCACAGCACAGGCTGTTACAGCCTCTTCCTCCAATTCTAGTGGCACATTCTTCTTCATGTTTTCCAGCTTCTTGGATTATTTGCTCAGTAGACAGATTATGCAGACAATGAAAAGATATAGTCCTGATGTACACTTTTCCTGACCTGAAACTGTGCAGTATGCCCTCTTCTGTTCATTCCACTGCCTCTTGGTCCAGGCAGGTACAGACTCCTCATTAGCACAGCCAAGTATCACAAGATTTCCAGTCTTTGCAATGTTATCCATAAGTTGTTCTGATTCACAGAGCTGAGTGTCTTAACATAGTTAATAAACATAGGTGAATATCTTTTCGTTGTTCTCTTTTGTCAGCTGGAATTCATCTGACCTCGGCAATGATATCCCTTGGCCATGTCTTCTCCTGAATCCAGCTGGAATCTCTGGCCGCTCCCTGTGAATCTACTGCTACAGCGACTGTTGAATGATCCCCAGCAAAATTTTGCATACATGTGTTATGAATGAGGTTGTTTGATAATTTCTGCATTGGGTTGGATCACCTTTCTTGGGAATAGGCATAAATAAGGAGCTTTCCCAGGAGGTTGGCCAAGGAGCTGTCTTCCAAATCTCTTGGCATCGAGGAGTGAGCACTACCAGCACTGCATCCATTTGTTGAAGCATCTCATTTGGTTTTCTATCAATTCCTGGAGACTTTCTTCTCACCAGTGACTTGTGGACGACTTGGACTTCCTCCTTCCGTACCATTGATTCCTGATCATATATTACCTCCTGAGGTGGCCGAACACTGACACTTAAGGTGACATTTACATACCACCAGAATGACAGGTGGGACCAGCCCTGCACGAGTCTGGGGACTGTGTGGCAGTGAGAACACCCAGCGGATGCAGAGACTTCGAGGCAGACTTGAGTTCACCCAGAGATACAGCCGAAAAGCAGCCTGTATGGCCAGAACAAGCCGGGGAGGGAAGAGCAGGGAGAACACTGACAAGTCTGTGTCCCAGGACCTGGTGGGCTGGAGGAGTTCTCTCCTGCTCTGTGACAACCCTCTCCAACTAAGGAATCCGAGCAGCACCCAGTCTCTGCAGGTCAGGAATCTGCACATGGCTTACCTGGTCACAGGTCTTTGTCACACGGGCTTCTTCATGGACAGGTCATACATCACAGCTGCTTTCTAGGGGAGAGGGAGAAGCAAGAGAAAGAGATGAGTGAGACAGAATATGAGAGCCAAGAGACAGTGAATCCAATGTGGGTTTTTATCGGTTGAATCTGACTCAGAGGCAACAACATTCTTGAGAAGTGAGTCCCTAGTACAGTCCATGCTGAGGGAGCGGGCCACACGGGATGTGGAGGCCAGGAGATAAGACTGTTGGGAGCCCCTGTGCAGGCTGTCTGCTGCCTAGTCTGAGATGAGGCACTGGGTCAGATTTGAAATATAGTGAAAGTCACTGGAAAGGTTCATGCAGAGGGTGACACGGTTGACATCATTTCAAACCCTTCCTGGTGCACACTGGGAAATAAGGCCAAGAGGGGAAGTATTTCCCAAGATCATACCACCAAAATTGAGCCCTGTCTGGGCTGTACTCCACGCAGCTTCCCACCCCTGCTTGGAATCCTTCCATCTTGCAGTTTGTGCACTAGCTGGAGGAGTTTTTCCAATGGGCAAAGTACGCACAGTGAACACCACATTTTCTTCTGTGGTGCAACCCATGTGAGACTGTTCACGATACATTACTAAGTAAACCGAAGTCAACCTGTGCTTACCTAGCTCAACATAGTCATCTGGCCCTGTGAGGACTGTGAAAAGAGGCTTTGATTCTGTAGGGAGGTTCTGTGGGGTTGCGAGAGTCACATATTAACCATACCTAGACACAGAGTCTTTGTAAGGGTGAAACACATGTGAAAATGTTCAAGACAGATGATCTGGTCAGCTGTGTGTCTACCTTGCCTGTTGGATAATCTCCCCCTGATTAGCTAGATGCAATGACAGCCCATGGGTTGCACTTTCTCCCACTTTCCAGTTGGGAGAAAAGTCACTTCACCACTGAGAGCCTCAGTTGCTTCCCTGAGAAGTCGGGTGGTAAAGGACCGCTCAGCTACAATTCCTGTGGACTACGGTCGAGCTCTATGGTGAGGGCCGCTGGAGGGGCTCAGAGGTTCACACGGATTCTTTGCCTCTCTCCCATCGTGACGCTGTCTGCCTCACCCCTCAATGAGCAGACGCCCGCTTGTGTAGACGGTTTCAGATTCCATTCAGTGGGGCCTTGTCCTTGGCATAGCCAGAACAACGGGGGCCTGAGTGCTGGGAGTTGGGCCTCAGGACTCTCAGCTATCTGGGAAGGTGCTGGTTGGGCTCACTCCTTCATTTATCCAGGAAGCCCCTGTTCTTACAGATGCTGTAACATCTTTCAGAAGACAAAGTTGTTAGGAAATCCTGCCCTCCTGGGCCTCTGTTCTAGTCAGGGGTCAGACAGCAACCCTGGACACCCCAAGCAGGAAGTGTCCCTAATGCACTAGTTGTGATGCCCTCGTGCCACCTCTAGGTATGGATTCCACCTCTCCGATTCCTCTAGGAACGGTGAATCAGAAGAGCGGAAAGAGTGAGTGTACGAAGAGTGAAGAAAGATGAGCTGCCGTCCCTACTGATGGGTGGAGGTAGTAGGAGGACCTGGATATGGATTAGGCCCTACATATCTAGATTCCACTAGAGAAGGGTGCTTAGGGCCGCCCCCTGCAAGAGGTAAGCAGTCTCAGAGAACAGGCGTGTGGAACCTGGCCATCCTGGGAAGACAAGAGGAGGCCGGGGCTTGAATATTCTGGGAGAACTGATCACCCACAGTCTCCTTGCATTATCGCTTGCCCTCTCCCCTATATGAGGTCCTAAACAGGAGGTGTTGGGCGTCACCAGCGGACCTGCTGCCAAATCCTGAGGACTCAGCTTCATGTGGGGTCCTGTCCCGGGGGAACTCAGTACATGGGGAAGAGACTCTCTCACTTGGGCAGAAAACCAGGCAGCATGCTGCTGCACACACTCCTGGGGACAGGACTGAGAGTCTGGGCATCTGGGCAGGGGATGGGATAGACTCTGTGTGTCCGTCAGCATCTGATACTCATGAAGCACTACAGTGTGCCAGGCAACCAGGTGAACAGGCAGTCACAAGCCTCTGTGTTACTGTCCACTGTAGAGACAGTTAGAGGACAGGAAGGTTACCAAGGAAGGAGAGTTGGTCAGACTATTGATGGGGAGCTCCCTGAGAACAAAGCTCTGTGCTAGACCTGTGTTCAGTGACCAGGCCTGTCACCCCGATGACAGACAGAGAGTGTCCAAGAGGGGCACATGGGTGGACGCAGATTTTTGTAGAGTTGTCCAGCAAATGCAGTGAGACAGGAATAGCCCGACACCTGACCCTGCTATTCTCCACCCATCCCCAGGGCGATGGCATTTATCCTGTGCACGTGGCTCCAGGACCACGCGCAGAACTTGGATCAGCCCCCGACATTCTACTGTCTCAACCTCGTGCAGCTGAACATGCCAGGTTCATTTGAGGAGCACTGTCCGCAATTTCTCCGGGCCCAGCTTCACCAAACAGAGCTCATCGAGGTAGAGCCAGAGGGTGAGAAGCACTGAGTATCCCTGCAAGGGAGCTGGTGCTGGGGCAAGGGAAGAATCTAGAGGCTGGGCTGGAGCCATGGCTCCAAGTAAGCTCAGCCTGGCTGCTGGTGCACCGCAGTTGCAGCTCATTTCCTGGGCTGGTCATCTTGGCAATGTGCTTTCCTTGACGGTGGTGGTATGTCTGGCATCCTTGGAAAGGCAGGAGGACAGGCAGTCACCTGGGTGAACATTTCTCCTCCTGCAGCTGCAGAGCCGGACCCAGCGTCAGATAGAATAGTCGCTCAAGATCAGTCTTTGCCCCAAGAACCAACACCGGAACCATCTCGTGGGGAGTATACTGCTGCCGTGCCAGCACTGGAGTGCCACAGCACACCCCCTACGACCCTGACTGCCCCAGAACCAGCACCAGAGGCGGAGCCAGCTGGAGGATCAGAATGTGATCCCGGGCAGCCTATGGAAACAACTGTGAGAACACCAGCTGATGTGGACCGCCTTCCTGCTCCACTTCTGCAGCCCCTGGCAGCCCAGGTTCTCCTCCAGCTGCAGGAGCAGATGGAGAGACAGATGTGGATCCTCGACCACCTCGAGCTCAGCATCGTGGAGCTCCAGCTGCGCTCAGCCCTGCTCCCGCTCCAAAAACGCTGCTCAACAGAGCACCTGCTCTTCTCCCCTGCGCTAGAATCCTGCCAGCAGGTGGAGAGCCCACTGCACGTGGAGAGTCTTAACCCTGGCTACCTGAGGAGCTAATACATGCGCTAACTGGTCACCTTCATCCTCTTCTATCTGCGCCGACACCGAAGACTGACAGAGCACCACCTCACCCCTCAGCAGCTTATCTACGCTTACCAGATGAGGAGTCTGCAGAACAACGGCGATTTTAGCCTGGACAACGTTCAGAACACACTCCAGAACGACTTCCTGAGCCATGGCCCACACTTGCAGCAACATTTGAGCTGCCTTCAACAGCAGTTCATCCGTCACCAAGTCATCCACCCGACAGACAATCCACAGGAAGATCAGATTCTCTCCTTGGCCCTACGGCAAAACTGGCTCCTAGACTGCCTGCTCAGTCTGACCGCAAGCCTGGACTTAGCCCTGCCCTTCGTGGACTACCACCAGCAGCACGAGGGGTATATTTCCAACGGGATCCCTTCACCATACCTACTTTTGGTCCTGCTTCGGCTCCTCATCCAGCAGTGGAGCCCTGTACGCTGTTAAGTCCCCCATCTCCATCCAGCTCTGCCTGGGGCAGCAGATGCTGAGCCAGACACCGCATCTCTTTGGCAGTGGCTTCTCATTGATAGGCAGGGAACATCGGCCACAGACGCCCACCTTTCATCCTTACCTCAGTGGACAGTTTGGGGTTTCATCATATTATATGTCCAGCTGAATTTGTACTTCATAATATAATAGATAACATATTCTAGTAGGATAGGAGAGGGAATGGAATGGGAGATTATGGATGGGATGGGACGGCATGGGATGGGACCGGATGGGTGGGTGGCATTGGGTAAATGGGATGTCATGGCATGGAATCACTTGGCATGACGGGAGGACGTGTGATGGAATGGAAAAGGATTGGAAGGTACAAGATAGCATATGGTAGAATATAAGATTTCTCATTAATGAAATTTTGTTGTAATAGCCTCTTGTGTGTAAGATACTTGCTGTATGTACTTTCACCGTCACATCCAGCGATCATCAATATCTTCTTTAGAACAGTTTCATCAGGAGGGGGATGGTTCATGTTATGTGTCCACCTGATTAGGCGGTGATGGTCAGTGGTTTAGCAGACGTTATGCAATTATACTCCATTTTTGTGATCTGATGTCAGGATCCAAGGAGTTGGAAGAGGAGTTTCTTTGGGGATGTGCACTACAAACGGGCCCAAATCCTGGGGTATACAGGCATTGCTTTGACCAGTGGCTTTTTCTCTAGGTCTATTCCAAAGGACTACCAGCAGCAGTTTGCCTTCCGATGGCAAGGCCAGCAATACACCATCATTACCTTATCCCAGAGGTATAACAACTCTCCAGCTCTATGTCCTGATTGAGTCCACAGGGATGATGATCACCTCTCCTTGCCCTAAGACTTCACACTGGTCCCTTACCTTGATGGCATCATGTTGACTGGACCTGACTGACTCTGGACTTTTCAGTAGGAAATCAATGTGCCAGAGGATGGAAGGAAACCTTAGTGACACTAAGCAAAATTCTGCCCTTGCTGAGGATTTACCTTCAGCACTGTCCCTCACGATGATCCCCAAAGTTACTGGAGTTCTGGCACTCTCCTTGTTGTGTGGGTGCCTGTATACTGTGCAGAACCATCTGTAAACCAGTTGAGAGCTTTCTCTTGAACAGTCAACTGATCATTAGAAATCATCCACGAGAACACAGATGAAGACTGGGAGATGTTCTCAGTCCACCCCATGAAAAGGACCAGGAAAATGTGGCACAGGCTCTGGGAAGAGGGGAATAGGGCCTCCATGCAGGGACGGCAGAGGCACCTCTGGGCCGTGATACCACTCCGAGACACCCAGCTCCCTCGCAGGACCTTTCCTTTCCAGGACACCCAGTTCCTTCCCAAAGGAATTAGCTACCATTCTTCCCAGTTTAACCCAAAGACCTCCCTGACCTGAGAAGTTAATTACTTCTTCCACGATGGCAGCAGTATCAGACATGACATTTTATGCTGTTTTCACTTCACATCGTCTCACGTGTCTATCTGCATGTTGCTCCAGTTTTGCATTTAATCTCTAGCCCCGGGGCTCCGGCAGCAGGGATGCAGCCTCCTTCCACAGCTTCTGCAGTCTCCCACACACACAGTCACACTCAGCAGGTTCTCTGACTCTGAACCATGAGGCTAAGGCTGTGATACCCCTTCTTCTGCTACCTGCAGTCTCAGGGAACACATGTATTTAGGCCCCAAACAGGAGATGCGGGTGCTGGGGGCAGACCTGTTCCCAAAGTCTGGGTTCTCAGATGTGTGCAGTGTCCCTGTCGCAAGGCAGAGCACTGTCCATGGGAGAGGAGACCTTCACAGTTGTGCACAAGACCAGGCAGCACACTGCCACACGCTCTCCGGGGAGAGGCCTGAAGGCCTCGATATCTGAGGCAGGGAACAGACTCTGTGTCCCTCAGCATCAGATTGTTGTGGAGCACTACAGTGTGCCACTGTGAAGAGATGCAGTTGTGTTTGGAGATTCTTTGTAGCTATTTCTTCAGCCACAGACAACTCACAGGAACACCTGTTCTCTGTGTAGTGAAGTTTCTTTCCCTCTCTAGATGCCTTCTGTAGCAAGTCCCAGAAGATCCCATGGCAACTCTCTCTCCTGCAGGCCCCATATTGGGTGATATGTTCTGATCAATTCTGGGAGTGGAAACGCCAGTGTGACCAAAAGGATGTGTCCCAAACCCAAGAAACAGCTATGTATATGGAAAGGGGACTCTGGAACCAGAAAATAATACGGAAGTCTCTGTATCCGTCATCTCTCCATTTGCTGGGCCATACTGAAATTTTTGAAGCTGCTCACAATTTTACTCTGCTCAGATCAACAGTCAACATCGATGAAAGCAGCTGTCACAAGCTCAGTGCATCACATTGGGAAATCCTGTTGCAAAAGAGCCTCTCAAGTTTTCCAAAGAAAAGGTGTCACTTTGAGCACTAATGGGCACCTCAATCAAGATACACTCTGTTCTGTCACCTCATAGACATTTGACGGCTGCACAATGAACATGGAAGGGAGAAGAAGCACTGATACATTGGAACCACTGTGTTGGCAAAGAACACTCAACACACCCTGATAGAAGAAGAAACAAATCCATCTGAGAAGTTCAACTAGAAGGCTCCTTAGAGACAACAACGGTGACACTGTGGCTCACTTACTTCGGACACATTTTGGGGAAAAACCAGTTGCTGGAAAGGGACATCCTGTTTGGTGATGTAGAAGGCCAGTGAAAATGAGAGAAACACCTAATGAGACATATTGACACAACAGCCATAAGCGTGGACTCCAACACATCAATAATCACAAAGATGGCACCGTAACATGCAATGAATGTCACATATGGGCCCCAGGAGTAAGATGAAACTCAGTGGGAACTGATAACAACACTGAACAAGAAATGGAAAGCAAGTAAATAAATAAATAAATTGCAAGGCAAAGAAAGACTAATCCAATAACAGGTTGATGACAGAACAATGAGTTGAATCCAGTATTCTGATGGCCAGTCACGGTCCCTTCCAGAACACTACTTCTCAAAATAAATTGAAAGTGTCTACATCTTTGCTGACCAAAATCAACATGTAAGATGGGATGAGTGATTTTAACGAAATTGGAGGCAGGCCCCGTTTTCAAAGGGGAGATGGAAGTAGGCAGTCTGGATGAATTCTTTACCTGTTTTTCAGAATTCATTCTTTAGCTGTTTTTCTTAAAATTCCTGGCTTCCTAACACTGCCTGGCCCAGGAGATCATACATCAACCTACAGGAGCCACTGAGATAAAATCTTAGCTGGTTTGCAGTTTCTTCTACACTGGATCACCAAACAAGGGGGCCCTTTTGAGGGCCCCCTGCCCAGGTGAGAACTCAGAGCCTCAATTCTCATGCATATTTCACCTGGCCTGATTACACACAGATGCCCATCTCCAACTGCCCACGTGGTTTCTCCCTGACGTCTGCACTTGACCTGCATGTAGCCTGTCCCTTTAAAAACCCTCACCTTGCCTAACAACTTCAGATAGGCTTTGAGGATGAGAATGCTGCCTGCCCCTTGTGTTGCTGGTGGCACAGAAATAAAAATCTATGATCACTCCTGTCCAAGCTCCTGTCTTAGAGATTGGATTCATGTCAAGTAGCACGAAGCCCGAGTTTTGGGTGGTAAGATTAAAACACGTCACATCATTTCATTGTATTTTTTTTTCTTGCCTTTTCACTGTGTCTCAATATGATGACCGTTCCTCTGGAACTGAAGATTTGGAGGCACTGCCTGACAAGTGTATCTCTACCATTAAGTAAAATGAAAGTCTCTTTTAATGTATCAAGTATATGTGGGGAAGGGAGTTTGTGATGAACTGTCCCCGTGGTGGGAGTTATTGTATTTTAATGACAGAGTTCTACAAGGCAATTCGGTAGAGGCTGTCAGCTTGTCTTAGTTCCTGAAATGAAGACACAGTACAATCATTACTGACTGATCTTAGAAGCGTGAGTCTTCCTATTAAGCACGGTACATGACTGGGGACTACTTATTGTTCCTACCGTGTAAGTTCACCTTGTTCAACTCACCTACCCTTTATTCAGGCAATTATTGAGCTAGGGGTGGGAGATACAACACAAGACAAAGCCCTTTCCACCAGGCAGCTTACATAGCAATGCAATGTGCTCAGACAAATAGAAAGTGTTGTAAATAATCATTTTACCTAAAAATAAAAGCTTTTTTACTTGTCAAGTTATTCCGATCTACAAATCTTTGTATGTGAGGTAGCATGACCATCTCGGCTTCATAGGTAAGGAAACTGAGGCACAGAAATGGAAAATGACGTAGTTAGGCTTCTGTGGATATTAAGCCATGAAAGTCAGGCTTAAGCTGAGCACTTCTGTTTCCAGAGTTGTTGCTCTCTAAGATGTTTGCATTTAGCAAGGATTCAAGTCTTCTACGAAAGCAGGGGAATTCACACCGATGGCTGTAAGAGACACCCGGGGTATCATAGCACTGGCATCTTCCCAGGGTTCCTGAAATGTCAGCACAGAACGACCCTGTGGTTAACATCTGCCCAGAAATAAGTCAGTTGCAAGATAAAAAGCATTATGAAACAAAAAAATAACTAAACAATTGTAGACTTACACCATACAAAACTGATTATTCTATGAAGCAAGACCATTCAAACTACCCACTAAGAACTCTATGATAGGATTCCTCAATCTTTGTTTTCTGTCTACATTTCACACAAACCTAATGTGTAGTGTCCCAAATTTCCTACTGACCAGTGGCCTCGTGGCCTTATGCATCTTGCAGGCCATAATGAAGGCCACTGAAAGAATGCACGCTAACAAGGCTTTAAACAATTCTCCCAACATGATCACAAGCCAAAAGGAGTTAGCTAGAGATGCTTTATATACATCACTGGTTATTCTTCACACTATCCATTAAGGAGAGAAGTTAGGTATCAGGAACAGGAAAAAGGAGATGGGTCACTGGCTATCATCCACGTTTAGTATAATCTTTAACTGAGAACCACATGTACAACTCATGTATCAAGGTCTTGGATAAGAATATGCAGAAGCTAGAAGTGCAAAACTGAAGACTCACCTTTTTAGCTTCTGTTAGTTCTACTCTTAATGGTATTTCTTTACAACATGAAAAATCTGGATGAAACGTTAAATAGGATGGAATAGGAAGACAGCACGTATAAATAAGGGAGAAAACCAGCATATCTGATCACTAAGTAGTACTTCCCTCACTTACAAGAGCCAAAGTCAGAAGAGTTGGAGAACTTGGTGGTTAATCTTCAACCTAATCAACTGTTGCTGCCAACTGCACCTGTCTTTCAGATGCATTGTTATTCCTGGAATTTCTGTGCAGCTATTGACTCAGTAAGTAGTTTAATAAGTTTATTCCATCAGCCAAAATAATTAGAAGCAGATTGTATTCACCTAACAAGCATAGCAGCACACTTTCACTATTTTATTTCAGGCCTATGTCTACTGACACATTGATTGATGAGTGTATCTAGAACCTAGAGACTACCATGTAATACCAACATGAATAAAGGGATACAATATTGTGGGGATGACTTCCCATGTGGTACCCCATAAGACTTACAGCTCTAGAGAAAGTTCACAGCAAGAGAGCACTCTGAAGGACATACAGGTTTGCAGAGCAAGCCGCCCTACCCCTCTGGCCTCATGTCACAAGAGATGCAATGCTAATTTTAATGTCTATGGCAGAAAAAAAGGAACTTCGGTGATAGGATCAGCTGCTAAGTGAAAGGTTGGCAGTTGGAACTCACCAAATGCTGGGGGATGGGGCAGGTGTGGCAGTTGGCTTCTGCAAAGATGACACCCTTAGAAACTCCATGGGCAGTTCTACTCTGTCACGAAGGGTCACTGTGAGTCAGAATCAACCCAATGGCAATGGTTTGGTTTTGCTTTTAATGGCACATAGGGATGTCTCACAAAGCCTTGGGAAAACCAGAGTGGAAATGCAGTCCAACTCGAGGAGTTTGGGAGTGCAGTCAACTCTTCTCCACTTGATAAGGAGTTCTTACCCAGCTGTTGTCCCTAGCTGGCACAAGTGGTTAACACACTGGGCTGCTGACTGAGAAGCTGGGGGTTTCAGTCTACCCAGAAGCACAGCAGAAGAAAGGTCTGTAGACAGACTTAGGACAAATCAGAGATTGAAAATGGTAAGGGGCACAGTTCTACCCTATCATATGTGGCTCAGCTTGAGTCAGCATCAACTCTTTCTCTCTTACCTTGGTCAGCCTTACCAGAGCTGCCTGTGTTAGTGGGTTGGCAGGCTTGGCAGGTGTGTGGTATTCACTCAGCCAGCTGGGGTAGTTGGGGTATATAGTACCTTGGAGACAGAAGTTCCTGGATTTTTGCTGCTCCCAAATGGGTGGTCTGGTGGATCTGGTGGGCCAGTTCCTCTCCCAATTTCTGAGGGAGAATGGGGAGTCCTCCCGAGGTATAGCACCATCCTTTCTTCTGTTTTATTTCAGGAATCTTCCTGTGCAGGAGGGTATTCTCTGGGTTGTAGGTGGGCTCTTTGGGAAGAGTTGACTCAGGGAGCTGGATAGAATTGATCTCAGGGAGACTGAGGGCAGCCTCCTTAGCTGCTCGGTCTGCCAGATTATTGCCTCGGGCTTCCACTGTTTCAGACCGCTGATGTCCGGGGCAATGGATGATGGACAGCTTTGTGGGCAGTCAGATGGCTGCCAGTAAATCTAACATTTCTTGTTTATTTTTAATAATTTTTCCTTCTGCTGTGAGCAATCCCTGTTCCTGAAACATGGCCCCATGTACATGTGTGGCAGCAAAGGCTGTCTTAAACTGGCAGCTGACATCCAGTGATGTGCCTCTTCCAGACAGAATACACGGTCTAGGAACCACGCCATAGAAATGGGACTGTCTCTCCATAGCCACCTGTTACCATTACTATTGATTGTGTTGTGAGGCACCACTGAGTTGGTCCCAGCTCACAGCGACTCTGTACAACAAAGGAAACACCGCCCGGTTCCGCGTCTCCCTCACCCTCACTGCTATGCTAGAGCCCACAGCTGCGGCCACCGTGTTAATCCACCTAGTTGAGGGTCTTCCTCTTTTAGGGTGACTCTCCACTTTACCAGGTAAGATGTCCTTCTCCGGAGACTAGCCCCTCCTACTAACATGTCCAAAGCATGTGGGATGCAATCTAGTCATTCTCACTCCCCGTGAGCATTCTGAGAATATTTCTAAGATATTGGTAGTACTCCGGGCTAGTATTTGCCTTGTGTTTTTGGTTTTTCGATTCTCCTCCACACCAAGTGGAGTGGGACAAATACATGTATCTCAGATGGCCACTCGGTAGCTTTTAAGACCCCAGGTGCTACTCATCAAAATGGGGTGCAGTCAAAGCAGACAATCTTTACTAGCTAAGCTAAACCATTGTTTGGTTTTAGGAAGACTTCAGGAGATATTTTTCCATTAAGTTTTAAGGTTCATTCTCAGGGTTTTTCCAGCCACCATGCCTCCAGAAAACCTGGATTCCATGGAAATCAGAAAACTTGTTCTGCCATCTTTTGGTTAGTAGCTGTAGCTCTTAAGCATTGCCCTATGAGGGCTCCCGCTCCTTTCTTCTCCACACTAGTTAGGCCTCTACATTCCATCTTCTCCTGACTTTGCTTCTTCTGTCGCTCCAGGCAATTAGAGAACAACTGCTGTGCCTTGAATGGCTGCTTTTAAGCTTTTAGGAATGCAGGTACTGTGGAATAGACTAGAAGGTGGAACAAAAGCACTAAACATGTTATTAGGCTTATTAACAGGGATGTCCCATGAACCTATAACCCTGAACCTCCAAAGCAAGCAATGAAATCCCCTGAGATGTTTGGTTGTACAGAAGAACCCTCAGTGTGTACTTTGTTGTTGTAAATATATCTGTCACACAACTCCTGCCAATTCAGTTTTTTACAGGTGTACGACTTACTGACAGCAATTGTATCTGTCTGATGATGAATGGCAAGGATTTTGAGCGTCTTTTCGTGTGTTTGGTGGCTATTTGTCCTCTGGTGAACTGTCTATTCAAGTCCCTTGCTCATCTTCTGATTGGGTTGTCTTTTTGTTGTTAAGTTGCACTTTGCAGCAGTTTAAAAACAAAAAAAACACCTGGAAAAAAAACTATATGAACTTATCTTCCTGTAGATCAAAAAAGGGAAAGGGGCTGCTGTTGTCACTTTCAGAAATCCTGAAAGATACCCAGATCCCTGGAGTGGAGAAAGTAAATGACGGTCCTGAGTTGGAATCTCTGTCTTCCATTGTTTTCTGCATGAAGTGGGTTAATAGAAGAATGTAGACCTTAAGTTCAATTACAACCTTTTCTTACTTTCTATGTCTCAAGTCTGAGGATTTTAAAGAGGAGTCTTGGTTTGTAGTTTGATTGATGGTATCTCCCACCCCTAAAATTAATACAATAGAAACTAGTCTATTTAAATTTTACTCAAGTCAAGAGACCTGAACCAATACTATTCATTAGAAGGGAATCAAATGGTCAGCAAGAGTGGGAAAAGATGTTTAACCTCATTAATAATCAGAAAAGTCCTCAGGAGACCTCAGGAGGATTCAGGTTGCCTTTTGGAGTCACTTGGCCTCAGATTTCCCAAGAGTAGTAGATTCGTTGTACAGGACAGTGTCATCTGAATATTTCCAGAAGGGCTTGGGAATGACCAAATGGAGAAGCTTCAAGGAGAAGAGCCTAAGAACCCCTGAAAAATGTTCACACCATTGTGTGTGCATGTGCTTGTGTATTTTGGGGTGAAAGGTCCAGTTTTCACCCTGTAGACGGCTGTCTAGACCCGTGGAGTCTGTGAAATGCTTGGAAGCTTCTGGCCTAGAGATGACGGTCTGAGGGTTGCGGATTCTCAGCGGATCACTCTTGCCTTCGGCCTGGGACACAGTGGAAGGTGTGGCGAGGGCTGCCAGCCCTTGTAAGCCAATTCAGAGGACCAGGCAGAGCGCCCCTGGGCTCCAGAGCTTGTAAAACTGGCCAGAGGCCCCCGACGCGCGCCCACACCAGAGAATGAGACTCCCCTTTTGCGCTCTGCTCTGCGCCGGGGCCCTTGGTGAGCGCACCGATGGGAACGAGGTTGGGGCTAGCCCTACAGGGTGTTCTCGGGAGGGGCCCGAGGGCCACTGGCGGGTCAGCCCCAGAGGGAACTGTGCAGCGACAAGGTGACCTGGAGGTCTAAAGTACCACCCACCCCCAGGCTAGTGCCCTGCTGGCCCCAAAGTGCCTTCCCTAGGTGAAAGGACGCTCTGGTCCTCACAGAAACCTGGCAACCTGAGACAGGGGTCTGCAGACTGCCGGCAGCGGCCAAATCCGGCCTGACGCATCCAGCAGAGGGCGCTAACAATGTTTTGTTGTTGTTAGTTTGTTACATCTTTAAATGGTTGGAAGACAAAAAAGAACAGTATTTGGTGACACATGAAATTATACCAAATTTACCTTCCCCGTGGCAGACAGATGTGGCTGTGTCAGATCCCACAGAGATTACAGCCCTGGAAACCCATCGGACACTTCTACTTTGTCCTATAGGGTGGCTATGAGTAGGAACTGACTCGGTGGTAGTTAGGTTCTTTTTTGTTTGTTGTGTTCTTTTGGTTAGACCTCACCGCTCTGAGCTGGGTTCCTTGTTAGTTCCCTAGGAATCACCTTTAAAAACTAAACACTCAATGTGAACATGAAATGAAACAATGTATTTAGTGTCACAGCTCTAGGCACAGGTGGCTTTAGGGGTGAAAACCCTGCAAGGGAATACAGACTGATGTGTTGGGGTGGGGCGAGATGCTCCTCCAGGGGCTGAAGCCTACTGTTGTCGAGTTGGCTTCGACTCATAGTGACCCTACCTACAATGGAATTATTCAGCCATAAAGAGAAATGAAATGCTGATAGTTACTAAGACAGAAGTGAACCTTGAAAACATATGGTAAATGAAATACATATATGTAGTGTCTGCACTATAAAACACATAATCTGTAAGCACAGTCTATGAAATATCTAAAATAGGCCAATGTATAGAGACAGAAAGTAGAATAACAGTTACCAGAGACACAGGGGAGGGAGAAAAAGGAGTTATTGCTTAATGTGTACAGTTTCTGTGTGGGGTATGTCTTAGGCATCTTGTAGTGCTCTAACAGAAATATCATGAGTGAACTGTTTTAATAAAGAAGATTTATTCTTACACAGTCCAGTAAGCTAGAAGTCTAAATCCAGAGTGCTGGCTCTGAGGAAGGCACTTGCTCTCTGTCTGGAGGAAGGTCATTGGGTTGCATTAGTGTTTGGTCTGGGAGCATCTTGGCACATGCACCTCATGTTTCAAGGATGCACTCTGTTCCTGGTGCTTCTTTTTGGATGATATGGGGTTCCTAATTCTCTGCTTGCTTCCCTTCCGTTTTATCTCTTGTAGGATAAAAAGATGAAAAGTGGTACAAGCCACACTCCAGGGAATCTCCCTTTACATTGGCGCTGGGAGGTGACTTTAGGAAACGTGTTAGGGTCCTCCAAATCCTCTCCAACAGAATCCACTCTAACCTTATTAGGCAGAGAATACGATTTACAGCATAGTAAAATCACAAAATGGAGGACCACCACAAAATATTGGGGATCATGGCACAGCTAAAGTGCTACATCCCTTTTTGGGGGTCATAATTCAATCAGTGAGAGGGCATTAAAAAGATTTTGAAAATAGTAATGATGTGAATAAATGCTATTATGAATTGTATAGTGAAAACTGTTCAAATGGCAATTTTATATTTCACAACAATTTTTTAAAATACAGACAGTCCTCAAGTTGAGAACATGTAACTTAACGTGTACTTAAGAACCAACCCCATAAAGCCTGTTAGATTAAAAACTGGAGGTACACACAGTGGTTAGTAATAAGAAATGAGTACTGTTTTGCAATGTGCACAAAAACATTATTATTACTGTAGTATGTTAAGGTTGTTTTAGTTTATCTGGAAGAATTAGTTTTAACATTTTTTTATACATAGAAAAGTACATCATACAGTAAGAAAAACATTTGACTAATGGACGTTAAGTATGAACTCTGTGTAACTGTTGAGACTTCCATGGAAATTCAGTCTAAAGACAGATTTAGGAAGAGAATTCTTTCGCAATCCAAGGATGGCCTGTAATTTGTTTTCTTTTTTCTTGTTGAAAATACACACAGCAGGCATACGCCAATTCAGCCATCTCTACATGTACATTTAATAACATTGAGCACACATTCCTGCCTTCCTTTTCCAGACTGTTCCTCCTCTATTAACACAAAATCACTACCCCCTAAATTTCCTATCTAATCTTTCAAGTAGCTGTTGTCCATTTTGATCCCATATAAATAGTTCTTAAATGAGCACAATGCACAAGCAAACATTCCTTTGGGGGGATTTTTTTTATTGCCCTTTAGGTGAAAATTTACAGCGCAAGTTAAATTTTCCTTACACAATTATATACATATTGTTTTGTGGCATTGGGTTTAGCCTGCACAGTGTGTCAACACACTCCTCCTTTCCACCCTGGGGTCCCTGGGTCCATTTGACCTGTTCCTGTCTTTTCCTGCCTTCTTATCCTGCTTTTGGACAGGAGCTGCCCATTTCGTTCCACATATCTGACTGAACTAAAGCATTTTTTTCATGTGTATTATTTTTTGTTTTATAGTCCTCTGTAATCTTTTTCTGAAGGGTGCTATTCAAGAATGGTTTCAGTTCTGGGTTAATGGAGCCTCTGGGGTTTTTAGTTTGGAGGGTTTCCCAAGTCTCTGTGAGACCATTAAGCCTTTTGTTTTTTACATGTATTTGAATTCTGTTCTACACTTTTCTCCTGCTCTGTCTGAGATTCTCTTATGTCCCCTATCTTAGGCTGGCTTCTCCAGAGAAGAAACACCAGTAAAGTGAGTGAATACACACACACAGAGAGAGAGATTTATGCTGAGGAAATGACTTACAGAGGATGAAGTGTCCCAAGTCCAGGGTCCTGACAGAGCCTCCTTCTCATTCATGTAGCTCTAGAGGCTGGCAAACCCAGGAGCTGCAGGTCAGACAGCAGATCTCTTGCTCACAGACTGTGAAGATCGATGAATCCCAAGACTGGCAGGCAAGACTGAAGGTCAGCTGCTAGCTCAAGTCCCAAGAACCAGAGATCAGAGGAACAGGAGCCAGCTGCAGGACCTGTGAAGCAAAAACCCAAGTCTTTCCAGAATGTCCCCTTACATTTCATGCAGGCAACACACCTGAGGAATCTTCCTTTTAGTTCCATGCACTGTAAATGTGTAAGGCATTTCCTCAACATAAATCTGGCTCTCTCTCTACTTATAGCAAATCTCATCATAGGAGTGATCACATGTCAAATCTCAACAGGAAAGTGATCACAGATTATATGACTGCCAAAACACAGAGCATCATGGCTCTGGTAAGTTGATGCGGTCTTAACCATCACAGCAGTCATTGGTGGTAGCCAGGCATCATCTAATTTTTCTGGTCTAGGGCTGGTGGAATCTTTGGTTCATTTGGTCCTTTGACCTACTGTCACTCACTGAATTGTGTCCACCGCCCGCCCCCCACAAATGTGTGAACTTATCTTGGCCATGAGTCCTAGTATTGTACGCTTGTCTGCTATTCTGTCACCTGATGGGATTTTCCTATGTATTGTAAATCATATCTCTATGATGTCCATGAGGTGGAATTATCAGTAGTTATGTTAATAAGGTATGACTCATCTTACAAGATGAGTTTGTGTTTTAAGTCAATCGTTTTAGAGATGTAAAGGAAAGAAGCAAGCAGACACACAGGGAGACCTCTTACCACCAAGAAAGGGGTGCCAGAGGTAGAGCTCATCTTTTGGAACCAGGGTCCCTGCACTGCGAAGCTCCTAGACCAGGAGTTCTCTGACAACAAAGACCTTCTTCCACATCCACGGTGAGAGAAAGCTTGTAGCTGTAGCTGGCAGCTTCAGTTCTGACTTCTAGCTTCCCTACACTGTGAGAGAGTAAATTTATCCTTGCTAAAGCCATCCACTTGGTGTACTTCTGTTACAGCAACACTAGATGACTAAGATACCTGCAAAAGCGTTGCACCTCATCTCCCAAGGTTCGTGGCTCTGTAGGTCCTGGGACCCAAGGGAGAAATATTTTAACCCATAAGCACAGTCGCAACCCAACGAATCTGGAGCTGACCTTGCTTCCTAGTACTTTTCAGCACCTCATGTTACAGAACAGGCGGAGGACATCACTCTCCTGGATGGGGTGACTGGTTCTGCCTGCCGAGGGAAACTGGAATGCTGCTACGTAATAGAAGTATGGAGGACTACGTTTAGATCCAATGTGACTCTTCTGTCCAATAACAACGGTCAGTAAGAGGTGAACTGGGAACCTAGTAAAGATAGGTCCTTAGCAGGAATGAAAGTTTGGCTCCTCTTGAACAAGTTTAATAGGAACCCTGGAGGCCCAGTGGTTAAAGCACTTAGCTGGCAATCAGAAGTTTGGACGATTGAACTCACCAGCTGCTTTGTGGGAGAAAGACGTGGCTGTCTGCCTCTGTGCAGATTACAGCCTTGGAAACTCCATGCGGCAGGTCTACTTTGTCTCCCAGGGTCACTGTCAGTTAAAAAGTGCCCTGTGGCATACTGGTTAATTACATGACTGATAGCCCAAAGCTCAGCAGTTTGAATCCACCATCTGCTCTGCCGAAATTCTATGTGGCAGTTCAACTCCATCCCACAATGAGTTGGAATCAACTTGAAGGCAGCAAATTCAGTGTTTAGGCGAGTTCTTTGGTGTCAGCAGAAATCAACTCAGTGGCAATGTGTTTATTTGCTTCTTGTTTGTTGTTGTTTGGCTACCTTTTTTTCCTTAAGTTTCCTACATGAGAAGATGCTCAGGGAGTACGAGGGGAGCAGGGAACGGGGATTCTGTGGCGGCAGCCATGACTGCCAAAAAGGGCCTCATGACCGGTGACGAAGTATAGACTGCAGCATCCAAATTTCATGGTAATTTGTCTCCCGCTGGGTTCTCCAGAGAAGCAAAACTAGTAAAGTGTATAAATATATGTAGAGAGAGATGTGTATGAAGGAAACAGCACACCTGCAACATCATATAGTTTACAATGTCCCAAGTCCATGGTGAGAATGGAGAACTTTGCCGTTTCACGGAGGCACAGAAGCTGTCGAACCCAATGTCAGCAGGGCAGAGGGCAGGGCTCTCCCTTACAGGCCATGAAGGTCAGTGAACCCCAAGATGGACATGTAACTGAAGTCCCTAGAACAATAAGTCAGACAAGAGGCAGCTGCCAGATCCAGAACAAGCCAACCAGCATGGCAAGGTGAGGAGGAAGAAGTAGGCAACAGAAAGCAGAGATGGAGCCTGAAGGGGCAGTGAGCTACCACCGGCTCTGCCCCACCTGGACCACTCAGCAGATTCCACCATGGGGGCCATCACAACATTAGGCAACTGCCAAAATTCTGAGAATCATGGCCCAGCCAAGCTGACCCACAATCTTCATTTGTCACCTAATTGTTTCTCTCTTTTCCTATTTACCATGTATGAAGATAGGTCCTTAGCTGGTGGCTAATATTGAAATGTAGCTTCCAAGTCAGATGTGATCCCTCAGTTGACTTCATTCTGAGGTACTACAAGAGCTGATAGGGCTTTGTACTTTCCAGTATGTTTCTTTATTCAATTAGTCTATCCAAATGAAAGAAAATACCATAGAGTCTGTGCTGGCTGCTTTCCCTTTGCCAATCCGGATGCACTCTCCATGTTGTCTGCCTTGCTCTGTACCAAGGAGGGTGGTCTGTCACAGTGGCAGAATTTGCCCTCATGCTTTCAAATGACTCAACCAACAAACAGGATGCAGCTGCAGGAATGTGAAGTGTAGAAGGAGAGAGGCAGGGCTTCCATTCTAACCCTTGCAATATATACAAAACCACAATCACAAAAGAGAATCATAAAATACTGGGAATCATGGCCCAGCCAAACTGCTACCCATATATTGGGGGCATATAACTCAACCCATAGCAGGGACTCAGTTTCCCCTTTAATAAAAGGGTTAGAGGTCTGTAAACTCCCCCACATCTGGGAAGTAATTGAAGGGCCTTGACTATCTCTTCTGGTGATTTCAGTTAAACTGCTGTTCTTCTGACCTAGAATTTGTCTACTTGTACAGAAGTAAATATTTAGGAGATTTATTACTTATTTCACTCCTAGATATGCTGTGCTTAAGTCGCCAATGACACAAGTCCATATTAGCCAGTCTTCTGATCACTGCTTCAACTTACTGTCCATTACAGTAATGGCACCCACCTTGTCTTTGCCAAACGAGGGCTACCTCTTTGCCCCTACCACTGCAGGGTTAAATGCCCCGTGGTACATAGGGGTGTGTTTACTGTGTGCACTGTCTCAAGTGAGGAGGGAGCTCCCTAGCCCCAGACCTTGTCCTCCGAGGCAGGAGCAGAGTAGCCCTCATGGAGCATACAGCAAACAGCACACAGCCTTGGATTCCTGTCATTGTGTGAGGTTCCTCTATGTTCAAAACCCATCCTCCATGACGTTAATGAAGAAGGGTGGGCCCTCAGCTGTGTTGGTGGTGCAGGACTCAGTGGGTGACTGTATTGTGCTTTGGGACAGCATCCTGGGGTCTAAAGGAATGGGAAGCAAGTGGAGAGCTGGAAACCTCAGATTACCAAGAAGCGCTGCCAGGACCTGGGCTCGCTGTGTGTCAGGAACTCCCAGTGCAGGGCAAGACTGACAAGAAGGACGTCTCTTCAGAGCTAGCAGAGTAAGCCTGCCCCTGGACCTGACACCCTGAATTGGACTGTTCACCTACTGGACTCTGACCAAATGAAATTTATCTTTGGAAAGCCATCCGTTTGTGGTATTTCTCTTAAAGCAGCACTAGGTGCCTAAGACAACTATCATACGTGCCGTCATCCAGAGACTCATCTTTCATCAATACCTCAACTATTGGTGATGATGATTTCCAAGTTGGAATTACCACCTCACGCCATGGATTAGCAGTGCTGTCTCTCCTACTGGAAGCAGAGTCATCAACATCTTTAAGACCAACCAGACTGGAGAACCAATTTAGCATAGTCATCCTTCCTATTTTTCTCCTCTTGAAACACTCTATGGGACACTTCTAGTCTGGACTATACAGTTACTAGGAGTCGCCACTGACTTGATGGCACTCGGTTTGCTCTGGTTTTAGAAACACTCATGGTATGAAATGCCTTACGCTGGGTTTTCCAGAGAAAGAAAACCGGCAAAACCTAGAGATTCATATCAGGGAAATGACTGACAAGTTGCAGAGCCTGAAATGTCCCATGCCTCTGGGTCAGGAGAGACACTTTTCCTGATTCCCATAGCTGTAAGGGCTGGTCAGGCCAAGATCAGCAGGCCACAGTGGAGGATTGTTCATCATGGGCTGTGAAGACAGACAAATCCCAAGAATCGCAGGCAGGACTGTGTGTGATCTGCTAGCCCAAGTCCCCCAAACCAGAGGTTAGACGAACAAGAGGCAGCTGTAGGATCAGCAGCCCAGGTTCTCCTCCAACTGCAGCAGCAGATGGAGAGACAGATGCAGATCCTCGACCACCTCGAGCTCGGCATCCTGGAGCTCCAGCCATGCTCAGCCCTGCTCCCGCTCCAAAAATGCAGCTCAGCAGAGCACCTGCTCTTCTCTCCTGTGCTGGAATCCTGCCATCAGGTGGAGAGCCCACTGCAGCTGGAGAGTCTTAACCCGGGCTACCTGCAGAGCCAACAGCTGGGCTACTTGCTCACCTTGATCCTTTCCTTCCTGCCCCGACACCAAACACTAACGGCACACCTCCTCGCCCCTCAGCAGTTTCCCCACGCTCACCGGATGAGGAGTCTGCAGGACATCGGCGATTTTAGTCTGAGCAATGTCCTGAACACACTCCAGCACGACTTCCTGAGCCAAGGCCAGCGCTTGCAGCAACATGTGAGCCCCGTTCAACAACAGGTCATCTGTCAACAAGTCACGCACCCGACAGAGAGCCCACAGGAAGATCAGAATCTCTCCTCGGCCCGACGGCAAAACTGGCTCCTAGGCTTTCTGATGAGTCTGATCGCACGCCTGGACTTAGCCCAGCCCTCCATGGAGTACCACCAGCAGCACGAGGGGTGTATTTCGAACAGGATCCCCTCACCAAACCTGCTCCTGATCCTGCTTCGGCTCCTCATCCACCAATGGAGCCCTGTACACTGTTAAGTCCTCCATCTCCATCCAGCTCCGCCTCGGGCAGCAGATGCTGAGCCAGACGCCACATCTTTTTGGCAGTGGGTTCTTGTTGACAGCCAAGGAGAATCGGCCACAGACGCCCGCCTTTCGTCCTCACCTCAGTGAACAGTTTGGGGTTTTATGACAGTCTATGTCCAGCTGAATTTGTACTTCATAATATATTGGATAGCATATTCTAGTAGGGTAGCAGAAGGAATTCAACGGGAAATTATGGATGGGATGGAACAGCATGGGAGGGGATAAGATGGGTGGGTGGCACTGAGGAAATGGGATGGCATGGCATGGAATCACTTGGCATGATGGGAGGACGTATGATGGAATGGAAAAGGATTGGAAGGGACAAGATAGCATATGGTAGAATATAAGATTACTCATTAAATAAAGTTTTGTTTTAATAGCCTCTTGTGTGTAAGATACTCGCTGTATGTACCTTCACAGTCCAATCGGGAGATCATCAATATCTTCTTTAGAACAGTTTCATTAGCACTGGGATGGGTCATGTTATGTGTCCACCTGATTAGGCAGTGATGGTTAGTGGTTTAGCAGATGTTATACAACCATACTCCAGTTTTGTGATCTGATGTGAGGAGCCAATGAGTTGGAAGAGGAGTTTCTTTGGGGATGTGGACTACAAGTGGGCACAAATCCTGGGGTATACAGCCACTAATTTGACCAGTGGCTTTTTCTCTAGGTCTATTCCAAAGGACTACCAGCAGCAATTTGCCTTCAGATGGCAAGGCCAGCAATACACCATCATTACCTTATCCCACAGGTGTAACAACTCTCCAGATCTATGTCCTCATTGAGTCCACAGGGATGATGATCGCTTCTCCTTGCCCTAAGACTTCACACTGGTCCCTTACTTGATGACATCATGTTCACTGGACCTCACTGACTCTAGACTTTTCGGTAGGAAATCAGTGTGCCAGAGGGTGGAAGGAAACTCTAGTGACACTAAGCAAAATTCTGCCCTTGCTGAGGATTTCCTTTCACTACTGTCCCTCACGGCGATCCCCAAAGTTACTGGAGTTCTGGCACTCTCCTTGTTGAGTGGGCGCCTGTATACTGTGCAGAACAATCTCTAAACCAGATGAGAGCTTTCTCTTGAACAGTCAACTGATCATTAGAAATTATCCACACGAACACAGATGAAGACTGGGAGATGTCCTCAGCCTACCCCATGAAAAGGACCAGGAAAGTCTGGCGAGGGGCCTGGGGAGAGAAGAAGAAGGCCTCCAAGCAGGGACACCATAGGCACTTCGGGGCCGGGATACCACCCTGAGACACCCAGCTCCCTGTCAGGAACTATCATTTCCAGGGCGCCCAGTCCCTTCCCAGAGGAATTAGCTACCACTCTTCCCAATTTCACCCACAGCCTTCTCTGACCTGACAAGCTAACAAGTGACTTCTCCCATGATGGCAGTATCAGACATGACATTTTATCCTGTTTTCACTTCATGTCATCTCACGTCTCTATCTGCATGTTGTTCCTGTTTTGCATTTAATCTCTAGCCCAGGGGCTAAGGCAGCAGGGATGGACTCTCCTTCCACAGCTTCTCCAGCCTCCCCCCAGACACAGTCACACTCAGCAGGTTCTCTGACCCTAAACCATGAGGCTAAGGCTATGACACACTTTCTTCTGCTACCTGCAGTGTCAGAGAACACATCACGTGAACCTGCATGTCAGGAGCTGTGTCCTGTCTCGCATGCATGATGTTCCACAGTGGAGGCCACTTCCCAAACTGACTGGGTCTCCCCCAATGAACTGAGCCTACCCCTGTTGATGGCCCTGGCCTGATTCCTTCTGCTGCCCTTTCAGCAGGGCTTCAGGAATGTTCCATGTGTCCTCATCCACTGACTACACATGACAGACTCCCAGCATGGCCACACTGGAGGAAAGCATGTGTGCATTTCCAGGTAGGGTCCTGGAGCCAGACTCCTTCCACAAACAGCGGTTGCAGTCACGTGTCTCAGCATTCTGGGCCATTGGCTGATTCCCTGCATCAAGCCTTTTCCAGGCCTTAGTGTCTTTTCCATTATGCCATTCTGCTGACAGGTTGCACAGTGGAGCTACAGGGTGGCCTTGAGATGCTTATGTGCCCTGAGAAGCTGACTCTCCTCTGAGGTCTTTACTGCTATTCAGATTCACTCTTCCTGAGTCATCTGTTCAAATCTAGAGTCTGATGGGTGTTCCCTCTTCAACTCCAGAATCCCTAGGTTCTTGCGCTTAGCTGAATCTGGGTGCTCCACAGCTTCAGCTGCTCAGTACCCCCTGTAACAGAAAGAAAGGTTGTTATCTTGCTTCCCAGTCCGAGGGGACCTCATGGGTTTGTGTCTGCTCTGCGCGCTGTCTCCAGATGGGAAGGTGTGAGCCTGTACCACACCCTCCACTCCCAGTTAGGAGCAGAGCAGCCCTCACGTGCCACACAGGGAGCACCAGAGTCTGAGTACTGGTTGTCTGTGGGCACTGACCTGGTGAGGTCGATCACATACTGGACATCATCAAACCTCTGTGTTATCAGCTCTGGAATCGCTGTTCTGTGAGGACTCACTGGTGTTCTGCTCTTCCTACAGGGTGATCCTATGATTACTGTATCCACAAAAGGACTTCAGGTTCCTAATAGTTTTGAAACACCCCACCTCCATTTCTGCTTTAAGGCTGAGTCCTGTTTTCTGCTGGAGGTGCTCATGTCTCACTTCCTGCCACATGTGACTGAGCGAGTGCCTGACTTGATTGATTGTCTCCAACTTTACAATTGGTTTCATGGGGCTGAATCCTTTATTCTGTTCCTCTGTGCCACCCTGTAGTGTCTGCACATCAGACCGGGATGTGGATAAGGCCCAGGTGATTGGAACCATCAAGGCAGCCTCAGTGCAGGAGCTGGTAGAGCAGCTGATGCCCACCTTCCTAAAGAGGGAATTATTCCTCATGAAATTCATCTTGGGAGACTACAGATTTTATGCCAGCAAACAGCACACCCCTTAGCAGCTGTTCCAAACAGGAGCACCTTGTCATCACAGCTCAGTGGGGATTCTGCCTCCTACTTGTGAGGAATGTCAATTTCCTGAGAACCTCAGTTTGCTCCCTTGAGAAATTGGATGAAAACAACCCATCAGCTAGAATTCCTGATCATCCAGAGTCCAGCAGTACAGTGAAGGCTTCTGGAGGGTCACAGAAACTCACATTAATTCTTCCTCTCCCCGATCGAGGAGCTCTCTGCCTCACCTCTCTCTGATCACATGCCTTATTTGTAAAGAGGATTAACATTCCACTTAGTGGGAACTTGTCCTTGGTGTACCCAGATCATGGATCCCTGGAGGCTGCTTGAGGGGCTCCAGGACTCTCAGATACCTGGGAAGGGGGAGGGTGCGCTCATTCACTCACCAATTATCCATGCAGCTGCTATTCTTACGTACACCATATCCTATCAAGGAATGAGTCACAAGTTGTAGAGGCTGTAATGTCCCATGCCTCTGGGTTAGGAGAGACACTTTTCCTGATTCGCATAGCTGTAAGGGCTGGTCAAGCGACGACCAGCAGGCCAGAGGGCAGGACTGTTGCTCATGGGCTGTGAAGACAGACAAATCCCAAGAATTGCAGGCAGGACTGTGTGATCTGCTAGCCCAAGTCCCCCAAAGCAGAGGTTAGACGAACAGGAGGCAGCTGTAGGATCTAAAATGAACAGAAGGCCCTGAGCTCTTCCTCAAAGTCCGCCCACACTCAGTGCAGGCCGCGTGCCCAAAGAAACTGCCCTTCAACTGACTGGCTACTTAAAGCAGATATTCTCATGGGTCTCTCATCCTGGGTCAACTCTCAACAGGGAAGGGATCCCAATGTACAATTTTTAAAATACTGAGTCATGGCCCAGCTGACACATGGTCTTAACTATCACAGACCTTGATCACCTTTCCCTCCACAAGATGTCACACCAGGTCGATTCCACTGACATTGTGCTGACTGAATTGAGGTGAGAATGATTAATGATTTTGGAATTCACAGTAAGACGCCTGCATGTTCCACAAGCAACCTCACCAACTGCCACTGAATCATAGCACCCATAGGACAGAGCAGAGCTGCCCCATAGTTTCCAAGAAACACCTGGGCGATTTCAACTGTTGACATTTCCTCAGCAGATGCACTGTGTATCTACTGTGTGGCCAAGGTTTCCATTTGCATGTTTAGAGGGCAGGAAGTTATTTGAACATTATATCTATTGTATACATATGTCTATACATTATTTACATATATCAACATAATTTTAAATTATTTTAACATCATTCAGGTGTCCTTGATTTCAGTGACCAAGGGCTGTCCCCCAGCCTTCCCCAGGTTCCATGGATGGTTCTGATGGAGTCAACCGTGTCCAGTTATGGAGATGGCGTGCGGAGAGGGGAATCGCCTGAAAGGGACTATTTATAGGAGGTCAGGCCCGGGTTAGAGGATGCATTCAGGTCGGAGGACACAGGCGCTGATTCCAATGCCTTGAAGACAGAGCATATAGATTCTAGAACCCTGGTAACCAGGCAGCCGCATATAAAACCCAACCTTTACCCAACTCACTTGAGTGGAGACACTCAGCTCCAAACATGTCGACTTGTTGCCTCCCGTTTTCCGCCGTATCGGAGCCCCGGAATTCAACGCGCTCACGAAGGCGACGCTGCGGTCTCCTCTCCCGACTACGGAAGTTATGGCGATTTCTAAGACAGACCCCAGAGGTAACACTGGGTGTGTCACGGCTGCCACGCCAGGCCAGGCCACCCCAGGCCAGGCCACCCCAGGAAATCCCATACCCTTCCCAAAGTCACAGCAGCCCTCAAGCTATACCAGCCCTTCTCCTTGTGAGCTCCATGGGAATGGGGACAGGGAGAAATGAGCAGAAAAGTGATGAAGGAGAAGGTGGTAAGGTTCGTTTGGGAGAGGTGGGTGCGATCGGAGAAGGAGCATCAGGAGGTGTGGGGAGCAGTGATGAGGCCCATGAAAGTGGTAGAGGTGATTCAAGATGAGCGCTGGTTGACTCCACCCTCAGGGCCGCTCACCATCACTGGGCTTGTGGAGCTGGGTCTGAGCCGGAATGGGGTGCTAGCTAGGCCTAGACCATCGGCCAGGATGTCATGGAGACCGGGGCTAGGGTGGCCAAGGTAGAGAGACTCACTTCACATCCCTGCTCTCCAACCACACTGAACACATGGAATTCTGGCACCTTAGTCTACCCAGAGGTCCCATCTCAGACCAGACTTTTAGGGAGGGACTGCTGGGCTCCCACGCTGTCTCAGCGCAGTCACTGGGCGTTCTCTTGGTCTCCAGCTCCCCCTCAGTGAGGCAGTCAATAGGCAGTCCCAGCTGCTGGAATTGCCTGTGCCTCTGCTCACTCTGGGCCACCTCGGCTCCTTCAAAATCCTTCTAAAGCACTCACAGTGACATTGTGTCTGTGCTCTTGGTGGATCCTTGATAGCAGTGCCCCCAGGCTGACCCCCCCCCCGCCTCCCAGAACATGGCATAAAGGAAAACTGGAAGCTCCCCTGAGACTGAGGGGCCATAGGGACCTACAGGAGCAGAGGGAAGGATTTGCCTCCAAGGAGCCCTTGAAGCATCCCTGGCTGCTGTTGGCACTGTCTCTACAGAACCCCGCACGGGAGGAGGAGAATGGCCGGGTCTATCCCAAGACAAGGACCACAAAATGCAGGCACAGCCTCTGTGTAAGTGTGCGGGGAGGGGAACGGGACCGCTACCCAGGGACTCCAGATGGCCAAAGGGGTCCTGCTGCTGAGATACCACCCTGCAGACTCCCAGATCCTTCCCAGGGCACCCAGTCCACTTCCCGAGGAATCAGCATGGGTGCGAGTGGTCAGAGCTCTGCCCCCACCCCTCCGGGTGGTTCATGGAGCTGCCTCTGGTGTGACCCTCATCCTCTGTGCCTCCCCAGTGTTTCCGCAGCTCACGCCAGGAGCAGGATTACGAATGGGTTACTGAAACCAACAAGGAAGCCTGGCTGGAGGAGCTGGTGGAGCGCCTGGTGCCCGCCTTCCAAAATGGTGACTTCTCCTTCATCAGATTCTTCCTTGGACATTACAGATCCTATGCCACCAGCCAGCAGCTCCTAGAGCAGCTGTTCCAAACGTGAGTGCCCCGCTGTCCCCAGCCCAGTGGGGACTCTGTCCTCTCCCAGTTGGGAGGAATGCCACTTGACCACTGAGAGAGCCTCAGTTGCTCCCCTGAGACGTCAGGTAGTAAAGGACCACACAGCGACAATTCCTGTGGACAATGGTCAAGCTCCATGGTGAGGGCTGCTGGAGGGACTGGACTGGGAGGTTCACGTAGAATCTTCTCCACTCTCCCATTGAGAAGCTCTCTGCCTCACCCCTCACCGACTGCACGCCCTCATGTAAAGGGTGTTTCAGATTCCATTCAGTGGGGCCTTGTCCTTGGCATAGCCAGAACAGGGGTCTTGAGTGCTGGTAGACGGGATCCAGGACTCTGAGCATCTGGGAAGGTCCTGGTTGGGCTCACTTACTCACCAGGTGTCCAGGAAGCCCCTACTCTTATAGATGCAGTTCCAGGCACTCAGCATCTTTCAGAAGCTAAAGCTGTTAGGAAGCCCTGCCCTCTGGGGCCTCTATTCTAGTCAGGCGTCAGACAGCAACACTAGACATCCTGAGCAGGGAGTGCCCACAGTGCACTAGGTGTGATACCTTCATGCCACCTCTAGGTATGGATTCCACCACTCCGATTCTTCTGGGAACTGTGAATCAGAACAGCGGAAAGTGTGAGTGGACTTGGGGTGAAGAAGAAGGAGCTACTGTCCCTACTGGTGGGTGGAGGTAGTAGGAGGACCTGGATCTGGATTAGGCCCTACACATCTAGATTGTACTAGAGAAGTGTGCTTAGGTGCACACCCCTTAGGAGGTAAGCTGTCAGACAGCAGATCGGCGGAACCTGCCATCCTGGGGAGCAGAGAGGAGGCTGGGGCATGGATAGATTCCTGAGAGAACTCATCACCCTCATTCCCCTTATACCACCGCATGCGACCTTCCCTCTATAGGGTCCCAAACACGAAGCATTGGGCTTCAGGGGCAGACCTGCTCCCAAACCCTGGGGACTCAGCTGCATGTGGGGTCCTGTCCCAGGGGGAACTCTGTGCAAGAGGAAGGGACCTTCTCACTTGTGCAGAGAAACAGGCAGCATGCTGCTGCACATGCTCCAGGGGAGAGGCCTGAGAGTCTGGACATCTGGGGTAGGGGATACACTCTGTGTGTCTCTCAGCATCAGATACTCATGAAACTCTAAAGTGTGTCGGCCCGCCAGGTGAACAGGCAGTCACAAGCCCCTGTGTTATTGCCCACTGAGGAGAGTATCAGTGGACAGAAAGGCTACCGAGGAAAGAGAGTTGGTCAGACTATTAATGGGGAGCTCCTTGGACCAAAGCTCTGTGCTAGACCTGTGCTCAGTGACCAGGCCTGTCACCCCCATGACAGCCAGAGGGTGTCCAAGATGGGCACATGGGGGCACAGGGGCACAGGGCTGCCCAGCAAAGGCAGTGAGAAAAGAATAGCCAGACCCCTGACGCTGCTATTCTCCACCCATCCCCAGGGCGATTGCATTTATCCTGGGCACGTGGCTCCAGGACCACCCGCAGGACTTCGATCAGCCCCCGACATTCTCCTGTCTCAAGCTCGTGCAGCAGTATCTGCAGCTCAACATGCCAGGTTCATTTGAGGAGCACTGTCCCCGATTTCTTTGGACCGAACTGCACCACACGGAGCTCGCCGAGGCCGAGCCAGAGGGTGAGAAGGACCGGGTATCCCTGCAAGGGAGCTTGTGCTGGGGACAAGGGAAGACCCTAGAGACTGGGCTGGAGCCACGGCTCCAAGTAAGCTCAGTGTGGCTGCTGGTGCTCTGCAGTTGGGGAACATTTCCTGGGCTGGTCATCTTGGCAATGTGCTTTTCTTGAGGGTGGTGGGATGTCTTGCATCCTTTGAAAGGCAGGAGAAAAGGCAATCACCTGTTTGAACATTTCTCCTCCTGCAGCTGCAGAGGCGGGCCCAGCGTCACTTGGAAAAGTCGCTCAAGATCAGTCTTTGCCCCAAGAAACAACACCCAAACTATCTCCTGGGGAATATACTGCTGCCAAGGCAGTACTGGAGTGCCACGGCACACCACCTACCACACTGACGGCCCCACAACCAGCACCGGAGGCAGAGCCGCGTGGAGGGTCAGAATGTGATCCCGGGCCGCCTATGGAACTGACCCCTAGAACACCAGCTGATGTGGACAATCTTCCTCGTCTACTGCTGCAGCCCCGAGCAGCCCAGGTTCTCCTCCAGCTGCAGCAGCAGATGGAGAGACAGATGGAGATCCTCGACCACCTCCAGCTCCGCATCCTGGAGACCCAGCCGCACTCAGCCTTGGTCCCGCTCCAAAAACGCTGCTCACCAGACAACCTGCTCTTCTCCCCTGTGCTGGAATCCTGCCAGCAGGTGGAGAGCCCAATGCAGGTCGAGAATCTTAGCCGAGGTTACCTGCAGCGCCAACAGCTGGGCTACCTGCTCACCTTGATCCTCTTCGTCCTGCGCCGACACCAAACACTAACGGAGCACCTCCTTGCCCCTCAGCAGCTTCGCCACGCTCACCAGATGAGGACCCCGCAGGACAACTGCGATTTTAGTCTGAGCAACGTCCCGGGCACACTTCAGCACCACTTCCTGAGCCAGGGCCAGTGCTTGCAGCAACATCTGAGCCACGTTCAACAACAGGTCACCCGTCACCAAGTCACGCACCCAACAGAGAGTCCACCGGAAGATCAGAATCTCTCCTCGGCCCGACGGCAAAACTGGCTCCTAGGCTTTCTGATGAGTCTGATCGCACGCTTGGACTTAGCCCTGCCCTCCGTGGAGTACCACCAGCAGCACGAGGGGTGTGTTTCCAACAGGATCCCCTCACCATACCTGCTCCTGATCCTGCTTCGGCTTGTCATCCAGCAGTGGAGCCCTGTACACTAAGTCCTCCATCTCCATCCAGCTCTGCCTAGGGCAGCAGATGCTGAGCCAGACACCACATCTCTTTGGCATTGGCTCCTCGTTCACAGCCAGAGAACGTCAGCCATAGATGCCCACTGTTTGTTCTCACCTCAGTGGACAGTTTGGGGTTTTATCATAGTATATGTCTAGGTCAATGTATATTTTATAGTTTACAACATATTAGATAGCATATTATAGTAGGATAGCAGAGGGAATGGAATGGGAAAACGTGGATGGGATGGGAGAGCATGGGATGGGTTGGGTTGGGTGGGATTGGGGAATTGGGATGGCATGGGGTGGATTGGCATGACATGGAATTGATTGGCATGGTGTGAGGAAAAGTGAAGGGATGGAAAAGGATGGGAATGGACAAGATACCATATGGTAGAATATGAGATTTCTCACTAAATAAAGTTTGGTTTTAATAGCTTCGTGTGTAAGATATTGGCACTATTTACCTTCAAAATCCTATCTAGCTGTCATCGATTTCTTTAGAACAGTTTTATCAGCACTGGGATAGTTCATGTTATGTGTCAACCTGATTAGGCTGTTCTGGTCAGTGGTATAGCAGACGTTATGCAATCATACTCCCTTTTTGTGATCTGATGTGAGGAGCCAAGGAGTCGGAAGAGGAGTTTCTTTGGGGATGTGGACTACAAATGAGTTTACCGCCATTACTTTGACCAGTGGCTTTTTCTCTAGGTCTATTCCAAAGGACTACCAGCAGCAATTTGCCTTCAGATGGCAAGGCCAGCAACACACCATCATTACCTTATCCCAGAGGTATAACAACTCTCCAACTCTATGTCCTCATTGAGTCCACAAGGGCCATGATCACCTTTCCCTTCCATAAGACTTCACACTTTGCCCTCACCTTGATGATCATGCTGACTCGACCTGACTGACTCTAGACTTTTCCGTAGGAAATCAGTGTGCCAGGGGGTGAAACGAAACCCTAGTGACACTAAGCAAAATTCTGCCCTTGCTGAGGATTTCCTTTCACCACTGTCCCTCAAGACAATCCCCAAAGTTACTGGAGTTCTGGCATTCTCCTTGTTGAGTGGGCGCCTGTATGCTGTGCAGAGCCATCTCTAAATGAGATGAGAGCTTTCTCTTCAACAGTCAACTGCTCATTAGAAATTATCCAGGAGAACACAGATCAAGACTGGGAGATATCTTCAGTCTACCTCAAGAAAAGAACCAGAAAAGTCTGGCTATGGCCTGGGGAGAGGGGAAGAGGGCCTCCTTGCAGGGACACCAGAGGCACTTCTTGCCATCCTACCACCATGAGACACCGAGCCCCCTCAAAGGACCTCTCATTTCAAGGACACCCAGTCCTTTCCCAAAGGAATTAGCTACCACTCTTCCCAATTTCTCCAACAGCCCTCCCTGACCTGAGAAGTTGCCTAGTTACTTCTCCCACGATAGCAGCAGTAACAGACATGAGGCTTTATCCTGTTTTCCCTTCACATCATCCCGTGTGCCTACTTGCATGTTGCTCCTGTTTCGTGTTTAATCTCTAGCCCTGGGGCTCCGGCAGCAGGGCTGCAGCCTCCTTCCACAGCTTATCCAGTCTCCCACACACACAGTCACACTCAGCAGGTTCTCTGACCCTAAACCTTGAGGATAAGGCTGTGACACCCCTTCTTCTGCTACCTGCAGTCTCAGGGAACACATCACATGAAGCTGCGTGTCAGGAGCTGTGTCCTGTCTCACCTGCATGATGTTCCAGAACGGAAGCCACTTCCTAAACTGACTGGGTCTCCACAAATAAATTGAGTGTCTCCTTGTTGATGGCTCTGGACTGATTCCTTCTGCTGCAGGGCTGCAGGAATCTTCCGTGTGTCCTGATCCACTGACTACCCACGACAGACTCCCATCATGGGCACACTGGTGGAAAGGATGTGTGAATTTCCAGGCAGGGTCCTGAAGCCAGACTCCTTCCCAAAACAGCTGTTATAGTCAGATGCCTCAGCATCTGGGTCATTGACTGACTCCCTGCATCAAGATTGTTCAAGGCATTACTGTTCTTTTCCATGATGCCATTCTGCTGACAGGTTACCCAGTGGAGCTACAGAGTGGTCTTGAGGTGCTTATGTGCCCTTAGGTCTCCTCTGAGGCCCTTACTGCCATTCAGATTCTCTCTTCCTGAGTCATCTATTCAAATCTAGAGTCAGCTGGGTGTCCCCTCTTCCACTCCAGGATCCTTAGGCTCTGGCAGTTAGCTGAATCTGGGTGCTCCACAGCTTCATGTACAGAATACACCTTTTAATGAACAGAAAGAAAGGTTGCTATCTTGCTTCCCAGTCAGAGGGGACCTCATGGGTTTGTGTTTGCTCTGCTCACTGTCTCCACATGGGAAGGTGTGAGCCTGCACCAGACCCTCCACTCCCAGTTAAGAGCAGAGCAGCTCTCACGTGCCACACAGGGATCGTCAGAGTCTCAGTACTGGATGTCTCTGGGCACTGACCTGGTGAGGTCGATCACATACTGGACATCATCAAACCTCTGTGTTATCCGCTCTGTAATGGCTATTCTGTGAGGACTCACTAGCGTTCTGCTCTTCCTGTAGGGTCATCTCATGGTTACTGGGTTCACAAAATGACTTCAGGTTCCCAATATTTTTGAAACACCTCTACCTCCATTTCTGCTTTAAGGCTGAGTCCTGTTTTCTGCTGAGGGCGCTCGTGTCTCACCTCCTGCCACAAGTCACTTACTCAGTGAGTGTCTGATCTTACCTATTCTCCCCAACTTGACAGTTAGCTTCATGGGGCTGAATCTGGTTTTTCCTTCTCTGGATCAGTCTAATGTGTCTGCCCATCAGACCAGAACATGGATAAGGCCCAGGGATTAAAACCATTAAGGTATGCTGAGTCAGGGGCTGGTGGCGCAACTGGTACCCACTTTCCTAAAGAGGGAATTATTCCTCATCAAATTCTTCTTGGGAGACTATGGATCCTATGTCAACACACAGCACATCCTAGTGCAGCTGTTTCAAATATGAACACTTCACCAACTTCGGAGCAGTGGGGATTCTGCCCCCCTACCATTTGTGAGGAAAGTCACTCCGTGCTGATAAGCTCAGTGTGCCTCCCTGAGCAGTTGTGTGAGAAAGCACCCATCTGCTAGAATTCCTGTGGACCCAGAGTCCAGCTCTGTGGTAAAGGCTTCTGGAGGGGCCAGATGCTCATAGCAATTCTCCTCCTCACCCCCATCAAGAAGCTCTCTGCCTCAACCCTCACTGACCAAATGCTCATTTTTAATGGGGGTTCAGATTCCACTTACTGGGACCCTGTCCTTGGCATACCCAGATCAGGGATCCTTGGAGTCTGGTTGAGAGGCCCCAGGACTCTCAGATACCCGGGAAGGGGCTAGTTGGGCTCATTCATTCGCCAATTATCCATGAAGCCCCTACTCATACAGACACTGTCCTTGGCACTCAGCACCATTCAGTGGACAAAGCTGATAGGAAGCCCTGCCCTCCTGAACCTCCGTTCTTGTCAGGAGTCAGACAAGAACACCAACCACTTTTAGCAGGTGGTGTCCACAGTGCATTAGGTTTGACACCCCCATGCCACCTCTAGGAATCGATGTAACCACTCTCCTTCAGTCAGGGACAGTGAACCTGAGGACTAGCTGAAAGGGTGAGTGAACTTTGGGTCAAGAAGGAGGGGCTGCTGTTTCTACAGAAAGATAGAGTTTATAGGAGGATCTGTGTCAGGAATAGGGATGCCAGACCTGGGCTCAGCAATCTAGATTCCACTAGAGGTCTCGGTTGGGGTGGGTCGCTGAAGGTAATCAATCACAGAAAGGTGGGGGTAGAAACTGGGCATCTTGGGAAGCGAAGAGGAAGCTAGGTGCTGAGAGAGGCACCTGATAGAATCCATCCTCCTACAATCCCCTCGCATCACTGTTTGACCCTTCCTCTATTTAAGCCCCAAACAGGAGGTGCAGGGGTGACGGGACGAACTGCTCTGAAATTCTGGTTGCTCAGCTGCATGTAGGACCCCAGTCCTAAGGCAGAGTCCTGTCCCTGGGAGAAGAGACTGTCACCGTTGTCCACAGCACCAGGCAGCACTGGTGCACACCCTTCAGGGGAGAGGCCTGAGGGCCCGTGAATCCGGGACAGGGGACGGACTATGTGTGTCCCTCAACATCAGATAACTTTAGGGCACTACAGTGTACCAGGCTGTCAGGTTGATGTGTATGTACCCGCCTCTGTGTCTTTGGAGGGTTTGTGTCCACTGGGGACTGGACCAAGGGACATAAGTGGTATAATCAGTCTCTCTGAAGAGGGGCATTTGTTTAGATCATTGATGGTGGACTCCCTGGGACGAAGGTTCTATGGTAGCCCTTTGCTCAGTGACCAGGCCTGCCACTGTCAGGACAGCCTGAGCGATCTGGCCTTTTGCAGGGGGACCCTAAAAGGTCACTGTGGGAGGAATAGCCAGACCTCTGACCCTGCTTTTCCCCACCCACCCCGACAGTGAACTCTTCTATCCCGAGCACATGGCTGAAGGACTACTTGGATGACTTCGATGATAGCCTGAACTTCTGCCTGAAGTTCATGGTCGACTCTGTGCAGGTCAACATGCCAGGTGCCCTTCTGGAGCACTGTGCATTACTTCTCTTGTTTCAGCAGGATCCAACGGAGGTAACTCAGGCCAAGCCAGAGATAGATGTGGGCTGGGCCTCCTTGCATGTGAGCCTGTGTCAGGGACATGAGAAGAATGTCAGACTGGGGTCCAGCCACATCTCAGAGTGACCTCAGTTCCTCTGCTGGTGGATCACAGTCTGGGAAGAATTCCTAGGATGGAAATCTTGGAACTGGGCTTCTCTTGATGGCAGTGGGATGTTTGGCATCACTGGGAAGCATGATGAAAGGCTGTCATATTGGTGAACATTTCTCCTCTTGCAGCTTGAGAGCCAGGCACAGACAAGTTGTAAAACAATACCAAGGTATCTGTCCCAAGAACTGACACCTGGACTATCTCCTGGGGTACATTCATGCTCTCCTACCAGCACCTGAACTCCACAGGGCAGCACCCCCTATGAGATCGAGAGCTCTTGCACCAACATCAGGTGGAGAGCCTGCTGAAGGACTGGCTTCCCTTCCAGGGTCAACTCCAGAACTGGCTCACAGAACACTGCGGGGTGTTGACCCAGCTCCTGCTGCAAAACGGGAGCTCAAGAGAAAACCAGCTGCACCTTCATCAGCTCCAATGCCTAAGAGGGCTGGCCTCTTAGGACGGATGACCTTGAGAACTAGCTTCTGGCCTACCTGCTGATGATGTTCCTTTCTGAACCTCTCTGAAGGACAGTGATGAGGGAATTTTCTCCCAGTGGTAGAACTTCGATCAGTGCATGAGGAGTGTCACTTTGCTAAGAAGGAGAAATGACCAGATGTACAAATGCACCCAGATTCATGGGCTGCGGACAGTCGTTGGGCTAGAGAAAGACTTAGAAGAAACATGATGAAATTGTGAGCCCAGGAGGTATGCGTGGCACGGGATAGACCTCCCTGAATGAGCCAAAGAAGAGAAGGCATTTGCAGCTCATGTGAACGGTCTGTCTTACACTGCTGGTTTCTCTAAAGAAGCAAAACTAGACAAGCATTGTCTCAATCATCTACTGCTGTCATAAGAGAGATACTACAAGCGAGTGGCTTTAAAGACGCATTTGATTTGTCCCAGACCAAGAGACTAGAAATGCAAATGGAGGATGTTGGCACAAGGGGAAGTCTTTCCCTGCTGTTTCTGAAGGGAGATCCTCATCATCCCTCCTCCCTTGGACTCGAAGCTTCAGAAGCCCAGAGAACACAACTCGTTCTAAAAGAGGCACCCAGCTCCTCCCCCCCCACACTGCTTCTTTCTGAAGGTAAGAGGTCCCCAAATCTCTCTGCTAACTCCTTTCCTTTGCATTTGAAGAGAATGCCTCTGGGCACAACACAATCTTTCCAAGAGTCCTGCACCACAACACAACTGCCACTCTTCCTCTACATTGACATCATTCAGGCAGGATTACATCATTTAGGAACTTCTCACAGTGGCAGAAATCATGAACTAGGCAAAGGGCTACACACACTTCTGGGGGGACATAAGACTCATCAATCCATTACAAGAGTATGAACATGGATACTGAGAAATGTATAGGAAGGAAACAACACAGAGGGCCAAAGAGACTGGATCATCCCAGGTGAGGAAGGCAGCTTCTACTAATTTACACAGCTATAGATGCTGCTAAAACCAAGATTGCCATTCCAAGCCAAGTGCCGTCGATTCAGAAGCAGGCTGGAAAGAAGGCTCTTGCTCACAGGCTGTGAGGACTGATCAGGCCTGACATAGGCAGGTAAGACGGTAGGTAAGCTGCTAGCTCCAATCCCCAAAAGCGGAGGTCAAATGAACAGGAGCCAGCTGCAGGATCCAGAGTGAGCAAAAGAACCTGGGCCCTGCGTCAATATCTACTGACACTCAGTGCGGGACACATGCCCCAGGAAACAAACAGCCCAAATAAAAAATGAGATGGGAGATGTTGCAACAGACCGAACGGAAATCAAATGTATCGTAACAGAATACTATGAAAGACTGTATTTTAACATCTGAAAATGTAGACAAAGTGGGCCAACCTCTAGAGTCATATCAGCTACCCAAATTATCACAAGCAGAAACAGAACAACTTAATAAGCCCATCACCAAAGAAGAGATTGCAAAAGTGATAATAAAACTATCAACCAAAAAAAATCTGGTCCAGATGGCTTCACCGGAGATTTCTACCAAACTTTTCACAGAAGTTACTTCCAATACTACTGAGGCTATTTCACTGCATAGAGAGGTAAAGACTACTCCCAGTTCATTCTATGAAGCCACCATAACCCTGATACCAAACCCAGGTATCAGGATATCTGGTATCAGGATATCACTGATGAACCTAGATGTGAAAATCTTCAACAAAATCCCAGTCCATACAATTCAACTAAGTTCATCATGGACAATTGGGGTTATTACTTGGGATGCAAGGCTAGTTCAGCATCCTGGAAGCCATCAATGTGATCAGCCACAGAAATAGCACAAAGGATAGTAATCACTTGATTGTCAACTGATGCAGAAAAGGCATCTGACAATGTCCAACATCCATTCATGCTAAAAACTCTCAGCAAGATAAGAAGAGGGGAAATTGATCAACACAGTACAGGACATCTACGCAAAGCCAACCATCTACATCACCCTAAAAGGAGAGAGCCTCAAAGAACTCCTTTAGAGAATGGGAACTAGAAATGGATGCCCACTATCACCACTTTTATTCAACATTATAGGAGAGGTTCTAGCCAGAGCAATCAGACCACACAAAGAAACAAAGGCCATCTGCATTGGCAAAGAAGAAGGAAAAATCTCCCTGTCTGCAGATGACATGACTGTATATGCAGAGAACACTGAAGAATGCATCATTAAACCACTAGAACTAATAGGAAAGTTCAGGAAAATAAAAAGAAGATAAAATAAAGATAAGTAAAATAGTAGGATTCCTTTAGACGAACCAAGAGATCACCAAATCAATACCACTGAGTATAGCTCTCAAGAAGGTAAAATACTTAGGAGTAAATCAGAGAAATAAGAGACCTATACAGAGACAATTACAAGACTTTACTGAAGGAAATCCAAAGCAAGTTACAAAACTGGAAGAACCTACCCTGCTGATGGGTAGGAAGACTCAACCTTGTGAAAACATCTATTTTATGGAAAGCAACCTACACAGTCCATTCAATTCCAATACAAATTCCAGTGACTTTTTGTTATGATTAAAAGTGACATAGACTTCAAGTTTGCATGCCCGCTGATCTGTAGCTCTCTCTGTTCTCCTTGCCTGGTGACAGCACACTCCTTTCCATTCCATACATGTCATATCCTCTTAATGATCTCCTCTGCCCTCCTCTCCACCCTCTCCACTCCCTACTAGTAAGATGCCAGCAGGACAACATCCTACAGATGCACAGAATAGTAAAATGTACACATGATGCAGTCATTCTGTGTCCCTGAGTTCAATCCATAACTATCTGAAGAGTTAACCTCACCAATGATCTATGATCAGGAGCAGCATCAGATCTAGGGGCCATGCTCCCAGGGCAATTCCAGGCCTTCAGACCATCAGCTGCGGTCTTTTAGTGAAGTTCTTAAGGTGGACAGCTTTTTTGTCTCGTGTTGGCAATAGAACTCCACACTGTGAGCCCCATCACAGTTGTCACAGCTGGTGGCTGGGCACCATCTGGTTCTTCTGGTCACACGTTGATATAGTCACCCATTCACATGAGGCTTTCTGTCTTCTCAGCTCTTTTTCCCTCATGCCGTTGCTGTCCTTGGTGATCATCTGTTTCAGCCGACTTGGGACCATGTGGTGTACCTCACATGGCAGCCTTCTGGCTTTAAGACCCCAGACACGACGCACCAATAAGGGGTGGAGAAGATTCTCTTAGCAATAGGCTAGTTATGCCAATTGGCCTTGATGTCCCCTGAGGGCATGGCCCCCAGATTTGAAGTGAGTCTTTTAAAAATGCAGGTCTGATCATGTGACATGCTGGTTAAAAGCCATCAGAGGGCTTCCCATCACACAGAGAAGAAAACTTACATTCCTCACCAAGACTTACACAATGCTTCACGGTCTAGCCCAGGAGTCAGCAAACTTTTCTATAACAAGCCAGACAGTAAACAATTTAGGCTGGTGCACCACGTGTCTCTGTCATGACTACTAAACTCCCCTGCTGCAGTACAAAAGCAGCAATAGACACTATTCAAACACAGTGAACAAGAATGAGACAGGGTTCTAATAAACTTTCTTTACAAAAGCAGGCAGTGTCACAGACTTAGTCCAGAGGCCACAGTTCACCCACCCCTGATTTTGATCCTTCCTATCCTTCCAACTCAACCTCCCACCACTGTCTCCATCACTATGGTCCAATCACAGTGTCAGGGCTTGACAGCCTCCCAAGACAGCTGCCACCAAGTCTTTCCTTCCCTACACACTCATGCCATGCCCCTGGAATACACTGGCTCAGTGACTCCTTTAGCTAACGGAAGACAGGAGAACTGATGGCTTAGGACTTTTGAGCTGAGGGCTTAAGAGGACTGGCAGCTTCAGCTTCCTCTCTTGGAATCCAGCCATCACACAGAGAGAAATCCATGTCAGACAGAGAGGAGTTCTGGGCACTAGCTCTAGAGGAGTCTCCTGCTGACAGCTTCACTGGCTGCCGTGTGAGTGAGCCATCTCGGATGCGCCAGTCTAGTCCAGCTCCCCGATGACTGTGGCCCAGCTGTCATCATGTGGAATGGGGGAACCGCCTGCTAGAATTCAGTCTTCCCCCGGAATGGTGAGAATTAACAAAATGGTTATTGTTTGAAGTCATTAGGTTTCAGGTGCTTTGTTTCGTAGCAGCAGACAGCTGAAACACTGACTTCTTTCTCTTTCTCAGCCCACCGACCTCAGTCAGCACCAGCTGCTCTCTGCCTGGAATAGGCTTCTCCTGACCTCTCTGTGGCTGCTCCATCTCATTCCCATGGTTCGTGAAGGCCTGTCGCACTTGAGTGTTGCTTTGAAAAGCTTATCTTTCTTCTGTGTGGGTAAACTTTCATTCTCCTTCCCTTCTCTCCTCTAGATTCCAAGGTCAACCTGTAATGAAGGCCATGCCAATCAGTAACTCTCCCCTCCCCACCCTCCTCCCCCAAGTCAGTAACAGAGTCAGAAATCTGAATGTGACTAAAATTAGTTCAATGGGAGTCAGTCTCAGGAATTACTGCTAAGGACAGGTGCTTGGCTGGGGTTGTTGTGCTTTTTGAACACAATCCTGGAGCTCTTGGTCGCCAATTATTCCCCAAAAGGGCTAGGGCTGTCTAGGAATGGAGTCAACTCAGAAGGAAGACGATGAGAGTAGGGGGAGCAGAAAAGGGGTGGGGAGAGAGAGAACTAGCCCTGCCAGAAGCTACTTTTTTATTGAACTTTTCAGTTACATCACTCAGTATATGCCTTATCATACACCATCCTACTCTTCCTTTCGGGCATTGGTTCTACGTTTAAGGAACTGTGGTCACACAGTGGTTAGGTACTTGGCTGCTAACCAGAAAGTCAGTGGTTCAAACCCACCAGCCTCTGCAGAATAAAGATGTGGCAGCCTGCTTCCAAGGAGATTACATCCTCGGAAACTTTAGAGATAACTCTGCCATGTGACAGGGTCTCTCTGAGTTGGAATCGACTAGGCAGCAATGAATGTCTTAGTTTTGATTTTTAGAGGAGCAGATCAGCAGGTCTTTCTCCTACAGAACCTCTGTCTGGGTTTGAACTGCCGAAGACAGAAGAAGCATCACTTGACACTCATTTGGATGGCTCTGAGGAGTCCTTGTGGTACCATGGCTAAGACAACTGACTGCTAACTATAAAGTCTGCAGTTCAAAACCACCAGTGACTCTGCAGCAGAACGATGTTTCCGTCTGCTTCTGCAGAATGTATCACCTTGGGAACCCTCTGGAGTCACTAGGGATTGAAATCAACTTGACTGCAGTGAGTTTTGGGTCAGGACAGCTATCATCAACAGAAAAACCAACAGATGAGAAAAATAACAAGTGTTGGTGATGATGAAGAGCCTCTGGAAGCTTCATCTACTGCTGGAGGAATGCAAAATGATAGAAATGAATTTGGCAGTTCTTCAATAAATTAAATACAGAACGACCATGCTTTTGTTAGACGCTGCCTGGTTGGTTCCAACTCATAGCGACCCTGACTACAAACGAGTAAGATGCAGCCTGCTCCTGCACCAATGTAACAACTGTTGTACTGGAGCCCATTGTTGCAGCCGCTGTGTCAGCCCACCTCGTGGGAGTCTTCCTCTGCATGGCTGACCCTCTACTTCACCTAGCAGGATGTCCTTCTCGAGAAACTGATCCCCTTGATAACATCTCCCAAGTATGAAAGGTGGAGTCTCATCATCCTTGCTTCTAAAGGAGCATTCTGACTGTATTTCTTTCAAGAGAGAGATTTTCATTCGGCTGGCAGTCTATGCTACTCTGAATATTCTTCATCAGTGCTATAATTCAAAGGCATCAATTCTTATCTGGTAATCCTTATTCATTATCCAGCTTTTGCATGTACAGGAGGTGACTAAAAACACCACAGCTTGGCTCAGCAGCCCCTTAAGTCTTCAAGGGTGACATCTTCGGTTTTCAGTACTTCCATGAAGCCTTTTGCAGCAGATTTACCTAAAGCCATACAATGTTTGATTTCTTGACTACTCCTTCCGTGGGTATAGACTGCAGATGACTGTAAACGGAAATCCTTGACAACTTCGATCTTTCCCCATTGATCATCATGTTGCTCACTGGTCCAGTTGGGAGGATTTCTGTCTTCTTTATGTTGGTGTATAATCCACCCTGAAGGCTGTGGTCCTGGATCATCATCAGTAAGTGCTTCAAATCCTCAGCAGTTTCAGCAAGCAAGGCTGTGTTATCTGCATAGCTCATGTTAATACAGCCTCTTCCTCCAATTCTAGTGCCACATTCTTCTTCATGTTTTCCAGCTTCTTGGATTATTTGCTGAGCATACAGATTATGCAGACAATGAAAAGATACACTCCTGATGTACGCTTTTCCTGACTTGAAACTTTGCAGTATGCCCTCTTCTGTTCATTCACCTGCCTCTTCGTCCAGGCAGGTACAGACTCCTCATTAGCACAGCCAAGTATCACAGGGTTTCCAGTCTTTTCAATGTTATCCATAAATTGTTCTGATTCACAGAGCTCAGTGTCTGTCTTAACATAGTTAATAAACATCGGTGAACACCTTTTCGTTATTCTATTTTGCCAGCTAGAATTCATCTGACATCAGCAATGATATCCCATGTCCATGTCCTCTCCTGAATCTAGCTGGAAATTCTAGCCAGTCCCTGTTAATCTACTGCTACAGCCACTGTTGAACGATCCCCAGCAAAATTTTGCATACATGTGTTATTAATGAGGTTGTTTGATAATTTCTGCATTGGGTTGGATCACCTTTCTTGGAAATAGGCATAAATACGAAGCTTTCCCAGTAGGTGGGCCAAGTAGTTGTCTTACAAATCTCTTGGCATCGAGGAGTGAGCACTACCAGCACTGCATTCATTTGTTGAAGCATCTCATTTGGTGTTGTATCAATTCCTGGAGACTTCTTTCTCACCAGTGACTTGTGGATGACTTGGACTTCCTCCTTCCTCCTTCCTTGACTCCTGATCATATATTACCTCCTGATGTGGCTGAACACTGACATTTAAGGTGACATTTACATACCACCAGAATGACAGGTGGGACCAGCCCTGCACGAGTCTGGGGACTGTGTGGTAGTGAGAACAACCAGCGGGTGCAGAGACTTCGAGGCAAACTTGAGTTCACCCAGACATATAGCCGAAAAGCAGCCTGTGTGGCCAGAGCAAGCCGGGGAGGGAAGAGCAGGGAGAACACTGACAGGTCTGTGTCCCAGGACCTGGTGGGCTGGAGGACTTCTCTCCTGCTCTGTGACAACTCTCTCCAACTAAGGACTCCGAGCAGCACCCTGTCTCTGCAGGTCAGGAATCTGCACATGGCTTACCTGGTCACAGGTCTTTGTCACACGGGCTTCTTCATGGACAGGTCATACATCACAGCTGCTTTCTAGGCTAGAGGGAGAAACAAGAGAAAGAGATGAGTGAGACAGAATATGAGAGCCAAGAGACACTGAACCCAATGTGGGTTTTTATTGGTTGAATCTGACTCAGAGGCAACAACATTCTTGAGAAGTGAGTCCCTAGTACAGTCTATGCTGAGGGAGCGGGCCACACGGGATGTGGAGACCAGGAGATAGGACTGTTGGGAGCCCTTGTGCAGGCTGTCTGCTGCCTAGTCTGAGATGAGGCACTGGGTCAGATTTGAAATATAGTGAAAGTCACTGGAAAGGTTCATGCAGAGGGTGACACGGTTGACATCATTTCAAACCCTTCCTGGTGCACACTGGGAAATAAGGCCAAGAGGGGAAGTATTTCCCAAGATCATACCAACAAAATCCAGCCCTGTCTGGGCTGTACTCCACGCAGCTTCCCACCCCTGCTTGGAATCCTTCCATCTTGCAGTTTGTGCATTAGCTGGAGGAGTTTTTCCAATGGGCAAAATACGCACAGTGAACACCACATTTTCTTCTGTGGTACAACCCATGTGAGACTGTTCACGATACGTTAGTAAGTAAACCGAAGTCAACCTGTGCTTACCTAGCTCAACATAATCATCTGGCCCCGTGAGGGAATGTGAAAAGAGGCTTTGATTCTGTAGGAAGGTTCTGTGGGGTTGCGAGAGTCACATACTCACCATACCTAGACACAGAGTCTTTGTAAGGGTGAAACACATGTGAAAATGTTCAAGACAGATGATCTGGTCAGCTGTGTGCCTACCTTGCCTGTTGGATAATCTCCCCCCGATTACCTAGATGTAATGGCAGCCCATGGGTTGCACTTTCTCCCACTTTCCAGTTGGGAGAAAAGTCACTTCACCACTGAGAGCCTCAGTTGCTTCCCTGAGAAGTCGGGTGTTAAAGGACCGCTCAGCTACAATTCCTGTGGACTAAGGTCGAGCTCTCTGGTGAGGGCCACTAGAGGGGCTCAGAGGTTCACACGGATTCTTTAACTCTCTCCCATCGTGACGCTGTCTGCCTCACCCCTCAATGAGCAGACGCCCGCTTGTGTAGCCGGTTTCAGATTCCATTCAGTGGGGCCTTGTCCTTGGCATAGCCAGAACAACGGGGTCCTGAGTGCTGGGAGTTGGGCCTCAGGACTCTCAGCTATCTGGGAAGGTGCTGGTTGGGCTCACTCCTTCATTTATCCAGGAAGCCCCTGTTCATACAGGTGCTGTAACATCCTTCAGAAGACAAAGTTGTTAGTAAATCCTGCCCTCCTGGGCCCCTGTTCTAGTCAGGGGTCAGACAGCAACCCTGGACACCCCAAGCAGGAAGTGTCCCTAATGCACTAGTTGTGATGCCCTCGTGCCACCTCTAGGTATGGATTCCACTTCTCCAATTCTTCCGGGAACGGTGATTCAGAAGAGCGGAAAGAGTGAGTGGACGAAGAGTGAAGAAAGATGAGCTGCTGTCCCTTCTGATAGGTGGAGGTAGTAGGAGGACCTGTATATGGATTAGGCCCTACATATCTAGATTCCACTAGAGAAGTCTGCTTAGGGGCGCCCCCTGCAAGAGGTAAGCAGTCTCAGAGAACAGGCCGGTGGAACTTGGCCACCCTGGGGAGACGACAGGAGGCCGGGGCTTGAATATTCTGGGAGAACTGATCACCCACAGTCCCCTTGCATCACCGCTTGCCCTCTCCCCTATATGAGGTCCTAAACATGAGGTGTTGGGCGTCACCAGCGGACCTGCTGCCAAATCCTGAGGACTCAGCTTCATGTGGGGTCCTGTCCCGGGGGAACTCAGTACATGGGGAAGAGACTCTCTCACTTGTGCAGAAAACCAGGCAACATGCTGCTGCACACACTCCTGGGGAGAGGACTGAGAGTCTGGGCATCTGGGCAGGGGATAGACTCTGTGTGTCCGTCAGCATCTGATACTCATGAAGCACTACAGTGTGTCAGGGAACCAGGTGAACAGGCAGTCACAAGCCTCTGTGTTACTGTCCACTGTAGAGACAGTTAGAGGACAGGAAGGTTACCAAGGAAGGAGAGTTGGTCAGACTATTGATGGGGAGCTCCCTGAGAACAAAGCTCTGTGCTAGACCTGTGTTCAGTGACCAGGCCTGTCACCCCGATGACAGACAGAGAGTGTCCAAGAGGGGCACATGGGTGGACGCAGATTTTTGTAGAGTTGTCCAGCGAACGCAATGAGACAGGAATAGCCCTACACCTGACCCTGCTATTCTCCACCCATGCCCAGGGTGATGGCATTTATCCTGTGCACGTGGCTCCAGGACCACGCGCAGAACTTGGATCAGCCCCCGACATTCTACTGTCTCAACCTCGAGCAGCTGAACATGTCAGGTTCATTTGAGGAGCACTGTCCGCAATTTCTCCGGGCCCAGCTTCACCACACAGAGCTCACCGAGGTAGAGCCAGAGGGTGAGAAGCACTGAGTATCTCTGCAAGGGAGGTTGTGCTGGGGCAAGGGAAGACCCTAGAGGCTGGGCTGGAGCCATGGCTCCAAGTAAGCTCAGCCTGGCTGCTGGTGCACCGCAGTTGCAGCACATTTCCTGGGCTGGTCATCTTGGCAATGTGCTTTCCTTGACGGTGGTGGTATGTCTGGCATCCTTGGAAAGGCAGGAGGACAGGCAGTCACCTGGGTGAACATTTCTCCTCCTGCAGCTGCAGAGCCGGACCCAGCGTCAGATAGAATAGTCGCTCAAGATCAGTCTTTGCCCCAAGAACCAACACCGGAACCATCTCGTGGGGAGTATACTGCTGCCGTGCCAGCACTGGAGTGCCACAGCACACCCCCTACGACCCTGACGTCCCCAGAACCAGCACCAGAGGCAGAGCCAGCTGGAGGATCAGAATCTGATCCCGGGCAGCCTATGGAAACGACTGTGAGAACACCAGCTGATGTGGACCGCCTTCCTGCTCCACTGCTGCAGCCCCTGGCAGCCCAGGTTCTCCTCCAGCTGCAGGAGCAGATGGAGGGACAGATGTGGATCCTCGACCACCTCGAGCTCAGCATCGTGGAGCTCCAGCTCCGCTCAGCCCTGCTCCCGCTCCAAAAACACTGCTCAACAGAGCACCTGCTCTTCTCCCCTGCGCTAGAATCCTGCCAGCAGGTGGAGAGCCCACTGCACGTGGAGAGTCTTAACCCGGGCTACCTGAGGAGCTAATACATGGGCTACCTGGTCACCTTCATCCTCTTCTATCTGCGCCGACACCAAAGACTGACAGAGCACCACCTCACCCCTCAGCAGCTTATCTACGCTCACCAGATGAGGAGTCTGCAGAACAACGGCGATTTTAGCCTGGACAACATTCAGAACACACTCCAGAACGACTTCCTGAGCCACGGCCAGCATTTGCAGCAACATTTGAGCCGCCTTCAACAGCAGTTCATCCGTCACCAAGTCACCCACCCGACAGAGAATCCACAGGAAGATCAGATTCTCTCCTTGGCCCTATTGCAAAACTGGCTCCTAGACTGCCTGCTCAGTCTGACCACAAGCCTGGACTTAGCCCTGCCCTCCATGGACTACCACCAGCAGCACAAGGGGTGTATTTCCAATGGGATCCCTTCACCATACCTACTTTTGGTCCTGCTTCGGCTCCTCATCCAGCAGTGGAGCCCTGTACGCTGTTAAGTCCCCCATCTCCATCCAGCTCTGCCTGGGGCAGCAGATGCTGAGCCAGACACCACATCTCTTTGGCAGTGGCTTCTCGTTGATAGCCAGGGAACATTGGCCACAGACGCCCACCTTTCATCCTTACCTCAGTGGACAGTTTGGGGTTTCATCATAGTATGTGTCCAGCTGAATTTGTACGTCATAATATAATAGATAACATATTCTAGTAGGATAGGAGAGGGAATGGAATGGGAGATTATGGATGGGATGGGACAGCATGGGATGGGACAGGATGGGTGGGTGGCATTGGGTAAATGGATGTCATGGCATGGAATCACTTGGCATGACGGGAGGACGTATGATGGAATGGAACAGGATTGGAAGGTACAAGATAGCATATGGTAGAAAAGAAAATTTCTCATTAATGAAGTTTTGTTGTAATAGCCTCTTGTGTGTAAGATACTCGCTGTATGTACTTTCACAGTCCCATCTGACGATCCTCAATATCTTCTTTAAAACAGTTACATCAGGAGTGGGATGGTTCATGTTATGTGTCCACTTGATTAGGCGGTGATGGTCAGTGGTTTAGCAGACGTTATGCAATTATACTCCATTTTTGTGATCTGATGTGAGGATCCAAGAGTTGGAAGAGGAGTTTCTTTGGGGATGTGCACTACAAATGGGCCCAAATACTGGGGTATACAGGCATTGCTTTGACCAGTGGCTTTTTCTCTAGGTCTCTTCCAAAGGACTACCAGCAGCAGTTTGCCTTCCGATGGCAAGGCCAGCAATACACCATCATTACCTTATCCGAGAGGTATAACAACTCTCCAGCTCTATGTCCTGATTGAGTCCACAGGGACGATGATCACCTCTCATTGCCCTAAGACTTCACACTGGTCCCTTACCTTGATGGCATCATGTTGACTGGACTTGACAGAGTCTGGACTTTTCAGTAGGAAATCAGTGTGCCAGAGGATGGAAGGAAACCTTAGTGACACTAAGCAAAATTCTGCCCTTGCTGAGGATTTACCTTCAGCACTGTCCCTCACGATGATCCCCAAAGTTACTGGAGTTCTGTCACTCTCCTTGTTGTGTGGGTGCCTGTATACTGTGCAGAACCATCTATAAACCAGTTGAGAGCTTTCTCTTGAATAATCAACTGATCATTAGAATTTATCCACGAGAACACAGATGAAGACTGGGAGATATTCTCAGTCCACCCCATGAAAACGACCAGGAAAATCTGGCACAGGCTCTGGGAAGAGGAGAATAGGGCCTCCATGCAGGGACGCCAGAGGCACCTCTGGGCCGTGATACCACTCCGAGACACCCAGCTTCCTCTCAGGACCTTTCAATTCCAGGACACCCAGTCCCTTCCCAAAGGAATTAGCTACGATTCTTCCCAGTTTCACCCACAGACCTCCCTGACCTGAGAAGCTAATTACTTCTTCCACGATGGCAGCAGTATCAGACATGACATTTTATCCTGTTTTCACTTCACATTGTCTCACGTGTCTATCAGCATGTTGCTCCAGTTTTGCATTTAATATCTAGCCCCTGGGCTCCGGCAGCAGGATGCAGCCTCCTTCCACAGCTTCTGCAGTCTCCCACACACACAGTCACACTCAGCAGGTTCTCTGACCCTGAACCATGAGGCTAAGGCTGTGATACCCCTTCTTCTGCTACCTGCAGTCTCAGGGAACACATGTATTTAGGCCCCAAACAGGAGATGCGGGTGCTTGGGGCAGACCTGTTCCCAAAGTCTGGGTTCTCAGCTGTGTGCAGTGTCCCTGTCGCAAGGCAGAGCACTGTCCATGGGAGAGGAGACCTTCACAATTGTGCACAAGACCAGGCAGCACACTGCCACACACTCTCCAGGGAGAGGCCTGCAGGCCTGGATATCTGAGGCAGGGAACAGACTCTGTGTCCCTCAGCATCACATTGTTGTGGAGCACTACAGTGTGCCACTGTGAACAGATGCAGTTGTGTTTGGGGATTCTTCGTAGCTATTTCTTCAGCCACAGACAACTGACAGGAATACCTTTTCTCTCTGTAGTGAAGTCTCTTTCCCTCTCTAGATGGCCTTCTGTAGCAAGTTCCAGAAGATCCCATGGCAACTCTCTCTCCTGCAGGCCCCATATTGGGTGATATGTTCTGATCAATTCTGGAAGTGGAAACGCCAGTGTGACCAAAAGGAGGTGTCCCAAACCCAAGAAACAGCTATGTATATGGAAAGGGGACTGTGAAACCAGAAAATAATACGGAAGTCTCTGTATACGTCATCTCTCAATTTGCTGGGCCTTACTGAAATTTTTGAAGCTGCTCACAATTTTACTCTGCTTAGGTCAACAGTCAACATCGATGAAAGCAGCTGTCACAAACTCAGTGCATCACATTGGGAAATCCTGTTGCAAAAGAACCTCTCAAGTTTTCCAAAGAAAAGGTGTCACTTTGAGCACTAATGGGCACCTCAATCAAGATACACTCTGTTCTGTCACCTCATAGCCATTTGAAGGCTGCACAATGAACATGGAAGGGAGAAGAAGCACTGACACATTGGAACCACTGTGTTGGCAAAGAACACTAAACACACTCTGATAGAAGAAGAAACAAATCCGTCTGAGAAGTTCAACTAGAAGGCTCCTTAGAGACAACAACGGTGATACAGTGGCTCACTTACTTCGGACACATTCTGGGGAAAAACCAGTTTCTGGAAAGGGACATCGTTATTGGTGATGTAGAAGGCCAGTGAAAATGAGAGAAACCCCTAATGAGACATATTGACACAACAGCCATAAGCGTGGACTCCAACATATCAATAATCACAAAGATGGCACCGTAACATGCAATGAATGTCACATACAGGCCCCAGGAGTAAGATGAAACTCAGTGGGAACCGATAATAACACTGAACAAGAAATGGAAAGCAAGTAAATAAATAAATAAAATGCAAGGCAAAGAAAGACTAATCCAATAACAGGTTGATGACAGAATGATGAGTTGAATCCAGTATTCTGATGGCCAGTCACGGTCCCTTCCAGAACACTACTTCTCAAAATAAATTTAAATTGTCTACATCTTTGCTGACCAAAATCAACATGTAAGATGGGATGAGTGATTTTAACGAAATTGGAGGCAGGCCCCGTTTTCAAAGGGGAGATTGAAGTAGGCAGTCAGGATGAATTCTTTACCTGTTTTTCAGAATTCATTCTTTAGCTGTTTTGCTTAAAATTCCTGGCTTCCTAACACTGCCTGGCCCAGGAGATCGTACATCAACCTTCAGAAGCCACTGAGATAAAATCTTAGCTGGTTTGCAGTTTCTTCTAAACTGGATCACGAAACAAGTGAAGGTGCCCTTTTGAGGGCCCCCTGCCCAGGTGAGAACTCAGACCCTGCTGCACCTCAATTCTCATGCATATTTCACCTGGCCTGATTACAGACAGATGCCCATCTCCAACTGCCCACGTGGTTTCTCCCTGACGTCTGCACTTGACCTGCATGTAGCCTGTCCCTTTAAAAACCCTCACCTTGCCTAACAACTTCAGACAGGCTTTGAGGACGAGAATGCTGCCTGCCCCTTGTGTTGCTGGTGGCACAGAAATAAAAATCTATGATCACTCCTGTCCAAGCTCCTGTCTTAGAGATTGGATTCATGTCAAGTAGCACGAAGCCCGAGTTTTGGGTGGTAACATTAAAACACGTCACATCATTTCATTGTATTTTTTTTTCTTGCCTTTTCACTGTGTCTCAATATGATGACCGTTCCTCTGGAACTGAAGATTTGGGTGCACTGCCTGACAAGTGTATCTCTACCATTAAGTAAAATGAAAGTCTCTTTTAATGTATGAAGTATATGTGGGGAAGGGAGTTTGTGATGAACTGTGCCCATGGTGGGAGTTATTGTATTTTAATGACAGAGTTCTACAAGGGAATTCGGTGGAGGCTGTCAGCTTGTCTTAGTTCCTGAAATGAAGACACAGTACAATCATTACTGACTGATCTTAGAAGCGTGAGTCTTCCTATTAAGCACGATACATGACTGGGGACTACTTACTGTTCCTACCGTGTAAGTTCACCTTGTTCAACTCACCTACCCTTTATTGAGGCAATTATTGAGATAGGGGTGGGAGATACAACACAAGACAAAGTCCTTTCCACCAGGCAGCTTACAGAGCAATGCAATGTGCTCAGACAAATAGAAAGTGTTGTAAATAATCATTTTACCTAAAAATAAAAGCTTTTTTACTTGTCAAGTTATTCCAATCTACAAATCTTTGTATGTGAGGTCGCATGACCATCTTGGCTTCATAGGTAATGAAACTGAGGCACAGAGATGGAAAATGAAGTAGTTAGGCTTCTGTGGATATTAAGCCATGAAAGTCAGGCTTAAGCTGAGCACTTCTGTTTCCAGAGTTGTTGCTCTCTAAGATGTTTGCATTTAGCAAGGATTCAAGTCTTCTACGAAAGCAGGGGAATTCACACCTATGGCTGTAAGAGACACCCGGGGTATCATAGCACTGGCATCTTCCCAGGGTTCCTGAAATGTCAGCACAGAACGACCCTGTGGTTAACATCTGCCCAGAAATAAGTCAGTTGCAAGACAAAAAGCATTACGAAACAAAAAAATAACTAAACAATTGTAGACTTACACCATACAAAACTGATTATTCTATGAAGCAAGACCATTCAAACTACCCACTAAGAACTCTATGATAGGATTCCTCAATCTTTGTTTTCTCTCTACATTTCCCACAAACCTAATGTGTAGTGTCCCAAATTTCCTACTGACCAGTGGACTCGTGGCCTTATGCATCTTGCAGGCCATAATGAAGGCCACTGAAAGAATGCACGCTAACAAGGCTTTAAACAATTCTCCCAACATGATCACAAGCCAAAAGGAGTTAGCTAGAGATGCTTTATATACATCACTGGTAATTCTGCACACTATGCGTTAAGGAGAGAAGTTAGGTATCAGGAACAGGAAAATGGAGATGGGTCACAGGCTATCATCCATGTTTAGTAGAATCTTAAACTGAGAACCACATGTACAACTCATGTATCAAGGTCTTGGATGAGAATATGCAGAAGCTAGAAGTGCAAAAAAGAAGACTCACCTTTTTAGCTTCTGTTAGTTCTACTCAATGGTATTTCTTTACAACATGAAAAATCTGGATGAAACGTTAAATAGGATGGATAGGAAGACAGCACGTATAAATAAGGGAGAAAACCAGCATATCTGATCACTAAGTGGTGCTTCCCTCACTTACAAGAGCCAAAGTCAGAGAGTTGGAGAACTTGGTGGTTAATCTTCAACCTAATCAACTGTTGCTGCCAACTGCACTTGTCTTTCAGATGCATTCTTATTCCTGAAATTTCTGTGCAGCTATTGACTCAGTAAGTAGTTTAATAAGTTTATTCCATCAGCCAAAATAATTAAAAGCAGATTGTATTCACCTAGCAAGCATAGCAGCACACTTTCACTATCTTATTTCAGGCCTATGTCTACCGACACATTGATTGATGAGTCTATCTAGAACCTAGAGACTACCATGTACTACCAACATGAATAAAGGGATACAATATTGTGGGGATGACTTCCCATGTGGTACCCCATAAGACTTACAGCTCTAGAGAAAGTTCACAGCAAGAGAGCACTCTGAAGGACATACAGGTTACAGAGCAAGCCGTCCTACCCCTCTGGCCTCATGTCACAAGAGATGAAATGCTAATTTTAATGTCTATGGCAGATAAAAAGGAATTTCGGTGATAGGATCAGCTGCTAAGTGAAATGTTGGCAGTTGGAACTCACCAAATGCTGGGGGCATGGGGCAGGTGTGGCAGTTGGCTTCTGCAAAGATGACACCCTTAGAAACTCCACGGGCAGTTCTACTCTGTCACGAAGGGTCACTGTGAGTCAGAATCAATCCAATGGCAATGGTTTGGTTCTGTTTTTAATGGCACATAGGGATGTCTCACAAAGCCTTGGGAAAACCAGAGTGGAAATGCAGTCTAACTCGAGGAGTTTGGGAGTGCAGTCAACTCTTCTCCACTTGATAAGCAGTTCTTACCCAGCTGTTGTCCCTAGCTGGCATAAGTGGTTAACACACTGGGCTGGTGACTGAGAAGCTGGGGGTTTCAGTCTACCCAGAAGCACAGCTGAAGAAAGGCCTGCAGACAGACTTGGGACAAATCAGAGACTGAAAATGGTAAGGGGCACAGTTCTACCCTATCATACGTGGCTCAGCTTGAGTCAGCATCAACTCTTTCTCTCTTACCTTGGTCAGCCTTACCAGAGCTGCCTGTGTTAGTGGGTTGGCAGGCTTGGCAGGTGTGTGGTATTCACTCAGCCAGCTGGGGTAGTTGGGGTATATAGTACCTTGGAGACAGAAGTTCCTGGATTTTTGCTGCTCCCAAATGGGTGGTCTGGTGGATCTGGTGGGCCAGTTCCTCTCCCAATTTCTGAGGGAGAATGGGGAGTCCTCCCGAGGTATAGCACCATCCTTTCTTCTGTTTTATTTCAGGAATCTTCCTGTGCAGGAGGGTATTCTCTGGGTTGTAGGTGGGCTCTTCGGGAAGAGTTGACTCAGGGAGCTGGATAGAATTGATCTCAGGGAGACTGAGGGCAGCCTCCTTAGCTGCTCGGTCTGCCAGATTATTGCCTCGGGCTTCCAGTGTTTCAGACCGCTGATGTCCGGGGCAATGGATGATGGACAGCTTTGTGGGCAGTCAGATGGCTGCCAGTAAATCTAACATTTCTTGTTTATTTTTAATAATTTTTCCTTCTGCTGTGAGCAATCCCTGTTCCTGAAACATGGCCCCATGTACATGTGTGGCAGCAAAGGCTGTCTTAAACTTGCAGCTGACATCCAGTGATGTGTCTCTTGTAGACAGAATACACGGTCTAGGAACCACGCCATAGAAATGGGACTGTCTCTCCATAGCCACCTGTTACCATTACTATTAATTGTGTTGTGAGGCACCACTGAGTTGGTCCCAGCTCACAGCGACTCTGTACAACAAAGGAAACACCGCCTGGTTCCGCGTCTCCCTCACACTCACTGCTATGCTAGAGCCCACAGCTGCGGCCACCGTGTTAATCCACCTAGTTGAGGGTCTTCCTCTTTTGGGGTGACTCTCCACTTTACCAGGTAAGATGTCCTTCTCCAGAGACTAGCCCCTCCTACTAACATGTCCAAAGCATGTGGGATGCAATCTAGTCATTCTCACTCCCCGTGAGCATTCTGACAATATTTCTAAGATATTGGTAGTACTCCGGGCTAGTATTTGCCTTGTGTTTTGGTTTTTCGATTCTCCTCCACACCAAGTGGAGTGGGACAAATACATGTATCTCAGATGGCCACTCGCTAGCTTTTAAGACCCCAGATGCTACTCATCAAAATGGGGTGCAGTCAAAGCAGACAATCTTTACTAGCTAAGCTAAACCATTGTTTGGTTTTAGGAAGACTTCAGGAGATATTTTTCCATTAAGTTTTAAGGTTTATTCTCAGGGTTTTTCCAGCCACCATGCCTCCAGAAAACCTGGATTCCATGGAAATCAGAAAACTTGTTCTGCCATCTTTTGGTTAGTAGCTGTAGCTCTTAAGCATTGCCCTATGAGGGCTCCCGCTCCTTTCTTCTCCACACTAGTTAGGCCTCTACATTCCATCTTCTCCTGACTTTGCTTCTTCTGTCGCTCCAGGCAATTAGAGAACAAGTGCTGTGCCTTGAATGGCTGCTTTTAAGCTTTTAGGAATGCAGGCACTGTGGAATAGACTAGAAGGTGGAACAAAAGCACTAAACATGTTATTAGGCTTATTAACAGGGATGTCCCATGAACCTATAACCCTGAACCTCCAAAGCAAGCAATCAAATCCCCTGAGATGTTTGGTTGTACAGAAGCACCCTCAGTGTGTACTTTGTTGTTGTAAATATATCTGTCACACAACTCCTGCCAATTCAGTTTTTTATAGGTGTACGACTTACTGACAGCAATTGTATCTGTCTGATGATGAATGGCAAGGATGTTGAGCGTCTTTTCGTGTGTTTGGTGGCTATTTGTCCTCTGGTGAAGTGTCTATTCAAGTCCCTTGCTCATCTTCTGATTGGGTTGTCTTTTTGTTATTAAGTTGCACTTTGCAGCAGTTTAAAAACAAAAAAACACCTGGAAAAAAAACTATATGAACTTATCTTCCTGTAGATCAAAAAAGGGAAAGGGGCTGCTGTTGTCACTTTCAGAAATCCTGAAAAATACCCATATCCCTGGAGTGGAGAAAGTAAATGACGGTCCTGAGTTGGAATCTCTGTCTTCCATTGTTTTCTGCATGAAATGGGTTAATAGAAGAATGTAGACCTTAAGTTCAATCCCAGCCTTTTCTTACTTTCTATGTCTCAAATCTGAGGATTTTAAAGAGGAGTTTTGGTTTGTAGTTTGATTGATGGTATCTCCCACCCCTAAAATTAATACATTAGAAACTAGTCTATTTAAATTTTACTCAAGTCAAGAGACCTGAACCAATACTATTCATCAGAAGGGAATCAAATGGTCAGCAAGAGTGGGAAAAGATGTTTAACCTCATTAATCATCAGAAAAATCCTCAGGAGACCTCAGGAGGATGCAGGTTGCCCTTTGGAGTCACTTGGCCTCAGATTTCCCAAGAGTAGTAGATTCGTTGTACAGGACAGTGTCATCTGAATATTTCCAGAAGGGCTTGGGAATGACCAAATGGAGAAGCTTCAAGGAGAAGAGCCTAAGAACCCCTGAAAACTATTCACACCATTGTGTGTGCATGTGCTTGTGTATTTTGGGGTGAAAGGTCCAGTTTTCACCTTGTAGACGGCTGTCTAGACCCGTGGAGTCTGTGAAATGCTTGGAAGCTTCTGGCCTAGAGATGACGGTCTGAGGGTTGCGGAATCTCAGCGGATCACTCTTGCCTTCGGCCTGGGACACAGTGGAAGGTGTGGCGAGGGCTGCCAGCCCTTGTAAGCCAATTCAGAAGACCAGGCAGAGCACCCCGGGCTCCAGAGCTTGCAAAACTGGCCAGAGGCACCCGACGCGCGCCCACACCAGAGAATGAGGCTCCCCTTTTGCGCTGTGCTCTGCGCCGGGGCCCTTGGTGAGCGCACCGATGGGAACGAGGTTGGGGCTAGCCCTACAGGGTGTTCCCGGGAGGGGCCCGAGAGCCACTGGCGGGTCAGCCCCAGAGGGAACTGTGCAGCGACAAGGTTACCTGGAGGTCTAAAGTACCCCCCACCCCCAGGCTAGTGCCCTGCTGGCCCCAAAGTGCCTTCCCTAGGTGAAGGGACGCTCTGGTCCTCACAGAAACCTGGCAACCTGAGACAGGGGTCTGCAGACTGCGGGCAGCGACCAAATCCGGCCTGACGCATCCAGCAGAGGGCGCTAACAATGTTTTGTTGTTAGTTTGTTACATCTTTAAATGGTTGGAAGACAAAAAAGAACAGTATTTGGTGACACATGAAATTATACCAAATTTACCTTCCCCGTGGCAGACTGATGTGGCTGTGTCAGATCCCACAGAGATTACAGCCCTGGAAACCCATCGGACACTTCTACTTTGTCCTATAGGGTGGCTATGAGTAGGAACTGACTCGGTGGTAGTTAGGTTCTTTTTTGTTTGTTCTGTTCTTTTGGTTAGACCTCACCGCTCTGAACTGGGTTCCTTGTTAGGTCCCTAGGAATCACCTTTAAAAACTAAACACTCAATGTGAACATGAAATGAAACAATGTATTCAGTGGCAGAGCTCTAGGCTCAGATGGCTTAAGGGGTGAAAACCCTGCAAGGGAATACAGACTGATGTGTTGGGTTGGGGCGAGATGCTCCTCCAGGGGCTGAAGCCTACTGTTGTCGAGTTGGTTTCGACTCATAGTGACCCTACATACAATGGAATTATTCAGCCATAAAGAGAAATGAAATGCTGATAGTTACTAAGACAGAAGTGAACCTTGAAAACATATGGTAAATGAAATACATATATGTAGTGCCTGTGCTATAAAACACATAATCTGTAAGCGCAGTCTATGAAATATCTAAAATAGGCCAATGTATAGAGACAGAAAGTAGAATAACAGTTACCAGAGACACAGGGGAGGGAGAAAAAGGAGTTATTGCTTAATGTGTACAGTTTCTGTATGGGGTATGTCTTAGGCATCTTGTAGTGCTCTAACAGAAATATCATGAGTGAACTGTTTTAATAAAGAAGATTTATTCTTACACAGTCCAGTAAGCTAGAAGTCTAAATCCAGAGTGCTGGCTCTGAGGAAGGCACTTGCTCTCTGTCTGGAGGAAGGTCATTGGGTTGCATTAGTCTCTGATCTGGGAGCATCTTGGCACATGCACCTCATCTTTCAAGGATGCGCTCTGTTCCTGGTGCTTCTTTTTGGATGATATGAGGTTCCTAATTGTCTGCTTGCTTCCCTTCCGTTTTCTTTCTTGTAGGATAAGAAGATGAAAAGTGGTACAAGCTACACTCCAGGAAAACTCTCTTTACATTGGCGCTGGGAGGTGACTTTAGGAAAGGTGTTAGGGTCCTCCAAATCCTCTCTAACAGAATCCACTCTAACTGTATTAGGCAGAGAATACGATTTATAGCATAGTAAAATCACAAAATGGAGGACCACCACAAAATATTGGGGATCATGGCCCAGCTAAAGTGCTACATACATTTTTGGGGGTCATAGTTCAATCAGTGAGAGGGCATTAAAAAGATTTTGAAAATAGTAATGATGTGAATAAATGCTATTATGAATTGTATACTGAAAACTGTTCAAATGGCAATTTTATGTTATATTTCACAACAATTTTATAAAATACAAACAGTCCTCAAGTTGAGAACATGTAACTTAACGTGTACTTAAGAACCAACCCCATAAAGCCTGTTAGATTAAAAACTGGAGGTACATACAGTGGTTAGTAATAAGAAATGAGTACTGTTTTGCAATGTGCACAAAAACATTATTATTACTGTAGTATGTTAAGGTTGTTTTAGTTTATCTGGAGGAATTAGTTTTAACATTTTTTTATACATAGAAAAGTACATCATACAGTAAGAAAAACATTTGACTAATGGACGTTAAGTATGAACTCCATGTAACTGTTGAGACTTCCATGGAAATTCAGTCTAAAGACAGATTTAGGAAGAGAACTCATTCTCAATGCAAGGATGGCCTGTAATTTGTTTTCTTTTTTGTTGTTGAAAATACACACAGCAGGCATACGCCAGTTCAACCATCTCTACATGTACATTTAATAACATTGAGCACACATTTCTGCCTTCCTTTTCCAGACTGTTCCTCCTCTATTAACACAAAATCACTACCCCCTACATTTCCTGTCTAATCTTTCAAGTAGCTGTTGTCCATTTTGATTCCATATAAATAGTTCTTAAAAGAGCACAATGCACAAGCAAACATTCCTTTGGGGGGATTTTTTTTATTGTCCTTTAGGTGAAAATTTACAGCACAAGTTAAATTTTCATTACACAATTATATACATATTGTTTTGTGGCATTGGGTGCAGTCTGCGCAGTGTGTCAGCACATTCCTCCTTTCCACCCTGGGGTCACTGGGTCCATTTGACCTGTTCCTGTCTTTTTCTGCCTTCTTATCCTGGTTTTGGACAGGAGCTGCCCATTTCCTTCCACATATCTGACTGAACTAAAGCATTTTTCTCATGTGTATTATTTTTTGTTTTATAGTCCTCTGTAATCTTTTTCTGAAGGGTGCTATTCAAGAATGGTTTCAGTTCTAGGTTAATGGAGCATCCGGGGTTTTTAGTTTGGAGGGTTTCCCAAGTCTCTGTCAGACCATTAAGCGTGTTCTTTTTTACATGTATTTGAATTCTGTTCTACACTTTTCTCCTGCTCTGTCTGAGACTCTGTTATGTTCCCTATCTTAGGCTGGATTCTGTAGAGAAGGAACACCAGTAAAGTGAGTGAATACACAGAGAGAGAGAGAGAGATTTATGCTGAGGAAATGACTTACAGAGGATGAAGCATCCCAAGTCCAGGGTCATGACAGAGCCCTCTAATTCATGTAGCTCTAGAGGCTGGCAAACCCAGGAGCTGCAGGTCAGACAGAAGATCTCTTGCTCACAGACTGTGAAGATCGATGAATCCCAAGACTGGCAGGCAAGACTGAAGGTAAGCGGCTAGCTCAAGTCCCAAGAACCAGAGATCAGAGGAACAGGTACCAGCGGCAGGACCTGTGATGCAAAACCCCAAGTCTTTCCAGAATGTCCCCTTACATTTCATGCAGGCAACACACCTGAGGAATCTTCCTTTTGGTTCCATGCACTGCAAATGTGTAAGGCATTTCCTCAATATAAATCTGGCTCTCTCTCTACTTATAGCAAATCTCATCATAGGAGTGATCACATGTCAAATCTCAACAGGAAAGTGATCACAGCATTATATGACTGCCAAAACACAGAGCATGATGGCTCTGGTAAGTTGATGCGGTCTTAACCATCACAGCAGTCATTTGTGGTAGCCAGGCATCATCTAATTTTTCTGGTCTAGGGCTGGTGGAGTCTTTGGTTCATTTGGTCCTTTTACCTACTGTCACTCACTGAATTGTGTCCACCGCCCCCCCCCCGAAATGTGTGAACTTGGTTTGGCCGTGAGTCCCAGTATTGTACGCTTGTCTGCTATTCTGTCACCTGATGGGATTTTCCTATGTATTGTAAATCATATCTCTATGATGTCCATGAGCTAGAACTATCAGTAGTTATGTTAATAAGGTATGACACATCTTACAAGATTAGTTTGTGTTTTAAGTCAATCATTTTAGAGATGTAAAGGAAAGAAGCAAGCAGACACACAGGGAGACCTCTTACCACCAAGAAAGGGGTGCCAGAGGTAGAGCTCATCTTCTGGAACCAGGGTCCCTGCACTGCGAAGCTCCTAGACCAGGAGTTGTCTGACAACAAAGACCTTCTTCCACATCCACGGTGAGAGAAAGCTTGTAGCTGTAGCTGGCAGCTTGAATTCTCACTTCTAGCTTCCCTACACTGTGAGAGAGTAAATTTATCCTTGTTAAAGCCATCCACTTGGTGTACTTCTGTTACAGCAACAATAGATGACTAAGATACCTGCAAAAGCATTGCACCTCATCTCCCAAGGTTGGTGGCTCTGTAGGTCCTGGGACTCAAGGGAGAAATATTTTCACCCATAAGCACAGTCGCAACCCAGCGAATCTGGAGCTGACCTTGCTTCCTAGTACTTTTCAGCACCTCATGTTACAGAACAGGCAGAGGAGATCACTCTCCTGGATGGGGTGACTGGTTCTGCATGCTGAGGGAAACTGGAATGCTGCTACGTAATAGAAGTATGGAGGACTACGTTTAGACCCAATGTGACTCTTCTGTCCAATAACAATGGTCAGTAGGAGGTCAACTGGGAACCTAGTAAAGATAGGTCCTTAGCAGGAATGAAAGTTTGGCTCCTCTTGAACAAGTTTAATAGGAACCCTCGAGGCCCAGTGGTTAAAGCACTTAGCTGGTAATCAGAAGGTTGGACGATTGAACTAACCAGCTGCTTTGTGGGAGAAAGACGTGGCTGTCTGCCTCTGTGCAGATTACAGCCTTGGAAACTCCATGCGGCTGGTCTACTCTGTCTCCCAGGGTCACTGTCAGTTAAAAAGTGCCCTATGGCATACTGGTTAATTACATGACTGATAGCCCAAAGCTCAGGAGTTTGAATCCACCATCTGCTCTGCTGAAATTCTATGTGGCAGTTCTACTCCATCCCACAATGAGCTGGAATCCACTTGAAGGCAGCAAATTCAGTGTTTAGGCGAGTTCTTTGGTATCAGGAGAAATCAGCTCAGTGGCAATGTGTTTATTTGCTTCTTGTTTGTTGTTGTTTGGCTACCTTTTTTTTTCCTTAAGTTTCCTACATGAGAAGATGCTCAGGAAGTAGGAGGGGAGCAGGGAACGGGGATTCTGTGGCGGCAGCCATGACTGCCAAAAAGGGCCTCATGATCGGTGACAGAGTATAGACTGCAGCATCTAAATTTCATGGTAATTTGTCTCCCACTGGGTTCTCCAGAGAAGCAAAACTAGTAAAGTGTATAAATATATGTAGAGAGAGATGTGTATCAAGGAAACAGCGCACCTGTAACCTCCTATAGGTTACAATGTCCCAAGTCCATGGCGAGAATGGAGAACTTTGCCGTTTCACGGAGGCACAGCAGCTGTCGAACCCAATGTCAGCAGGGCAGAGGGCAGGGCTCCCCCTTACAGGCCATGAAGGTCAGTGAACCCCAAGATGGACACGTAACTCAAGTCCCTAGAACCAGAGGTCAGACAAGAGGCAGCTGCCAGATCCAGAACAAGCCAACCAGCATGGCAAGGTGAGGAGGAAGAAGTAGGCAACAGAAAGCAGAGAGATGGAGCCTGAAGGGGCCGTGAGCTACCACCGGCTCCGCCCCACCTGGACCACTCAGCAGATTCCACCATGGGGGCCATCACAACATTAGGCAACTGCCAAAATTCTGAGAATCATGGCCCAGCCAAGCTGACCCACAATCTTCATTGTCACCTAATTGTTTCTCTCTTTTCCTATTTACCATGTATGAAGATAGGTCCTTAGCTGGTGGCTAATATTGAAATGTAGCTTCCAAGTCAGATGTGATCCCTGAGTTGACTTCATTCTCAGGTACTACAAGAGCTGATGGGGCTTTGTACTTTCCTATGTGTTTCTTTATTCAATTAGTCTATCCAAATGAAAGAAAATACCACACAGCCTGTGTCGGCTGCTTTCCCTTTGCCAATCTGGATCCACTCTCCATGTTGTCTGCCTTGCTCTGTACCAAGGAGGGTGGTCTGTCACAGTGGCAGAATTTGCCCTCATGCTTTCAAATGACTCAACCAACAAACAGGATGCAGCTGCAGGAACATGAAGTGTACAAGGAGAGAGGCACGGCTTCCATTCTAACCTTGCTGAGAACTTGCATTTCTAACTAGTTCCCAGGTGATGCTACGGATGTCAGTTAGGGACCAATTCTGAGAACCAGTAGTGGAGTCAAATCGACTGCCATCAAGTCACTTTGAACTCAGAGAGACCCTTAGGACAGTAGAACTGCCCCATAGGGTTTCGAAGGCTGTAAATCTTGACAGAAGTAGACTGCCACATCTTGGTTTATCTGAGCAGCTCCTGAGATCTAAGTGCCAGCCTTTTCACTTAGCATTCACATTTAAGTGTGAATGATTGTCCAGCCAGGTGCATTTCACTTCCTAGAGTTGTTTGCCTTTAAAGGTACAGCTTCATTACCCAAAGGAAATAATCCCTAACACGAGCTTTGCAGTTGACACTCAGACTGTGGTGAGGAGAGAAGTTAGGATCTGCACAAGTTTTCAATAATCCGGTGTCATTCTCCAAGACACCTCTGTTTTGGGGACAGGCAAATAGATGAGTTAAATGGGGATGTGATGGCGATCACCACCTCTGAACATTCTTCAGATCCGTGATGGTAGCAGTCATTTCAACAATCCCTCCAGGAATATGGTATTCTTTTGGTTTATATTCCTATTTAGGGGCACTGCTCATGGCTTCCATTTGGCTTTTCCTACCACAATGGCCCTTACTCCATTTGGCAGGGATCGAGTGTGGGGATTCTGTCAGTTACAGAGTATGTCTATTCCAATTACACATTCTGCAACTCAGGAAATCATGACAGGATGGGCTCAGGGACCCAATGAAACTAGTGTGAGGCAGCCACCAACGAAGACTCCATTAATAACCTGACCTTCTTCTGTCCGTGCTTTGACTGGTGGGCCACGGTAACATCCTGCGTTTCCTAGAAGTCACGTCAGTTCACAGCCAGTACTAAGTAAGCTCCGAAAAGTATCATTATTGCCTTTTCTCCAGTGAACAGTGACTCTTTTCAAGGACAAAAATCCCTTGAGGGACTGTCATCGTGATCGCGTGCTGCTCTAAGAAAAACACCACAAGCGGATGGCTCTAACCAACAGTTTCTCCCCTCACCGCCCAGCAGGCTGCAAGTTTGAAGACAGTGCACCCGCTCCAGGGAAAGAAAGTCTCTCTTTCTCTCTGAGCTCTGGAGGAAGGTCCCTGTCATCAGTCTTCCCTTGCTTTGCAAGCACTTCAGGACGGGTATCTCTGGTCCAAAGGATGCACACTGCACCCACACTCCTTTCCTCCATGGTTGGCGGCTCCCTATTCTCTCCTTGCTTCTCTTTTCTTATACCTTTCGTAAGGTAAAAGGTTGTACAGGACACGTGCCGGGGCAAATCCCATGACATTCGATCAGGAATAGGACCCTAGTAGAGACATTACAGTCCTACTCTGATCCTCTCTAATGCAGTCCAATCTTGTCTTATTAACCACAGGCAGTGGTTTGGATTTGCAATACATACAAAAACAACAATCACAAAAGAGAAGCATACAATACTGGGAATCATGGCCCAGCCAAACTGCTACCCATATATTGGGGGTATATAACTCAACCCATAGCAGGGACTCAGTTTCCCCTTTAATAAAAGGGTTAGAGGTCTGTAAACTCCCCCACATCTCGGAAATAATTGAAGGGCCTTGACTCTCTCTTCTGCGGATTTCAGTTAGACTGCTGTTCTTATGACCTAAAGTTTGTCTACTTGCACAGAAGAAGTAAATATTTTGGAGATGTCTTACTTATTTCACTCTCAGAGATGCTATGCCTAAGTCGCCAATGACACAAGTCCATATTAGCCAGTCTTCTGATCACTGCTTCAACTTACTGTCCATTACAGTAATGGCACCCACCTTGTCTTTGCCAAACGAGGGCTCCCTCTTGGCCCTTACCACTGCAGGTTTCGAATGCCCCATTGTACTTAGGCGTGTGTTTACTGTGTGCACCGTCTCCAGGGAGGAGGGAGCTCACTAGCACCATACCTTGTCCTCCGAGGCAGGAGCAGAGTAGCCCTCATAGAGCATACAGCAAACATCACACAACCTTGGATTCCTGGCATTGTGTGAGGTTCCTCTACGTTAAAAACCCATCCTCCATGATGTTAATGAGGAAGGATGGGCCCTCAGCTGTGTTGGTGGCGCAGGACTCAGTGGGTGACTGTTTTGTGCTTTGGGGCACCCTCCTAGGGTCTACAGGAATGGGAAGCAAGTGGAGAGCTGGAAACCTCAGATTACCAAGAAGCGCTGCCAGGACCCGGACTCGCTGTGTGTCAGGAGCTCCCAGTGCAGGGCAAGATTGACAAGAACTACGTCTCTTCAGAGCCAGCAGAGGAAGCCTGCCCCTGGACCTGACACCCTGAATTGGACTGTTGACCTACTGGACTCTGACCAAATACAATTTATCTTTGGAAAGCCATCCGTTTGTGGTATTTCTCTTAAAGCAGCACTAGGTGCCTAAGACAACTATGATACGTGCCGTCAACCAGAGAGTCGTCTTTCATCAACAATTCAACTATTGGTGATGATGATTTGCAAGTCGGAATTACCACCTCACGCCATGGATTAGCAGTGCTGTCTCTACTACTGGAAGCAGAGTCATCAACATCTTTAACCCACCAGACTGGAGAACCAATTTAGCATAGTCATCCTTCCTATTTTTCTCCTCTTAAAAACACTCTATGGGACACCTCTACTCTGGACTATACAGTCACTAGGAGTCGCCACTGACTTGATGGCACTCAGTTTGCTCTGGTTGTAGAAACACTCATGGTATGAAATGGCTTACGCTGGGTTTTCCAGAGAAGCAAAACCGGCTAAACCTAGAGATTCATATAAGGGAAATGACTCACAAGTTGTAGAGGCTGAAGTGTCCCATGCCTCTGGGTCACGAGAGACACTTTTCCTGATTCCCATAGCTGTAAGGGCTGGTCAAGCCAAGATCAGCAGGCCAGAGGGCAGGACTGTTGCTCATGGGCTGTGAAGACAGACAAATCCCAAGAATCGCAGGCAGGACTGTGTGGGATCTGTTAGGCCAAGTCCCCCAAACCAGAGGTTAGACGAACAGCAGGCAGCTGTAGGATCTAAAATGAACAGAAGGCCCTGAGCTCTTCCTCAATGCCTGCCCACACTCAGTGCAGGCCGCGTGCCCAAAGAAACTGCCCTTTGACTGTCTACTTAAAGCTGATCTTCTCATGGGTCTCATCCTGGGTCAACTCTCAACAGGGAAGGGATCACAATGTACAATTTCTAAAATACTGAATCATGGCCCAGCTGACACATGATCTTAACTATCACAGACCTTGAATACCTTTCGCTCCACAAGATGTCACATGGGGTCGATTGCACTGACATTGTGCTGACTGAATTGAGGTGGGAATGATCAATGATTTTCGAAGTCACAGTAAGACGCCTCCATGTTCCACAAGCAACCACATCAACTGCCTCTGAATCATAGCACCCGTTGGACAGAGCAGAGCCAGCCCATAGTTTCCAAGAAGCACCTGGCCGATTTCAACTGTTGACATTTGCTCAGCAGACACACTGTTTAACTACTCTGTGGCCAAAGTTTCCATTTGCATGTTTAGAGGGCAGGAAGTTATTTGAACATTATATCTATTATACACATATATACACATTATTTACATATATCAACATTATTGTAAATTATTTTAACGTCATTCAGGTGTCCTTGATTTCAGTGATCAAGGGCTGTCCCCCGGCCTTCCCCGGGTTCCATGGATGGTTGTGATGGAGTCAACTGTGTCCAGTTATGGAGATGGCGTGCGGAGTGGGGAATCGTCTGAAAAGGACTATTTATCGGAAGTCAGGCCCGGGTTAGAGGATGCATTCAGGTCGGAGGACACAGGAGCTGACCCCAGTGCCTTGAAGACAGAGCATATAGAACTTAGAACCCTGGTAACCAGGCACCCGCCTTTAAAACCTAACCTTTATCCAACTCACTTGAGTGGAGACACTCAGCTCCAAACATGTCGACTTGTTGCGCCCCGTTTTCCGCCGTATCGGAGCCCCGGAATTCAACGTGCTCACGAAGGCGACGCTGTGGTCTCGTCTCCCGACTACGGAAGTTATGGCGATTTATAAGTCAGACTCCAGAGGTAACACCGGGTGTGTCAGGGCTGCCAGGCCAGGCTAGGCCACCCCAGCCAATCCCATACCCTCCCCCAAGTCACAGCAGCCCTCAAGCCATGCCACCCCTTTTCCTTGTGAGCTCCATGGGAATGGGGACAGGGAGAAATGAGCAGAAAAGTGATGAAGTAGAACGTGGTAAGGATCGTTTGGGAGAGGTGGGTGCGATCGGATAAAGAGAATCAGGAGGTTTCCGGAGCAGTGATGAGGCCCATGAAAGAGGCAGCGATCGTTCAAGATGAGCGTTCGTTGACTCCACCCTCAGGGCCGCTCACCATCACTGGGCTCATGGAGCTGGGTCTCAGCCGGAATGGGGTGCTAGCTAGGCCTAGACCATCGGCCTGGATGTCATGGAGACAGGGGCTAGGGTGGCCAAGGTAGAGAGACTCACTTCACATCCCTGCTCCAACCACACTGAACACATGGAATTCTGGCACCTTAGTCTACCCAGAGGTCCCAGCTCAGACCAGACTTATAGGGCTCCCACGCTGACTCAGCGCTCTCACTGGGCCTTCTCTGAGCTCCAGCTCACTCTCAGTGAGGCAGTCAATAGGCAGTCCCTGCTGCTGGCATTGCCTGTGCCTCTGCTGACTCTGGGCCACCTCAGCTTTTACAAAATCCTTCTACAGCACTGACGGTGACATTGTATCTGTGCTCTTGGTGGAGGCTTGATGGCAATGCCCCCAGGCTGACCCACCCACAACACGGGATAAAGGAAAACTGGAAGCTCCCATGAGACCAAGGGGCCACAGGGACCTACAGGGGCAGAGGGAAGGAGGTGCTTCCAAGGAGCCCTTGAAGCATCCCTGGCTGCTGTTGGCACTGTCTCTACAGAACCCTGCACGGGAGGAGGAGAATGGCTGGGTATATCCCAAGAAAAGGACCAGAAAGTGCAGGCGCAGCCTGTGTGTAAGTGTGCGGGGAAGGGAACGGGACCGCTACCCAGGGACTCCAGGTGGCCAAAGGGGTCCTGCTGGTGAAATACCATCCCGCAGACTCCCAGATCCTTCCCAGTTCACCCAGTCCACTTCCCGAAGAATCAGCATGGGTGGGAGTGGTCAGAGCTCGGCCGCTAACCCTCCGGGTGGTTCATGGAGCTGCCTCTGGTGTGACCCTCATTCTCTGTGCCACCTCAGTGTTTCTGCGGTTCACGCCAGGAGCAGGATTACGAATGGGCAGCTGAAACCAACCAGGCAACCTCGCTGGAAGAGCTGGTTGAGCGCCTGGTACCCGCCTTCCAAAACGGTGACTTCTCCTTCATCAGATTCTTCCTTGGACATTACAGATCCTATGCCACCAGCCAGGAGCTCCTAGAGCAGCTGTTCAAAACGTGAGTGCCCTGCTGTTCACAGCCCAGTGGGGACTCTGTCACCTCCCAGTTGGGAGGAATGCCAGTTCACCATGGAGAGCCTCAGTTGCTCCCCTGATAAGTCAGGTAGTAAAGGACTACACAGCTACAATTCCTGTGGACCATGGTCAAGCTCCATGGTGAGGGCTGCTGGTGGGACTGGAAGGTTCATGCAGATTCTTTTGCACTCTCCCCCATTGAGAAGCTCTCTGCCTCACCCCTCACTGGCTGCACGCCCTCATGTAAAGGTGGCTTCAGATTCCATTCAGTAGGGCCTTGTCCTTGGCATAGCCAGAACAGGGTGGCTTGAGTGCTTGTAGAGGGGATCCAGGACTCTCAGCTGTCTGGGAAGGTGCTGGTTGGGCTCACTTACTCACCAGGTGTCCAGGAAGCCCCTAGTCTCATACATGCAGTTCCAGGCACTGAACATCTTTCAGAAGATAAAGCTGTTAGGAATCCCTGCCCTCTGGGGCCTCTATTCTAGTCAGGCGTCAGACAGCAACACTAGACATCCTGAGCCGGGAGTGCCCACAGTGCACTCGGTGTGATACCCTCGTGCCACCTCTAGGTATGGATTCCACCACTCCGATTCTTCCGGGAAGCATCAATCAGAACAGTGGAAAGTGTGAGTGGACTTGGGGTGGAACCTGGCCATCAGGGGAGCAGAGAGGAGGCTGGGGCATGGATAGTTTCCTGAGAGAACTCATCACCCATATTCCCCTTATACCACCGCATGCCACCTTCCCTCTATGGGGTCCCAAACACGAAGCGTTTGGCATTGGGGGCAGACCTGTTGCCAAACCCTTGGACTCAACTGCATGTGGGGTCCTGTCCCACGAGGAACTCTGTGCACGGGGAAGAGACCCTCTCACTGGTGCTGAGAACCAGGCAGCATGCTGCTGCACATGCTCCAGGGGAGAGGCCTGAGAGCCTGGACATCTGGGGTAGGGGACTGACTCTGTGTGTCCCTCAGCATCAGATACTCATGAAGCTCTAAAGTGTGCTGGCCGGCCAGGTGAACAGGCAGTCACAAGCCTCGTGTTATTGTCCACTGCGGAGAGTATCAGTGGGCAGAAAGGCTACCAAGGAAAGAGAGTTGGTCAGACTATTAATGGGTAGCTCCCTGGGACCAAAGCTCTGTGCTAGACCTGTGCTCAGTGACCAGGCCTGTCACCTCCATGACAGCCAGAGGGTGTCCAAGAGGGGCACATGGGGGCACCTGGACTTTGCAGGGCTGCCCAGCAAAGGCAGTGAGACAAGAACAGCCAGATCACTGATCCTGCTATTCTCCACCCATGCCCAGGGCGATTGCATTTATCCTGGGCATGTGGCTCCAGGACCACCCGAAGGACTTCGATCAGCCCCCGACATTCTCCTGTCTCAAGATCGTGCAGCAGTACCTGCAGCTGAACATGCCAGGTTCATTTGAGGAGCACTGTCCCCAATTTTTCTTGGCCCAGCTGCACCACACGGAGCTCACCGAGGCCGAGCCAGAGGGTGAGAAGGACTGGGTTTCCCTGCAAGGCAGCTTGTGCTGGGTACAAGAGAATATCTTAGAGACTGGGCTGGAGCCACTGCTCCCAGTTAGGTCAGCCTGGCTGCTGGTGCTCTGCAGTTAGGGCACATTTCCTGGGCTGGTCATCTCCGCAATGTGCTTTTCTTGACTCTGGTGGGATGTCTGGCATCCTTGGAAAGGCAGTTACCTGGGTGAACATTTCTCCTCCTGCAGCTGCAGAGCCGGGCCCAGCGTCACTTGGAAAAGTCGCTCAAGATCAGCCTTTATCCCAAGAACTAACACCCGGACTATCTCCTGGGGAGTATACTGCTGCCGTGTCAGTACTGGAGTGCCACAGCACGCCACCTACGACACTGAGGGCCCCACAACCAGCACCAGAGGCAGAGCCAGCTGGAGGGTCAGAATGTGATCCCAGGCCACCTATGGAACTGACTCCGAGAACACCAGCTGATGTAGACTATCTTCCTGTTCCACTGCTCCAGTCCCGAGCAGCCCAGGTTCTCCTCCAGCTGCAGCAGCAGATGGAGACACAGATGCAGATCCTGGACCACCTCGAGCTCCGCATCCTGGAGCCGCAGCCGCACTCAGCCCTGGTCCCTCTCGGGAAACGCTGCTCAATGGAGCACCTGCTCTTCTCCTCTGTGCTGGAATCCTGCCAGCAGGTGGAGAGCCCACTGCAGGCGGAGAGTCTTAACCTGGGCTACCTGCGGAGCCAACAGCAGGGCTACCAACTCACCTTGATCCTCTTCTCTCGGCGCCGACACCAAAGACTGACAGAGCACAGCCTCGCCCCTCAGCAGCTTCGCCACGCTCACCAGATGAGGAGCCTGCAGGACAATGGCAATTTTAGTCTCAGCAACGTCCCGAACACACTCCAGCACAACTTCCTGAGCCAGAGCCAGCACTTGCAGCAACATATGAGCCGCGTTCAACAACAGGTCACCCGTCACCAAGTCACACACCCGACAGAGAGCCCACCGGAAGATCAGAATATCTCCTCGGCCCGACGGCAAAACTGGCTTCTAGGCTGTCTGCTGAGTCTGATCGCACGCTTGGACTTAGCCCTGCCCTCCATGGAGTACCACCAGCAGCACAAGGGGTATATTTCCAACTGGATCCCCTCACCGTACCTGCTCCTGATCCTGCTTCGGCTCCTCATCCAGCAGTGTCGCCCTGTACACTGTTAAGTCCTCCATCTCCATCCAGCTCTGCCTGGGGCAGCAGATGCTGAGCCAGATGCCACATCTCTTTGGCATTGGCTCCTCGGTCACAGCCAGGGAACGTCGGCCACAGATGCCCACCGTTTGTTCTAACCTCAGTGGACATTTTGGGGTTTTATCATAGTATATGTCTAGCTCAATTTGTGTTCTATAGTTTACAACATATTAGATAGCATATTCTAGTAGGATAGGAGAGGGGATGGAATGGGAAAATGTGGATGGGATGGGACAGCATGGGGTGGGTGGGATTGGGGAATTGGGATGGCATGGAGTGGATTGGCATGACATGGAATCGCTTGGCATGACGTGAGGAAAAGTGAAGGGATGGAAAAGGATGGGAATGGACAAGATAGCATATGGTAGAATATGAGATTTCTCACTAAATAAAGTTTTGTTTTAAGAGCTTCGTGTGTAAGATATTAGCTCTATTTGCCTTCACAATCCTATTCAGCTGTCATCAATTTCTTTAGAACAGTTTTATCAGCACTGGGATGGTTCATGTATGTGTCAACCTGATTAGGCTGTTCTGGTCAGTGGTATCGCAGACGTTATGCAGTCATACTCCCTTTTTGTGATTTGATGTGAGGAGCCAGTGAGTTAGTTGGAAGAGGAGTTTCTTTGGGGATGTGGACTACAAATGGGTATACAGCCATTACTTTGACCAGTGGCTTTTTCTCTAGGTCTATTCCAAAGGACTACCAGCCGCAGTTTGCCTTCAGATGGCAAGGCCAGAAACACACCATCATTACCTTATCCCAGAGGTATAACAACTCTCCAACTCTATGTCCTCATTGAGTCCACAAGGGCCATGATCACCTTTCCCTTCCGTAAGACTTCACACTTTGCCCTCACCTTGATGATCATGCTGACTCGACCTGACTGAGTCTAGACTTTTCCGTAGGAAATCAGTGTGCCAGAGAGTGGAAGGAAACCCTAGAGACACTAAGCAAAATTCTGCCCTTGCTGAGGATTTCCTTTCACCACTGTCCCTCATGACGATCCCCAAAGTTACTGGAGTTCTGGCACTCTCCTTGTTGAGTGGGCGCCTGTATGCCATGCAGAACCATCCCTAAATGAGATGAGAGCTTTCTCTTGAACAGTCAACTGCTCATTAGAAATTATCCAGGAGAACACAGATCAAGACTGGGAGATATCTTCAGTCTACCCCAAGAAAAGAAGCAGAAAAGTTTGGCTAGGGCCTGGGGAGAGGAGAAGAGGGCCTCCATGCAGGGACACCAGAGGCACCGCTGGCCGTGATACCACCGTGAGACACCGAGCTCCCTTTAAGGACCTCTCATTTCAAGGGCACCCAGTCCCTTCCCAAAGGAATTAGCTACCACTCTTCCCAATTTCTCCCTCAGCCCTCTCTGACATGAGAAGTTGCTTAGTTACTTCTCCCACGATGGCAGCAGTATCAGACATGAGATTTTATCCTGTTTTCCCTTCACATCATCACGCCTTCCTACTTGCATGTTGGTCCTGTTTCGTGTTTAATCTCTAGCGCCGGGGCTCCGGCAGCAGGGATGCAGCCTCCTTCCACAGCTTCTCCAGTCTCCTACACACACAGTCACACTCAGCAGGTTCTCTGAGCCTAAACCTTGAGGCTAAGGCTGTGACACCCCTTCTTCTGCTACCTGCAGTCTCAGGGAACACATCACGTGAACTTGCATGTAAGGAGCTGTGTCCTGTCTCACCTGCATGATGTTCCAGAACGGAGGCCAATTCGCAAACCGACTGGGTCTCCCCAAATGAATTGAGTGTCTCCTTGTTGATGGCTCTGGACTGATTCCTTCTGCTGCAGGGCAGCTGGAACCTTTCGTGTGTCCCGATCCACTGACTACCCACGACAGTCTCCCATCATAGGCACACTGGTCGAAAGGATGTGTGGATTTCCAGGGAAAATCATGAAGCCAGACTCCTTCCCAAAACAGCAGTTACAGTCACATGCCTCAGCATCTGGGTCATTGACTGACTCCCTGCATCAAGCTTGTTCCAGGCATTAGTGTTCTTTTCCATGATGCCATTCTGCTGACAGGTTACCCAGTGCAGCTACAGGGTGGCCTTGAGGTGCTTTTGTGCCCTGAGGTCTCCTCTGAGGCCCTTACTGCCATTCAGAGTCACTCTTCCTGAGTCATCTGTTCAAATCTAGAGTCAGATGGGTGTTCCTTCTTCCACTTCAGGATCCTTAGGCTCTTGCACTTAGCTGAATCTGGGTACTCCACAGCTTCAGGTACAGAATATGCGTTTTAATGAACAGAAAGGAAGGTTGCTATCTTGCTTCCCAGTCAGAGGGGACCTGATGCGTTTGTGTCTGCTCTGCTCACTGTCTCCACATGGGAAGGTGTGAGCCTGCACCAGACCCTCCACTCCCAGTTAGGAGCAGAGCAGCCCTCACACGCCACACAGGCATCGCCAGAGTCTCAGTACTGGATGTCTGTGGGCGCTGACCTGGTGAGGTCGATCACATGCTGGACATCATCAAACCTCTCTGTTATCAGCTCTCGAATGGTTGTTCTGTGAGGACTCACTGGTGTTGTGCTCTTCCTACAGGGTGATCCCATGATTACTGAGGTCACAAAATAATTTCAGGTTCCCAATATTTTTGAAAAACCTCCACCTCCATTTCTGCTTTAAGGCTGAGTCCTGTTTTCTGCTGGAGGCGCTCGTGTCTCACCTCCTGCCACAAGTCACTTACTGAGCGAGTGTCTGGTCTGACCTATTCTCCCCAACTTGACAGTTAGCTTCATGGGGCTGAATCTGGTTTTTCCTTCTCTGGGTCACTCTAAAGTGTCTGCCCAGGTGATTAAAAGCATCAAGGCAGCCTCAGTTCAGGTGCTGGCGGAGCAACTCGTTCCCACTTTCCTAAAGAGGGAATTATTCCTCATCAAATTCTTCTTGGGAGACTACGGATCCTATGCCAACACACAGCACATCCTAGTGCAGCTGTTTCAAACGTGAGCACCTCACGAACCTCGGAGCAGGGGGAATTCTGACCCTGTATCACTTGTGAGTAAAGTCACTCCCCACTGAGAACCTCAGTGTGCTCCCCTGAGAAGCTGTGTGAAAAAGCACCCACCAGCTAGAATTCCTGTGGAGCCAGAGTCCAGCTCTGTGGTGAAGTCTTCTGGAGGGGCACAGACGCTCATAGCAATTCTCCTCCTCTCCCCCGTCAAGAACCTCTCTGCCTCAACCCTCACTAATCAAATGCCCATTTTAATGGGGGTTGAGATGTCACTTACTGGGGCCTTGTCCTTGGCATACCCAGATCAGGGATCCTTGTGCCTGGTTGAGGGTCCCCAAGACTCTCAGATACCCGGGAAGGGGCTGGTTGGGCTCATTCATTCACCAATTATCCATGAAGCCCCTACTCATACAGACAGTGTTCTTGGCACTCGGCGCCATTCAGTGGACAAAGCTGATAGGAAGCCCTGCCCTCCTGAACCTCCGTTCTTGTCAGGAGTCAGACAAGAACACCAGCCACCTTTAGCAGGTGGTGTCCACAGTGCATTAGGTGTGACACTCCAATGCCACCTCTAGGAATCAATGTAACCACTCTTATGCAGTCAGGGACAGTAAATCTGAGGACTAGCTGAAAGGGTGAGTGAACTTTGGGTCAAGAAGGAGGGTCCGCTGTCTCTACAGAAAGATAGAGTTTGTAGGAGGGTCTGTGTCAGGAATGGGGATGCCAGACCTGGGCTCAGCAATCTAGATTCCACTAGAGGTCTCGGTCAGGGTGATTTCCCGAAGGTAATCAATAACAGAAAGGTGGGGGTAGAACCTGGGCACCTTGGGAGAAAAGAGGAACTTGGGTGCTCAGAGAGGCACCTGAGAGAATCCATCCTCCTACAATCTCCTCGCATCACCACTTGATCCCTCCTCTATTTAAGCCCCAAACAGGAGGTGCAGGGGTGGCGGGATGAACTGCTCTGAAATTCTTCGTGCTCCGCTGCATGTAGGACCCCACTACCAAGGCAGAGTCCTGTCCCTGGGAGAAGACACTCTCACCGTTGTGCACAGCACCAGGCAGCATTGGTGCACATCCTCCAGGGGAGAGGCCCAAGGGCCCATGAATTTGAGAAGGGGACGGACTCTGTGTGTCCCTCAGCATCAGATAACTGTGGGGCACTACAGTGTACCAGGCTGTCAAGTTCATGTGTATGCACACGCCTCTGTGTCCGTGGAGGGTTTGTGTCCACTGGGGACTGGACCAAGGGACATAAGGGGTATAATCAGGCTCCCTGAAGAGGAGCATTTGTTTAGATCATTGATGGTGGGCTCCCTGGGACCAAGGCTCTATGCTAGGCCTTTGCTCAGTGACCAGGCCTGCCACTGTCAGGACAGCCTGAGCGATCTGGCCTTTTGCAGGGGTACCCTAAAAGGTCACTGTGGGAGGAATAGCCAGACTTCTGACCCTGCTTTTCCCCACCCACCGCTACAGTCAACTCTTCTATCCTGAGCACATGGCTGAAGGACTACTTGGATGACTTCGATGATACTCTGAACTTCTGCCTGAAGTTCACAGTCGACTCCATGCAGGTCAACATGCCAGGTGCCCTTCTGGAGCAGTGTGTGTGACTTCTCTAGTTTCAGCAGGATCCAACGGAGGTAACTGAGGCCAAGCCAGAGATAGATGAGGGCTGAACCTCCTTGCATGTGAGCCTGTGACAGGGACATGAGAAAAATGTCAGACTGGGGTCCAGCCACATCTCAAAGTGACCTCAAGTCCTCTGCTGGTGGATTACAGTCTGGGAAGAATTCCTAGGATGGAAATCTTGGAACTGGGCTTTGCTTGATGGCAGTGGGATGTTTGGCATCACTGGGAAGCATGATGAAAGGCTGTCATATTGGTGAACATTTCTCCTCTTCCAGCTCTTGAGCCAGGCACAGAACAAGTTGTCAAACAATACGAAGGTATCTGTCGCAAGAACTGACACCTGGACTATCTCCTGGGGTACATTCATGCTCTCCTACCAGCACCTGAACTCCACAGTGCACCACCCCCTATGAGATCGAGAGCTCTTGCACCAGCATCAGGTGGAGAGCCTGCTGAAGGACTGGCTTCCCTTCCAGGGTCAACTCCAGAACTGGCTCCCAGAACACTGAGGGGTGTTGTCCGAGCTCCTGCTTCAACACGGGAGCTCAAGAGAATACCAGCTGCTCCTTCATCAGCTCCAGTGCCGGCATGAAACAACAATCTGGCTGGAGGGCTGGGCTCTTAGGATGGATGACCTTGAGAACCAGCTTCCGACTTATCTCCCGATGGTGATCTTTTCTGAACCTCTCTGAAGGACAGTGATGAGGGAATTTTCTCCCAGTGGTAGAACTTCAATCAGTGCATGGGGATTGTCACTTTGCTTGAAGGAGAAATGACCAGGTGTACAAATGCACCCAGATTCATGGGGTGTGGACAACGGTTGGGCTGGAGAAAGACTTAGAAGAAACATGATGAAATTGGGAGCCGAGGAGGTATGCGTGGCACGGGATAGACCTCCCTGAATGAGCCAAAGAAGAGAAGGCATTTGGAGCTCATGTGAATGGTCTGTTTTACAGTGCTGGCTTGTCTAAAGAAGCAAAACCGGACAAGCATTGTCTCAATCATGTAGTGCTGTCATAAGAGAGATACTACAATTGAGTGGCTTTAAAGACACATTTGATTTGTCCCTGACCGAGAGACTAGACATCCAAATGGAAGATGTTGGCACAAGGGGAAGACTTTCCCTACTGTTTCTGAAGGCAGATCCTCATCATCCCTCCTCCCTTGGACTCGAAGCTTCAGAAGCCCAGAGAACACAGCCCGTTCTAAAAGAAGCACCCAGCTCCCACCCCCCCCACTGCTTCTTTCTGAAGGTAAGAGGTCTCCAAATCTCTCTGCTAACTCCTTTCCTTTGCATTTGAAGAGAATGCCTCTGGGCACAACACAATCTTTCCAAGAGTCCTGCCCCACAACACAACTGCCACTCTTCCTCTTCATTGACATCACTGAGGCAGGGTTACATCATTTAGCAACTTCACGCAATACCAGAAATCATGAACTAGTGAAAGGGCTACACACACTTCTGGGGGGACATAAGACTCATCAATCCATTATAAGAGTATGAACATGGATAGAAAGAAATTTATAGGAAGGTAACGACACAGAGGGCCAAACAGACTGGATCATCCCAGGTGAGGAAGGCAGCTTCTGCTAATTTACACAGCTATAGATGCTGCTAAAATCAACATTACCAAGCCAAGACAAGTCCCGTCGAGTCGGAAGCAGGCTGGAAAGAAGGCTCTTGCTCCTAGGCTGTGAGGACTGATGAGGCCCGACATAGGCAGGCAAGACGGTAGGTAAGCTGCTAGCTCCAATCCCCGAAAGTGGAGGTCAGATGAACAGGAGCCAGCTGTAGGATCCAGAGTGTGCAAAAGACCCTGGGCCTTGCCTCAACATCTACGGACACTCAGTGCGGGACACATGCCCCAGGAAACAAACAACCCAAATAAAAAATGAGATGGAAGATGTTGCAACAGACCCAAGGGAAATCAAATGTATCGTAGCAGAATACTAGGAAAGACTGTATTTTAACATCTGAAAATGTAGACAAAGTGGGCCAACTTCTAGAGTCATATCAGCTACCCAAATTATCACAAGCAGAAACAGAACAACTTAATAAACCCATCACCAAAGGAGAGATTGCAAAACTGATCATAAAACTATCAACCAAAAAAAGTCTGGTCCAGATGCCTTCACCGGAGAATTCTACCAAAATTGTCACAGAAGTTACTTCCAATAGTACTCACGCTATTTCACTGCATAGAAAGGTAAAGACTACTCCCAAATTCATTGTATGAAGCTAGCATAACCCTGATACCAAACCCAGATATCAGCATATCTGGTATCAGGATATCACTGATGAACCTAGATGTAAAAATCTTCAACAAAATCCTGGCCCATAGAATTCAACAACATCTGAAAAAAATAGTTCATCATGGACAATTTGGGTTCATACCAGGGATGCAAGGCTGGTTCAGCATCCTATAAGCAATCAATGTGATCAAGCACAAAAATACCAGAAAGGATAGTAATCACTTGATTGTTAACTGATGCAGAAAAGGCATCTGACAAAGTCCAACAGCCATTCATGCTAAAAACTCTCAACAAGATAAGAAGAGGGGAAATTGGTGTACACAGTACAGGACATCTACGCAAAGCCAACCACCTACATCACCCTAAATGGAGAGAGCCTCAAAGAACTCCTTTAGAGAATGGGAACTAGAAAAGGATGCCCACTCTCACCACTTTTCTTCAACATTATAGGAGAGGTTCCAGCCAGAGCAATCAGAAAGACAAAGAAACAAAGGCCATCTGAATTGGCAAAGAAGTAGGAAAAATCTCCCTGTCTGCAGATGACACGACTGTATATGCAGAGAATCCTGAAGAATCCATAAATAAACCACTAGATCTAATAGGAAAGTTCAGGAAAGTATCAAGAAGATAAAATAAAGATAAGTAAATTGGTAGGATTCCTTTAGACGAACAAAGAGATCACCAAATCGATACCATTGAGTATAGCCCTCAAGAAGATTAAATACTTAGGAGTAAATCAGGGAAATAAGAGACCTATACAGAGAGAATTACAAGACTTTACTGCAAGAAATCGAAAGCGAGTTATAAACGTGAAAGAACCTACCCTACTGATGGGTAGGAAGACTCAACATTGTGAAAACATCTATTTTATAGAAAGCAACCCACACAGTCCATTCAATCCCAATACAAATTCCAGTGACTTTTTGTTGTGATTAAAAGTGACACAGACTTCAAATTTGCATGCCCGCAGATCTGTAGCTCCCTCTGCTCTCCTTGCACGGTGACAGCACACTCCTTTCCATTCCATACATGTCATATCCTCTTAACGATCTCCTCTGCCCTCCTCTCCACCCTCTCCACTCCCTACTAGTAAGATGCCAGCAGGACAACATCCTACAGATGCACAGAACAGTAAAATGTACAAATGATACAGTCATTCTGTGTCCCTGAGTCCAATCCATAACTATCTGAAGGGTTCGCCTCACCAATTGTCTATGATCAGGGGCAGCATCAGGTCTAGGAGCCATGCTCCCAGGGCAACTCCAGGCCTTCAGACCATCAGCTGTGGTCTTTTAGTGGAGTTCTTAAGGTGGACAGCTGTTTTGTCTCCTGTTGGCAATGGAGCTCCACATTGTGAGCCCCATCACAGTTGTCACAGCTGGTTGCTGGGCGCCATCTGGTTCTTCTGGTCACATGTTGATATAGTCACCCATTCACATAACGCTTTTTGTCTTCTCAGCTCTTTTTCCCTCATGCCATTGCTGTCCTTGGTGATCATCTGTTTCAGCCGACTTGGGACCATGTGGTGTACCTCACATGGCAGCTTGCTGACTTTTAAGATCCCAGACACGGTGCACCAATAAGGGGTGGAGAAGATTCTCTTAGCACTAGGCTAGTTGTGCCAATTGGCCTTGATGTCCCCTGAGAGCATGGCCCCCAGACTTGAAGTGAGTCTTTTAAAAATGCAGGTCTGATCATGTCACATGCTGGTTAAGAGCTGTCAGAGGGCTTCCCATCATACAGAGAGGAAAACTTAAATCTCTCACCAAGACTTATACAATGCTCCATGGTCTAGCTCAGGAGTCAACAAACTTCTCTATGACAAGCCAGACAGTAAACAATTTAGGCTGGTGCACCATGTGTCTCTGTCATGACTACTAAACGCCCCTGCTGCTGTACAAAAGCAGCAATAGACACTATTCAAATACAATGAACATGAATGAGACAGTGTTTTCGTAAACTTTCTTTATAAAAACAGGCAGTGTCACAGACTTAGTCCAGAGGCCACAGTTCACCCAACCCTGATGTTGACCGTTCCTGCCCTTCCAACTCAACCTCCCACCACTGTCTCCATCACTATGGTCCAATCACAGTGTCAGAGCTTGGCAGGCTCCTAAGACAGCTGCCACCAAGTCTTTCCTTCCCTACACACTCATGCCATGTCCCTGGAATACGCTGGCGCTGTGACTCCTTTAGCTAACAGAAGACAGTAGAACTGATGGTCCAGGACTTTTGAGCTGAGGCCTTAAGAGGACTGGCAGCTTCAGCTTCCTCTCTTGGAATCCAGCCATCATGCAGAGAGAAATCCATGTCAGACAGAGAGGAGCTCTGGGCAGTAGCTCTAGTGGAGTCTCCAGCTGACAGCTTCACCAGCCACCATTTGAGTGAGCAATCTCGGATGCGCCACTCTGGTCCAGCTCCCCGATGACTGCGGCCCAGCTGTCATCATGTGGAATGGGGGAACCGCCCGGCAGAATTCAGTCATCCCCCAAAAATGGTGAGAATTAACAAAATGGTTAGTGTTTGAAGGGATTAGGTTTCAGGTGCTATGTTTCGTAGCAGCTGACAGCTGAGACACTGACTTCTTTCTGTTTCTCAGCCCACCAACCTCAGTGAGCACCAGCTGCTCTCTGCCTGGAAGAGGCTTCTCCTGACCTCTCTGTGGCTGCTCCATCTCATTCCCATGGTTCGGGAAGGCCTGTAGCACTTGAGTTTTCCTTTGAAAAGGTTATCTTTCTTCTGTGTGGGTAAACTTTCATTCTGCTTCCCTGCTCTCCTCTAGATTCCAAGGTCAACCTGTAATGAAGGCCATGCCAATCAGTAACTCTCCCCTCCCCAACCCCCTCCCCGAGGTCAGTAACAGAGTCAGAAATCTGAATGTGACTCAAATTATTTCAATGGGAGTCAGTCTCAGGAATTACTGCTAAGGACAGGTGCATGGCTTGGGTTTTTGTGCCTTTTGAACACAATCCTGGAGCTCTTGGTGGCCAATTATTCCCCCAAAGGGGTAGGGCTGTCTAGGAATGGAGTCACTGCAGAAGGAAGAGGATCAAAGTAGGTGGAGCAGGAAACGGGGGGAGAGAGAGAACTAGCCCTACCAGAAGCTACTTTTTATTGAACTTTTCAGTTACATCACTCAATATATGCCTCATCATACATCATCCCACTCTTCTTTGGGGCATTGGTTCTACTTTTAAGGAACTGTGGTCACACAGTGGTTAGGTGCTTCGCTGCTAACCAGAAAGTCAGTGGTTCAAACCCACCAGCCTCTGCACAATAAAGATGTGGCAGCCTGCTTCCAAGGAGATTACATCATTGGAAACTCTAGAGGATACCTCTTTCTGCCCCGTGACAGGGTCTCTCTGAGTTGGAATCGACTAGGCAGCAATGAACATCTTATTTTTCATCTTTAGAGGAGCAGATCACCAAGTCTTTTTCCTACAGAACCTCTGTCTGGGTTTGAACTGCCAAAGACAGAAGGAGCATCACTTGACACTCATTTGGATGGCTCTAAGGAGTCCTTGTGGAACCGTGGCTAAGACAACTGACTGCTAACTATAAAGTCTGCAGTTCAAAACCACCAGTGACTCTGTAGCAGAACGATGGGTCCGTCTGCTTCTGCAGAATGTACCACCTTGGAAACCCTCTGCAGTCACACGGGCTTCTTCATGGACAGGTCATACATTACAGCTGCTTTCTAGGGGAGAGGGAGAAACAAGAGACAGAGATGAGTGAGACAGAATATGAGAGCCAAGAGACACTCAAACCAATGGGGGTTTTTATCGGTTGAATCTGACTCAGAGGCAACAACATTCTTGAGAAGTGAGTCCCTAGTACAGTCCATGCTGAGGGAAGCGGGCCACACGGGATGTGGAGACCAGGACATAGGACTGTTGGGAGCCCTTGTGCAGGCTGTCTGCCGCCTAGTCTGAGATCAGGCACTGCTTCAAATTTGAAATATAATGGAAGTCACTGGAAAGGTTCATGCAGAGGGTGACACGGTTGACATCATTTCAAACCCTTCCTGGTGCACACTGGGAAATAAGGCCAAGAGGGGAAGTATTTTACTAGATCATACCACCAAATCCCAGCTCTGTCTGGGCTGTACTCCATGCAGCTTCCCACCCCTGCTTGGAATCCTTCCATCTTGCAGTTTGTGCACGAGCTGCAGGAGTTTTTCCAATGGGCAAAGTACGCACAGTGAACACCACATTTTCTTCTGTGGTGCAACCCATGTGAGACTGTTCACGACACGTTAGTAAGTAAATACAAGTGAACATGTGCTTACCTTGCTCAACATAGTCATCTGGCCCTGTGAGGGACTGTGAAAAGAGGCTTTGATTCTGTAGGAAGGTTCTGTGGGGTTGCGAGAGTCACATACTGACCATACCTAGAATCAGAGTCTTTGTAAGGGTGAAACACATGTGAAAATGTTCAAGACAGTTGATCTGGTACGCTGTGTGCCTACCTTGCCTGTTGGATAATCTCCCCCCAATTAGCTAGATGTAATGACAACCCATGGGTTGCACTTTCTCCCACTTTCCAGTTGGGGGAAAAGTCACTTCACCACTGAGAGCCTCAGTTGCTTCCCTGAGAAGTCGGGTGGTAAAGGATCGCTCAGCTACAATTCCTGTGGACTACGGCTGATTTCTATGGTGAGGGCCGCTGGAGGGGCTCGGAGGTTCACACGGATTCTTTTCCTCTCCCGCATCGCTAAGCTGTCTGCCTCACCCCTCAATGAGCAGACGCCCGCTAGTGTAGCCGGTTTCAGATTCCATTCAGTGGGGCCTTGTCCTTGGCATAGCCAGAACAATCGGGGCCTGAGTGCTGGGAGTTGGGCCTCAGGACTCTCAGCTATCTGGGAAGGTGCTGGTTGGGCTCACTCCTTCATTTATCCAGGAAACCCCTGTTCTTACAGATGCTGTAGCATCTTTCAGAAGACAAAGTTGTTAGGAAGTCCTGCCCTCCTGGGCCTCTATTCTAGTCAGGGGTCAGACAGCAACCCTAGACACCCTAAGCAGGAAGTGTCCCTAATGCACTAGTTGTGATACCCTCGTGCCACCTCTAGGTATGGATTCCACCTCTCCGATTCTTCCGGGAACGGTGAATCAGAAGAAAAGCGGAAAGAGTGAGTGGACGAAGAGTGAAGAAAGATGAGCTGCTGTCCCTACTGATGGGTGGAGGTAGTAGGAGGACCTGGATCTGGATTAGGCCCAACACAGCTAGATTCCACTAGAGAAGTGTGCTTAGGGGCGCCCCCTGCAGGAGGTAAGCAGTCTCAGAAAATAGGCTGGTAGAACCTGGCCATCCTGGGGACAGGAGAGTTGGCCAGGGCATGAATAGTCTGGGAGAACTCATCACCCACCGTCCCCTTGCATCATTGCTTGCCCCCTCCCCTATATGGGGTCCTAAGCACGAGGTGTTGGGCATCACGGGCGGACCTGCTTGCAAATCCTGAGGACACAGCCTCACGTGGGGTCCTGTCCCAGGGGGAACTCTGTGCACGGGTAAGAGGCTCTCTCACTTGTGCAGAGAACCAGGCAGCATGCTGCTGAACACACTCCTAGGGAGAGGACTGACATTTTGAGCATCTGGGCAGGGGATAGACTCTGTGTGTCCCTCAGCATCTGATACTCATGAAGCACTACAGTGTGCCAGGCAACCAGGTGAACACGCAGTCTCAAGCCTCTGTGTTACTGTCCACTGCAGAGACGGTTAGAGGACAGGAAGGTTACCAAGGAAGGAGATTCGGTCAGACTACTGATGTGGAGCTTCCTGAGAACAAAGCTCTGTGCTAGACCTGTGTTCAGTGACCAGGCCTGTCACCCCCAAGACAGACAGAGGGTGTCCAAGAGGGGCACATAGGGGGACGCGGATTTTTGTAGAGTTGTCCAGCGAAGGCAGTGAGACAGGAATAGCCCTACCCCTGACCCTGCTATTCTCCACCCATGCCCAGGGCGATCGCATTTATCCTGGGCAGGTGGCTCCAGGACCACGCGGAGGACTTCGAACAGCCGCCGACATTCTACAGTCTCAACCTCGTGCAGCAGTACCTGCAGGTGAACATGCCAGGTTCATTTGAGGAGCACTGTCTCCGATTTCTCTGGCCCTGCTGCACCACACGGAGCTCACCGAGGCCGAGCCAGAGGGTGCGAAGTGCTGAGTATCCCTGCAAGGGAGCTTGTGCTGGGCAGCGGTAGACCCTAGAGCCTGGGCTGGAGCCACGGCTCCAAGTAAGCTCAGCCTAGCTGCTGGTGCACCACAGTCGGGGCACGTTTCCTGGGCTGGTCATCTTGGCAATGTGCTTTCCTTGATGTTGGTGGTATGTCTGGCATCCTTGGAAAGGCAGGACGACTGGCAGTCACCTGGGTGAAGATTCCTCTTCCTGCAGCTGCAGAGCCGGACCCAGGGTCAGTTAGAAAAGTTGCTTAAGATCAGTCTTTGCCACAAGAACCAACACCCGGATCATCTCCTGGGGAGTATACTGCTGCCGTGCCAGTCCTGGAGTGCCAGAGCACACCCCCTACGACCCTGAAGGCCCCAGAACCAGCACCAGAGTTAGAGCCAGCTGGAGGATCAGAATCTGATCCCGGGCCACCTAGGGAACCGATTCTGACAAGACCAACTGATGTGGACCGCATTCCTGCTCCACTGCTGCAGTCCTGAGCAGCCCCGGTTCTCCTCCAGCTGCAGGAACAGATGGAGAGAGAGATGTGGATCCTCGACCACCTCCAGCTCAGCATCCAGGAGTTCCAGCCACGCTCAGCCTTGGTCTCGCTGCCAAAATGCTGCTCAACAGAGGACCTGCTCTTCTCCCCTGAGCTAGAATACTGCCAGCAGGTGGAGAGCCCACTGCAAGTGGAGAGTCTTAACCTGGGCTACCTGTGGAGCCAACACATGGGCTATCTACTCACCTTAATCCTCTTCTTCCTGCACCGACACCAAAGACTGACAGAGCAGCACCTCGCCCCTCAGCAGCTTCGCCATGCTCACCAGATGAGGAATGTGCAGAACAAAGGTGATTTTAGCCTGGGCAATGAGCAGAACACCCTCCAGCACGACTTCACGAGCCAGGGTCATCGCTTGCAGCAACATCTGAGCCACGTTCAACAACAGGTCATCCGTCACCAAGCCACACACCCGACAGAGAATCCACAGGAAGATCACATTCTCTCCTTGACCCTACGGCAAAACTGGCTCCTAGGCTGCCTGCTGAGTCTGACCGCATGCCTGGACTTACCCTTGCCCTCCATGGAGTACCACCAGCAGCACGAGGGGTGTATTTCCAACAGGATCCTCTCACCGTACCTGCTCCTGATCCTGCTTCGGCTCCTCATCCAGCAGTGGAGCCCTGTACGCTGTTAAGTCCCCCATCTCCATCCAGCTCTGCCTGGGGCAGCAGATGCTGAGTCAGACGGCACATCTCTTTGGCAGTGGCTTCTTGTTGACAGCCAGGGAACATCGGCCACAGACGCCCACCTTTCCTACTTACCTCAGTGGACAGTTTGGGATTTCATCATAGTATATGTCTAGCTGAATTTGTACTTCATAATATAGCCAAGCCGCCAAGTGCCGTCGAGTCGTTCTAGTAGGATTGGAGAGGGAATGGAATGGGAGATTACGGATGGGATGGGATGTCATGGGATGGGATAGGATGAGTAGGTGATATTGGGGAAATGGGATGTCATGTCATGGAATCACTTGGCATGACGGGATGACGTATGATGGAATGGAAAAGGATTGAAAGGGACAAGAGAGCGTATGGTAGAATATAAGATTTCTCATTAATGAAGTGTTCTATTAATAGCCTCTTGTGTGTAAGATACTCGCTGTATGTACTTTCACAGTCCCATCAGGCGATCATCAATATCTTCTTTAGAACAGTTTCATCAGAAGTGGGATGGGTCATGTTATGTGTCCACCTGATTAGGCGGTGATGGTCAGTGGTTTAGCAGACGTTATGCAATCATACTCCATTTTTGTGATCTGATGTGAGAAGCCAAGGAGTTGGAAGAGGAGTTTCTTTGAGGATGTGGTCTACAAATGGGCCCAAATCCTGGGGTATACAGGCATTACTTTGACCAGTGGCTTTTTCTCTATGTCTATTCCAAAAGACTAACAGCAGCAGTTTGCCTTCAGATGGCAAGGCCAGCAATACACCATCATTACCTTATCCCAGCGGTATAACAACTCTCCAGCTCTATGTCCTGACTTAGTCCACAGGGACGATGATCACCTCTCCTTGCCCTAAGACTTCACACTGGTCCCTTACCTTGATGGCATCATGTTGACTGGACCTGACTGACTCTGGACTTTCGGTAGGAAATTGGTGTGCCAGAGGATGGAAGGAAACCTTAGTGACACTAAGCAAAATTCTGCCCTTGCTGAGGATTTACTTTCACCACTGTCCCTTACTATGATCCCCAAAGTTAATGGAGTTCTGGCACTCTCCTTATTGAGCGAGCTGCTGTATACTGTGCAGAACCATCTCTAAACCAGATGAGACCTTTCTGTTGAACAGTCAACTGATCATTAGAAATTATCCACAAGAAAACAGATGAAGACTGGGAGATGTTCTCAGTCCACCCCATGAAAAGGACCAGGATAAACTGGCACAGGCTCTGGGAAGAGGAGAATAGGGCCTCCATGCAGGGACACCAGAGGCACCTCTGTGCCATGATACCACCCCGAGACACCCAGCTCCCACTCAGGACCTTTCATTTCCAGGGCACCCAGTCCCTTCACAAAGGAATTAGCTCCCACTCTTCCCAGTTTCACCCACAGACCTCCCTGACCTGAGAAGCTAATTACTTCTCCCACGATGGCAGCAGTATCAGACATGACGTTTTATCCTGTTTTCACTTCATGTCATCTCACGTCTCTATCTGCATGTTGTTCCTGTTTTGCATTTAATCTCTAGCCCCGGGGCTCCGGCAGCAGGGATGCAGTCTCCTTCCACAGCTTCTCCAGTCTCCCCCACACACAGTCACACTCAGCAGGTTCTCTGACCCTGAACCATGAGGCTAAGGCTGTGACACACCTTCTTCTGCTACCTGCAGTCTCAGGGAACACATGTATTTAGGCCGAAAACAGGAGATGCGTGTGCTGGGCGTAGACCTTTTCCCAACGTCTGGGTGCTCAGCTGCATGCAGTGTCCCTGTCGCAAGGCAGAGCACTGTCCATGGAGAGGATACCTTCACAGTTGTGCACAAGACCAGGCAGCACACTGCTGCACACTCTCCAGGGAGAGGCCTGAGGTCCTGGATATCTGAGGCAGGGCACAGACTCTGTGTCCCTCAGCATCAGACAGTTGTGGAGCACTACAGTGTGCCACTGTGAACAGATGCAGTTGTGTTTGGGGTTTCTTTGTAGCTACATCTTCAGCCATGGACAATTGACATAAACCTCTGTTCTCTAGTGAAGTCTCTTTGCCTCCCTAGATGGCCTTCTGTGGCAAGTCCCAGAAGATCCCCTGCCAACTCTCTCTCCTGCAGATCCTATATTTGGTCATATGTTCTGATCAGTTCTGGGAGTGGAAAGGCCAGCGTGACCAAAACGAGGTGTCCCAAACCCAAGAAACAGCTATGTATATGGAATGGGAACTGTGGAACCAGAAAATAATACGGAAGTCTGTGTTTACATCATCTCTCCATTTGCTGGGCCTTACTGAAATTTTTGAAGCTGCTCACAGTTTTACTGTGCTTAGGTCAACAGTCAACATCATTGAATGCAGCTGTCACAAGCTCAGTGCATCACATTGGGAAATCCTGCTGCAAAAGTATCTCTCAAGTTTTCCAAAGAAAAGGTGTCACTCTGAGTACTAACGGGCACCTGAGTCAAGATACACTCTTTTCTGTCCCCTCATAAACATGCGAAGGCTGCACAATGAACAAGGAAGAGAGACGAAGCACTGATAAATTGGAACCACTGTGTTGGCAAAGAACACTCAACACACACTGATAGAAGAAGAAACAAATCCGTCTGAGAAGTTCAACTAGAAGGCTCCATAGAGACAACAACGGTGACACTGTGGCTCACTTACTTCGGACACATTCTGGGGAAAAACCAGTTGCTGGAAAGGGACATCATGCTTGGTGCTGTAGAAGGCCAGTGAAAATGAGAGAAACCCCTAATGAGACATACTGACACAACAGCCATAAGTATGGACTCCAACACATCAACAATAATGAAGATGGCACCGGGACACCCAATGAATGTCACATACGGGCCCCATGAGTAAGATGAAACTCAGTGGCAACTGACAACACTGAACAAAAAATGGAAAGCAAGTAAAGAAATAAATAAAATGCAAGGCATAGAAAGACTAACCCACTAGCAGGTTGATGACAGACGAATGAGTTGAATCTAGTATTTTGATGTCCAGTCACTGTCCCTTCCAGAACACCACTTCTCAAAATAAATTTAAATGTGTCTACATCTTTGCTAGCCAAAATCAACATATAAGATGGGATGAATGATTTTAATGAAAGGTGGTGGGAATATTCTTTATAGCTAGAGATGCATGCTTTACGTCACTGGTTATTCTGCACACCATGCATGAGGTATAGAAGTTAGTTATCAGGAACAGGAAAAAGGAGATGGGTCACTGGCTATCATCCAGGATCTTTGAGAACCGCACACGCAACTCTTGTATCGAGGTCTTGGATGAGAATATGCAGAAGCTAGAAGAGCAAAACGGAAGACTCACCTTTTAAGCTTATGTTAGTTCTACTCTTAATGGTATTTCTTGAAAACATGAAAAATCTGGATAAAATGTTAAATAGGACCGGAAAGGAAGACAGCATGTATAAATACGGGAAAAAACCAGGATGTCTGAATATTAGGTGGTACTTCCCTCACTGACCAGAGCCAAAGCCAGAAGAGTTGGAGAACTTGGTGGTTAATCTTCAACCTAATCAACTGTTGCTGCCAACTGCACCTGTCTTTCAGATGTGTTGTTATTCCTGGAATTTCTGTGCAGCTATTGACTCAGTAAGTAGTTTAACAAGTTTATTCCATCAGCAAAAATAATTACAAGCAGGTTGCATTCACCTAGCAAGCATAGCAACACACTTTCACTATCTTATTTCAGGGCTATGTCTAGAGACCCATTGATTGATGAGTCTATCTAGAACCTAGAGACTACCATGTACTAACAACATGAATAAAGGGATACAATATTTTCGGGATGACTTGCCATGTGGTAAACCATATAAGACTTATAGCTCTGGAGAAAGTTCACAGCAAGAGAGCACTCTGAAGCACATACAGGCTGCAGAGCAAGCCGCCCTACCCCTCTGGACTCATGTCACAAGAGATGCAATGCTAATTTAAACGTCCATGGCAGAGAAAAATGGGAACCTCGGGGATAGGATGAGCTGGTAAGTGAAAGGTTGGAAGTTGGAACTCACCAAATGCTGGGAGCATGGGGGAGGTGTGGCACTCAGCTTCTGCAAGATGACATCCTTAGAAACTCTATGTGGCACTTCTACTCTGTCCTGAAGGGTCACTGTGAGTCATAATCAACCCAATAGCAATGGTTTAGTTTTGTTTTTAATGGTACACAGGGATGTCTCACAAAGCCTTGGGAAAACCAGAGTGGAAATGCAGTCCAGACTCGAGGAGTTTGGGGGTGCAGTCAACTCTTCTCCACTTGATAAGCAGTTCTTACCCAGCTGTTGTCCCTAGCTGGTACAAGTGGTTAACACACTGGGCTGCTCACTGAGAAGCTGGGGGTTTCAGTCTACCCAGAAGCACAGCAGAAGAAAGGCCTGCAGACAGACTTAGGACAAATCAGAGATTGAAAACGGTAAGGGGCACAGTTCTACCCTATCACACATGGTTCACCTTGAGTCAGCGTCAACTCGGCAGAAGCGCTAGGCTAACAGTACCAAACTACAGGGCCAGGTGAAGATGACCTCTTGACTGTAAGATATCAGGTGAGTATGAGACGTTAGCCCGCCATCACAAATGAGGTCCTTTGAATCATAAATCAGCATTCCCACCAAAAAGGAAATGAAAAGATAGCTGTCATGGATTGAGCTGTGTGTCCCCCAAAAGATGGGTAGCCATTTAGCTAGGCATGATTCCCAGAATTGTGTGATGTTCCCGTATGCTATAGACCCTGCCTCTGTGTTAATGAGGGAAGATGGGTGGCCGTTGTGTTGTTGGGTCAAGATTCAAAGTGTAAGACTATTTGTACCCTGAGGCAATCTTTTGGGACATACAGGAATGGGAAGCTAGCAGAGAGAGTTGGGGACCTCATACCACCACAAAGCAGTGCCAAGAGCAGTGTGTACCTTTTGGAACGGTCCTGAAGTCCCTCTATCTCAGAAGCTCCCAGTCTAGGGAAACACTGGCAAAGATCTTCCTCCGCAGCCAAGGTAGAATGCCTTCTCCCTGGAGCTGATGCCCTGAATCTGGACCTGTAGCCCACTGGACTCTGACAGAATAAAATTTCTCTTTTTAAAGCCATTTCTTGTAGTATTTCTGTTATAGCAGCAGCAGATGACTAAAACAACAACCCACAGAATAGGGTATGATTTTTGAGAATGGTATTTCTGCTAAGCGACTTAAATCTAGGATAGATAAAGAACTGGCTTGGCTGCCTTCCATTTCAAAAATAAAAAGACAGTCAAACTACAAAAATGGGCAAGAGATCTGAATAAACATTTGTCTCACGGCCAATAAGCACTTGAGAGGATACTCAGCATTTCTTCACACTAAGACATGCAAATAAAACCACAATGAGATGATAACACTCCACACCCATTAAGATGACTGGCATCAAAAAGCCGATAAGAAAAGATGGGACCAACAATGTGGAGAATAGAAACCATCATTTTCTGCTGGCAGAGTTGTAACGTCCTGCAGCTAGAAATCAGTGTGGCAGTTTTCACATGACAAAACACAGTGTCACAGTATGACACAGCCATTTCATTCTAGTGAATATGTACCCAAGAGAAATGAAAAGATATGTACACACACAAACTGGCACATGAAAACTCACAGCCGACTTACGAACAACAGCCAAAAAGTAGAAATAACCCTGTCTGTGAACCAACAGCTGGATAAACCAAGTGTCGTCTATCTATACAACGGAATATTATTCAGCTACAAAAGGAAACGCAGTTCTGATCCACGCCACAACACGGATGAAGGTGGGAAACAGCGAGTAAAGGAAGCCAGACACCAAAGCACAAACACTCTATGGTCTCAAGTTACATGAAACGCCTAGATGAGGCAAATGCGTAGAGAGAGGTTAGTGGTAATCAGGGGTTATGGATCTGGTTATGACCACTGCTGAGTTTGGAGCAAACCCTGCGTCTCTACAAGCATAATGGCCCCGTTGGTGGCTAGGGACAGGTTGTGCACACTGGAGCCCTTTTATAACAGAGGCCACAGTGATTTACAATCGCTAGCACGGATCTTTATCTGCACATGATTTTCCTTCCTTGCCAGCCTTACTTTTTCTTCTTGTTAGGTGATGTGGAGTCGGTTGGAACTCACAGGAACCTAACATATAAGAGAATGAAACACTGCCCCGTCCTGTGTCACTCTCGTGATTGCTGTTTGAGCCCGTTGTTGCAGTCACTGTGTGCATCCACCTCATTGAGCATCTTCCGCTTTTCCGTGGACCCTCTGCATTACCAAGCATGATGTCCTTCTCCAGGGACTGACCCCTCCTGTTAACACGTCCAAACTATGTAAGATGAAATGTCAACTTTCTTACTTGTGAGAAGTATTTTGGCTGTAATTCTTCCAAGACACAGTTGTTCATCCTTCTGGTAGTTCATGGTACACTCAACGCTCTTGGCCGACACCGTAATTCAAAGAGATAAGTTCTTTTCCAGTCTTCCTTATTCATTGTCCACCTTTCACATTCATAGGAGGTGAGTGAAAAAACACCACGGTGTGCGGCAACTACGCCTTAGTCCTTAATGTCACATCTTAGCTTTTTAACCCTGTGAAAAGGTCATTTGCAGTGGATGTGCCCAATGCAGTGCACCATTTGATTTGTCCTTTGACTAGCACCACTCTGTGTGGACTCAGAATTCTTTGTCTATGACACAGAATCACATGTAACACCATCGACAACCAAAAAATGGTCTTACAGGAAAGACCGTGGGAGCAGGGGCTCAGACCATGAGTTTTACTCTATGCTCCATCACCCACAGGTAGATGGCTGGATTGAAATGCAATGTCACAGCTAGGACACCATCTGGGGGACAGTACCCTGTGAGATGTCTTAAACTGGCAGCCAACATCCAGTGCTGTGTCTCTTACAGACAGAATACACGGTCTAGGAACCACCACGCCATAAAAATGGAACTGCCTCTCCATAGACACCTGTTACCATTGCTATTATTTCTGTTGTGAGGCACCACTGAGTTGGTCACAGCTCACAGCGACTCTGGGTACAACAAAGGAAACAACGCCCGGTTCCGCGCCTCCCTCACACGCACTGCTATGCTACAGCCCACAGCTGCGGCCACCGTGTTAATCTACCTAGTTGAGGGTCTTCCTCGTTTGGGGTGACTCTCCAGCTTACCAGGTAAGATGTCCTTCGCCAGACACTAGCCCCTCCCGCTAACATGTCCAAAGTATGTGGGATGCAGTCTGGGCATTCTCGCTCCCCGTGACCATTCTGGCCACACTTCTGAGACATTGGTAGTACTCCGGACTGGTATTTGCCTTGTGTTTATGGTTTTCCCATTCTCCTCCGCACCAAGTGAAGTGGGACAAATACATGTATCTCAGATGGCCACTTGCTAGCTTTTAAGACCCCAGGTGCTACTCATCAAAATGGGGTGCAGTCAAAGCAGACAAGGTTTACTAGCTAAGCTAAACCATTGTTTGATTTTAGGAAGACTTCAGGAGATATTTTTGCATTAAGTTTTAAGGTTTATTCTCAGGGTGACAGTTTCAGTGGTTCATCCAGCCACCGTGACTCCAGAAAACCTGGATTCCGTGGAAATCAGAAAACTTGTTCTGTCAACTTTTGGTTAGTAGCTGTAGCTCTTAACCATTGCCCTATCAGGGCTCCCGCTCCTTTCTTCTCCACACTAGTTAGGCCTCTACATTCCATCTTCTCCTGACTTTCCTTCTTCTGCTGTTCCAGGCAATTAGAGAACAACTGTTGTGCCTTGAATGTCTGCTTTTAAGCTTGTAAGAATGCGAGCACTGTGGAATAGACTAGAAGGTGGAACAAAAGCACCAAACATGTTATTAGGCTTATTAAGAGGGATGTTCCATGAAGCTATAACCGTGACTATAACCATGAACCTTCAAAGGAAGCAATCAAACTCCCTGAGGTGTTTGGTTGTACAGAAGCACCCTCAGTGTGTACTTTGTTGTTGTAAATATATCTGTCACACAACTTCTGCCAATACAGTTTTTTTACAGGTGTATGACTTACTGACAGCAATTATATCTCTCTGATGACGAGTGGCAAGGATGTTGAGCGTCTTTTTGTGTGTTTGGTGGCTATTTTTCCTCTCTGGGGAAATGTCTATTCAAGTCCCGTGCTCATCTTCTGATTGGGTTGTCTTTTTGTTGTTAAGTTGAGCTTTGTAGCGGTTTAAAAACAGAAAAACCTGGGAAAAAACTGTATAAACTTGTCTTCCTGTAGATCAAAAAAGAGAAAGGGGCTGCTGTTGTCACTTTCGGAAATCCTGAAAGATACCCACTGCAGAAAGTAACTGACGGTCCTGAATTGAAATCTCTGTCTTCCATTGTTTTCCCCATGAAATGGGTTAATGTAAGAATGTAGACATTAAGTTCAATTGCAACATATTCTTACCTTCTATGTCGCAATTCTGAGAATTTTTAAAGAGGAGTCTTGGTTTGTAGTTTGATTGATTGTGTTTCCCACTTCTAAAATTAATACAATAGAAAATAGTGTATTCAAAATTTACTCAAGGCAAGAGAATTGAACCAATACTGCTCATTAGAAGGGAATCAAATGGTCAGCAAGAGTGGGAAAAGATGTTTAACTTCATTAATCATCAGAACTGTCCTCAGGAGACCTCAGGAAGATATGAGTTGCCTTTTGGGGTCACCTGGCTTCAGGTTCCCAAGACAGTAGGTTGGTTGTACAGAGCAGTGTCATCTGAGTGTTTCTAGAAGAGCTTGGGAATGACAAAGTGGAGAAGCTTTAGGGAGAAGAGCCTAAGAACCCCTGAAAACTCTTCACAGCGTGGTGTGTGCATGTGCTTGTGTATTTTGGGGTGAAAGGTGCAGTTTTCACCCTGTAGACGGCTGTCTAGACCCGTGGAGTCTGTGAAACGCTTGGGAGCTTCTGGCCTAGAGATGACAGTCTGAGGGTTGGGGATTCTGAGGGATCACTCTTGCCTTGGGCCTCAGTTTCTGCTCTGAGGTTGCGCTGATCCCTGACAAACAAGCAGAGGTCCAGCCTCAAGGCTTTTGGCACTGGGAGCCGCTGGAGAGCGAAAGGGTGGCAGCATGCTGCCCTCCAGCCCTATCGCTAGAGGACGGAGGCTGGCAAGCAGTGGAAGGTGTGGCGAGGGCTGCCAGCCCTTGTGGGCCAATTCAGAGAATAAGGCAGACCGCCCCGGGCTCCAGAGCTTGTAAAACCGGCCAGAGGCACCCGCACCAGACGCGCGCCCACACCAGAGAATGAGGTTCCCCTTTTGCGCTCTACTCTGTGCAGGGGCCCTTGGTGAGCGCACCGATGGGAACGAGGCTGGGGCTAGCCCTACAGGTGCTCTGGGGAGGGGCCCGAGGGCCACTGGCGGGTCAGCCCCAGAGGGAACTGTGCAGCGACAAAGTGACCTGGAGGTCTAAAGCACCCCCCACCCCCATCCTAGTGCCCTGCTGGCCCCAAAGTGCCTTCCCTAGGTAAACGGACGCTCTAGCTCTCACAGAAACCTGGTAACCCAAGGCAGCGATCTGCAGACTGCCAGCAATGGCCAAATCCGGCCCGACGCATCCAGCACAGGGCGCTAACAATGTTTTGTTGGGTTTTTTTTAAATATCTTTAAATGGTTGGAAGATAAAAAAAAGAACAGTATTTGGTGACACCTTAAATTATACAAAATTTACCTTCCCCGTGGTAGATAGATGTGGCTGTGTCAGGTCCCACAAAGATTACAGCCCTGGAAACCCATGCGACAGTTCTACTTTGTCCTATAGGGTGGCTATGAGTAGGAACTGTCTCGCTGGTAGTTAGGTTCTTTTTTGTTTGTCCTGTTCTTTTGTTTAGACCTCACCGCTCTGAGCTGGGTTCCTTGTTAGTTCCCTAGGAATCACTTTTAAAAAACAGACACTTAATGTGAACATGAAATGAAACAATGTATTTAGTGTCAGAGCTCTAGGCACAGGTGGCTTTAGGGGTGAAAACCCTGCAAGGGACTACAGACTGATGTGTTGGGGTGGGGCGAGATGCTCCTCCAGGGGCTGAAACCTACTGTTGTCGAGTTGGGTTTGACTCATAGTGACCCTACATAAAATGGAATTATTCAGCCATAAAAAGAAATGAAATGCTGATAGTTACTAAGACAGAAGTGAACCTTGAAAGCATTATGCTAAATGAAATGTATATATAGTGTCTGCACTGTGAGACACATAATATATAAGCCCAGTCTACGAAATACATAAAATAGGCCAATGTATGGAGACAGAACATAGAATAACAGTTACCAGAGACGCAGGGGAGGGAGAAAAAGGAGTTATTGCTTAATGTGTAGAATTTCTGTTTGGGGTATGTCTTAGGCATCTTGTAGTGTTCTAACAGAAATATCATGAGTGAATGGTTTTAGTAAAGAAGATTTATTCTTACACAGTCCAGTAGGCTGGCTAGAAGTCCAAATCCAGAGTGCTGGCTCTGAGGAGGGCACTTGCTCTCTGTCTGTAGGAAGGTTGTTGGGTTGCTTTAGGCTCTGGTCTGGGAGAATCTTGGCACATGAACCTCGTGTTGGAAGGATGTACTCTGTTCCTGGTGCTTCTGTTTTGATGGTATGAGGCTCCTAATTTCTCTGCTTGCTTCCCTTTCCTTTTATCTCGTGTAAGATAAACAGGTGAAAAGTGGTACAAGCCACACTCCAGGGAAACTCCGTTTACATTCGAGCTGGGAGGTGACTTTAGGAAAGGTGTTAGGGTCCTCCAAATCCTCTATAACAGAATCCACTCTGTCAACTGTATTAGGCAGCGAATACAATTTACAGCATCGGCATATCACAAAATGGAGGACCACCACAAAATATTGGGGATCATGGCCCAGCTAAACTGCTACATACATTTTTGGGGGGACATAGTTCAATCAATGACAGGGTATTAAAAGGATTTTGAAAATAGTAACGATGCGAATAAATGCTGTTATGAATTGTATACTGTAAATTGTTCAAATGGCTATTTTGTGTTGTTTCACAACAATTTTTTAAAATACAGAAAGTCCTCAAGTTGTGAACATCTGACTTAATGTGCACTTAAGAACCAACCCCACAGCCTATTCTATTAAAAATTGGAGGTACATACAGTGGTTAGTAATAAGAAATGACTACTGTTTTGCAATGGGCACAAAAACATTATTATTACTTTAGTAGGTTAAAGTTATTTTAGTTTACGTGGAAGAATTAGTTTTAACATTTTTTTATACATAGAAAAGTACAACGTACAGTAAGAAAAACATTTGAGTAATGGACGTTAAGTATGAAGTCTATGTAGCTGTTTAGACTGCCATGCAAATTAGTCTAAAGGCAGATTTAGGAAGAGAACTCATTCTCAATCCAAGGATGGCTGTAATTTGTTTTCCTTTTTGTTGTTGAAAATATACACAGCAGCCATACACCAATTCAACCATCTCTACTTGTACTTTTAATAACACTGAGCAAACATTTCTACTTTCATTTTCCAAACTGTTCCTCCTCTATTAACATAAAATCACTACCCCCTAAATTTCCTGTCTAATCTTTCAAGTAGCTGTTGTCCATTTTGATCCCACCTAAATAGTTCTTAAAAGAGCACAATGCACAAGGAAACATTCCTTCTGGGGGATTTTTTTATTGCCCTTTAGGTGAAAATTTACAGCACAAGTTGAATTTTCTTTACACAATTACATACGTATTGTTTTGTGGCGCTGGGTGCAGTCTGCACAGTGTGTCAGCACACTCCTCCTTTCCACCCTGGGGTCCCTGGGTCCATTTGACCTGTTCCTGTCCTTTCCTGTCTTCTTATCCTGCTTTTGGACAGGAGCTGCCCATTTGGTTCCACATATCTGACTGAACTAAGAAGCATTTTCCTCGTGTGTATTATTTTTTGTTTTATAGTCCTCTTTAATCTTTTTCTGAAGGGTGCTCTTCAAGAATGGTTTCAGTTCTAGGTTAATGGAGCATCCGGGGGTTTTAGTTTTGGGGATTTCCCAAGTCTCTGTCAGACCAGTAAGTCTGTTCTTTTTTACATGTATTTGAATTCTGTTCTACACTTTTCTCCTGCTCTGTCTGGGACTCTGTTATGTTCCCTATCTTAGGATGGATTCTGTAGAGAAGGAACACCAGTAAAGTGAGTAAATACACACACAGAGAGATTTATGTTGAGGAAATGGCTTACACGGTTACAGAGGATGAAGTGTCCCAAGCCCAGGGTCATGACAGAGCCTCCTTCTCATTCATGTAGCTCTAGAGGCTGGCAAACCCAGGAGCTGCAGGTCAGACAGAAGATCTTTTGCTCACACACTGTGAAGATCGATGAATCCCAGGACTGGCAGGTAAGACCGAAGGTAAACTGCTAGCTCAAGTCCCGGGAACCAGAGATCAGATCCACAGGAGCCAGCTGCAGGACCTGTGAGGCAAAAACCCAAGTCTCGCCAGAATGTCCCCTTACATGTCATGTAGGCGACACACCTAAGGAAATCTTCCTTTTGGATCCGTCCACTCCAATTGTGTGAGCCATTTCCTCAACATAAATCTGGCTCTCTCTCTACTTATAGCAGATCTCATCATAGGAGTGATCACATGTCAACTCTCAACATGAACGAGATCACAGCATTATACGATGGCCAAAACACAGAGTATCATGGCTCTGGTAAGTTGATGCGGTCTTAACCATCACAGCAGTCATTGGTGGTAGCTAGGTGTCATGGGTTGAATTGTGTCCCCCCAAAAATATGTGTAGCCACGGGGCTGGGATATGATTCCCAGTATCTTGGGACTGTCCTCCATTCTGTGGTTTCCCTAAACTGTATGTTAAAGGATTAGGGTGGGGCTGTAAATTCTTGCATACAATTACTTCGTTGCTCGGCTTGGGGGGAGTTTCCCTGGAGTATGGCTTGCCCCACCCTTAATGCTTTCAGCCTGTAAGAGATAAAAGGAAAGAGAAACAAAGAGAGTTGGGAGCCTCCTTACCATCAAGAGAGGAGCACTGGGAGAAGAGCACGTCTTTCAGACCTGAGGTTCCTGCGCCAAGACGCTCCCTGGACAAAGACTGATGCAATACCCGACTTTCCTCCAGAGCCGACAAGGGGAAAGCCTTCTCCTGGAGCGGTCACCCTGAATATGGACTTGCAACCTACCAGACTGTGTAAGAATAAACCTTCCTTTGTTAAAGCCATCCACTCTGTGGTATTTCTGTTAGAGCAGCCTTAGGTGACTAAAACACCAGGCATCATCTAGTTTTTCTGGACTAGGGCTGGTGGAGTCTCTGGTTCATTTGGTCCTTTTACCTGCTGTCACTGATTGAACTGTCTGCACCGCCCCCCCAAATGTGTCAAGTTGGCTAGGCCGTGAGTCCCAGTATTGTATGCTTGTCTGCTGTTCTGTCACCTGATGGGATTCTCCTATGTATTGTAAATCATATCTCTATGATGTCCATGAGCTAGAATTATCAGTAGTTATGTTAATAAGGTATGACTCATCCTACAAAATGAGTTTGTGTTTCAGGTCAATCTTTTTAGAGATGGAAAGGAAAGAAGCAAGCAGAGAGACAGGGAGATCTCTTTCCACCAAGAACGGGGTGCCAGAGGCAGAGCGGATGCTTTGGAAACAGGGTCCCTGCACTGCGAAGCTCCTAGACTAGGAGTTGTCTGACAACAAAGACCTTCTTCCACATCCACAGTGAGAGAAAGTCTGTAGCTGTAGCTGGCAGCTTCAGTTCAGACTTCTAGCTTCTCTAGACTGTGAGAGAATAAATTTACCCTTGTTAAAGCCATTCACTTGGGGTACTTCTGTTACAGCAACACTAGATGACTAAGATACATGCAAAAGCGTTGCATCTCATCTTTCAAGGTTAGTGGCTCTGTAGGTCCTGGGACCCAAGGGAGAAATATTTTCACCCATAAACACAGTCACAACCCAGTGAATCAGGAGCTGACCTTGCTTCCTGGTACTTTTCAGCACCTCATGATATAGAACAGGTGGAGGAGATGACTCTCCTTGATGGGGTGACTGGTTCTGCCTGCCAAGGGAAACTGGAATGCTGCTACGTAATAGAAGTATGGAGGACTACATTTAGATCCAACGTGACTCTCCTGTCCAATAACAATGGTCAGTGGGAGGTGAACTGGGAACCTAGTAAAGATAGGTCCCCAGCAGGAATAAAAGTTTGGCTCCCCTTGAACAAGTTTAATAGGAACCCTTGAGGCCGAGTGGTTAAAGCACTTAGCTGCTAATCGGAAGGTTGGACGACCGAACTCACCAGCTGCTTTGTGGGAGAAAGATGTGGCTGTCTGCTTCTGTGAAGATTACAGCCTTGGAAACTCCATGGGACAGGTCTACTCTGTCTCCCAGGGTCACTGTCAGTTGAAAAGTGCCCTGTGGCATAATGGTTAATTACACGGGTGTCAGCCAAAAGCTAAGCAGTTTGAATCCACCATCTGCTCTGCCGAAGTTCTATGTGGCAGTTCTACTCCATTCCACAATGTGTTGGAATCAACTTGAAGGCAGCAAATTCAGTTCTTTGGCGAGTTCTTTAGTGTCAGCAGAAATCAACTCAGGGGCAATGTGTTTGTTTCTTTGTTGTTGTTTGGCTCCCTTTTTTTTCCCTGAGGTTTCCTACATGAGAAGATGCTCAGGGAGTAGGAGGGGAACAGGGCGTGGGGAGTCTGTGGCGGGAGCCATGACTGCCAAAAAGGGACTCATGACCGGTGACGGAAGTATAGACTGCAGCTTCTAAATTTCACGGTAATTTGTCTCCCGCTAGGTTCTCCAGAGAAGCAAAACTAGTAAAGTGTATAAATATATGTAGAGGGAAATGTGTATCAGGGAAACAATGCACCTGTAACATCATATAGGTTACAATGTCCCAAGTCCATGATCAGAATAGAGAACTTTGCCAATTCACGGAGGCACAGAAGCTGTCGAACCCAATCTCAGCAGGGCAGAGGGCAAGGCCCTCCCTCACAGGCCATGAAGGTCAATGATCCCCAGGATGGACACATAACTCAAGTCCCTAGAACCAGAGGTCAGACAAGAAGCAGCTGCCAGATCCAGAACAAGCCAACCAGCATGGGAAGGTGAGGACAAAGAAGTAAGCAACAGAAAGCAGAGAGATGGAGCCCAAAGGGGCTGTGAACTACCACCAGCTCCGTCCCACCTGGACCACTCAGCAGATTCCACCATGGGGGCCCTCACAACATTAGGCAACTGCCAAAACTCTGAGAATCATGGCCCAGCCAAGCTGACCCACAATCTTCACTGTCACCTAATTGTTTCTCTCTTTTCCTATTTATGACGTATAAAGATAGGTGCTTAGCTGGTGGCTAATATTGACATGTAGCTTCCAAGTCAGATGTGATCACTGAATTGACTTCATTCGCAGGTACTACAAGAGCTGATAGGGCTTTCTACTTTCCTGTGTGTTTCTTTATTCAATTAGTCTATCCAAATGAAAGAAAATACCATACAGCCTGTGCTGGCTGCTTTACCTTTGCCAATCCGGATCCACTCTCCATGTTGTCTGCCTTGCTCTGTACCAGGGAGGGTGGTCTCTCACAGTGGGAGCATTTGTCCTCATGCTTTCAAATGACTCAACCAAACAAATAGGATGCAGCTGCAGGAACGAGAAGGAGAGAGGCAGGGCTTCCATTCTAACCCTTGCTGAGAACTTGCATTTCTAACTAGTTCCCAGGTGATGCTATGGCTGTCAGTTAGGGACCAATTCTGAGAACCAGTAGGAGAGCCAAATCCACTGCCATCAAGTCACTTTGAACTCATACAGACCCTTAGGACAGTAGAACTGCCCCATAGGGTTTCGAAGGCTGTAAATCTTGACAGAAGTAGACTGCCACATCTTGGTTTATCTGAGCAGCTCTTGAGATCTAAGTGCCAGCCTTTTCACTTAGCATTCACATTTTAAGTGTGAATGATTGTCCAGCCAGGTGCGTTTCACTTCCTAGAGTTGTTTGCCTTTAAAGGTACAGCTTGATTACCCAAAGGAAACAATCCTTAACAGGAGCTTTGCAGTTGACACTCAAGTGTGGTGAGGAGAGAAGTCAGGATCTGTACAAGTTTTCAATAATCCAGTGTCATTCTCCAGGACATCTCTGTTTTGGGGATAAGCAAAGAGATGAGTTCCATGGGGATGTGATGGCGATCACCACCTCTGAACATTATTCAGATCCGTGATGGTAGCAGTGATTTCAACAATCCCTCCAGGAACATGGTATTCTTTTGGTTTATATTCATATTTAGGGGCACTGCTCATGGCTTCCATTTGGCTTTTCCTACCACAATGGCCCTTACTCCATGTGGCAGGGATCGAATGTGGGGATTCTGTCAGTTACACAGTGTGTCTATTCCAATTACATATTCTGCAACTCAGGAAATCATGACAGGATGGGCTCAGGGACCCAATGAAACTAGTGTGAGACAGCCACCAGCGAAGACTCCATTAATAACCTGAACTTCTTCTGTCCCTGCTTCGACTAGTGGGCCACAGTAACATCTTGGGTTACCTAGAAGTCACATCAGTTCAGAGCCAGTACTGAGTAATCTCCCCAAAGTATCATTATTTCCTTTTCTGCAGTGAACAATGACTCTTTTCAAGGACAAAAATCCCTTGGGGGACTGTCATCGTGATCACGTGCTGCTCTAAGAAAAACACCACAAGCGGATGGCTCTAACCAACAGTTTCTCCCCTCACCGCCCAGCAGGCTGCGAGTCTGAAGACAGTGCACGCGCTCCAGGGAAAGAAAGTCTCTCTTTCTCTCTGAGCTCTGGAGGAAGGTCCCTGTCATCAGTCTTCCCTTGCTTTGCAAGCATTTCAGGACGGGTATCTCTGGTCCAAAGGATGCGCTCTGCACCCAACACTCCTTTCCTTCATGGTCGGCGGCTGCCTATTCTCTCCTTGCTTCTCTTTCCTTATACCTTTCGTAAGGTAAAAAGTTGTACAGGACACGTGCCAGGGCAACTCCCATGACATTTGATCAGGAATAGGACCCTAGTAGAGACATTACAGTCCTACTCTGATCCTCTCTAACGCAGTCCAATGTTGCCTTATTAACCACAGGCAGTGGTTTGGATTTGCAATATATACAAGAACCACAATCACAAAAGAGAACCATACAATACTGGGAATCATGGCCCAGCCAAACTGCTACCCATATACTGGGGGCATATAACTGAACCCATAGGAGGGACTCTGTTTCCCCTTTAATAAAAGGGTTAGCGGTCTGTAAACTCCCCCACATCTCGGAAATAATCGAAGGGCCTTGACTCTCTCTTCTGGGGATTTCAGTTAGACTGCTGTTCTTATGACCTAAAATTTGTCTACTTGCACAGAAGAAGTAAATATTTTGGAGATTTCTTACTTATTTCACTCCCAGAGGTGCTATGCCTAAGTCGCCAATGACACAAGTCCATATTAGCCAGCCTTCTGATCACTGCTTCAACTTACTGTCCATTACAGTAATGGTACCCACCTTGTCTTTGCCAAACGACGGCTCCTTCTTGGCCCCTACCACTGCAGGGTTCGAATGCCCCGTTGTACTTAGGCGTGTGTTTACTGTGTGCCCCATCTCTAGGGAGGAGGGAGCTCCCTAGCCCCAGACCTTGTCCTCCGAGGCAGGAGCAGAGTAGCCCTCATGGAGCATACAGCAAACATCACACAACCTTGGATTCCTGGCATTGTGTGAGGTTCCTCTATGTTAAAAACCCATCCTCCATGACATTAATGAGGAAGGATGGGCCCTCAGCTGTGTTGGTGGCTCAGGACTCAGTGGGTGACTGTATTGTGCTTTGGGGCACCCTCCTAGGGTCTACAGGAATGGGAAGCAAGTGGAGAGCTGGAAACCTCAGATTATTAAGAAGCGCTGCCAGGACCCGGACTCGCTGTGTGTCAGGAGCTCCCAGTGCAGGGCAAGATTGACAAGAACGACATCTCTTCAGAGCCAGCAGAGTAAGCCTGTCCCTGGACCTGACATCCTGAATTGGACTGTTCACCTACTGGACTCTGACCAAATACAATTTATCTTTGGAAAGACATCTGTCTGTGGCATTTTTCTTAAAGCAGCACCAGGTGCCTAAGACAATTATCATACGTGCCGTCATCCAGAGAGTCGTCTTTCATCAATACCTCAACTATTGGTGATGATGATTTGCATGTTGGAATTACCACCTCATGCCATGGATTAGCAATGCTGTCTCTCCTACTGGAAGCAGAGTCATCAACATCTTTAAGGCCAACCAGACTGGAGAACCAATTTAGAATAGTCATCCTTCCTATCTTTCTCCTCTTGAATCACTCTATGGGACACTTCTAATCTGGACTATACAATTACTAGGAGTCGCCACTGACTTGATGGCACTCGGTTTGCTCTGGTTTTAGAAACACTCATCGTATGAAATGCCTTATGCTGGGTTTTTCAGAAAAGGAAAACCAGCAAAACCTAGAGATTCATATCAGGGAAATGACTCACAAGTTGCACAGGCTGAAATGTCCCATGCCTCTGGGTCAGGAGAGACACTTTTCCTGATTCCCATAGCTGTAAGGGCTGGTTAAGCGATGACCAGCAGGCCAGAGGTCAGGACTGTTGCTGATGAGCTGTGAAGACAGACAAATCCCAAGAATCGCAGGCAGGACTGTGTGGGATCTGCTAGCCCAAGTCCCCCAAAGCAGAGGTTAGACGAAGAGTTGGCAGCTGTAGGATCTAAAATGAACAGAAGGCCCTGAGCTCTTCCTCAATGTCTGCCCACACTCAGTGCAGGCCACGTGCCCGAAGAAACTGCCCTTTGACTGTCTACTTAAAGCTGATCTTCTCATGAGTCTCATCCTGGGTCAACTCTCAACAGGGAACGGATCACAATGTACAATTTTTAAAATACTGAGTCATGGCCCAGCTGACATATGATCCTAACTATCACAGACCTTGATCACCTTTCCCTCCACAAGATGTCACATGGGGTTGATTTCACTGATATTGTGCTGATTGAATTGAGGTAAGAATGATCAACGACTTTCAAATTCACAGTAAGACACCTGCATGTTCCACAAACAACCACACTGACTGTCACTGAATCATAATACCCATAGGACTGAGGAGAGCAGCCCCATAGTTTCCAAGAAGCACCTGGCCGATTTCAACTGTTGACATTTGCTCAGCAGACCCATTGTGTAACTACTCTGTGGCCAAAGTTTCCATTTTAATGTTTAGAAGGCAGGAAGTTATTTGAACATTATATATATTATATACATATACATACGTTATTTACATATATCAACATTATTTTAAATTATTTTAACATCATTCAGGTGTTCTTGATTTCAGTGATCAAGGGCAGTCCCCCGGCCTTCCCCGGGTTCCATGGATGGTTGTGATGGAGTCAACCGTGTCCAGTTACGGAGATGGCGTGCGCAGCGGGGAATCGCCTGAAAGGGACTATTTATCGGAGGTCAGACCCGGGTTAGAGGATGCATTCAGGTCGGAGGACAGAGGAGCTGATCCCAGTGCCTTGAAGACAGAGCATATAGAACTTAGAACCCTGGTAACCAGGCACCCGCCTTTAAAACCTAACCTTTACCCAACTCACTTGAGTGGAGACACTCAGCTCCAAACATGTCGACTTGCTGCCTCCCGTTTTCCGCCGTATCGGAGCCCCGGAATTCAACGCGCTCACGAAGGCGACGCTGTGGTCTCGTCTCCCGACTACGCAAGTTATGGCGATTTGTAAGACAGACCCCAGAGGTAACACTGGGTGTGTCACGGCTGCGACGCCAGGCCAGGCCACCCTGGGCAATCCCATACCCTTCCCAAAGTCACAGCAGCCCTCAAGCCATGCCAGCCCTTCTCCTTGTGAACTCCATGGTAATGGGGACAGGGAGAAATGAGCAGAAAAGTGATGAAGCAGAAAGTGGTAAGGTTCGTTTGGGAGAGGTGGGTGCGATCGGAGAAGGAGCATCAGGAGGTGTCGGGAGCAGTGATGAGGCCCATGAAAGTGGTACCTGTGATTCAAGATGAGCGCTCGTTGACTCCACCCTCAGGGCCGCTCACCATCACTGGGCTCGTGGAGCTGGGTCTGAGCCGGAATGGGGTGCTAGCTAGGCCTAAACCATCGGCCTGGATGTCGTGGAGACCGGGGCTAGGGTGGCCAAGGTAGAGAGACTCACTTCACGTCCCTGCTCCAACCACACTGACCACATGGAATTCTGGCACCTTAGTCTGCCCAGAGGTCCCATCTCAGACCAGACTTTTAGGGAGGGACTGCTGGGCTCCCACGCTGACTCAGCGCAGTTACTGGGCGTTCTCTGAGCTCCAGCTCCCCCTCAGTGAGGCAGTCAATAGGCAGTCCCAGATGCTGGAATTGCCTGTGCCTCTGCTGACTCTCGGCCACCTCGGCTTCTTCAAAATCCTTCTACAGCACTCACAGTGACATTGTATCTGTGCTCTTGGTGGAGGCTTGATGGCAGTGCCACCAGGCTGAACCTCCCCCCAGAACCCGGCATAAAGGAAAACTGGAAGCTCCCCTGAGACTGAGGGGCCATAGGGACCTACAGGGGCAAAGGGAAGGAGTTGCCTCCAAGGAGCCCTTGAAGCATCCCTGGCTGCTGTTGGCACTGTCTCTGCAGAACCCCGCACGGGAGGAGGAGAATGGCCGGGTCTATCCTAAGACAAGGACCAGAAAATGCAGGCGCAGCCTCTGTGTAAGTGTGCGCTCCCAGTTGGGAGGAATGCAACTTCAACACTGAGAGAGCCTCAGTTGCTCCCCTGAGATGTCAGGTAGTAAAGGACCACACAGCTACAATTTCTGTGGACAATGGTCAAGCTCCATGGTGAGGGCTACTGGAGGGACTGGGAGGTTCACGCAGATTCTTCTCCACTCTCCCATCGAGAAGCTCTCTGCCTCACCCCTCACCGACTGCACGCCCTCATGTAAAGGGGGTTTCAGTTTCCATTCAATGGGGCCTTGTCCTTGGCATAGCCAGAACAGGGGGGCTTGAGTGCTGGTAGAGGGGATCCAGGACTCTCAGCATCTGGGAAGGTGCTGGTTGGGCTCACTTGCTCACCAGGTGTCCAGGAAGCCCCTACTCTTATAGATGGAGTTCCAGGCACTCAGCATCTCTCAGAAGATAAAGCTGTTGGGAAGCCCTGCCCTCTGGGGCCTCTGTTCTAGTCAGGCGTCAGACAACAACACTAGACATCCTGAGCAGGGAGTGCCCACAGTGCACTAGGTGTGATACCCTCGTGCCACCTCTAGGTATGGATTCCACGACTCCGATTCTTCCGGGAACCGTGAATCAGAACAGCGGAAAGTGTGAGTGGACTTGGGGTGAAGAAGAAGGATCTGCTGTCCCTACTGATGGGTGGAGGTAGTAGGAGGACCTGGATCTGGAAGAGGCCCTACACATTTAGATTGTTGAGTCGGATCCGACTCGATGGCACTTGGCTTGGCAGAGAAGTGTGCTTAGGGGCGCCCCCTGCAGGAGGTAAGCAGTCAGAGAGCAGATCGGTGGAACCTGGCCAACCTGGGAGCAGAGAGGAGTCTGTGGCATGGATAGATTCCTGAGAGAACTCATCACCCGCATTCCTCTTATACCACCGCATGCCACCTTCCCTCTATGGGGACCCAAACACGAACCAGTGGGCATCGGGGGCAGACCTACTGCCAAACCCTGGGACTGAGCTGCATGTGGGGTCCTGTCCCGGGGGAACTCTGTGCACCAGGAAGAGACCCTCTCACTTGTGCAGAGAACCAGGCAGCATGCTGCTGCACATGCTCCAGGGGAGAGGCCTGAGAGCCTGGACATCTGGCTTTGGGGATAGACTCTGTGTGTCCCTCAGCATCAGACACTCATGAAGCTCTAAAGTGTGCCGGCCCGCCAGGTGAACAGGCAGTCACAAGCCTCAGTGTTATTGTCCACTGCGGAGAGTATCAGTGGACAGAAAGGCTACCGAGGAAGGAGAGTTGGTCAGACTATTGATCAGGAGCTCCCTGGGACCAAAGCTCTGTGCTAGACCTGCGCTCAGTGACCAGGCCTGTCAACCCCATGACAGCGAGAGGGTGTCCAAGAGGGCCATATAGGGGACCTGGACTTTGCAGGGCTGCCGAGCAAACGCAGCAAGACAAGAACAGCCAGACCCCTGACCCTGCTATTCTCTACCCATCCCCAGGGCGGTTGCATTTATCCTAGGCATGTGGCTCCAGGACCACCCGCAGGACTTCGATCAGCCCCCGACATTCTCCTGTCTCAAGCTCGTGCAGCAGTATCTGCAGCTGAACATGCCAGATTCATTTGAGGAGCACTGTCCCCGATTTCTCTGGGCCCAGCTGCACCACACGGAGCTCACCGAGGCTGAGCCAGAGGGTGAGAAGTACTGGGTATCCCTGCAAGGGAGCTTGTGCTGGGGACAAGGGAAGACCCTTGAGACTGGGCTGGAGCCACGGCTCCACGTAAGCTCAGCCTGGCTGCTGGTGCCCTGCAGTTGGAGCACATTTCTTGGGCTGGTCATCTCGGCAATGTAGTTTTCTGGGTGGTGGTGGGATGTCTGGCATCCTTGGAAAGGCAGGAGGAAAGACAGTTACCTGGGTGAACATTTCTCCTCCTGCAGCTGCAGAGCCGGGCCCAGCGTCACTTGGAAAAGTCACTCAAGATCAGTCTTTGCGCCAGGAACCAACACCCGGACCATCTCCTGGGGAGTATACTGCTGCCGTGCCACCACTGGAGTGTCACAGCACACCACCTACAACCCTGACGGCCCGAGAACCAGCACCAGCGTCAGAGCCCGCTGAAGGGTCAGAATGTGATCCCGGGCCGCCTATGGAACTGACCCCGAGAACACCAGCTGATTTGGTCCATCTTCCTGCTCCACTGCTGCAGCCCCGAGCAGCCCAGGTTCTCCTCCAGCTGCAGCAGCAGATGGAGAGACAGATGCAGATCCTCGACCACCTCGAGCTCGGCATCCTGGAGCTCCAGCCGTGCTCAGCCCTGCTCCCACTCCAAAAATGCAGCTCAGCACAGCACCTGCTCTTCTCCCCTGTGCTGGTATCCTGCCAGCCGGGGGAGAGCCCACTGCAGGTGGAGAGTCTTAACCTGGGCTACCTGCAGAGCCAACAGCTGGGCTACCTGCTCACCTTGATCCTCTTCTTCCTGCGTCGACACCAAACACTAACGGCGCACCTCTTCGCCCCTCAGCAGCTTCCCCACGCTCATCGGATGAGGAGCCTGCAGGATATCGGCGATTTTAGTCTGAGCAATGTCCCGAACACACTCCAGCACGACTTCCTGAGCCAGAGCGAGCGCTTGCAGCAACATCTGAGCCCGGTTCAACAACAGCTCATCTGTCAACAAGTCACACACCCGACAGAGAGCCCACAGGAAGATCAGAATCTCTCCTCGGCTCTGAGGCAAAACTGGCTCCTAGGCTGTCTGCTGAGTCTGATCGCACGCCTGGACTTAGCCCTGCCCTCCATGGAGTACCACCAGCAGCACGAGGGGTGTGTTTCCAAAAGGATCCCCTCACCATACCTGCTCCTGATCCTGCTTCGGCTCCTCATCCAGCAGTGGAGCCCTGTACACTAAGTCCTCCATCTCCATCAAGCTCCGCCTGGGGCAGCAGATGCTGAGCCAGACACCACATCTCTTTGGCAGTGGGTTCTTTTTGACAGCCAGGGAACATCGACCACAGACGCCCACCTTTCGTCATCACCTCAGTGGACAGTTTGGGGTTTTATGACAGTATATGTCCAGCTGAATTTGTACTTCATAATACATTGGATAGCATATTCTAGTAGGGTAGGAGAGGGAATTGAATGGTAAATTAAGGATGATATGGGACAGCATGGGATGGGATAGAATGGGTGGGTGACATTGGGGAAATGGGACGGCATGGCATGGAATCACTTGGCATGACAGGAGGATGTATGATGGAATGGAAAAGGATTGGAAGAGACAAGATAGCATATGGTAGAATATAAGATTTCTCATTAAATAAAGTTTTGTTTTAATAGCCTCTTGTGTGTAAGATACTCGCTGTACGTACCTTCACAGTCCAATCTGGTGATCATCAATATCTTCTTTAGAACAGTTTCATTAGCACTGGGATGGGTCATGTTATGTGTCCACCTGATTAGGCGGTGATGGTTAGTGGTTTAGCAGATGTTATGCAACCATTCTCCAGTTTTGGGATCTGATGTGAGGAGCCAATGAGTTGGAAGAGGAGTTTCTTTGGGAATGTGGACTACAAGTGGGCATGAATCCTGGGGTATACAGCCACTACTTTGACCAGTGGCTTTTTCTCTAGGTCTATTCCAAAGGACTACCAGCAGCAATTTGCCTTCAGATGGCAAGGCCAGCAATACACCATCATCACCTTATCCTAAAGGTGTAACAACTCTCCAGATCTATGTCCTCATTGAGTCCACAGGGATGATGATCGCTTCTCCTTGCCCTAAGACTTCACACTGGTCCCTTACTTGATGACATCATGTTCACTGGACCTCACTGACTCTAGACTTTTCGGTGGGAAATCAGTGTGCCAGAGGGTGGAAGGAAACTCTAATGACACTAAGCAAAATTCTGCCCTTGCTGAGGATTTCCTTTCACTACTGTCCCTCACGGCGATCCCCAAAGTTATTGGAGTTCTGGCACTCTCCTTGTTGAGTGGGCGCCTGTATACTGTGCAGAACAATCTCTAAACCAGATGAGAGCTTTCTCGAACAGTCAACTGATCATTAGAAATTATCCACGAGAACACAGATGAAGACTGGGAGATGTCCTCAGCCTACCCCATGAAAAGGACCAGGAAAGTCTGGCGAGGGGCCTGGGGAGAGAAGAAGAAGGCCTCCAAGCAGGGACACCATAGGCACTTCGGGGCCGGGATACCACCCTGAGACACCCAGCTCCCTGTCAGGAACTATCATTTCCAGGGCGCCCAGTCCCTTCCCAAAGGAATTAGCTACCACTTTTCCCAATTTCACCCACAGCCTTCTCTGACCTGACAAGCTAACAAGTGACTTCTCCCATGATGGCAGTATCAGACATGACATTTTTATCCTGTTTTCACTTCATGTCATCTCACATCTCTATCTGCATGTTGTTCCTGTTTTGCGTTTAATCTCTAGCCCAGGGGCTCAGGCAGCAGGGATGGACTCTCCTTCCACAGCTTCTCCAGTCTCCCCCCAGACACAGTCACACTCAGCAGGTTCTCTGACCCTAAACCATGAGGCTAAGGCTATGAGACACCTTCTTCTGCTACCTGCAGTGTCAAAGAACACATCACGTGAACCTGCATGTCAGGAGCTGTGTCCTGTCTCGCATGCATGATGTTCCACAGTGGAGGCCACTTCCCAAACTGACTGGGTCTCCCCCAATGGACTGAGCCTACCTCTGTTGATGGCCCTGGCCTGATTCCTTCTGCTGCCCTTTCAGCAGGGCTTCAGGAATGTTCCATGTGTCCTCATCCACTGACTACACATGACAGACTCCCAGCATGGCCACACTGGAGGAAAGCATGTGTGCATTTCCAGGTAGGGTCCTGGAGCCAGACTCCTTCCACAAACAGCGGTTGCAGTCACGTGCCTCAGCAGTCTGGGCCATTGGCTGATTCCCTGCATCAAGCCTTTTCCAGGCCTTAGTGTCTTTTCCATTATGCCATTCTGCTGACAGGTTGCCCAGTGGAGCTACAGGGTGGCCTTGAGATGCTTATGTGCCCTGAGAAGCTGACTCTCCTCTGAGGTCTTTACTGCTGTTCAGATTCACTCTTCCTGAGTCATCTATTCAAATCTAGAGTCTGATGGGTGTTCCCTCTTCAACTCCAGAATCTCTAGGCTCTTGCGCTTAGCTGAATCTGGGTGCTCCACAGCTTCAGCTGCTCAGTACCCCCTTTAACAGAAAGAAAGGTTGTTATCTTGCTTCCCAGTCCGAGGGGACATCATGGGTTTGTGTCTGCTCTGCGCACTGTCTCCAGATGGGAAGGTGTGAGCCTGTACCAGACCCTCCACTCCCAGTTAGGAGCAGAGCAGCCCTCACGTGCCACACCGGGAGCACCAGAGTCTGAGTACTGGTTGTCTGTGGGCACTGACCTGGTGAGGTCGATCACATACTGGACATCATCAAACCTCTGTGTTATCAGTTCTGGAATCGCTGTTCTGTGAGGACTCACTGGTGTTCTGCTCTTCCTATAGGGTGATCCTATGATTACTGTATCCACAAAAGGACTTCAGGTTCCTAATATTTTTGAAACACCCCACCTCCATTTCTGCTTTAAGGCTGAGTCCTGTTTTCTGCTGGAGGTGCTCATGTCTCATCTCCTGCCACATGTGACTGAGGGAGTGCCTGACTTGATTGATTGTCTCCAACTTTACAATTGGTTTCATGGGGCTGAATCCTTTATTCTGCTCCTCTGTGCCACCCTGTAGCGTCTGCACATCAGACCGGGATGTGGATAAGGCCCAGGTGATTGGAACCATCAAGGCAGCCTCAGTGCAGGAGCTGGTAGAGCAGCTGATGCCCACCTTCCTAAAGAGGGAATTATTCCTCATGAAATTCATCTTGGGAGACTACAGATTTTATGCCAGCAAACAGCACACCCCTTAGCAGCTGTTCCAAACAGGAGCACCTTGTCATCACAGCTCAGTGAGGATTCTGCCTCCCACTTGTTGTGAGGAATGTCAATTTCCTGAGAACCTCAGTTTGCTCCCCTGAGAAATTGGATGAAAAGCAACCCATCAGCTAGAATTCCTGGTCACCCAGAGTCCAGCAGTACAGTGAAGGCTTCTGGAGGGTCAGAGAAACTCCCATTAATTCTTCCTCTCCCCGATCGAGGAGCTCTCTGCCTCACCCCTCTCTGACCACATGCCTTATTTGTAAAGAGGATTAACATTCCACTTAGTGGGGACTTGTCCTTGGTGTACCCAGATCATGGATCCCTGGAGGCTGCTTGAGGGGCTCCAGGACTCTCAGATACCTGGGAAGGGGCAGGGTGGGCTCATTCACTCACCAATTATCCATGCAGCTGCTATTCTTACGTACACCACATCCTATCAAGGAAATGAGTCACAAGTTGTAGAGGCTGTAATGTCCCATGCCTCTGGGTTAGGAGAGACACTTTTCCTGATTCGCATAGCTGTAAGGGCTGGTCAAGTGACGACCAGCAGGCCAGAGAGCAGGACTGTTCCTCATGGGCTGTGAAGACAGACAAATCCCAAGAATTGCAGGCAGGACTGTGTGATCTGCTAGCCCAAGTCTCCGAAACCAGAGGTTAGACGAACAGGAGGCAGCTGTAGGATCTAAAATGAACAGAAGGTCCTGAGCTCTTCCTCAAAGTCCGCCCACACTCAGTGCAGGCCGCGTGCCCAAAGAAACTGCCCTTCAACTGACTGGCTACTTAAAGCAGATATTCTCATGGGTCTCTCATCCTGGGTCAACTCTCAACAGGGAAGGGATCCCAATGTACAATTTTCAAAATACTGAGTCATGGCCCAGCTGACACATGGTCTTAACTATCACAGACCTTGATCACCTTTCCCTCCACAAGATGTCACACGGGGTCGATTCCACTGACATTTTGCTGACTGAATTGAGGTGAGAATGATTAATGATTTTGGAATTCACAGTAAGACGCCTGTATGTTCTACAAGCAACCACACCAACTGCCACTGAATCATAGCACCCATAGGACAGAGCAGAGCTGCCCCCTAGTTTCCAAGAAGCACCTGGCTGATTTCAACTGTTGACATTTCCTCAGCAGATGCACTGTGTATCTACTGTGTGGCCAAGGTTTCCATTTGCATGTTTAGAGGGTAGGAAGTTATTTGAACATTATATCTATTGTATACATATGTATATACATTATTTACATATATCAACATAATTTTAAATTATTTTAACATCATTCAGGTGTCCTTGATTTCAGTGATCAAGGGCTGTCCCCCGGCCTTCCCTAGGTTCCATGGATGGTTGTGATGGAGTCAACCGTGTCGAGTTATGGAGATGGCGTGCGGAGAGGGGAATCGCCTGAAAGGGACTATTTATAGGAGGTCAGACCCGGGTTAGAGGATGCATTCAGGTCGGAGGACACAGGCGCTGATTCCAATGCCTTGAAGACAGAGCATATAGAACCTAGAACCTTGGTAACCAGGCAGCCGCATTTAAAACCTAACCTTTACCCAACTCACTTGAGTGGAGACACTCAGCTCCAAACATGTCGACTTGTTGCCTCCCGTTTTCCGCCGTATCGGAGCCCCGGAATTCAACGGGCTCACGAAGGCGACGCTGCGGTCTCGTCTCCCGACTACGGAAGTTATGGCGATTTATAAGACAGACCCCAGAGGTAACACTGGGTGTGTCACGGCTGCCACGCCAGGCCAGGCCACCCCGGGCAATCCCATACCCTCCCCAAAGTCACAGGAGCCCTCAAGCTATACCAGCCCTTCTCCTTGTGAGCTCCATGGGAATGGGGACAGGGAGAAATGAGCAGAAAAGTGATGAAGGAGAAGGTGGTAAGGTTCGTTTGGGAGAGGTGGGTGCGATCGGAGAAGGAGCATCAGGAGGTGTGGGTAGCAGTGATGAGGCCCATGAAAGTGGTAGCGGTGATTCAAGATGAGCGCTGGTTGACTCCACCCTCAGGGCGGCTCACCATCACTGGGCTCGTGGAGCTGGGTCTGAGCCGGAGTGGGGTGCTAGCTAGGCCTAGACCATCGCCCAGGATGTCATGGAGACCGGAGCTAGGGTGGCCAAGGTAGAGAGACTCACTTCACATCCCTGCTCTCCAACCACACTGAACACATGGAATTCTGGCACCTTAGTCTACCCAGAGGTCCCATCTCAGACCAGACTTTTAGGGAGGGAATGCTGGGCTCCCACGCTGTCTCAGCGCAGTCACTGGGTGTTCTCTTGGGCTCCAGCTCCCCCTCAGTGACGCAGTCAATAGGCAGTCCCAGCTGCTGGAATTGCCTGTGCCTCTGCTCACTCTGGGCCACCTCGGCTTCTTCAAAATCCTTCTAAAGCACTCACAGTGACATTGTGTCTGTGCTCTTGGTGGATCCTTGATAGCAGTGCCCCCAGGCTGACCCCCCCGCCCCCCAGAACACGGCATAAAGGAAAACTGGAAGCTCCCCTGAGACCGAGGGGCCATAGGGACCTACAGGGGCAGAGGGAAGGAGTTGCCTCCAAGGAGCCCTTGAAGCATCCCTGGCTGCTGTTGGCACTGTCTCTACAGAACCCCGCACGGGAGGAGGAGAATGGCCGGGTCTATCCCAAGAGAAGGACCACAAAATGCAGGCGCAGCCTCTGTGTAAGTGTGCGGGGAGGGGAACAGGACCGCTACCCAGGGACTCCAGATGGCCAAAGGGGTCCTGCTGCTGAGATACCACCCTGCAGACTCCCAGATCCTTCCCAGGGCACTCAGTCCACTTCCCGAGGAATCAGCATAGGTGCGAGTGGTCACAGCTCTGCCCCCACCCCTCCGGGTGGTTCATGGGGCTGCCTCTGGTGTGACCCTCATCCTCTGTGCCTCCCCAGTGTTTCCGCGGCTCACGCCAGGAGCAGGATTACGAATGGGTTTCTGAAACCAACAAGGAAGCCTGGCTGGAGGAGCTGGTGGAGCGCCTGGTGCCTGCCTTCCAAAACGGTGACTTCTCCTTCATCAGATTCTTCCTTGGACATTACAGATCCTATGCCACCAGCCAGCAGCTCCTAGAGCAGCTGTTCCAAACGTGAGTGCCCAGCTGTCCCCAGCCCAGTGGGGACTCTGTCCTCTCCCAGTTGGGAGGAATGCCACTTGACCACTGAGAGAGCCTCAGTTGCTCCCGTGAGATGTCAGGTAGTAAAGGACCACACAGCGACAATTCCTGTGAATAATGGTCAAGCTCCATGGTGAGGGTTGCTGGAGGGACTGGACTGGGAGGTTCACCCAGAATCTTCTCCATTCTCCCCTTGAGAAGCTCTCTGCCTCACCCCTCACCGACTGCACGCTCTCATGTAAAGGGTGTTTCAGATTCCATTCAGTGGGGCCTTGTCCTTGGCATAGCCAGAACAGGGGTCTTGAGTGCTGGTAGAGGGGATCCAGGACTCTGAGCATCTGGGAAGGTGCTGGTTGGGCTCACTTACTCACCAGGTGTCCAGGAAGCCCCTACTCTTATAGATGGAGTTCCAGGCACTCAGCATCTTTCAGAAGCTAAAGCTGTTAGGAAGCCCTGCCCTCTTGGGCCTCTATTCTAGTCAGGCGTCAGACAGCAACACTAGACATCCTGAGCAGGGAGTGCCCACGGTTCACTAGGTGTGATACCCTCGTGCCACCTCTAGGTATGGATTCCACCACTCCGATTCTTCCGGGAACCGTGCATCAGAACAGCGGAAAGTGTGAGTGGACTTGAGGTGAAGAAGAAGGAGCTGCTGTCCCTACTGATGGGTGGAGGTAGTAGGAGGACCTGGATCTGGATTAGGCCCTACACATCTAGATTGTACTAGAGAAGTGTGCTTAGGTGCGCCCCCCTTAGGAGGTAAGCAGTCAGAGCAGATCGGCGAATCCTGCCATCCTGGGGAGCAGAGAGGTGGCTGGGGCATGGATAGATTCCTGAGAGAACTCATCACCCTCATTCCCCTTATACCACCGCATGCCACCTTACCTCTATAGGGTCCCAAACACGAAGCATTGGGCTTCAGGGTCAGACCTGCTCCCAAACCCTGGGGACTCAGCTGCATGTGGGGTCCTGTCCCAGGGGGAACTCTGTGCACGAGGAAGGGACCTTCTCACTTGTGCAGAGAACCAGGCAGCATGCTGCTGCACATGCTCCAGGGGAGAGGCCTGAGAGTCTGGACATCTGGGGTAGGGGATAGACTCTGTGTGTCTCTCAGCATCAGATACTCATGAAACTCTAAAGTGTGTCGGCCCGCCAGGTGAACAGGCAGTCACAAGCCCCTGTGTTATTGCCCACTGCGGAGAGTATCAGTGGACAGAAAGGCTACCAAGGAAAGAGAGTTGGTCAGACTATTAATGGGGAGCTCCTTGGACCAAAGCTCTGTGCTAGACCTGTGCTCAGTGACCAGGCCTGTCACCCCCATGACAGCCAGAGGGTGTCCAAGATGGGCACATGGGGACACCTGGACCTTGCAGGGCTGTCCAGCAAAGGCAGTGAGACAAGAACAGCCAGACCCCTGACGCTGCTATTCTCTACCCATCCCCAGGGCGATTGCATTTATCCTGGGCATGTGGCTCCAGGACCACCCACAGGACTTCGATCAGCCCCCGACATTCTCCTGTCTCAAGCTCGTGCAGCAGTATCTGCAGCTCAACATGCCAGGTTCATTTGAGGAGCACTGTCCCGGATTTCTCTGGGCCGAACTGCACCACACGGAGATTGCCGAGGCCGAGCCAGAGGGTGAGAAGGACCGGGTATCCCTGCAAGGGAGCTTGTGCTGGGGACAAGGGATGACCCTAGAGACTGGGCTGGAGCCACGGCTCCAAGTTAGCTCAGCCTGGCTGCTGGTGCTCTGCAGTTGGGGCACATTTCCTGGGCTGGCCATCTTGGCAATGTGCTTTTCTTGAGGGTGGTGGGATGTCTTGCATCCTTTGAAAGGCAGGAGGAAAGGCAATCACCTGGGTGAACATTTCTCCTCCTGCAGCTGTAGAGCCGGGCCCAGCGTCACTTGGAAAAGTCGCTCAAGATCAGTCTTTGCCCCAAGAACCAACACCCGAACTATCTCCTGGGGAATATACTGCTGCCATGGCAGTACTGGAGTGCCACGGCACACCACCTACCACACTGACGGCCCCACAACCAGCACCGGAGGCAGAGCCGCGTGGAGGGTCAGAATGTGATCCCGGGCCACCTACGGAACTGACCCGTAGAACACCAGCTGATGTGGACCATCTTCCTCGTCCTCCTCTGCAGCCCCGAGCAGCCCAGGTTCTCCTCCAGCTGCAGCAGCAGATGGAGAGACAGATGGAGATCCTCGACCACCTCCAGCTGCGCATCCTGGAGACCCGGCCGCACTCAGCCTTGGTCCGGCTCCAAAAACGCTGCTCACCAGAGAACCTGCTCTTCTCCCCTGTGCTGGAATCCTGCCAGCAGGTGGAGAGCCCACTGCAGGTGGAGAATCTTAGCCGAGGTTACCTGCAGCGCCAACAGCTGGGCTACCTGCTCACCTTGATCCTCTTCGTCCTGCGCCGACACCAAACACTAACGGAGCACCTCCTCGCCCCTCAGCAGCTTCGCCACGCTCACCAGATGAGGACCCCGCAGGACAACTGCGATTTTAGTCTGAGCAACGTCCCGGGCACACTTCAGCACGACTTCCTGAGCCAGGGCCAGCGCTTGCAGCAACATCTAAGCCACGTTCAAAAACAGGTCACCCGTCACCAAGTCACGCACCCAACAGAGAGCCCACCGGAAGATCAGAATCTCTCCTCGGCCCGACGGCAAAACTGGCTCCTAGGCTGTCTGCTGAGTCTGATCGCACGCTTGGACTTAGCCCTGCCCTCCGTGGAGTACCACCAGCAGCACGAGGGGTGTATTTCCAACAGGATCCCCTCACCATACCTGTTCCTGATCCTGCTTCGGCTTGTCATCCAGCAGTGGAGCCCTGTACACTAAGTCCTCCATCTCCATCCAGCTCTGCCTGGGGCAGCAGATGCTGAGCCAGACACCACATCTCTTTGGCATTGGCTTCTCGTTCACAGCCAGAGAACGTCGGCCACAGACGCCCACTGTTTGTTCTCACCTCAGTGGACAGTTTGGGGTTTTATCATAGTATATGTCTAGGTCAATTTATATTTTATAGTTTACAACATATTAGATAGCATATTACAGTAGGATAGCAGAGGGAATGGAATGGGAAAACGTGGATGGGATGGCAGAGCATGGGATGGGTTGGGGTGGGTGGGATTGGGGAATTGGGATGGCATGGGGTGGATTGGCATGACATGGAATTGATTGGCATGATGTGAGGAAACGTGAAGGGATGAAAAAGGATGGGAATGGACAAGATACCATATGGTAGAATATAAGATTTCTCACTAAATAAAGTTTGGTTTTATTAGCTTCGTGTGTAAGATATTGGCTCTATTTACCTTCAAAATCATATCTAGCTTTCATTAATTTCTTTAGAACAGTTTTATCAGCACTGGCATAGTTCATGTTATGTGTCAACCTGATTAGGCTGCTCTGGTCAGTGGTATAGCAGACGTTATGCAATCATACTCCCTTTTTGTGATCTGATGTGAGGAGCCAAGGAGTTGGAAGAGGAGTTTCTTTGGGGATGTGGACTACAAATGAGTTTACAGCCATTACTTTGACCACTGGCTTTTTCTCTAGGTCTATTCCAAAGGACTACCAGCAGCAGTTTGCCTTCAGATGGCAAGGCCAGCAACACACCATCATTATCTTATCCCAGAGGTATAACAACTCTCCAACTCTATGTCCTCATTGAGTCCACAAGGGCCATGATCACCTTTCCCTTCCGTAAGACTTCACACTTTGCCCTCACCTTGATGATCATGCTGACTCGACCTGACTGACTCTAGACTTTTCCGTAGGAAATCAGTGTGCCAGAGGGTGAAACGAAATCCTAGTGACACTAAGCAAAATTCTGCCCTTGCTGAGGATTTCCTTTCACCACTGTCCCTCAAGACGATCCCCAAAGTTACTGGAGTTCTGGCACTCTCCTTGTTGAGTGGGCGCCTGTATGCCGTGCAGAACCATCTCTAAATGAGGTGAGAGCTTTTTCTTGAACAGTCAACTGCTCATTAGAAATTATCCAGGAGAACACAGATCAAGACTGGGAGATATCTTCAGTCTACCCCAAGAAAAGAAGCAGAAAAGTCTGGCTAGGGCCTGGGGAGAGGAGAAGAGGGCCTCCATGCAGGGACACCAGAGGCCCCTCTTGCCATCCTACCACCATCAGACACCGAGCCCCCTCAAGGGACCTCTCATTTCAAGGGCACCCAGTCCCTTCCCAAAGGAATTAGCTACCACTCTTCCCAATTTCTCCCTGACCTGAGAAGTTGCCTAGTTAGTTCTCCCACGATAGCAGCGGTATCAGACATCAGGTTTTATCCTGTTTTCCCTTCACATCATCCTGCATGCCTACTTGCATGTTGCTCCTGTTTCGTGTTTAATCTCTAGCCCCGGGGCTCCGGCAGCAGGAATGCAGCCTCCTTCCACAGCTTCTCCAGTCTCCCACACACAGTCACATTCATCAGGTTCTCTGACCCTCAACCCTGAGGCTAAGGCTGTGACACCCCTTCTTCTGCTACCTGCAGTCTCAGGGAACACATCACGTGAACCTGCATGTCAGGAGCTGTGTCCTGTCTCACCTGCATGATGTTCCAGAACGGAGGCCACTTCCCAAACTGACTGGGTCTCCCCAAATGAATTGAGTGTCTCCTTGTTGATGGCTCTGGACTGATTACTTCTGCTGCAGGGCTGGAGGAACCTTTCGTGTGTCCTGATCCACTGACTCCCCACGACAGACTCCCATCATGGGCACACTGGGGGAAAGGATGTGTGAATTTCCAGGGAGAGTCCTGAAGCCAGACTCCTTCCCAAAACATCGGTTACAGTCACATGCCTCAGCAATCTGGGTCATTGACTGACTCCCTGCATCAAGCTTGTTCTAGGCATTAATGTTCTTTTCCATGATGCCATTCTGCTGACAGGTTACCCAGTGGAGCTACAGGGTGGCCTTGAGGTGCTTACGTGCCCTGAGGTCTCCTGTGAGGCACTTACTGCCATTCAGATTCACTCTTCCTGAGTCATCTGTTCAAATCTAGCGTCAGGTCGATGTTCCGTCTTCAACTCCAGGATCCCTAGGCTCTTGTGCTTAGCCCTATCTGGGTGCTCCACAGCTTCAGGTACTCAGTACCCCCTTTAATGAACAGAAAGAAAAGTTGCTATCTTGCTTCCCAGTCAGAGGGGACCTCATGGGTTTGTGTCTGCTCTGCGCACTCTCTCCAGATGGGAAGGTGTGAGCCTGCACCAGACCCTCCACTCCCAGTTATGAGCAGAGCAGCCCTCACGTGCCACACAGGGATCTTCAGAGTGTCAGTACTGGATGTCTCTGGGCACTGACCTAGTCAGGTCGATCACATACTGGACATCATCAAACTTCTGTGTTATCCGCTCTGTAATGGCTATTCTGTGAGGACTCACTGGCGTTCTGCTCTTCCTGTAGGGTCGTCTCATGATTACTGGGTTCACAAAATGACTTCAGTTTCCCAATATTTTTGAAACACCTCCACCTCCATTTCTGCTTTAAGGCTGAGTCCTGTTTTCTGCTGAAGGCGCTCGTGTCTCACCTCCTGCCACAAGTCACTTACTGAGCGAGTGTGTGATCTGACCTATTCTCCCCAACTTGACAGTTAGCTTCATGGGGCTGAATCTGATTTTTCCTTCTCTGGGTCACTCTAATGTGCCTGCCCATCAGACCAGGACATGGATAAGGCCCAGGTGATTAAAACCATTAAGGTATGCTGAGTCAGGGGCTGGTGGAGCAACTGGTACCCACTTTCCTAAAGAGGGAATTATTCCTCATCAAATTCTTCTTGGGAGACTATGGATCCTATGCCAACACACAGCACATCCTCGTGCAGCTGTTTCAAATATGAACAAACTTCTCTATGACAAGCCAGACAGTAAACAATTTAGGCTGGTGCACCACGTGTCTCTGTCATGACTACTAAACTCCCCTGCTGCAGTACAAAAGCAGCAATAAACACTATTCAAACACAGTGAACAAGAATGAGACAGGGTTCTAATAAACTTTCTTTACAAAAACAGGCAGTGTCACAGACTTAGTCCAGAGGCCACAGTTCACCCACCCCTGATTTTGATCCTTCCTATCCTTCCAACTCAACCTCCCACCACTGTCTCCATCACTATGGTCCAATCACAGTGTCAGGGCTTGACAGCTTCCCAAGACAGCTGCCACCAAGTCTTTCCTTCCCTACACACTCATGCCATGCCCCTGGAATACGCTGGCTCAGTGACTCCTTTAGCTAACGGAAGACAGTAGAACTGATGGCTTAGGACTTTTGAGCTGAGGGCTTAAGAGGACTGGCAGCTTCAGCTTCCTCTCTTGGAATCCAGCCATCACACAGAGAGAAATCCATGTCAGACAGAGAGGAGCTCTGGGCACTAGCTCTAGAGGAGTCTCCTGCTGACAGCTTCACTGGCTGCCGTGTGAGTGAGCCATCTCGGATGCGCCAGTCTAGTCCAGCTCCCCGATGAGTGTGGCCCAGCTGTCATCATGTGGAATGGGGGAACCGCCTGCTAGAATTCAGTCATCCCCCAGAATGGTGAGAATTAACAAAATGGTTATTGTTTGAAGTCATTAGGTTTCAGGTGCTTTGTTTCGTAGCAGCAGACAGCTGAAACACTGACTTCTTTCTGTTTCTCAGCCCACTGACCTCAGTCAGCACCAGCTGCTCTCTGCCTGGAACAGGCTTCTCCTGACCTCTCTGTGGCTGGTCCATCTCATTCCCATGGTTCGGGAAGGCCTGTAGCACTTGAGTTTTGCTTTGAAAAGCTTATCTTTCTTCTATGTGGCTAAACTTTCATTCTTCTTCCCTGCTCCTCTAGATTCCAAGGTCAACCTGTAATGAAGGCCATGCCAATCAGTAACTCTCCTCCCCACCCCCCCCCCCGAGGTCAGTAACAGAGTCAGAAACCTGAATGTGACTAAAATTAGTTCAATGGAAGTCAGTCTCAGGAATTACTGCTAAGGACAGGTGCTTGGCTGGGGTTGTTGTGCTTTTTGAACACAATCCTGGAGCTCTTGGTGGCCAATTATTCCCCAAAAGGGGTAGGGCTGTCTAGGAATGGAGTCAACACAGAAGGAAGAGGATCAGAGTAGGGGGAGCAGGAAAAGGGGGGAGAGAGAGAACTAGCCCTGCCAGAAGCTAGTTTTGTATTGAACTTTTCATGTTTTCCAGCTTCTTGGATTACTTGCTCAGTATACAGATTATGCAGACAATGAAAAGATACAGTCCTGATGTACACTTTTCCTGACTTGAAACTGTGCAGTGTGCCCTCTTCTGTTCATTCAACTGCCTGTTGGTCCAGGCAGGTACAGACTCCTTGTTAGCACAGCCAAGTATCACAGGATTTCCAGTCTTTGCAATGTTATCCATAAATTGTTCTGATTCACAGAGCTGAGTGTCTTAACAGTTAATAAACATAGGTGAACACCTTTTCGTTGTTCTCTTTTGTCAGCTGGAATTCATTTGAGCTCAGCAATGATATCCCTTGTCCATGTCCTCTCCTGAATCCAGTTGGAATTTCAGGCTGCTCCCTGTTAATCTACTGCTACAGCCACTGTTGAACGAACTCCAGCAAAATTTTGCATATATGTGTTATGAATTAGGTTGTTTCATAATTTCTGCATTGGGTTGGATCACCTTTCTTGGGAATAGGCATAAATACAGAGCTTTCCCAGTAGGTTGCCCAAGTAGCTGTCTTCCAAATCTCTTGGCATCGAGGAGTGAGCACTACCAGCACTGTATCCGTTTGTTGCAGCATCTCATTTGGTGTTCTATCAATTCCTGGAGACTTCTTTCTCACCAGTGGCTTGTGGATGACTTGGACTTCCTCCTTCCTCCTTCCTTGACTCCTGATCATATATTACCTCCTGATGTGGCTGAACACTGACACTTAAGGTGACATTTACATACCACCAGAATGACAGGTGGGACCAGCCCTGCACGAGTCTGGGGACTGCATGGCAGTGAGAACACCCAGTGGGTGCAGAGAGTTCGAGGCAGACTTGAGTTCACCCAGAGATGCAGCCGAAAAGCAACCTGTGTGGCCAGAGCAAGCCGGGGAGGGAAGAGCAGGGAGAACACTCACAGGTCTGTGTCCCAGGATCTGGTGGGCTGGAGGACTTCTCTCCTGCTCTGTGACAACGCTCTCCAACTAAGGACTCCCAGCAGCACCCAGTCTCTGCAGGTCAGGAACCTGCACATGGCTTACATGGTCACAGGTCTTTGTCACACGGGCTTCTTCATAGACAGGTCATACATCACAGCTGCTTTCTAGGGGAGAGGGAGAAACAAGGGACAGAGATGAGTGAGACAGAATATGAGAGTCAAGAGACACTGAACCCAATGGGGGTTTTTATCGGTTGAAACTGACTCAGAGGCAACAACATTCTTGAGAAGTGAGTCCGTAGTACAGTCCATGCTGAGGGGAGCGGGCCGCACGGGATGTGGAGACCAGGAGATAGGACTGTTGGGAGCCCTTGTGCAGGCTGTCTGCCACCTAGTCTGAGATGAGGCACTGCTTAAGATTTGAAACACAGTGGAAGTCACTGGAAAGGTTCATGCAGAGGGTGACACAGTTGATATCATTTCAAACCCTTCCTGGTGCACACTGGGAAATAAGGCCAAGAGGGGAAGTATTTCCCAAGACCATACCACTAAAACCCAGCCCTGTCTGAGCTGTACTCCACGCAGCTTCCCACTGCTGCTTGGAATCCTTCCATCTTGCAGTTTGTGCACTAGCTGCAGGAGTTTTTCCAATGGGCAAAGTACACACAGTGAACACCACGTTTTCTTCTGTGGTGCAACCCATGTGAGACTGTTCACGAAATGTTAGTAAGTAAACCCAAGTGAACCTGTGCTTACCTTGCTCAACATAGTCATCTGGCCCTGTGAGGGACTGTGAAAAGAGGCTTTGATTCTGTAGGAAGGTTCTTTGGGGTTGTGAGAGTCACATACTGACCATACCTAGATACAGAGTCTTTGTAAGGGTGAAACACATGTGAAAATGTTCAAGACAGATGATCTGGTAAGCTGTGTGCCTACCTTGCCTGTTCGATAATCTCCGCCTGATTAGCTAGATGTAATGACAGCCCATGGGTTGCACTTTCTCCCACTTTCCAGTTGGGAGAAAAGTCACTTCACCACTGAGAGCCTCAGTTGCTTCCCTGAGAAGTCGGGTGGTAAAGGACCGCTCAGCTACAATTCCTGTGGACTACGGTCAAGCTCTATGGTGAGGGCCGCTGGAGGGGCTCGGAGGTTCACACGGATTCTTTTCCTCTCTCCCATCGCGAAGCTGTCTGCCTCACCCCTCAATGAGCAGACGCCCGCTAGTGTAGCCGGTATCAGATTCCATTCAGTGGGGCCCTGTCCTTCACATAGCCAGCAGAATGGGGGCCTGAGTGCTGGGAGTTGGGCCTCAGGACTCTCAGCTATCCGGGAAGGTGTTGGTTGGGCTCACTCCTTCGTTTATCCAGAAAGCCCCTGTTCTTACAGATGCTGTAGCAACCCTAGACACCGTAAGCAGGAAGTGTCCCTAATGCACTAGTTGTCATACCCTCGTGCCACCTCTAGCTATGGATTCCACCTCTCCGATTCTTCCAGGAACGGTGAATCAGAAGAAGAGCGGAAAGAGTGAGTGCACTTAGGGTGAAGAAGGAGGAGCTGCTGTCCCTACTGATCGGTGGAGGTAGTAGGAGTACCTGAATATGGATTAGGCCCAACACGTCTAGATTCCACTAGAGAAGCGTGCCTGGGGCGCCCCAAGCAGGAGGTAAACAGTCTCAGAGAACAGGCTGGTTGAACCTTGCCACCCTGGGGAGACGAGAGGAGGCCGGGGCCTGGATAGTCTGGGAGAACTCATCACCCACAGTCCCCTTGCGTCATCGCTTGCCCCCTCCCCTATATGGGGTCCTAAGCACGAGGTGTTGGGCATCACCAGTGGACCGGCTGCCAAATCCTGAGTACTCAGTTTCATGTGGGATCCTGTCCCAGGGGGAACTCTGTGCACGGGGAAGGGACTCTCTCATTTGTGCAGAGAACCAGGCAGCATGCTGCTGCACACACTCCTGGGGAGAGGACTGAGATTCTGGGCACCTGGGCAGGGAATAGACTCTGTGTGTCCCTCAGCATCTGATACTCATGAAGCACTACAGTGTGCCAGGCAATCAGGTGAACACGCAGTCCCAAGCCTCTGTGTTACTGTCCACTGCAGAGACGGTTAGAGGACAAGAAGGTTACCAAGGAAGGAGAGTTGGTCAGACTATTGATGGCGAGCTCTGTGCTAGACCTGTGTTCAGTGACCAGGCCTGTCACCCCGATGACGGGCAGAGGGTGTCCAAGAGGGTCAGAAGGGGGGACACGGATTTTTGTAGAGTTGTCGAGCGAAGGCAATGAGACAGGAAGAGCCCTACCCCTGACCCTGCTATTCTCCACCCATGCCCAGGGCGATCGCATTTATCGTGGGCACGTGGCTCCAGGACCACCCGCAGGACTTCGATCAGCCCCCGACATTCTCCTGTCTCAACCTGGTGCAGCAGTACCTGCAGCTGAACATGCCAGGTTCATTTGAGGAGCACAGTCCCCGATTTCTCTGGGCCCAGCTGCACCACACGGAGCTCACCGAGGCCGAGTCAGAGGGTGAGAAGCGCTGAGTACCCATGCAAGGGAGCTTGTGGTGGGGACAAGGGAAGACCCTAGAGGATGGGCTTAAGCCATGGCTCCAAGTGAGCTCAGCCTGGCTGCTGGTGCACCGCAGTCGGGGCACGTTTCCTGGCCTGGTCATCTCAGCAATGTGCTTTCCTTGACAGTGGTGGTATGTCTGGCATCCTTGGAAAGCAGGAGAAAAGGCAAACACCTGGGTGACCATTTCCCCTCCTGCAGCTGCAGAGCCGGACCCAGCGTCAGTTAGAAAAGTCACTCAAGATGAGTCTTTGCCCCAAGAACCAAACCCAGACCTTCTCCTGGGGAGTATACTGCTGTTATGGCAGCACTGGAGTGCCACAGAACACCCCCTACGACCCTGATGACCCCAGAACCAGCACCAGAGGCAGAGCCAGCTGGAGGATCAGAATCTGATCCTGGGCCACCTACGGAACCAACTCTGAGAACACCCGCTGATGTGGACCGTCTTCCTGCTCCACTTCTGCTGCCCCAAACAGCCCAGGTTCTCCTCCAGCTGCAGGAGCAGGTGGAGAAACAGATGTGGATCCTCGACCACGTCCAGCTTGGCATCCTGGAGCCCCAGCCGCACTCAGCCTTGCTCCCGCTCCAAAACGCTGCTCAACAGAACACCTGCTCTTGTGCCCTGAGCTGGAATCCTGCCAGCAGGTGGAGAGCCCACTACAGGTGGAGAGTCTTAACCCGGGGTACCTGCGGAGCCAACAAATGGGCTACCCGGTCACCTTCATCCTCTTCTATCTTCGCTGACACCAAAGACTGACAGAGCACCGCATCGCCTCTCAGGAGCTTCACTACACTCACCAGATGAGGAGCCCGCAGGACAACGGCGATTTTAGCCTGGACAAAGTCCAGAGCACACTCCAGCACGACTTCCTGAGCCAGGAGCAGCACTTGCAGCAACATCTGAGCCGCCTGGAACAACAGTTAATCCGTCACCAAGTCACGCACTCGACAGAGAATCCACAGGAAGATCAGAATCTTTCCTTGGCCCTACAGCAAAACTGGCTCCTAGACTGCCTGCTGAGTCTGACCGCACGCCTAGACTTAGCCCTGCCCTCCGTGGGGTACCACCAGCAGCACGAGGTGTGTATTTCGAACAGGATCCTCTCACCATACCTGCTCCTGATCCTGCTTCAGCTCCTCATCCGGCAGTTGAGCCCTGTACGCTGTTAAGTCCTGCATCTCCATTCATCTCTGCCTGAGGCAGTAGATGCTGAGCCAGACGCCACATCTCTTTGGCAGTGGCTTCTCGTTGACAGCCAGGGAACATCGGCCACAGATGCCCCCCTTTCATCCTTACCTCAGTGGAAGTTTGGGGTTTCATCATAGTATATGTCCAGCTGAATTTGTACTTCATAATATAGTAGATAGCATATTCTTGTAGGATAGGAGAGGGAATGGAATGGGAGATTATGGATGGGATGGGACAGCATGGGATGGGATAGGATGGGTGTGTGGCATTCGGGAAATGGGATGGCATGGCATGGAATCACTTGGTATGACGGGAGGACGTATCATAGAATGGAAAAGGATTGCAAGGGGCAAGATAGCATATGGTAGAATATAAGATTTGTCATTAATGAAGTTCTGTTTTAATAGCCCCTTGTGTGTAAGATACTCGCTGTATGTACTTTCACAGTCCCATCCGGTGATCATCAATATCTTCTTTAGAACAGTTTCATCAGAAGTGGGATGGTTCATGTTATGTGTCCACCTGATTAGGCGATGATGGTCAGTGGTTTAGCAGATGTTATCCAATCATACTCCATTTTTGTGATCTGATGTGAGGAGCCAAGGAGTTGGAAGAGGAGTTTCTTTGGGGATGAGGACTACAAATGGGCCCAAATCCTGGGGTAGACAGCCATTACTTTGACCAGTGGCTTTTTCTCTACATCTATTCCAAAGGATTACCAGCAGTAATTTGCCTTCAGATGGCAAGGCCAGCAATACACCATCATTACCTTATCCCAGAGGTATAACAACTCTCCAGCTCTATGTCCTGATTGAGGCCATAGGGACGATGATCACCTCTCCTTGCCCTAAGACTTCACACTGGTCCCTTACCTTCATGGTGTCATGTTGACTGGCCCTGACTGACTCTGGACTTTTCGGTAGGAAATTGGTGTGCCAGAGGATGGAAGGAAACCTTAGTGACACTAAGCAAAATTCTGCCCTTGCTGAGGATTTACTTTCACCACTGTCCCTTACTACGATCCCCAAAGTTACTGGAGTTCTGGCACTCTCCTTGTTGAGTGAGCTCCTGTATACTGTGCAGAATCATCTCTAAACCAGAGGAGACCTTTCTCTTGAACAGTCAACTGATCATTAGAAATTATCCACAAGAAAACAGATGAAAAGTGGGAGATGTTCTCAGTCCATCCCATAAAAGGACCAGGATAAACTGGCACAGGCTCTGGGAAGAGGAGAATAGGACCTCCATGCAGGGACACCAGAGGCACCTCTGGGCCGTGATACCACCCCGAGACACCCAGCTCCCTCTCAGGACCTTTCATTTCCAGGGCACCCAGTCCCTTCCCAAAGGAATTAGCTACCACTCTTCCCAATTTCACCCACAGACCTCCCTGACCTGAGAAGCTAATTACTTCTCCCACAATGGCAGCAGTATCAGACATGACATTTTATCCTGTTTTCACTTCATGTCATCTCACGTCTCTATCTGCATGTTGTTCCTGTTTTGCATTTAATCTCTAGCCCCGGGGCTGCGGCAGCAGGGATGCAGTTGCATTCCACAGCTTCTCCAGTCTCCCACACACGCAGCCACACTCAGCAGGTTCTCTGATCCTGAACCATGAGGCTAAGGCTGTGACACACCTTCTTCTGCTACCTGCAGTCTCAGGGAACACATGTATTTAGGCCCAAAACAGGAGACGTGTGTGATAGGAGTAGACCTGTTCCCAAAGTCTGGGTGCTCAGCTGCATGCGGTGTCCCTGTCTCAAGGCAGAGCATTGTCGATGGAGAGGAGACCTTCACAGTTGTGCACAAGACCAGGCAGCACGGCCTTCTGTGGCAAGTCCCAGAAGATCCCCTCTCAACTCTCTCTCTTGTAGACCCTATATTTGGTCATATGTTCTGATCAATTCTGGGAGTGGAAACGTCAGTGTGACCAAAAGGAGATGTTCCAAACCCAAGAAACAGCTATGTATATGGAAAGGGGACTGTGGAATCAGAAAATAATACGGAAGTCTCTGTCTACATCATGTATCCATTTGCTGGGCCTTACTGAAATTTTTGAAGCTGCTCACAATTTTACTCTGCTTGGGCCTACAGTCAACATCGTTGAAAGCAGCTGTCACAAACTCAGTGCATCACATTGGGAAATCCTGCTGCAAAAGAATCTCTCAAGTTTTCCAAAGAAAAGGTGTCACTCTGAGTACTAACAGGCACCTGAGTCAAGATACACTCTTTTCTGTCCCCTCATAAACATGTGAAGGCTGCACAATGAACAAGGAAGAAAGAAGAAGCACTGACACATTGGAACCACTGTGTTGGCAAAGAACAGTCAACACACCCTGATAGAAGAAGAAACAAATCCGTCTGAGAAGTTCAACTAGAAGGCTCCTTAGAGACAACAACGGTGACACTGTGGCTCTCTTACTTCGGACACATCTGGAAAGGGACATCATGTTTGGTGATGTAGAAGGCCAGTGAAAATGAGAGAAACCCCTAATGAGGCATGCTGACACAACAGCCGTAAGCGTGGACTCCAACATATCAACAATCACGAAGATGGCACTGGAACACGCAATGAATGTCACATACGGGCCCCACGACTAAGATGAAACTCAGTGGCAACTGATAACAATGCTGAACAAGAAATGGAAAGCAAGTAAATAAATAAATAAAATGCAAGGCAAAGAAAGACTAACCTAATAACAGGTTGATGACAGAAGGATGAGTTGAATCTAGTATTCTGATGCCCAGTCTCATTCCCTTCAAGAACACCACTTCTCAAAATAAATTTAAATGTGTCTACATCTTTGCTAGCCAAAATCAACATATAAGATCGGATGAGTGATTTTAATGAAAGTGGAGGCAGGCCCCGTTTTCAAAGGGGAGATTGAAGTAGGCAGTCAGGATGAATTCTTTACCTGTGTTTCAGAATTCATTCTTTAGCTGTTTTTCTTAAAATTCCTGGCTTCCTAACACTACCTGGCCCAGGAAATCACACATCAACCTATAGAAGCCACTGCGAACAAATCTTGGCAGTCTTTGCAGTTTCATCTACACAGGATCACCAAACAAGTGAAGGTGCGGATTACTGACAGTCCCCTGCCCAAGTGACAACTCAGAGCCTCCTGCACCTCAATTCTCATGCATATTTCAGCTGGCCTGCTTACAGACAAATGCCCACCTCAAACTGCCCAAGTGGTTTCTCCCTGAGATCTGCACCTGATCTACATGCAGGCTCTCCCTTTAAGAACCCTCACCTTGCCTGACAAGTTTAGACAGGCTTTGACAACGAGAATGCTGCCTGTCCCTTGTGTTATTGGTGACACAGAAATAAAAACCTATGATCACTCACCAAAACTCCTGTCTCAGAGACTGGATTCACGTTAACTAGCACGAAGACCCAGTTTCGGCTGGTGACACTAACATGTCACATCATTTCTTTGTATTTTTTTTTTCTTGCCTTTTCACTCTGTCTCGTTAATACAGTGGCTGTTCCTCTGGAAATGAAGATTTGGGTGAACTATCTGACAAGTGTATCTCTACCATGAAGTAAAATGAAAGTCTCTTTTAATGTATGAAATATATGCGGGCAAGGGAGATTGCTATGAAATGTCCCCAGCATGGGAGTTACTGTATTTTAATGGCTGAGGGTTGTATAAGGGAATTCAGTGGAGGTTGTCAGCTTGTGCTAGTTCCTGAAATCAAAAGTCACAGTACAGTCATGAGTCACTGATCTTAGAAGCGTGGGTCTTCCTGTTAAGCATGATACATGATTGGGGACTACTCATTGTTCCTACTGTGTAAGTTCACCTTGTTCAACTCACCTACCCTTTATTGAGCCTATTATTGAGCTAGGGGTGGAAGATACAACAGAAGACAAAGTCCTTTCCATCAAGCATGTTACGGAGCAACGCAATGTGCTCAGGCAAGTAGAAATTATTGTAAATAATGATTTTACCTAAAAATAAAAGCTTTTTTACTCATAAAGTAATCTGGACCTACAAATCTCTGTAAGGTAGCATGATAATCTCTGTTTTATAAGTAGGGAAACGGAGGCACAGAGATGGAAAATGATGTAGTTAGGCTTCTGTGGATATTAAGCCGTGAAAGTCAGGCTTAAGCTGAGCACTTCTGTTTCCAGAGTTGTTACTCTCTAAGATGTTTGCATTTCAACAAGGATTCAAGTCTTCTATGAAAGAAGGGGAATTCACACCTATGGCTGTAGGAGATACCTGGGGTATCACAGCACTGGGATCTTCCCAGAGTTTCAGAAATGTCAGCACAGTGGGACCCTGTTGTTAACATCTACCTGGGAATAAGTCAGTTGCAAAATAAAAAGCATTACCAAACAAAAAAATACCTAAACAGTTGTAGATTTACACCATACAAAACTGATTATTCTATGAAGGAAGAACATTCACACTAAGAATCCTATGATAGGATTCCTCAATCCCTGTTTTCTGCACACATTTCACACAAACCTAATGTGTAGTGTCCCAAATTTATTACTGACCCGTGGCCTGGTGGCCTTATGCATCTTGCAGGCCATAATAAGGGCCACTGAAAGAATGCACGCTAACAAGGTTTTAAACACTTCTCCCACCATGATCAGGTCATAAGGAGTTAACTAGAGATGCGTGCTTTACGTCACTGGTTATTCTGCACACCATGCATGAGGTACAGAATTTAGTTATCAGGAACAGGAAAAAGGAGATGGGTCACTGGCTATCATCCAGGATCTTTGAGAACCACACACGCAACTCATGTATCAAGGTCTTGGATGAGAATATGCAGAAGCTAGAAGAGCAAAACTGAAGACTCACCTTTTAAGTTTATGTTAGTTCTACTCTTAATGGTATTTCTTTAAAACATGAAAAATCTGGATAAAATGTTAAATAGGATGGGATAGGAAGACAGCATGTATAAATAAGGGAGAAAACCAGGATGTCTGATCATTAGGTGGTACTTCCCTCACTTACCAGAGCCAAAGCCAGAAGAGTTGGAGAACTTATTGATTAATCTTCAATCTAATCAACTGTTGCTGCCAACTACACCTGTCTTTCAGATGCATTGTTATTCCTGGAATTTCTGTGCAGCTATTGACTCAGTAAGTAATTTAATAAGTTTATTCCATCAGCAAAATTAATTACAAGCAGGTTGCATTCACCTAGCAAGCATAGCAGCACACTTTCACTATCTTATTTCAGGGCTATGTGTAGAGACACATTGATTGATGCGTCCATCTAGAACCTAGAGACTACCATGTACTACCAACATAAAGGGATACAATAAAGGGATACAATACTTTGGGGATGACTTGCCATGTGGTAAACCACAAGACTTACAGCTCTGGAGAAAGTTCACAGCAAGAGAGCACTCTGAAGCACATACAGGCTGCAGAGCAAGCCACCCTACCCCTCTGGCCTCATGTCGCAATATATGCAATGCTAATTTAAACGTCCATGGCAGAGAAAAAAGGGAACCTTGGGGATAGGATCAGCTGGTAAGTGAAAGGTTGGTAGTTGGAACTCACCAGATGCTGGGGGCATGGGGCAGGTGTGGCACTTGGCTTCTGCAAGATGACATCCTTGGAAACTCTATGTGGCAGTTCCACACTGTCAGGAAGGGTCACTGTGAGTCATAATCAACCCAACAGCAATGGTTTGGTTTTGTTTTTAATGGTACACAGGGATGTCTCACAAAGCCTTGGGAAAACCAGAGTGGAAATGCAGTCCAGACCGAGGAGTTTGGGGGTACAGTCAACTATTCTCCACTTGATAAGCAGTTCCTACCAAGCTGTTGTCCCTAGCTGGTACAAGTGGTTAACAGACTGGGCTCTTGACTGAGAAGCTGAGGGTTTCAGTCTACCCAGGAGCACAGCAGAAGAAAGGCCAGAAGACAGACTTAGGACAAATCAGAGACTGAAAACGGTAAGGGGCACAGTTCTACCCTATCATATGTGGCTCACCTTGAGTCAGCGTCAACTCGGCAGAAGCGCTAGGATAACAGTACCAAACTACAGGGCAGGTGAAGATGACCTCTTGACTGTAAGACATCACGTGAGTATGAGACGTTAGCCCGCCATCACCAATGAGGTCCTTTGAATCATAAATCAGCATTCCCACCAAAAAGGAAATGAAAAAATAGCTGTCATGGATTGAACTGTGTGTTCCCCAAAAGATGGGTAGTCATTTGGCTAGGCATGATTCCCAGAATTGTGTGATGTTCCCGTATGCTATAGACCCTGCCTCTGTGTTAATGAGGGAAGATGGGTGGCCATTGTGTTGGTGGGTAAAGATTCAATGTGTAAGACTATTTGTACCCTGAGGCAATCTTTTGGGACATAAAGGAATGGGAAGCTAGCAGAGAGAGTTGGGGACATCAGACCACCACAAAGCAGTGCCAAGAGCAGTGTGTACCCTTTGGAAAGGTCCTGAAGTCCCTCTATCTCAGAAGCTCCCAGTCTAGGGAAAGACTGGCAAAGACCTTCCTCCGCAGCTGAGACAGAACGCCTTTTCCCTGGAACTGACGCCCTGAATCTGGACCTGTAGCCCACTGGACTCTGACAGAATAAAATTTCTCTTTTTAAAGCCATTTCTTGTAGTATTTCTGTTATAGCACCCGCAGATGACTAAAACAACAATCCACAGAATAGGGTATGATTTCTGAGAATGGTATTTCTGCTAAGGGACTTAGATCTAGGATAGATAAAGAACTCGCTTGGCTGCCTTACATTTCAAGAATAAAAAGACAGTCAAATTACAAAAATGGGCAAAGGATCTGAATAAACATTTCTCTCACGGCCAATAAGCACTTGAGAAGATACTCAGCATTTCTTCACACTAAGACATGCAAATAAAACCACAGTGAGATGATAACACTCCACACCCATTAAGATGACTGGCATCAAAAAGTCAGTAATAAAAGTCGTGACCAACAATGTGGAGAATAGAAACCATCATTCACTGCTGGCAGAGATGTAAAATCCTGCAGCTAGAAATCAGTGTGGCAGTTTTCACATGACAAAACACAGTGTCACAGTATGACACAGCCATTTCATTCTAGTGGATATGCACCAAAGAGAAATGAAAAGATACGTACGCACAGAAACTGGCACATGAAAACTCACAGCCGACTTACGAACAACAGCCAAAAAGTAGAAATGACCCTGTCTGTGAACCAACAGCTGGATAAACCAAGTGTGGTCTATCTACACAATGGAATCTCATTCAGCTACAAAAGGAAACGAAGTTCTGATCCACGCCACAACACTGATGAAGGTGAGAAACAGGGAGTAAAAGAAGTCAGACACCAAAGCACAAACACTGTATGGTCTCAAGTTACATGAAATGCCTAGATGAGGCAAAAGCGTAGATAGAGGTTAGTGGTAATCAGGGGTTATGGATCTGGTTATGACCACTGCTGAGTGCTCAGAGCAAACCCTGGGTCTCTAGATGCATAATAGCCCCGTTGGTGACTATGGACAGGTTGTGCACACTGGAGCCCTTTTATAACAGAGGCCACAGTGATTTACAATCGCTAGCACGGATCTTTACCTGCACATGATTTTCCTTCCTTGCCAGCCTTACTTTTTCTTCTTGTGAGGTGATGTGGAGTCGGTTGGAACTCACAGGAACCCAACATGTAAGAGAATGAAACACTGCCCCTTCCTGCAGCATCTTCGTGATTGCTGTTTGAGCCCGTTGTTGCAGTCACTGTGTGCATCCACCTCATTGAGCATCTTCCGCTTTTCCGTGGACCCTCTGCATTACCAAGCATGATGTCCTTCTCCAGGGACTGACCTCTCCTGTTAACACGTCCAAAATATGTAAGATGAAGTCTCAACTTCCTTACTTCTGAGAAGTATTTTGGCTGTACTTCTTCCAAGACACAGTTGTTCATCCTTCTGGTAGTTCATGGTACACTCAGCGCTCTTGGCCGACACCGTAATTCAAAGAGATAAGTTCTTTTCCAGTCTTCCTTATTCATTGTCCACCTTTCACATTCATAGGAGGTGAGTGAAAAAACACCACGGTGTGCGGCAACTACGCCTTAGTCCTTAATGTCACATCTTAGCTTTTTAACCCTGTAAAAAGGTCATTTGCAGCGGATGTGCCCAATGCAGTGCACCATTTGATTTGTCCTTTGACTAGCACCACTCTGTGTGGACTCAGAATTCTTTGTCTATGACACAGAATCACACGTAACACCATCGACAACCAAAAAATGATCTTACAGGAAAGACCGTGGGAGCAGGGGCTCAGACCATGAGTTTTACTCTATGCTCCGTCACCCACAGGTAGATGGCTGGATTGAAATGCAAAGCCACAGCTAGGACACCATCTGAGGGACAGTACCCTGTGAGATGTCTTAAACTGGCAGCCAACATCCAGTGCTGTGTCTCTTACAGACAGAATACACGGTCTAGGAACCACCACGCCATAAAAATGGGACTGCCTCTCCATAGCCACCTGTTACCATTGCTATTATTTCTGTTGTGAGGCACCACTGAGTTGGTCCCAGCTCACAGCGACTCTGGGTACAACAAAGGAAACACCGCCCGGTTTCGTGTCTCCCTCACACTCACTGCTATGCTACAGCCCACAGCTGCGGCCACCGTGTTAATCCACCTAGTTGAGGGTCTTCCTCTTTTGGGGTGACTCTCCAGCTTACCAGATAAGATGTCCTTCTCCAGAGACTAGCCCCTCCTGTTAACTTGTCCAAAGTATGTGGGATGCAGTCTGGGCATTCTCGTTCCCCGTGACCATTCTGGCCACACTTCTGAGACATTGGTAGTACTCCGGGCTGGTATTTGCCTTGTGTTTAAGGTTTTCCCATTCTCCTCCGCACCAAGTGAAGTGGGACAAATACATGTATCTCAGATGGCCACTTACTAGCTTTTAAGACCCCAGATGCTACTCATCAAAATGGGGTGCAGTCAAAGCAGACAATCTTTACTAGCTAAGCTAAAGCATTGTTTGATTTTAGGAAGACTTCAGGAGATATTTTTGCATTAAGTTTTAAGGTTTATTCTCAGGGTGATAGTTTTAGTGGTTCATCCAGCCACCATGACTCCAGAAAACCTGAATTCCATGGAAATCAGAAAACTTGTTCTGTCAACTTTTGGTTAGTAGCTGTAGCTCTTAACCATTGCCCTATCAGGGCTCTCGCTCCTTTCTTCTCCACACTAGTTAGGCCTCTACATTCCATCTTCTCCTGACATTCCTTCTTCTGTTGTTCCAGGCAATTAGAGAACAACTGTTGTGCCTTGAATGGCTGCTTTTAAGCTTTTAAGAATGTGGGCACTGTGGAATAGACTAGAAGGTGGAACAAAAGCACCAAACATGTTATTAGGCTTATTAAGAGGGATGTTCCATGAACCTATAACCATGACTATAACCCTGAACCTCCAAAGCAAGCAGTGAAACCCCCTGAGGTGTTTGGTTGTACAGAAGCACCCTCAGTGTGTACTTTGCTGTTGTAAATATATCTGTCACACAAGTTCTGCCAATACAGTTTTCTACAGGTGTACGACTTACTGACAGCAATTATATCTCTCTGATGACGAATGGCAAGGATGTTGAGAGTCTTTTCGTGTGTTTGGTGGCTATTTTTCCTCTCTGGGGAAATGTCTATTCAATTCCCTTGCTCATCTTCTGATTGGGTTGTCTTTTTGTTGTTAAGTTGCACTTTGCAGCAGTTTAAAAACAAAAAAACACCTGGAAAAAAAACTGTATAAACTTGTCTTCCTGTAGATCAAAAAACAGAAAGGGGCTGCTGTTGTCACTTTCGGAAATCCTGAAAGATACCCACTGGAGAAAGTAACTGACAGTCCTGAATTGAAATCTCTGTCTTCCATTGTTTTCCCCATGAAATGGGTTAATGTAAGAATGCAGACATAAGTTCAATTACAACATGTTCTTACCTTCTATGTCTCAATTCTGAGAATTTTTAAAGAGGAGTCTTGGTTTGTAGTTTGATTGACTGTGTTTCCCACCCCTAAAATTAGTACAATAGAAACTAGTGTATTCAAAATTTACTCAAGGCAAGAGAACTGAACCAATATTACTCATTAGAAGGGAATCAAATGGTCAGCAAGAGTGGGAAAAGATGTTAAACCTCATTAATCATCAGAAACGTCCTCAGGAGACCTCAGGAAGATATGAGTTGCCTTTTGGGGTCACCTGGCTTCAGGTTCCCAAGACAGCAGATTGCTTGTACAGAACAGTGTCATCTGAGTGTTTCTAGAAGGGCTTGGGAATGACAAAGTGGAGAAGCTTTAGGGAGAAGAGCCTAAGAACCCCTGAAAACTCTTCACAACGTTGTGTGTGCATGTGCTTCTGTATTTTGGGGTGAAAGGTGCAGTTTTCACCCTGTAGACGGCTGTCTAGACCCGTGGAGTCTGTGAAATGCTTGGGAGCTTCTGGCCTAGAGATGACAGTCTGAGGGTTGGGGATTCTCAGCGGATCACTCTTGCCTTCGGCCTCAGTTTCTGCTCTGAGGTTGCGCTGATCCCTGCCAAGCAAGCAGAGGTCCAGCCTCAAGGCTTTTGGCACTGGGAGCCGCTGGAGAGCGAATGGGTGGCAGCATGCTGCCCTCCAGCCCTATCGCTAGAGGACGGAGGCTGGGACGCAATGGAAGGTGTGGCGAGGGCTGCCAGCCCTTGTGGGCCAATTCAGAGGACCAGGCAGACTGCCCCGGGCTCCAGAGCTTGTAAAACCGGCCAGAGGCACCCGACGCGCGCTCACACCAGAGAACGAGGCTCCCCTTTGGCGCTCTGCTTTGCGCCGGGGCCCTTGGTGAGCGCACCCATGGGAATGAGTTTGGGGCTAGCCCTACAGGGTGCTCTGGGGAGGGGCCCGAGGGCCACTGGCGGGTCAGCCCCAGAGGGAACTGTGCAGCGACAAAGTGACCTGGAGGTCTAAAGCACCCCCCACCCCCATCCTAGTGCCCTGCTGGCCCCAAAGTGCCTTCCCTAGGTAAACGGACGCTCTAGCTCTCACAGAAACCTGGTAACCCAAGGCAGCTGTCTGCACACTGCCAGCAACGGCCAAATCCGGCCCGACGCATCCAGCAGAGGGCGCTAACAATGTTTTGTTGGGTTTTTTATATATCTTTAAATGGTTGGAAGATAAAAAAGAACAGTATTTGGTGACACCTTAAATTATACAAAATTTACCTTCCCCGTGGCAGATAGATGTGGCTGTGTCAGGTCCCACAAAGATTACAGCCCTGGAAACCCATGAGACAGTTCTACTTTGTCCTATAGGGTGGCTATGAGTAGGAACTGTCTCGCTGGTAGTTAGGTTCTTTTTTGTTTGTTCTGTTCTTTTCGTTAGACCTTACCGCTCTGAGCTGGGTTCCTTGTTAGTTCCCTAGGAATCATCTTTAAAAAACAGACACTTAATGTGAACATGAAATGAAACAATGTATTTAGTGTCAGAGCTCTAGGCACAGGTGGCTTTAGGAGTGAAAACCCTGCAAGGGACTACAGACTGATGTGTTGGGGTGGGACGAGATGCTCCTCCAGGGGCTGAAACCTACTGTTGTCGAGTTGGGTTTGACTCATAGTGACCCTACATACAATGGAATTATTCAGCCATAAAGAGAAATGAAATGCTGATAGTTACTAAGACAGAAGTGAACCTTGAAAGCATTATGCTAAATGAAATATATATATATAGTGTCTGCACTATGAGACACATAATATATAAGCCCAGTCTACGAAATACATAAAATAGGCCAATGAATGGAGACAGAACATAGAATAACAGTTACCAGAGACACGGGGGGGGGGGGAGAAAAAGGAGTTATTGCTTAATGTGTAGAATTTCTGTTTGGGGTATGTCTTAGGCATCTTGTAGTGTTCTAACCGAAATATCATGAATGAATGGTTTTAATAAAGAAGATTTATTCTTACACAGTCCAGTAGGCTGGCTAGAAGTCCAAATCCAGAGTGCTGGCTCTGAGGAGGGCACTTGCTCTCTGTCTGTAGAAAGGTTGTTGGGTTGCATTAGTCTCTGGTCTGAGAGAATCTTGGCACATGAACCTTGTGTTGGAAGGATGTACTCTGTTCCTGGTGCTTCTTTTTTGATGGTATGAGGCTCCTAATTTCTCTGCTTGCTTCCCTTTCCTTTCATCTCGTGTAAGATAAACAGATGAAAAGTGGTACAAGCCAAACTCCAGGGAAACTCCGTTTACATTCGAGCTGGGAGGTGACTTTAGGAAAGGTGTTAGGGTCCTCCAAATCCTCTATAACAGAATCCACTCTGTCAACTGTATTAGGCAGCGAATACGATTTACAGCATCGGCATATCACAAAATGGAGGACCACCACAAAATATTGGGGATCATGGCCCAGCTAAACTGCTACATACATTTTGGGGGGGGACATAGTTCAATCAATGACAGGGCATTAAAAGGATTTTGAAAATAGTAACGATGTGAATAAATGCTGTTATGAATTGTATACTGTAAATTGTTCAAATGGCTATTTTGTGTTGTTTCACAACAATGTCTTAAAATACAGAAAGTCCTCAAGTTGTGTACATCTAACTTAATGTGTACTTAAGAACCAACCCCATAGCCTATTCTATTAAAAATTGGAGGTACATACAGTGGTTAGTAATAAGAAATGAGTAGTGTTTTCCAATGTGCACAAAAACACTTTATTACTTTAGTAGGTTAAAGTTATTTTAGTTTACGTGGAAGAATTAGTTTTAACATTTTTTTATACGTAGAAAAGTACAACATACAGTAAGAAAAACATTTGACTAATGGACGTTAAGTATGAACTCTGTGTAACTGTTGAGACTGCCATGCAAATTCAGTCTAAAGACAGATTTAGGAAGAGAACTCATTCTCAATCCAAGGATGGCTGTAATTTGTTTTCCTTTTTGTTGTTGAAAATATACACAGCAGCCATACAGCAATTCAACCATCTCTACTTGTACTTTTAATAACACTGAGCAAACATTTCTGCTTTCATTTTCCAAACTGTTCCTCCTCTATTAACATAAAATCACTACCCACTAAATTTCCTGTCTAATCTTTCAAGTAGCTGTTATCCATTTTGATCCCATAGAAATAGTTCTTAAAAGACCACAATTCACAAGGAAACATTCCTTCTGGGGGGATTTTGTTATTGCCCTTTAGGTGAAAATTTACAGCACAAGTTAAATTTTCATTACACAATTACATACGTATTGTTTTGTGGCGCTGGGTGCAGTCTGCACAGTGTGTCAGCACACTCCTCCTTTCCACCCTGGGGTCCCTGGGTCCATTTGACCTGTTCCTGTCTTTTCCTGCCTTCTTATCCTGCTTTTGCATAGGAGCTGCCCATTTAGTTCCACATATCTGACTGAACTAAGAAGCATTTTCCTCATGTGTATTATTTTTTGTTTTATAGTCCTCTTTAATCTTTTTCTGAAGGGTGCACTTCAAGAATGGTTTCAGTTCTAGGTTAATGGAGCATCCGGGGGTTTTAGTTTTGGGGATTTCCCAAGTCTCTGTCAGATCATTAAGTCTGTTCTTTTTTACATGTATTTGAATTCTGTTCTACACTTTTCTCCTGCTCTGTCTGGGACTCTGTTCTGTTCCCTATCTTAGACTGGCTTCTGTAGAGAAGGAACACCAGTAAAGTGAGTAAATACACACAGAGAGAGATTTATGTTGAGGAAATGGCTTACACGGTTACAGAGGATGAAGTGTCCCAAGCCCAGGGTCATGACAGAGCCTCCTTCTCATTCATGTAGCTCCAGAGGCTGGTAAACCCAGGAGCTGCAGGTCAGACAGCAGATCTCTTGCTCACAGACTGTGAAGATCAATGAATCCCAGGACTGGCAGGCAAGACCGAAGGTAAACTGCTAGCTCAAGTCCCAGGCACCAGAGATCAGGTCCACAGGAGCCAGCTGCAGGACTGGTGAGGCAAAAACCCAAGTCTTGCCAGAATGTCCCCTTACATTTCATGTAGGCGACACACCTAAGGAAATCTTCCTTTTGGCTCCATCGACTCCAACTGTGTGAGCCATTTCCTCAACATAAATCTGGCTCTCTCTCTACTTAAAGCAGATCTCATCATAGGAGTGATCACATGTCAACTCTCAACATGAAAGAGATCACAGCATTATACGATGGCCAAAACACAGAGGATCATGGCTCTGGTAAGTTGATGCGGTCTTAACCATCACAGCAGTCATTGGTGGTAGCTAGGTGTCATGGGTTGAATTGTGTCCCCCCAAAAATATATGTAGCCACGTGGCTGGGATATGATTCCCAGTATCTTGGGACTGTCCTCCATTCTGTGGTTTCCCTAAACTGTATGTTAAAGGATTAGGGTGGGGCTGTAAATTCTTGCATGGGATTACTTCCTTGCTCGGCTGTGGGGGGAGTTTCCCTGGAGTATGGCTTGCCCCACCCTTCATGCTTTCAGCCTGTAAGGGATAAAAGGAAAGAGAAACAAAGAGAGTTGGGAGCCTCCTTACCATCAAGAGAGGAGCACTGGGAGAAGAGCGCGTCTTTCAGACCTGAGGTTCCTGCGCCAAGACGCTCCCTGGACAAAGACTGATGCAATACCCGACTTTCCTCCAGAGCCGACAAGGGGAAAGCCTTCTCCTGGAGCGGTCACCCTGAATATGGACTTGCAACCTACCGGACTGTGTAAGAATAAACCTTCCTTTGTTAAAGCCATCCACTCTGTAGTATTTCTGTTAGAGCAGCCCTAGCTGAATGAAACACCAGGCATCATCTAGTTTTTCTGGACTAGGGCTGGTGGAGTCTCTGGTTCATTTGGTCCTTTTACCTGCTGTCACTCATTGAACTGTCTCCATCGCCCCCCGAAAATGTGTCAAGTTGGCTAGGCCGTGAGTCTCAGTATTGTACGCTTGTCTGCTGTTCTGTCAGCTGATGGGATTCTCCTATGTATTGTAAATCATATCTCTATGATGTCCATGAGCTAGAATTATCAGTAGTTATGTTAATAAGGTATGACTCATCCTACACAATGAGTTTGTGTTTCAGGTCAATCTTTTTAGAGATGGAAAGGAAAGAAGCAAGCAGACAGACAGGGAGATCTCTTTCCACCGAGAACGGGGTGCCAGAGTCAGAGCGGATGCTTTGGAAACAGGGTCCCTGCACTGCGAAGCTCCTAGACTAGGAGTTGTCTGACAACAAAGACCTTCTTCCACATCCACAGTGAGAGAAGGTCTGTAGCTGTAGCTGGCAGCTTCAGTTCAGACTTCTAGCTTTTCTAGACTGTGAGAGAATAAATTTACACTTGTTAAAGCCATTCACTTGGGGTACTTCTGTTACAGCAACACTAGATGACTAAGATACCTGCAAAAGCGTTGCACCTCATCTCTCAGGGTTGGTGGCTCTGTAGGTCCTGGGACCCAAGGGAGAACTATTTTCACCCATAAACACAGTCAGAACCCAACGAATCAGGAGCTGACCTTGCTTCCTGGTACTTTTCAGCAGCTCATGTTATAGAACAGGTGGAGGAGATGACTCTCCTTGATGGGGTGACTGGTTCTGCCTGCCAAGGGAAAGTGGAATGCTGCTACATAATAGAAGTATGGAGGACTACATTTAGATCCAACGTGACTCTCCTGTCCAATAACAATGGTCAGTGGGAGGTGAACTGGGAACCTAGTAAAGATAGGTCCCCAGCAGGAATAAAAGTTTGGCTCCCCTTGAACAAGTTTAATAGGAACCCTCGAGGCACAGTCGTTAAAGCACTTAGCTGCTAATCGGAAGGTTGGACGACCGAACTCACCAGCTGCTTTGTGGGAGAAAGATGTGGCTATCTGCTTCTGTGAAGATTACAGCCTTGGAAACTCCATGAGGCAGGTCTACTCTGTCTCCCAGGGTCACTGTCAGTTGAAAAGGGCCCTGTGGCATAATGGTTAATTACACGGGTGTCAGCCAAAAGCTCAGCAGTTTGAATCCACCATCTGCTCTGCCGAAGTTCTATGTGGCAGTTCTACTCCGTCGCACAATGTGTTGGAATCAACTTGAAGGCAGCAAATTCAGTTTTTTGGCGAGTTCTTTGGTGTCAGCAGAAATCAACTCAGGGGCAATGTGTTTATTTGTTTCTTGTTTGTTGTTGTTTGGCTACCTTTTTTTTCCCTTAGGTTTCCTACATGAGAAGACGCTCAGGGAGTAGGAGGGGAACAGGGAGTGGGGAGTCTGTGGTGGGAGCCATGACTGCCAAAAAGGGACTCATGACCGCTGACGGAAGTATAGACTGCAGCTTCTAAATTTCATGGTAATTTGTCTCCCGCTGGGTTCTCCAGAGAAGCAAAACTAGTAAAGTGTATAAATATGTTTAGAGAGAGATGTGTATCAGGGAAACAGCACACCTGTAACATCATATAGGTTACAGTGTCCCAAGTCCACGATCAGAATAGAGAACTTTACCAATTCACGGAGGCACAGAAGCTGTCGAACCCAATCTCAGCAGGGCAGACGGCAAGGCCCTCCCTCACAGGCCATGAAGGTCAATGAACCCCAGGATGGACACATAACTCAAGTCCCTAGAACCAGAGGTCAGACAAGAAGCAGCTGCCAGATCCAGAACAAGCCAACCAGCATGGCAAGGTGAGGAGGAAGAAGTAGGCAACAGAAAGCAGAGAGATGGAGCCCAAAGGGGCTGTGAACTACCACCGGCTCCGCCCCACCTGGACCACTCAGCAGATTCCACCATGGGGGCCCTCACAACATTAGGCAACTGCCAAAACTCTGAGAATCATGGCCCAGCCAAGCTGACCCACAATCTTCACTGTCACCTAATTGTTTCTCTCTTTTCCTATTTATGACGTATAAAGATAGGTGCTTAGCTGGTGGCTAATATTGACATGTAGCTTCCAAGTCAGATGTGATCACTGAATTGACTTCATTCGCAGGTACTACAAAAGCTGATAGGGCTTTCTACTTTCCTGTGTGTTTCTTTATTCAATTAGTCTATCCAAATGGAAGAAAATACCATACAGCCTGTGCTGGCTGCTTTTCCTTTGCCAATCCGGATCCACTCTCCATGTTGTCTGCCTTGCTCTGTACCAGGGAGGGTGGTCTCTCACAGTGGGAGCATTTGTCCTCATGCTTTCAAATGACTCAACCAAACAAATAGGATGCAGCTGCAGGAACGAGAAGGAGAGAGGCACGGCTTCCATTCTAACCCTTGCCGAGAACTTGCATTTCTAACTAGTTCCCAGGTGATGCTTTGGCTGCCAGTTAGGGACCAATTCTGAGAACCAGTAGTAGAGCCAAATCCACTGCCATCAAGTCACTTTGAACTCATACAGACCCTTAGGACAGTAGAACTGCCCCATAGGGTTTCGAAGGCTGTAAATCTTGACAGAAGTAGACTGCCACATCTTGGTTTATCTGAGCAGCTCCTGAGATCTAAGTGCCAGCCTTTTCACTTAGCATTCACATTTAAGTGTGAATGATTGTCCAGCCAGGTGCGTTTCACTTCCTAGAGTTGTTTGCCTTTAAAGGTACAGCTTGATTACCCAAAGGAAACAATCCCTAACAGGAGCTTTGCAGTTGACACTCAGAGTGTGGTGAGGAGAGAAGTCAGGATCTGTACAAGTTTTTGATAATCCAGTGTCATTCTCCAGGACATCTCTGTTTTGGGGATAGGCAAAGAGATGAGTTCAATGGGGATGTGATGGTGATCACCACCTCTGAACATTATTCAGATCCGTGATGGCAGCAGTCATTTCAGCAATCCCTCCAGGAACATGGTATTCTTTTGGTTTATATTCGTATTTAGGGGCACTGCTCATGGCTTCCATTTGGCTTTTCCTACCACAATGGCCCTTACTCCATGTGGCAGGGATCGAATGTGGGGATTCTGTCAGTTACAGAGTGTGTCTATTCCAATTACATATTCTGCAACTCAGGAAATCATGAGAGGATGGGCTCAGGGACCCAACGAAACTAGTGTGAGACAGCCACCAGCGAAGACTCCATTAATAAACTGAACTTCTTCTGTCACTGCTTTGACTGGTGGGCCACGGTAACATCTTGGGTTTCCTAGAAGTCACATCAGTGCAGAGCCAGTACTGAGTAATCTCCCCAAAGTATCATTATTTCCTTTTCTGCAGTGAACAATGACTCTTTTCAAGGACAAAAATCCCTTGGGGGAAGACTGAGAGAAAGATCACCAGTATTTATTTTGGGCAGGGTACTGGAGTCCTTCTTCAAGGGGACTGTCATCGTGATCGCGTGCTGCTCTAAGAAAAACACCAAAAGCAGATGGCGCTAACCAACAGTTTCTCCCCTGACCGCCCAGCAGGCTATGAGTCTGAAGACAGTGCACTCGCTCCAGGGAAAGAAAGTCTCTCTTTCTCTCTGAGCTCTGGGGGAAGGTCTGTGTCATCAGTCTTCCCTTGCTTTGCAAGCATCTCAGGGCAGGTATCTCTGGTCCAAAGGATGCACTCTGCACCCAGCACTCCTTTCCCCCCAGGGTCGGCGGCTCCCTATTCTCTCCTTGCTTCTCTTTCCTTATATCTTTCGTAAGGTAAAGATTGTACAGGACACGTGCCGGGGTAACTCCCATGACATCGGATCAGGGATAGGACCTAGTAGAGACGTTACAGTCCTACTCTGATCCTCTCTAACGCAGTCCAATCTTGCCTTATTAACCACAGGCAGAGGTTTGGATTTACAATATATACAAAAACCACAATCACAAAATAGAGAACAACCATACAACACTGGGAGTCATGGCCCAGACAAATGGCTGCCCATATATTCGGGTCATATAACTCAACCCATAGCAGGGACTCAGTCTCCCCTTTAATCAAAGAGTTAGAGGTCTGTAAACTCCCCCACATCTGGTAAATAATTGAAGGGCCTTGATACTCTATTCTGGTGATTTCAGTTAGATTGCTGTTCTTCTGACCTGGAATTTGTCTACTTGCACAGAAGAAGTAAATATTTAGGAGATTTCTTACTTACTTCACTCCTAGAGAAGCTATGCTTAAGTCACCAATGACACAAGCCCATATTACCAGTTTTCTGATCACTGCTTCAACTTACTGTCCATTACAGTAATGGCACCCACCTTGTCTTTGCCAAATGAGGGCTCCCTCTTGCCCCCTACCACTGTAGGGTTAAATGCCCCATTGTACTTAGGTGTGTGTTTACTGTGTGCACTGTCTCCAGGGAGGAGGGAGCTCCCTAGCCCCAGACCTTGTCCTCCCAGGCAGGAGCAGTGTCGCCCTCATGGAGCATACAGCAAACATCACACAACTTTGGATTCCTGGCATTGTGTGAGGTTCCTCTCTGTTATAAACCTGTCCTCCATGACGTTAATGAGGAAGGGTGGGCCCTCAGCTGTGTTGGTGGCGCAGGACTCATTGGGTGACTGTATTGTGCTTTGGGGCAGCCTCGTAGGGTCTAAAGAAATGGGAAGCAAGTGGAGAGCTGGAAATCTCAGATTACCAAGAAGCGCTGCCAGGACCTGGGCTCGCTGTGTGTCAGGAGCTCCCAGTGCAGGGCATGACTGACAAGAAGGACCTCTCTTCAGAGTCAGCAGAGTAAGACTGCCCCTGGACCTGACACCCTGAATTGGGCTGTTCACCTACTGGACTCTGACCAAATGAAATTTATCTTTGGAAAGCCATCCGTTTGTGGTATTTCTCTTAAAGCAGCACTAGGTGCCTAAGCCAACTATCATAGGTGCCGTCATCCAAAGACTCGTCTTTCATCAACAATTCAACTATTGGTGATGATGATTTGCAAGTTGGAATTACCACCTCACGCCATGGATTAGCAGTGCTGTCTCTCCTACTTGAAGCAGAGTCATCAATATCTTTAAGACCAACCCGACTGGAGAACCAATTTAGAATAGTCATCTTTCCTATTTTTCTCCTTTTGAATCACTCTGTGGGACACTTCTACTCTGGCCTATACAGTTACTTGTAGTCACCACTGACTCGATGGCACTCGGTTTGCTGTGGTTTTAGAAACACTCATGGTACGAAATGCCTTAGGCTGAGTTTACCAGAGAAGCAAACCCAGCAAAGTCTAGAAAAGTATACATACATGGAGAGATTCATATCAAGGAAATGAGTCACAAGTTGTAGAGGCTGAAATGTCCCATGCCTCTGGGTCAGAACAGACACTTTTCCTGATTCCCATAGCTGTAAGGGCTGGTCAAGCGACGACCAGCAGGCCAGAGGGCAGGACTGTTGGTCATGGGCTGTGAAGACAGACAAATTCCAAGAATCGCAGGCAGGACTGTGTGGGATCTGCTAGCCCAAGTCCCCCAAACCAGAGGTTAGACGAACAGGAGGCAGCTGTAGGATCTAAAATGAACAGAAGGCCCTGAGTTCTTCCTCAATGTCTTCCCACACTCAGTGCAGGCCACGTGATCAAAGAAACTGCCGTTCAACTGACTGGCTACTTAAAGCAGATCTTCTCATGGGTCTCATCCTGGGTCAACTCTCAACAGGGAAGGGATCTCAATGTACAGTTTTTAAAATACTGAGTCATGGCCCAGCTGACACATGGTCTTAACTATCAGAGACCTTGATCACCTTTCCCTCCACAAGATGTCACACGGGGTCGATAGCACTGACATTGTGCTGACTAAATTGAGGTGGGAATGATCAATGATTTTGGGATTCATAGTAAGACGCCTGCATGTTCCACAGGCAACCACACCAACTGTCACTGAATCATAGCACTCATAGGACACAGCAGAGTTGCCCCATAGTTTCCAAGAAGCACCTGGCCGATTTCAACTGTTGGCATTTGCTCAGCAGACACAATGTGTATCTCCTGTGTGGCCAAGGTTTCCATTTGCATGTTTAGAGAGCAGGAAGTTATTTGAACATTACATCTATTGTATACATATATATATACACATTATTTACATATATCAACATTATTTTAAATTGTTTTAACATCATTCAGGTGTCCTTGATTTCAGTGATCAAGGGCTGTCCCCCGGCCTTCCCCGGGTTCCATGGATGGTTGTGATGGAGTCAACCATGTCCAGTTATGGAGATGGCGTGCGCAGAGGGGAATCGCCTGAAAGGAACTATTTATAGGAGGTCAGGCCCGGGTTAGATGCATTCAGGTCGGAGGACACAGGAGCTGATCCCAGTGCTTTGAAGACAGAGCACATAGAATTTAGAACCCTGGTAACCAGGCACCCGCCTTTAAAACCTAACCTTTACCCAACTCACTTGAGTGAAGACACTCAGCTCCAAACATGTCGACTTGTTGCCTCCCGTTTTCCGCCGTATCGGAGCCCCGGAATTCAACGGGCTCACGAAGGCGACGCTGCGGTCTCGTCTCCCGACTACGGAAGTTATGGCGATTTCTAAGACAGACCCCAGAGGTAACACCGGGTGTGTCACGGCTGCCACGCCAGGCCAGGCCACCCCAGGAAATCCCATACCCTTCCCAAAGTCACAGCAGCCCTCAAGCCATGCCAGCCCTTCTCCTTGTGAGCTCCATGGGAATGGGGACAGGGAGAAATGAGCAGAAAAGTGATGAAGGAGAAGGTGGTAAGGTTCGTTTGGGAGAGGTGGGTGCGATCGGACAAAGAATCAGGAGGTGTCGGGAGCAGTGATGAGGCCCATGAAAGTGGTAGCGGTGATTCAAGATGAGCGCTGGTTGACTCCACCCTCAGGGCCGCTCACCATCACTGGGCTCGTGGAGCTGGGTCTGAGCCGGAATGGGGTGCTAGCTAGGCCTAGACGATCGGCCTGGATGTCATGGTGACAGGGGCTAGGGTGGCCAAGGTAGAGAGACTCACTTCACGTCCCTGCTCCAACCACACTGAACACATGGAATTCTGGCACCTTAGTCTACCCAGAGGTCCCAGCTCAGACCAGATTTTTAGGGAGGGACGGCTGGGCTCCCACGCTGACGCAGCACAGTCACTGGGCCTTCTCTGAGCTCCAGCTCACCCTCAGTGAGGCAGTGAATAGGCAGTCCCAGCTACTGGCATTGCCTGTGCCTCTGCTGACACTGGGCCACCCCAGCTTCTTCAAAATCCTTCTATAGCACTCACAGTGACATTGTATCTGTGCTCTTGGTGGGGGCTTGATGGCAATGCCCCCAGGCTGGCGCTCCCCCCCCCCCCAGAACCGGGCATAAAGGGAAACTGGAAGCTCCCCTGAGACCGAGGGGCCATAGGGACGTACAGGGGCAGAGGGAAGGAGGTGCCTCCAAGGAGCCCTTGAAGCATCCCTGGCTGCTGTTGGCACTGTCTCTACAGAAACCCGCACAGGAGGAGGAGAATGGCCAGGTATATCCCAAGACAAGGAACAGAAAATGCAGGCACAGCCTCTGTGTAAGTGTGCGGGGAGGAGAACAGAACCGCTAACCAGGGACTCCAGATGACCAAAGGGGTCCTGCTGCTGAGATACCACCCTGCAGACTCCCAGATCCTTCCCAGGGCACTCAGTCCACTTCCCGAGGAATCAGCATGGGTGCGAATGGTCAGAGCTCTGCCCCCACCCCTCCGGGTGGTTCACGGGGCTGCCTCTGGTGTGACCCTCATCCTCTGTGCCTCCCCAGTGTTTCCGCAGCTCACGCCAGGAGCAGGATTACGAATGGGTTACTGAAACCAACAAGGAAGCCTGGCTGGAGGAGCTGGTGGAGCGCCTGGTGCCCGCCTTCCAAAACGGTGACTTCTCCTTCATCAGATTCTTCCTTGGACATTACAGATCCTATGCCACCAGCCAGCAGCTCCTAGAGCAGCTGTTCAAAACGTAAGTGCCCCGCTGTCCCCAGCCCAGTGGGGACTCTGTCCTCTCCCAGTTGGGAGGAATGCCACTTGACCACTGAGAGAGCCTCAGTTGTTCCCCTGAGATGTCAGGCAGTAAAGGACCACACAGCTACAATTCCTGTGGACCATGGTCAAGCTCCATGGTGAGGGCTGCTGGAGGCACTGGGAGGTTCATGCAGATTCTTCTCCACTCTCCGATCGAGAAGCTCTCTGCCTCACCCGTCACCGACTGCACGCCCTCATGTAAAGGGGGTTTCAAATTCCATTCAGTGGGGCCTTGTCCTTGGCATAGCCAGAACAGGGGAGCTTGAGTGCTGGTAGAGGGGAACCAGGACTCTGAGCATCTGGGAAGGTGCTGGTTGGGCTCACTTACTCACCAGGTGTCCAGGAAGCCCCTACTCTTATAGATGCAGCTCCAGACACTCAGCATCTTTCAGAAGGTAAAGCTGTTAGGAAGCCCTGCCCTCTTGGGCCTCTATTCTAGTCAGGCGGCAGACAGCAACACTAGACATCCTGAGCTTGGAGTGCCCACAGTGCACTAGGTGTGATACCCTCGTGCCACCTCTAGGTATGGATTCCACCTCTCCGATTCTTCCGGGAACCGTGAATCAGAACAGCGGAAAGTGTGAGTGGACTTGGGGTGAAGAAGAAGGAGCTGCTGTCCCTACCGATGGGTGGAGGTAGTAGAAGGACCTGGATCTGGATTAGGCCCTACACATCTAGATTCTGCTAGAGAAGTGTGCTTAGGGGCGCCCCCTTTAGGAGGTAAGCAGTCAGAGAGCAGATCGGCGGAACCTGGCCTTCCTGGGGAACAGAGAGGAAGCTGCGGCATGGATAGATTCCTGAGAGAACTCATCACCCTAATTCCCCTTATACCACCGCATGCCATGTTCCCTCTATAGGGTCCCAAACGTGAAGCATTGGGCATCGGGGGTAGACTTGCTGCCAAACCCTGGGGACCCAGCTGCATGTGGGGTCCTGTCCCAGGGGGAACTCTGTGCACCAGGAGGAGACTGTCTCACTTGTGCAGAAAACACATGCTCCAGGGGAGAGGCCTTAGAGCCTGGACTTCTGGGGTAGGGGATAGACTCTGTGTGTCCCTCAGCATCAGATTCTCATGAAGCTCTAAAGTGTGTCGACCCACCAGGTGAACAGGCAGTCACAAGCCTCTGTGTTATTGTCCACTGCAGAGAGTATCAGTGGAGAGAAAGGCTACCGAGGAAGGAGAGTTGGTCAGACTATTGATGAGGAGCTCCCTGGGACCAAAGCTCTGTGCTAGACCTGTGCTCAGTGACCAGGCCTGTCACCCCCATGACAGCCAGAGGGTGTCCAAGACACAAACAATGGCGCACATGGACTTTACAGGGCTGGCCAGCAAAGGCAGTGAGACAAGAACAGCCAGACCCCTGACCTGCTATTTTCCACTCATCCCCAGGGCGATTGCATTTATCCTGGGCACGTGGCTCCAGGACCACCCGCAGGACTTTGATCAGCCCCCGACATTCTCCTGTCTCAAGCTTGTGCAGCAGTATCTGCAGCTGAACATGCCAGGCTCATTTGAGGAGCACTGTCCCCGATTTCTCTGGGCCGAACTGCACCACACGGAGCTCTCCGAGGCCGAGCCAGAGGGTGAGAAGGACTGGGTATCCCTGCAAGGGAGCTTGTGCTGGGGACAAGGGAAGATCCTAGAGACTGGGCTGGAGCCACGGCTCCAAGTAAGCTAGCGTGGCTGCTGCTGCTCTGCAGTTGGGGAACATTTCCTGGGCTGGTCATCTTGGCAATGTGCTTTTCTTGAGGGTGGTAGGATGTCTTGCATCCTTGGAAAGGCAGGAGGAAAGGCAATCACCTGTGTGAATATTTCTCCTCCTGCAGCTGCAGAGCCGGGCCCAGCGTCACTTGGAAAAGTCGCTCGAGATCAGTCTCTGCCCAAAGAACCAACACCCGAACTATCTCCTGGGGAGTATACTACTGCCGTGGCAGTACTAGAGTGCCACAGCACAACACCTACCACACTGATGGCCCCACAACCAGCACTGGAAGCAGAGCCATCTGGAGGGTCAGATCGTGATCCCGGCGAGCCTGCGGAACTGACTCCGAGAACACCAGCTGATGTGGACCATCTTCCTCCTCTACTGCTGCAGCCACGAGCAGCCCAGGTTCTCCTCCAGCTGCAGCAGCACATGGAGAGACAGATGCAGATCCTCGACCACCTCCAGCTCCGCATCCTGGAGCCCCAGCCGCGCTCAGCCCTGCTCCTGCACCAAAAACGCTGCTCAACAGAGCACCTGCTCTTCTCCCCTGAACTGGAATCCTGCCAGCAGGTGGAGAGCCCACTGCAGGTGGAGAATCTTAACCGAGGTTACCTGCAGCGCCAACAGCTGGGCTACCTGCTCACCTTGATCCTCTTCGTCCTGCGCCGACACCAAACACTAACGGAGCACTTCCTCGCCCCTCAGCAGCTTCGCCACGCTAACCAGATGAGGACCCCGCAGGACAACTGCGATTTTAGTCTGAGCAACGTCCCGGGCACACTTCAGCACGACTTCCTGAGCCAGGGCCAGCGCTTGCAGCAACATCTGAGCCACGTTCAACAACAGGTCACCCGTCACCAAGTCACGCACCCAACAGAAACCCCGCCGGAAGATCAGAATCTCTCCTCGGCCCGACGGCAAAACTGGCTCCTAGGCTGTCTGCTGAGTCTGATCGCACGCTTGGACTTAGCCCTGCCCTCCGTGGAGTACCACCAGCAGCACCAGGGGTGTATTTCCAACAGGATCCCCTCACCATACGTACTCCTGATCCTGCTTCGGCTTGTCATCCAGCAGTGGAGCCCTGTGCACTAAGTCCTCCATCTCCATCCAGCTCTGCCTGGGGCAGCAGGTGCTGAGCCAGACGCCACATCTCTGTGGCATTGGCTCCTCGTTCACAGCCAGGGAACGTCGGTCACAGACGCCCACTGTTTGTTCTCACCTCAGTGGACAGTTTGGGGTTTTATCATAGTATATGTCTAGCTCAATTTCTATTTTATAGTTTACAACATATTAGATAGCATATTACAGTAGGATAGGAGAGGGGATGGAATGGGAAAATGTGGATGGGATGGGACAGCATGTGATGGGTTGGGGTGGGTGGGATTGGGGAATTAGGATGGCATGGGGTGGATTGGCATGACATGGAATTGCTTGGCATGACGTGAGGAAAAGTAAAGGGATGGAAAAGGATGGGAATGGACAACCTAGCATATGGTAGAATATGAGATTTCTCACTAAATAAAGTTTTGTTTTAATAGCTTGATGTGTAAGATATTGGCTCTATTTACCTTCAGAATCCTATCTAGCTGTCATCAAGTTCTTTAGAACAGTTTTATCAACACTAGGATAGTTCATGTTATGTGTCAACCTGATTAGGCTGCTCTGGTCAGTGGTATAGCAGACGTTATGCAACCATACTCCCTTTTTGTGATCTGATGTGAGGAGCCAGTGAGTTAGTTGGAAGAGGAGTTTCTTTGGGGATGTGGACTACAAATGGGTATACAGCCATTACTTTGACCAGTGGCTTTTTTTCTAGGTCTATTCCAAAGGACTACCAGCAGCAATTTGCCTTCAGATGGCAAGGCCAGCAACACACCATCATTACCTTATCCCAGAGGTGTAACAACTCTCCAGCTCTATGTCCTCATTGAGTCCACAAGGGCCATGATCACCTTTCCCTTCCATAAGACTTCACACTTTGCCCTCATCTTGATGATCATGCTGACTGGACCTGACTTGACTCTAGACTTTTCTGTAGGAAATCAGTGTACCAGAGGGTGGAAGGAAACCCTAGTAACAGTAAGCAAAATTCTGCCCTTGCTGAGGATTTCCTTTCACCACTGTCCCTCACGACGATCCCCAAAGTTACTGGAGTTCTGGCACTCTCCTTGTTGAGTGGGCACCTGTATACCGTGCAGAACCATCTCTAAATGAGATCAGAGCTTTCTCTTGAACAGTCAACTGCTCATTACAAATTATCCAGGAGAACACAGATCAAGACTGGGAGATATCTTCAGTCTACCCCAAGAAAAGAAGCAGAAAAGTCTGGCTAGGGCCTGGGGAGAGGAGAAAAGGGCCTCCATGCAGGGACACCAGAGGCACCGCTGGCCGTGATACCACCGTGAGACACCGAGCTCCCTCTAAGGACCTCTCATTTCAAGGGTACCCAGTCCCTTCCCAAAGGAATTAGCTACCACTCTTGCAATTTCTCCCACAGCCCTCCCTGACCTGAGAAGTTGCCAAGTTACTTCTCCCACGATGGCAGCAGTATCAGACATGACATTTTATCCTGTTTTCCCTTCACATCATCCTGCGTGCCTACTTGCATGTTGCTCCTGTTTCGTGTTTAATCTCTAGCCCCGGGCTCCGGCAGCAGCGATGCAGCCTCCTTCCACAGCTTCTCCAGTCTCCCCCACACACAGTCACACTCAGCAGGTTCTCTGACCCTCAACCTTGAGGCTAAGGCTGTGACACCCCTTCTTCTGCTACCTGCAGTCTCAGGGAACACATCACGTGAACCTGCGTGTCAGGAGCTGTGTCCTGTCTCACCTGCATGATGTTCCAGAACGGAGGCCACTTCCCAAACTGACTGGGTCTCCCCAAATGAATTCAGTGTCTCCTTGTTGATGGCTCTGGACTGATTCCTTCTGCTGCAGGGCTGCAGGAACCTTTCGTGTGTCCTGATCCACTGACTACCGACGACAGACTCCCATCATGGGCACAGTGGTGGAAAGGATGTGTGAATTTCCAGAGAGAGTCCTGAAGCCAAACTCCTTCCCAAAACAGCAGTTACAGTCACATGCCTCAGCATCTGGGTCATTAGCTGACTCCCTGCATCAAGCTTGTTCCAGGCATTAGTGTTCTTTTCCATTACTCCATTCTGCTGACAGGTTACCTACTGGAGCCACAGGGTGCCCTAGAGGTGCTTATGTGCCCTGAAGTCTCCTCTGAGGCCCTTACTGCCATTCAGATTCACTCTTCCTGAGTCCTCTGTGCAAATCTAGAGTCAGGTGGGTGTTCCGTCTTCCACTCCAGGATCCTTAGGCTCTCGTGCATAGCTGAATCTGGGTGTTCCACAGCTTCAGGTATACAATACGCCTTTTAATGAACAGAAAGGAAGGTTGCTATCTTGCCTCCCAGTCCGAGGGGACCTCATGGGTTTGTGTCTGCTTTGTGCACTGTCTTCAGATGGGAAGGTGTGAGCCTGCACCGGACCCTCCACTCCCAGTTAGTAGCAGAGCAGCCCTCACACGCCACACAAGCATCGTCAGAGTCTCAGTACTGGATGTCTGTGGACACTGACCTTGTGAGGTCGATCACATACTGGACATCATCAAACCTCTGTGTTATCAGCTCTGGAATGGCTGTTCTGTGAGGACTCACTGGCGTTGTGCTCTTCCTACAGGGTGATCCCATGATTACTGAGGTCACAAAATAACTTCAGGTTCCCAATATTTTTGAAACACTTCCACCTCCATTTCTGCTTTAAGGCTGAGTCCTGTTTTCTGCTGGAGGCACTCGTGTCTCACCTCCTGCCACAAGTCACTTACTGAGCGAGTATCTGGTCTGACCTATTCTCCCCAACTTCACAGTTAGCTTCATGGGGCTGAATCTGGTTTTTCCTTCTCTGAGACAATCTGAAGTGTCTGCCCAGGTGATTAAAAGCATCAAGGCAGCCTCAGTTCAGGAGCTGGCGGAGCAACTGATTCCCACTTTCTTAAAGAGGGAATTATTCCTCATCAAATTCTGCTTGGGAGACTACGGATCCTATGCCAACACACAGCACATCCTAGTGCAGCTGCTTCAAACGTGAGCACCTCACCAACCTCAGAGCAGCGGGAATTCTGACCCCCTATCAGTTGTGAGTAAAGTCAGCACCCCCTGAGAACCTCAGTGTGCTCCCCTGAGAAGTTGTGTGAAAAAGCACCCACCAGCTAGAATTCCTGTGGACCCAGAGTCCAGCTCTGTGGTGAAGTCTTCTGGAGGGGCACAGACGCTCATAGCAATTCTCTTCCTCTCCTCCTTCAAGAAGCTCTCTGCCTCAACCCTCACTGATCAAATGCCCATTTTTAATGAGGGTTAGAGATTCGACTTACTGGGGCCTTGTCCTTGGCATACCCAGATCAGGGATCCTTGGAGGCTGGTTGAGGGGCCCCAGGACTCTCAAACACCTGGGAAGGGGCTGGTTGGGCTCATTCATTCACCAATTATCCATGAAGCCCTACTCATACAGACAGTGTTCTTGGCACTCGGCACTATTCAGTGGACAAAGCTGATAGGAAGCCCTGCCCTCCTGAACCTCCGTTCTTGTCAGGAGTCAGAGAAGAACACCAGCCACCTTTAGCAGGTGGTGTCCACAGTACATTAGGTGTGACACCCCCATGCCACCTCTAGGAATCAATGTAATCACTCTTATGCAGTCAGGGACAGTGAACCTCAGGACTAGCTGAAAGGGTGAGTGAACTTTGGGTCAAGAAGTAGAAGCCGCTGTCTCTACAGAAAGATAGAGTTTGTAGGAGGATCTGTGTCAGGAATGGGGATGCCAGACCGGGCTCAGCAATCTAGATTCCACTAGAGGTCTCGGTCGGGGTGGTTCGCCGAAGGTAATCATTAACACAAAGGTGGGGGTAGAACCTGGGCACCTTGGGGAGAGAAGAGGAAACTGGGTGCTCAGAGAGGCACCTGAGAAAATCCATCCTCCTACAATCCCCTCGCATCACTGCTTGATCCCTCCTCTATTTAAGCTCCAAACAGGAGGTGCAGGGGTGGCGGGATGAACTGCTCTGAAATTCTGTGTGCTCCGCTGCATGTAGGACCCCAGTCTCAAGGTAGAGTCCTGTCCCTGGGAGAAGAGACGATCACCATTGTGCACAGCACCAGGCACCACTGGTGCACAACCTCCAGGGGAGAGGCCCAAGGGCCCGTGAATCTGGGGCACGGGACGGACTCTGTGTGTCCCTCAGCATCAGATAACTGTGGAGCACTACAGTGTACCTGGCTGTCAGGTTGATGTGTATGTACACGCCTCCGTGTCCGTGGAGGGTTTGTGTCCACTGGGGACTGGACCAAGGGACATAAGTGGTATAATCAGGCTCCCTGAAGAGGAGCATTTGTTTAGATCATTGATGGTGGGCTCCCTGGCACCAAGGCTCTATGCTAGCCCTTTGCTCAGTGACCAGGCCTGCCACTGTCAGGACAGCCTGAGCGATCTGGCCTTTTGCAGGGGTACCCTAAAAGGTCACTGTGGAAGGAATAGCCAGACCTCTGACCCTGCTTTTCCCCACCCACCCCTACAGTAAACTCTTTTATCCTGAGCACATGGCTGAAGGACTACTTGGATGACTTCAATGATACCCTGAACTTCTGTCTGAAGTTCACCGTAAACTCTCGGCAGGTGAACATGCCAGGTGCCCTTCTGGAGCACTGTGCGTAACTTCTCTAGTTTCAGCAGGATCCAACGGAGGTAACTGAGGCCAAGCCAGAGATAGATGAGGGCTGCGCCTCCTTGCATGTGAGCCTGTGACAGGGACATGAGAAGAATGTCAGACTGGGGTCCAGCCACATCTCAGAGGGACCTCAGGTCCTCTGCTGGTGGATCACAGTCTGGGAAGAATTCCTAGGATGGAAGTCTTGGAACTGGGCTTCTCTTAATGGCAGTGGGATGTTTGGCATCACTGGGAAGCATGATGAAAGGCTGTCATATTGGTGAACATTTCTACTCTTGCAGCTTGAGAGCCAGGCACAGAACAAGTTGTAAAACAATACCAAGGTATCAGTCCCAAGAACTGACACCTGGACTATCTCCTGGGGTACATTCATGCTCTCCTACCAGCACCTGAACTCCACAGGGCACCACCCCCTATGAGATCGAGAGCTCTTGCACTAGCATCTGGTGGAGAGCCAGCTGAAGGACTGGCTTCCCTTCCAGGGTCAACTGCAGAACTGGCTCCCAGAACACTGAGGGGTGTTGACCCAGCTCCTGCTGCAACATGGGAGCTCAGGAGAATACCAGCTGCTCCTTCATCAGCTCCAATGCTGACATCAAACGACAATCTGGCTGGAGCGCTGGGCTCTTAGGATGGATGACCTTGAGAACCAGCTTCTGGCCTATCTGCCGATGGTGATCCTTTCTGAACCTCTCTGAAGGACAGTGATGAGGGAATTTTCTCCCAGTGGTAGAACTTCGATCAGTGCATGGGGATTGTCACTTACCTAGGAAGGAGAAATGACCAGGTGTACAAATGCACCCAGATTCATGGGCTGTGGACAACAGTTTGGCTGGAGAAAGAGTTAGAAGAAACATGATGAAATTGGGAGCCCAGGAGGTATGCGTGGCACGGAATAGACCTCCCTGAATGAGCCAAAGAAGAGAAGGCATTTGGAGCTCATGTGAATGGTCTGTCTTACACTGCTGGTTTCTCTAAAGAAGTAAAACTGGACAAGCATTGTCTCAATCATCTAGTGTTGTCATAAGAGAGATACTACAAGTGAGTGGCTTTAAGACACATTTGATTTGTCCCAGAACGAGAGACTAGAAATGCAAATGGAGGATGTTGGCACAAGGGGAAGACTTTCCCTGCTGTTTCTGAAGGCAGATCCTCATCATCCCTCCTCCCTTGGACTCGAAGCTTCAGAAGCCCAGGGAACACAGCCCGTTCTAAAAGAGGCACCCAGCTCCCATCCCCCACACACTGCTTCTTTCTGAAGGTAAGAGGTCCCCAAATCTCTCTGCTAGCTCCTTTCCTTTACATTTGAAGAGAATGCCTCTGGGCACAACACAATCTTTCCAAGAGTCCTGCCCCACAACACAACTTCTTCATTGACATCATTGAGGCAGGGTTACATCATTTAGGAACTTCACACAATACCAGAAATCATGGACTAGCCAAAGGGCTACACACACTTCTTGGGGAACATAAGACTCATCAATCCATTATAAGAGTATGAACATGAATAGAGAGAAATGTATAGGAAGGAAACAACAGAGAGGGCCAAATAGACTGGATCATCCCAGGTGAGGAAGGCAGCTTCTGCTAATTTATACAGCTATAGATGCTGCTCAAATCAAGATTACCAAGCCAAGCCAAGTGCCGTCAATTCAGAAGCAGGCTGGAAAGAAGGCTCTTGCTCACAGGCTGTGAGGACTGATGAGGCCCGAGATAGGCAGGCAAGACGGGAGGTAAGCTGCTAGCTCCAATCCCCGAAAGTGTAGGTCAGATGAAGAGGAGCCAGCTGCAGGATCCAGAGGGACCAAAAGACCCTGGGCCCTGCCTCAACATCTACTGACACTCACTGCAGGACACATGCCCCAGGAAACAAACAACCCAAATAAAAAATGAGATGGGAGATGTTGCAACAGACCCAACAGAAATCAAATGTATCGTAGCAGAATACTAGGAAAGACTGTATTTTAACATCTGAAAACGTAGACAAAGTGGGCCAACTTCTAGAGTCATATCAGCTACCCAAATTATCACAAGCAGAAACAGAACAACTTAATAAGCCCATCACCAAAGAAGAGATTGCAAAAGTGATACTGAAACTATCAACCAAAAAAAAGTCTGGTCCAGATGCCTTCACTGGAGAATTCTACCAAACTTTTCACAGAAGTTACTTCCAATAGTACTCAGGCTATTTCACTGCATAGAAAGGTAAAGACTATTCCCAAATTCATTGTATGAAGCTAGCATAATCCTGGTACCAAACCCAGATATCAGGATATCTGGTATCAGGATATCACTGATGAACCTAGATGTAAAAATCTTCAACAAAATCCTGACCCATAGAATTCAACAACATCTGAAAAAAATAGTTCATCAGGGACAATTTGGGTTCATACCACGGATGCAAGACTGCTTCAGCATCCTAGAAGCAATCAATGTGATCAACCACAGAAATAGCACAAAGGATAGAAATCACTTGATTGTCCACTCATGCAGAAAAGGCATCTGACAAAGTCCAACATCCATTCATGCGAAAAACTCTCACCAAAATAGGAAGAGGGAAATTGGTCAACACAGTACGGGACAGCTACGCAAAGCCAACCACCTACATCACCCTAAATGGAGAGAATCTCAAAGAACTCCTTTAGAGAATAGGAACTAGAAATGGATGCCCACTCTCAACACTTTTCTTCAACATTATAGGAGAGGTTCTAGCCAGAGCAATCAGAAAGAGAAAGAAACAAAGGCCATCTGCATTGGCAAAGAAGAAGGAAAAATCTCCCTGTCTGCAGATGACACGACTGTATATGCAGAGAATCCTGAAGAATCCATAATTAAACCACTAGAACTAATAGGAAAGTTCAGGAAAGTATCAAGAAGATAAAATAAAGATAAGTAAATCGGTAGGATTCCTTCAGACCAACAAAGAGATCACTAAATCAATACCATTGAGTATAGCCCTCAAGAAGATTAAATACTTAGGAGTAAATCAGGGAAATAAGAGACCTATACAGAGAGAATTACAAGACTTTACTGCAAGAAATCGAAAGCGAGTTATAAACGTGAAAGAACCTACCCTACTGATGGGTAGGAAGACTCAACATTGTGAAAACATCTATTTTATGGAAAGCAACCCACACATTCCATTCAATCCCAACACAAATTCCAGTGACTTTTTATTGTGATTAAAAGTGACACAGACTTCAAATTTGCATGCCCGCTGATCTGTAGTTCCGTCTGCTTTCCTTGCCTGGTGACAGCACACTCCTTTCCATTCCATACATGTCATATCCTCTTAACGATCTCCTCTGCCCTCCTCTCCACCCTCTCCACTCCCTACTAGTAAGACGCCAGCAGGACAACATCCTACAGATGCACAGAACAGTAAAATGTACACATTATACACTCATTCTGTGTCCCTGAGTCCATTCCATAACTATCTGAAGAGTTAATCTCACCAATGATCTATGATCAGCGGCAGCATCAGGTGTAGGGGCCATGCTCCCAGAGCAACTCCAGGCCTTCAGACCATCAGCTGAGGTCTTTTAGTGGAGTTCTTAAGGTGGACAGCTTTTTTGTCTCCTGTTGGCAATGGAGCTCCACATTGTGAGCCCCATCACAGTTGTCACAGCTGGTGGCTGGGTACCATTTGGTTCTTCTGGTCACATGTTGATATAGTCGCCCATTCACATGAGGCTTTCTGTCTTCTCAGCTCTTTTTCCCTCACGCCATTTCTATCCTTGGTGATCATCTGTTTCAGTCGACTTGGGACCATGTGGTGTACCTCAGATGGCAGCTTGCTGGCTTTTAAGACCCCAGACACGACGCACCAATATGGGGTGGAGAAGATTCTCTTAGCAATAGGCTAGTTATGCCAATAGGCCTTGCACCAGATGTCTCTGTCATGACTACTAAACTCCCCTGCTGCAGTACAAAAGCAGCAATAGACACTACTCAAATACAATGAACATGAATGAGACAGTGTTCTAATAAACTTTCTTTACAAAAACAGGCAGTGTCACAGACTTAGTCCAGAGGCCCCAGTTCACCCACCCCTGATTTTGACCCTTCCTACCCTTCCAACTCAATGTCCCACCACTGTCTCCATCTCTATGGTCCAATCACAGTGTCAGGGCTTGACAGCCTCCCAAGACAGCTGCCACCAAGTCTTTCCTTCCCTACACACTCATGCCATGGCCCGGGAATATGCTGGCTCTGTGACTCCTTCAGCTAACGGAAGACAGTAGAACTGATGGCCTAGGACTTTTGAGCTGAGGCCTTAAGAGGACTGGCAGCTTCAGCTTCCTCTCTTGGAATCCAGCCATCACACAGAGCGAAATCCATGTCAGACAGAGAGGAGCTCTGGGCAGTAGCTCTAGAGGAGTCTCCAGCTGACAGCTTCACCAGCCGCCGTGTGGGTGAGCCATCTCGGATGCGCCACTCTAGTCCAGCTCCCCGATGACTGCGGCCCAGCTGTCATCATGTGGAATGGGGGAACCGCCTGGCAGAATTCAGTCATCCCCCGGAATGATGAGAAGTAACAAAATGGTTATTGTTTGAAGTCATTAAGTTTCAGGTGCTTTGTTTCATAGCAGCCGACAGCTGAAACACTGACTTCTTTCTGTTTCTCAGCCCACCGACCTCAGTCAGCACCAGCTGCTCTCTGCCTAGAAGAGGCTTCTCCTGATCTCTCTGTGGCTGCTCCATCTCATTGCCATGGTTCAGGGAGGCCTGTACCACTTGAGTTTTGCTTTGAAAAGCTTATCTTTCCTCTGTGTGGGTAAACTTTCATTCTCCTTCCCTGCTCTCCTCTAGATTCCAAGGTCAACCTGTAATGAAGGCCATGCCAATCAGTAACTCTCCCCTCCCCAACCCCCTCCCCCAGGTCAGTAACAGAGTCAGAAATCTGAATGTGACTAAAATTAGTTCAATGGGAGTCAGTCTCAGGAATTACTGCTAAGGACAGGTGCTTGGCTGGGGTTGTTGTACTTTTTGAACACAGTCTTGGAGCTCTTGGTGGCCAATTATTCCCCAAAAGGGGTAGGGCTGTCTAGGAATGGAGTCAACGCAGAAGGAAGACGATCAGAGTAGGGGGAGCAGGGAAGGGGGAGAGAGAGAGAACTAGCCCTGCCAGAAGCTACTTTTTATTGAACTTTTCAGTTACATGACTCAATATATGCCTTATCATACATCATCCCACTCTTCCTTTGGGGCATTGCTTCTACGTTTAAGGAACTGTTGTCACACAGTGGTTAGGTGCTTCGCTGCTAACCAGAAAGTCAGTGGTTCAAACCCACCAGCCTCTGCACAATAAAGATGTGGCAGCCTGCTTCCAAGGAGATTACATCCTCGGAAACTCTAGAGGATAACTCTTTCTGCCCCGTGACAGGATCTCTCTGAGTTGGAATCGACTAGGCAGCAATGAATGTCTTAGTTTTGATCTTTAGAGGAGCAGATCACCAGGTCTTTCTCCTACCGAACCTCTGGCTGGGTTTGAACTGCCAAAGACACAAGAAGAATCACTTGACCCTCATTCGGATCTCTCTAAGGAGTCCTTCTGGTACCGTGACTAAGACAACTGACTGCTAACTATAAAGTCTGCAGTTCAAAACCAGCAATGACACTGCAGGAGAAAGATGTGGCCGTCTGCTTCTGCAGAATTTACCACCTTGGAAACCGTCTGGAGTCACTAGGGATTGAAATCAACTTGACTGCCGTGAGTTTTGGGTCAGGACAGCTATCATCAACAGAAAAACCAACAGATGAGAAAAATAACAAGTGTTGGTGACGATGAAGAGCCTCTGGAAGCTTCATCTACTGCTGGAGGAATGCAAAATGATAGAAATGAATTTGGCAGTTCTTCAATAAATTAAATACAGAACGAGCATGCTTTTGTTAGACGCTGCCTGGTTGGTTCCAACTCATAGCCACCCTGAGTACAAACGAGTAAGATGCGGCCTGCTCCTGCACCATCGTAACAACTGTTGTACTGGAGCCCATTGTTGCCCCTGCTGTGTCAGGCCACCTTGCGGAAGTCTTCCTCTGCGTGGCTGACTCTCTACTTCACCTAACAGGATGCCCTTCTCTGGCAACTGATCCCCTTGATAACATTTCCCAAATATGTAAGGTGAAGTCTCATCATCCTTGTTTCTAAAGGAGCATTCTGATTGTATTTCTTTCAAGACAGAGATGTTCATTTGGCTGGCAGTCTATGCTACTCCAAATATTCTTCATCAATGCTATAATTCAAAGGCATCAATTCTTCTCTGGTAATTCTTATTCATTATACAGCTGTTCCATGTACAGGAGGTGACTAAAAACACCACAGCTTTGCTCAGCTGCCCTTTAAGTCTTCAAGGGTGACATCTTCGGTTTGCAGTACTTCCATGAAGTCTTTTGCAGCAGATTTACCTAACACCATACAATATTTGATTTCTTGACTCCTGTTTCCATGGGTATAGACTGCAGATCACTGTAAACGGAAACCCTTGACAACTTCGATCTTTCCCCATTGAGCATCATGTTGCTCACTGGTCCTGTTGGGAGGATTTCTGTCTTCTTTATGTTGGTGTGTAATCCACCCTGAAGGCCGTGGTCCTGGATCTTCATCACTAAGTGCTTCAAATTCTCAGCAGCTTCAGCAAGCAGGGCTGTGTTATCTGCATAGCACAGGCTGTTTCAGCCTCTTCCTCCAATTCTAGTGCCACATTCTTCTTCATGTTTTCCAGCTTCTTGGATTATTTGCTCAGTAGACAGATTATGCAGACAATGAAAAGATACAGTCCTGATGTACACTTTTCCTGACTTGAAACTGTGCAGTATGCCCTCTTCTGTTCATTCAACTGCCTCTTGGTCCAGGCGGGTAAGGACTCCTCATTAGCACAGCCAAGTATCACAGGACTTCGAGTCTTCGCAATGTTATCCGTAAGTTGTTCTGATTCACAGAGCTGAGTGTCTTAACATATTTAATAAACATAGGTGAACACCTTTTCGTTATTCTCTTTTGCCAGCTGGAATTCATCTGAGCTCAGCATGATATCCCTTGTTCATGTCCTCTCCTGAATCCAGCTGGAATTTCAGGCCGCTCCCTGTTAATCTACTGCTACAACCACTGTTGAAAAATCCCCAGCAAAATTTTGCATACATGTGTGATGAATGAGGTTGTTTGATAATTTCTGCATTGGGTTGGATCACCTTTCTTGGGAATAGGCATAAATACGGAGCTTTCCCAATAGGTTGGCGAAGTAGCTGCCTTCCAAATCTCTTGGCATCGAGGAGTGAGCACTACCAGCACTGTATCCATTTGCTGAAGCATCTCGTTTGGTATTGTATCAATTCCTGGAGACTTCTTTCTCACCAGTGACTTGTGGACGACTTGGACTTCCTCCTTCCGTACCATTGACTCCTGATCATATATTACCTCCTGAGGTGGCCGAACACTGACACTTAAGGTGACATTTACATACCACCAGAATGACAGGTGGGACCAGCCCTGCACGAGTCTGAGGATTGCGTGAAAACACCCAGTGGGTGCAGAGACTTCGAGGCAGACTTGAGTTCACCCAGAGATATAGCCGAAAAGCAGCCTGTATGGCCAGAACAAGCCGGGGAGGGAAGAGCAGGGAGAACACTGACAGGTCTGTGTCCCAGGACCTGGTGGGCTGGAGAACTTCTCTCCTGCTCTGTGACAATGCTCTACAACTAAGGACTCCGAGCAGCACCCAGTCTATGCAGGTCAGGAATCTGCACATGGCTTACGTGGTCACAGGTCTTTGTCACACGGGCTTCTTCATGGACAGGTCATACATCTCAGCTGCTTTCTAGGGAAGAGGGAGAAACAAGAGACAGAGATGAGTGAGACAGAATATGAGAGCCAAGAGACACTGAACCCAATGGGGGTTTTTATCGGTTGAAACTGACTCAGAGGCAACAACATTCTTGAGAAGTGAGTCCCTAGTACAGTCCATTCTGAGGAAGCGGGCCACACGGGATGTGGAGACCAGGAGATAGGACTGTTGGGAGCCCTTGTGCAGGCTGTCTGCTGCCTAGTCTGAGATCAGGCACTGCTTCAGATTTCAAATAGAGTGGAAGTCACTGGAAAGGTTCATGCAGAGGGTCACACGGTTGACATCATTTCAAAACCTTCCTGGTGCACACTGGGAAATAAGGCCAAGAGGGGAAGTATTTTCCAAGATAATACCACCAAATCCCAGCCCTGTCTGGGCTGTACTCCACGCAGCTTCCCACCCCTGCTTGGAATCCTTCCATCTTGCAGTTTGTGCACTAGCTGCAGAGGTGTTTCCAATGGGCAAAGTACGCACAGTGAACACCACATTTTCTTCTGCGGTGCAACCCATGTGAGACTGTTCACAACACGTTACTAAGTAAATACAAGTGAACCTGTGCTTATCTTGCTCAACATAGTCATCTGGCCCTGTGAGGGACTGTGAAAAGAGGCTTTGATTGTGTAGGAAGGTTCTGTGGGGTTGCGAGAGTCACATACTGACCATACCTAGAATCAGAGTCTTTGTAAGGGTGAAACACATGTGAAAATGTTCAAGACAGATGATCTGGTAAGCTGTGTGCCTACCTTGCCTGTTGGATAATCTCCCCCCAATTAGCTGGATGTAATGACAGCCCATGGGTTGCACTTTCTCCCACTTTCCAGTTGGGAGAAAAGTCACTTCACCACTGAGAGCCTCAGTTGTTTCCCTGAGAAGTCGGGTGGTAAAGGACCGCTCAGCTACAATTCCTGTGGACTACGGCCGATTTCTATGGTGAGGGCCGCTGGAGGGGCTCGGAGGTTCACACGGATTCTTTTCCTCTCCCCCATCGCTAAGCTGTCTGCCTCAGCCCTCAATGAGCAGACGCCCGCTAGTGTAGCCGGTTTCAGATTCCATTCAGTGGGGCCTTGTCCTTGGCATAGCCAGAACAATTGGGGCCTGAGTGCTGGGAGTTGGGCCTCAGGACTCTCAGCTATCTGGGAAGGTGCTGGTTGGGCTCACTCCTTCATTTATCCAGGAAACCCCTGTTCTTACAGATGCTGTAGCATCTTTCAGAAGACAAAGTTGTTAGGAAGTCCTGCCCTCCTGGGACTCTATTCTAGTCAGGGGTCAGACAGCAACCCTAGACATCCTAAGCAGGAAGTGTCCCTAATGCACTAGTTGTGATACCCTCGTGCCACCTCTAGGTTTGGATTCCACCTCTCCGATTCCTCCAGGAACGGTGAATCAGAAGAAGAGTGGAAAGAGTGAGTGGTTCCAGTACCACCCGCAGGACTTCGATCAGCCCCCGACATTCTACTGTCTCAATCTCATGCGGCAGTACTTGCATCTGAACATGTCAGGTTCATCTGAGGAGCGCTGTCCCCGATTTCTCTGGGCCCATCTGCACCACACGGAGGTCACCGAGGACAAGCCAGAGGGTGAGAAGCACTGAGTATCCCTGCAAGGGAGGTTGTGCTGGGGCAAGGGAAGACCCTAGAGGCTGGGCTGGAGCCACGGCTCCACGTAAGCTCAGCCTGGCTGCTGGTGCACCACAGTCGGGGCACATTTCCTGGGCTGGTCATCTTGGCATTGTACTTTCCTTGACGGTGGTGGTATGTCTGGCATCCTTGGAAAGGCAGGAGGACAGGCAGTCACCTGGCTGAACATTTCTCCTCCTGCAGCTGCAGAGCCGGACCCAGGGTCAGTTATAAAAGTTGCTCAAGATCAGTCTTTGCCCCAAGAACTAACACCCGGACCATCTTCTGGGGAGTATACTGCTGCTATGCCAGCCCTGCAGTGCCACAGGACACTCCCTACGACCCTGATGGTCCAAGAACCAGCACCAGAGGCAGAGCCAGCTGGAGGATCAGAATCTGATCCCGGGCCGCCTACGGAACTGACTCCGAGAACACCAGCTGATGTGGACCGCCTTCCTACTCCACTGCTGCAGCCCAGAGCAACCCAGGTTCTCCTCCAGCTGCAGGAGCAGATGGAGACACAGAAGTGGATCCTTAACCACCTTGAGCTCAGCATCCTGGAGCGCCAGCTGCACTCAGCCTTGTTCCTGCTCCAAAAATGCTGCTCAACAGAGCACCTGCTCTTCTCCCCGGAGCTGGAATCCTGCCAGGAGGTGGAGAGCCCACTGCAGGTGCAGAGTCTTAACCCCGGCTACCTGCGGAGCCAACACATGGGCTACCTGGTCACCTTCATCCTCTTCTTCCTGCGCCCACACCAAAGACTGACAGAGCACCGCCTCACCCCTCAGGCGTTTCGTTACGCTCCCCAGATGAGGAGTCTGCAGAACAACGGCGATTTTAGCCTGGGCAACGTCCAGAACACACTCCAGAACGACTTCCTGACCCAGGGCCAGCACTTGCAGCAACAACTGAGCCGCGTTCAACAACAGGTCATCTGTCACCAAGTCACGCACCCGACAGAGAATCCACAGGAAGATCAGATTCTCTCCTTGGCCGTACGGCAAAACTGGCTCCTAGACTGCCTGCTGAGTCTGACCGCACGCCTGGACTTAGTCCTGCCCTCCATGGAGAACCACCAGCAGCACGAGGGGTGTATTTCCAACAGGATCCCCTCACCGTACCTGCTCCTGCTTCAGCTCCTCATCCAGCAGTGTCGCCCTGTATGCTGTTAAGTCCCCCATCTCCATCCAGCTCTGCCTGGGGCAGCAGATGCTGAGCCAGACACGACATCTCTTTGGCAGTGGCTTCTCAATGACAGCCAGGGAACATGGGCCACAGATGCCCACAGATGCCCACCTTTCATCCTTACCTCAGTGGACAGTTTGGGGTTTCATCACAGTATATGTCCAGCTGAATTTGTACTTCATAATATAGTTGATAGCATATTCTAGTAGGATAGGAGAGGGAATCAAATGGGAGACTATGGATGGGATGGGACAGCATGGGATGTGATAGGATGGGTGGGTGGCATTGGGGAAATGGGATGGCATGGCATGGAATCACTTGGCATGACGGGAGGACATATGATGGAATGGAAAAGGATTGGAAGGGACAAGATGGCATATGGTAGAATATAAGATTTCTCATTAATGAAGTTCTGTTTTAATAGCCTCTTGTGTGTAAGATACTCGCTGTATGTACTTTCACATTCCCATCCGGCGATCATCAATATCTTCTTTAGAACAGTTTCATCAGGAGTGGGATGGTTCATGTTATGTGTCTACCTGATTAGGCGGTGATGGTCAGTGGTTTAGCAGACGTTATGCAATCATACTCCATTTTTGTGACCTGATGTGAGGAGCCAAGGAGCTGGAAGAAGAGTTTCTTTGGGGGTGTGGACTACAAATGGGCCCAAATCCTCGGTATACAGGCATTACTTTGAGCAGTGGCTTTTTCTCTACATCTATTCCAAAGGACTAACAGCAGCAGTTTGCCTTCAGATGGCAAGGCAAGCAATACACCACCATTACCTTATCCCACAGGTAAAACAACTCTCCAGCTCTATGTCCTGATTGAGTCCACAGGGACGACGATCACCTCTCCTTGACCTAAGACTTCACACTGGTCCCTTACCTTGATTGAATCATGTTGACTGGACCTGACTGACTCTGGACTTTTCGGTAGCAAATCGGTGTGCCAGAGGATGGAATGAAACCTTAGTGACACTAAGCAAAATTATGCCCTTGCTGAGGATTTGCTTTCACCACTGTCCCTCACGACGATCCCCAAATTTACTGGAGTTCTGGCACTCTCCTTTTTGAGTGAGCTCCTGTATACTGTGCAGAACCATCTCTAAACCAGATGAGACCTTTCTCTTGAACAGTCAATGGATCATTACAGATTATCCACAAGAACACAAATGAAGACTGGGAGATGTTCTCAGTCCACCCCATGAAAAGGCCAGGAAAATCTGGCACAGGCTCTGGGAAGAGGGGAATAGGGCCTCCATGTAGGGATGTCAGAGGCACCTCTGGGCCGTGATACCACTCCGAGACACCCAGCTCCCTCTCAGGACCTTTGATTTCCAGGACACCCAGTCCCTTCCCAAAGGAATTAGCTACCACTCTTCCCAATTTCACCTACAGACCTCCTGAACTGAGAAGCTAATTACTTCTCCCACAATGGCAGCAGTATCAGACATGATATTTTATCCTGTTTTCACTTCACATCGTCTCACGTGTCTATCTGCATGTTGCTCCTGTTTTGCATTTAATCTCTAGCCCTGGGGCTCCGGCAGCAGGGATGCAGTCTCTTTCCACAGCTTCTCCAGTCTCCCCCACACACAGTCACACTCAGCAGGTTCTCTGACCCTGAACCATGAGGCTAAGGCTGTGATACCCCTTTTTCTGCTACCTGCAGTCTCAGGGAACACATGTATTTGGGCCCCAAACAGGAGATGCGGGTGCTGGGGGCAGACCTGTTCCCAAAGTCTAGGTTCTCAGCTGTGTGCAGTGTCCCTGTCGCAAGGCAGAGCACTGTCCATGGGAGAGGAGACCTTCACAGTTGTGCACAAGACCAGGCAGCATACTGCCACACGCTCTCCAGGGAAAGGCCTGCGGCCCTGGATATCTGAGACAGGGCACAAACTCTGTGTCCCTCAGCATCAGATTGTTGTGGAGCACTACAGTATGCCACTGTGAACAGATGCAGTTGTGTTTGCGGATTCTTTGTCGCTATTTCTTCAGCCACAGACAACTGACAGGAACACCTGTTCTTTCTGTAGTGAAGTCTCTTTCCCTCTCTAGATGGCCTTCTGTAGCAAGACCAAGAAGATCCCATGCCAACTGTCTCTCCTGCAGGCCCCATATTGGGTGATATGTTCTGATCAATTCTGGGAGTGGAAACGCCAGTGTGACCCAAAGGAGGTGTCCCAAACCCAAGAAACAGCTATGTATATGGAAAGGGGACTCTTGAACCAGAAAATAATACCGAAATCTCTGTATACGGCATCTCTCAATTTGCCGGGCCTTACTGAAATTTTTGAAGCTGCTCACAATTTTACTCTGCTTAGATCAACAGTCAACATCGATGAAAGCAGCTGTCACAAGCTCAGTGCATCACATTGGGAAATCCTGTTGCAAAAGAACCTCTCAAGTTTTCCAAAGAAAAGGTGTCACTTTGAGCACTAATGGGCACCTGAATCAAGATACACTCTGTTCTGTCACCTCATAAACATTTAAAGGCTGCACAATGAACATGGAAGGGAGAAGAGTACTGATACATTGGAACCACTGTGTCGGTAAAGAACACTCAACACACCCTGATAGAAGAAGAAACAAATCCGTCTGAGAAGTTCAACTAGAAGGCTCCTTAGAGACAAAGATGGTGACAGTGTGGCTCACTTACTTTGGACACATTCTGGGAAAAACTAGTTGCTGGAAAGGGACATCATGTTTGGTGATGTAGAAGGCCAGTGAAAATGAGAGAAACCCCTAATGAGATATATTGACACAACAGCCATAAGTGTGGACTCCAACATATCAATAATCACAAAGATGGCACTGTAACACGCAATGAATGTCACACACGGGCCCCAGGAGTAAGATGAAACTCAGTGGCAACCGATAACAACACTGAACAAGAAATGGAAAGCAAATAAAGAAATAAATAAAATGCAAGGCAAGGAAAGACTAATCCAATAACAGGTGGATGACAGAATCATGAGTTGAATCCAGTATTCTGACGGCCAGTCACAGTACCTTCCAGAACACCACTTTTCAAAATAAATTTAAAGTGACTACATCTTTGCTGGCCAAAATCAACATGTACGATGGGATGAGTGATTTTAACGAAATTGGAGGCAGGCCCCATTTTCAAAGGGATGATTGACGTAGAGAGTCAGGATGAATTCTTTACCTGTTTTTCAGAATTCATTCTTTAGCTGTTTTTCTTAAAATTCCTGGCTTCCTAACACTACCTGGCCCATGAAATCATACATCAACCTACAGAAGCCACTGAGATAAAATCTTGGCTGGTTTGCAGTTTTTTCTACACTGGATCACCAAACAAGTGAAGGTGCCCTTTTGAGGGCCCCCTGCCCAGGTGACAATTCAGAGCCTGCTGCACCTCAATTCTGAAGCATATTTCACCTGGCGTGATTACAGACAGATGCCCATCTCCAACTGCCTACGTGGTTTCTCCCTGACATCTGCACCTGACCTGCATCTAGGCTCTCCCTTTAAAAACCCTCACCTTGCCTGACAACTTCAGACAGGCCTTGAGGACGAGAACGCTGCCTGCCCCTTGTGATGCTGGTGGTACAGAAATAAAAATCCATGATCACTCATCCAAGCTCCTGTCTCAGAGATTGGATTCATGTCAAGTAGCACGAAGCCCGAGTTTTGGGTGGTAACATTAAAACATGTCACATCATTTCACTGTTTTTTTTTTCTTGCCTTTTCACTGTGTCTCAATATGATGACCGTTCCTCTGGAACTGAAGATTTGGAGGCACCGCCAGACAAGTGTATCTCTACGATTAAGTAAAATGAAAGTCTCTTTTAATATATGAAGTATATGTGGGGAAGGGAGTTTGTGATGAACTGTCCCCAGGGTGGGAGTTATTGTATTTTAATGACAGGGTTCTACAAGGGAATTCGGTGGAGGCTGTCAGCTTGTCTTAGTTCCTGAAATGAAGACACAGTACAACTGTTACTGACTGATCTTAGAAGCGTGAGTCTTCCTATTAAGCACGATACATGACTGGGGACTACTTATTGTTCCTACCGTGTAAGTTCACCTTGTTCAACTCACCTACCTTTATTGAGGCAATTATTCAGCTTGGGGTGGGAGATACAACACAAGACAAAGTCCTTTCCACCAGGCAGCTTACGGAGCAACGCAATGTGCTCAGGCAAATAGAAATTGTTGTAAATAATCATTTTACCTAAAAATAAAAGCTTTTTTATTTGCAAAGTAATTCCGATCTACAAATCTCTGTATGTGAGGTAGCATGACCATCTCTGCTTTATAGGTAAGGAAACTGAGGCACAGAGATGGAAAATGATGTAGTTAGGCTTCTGTGGATATTAAGCCATGAAAGTCAGGCTTAAGCTGAGCACTTCTGTTTCCAGAGTTGTTGCTCTCTAAGATGTTTGCATTTCTGCAAGGATTCAAGTCTTCTACGAAAGCAGATGAATTCACACCTAGGGCTGTAAGAGACACCTGGGGTATCATAGCACTGGCATCTTCCTAGGGTTCCTGAAATGTCAGCATAGAATGACCCTGTGGTTAACATCTGCCCAGAAATAAGTCGGTTCCAAAATAAAAAACATTACCAAACAAAAAAAATAACTAAACAGTTGTAGACTTACACCATACAAAACTGATTATTCCACGAAGCAAGACCATTCAAACTACCCACTAAGAACCCTATGATAGGATTCCTCAATCCTTGTTTTCTGTCTACATTTCACACAAACCTAATGTGTAGTGTCCCAAATTTCCTAATGACCCGTGGCCTCGTGGCCTTATGCATCTTGCAGGCCATAATGAAGGCCACTGAAAGAATGCATGCTAACAAGGCTTTAAACAATTCTCCCACCATGATCACAAGCCATAAGGAGTTAGCTAGAGATGCTTTATTTACATCACTGGTTATTCTGCACACTATGGATTAAGGAGAGAAGTTAGGTATCAGGAATAGGAAAAAGGAGATGGGTCACAGGCTATCATCCATGTTTAGTAGGATCTTTAACTGAGAACCGCATGTACAACTCATGTATCAAGGTCTTGGATGAGAATACGCAGAAGCTAGAAGAGCAAAACTGAAGACTCATCTTTTTAGCTTCTGTTAGTTCTGCTCTTACTGGTATTTCTTTGAAACATGAAAAATCTGGGTGAAACGTTAAATAGGACGAGATAGGAAGACAGCACGTATAAATAAGGGAGAAAAGCAGCATATCTGATCATTAAGTGGTACTTCCCTCACTTACAAGAGCCAAAGCCAGAAGAGTTGGAGAACTTGATGGTTAATCTTCAACCTAATCAACTGTTGCTGCCAACTGCACCTGTCTTTAGGATGCATTGTTATTCCTGGAATTTCAGTGCAGCTATTGACTCAGTAAGTAGTTTAATAAGTTTATTCCATCAGCCAACATAATTAGAAGCAGGTTGTATTCACCTAGCAAGTATAGCAACACACTTTCACTATCTTATTTCAGGGCTATGTCTACAGACATATTGATTGGTGAGTCTATCTAGAACCTAGAGACTACCATGTACCACCAACATGAATAAAGGGATACAATATTTTCGGGATGACTTGCCATGTGGTAACCCGTAAGACTTATAGCTCTAGAGAAAGTTCACAGCAAGAGAGCACTCTCAAGCACATACAGGTTGCAGAGCAAGCCGCCCTACCCCTCTGGCCTCATGTCACAAGAGATGCAATGCTAATTTAAACGTCTATGGCAGAAGTAAAAGAATTTTGGTGATAGGATCAGCTGCTAAGTGAAAGGTTGGCAGTTGGAACTTACCAGATGCTGGGGGCATGGGGCAGATGTCGCAGTTGGCTTCTGCAAAGATGACATCCTTCGAAGCTCCAGGGGCAGTTCTACTCTGTGAGGAACGGTCACTGTGAGTCAGAATCAACCCAATGGCAATGGTTTGGGTTTTTTTTTAATGGCACATAGGGATATCTCACACAGCATTGGGAAAGCAAAAGTGGAAATGCAGTCCAGACTCAAGGATTTTGGGAGTGCAGTCAACTCTTCTCCACTTGATAAGCAGTTCCTACGCAGCTTTTGTCCCTAGCTGGCACAAGTGGTTAACACACTGGGCTGCTGACTGAGAAGCTGGGGGTTTCAGTCTACCCAGAAGCACAGCAGAAGAAAGGTCTGTAGACAGACTTCGGACAAATCAGAGATTGAAAATGGTAAGGGGCACAGTTCTACCCTATCATATGTGGCTCAGCTTGAGTCAGCATCAACTCTTTCTCTCTTACCTTGGTCAGCCTTACCAGAGCTGCCTGTGTTAGTGGGTTGGCAGGCTTGGCAGGTGTGTGTTACTCATTCAGCCAGCAGGGGTAATTGGGATATATAGTACCTTGGAGACAGAAGTTTCTGGATTTTTGCTGCTCCCAAATGAGTGGTCTGGTGGATCTGGCAGGCCTGTTCCTCTCCCAATATCTGAGGGAGAGTGGGGAGTCCTCCCGAGGTATAGCACCATCCTTTCTTCTGTTTTCTTTCAGGAATCTTCTTGTGCAGGAGGGTATTCTCTGGGGTGTAGGTGGGCTTTTCGGGAAGGGTTGACTCAGGGAGCTGGATAGAATTGATCTCAGGAAGGCTGAGGGTAGCCTCCTTAGCTGCTCGGTCTGCCAGATTATTGCCTCGGGCTTCCACTATTTTGGACCGCTGATGTCCGGGGCAATGGATGATGGACAGCTTCGTGGGCAGTCAGATAGCTGCCAGTAAATCTAATATTTCTTGTTTATTTTTAATAATTTTTCCTGCTGCTGTGAGCAATCCCTGTTCCTGATATATGGCCCCATGTACATGTGTGGTAGCAAACGCATACCTGCTGTCGGTGTATATGTTGACTGCCTTGGCAGCCCCTAGTCTCCGTGCTTCGGTGAGTTCTATGAACTCTGCTCGTTGTCCTGATGTTCCAGATGGTAGAGCTCATGACCAGAGGACCTGATCTTTGGCTACCACTGCTGCCTCTGCGTACCTGGTGCCATCTCTGACAAAACTGCTTCCATCGGTGAACAGGGTGAGATCAGGGTCCCACAAGGGAACATACGTAAGATCTCAGCGAAGGCCGTGTTGTTCGTTAAGCACCATGTGTAGTCACGTCACTCAGCCTCCAAGTCTGGGTCAGGCAGCAGCGTGGCTGGGTTGAGAGCCGAGCTAGAAGTAAACACACCTCGGGGCTGATCTAGCAATAAAAACTGGTAGTGGGTTAGCCAGGTATTGGAAATCCACTTATGAGGTGGCTATGCAGGACTCCCTTGATGGCATGGGGGGTAGTGATAGTCAGGGGCTGTCCCATAGTCAGTTTATCAGAGTCTTTTGCTAGTTGGGGTGTCAGGTAAGCATGCTTTCCAGTAAAGTGGATAGTCGCCTGCATTTTTGATAACAAGTCTCTTCCCTCGAATCCCTTGTATTTTTTGTATTTTTTTTTTTTATGTCAGGGACCGGCTGTCCCATGAAGGCTATATTAATGGCCCGTTGGTTTTCGGGAGACTCATGGTCAATGGGAGTGTATGTGCTTTATGCCTCTATTAGTCGTTCCAGAAAGGCTGCTGGGGATTCTCAGGGTTCCTGAATTACTTGTGTTACGTCAGACAACTTTGTGGGGCGCCTAGTGGGGCGCCTAGTGGTGGCCCGGAGACCCCCCATAAGAACCTGGCGGTAGACAGTTAGGCGCTGCAGTGGTGTTTGGGTCCCAATTTGGGCGGGTCAGACGAAAAGCATGGCTAATCTCATCTAAATCACTTGTAAAGTTTCCATTATCTCCCGGCACCTGTTTTCTGGCTACGAAAACAATCTTAGTCCTCTCCTCGGTGGTAAAGAGGGCTTGGAGAAATTGTTGTATATCTTCCCAAGTGGGCTGGTGTGTTACAGAGATAGTCTCCAAAGGGAGATCAGGGCTCGGGGCTTCTCAGAGAAAGGGGTTTTTGCATTTTCCAGTTACAAAGATCAGAGGTAGTAAAAGGAGTATAGACTAAAAAGGGGCTCCCTATCTCAGTCATGTGCCCTATAGCATGTAAGGGAAGAATATGAGAGGAAGGCTCTGCAGCCAGCTGAAAGGACCGTCCTGAGTGGGTATGGGTGGTGTTCTGGAGGTTAGAATAAGGCGGTGCCGTAGAAGTGGTGGGGATCGGTGGAGTGGTCCGGACTGAAGCGTCAGCGCCGTGATGACTGGCTTCTACTCTCTCAGTCCTGGTGGCAGCAGGAGGAGGAATGGTAACTGGAGGGTAGGGCAGTGGAAGACCCAATAAGGCATGTGGGTCAGAGGAAGTGGAGCTGGAGGGGGCTTTAAGGAGCCCTGAACCACCAGAGTCGTAGGAGGTGGTTTAGGGGAAACATAGGGTTGTAGCCATGCTGATGGCTGCCTGAGGAAGTCCTGCCAAGTAACAATGTAAGGCATCTGATCAGGGCGACCAGGATCACCAAAGATAACCTGGAAAACAGAATGGGTTTGGTTAATGTCCAAGCATCCCATGGGCAGCCACCCAGTACCAAAGGCCGGCCATTCCAGATTACAAAGTGTGAGGAGTTTTCATGATCACACCTTGCCGAAGTCTCGGGCTCATTTCTGGAAATCTGAAAGTGGTTAAGGAAGAGGTCCAGGGGTGTTACAGAGTGAGAAGAAGATTGCCCCATGGCAGCAAAAGTAACAATCAGGACAAACAACGCAATTAGACAGACAACGGAACAGACACAGACCGGTCGTGGAGGAAAACAATACGAAAACCAGACCAGGACGCTACTTGGCGCCTGTGAGACTTCGTGCCGGAGAACCAAAAAAGGAACTAGCGGCGCCCACCCAGATGGAGAGCTGGGGCATCCCCCAGCCTCTGACTCAGAGAGCGATTCTGCGTCCAGATTCTCTCTTACTGAGTCCCAGAACCAGAGCTCGAGCAGAGAGATTAACAGAAAATACCCAGACTCACCAGTGAAGTTGAAACCAGATTGACCGGCCACGGAGGTGTCTCTTTAAACCCCAGGTGAGCCAACAAATGTTAGGGACTGGGTTTCAAGGCATTTTTATTAAAAATATGCTCAATAAAAAGAGGCTGGTGCACCATGGATGCACTCCAAACTACACAGAGCAGGAGGCGGCCCGGAGTAACTTTTTCATACAGTATTTTAAAGCCGTGAGACTACAAAGCAGGGAGGGAGAGCTGACCCTTGCATTGATTGGTTGAGGCCACCTGGAGTTTTGTAGGTTGTAAAATGTACTCATTAGGAATGTCTTCTGTGCAGATTGTGGTCCAGGGTCAAGAGGTTATCTGTAAGGCTGTTTCTAAGCTTCAAGGCTGTCTCCAGGCTCTGTTTTGTGTCAGGTGTTAAGTAATCTATGGTAATTCCTGTCTTTCTCTACTAAGTTTCCTGGGGCCTTTTATCTTAATAACTTGAATCTTTACTGCACTCTTCATCAAAAATGAAGTTACTTATGTCTCATTTTAACAGCTCCCAGTCTAGAGAAAGACTGGCAAAGACCTTCCTCCGAAGCCAAGACAGAATGCCTTCTCCCTGGAGCTGATGCCCTGAATCTGGACCTGTAGCCCGCTGGACTCTGACAGAATAAAATTTCTCTTTTTAAAGCCATTTCTTGAAGTATTTCTGTTACAGCAGCACCAGATAACTAAAACAACAACCCAAAGAATAGGGTAAGATTTTTGAAAATGGTATTTTTGCTAAGGGACTTAAATCTAGGATAGATAAAGAACTGGCTTGGCTGGCTTACATTTCAAGAATAAAAAGACACTCAAACTACAAAAATGGGCAAAGGATCTCAATAAACATTTCTCTGACGGCCAATAAGCACTTCAGAAGATTCTCGGCATTTCTTCACATTAAGACATACAAATAAAACCACACCCATTAAGATGACTGGTATCAAAAAGTCAATAATAAAAGACGTAGCTAACAATGTAGAGAATAGAAACCATCATTCACTGCTGGCAGAGATGTAAAATCCTGCAGCTAGAAATCAGTGTGGCAGTTTTCACGTGACCAAACAGAGCGTCACAGTATGACATAACCATTTCATTCTAGTGGTTATGTACCCAAGAGAAATGAAAAGATATGTATGCACAGAAACTGGTACATGAAAACGCACAGCCCAATTATGAACAACAGCCAAAAAGTAGAAATAACCCTGTCTATGAACCAACAGCTGGATAAACCAAGTGTGGTCTATCTAGACAATGGAATATTATTCAGCCCCAAAGGGAAACGCAGTTCTGATCCACGCTACAACCCGGATGAATGTGGGAAACAGTAAGCGAGTAAAAGAAGCCAGACACCAAAGCACAAACACCGTGTGGTCTCCAGTTACATGAGATGCCTAGATGAGGCAAATGCATACAGAGAGGTTAGTGGTAATCGGGGGTTATGGATCTGGTTATGACCACTGGTGAGTGCTCAGAGAAACCCTGCGTCTCTACATGCATAATGGCCCCGTTGGTGGCTAGGGACAGGTTGTGCACACTGGAGCCCTTTTATAACAGAGGCCACAGTGATTTACAATTGCTAGCATGGATCCTTATCTACACATGATTTTCCTTCCTTGCCAGCCTTGTTTTTTCTTCTTGTTAGCTGCTGTTGAGATGGCTGTAACTCACAGCAACCCAACATATAAGAGAAGGAAATACTGCCCCGTCCTGTGCCACCCTCGTGATTGCTGTTTGAGCCCGTTGTTGCAGTCACTGTGTGCATCCATCTCATTGAGGGTCTTCCACATTTTTGTGGACCCTCTACCTTACCAAGCATGATGTCCTTCTTCAGGGACTGATCCCCCCTGTTAACACATCCAAAATATGTGAGATGAAGTCTCAACTTCCTTACTTCTAAGAAGTATTTTGACTGTACTTCTTCCAAGACACATTTGTTCATCCTTCTGGTAGCTTATGGTATAGTCAACACTCTTGGCTGACTCCGTAATTCAAAGAGGTCAGTTCTTTTCCCGTCTTCCTTGTTTACTGTCCAGCTTTCACATTCATAGGACGTGGGTGAAAAAACACCATGGCATCGGGCAACTACACTTTAGTCTTTAATGTCACATCTTAGCTTTTCAACCCTTTAAAAAGGTTGTTTGCAGCAGATGTGCCCATAGCAGTGCACCATTTGATTTTTCCTTTGACTAGCACCACTCTGTGCGCTCAGAATACCTTGTCTATGACCGAGAATCACACATAACACCAGCGACAACCAAAAAATGATCTTACAGGAACGACAGTTGGAGTAGGGGCTCAGACCACGAGTTTTACTCTATGCCCCTTCACCCACAGATAGATGGCTGGATTGTAATGCAAATCCACATCTAGGACACCATCTGGGAGACAGTACCCTGTGAGATGTCTTAAACTGGCAGCCGACACACAGTGCTGTGTCTCTTACAAACAGAATACACGGTGTAGGAACCATGGCATAGAAATGGGATTGCCTCTCCATCGTCACCTGTTACCACTACTGTTAATTGTGTTATGAGGCTCCACTGAGTTGGTCCCAGCTCACAGCAACTCTGTGTATAAGAAAGGAAACACCGCCCTGTTCCGTGAGTCCCTCACACTCACTGCTGTGCTAGAGCCCACAGCTGCGGCCACCGTGTTAATCCATCTAGTTGAGGGCCTTCCTCTTTTGGGGTGACCCTCCACTTTACCCGGTAAGATGTCCTTCTCCAGAGACTAGCCCCTCCTGCTAACATGTCCGAAGTTTGTGGGATGCAGTCTAGTCACTCTCGCCTCCCGTGACCATTCTGGCCATACTGCTAAGACATTGGTAGTACTCCGGGCTAGTATTTTCCTTGTATTTTTGTTTTTTTCCATTCTCCTCCGTACCAAGTGGAGTGGGATAAATACATGTATCTCAGATGACCACTCGCTAGCTTTTAAGACCCCAAGTGCTACTCATCAAAATGGGGTGCAGTCAAAGCATACACTCTTTACTAGCTAAGCTAAACCATTGTTTGGTTTTAGGAAGACTTCAGGAGATATTTATCCATTAAGTTTTAAGGTTTATTCTTAGGGTGATGGTTTCAGTGGTTTATCCAGCCACCGTGCCTCCAGAAAACCTGGATTCCATGGAAATCAGAAAACTTGTTCTGCTAACTTTTGGTTAGTAGGTGTAGCTCTTAACCACTGCGGAATCACAACTCCCACTCCTTTCTTCTGCCCCTGGTTAGGCCTCTACATTCCATTTTCTGCTGACTTTCCTACTTCTGTGGCTCCAGGCAATTAGAGAAATACTGTTGTGCCTTGAATGGCTGCCTTTAAGCTTTTAGGAATGTAGGCACAATGGAATAGACTGGAAGGTGGAACAAAAGCACCAAGCATGTTATTAGGCTTATTAACAGGGATCTCCCATCAACCTATAACCCTGAACCTCCAAAGCAAGCAATGAACCCCTCCTGCGGTGTTTGGTTGTGCAGAAGCACCCTCAGTGTGTACTTTGTTTTTGTAAATATATCTTTCACACAACTTCTGCCAATTCAGTTTTTTACAGGTGTACGACTTACTGACAGCAATTATATCTCTCTGGTGACTAATGTCAAGGATGTTGAGCATCATTTTATGTGTTTGGTGGCTATTTGTCCTCTCTGGTGAAATGTCTATTTAAGTTCCTTCCTCATCTTGTGACTGGGTTGTCTTTTTGTTGTTAAGGTGCGCTCTGCAGCAGTTTAAAAACAAAACAAACAAACAAAAAAACCTGGGGAAAAAAAACTGTATATACTTGTCTTCCTGTAGATCAAAAAAGAGAAAGGGGCTGCTGTTGTCACTTTCGGAAATCCTCAAAGATATCCGGATCCCTGGAGTGGAGAAAGTAACTGACGGTCCAGAGTTCGAATCTCCGTCTTCCATTTTTTTCAGCATCAAATGGGTTAATATAAGAATGTAGACATTAAGTTCAATTACAACCTTTTCTTACTTTCAATGTCTCAATTCTGAGGATTTTTAAAGAGAAGTCTTGGTTTGTACTTTGATTGATGGTATTCCCCACCCCTAAAATTAATACAATAGAAACTAGTCTATTCAAAATTTACTCAAGGCAAGAGACTTGAAGCAATACTACTCATCAGAAGGGAATCAAGTGGTCAGCAAGAGTGGGAAAAGATGTTTAACCTCATTAATCATCAGAAAAGAACCTCAGGAGACCACAGGAGGATAGGGTTGCCTTTTGGGGTCACCTGGCCTCAGGTTTCCAGGAGCAGGAGATTGGTTGTACAGGACAGTGTCATCTGAGTGTTTCCAGAAGGGCTTGGAAATGACCAAATGGAGAAGCTTTAGGGAGAAGAGCCTAAGGACCCCTGAAAACTCTTCACAATGTGTGTGTGCATATGCTTGTGTATTTTGGGGTGAAAGGTCCAGTTTTCACTCTGTAGATGGCTGTCTAGATCCGTGGAGTCTGTGAAACGCTTGGGAGGTTCTTGCCTAGAGATGATGGTCTGAGGGATGGGAATTGTCAGTGAATCACTCTTGCTTTGGGCCTCAGTTTCTGCTCTGAGGTTGCGCTGATCCTTGACAAGCAAGCAGAGGTACAGCCTCAAGGCTTTTGGCCCTGAGAGCCGCTGGAGAGCGAATGGGTGGCAGCATGCTGCCCTCCAGCCCTATTGCTAGAGGACAGAGGCGGAGACCCAGTGGAAAGTGTGGCAAGGGCTGCCAGCCCTTGTAGGCCAATTCAGAGGACAAGGCAGAGCGCCCCGCGCTCCAGAGCTTGGAAAAGAGGCCAGAGGCACCCACACCAGAGGCGCGCCCACACCAGAGAATGAGGCTCCCCTTTTGCGCTCTGCTCTGCGCCTGGGGCCCTTGGTGACTGCACCGATGGGAACGAGGTTGTGGCTAGCCCTACAGGATGCTCTGGGGAGGGGCCCGAGGGCCACTGGCGGGTCAGCCCCAGAGGGAACTGTGCCGCGATGAGGTGATCTGGAGGTCTAAAGCGCCCAGCCACCCAGCCTAGAGACCTGCTGGCCCCAGAGTGCCTTCGCTGGGTGAAGGGATGCTCTGGTACTCACAGAAACCTGGTAACCTAAGACAGGGGTCTGCAGACTGCCGGCAGCGGCCAAATCCGGCCTACTGCCTGACACATCCAGCAGATGGCGGTAGCAATGTTTTTTGTTTGTTTTTTACATCTTTAAGTGATTGGAAGATAACAAAGAACAGTATTTGGTGACACATGAAATTATACCAAATTTACCTTCCCCGTGGCAGATAGATGTGGCTGTGTCAGGTCCCACAAAGATTACAGCCCTGGAAACCCATGCGACAGTTTTACTTTGTCCTTTAGGGTGGCTATGAGTCAGAACTGACTCGGTGGTAGGTAGGTTCTTTTCTGTTTGTTCTGTTCTTTTGGTTAGAGCTCTGAACTGGGTTCCTTGTTAGGTCCCTAGGAATCACCTTTAAAAAACAAACACTCAATGTGAATATGAAGTGAAACAATGTATTTAGTGTCACAGCTCTAGGCACAGGTGGCTTTAGGGGTGAAAACCCTGCAAGGGAATACAGACTGATGTGTTGGGGTGGAGCGAGATGCTCCTCCAGGGGCTGAAACCTACTGTTGTCGAGTTGGGTTTGACTCATAGTGACCCTACAGATCAGAGTATAACTGCTCCATAAAGTTTCCAAAGAGCACTTGGTGGATTTGAACTGCCAACCTTTTGGTGAGCAGACATAGTGCTTAACCCACCACAGCACCAGGGTTTAATTAGGAGGAAGTTAGTGGTGCAAAGTCAGTGTGCTAATGTGTATCAGGAATGCTCTCATTCTCAGCAACTGGTGGTTCTCTGCAGCCTAGATTTTGTCACAGCATAAGATGTTGTAAATAGTTTGTGAGGTAGGATATTGTAAGTGGGAAGCAGTAACCAGATTAGGACAGAGAGGAGAGGTCAAGAGGGGCAGAGCAACTTGGCGGCCCCTTCATGACCCAACACAATCATACGGGGCCACACAGTGAGCTGTGCTCGGGCTGGAGGAGGCCAGGAAGAGATCAATTGCAGTCCATCTACATAGACTGCAAGGAAACCCAGAGCACTCTCCCTCTGGCCTCCTTTCCAAACTCTCCTGGATCACGGCTTCTGTTTTTTGTTGTTTCTCCATCTCCTCTCCTGGCAACAGCACCTACCGACCAAAAGTCCATTTTCCCTGTCGGCTCCTCTTTGTCCCATCCTCCACATTTCCTCCCTCTGGAACATGCTTTCTTCAAGGCTTAGTACTCTAGTTCAGTAAGAACTCTTCTGGTGACAAATGACAGAAATTTAATCATACTATCCTAAACCAAAAAGGCCAAGGTGGTGTTTGTTATTGGAAGATCCCTATCTCAGGCATCTAATGTTGCTCTAACAGAAATACCACAAGTGGATGGCTTTACCAAAGAAAGGTTGATTATCTCACAGTCCAGCAGGCTGGTGGTCTGAAGTTAGGGTGCCAAGCTCCAAGGGAACACTCTCGCTGTCAGCTCTGGAGGGAGGACCTTGTTGACAGTGTGGTCTTTTCAGAGAGTTCTAGTTCTGCACACTCATTTTTCTGCTGCTGTACCAGGGACTTTATGCTGTGTTCCCTGTCAGGGCAGTCACTGATGGTGGCCCAACAGTGTTCCATCTAGTTCTTCTCACATCGTGTTGAGGTAGTCTCTGGATCATACAACACCTTCTGTCTGCCGGGCTCGTGTTTTGCTCATATCTTTGATGTTTTTCATTCCCCTCTCCTCCAGGTGGATTGGGACCAATTGACGCTACTTAGATGGCAGCTTGCTAGCTTTTACCAGCTGAAACACCACTCGCCAAAGTGGTATGGAGAAAATTTTCTTTAAAAAAAGTTATGCTAGCTAGTCTTCAGCTAAGAGTCTTCTGCACTCCATGTTGGTGAGTAGCATCTGGGTTCTTAAAAGCTAGCAAACTGCCATCTGAGGTAGACCAGATGGTCTCAACCAAGTTGTTTTAGTATATCTGGAAGAATTAGTTTTAACATTTTTTTATATGTAGAAAAGTACAACGTACAGTGAGAAAAACGTTGGACTAATGGACGTTAAGTATGAACTCTATGTAACTGTTCAGACTTCCATGCAAATTCAGTCTAAAGACAGATTTAGGAACAGAACGCGTTCTCAATCCAAGGATGGCCTGTAATTTGTTTTGTTTTTTGTTGTTGAAAATATATACAGCAGGCATACACCAATTCAGCCATCTTTACATGTACATTTAATAACATTGAGCAATGTATTTCTGCCTTCCTTTTCCAGACTGTTCCTCCTCTATTAACATAAAATCACTAGCCCCTAAATTTCCTATCCAATCTTTGAAGTAGCTGTTGTCCATTTTGATCCCATATAAATAGTTCTTAAAAGAGCAAAATGCACAAGCAAACATTCCTTCTGGGGGGTGATTTTTTTATTGCCCTTTGGGTGAAAATTGACAGCACAAGTGAAATTTTCATTACACAATCATATACGTATTGTTTTGTGGCATTGGGTGCAGTCTGCACAGTGTGTCAGCACACTCCTCCTTTCCACCCTGGGGTCCCTGGGTCCATTTGACCTGTTCCTGTCCTTTCCTGCCTTCTTATCCTGCTTTTGCACAGGAGCTGCCCATTTGGTTCCACATATCTGACTGAACTAAGAAGTATTTTCCTCATGTGTATTATTTTTTGTTTTATAGTCCTCTTTAATCTTTTTCTGAAGGGTGCTCTTCAAGAATGGTTTCAGTTCTAGGTTAATGGAGCATCCAGGGGTTTTAGTTTGGAGGGTTTCCCAAGTCTCTGTCAGACCATCAAGTCTGTTCCTTTTTACATGTATTTGCATTCTGTTCTACACTTTTTTCCTGCTCTGTCGGGGACTCTGTTATGTTCCCTATCTTAGGATGGCTTCTCTAGAGAAGAAACACCAGTCAAGTGAGTAAATACACACACAGAGAGAGATTTATGTTGAGGAAATGGCTTACAGAGGATAAAGTGTCCCACGTCCAGGGTCATGACAGAGCCTGCTGATTCATGTAGCTCTAGAGGCTGGAAAACCTAGGAGCTGCAGGTCAGACAGCAGATCTCTTGCTCACAGACTGTGAAGATCGATGAATCCCAAGACTGGCAGGCAAGACCGAAGGTAAGCGGCTAGCTCAGGTCCCAAGAACCAGAGATCAGACGAACAGGAGCCAGCTACAAGACCTGTGAAGCAAACACCCAAGTGTTGCCAGAATGTCCCCTTACATTTCATGCAGGCCACACACCTGAGGAGTCTTCCTTTTGGCTCCATCCACTACTAACTTGTAAGCCATTTCCTCAACATAAATATGGCTCTCTCTCTACTGGTATCAAATCTCATCACAGGAGTGATCACAAGTCAAATCTCAACAGGAAAGTGATCACAGCATTCTATGACTGCCAAAACAGAGTATCACGGCTCTGGTTAGTTGATGCGGTCTTAACCATCACAGCAGTCATTGGTGGTAGCGAGGAATCATCTAATTTTTCTGGACTAGGGCTCGTGGAGTCCCTGATTCATTTGCTCCTTTTATCTACTCTCATTCATTGAATTGTGTCCACCGCCCCCCCAGAATGTGTCAACTTGGCTAGGCCGTGAGTCCCAGTATGGTACGCTTGTCTGCTATTCTGTCACCTGATGGGATTTTCCTATGTATTGTAAATCATATCTCTATGATGTCCATGAGCTGGAATTATCAGTAGTTATGTTACTAAGGTATGACTCATCCTACAAGGTGAGTTTGTGTTTTAGGTCAATCTTTTTAGAGATGGAAAGGAACGAAGCAAGCAGAGAGACCGGGAGACCTCTTACCACCAAGAAGGGGGTGCCAGAGGTAGAGCTCATCTTTTGGAACCAGGGTCCCTGCACTGCAAACCTCCTAGACCAGGAGTTGTCTGACAACAAAGACCTTCTTCCACATCCACAGTGAGAGAAAGCTTGTAGCTGTAGCTGGCAGCTTCAGTTTAGACTTCTAGCTTCCCTAGACTGTGAGAGAGTAATTTATCCCTGTTAAAGCCATCCACTTGGTGTACTTCTGTTACAGCAACACTGGATGACTAAGACACCTGCAAAAATGTTGCACCTCATCTCCCAAGGTTGGTGGCTCTGTAGGTCCTGAGACCCAAGGGAGAAATATTTTCACCCATAAGCACAGACGCAACCTAACGAATCAGGAGCTGACCTTGCTTCCTGGTACTTTTTAGTACCTCATGTTACAGAACAGGCAAAGGAGATCACCCTCCTGGATGGGGTGACTGGTTCTGCCAGCCAAGGGAAACTGGAATGCTGCTACGTAATAGAAGTATGGAGGACTACATTTAGATCCAACGTGACTCTTCTGTCCAATAACAATGGTCAGTGGGAGAGAACCTAGTAAAGACAGTTCCTTAGCAGGAATACAAGTTTGGCTCCCCTTGAACAAGTTTAATAGGAACCCTCGAGGCACAGTCGTTACAGCACTTAGCTGCTAATCAGAAGTCTGGACGACTGAACTCACCAGCTGCTTTGTGGGAGAAAGATGTGACTGTCTGCTTCTGTGAAGATTACAGCCTTGGAAACTCCATGGAGGTCTACTCTGTCTCACAGGGTCACTGTCAGTTGAAAAGTGCCCTGTGGCATAATGGTTAATTACACAGGTGCCAGCCAAAAGCTCAGCAGTTTGAATCCACCATGTGCTCTGCCGAAGTTCTATGTGGTAGTTCTACTCTACTCCATCCCACAATGAGTTGGAATCAACTTGAAAGCAGAAAATTCAGTTTTTTGGTGAGTTCTTTGGTATCAGCAGAAACCAACTCAGTGGCAATGTGTTTAATTGCTTCGTGTTTGTTGATGTTTGGCTACTTTTTTTTTCCTTATGTTTCCTACATGAGAAGATGCTCAGGGAGTAGGAGGGGAACAGGGAATGGGGAGTCTGTGGCGGCAGCCATGACTGCCAAAAAGGGCCTCATGACCAGTATCATTATTTCCTTTTCCTCAGTAAACACTGACTCTTTTCAAGGCCAAAAATCCCTTGGGGGATTACTGACAGACAGATCACCACTATTAATTTTGGGCAGGGTACTGCAGTCCTTCTTCCAGGGGACTGTCATCGTGATCGCGTGCTGCTCTAAGAAAAACACCACAAGCGGATGGCTGTAAACAAAAGTTTCTCCCCTCACCGCCCAGGAAGGTCCCTGTCATCAGTCTTGCCTTGCTTTGCAAGCATCTCAGGGCGGGTATCCCTGATCCAAAGGGTGCACTCTGCACCCAACACTCCTTTCCTCCATGGTCGGTGGCTCCCTATTCTCTCCTTGCTTCTCTTTCTTTATATCTTTCGTAAGGTAAAAGGTTGTACAGGACACGTGCCGGGGTAACTCCCATGACATTCGATCAGGGATAGGACCTAGTAGAGACGTTACAGTCGTACTCTGATCCTCTCTAACGCAGTCCAATCTTGCCTTAATAACCACAGGCCGAGGTTTGGATTTTCAATATATACAAAAACCACAATCACAAAAGAGAACTATACAATACTGGGAATTATGGCCCTGCCAAACGGCTACCCATATATTGGGGGCATATAACTCAACCCATAGCAGGGGCTCAGTTTCCCTTTTAATGAAAGGGATAGAGGTCTGTAAACTCCCCCACATCTGGGAAATAACTGAAGGGTCTTGACTCTCTCTTCTGGTGATTTCAGTTTGACTGCTGTTCTTCTGACTTAGAATTTGTCTACTTGCACAGAAGAAGTAAATACTTAGGAGATTTCTATGCTTAAGTCGCCAATGACACACGTCCATATTAGGCAGTCTTCTGATCACTGCTTCAACTTACTGTCCATTACAGTAATGGCACCCACCTTGTCTTTGCCAAACAAGGGCTCCCTCTTGGCCCCTACCACTGCAGGGTTAAATGCCCCGTTGTACTTAGGGGTATGTTTACTGTGTGCACTGTCTTCAGTGGAGAGGGAGCTCCCTAGCCCCAGACCTTGTCCTCCGAGGCAGGAGCAGAGTAGCCCTCATGGAGCATACAGCAAACATCACACAACCTTGGATTCCTGGCATTGTGTCAGGTTCCTCTATGTTAAAAACCCATCCTCCATGACGTTAATGAGGAAGGATGGGCCCTCAGCTGTGTTGGTGGTGCAGGACTCAATGGGTGACTGTATTGTGCTTTGGGGCACCCTCCTAGGGTCTACAGGAATGGGAAGCAAGTGGAGAGCTGGAAACCTCAGATTACCAAGAAGCGCTGCCAGGACCCAGACTCGCTGTGTGTCACGAGCTCCCAGTGCAGGGCAAGATTGACAAGAACTACGTCTCTTCAGAGCCAGCAGAGGAAGCCTGTCCCTGGACCTGACACCTTGAATTGGACTGTTCACCTACTGGACTCTGACCAAATACAATTTATCTTTGGAAAGACATCTGTTTGTGGCATTTTTCTTAAAGCTACACTAGGTGCCTAAGACAACTATCATACGTGCCGTCATCCAGAGAGTCGTCTTTCATCAATACCTCAACTATTGGTGATGATGATTTGGAAGTTGGAATTACCACCTCACGTCATGGATTAGCAGTGCTGTCTCTCCTACTGGAAGCAGAGTCATCAACATCTTTAAGACCAACCAGACTGGAGAACCAATTTAGCATAGTCATCCTTCCTATTTTTCTCCTCTTGAAACACTCTATGAGACACTTCTAGTCTGGACTATACAGTTACTAGGAGTCGCCACTGACTTGATGGCACTCGGTTTGCTCTGGTTTTAGAAACACTCATGGTATGAAATGCCTTACGCTGGGTTTTCCCGAGAAGGAAAACCGGCAAAACCTAGAGATTCATATCAGGGAAATGACTCACAAGTTGCAGAGGCTGAAATGTCCCATGCCTCTGGGTCAGGAGAGACACTTTTCCTGATTCCCATAGCTGTAAGGGCTGGTCAAGCGACGACCAGCAGGCCAGAGGGCAGGACTGTTGCTGATGGGCTGTGAAGACAGACAAATCCCAAGAATCGCAGGCAGGACTGTGTGTGATCTGCTAGGCCAAGTCCCCCATACCAGAGGTTAGACGAACAGGAGGCAGCTGTAGGATCTAAAATGAACAGAAGGCCCTGAGCTCTTCCTCAATGTCTGCCCACACTCAGTGCAGGCCGCGTGCCTGAAGAAACTGCCCTTTGACTGGCTACTTAAAGCCGATCTTCTCATGGGTCTCATCCTGGGTCAACTCTCAACAGGGAGGGGATCACAATGTACAATTTTTAAAATACTGAGTCATGGCCCAGCTAACACATGGTCTTAACTATCACAGACCTTGATCACCTTTCCCTCCACAAGATGTCACATGGGGTTGATTGCACTGATATTGTGCTGACTGAATTGAGGTAAGAATGATCAATGACTTTCAAATTCACAGTAAGACGCCTGCATGTTCCACAAGCAACCACACTGACTGTCACTGAATCATAGTACCCATAGGACTGAGCAGAGCATCCCCATAGTTTCCAAGAAGCACCTGGCCGATTTCAACTGTTGACATTTGCTCAGCAGACCCACTGTGCAACTACTCTGTGGCCAAAGTTTCCATTTTCATGTTTAGAAGGCAGGAAGTTATTTGAACATTATATATATTATATACATATACATACATTTCATATATCAACATTATTTTAAATTATTTTAACATCATTCAGGTGTTCTTGATTTCAGTGATCAAGGGCAGTCCCCCGGCCTTCCCCGGGTTCCATGGATGGTTGCGATGGAGTCAACCGTGTCCAGTTATGGAGATGGCGTGCGGAGAGGAGAATCGCCTGAAAGGGACTATTTATCGGAGGTCAGACCCGGGTTAGAGGATCCATTCAGGTCGGAGGACACAGGAGCTGATCCCAGTGCCTTGAAGACAGAGCATATAGAACTTAGAACCGTGGTAACCAGGCACCCGCCTTTAAAACCTAACCTTTATCCAGCTCACTTGAGTGGAGACACTCAGCTCCAAACATGTCGACTTGTTGCCTCCCGCTTTCCGCCGTGTCGGAGCCCCGGAATTCAACGCGCTCACGAAGGCGACGCTGTGGTCTCGTCTCCCGACTACGGAAGTTATGGCGATTTATAAGACAGACCCCAGAGGTAACACTGGGTGTGTCACGGCTGCGACGCCAGGCCAGGCCACCCCGGGCAATCCCATACCCTCCCCAAAGTCACAGCAGCCCTCAAGCTATACCAGCCCTTCTCCTTGTGAGCTCCATGGTAATGGGGACAGGGAGAAATGAGCAGAAAAGTGATGAAGCAGAAAGTGGTAAGGTTCGTTTGGGAGAGGTGGGTGCGATCGGAGAAGGAGAATCAGGAGGACTCGGGAGCAGTGATGAGGCCCATGAAAGTGGTACCGGTGATTCAAGATGAGCGCTGGTTGACTCCACCCTCAGGGCCGCTCACCATCACTGGGCTCGTGGAGCTGGGTCTGCGCCGGAATGGGGTGCTAGCTAGGCCTAGACCATCGGCCTGGATGTCATGGAGACAGGGGCTAGGGTGGCCAAGGTAGAGAGACTCACTTCACGTCCCTGCTCCAACCACACTGAACACATGGAATTCTGGCACCTTAGTCTACCCAGAGGTCCCAGCCCAGACCAGACTTTTAGGGAGGGACTGCTGGGCTCCCACGCTGACTCAGCGCAGTCACTGGGCGTTCTCTGAGCTCCAGCTCCCCCTGAGTGAGGCAGTCAATAGGCAGTCCCAGCTGCTGGAATTGCCTGTGCCTCTGCTGACTCTGGGCCACCTCGGCTTCTTCAAAATCCTTCTGCATCACTCACAGTGACATTGTATCTGTGCTCTTGGTGGAGGCTTGATGGCAGTGCCACCAGGCTGAACCTCACCCGAGAACCTGGCATAAAGGAAAACTAGAAGCTCCCCTGAGACTGAGGTGCCATAGGGACCTACAGGGGCAAAGGGAAGAAGTTGCCTCCAAGGAGCCCTTGAAACATCCCCGGCTGCTGTTGGCACTGTCTCTACAGAACCCCGCACGGGAGGAGGAGAATGGCCGGGTATATCCCAAGACAAGGACCAGAAAATGCAGGCGCAGCCTCTGTGTAAGTGTGCGGGGAGGGGAACGGGACTGCTACCCAGGCACTCCAGATGGCCAAAGGGGTCCTGCTGCTGAGATACCACCCTGCAGACTCCCAGATCCTTCCCAGGGCACTCAGTCCACTTCCCGAGGAATCAGCATGGGTGTGAGTGGTCACAGCTCTGCCCCCACTGCTCCGGGAGGTTCACGGGACTGCCTCTGGTGTGACCCTCATCCTCTGTGCCTCTCCAGTGTTTCCGCGGCTCACGCCAGGAGCAGGATTACGAATGGATTACTGAAACCAACAAGGAAGCCTGGCTGGAGGAGCTGGTGGAGCGCCTGGTGCCCGCCTTCCAAAACGGTGATTTCTCCTTCATCAGATTCTTCCTTGGACATTACAGATCCTATGCCACCAGCCAGCAGCTCCTAGAGCAGCTGTTCAAAATGTGAGTGCCCCGCTGTCCCCAGGCCCGTGTGGACTCTGTCCTCTCTCAGTTGGGAGGAATGCCACTTCAACACTGAGAGAGCCTCAGTTGCTCCCGTGAGATGTCAGGTAGTAAAGGACCACACAGCTACAATTTCTGTGGACAATGGTAAAGCTCCATGGTGAGGGCTGCTGGAGGGACTGGGAGGTTCACGCAGATTCTTCTCCACTCTCCCATCGAGAAGCTCTCTGCCTCAGCCCTCACCGACTGCACGCCCTCATGTAAAGGGGGTTTCAGATTCCATTCAGTGGGGCCTTTTCCTTGGCATAGCCAGAACAGGGGGGCTTGAGTGCTGGTAGAGGGGATCCAGGACTCTCAGCATCTGGGAAGGTGCTGGTTGAGCTCACTTGCTCACCAGGTGTCCAAGAAACCCCTACTCTTATAGATGGAGTTCCAGGCACTCAGCATCTCTCAGAAGATAAAGCTGTTAGGAAGCCGTGCCCTCTGGGGCCTCTATTCTAGTCAGGCGTCAGACAGCAACACGAGACATCCTGAGCAGGGAGTGCCCACGGTTCACTAGGTGTGATACCCTCGTGCCACCTCTAGGTATGGATTCCACCACTCCGATTCTTCTGGGAACCGTGAATCAGAACAGCGGAAAGTGTGAGTGGACTTGGGGTGAAGAAGAAGGAGGTGCTGTCCCTACTGATGGGTGGAGGTAGTAGGAGGACCTGGATCTGGATTAGGCCCTACACATCTAGATTGTACTAGAGAAGTGTGCTTAGGGGCGCCCCCTGCAGGAGGTAAGCAGTCAGAGAGCGGATGGGTGGAACCTGGGAGCAGAGAGGAGGCTGTGGCATGGATAGATTCCTGAGAGAACTCAGCACCCTCATTCCCCTTATAACACCGCATGCCACCTTCCCTCTGTAGGGTCCCAAACACGAAGCTTTGGGCATCAGGGGTAGACCTGCTGCCAAACCCTGGGGACTCAGCTGCATGTGGGGTCCTGTCCCAGGGGAACTCTGTGCACGAGGAAGAGACGGTCTCACTTGTGCGGAGAGCCAGGCAGCACGCTGCTGCACATGCTCCAGGGGAGAGGCCTGAGAGCCTGGACATCTGGGATAGGGGATAGACTCGGTGTGTCCCTCAGCATCAGATACTCATGAAGCTCTAAAGTGTGTCGGCCCACCAGGTGAACAGGCAGTCACAAGGCTCTGTGTTATTGTCCACTGCGGAGAGTATCAGTGGACGAGGAAGGAGAGTTGGTCAGACTATTGATGGGGAGCTCCCTAGGACCACAGCTCTGTGCTAGACCTGTGCTCAGTGACCAGGTCTGTCACCCCCATTACACCCAGAGGGTGTCCAAGACGGGCACATGGGGGCACCTGGACTTTGCAGGGCTGCCCAGCAAAGGCAGTGAGACAAGAACAGCCAGACGCCTGACCCTGCTATTCTCCATCCATGCCCAGGGCGATTGCATTTATCCTGGGCACGTGGCTCCAGGACCACCCGCAGGACTTCGATCAGCCCCCGACATTCTCCTGTCTCAAGCTCGTGCAGCAGTATCTGGAGCTCAACATGCCAGGTTCATTTGAGGAGCACTGTCCCCAATTTCTCTGGGCCGAACTGCACCACACGGAGCTCACCGAGGCCGAGCCAGAGGGTGAGAAGGACTGGGTATCCCTGCAAGGGAGCTTGTGTTGGGGACAAGGGAAGACCCTGGATACTGGGCTGGAGCCACGGTTCCAAGTAAGCTCAGCCTGGCTGCTGGTGCTCTGCGGTTGGGGCACATTTCCTGGGCTGATCATGTTGGCAATGTGCTTTTCTTGAGGGTGGTGGGATGTCTTGCATCCTTTGAAAGGCAGGAGGAAAGGCAATCAGCTGGGTGAACATTTCTCCTCCTGCAGCTGCAGAACCGGGCCCAGCGTCACTTGGAAAAGTCGCTCAAGATCAGTCTTTGCCCCAAGAACCAACACCCGAACTATCTCCTGGGGAATATCCTGCTGCCGTGGCAGTACTGGAGTGCCACAGCACACCACCTACCAGGCTGACGGCCCCACAACCAGCACCGGAGTCAGAGCCGCCTGGAGGGTCAGAATGTGATCCCGGGCTCCCTACGGAACTGACTCCGAGAACACCAGCTGATGTGGACCACCTTCCTTCTCCACTGCTGCAGCCCCGAGCAGGCCAGGTTCTCCTTCAGCTGCAGCAACAGATGGAGAGACAGATGCAGATCCTCGATCACGTGCAGGTCCGCATACTGGAGCCCCAGCCGCACTCAGCCTTGGTCCCGCTCCCAAAACGCTGCTCACCAGAGCACCTGCTCTTCTCCCCTGTGCTGGAATCCTGCCAGCAGGTGGAGAGCCCACTTCAGGTGGAGAATCTTAACCGAGGTTACCTGCAGCGCCAACAGCTGGCCTACCTGCTCACCTTGATCCTCTTCGTCCTGCGCAGACACCAAACACTAACGGAGCACCTCCTCGCTCCTCCCCAGCTTCGTCACACTCACCAGATCAGGACCCCGCAGGACAACTGCGATTTTAGTCTGAGCAACGTCCCGGGCACACTTCAGCACGACTTCCTGAGCCAGGGCCAGCGCTTGCAGCAACATCTGAGCCACGTTCAACAACAGGTCACCCAACACCAAGTCACGCACCCAACAGAGAGCCCACCGGAAGATCAGAATATCTCCTCGGCCCGACGGCAAAACTGGCTCCTAGGCTGTCTGCTGAGTCTGATCGCACGCTTGGACTTAGCCCTGCCCTCCGTGGAGTACCACCAGCAGCATGAGGGGTGTATTTCCAACAGGATCCCCTCACCATACCTGCTCCTGATCCTGCTTCGGCTTGTCATCCAGCAGTGGAGTCCTGTGCACTAAGTCCTCCATCTCCATCCAGCTCTGCCTGGGGCAGCAGATGCTGAGCCAGACGCCGCATCTCTGTGGCATTGGCTCCTCGTTCACCGCCAGGGAACGTCGGCCACAGACGCCCACCGTTTGTTCTCACCTCAGTGGACAGTTTGGGGTTTTATCATAGTATATGTCTAGCTCAATTTATATTTTATAGTTTACAACATATTAGGTAGCATATTACAGTAGGATAGGAGAGGGGATGGAATGGGAAAATGTGGATGGGATGGGACAGCAGGGGATGGGTTGGGGTGGGTGGGATTCAGAAATTGGGATGGCATGGGGTGGATTGGCATGACATGGAATTGCTTGGCATGATGTGAGGAAAAGTGAAGGGATGGAAAAGGATGGGAATGGACAAGATAGCATATGGTATATGAGATTTCTCACTAAATAAAGGTTTGTTTTAATAGCTTCGTGTGTAAGATATTGGCTCTATTTACCTTCAGAATCCTATCTAGCTGTCATCAAGTTCTTTAGAACAGTTTTATCAGCACTGGGATAGTTCTTGTTATGTGTCAACCTGATTAGGCTGCTCTGGTCAGTGGTATAGCAGACGTTATGCAGTCATACTCCCTTTTTGTGATCTGATGTGAGGAGCCAGTGAGTTAGTTGGAAGAGGAGTTTCTTTGGGGATGTGGACTACAAATGGCTATACAGCCATTACTTTCACCAGTGGCTTTTTCTCCAGGTCTATTCCAAAGGACTACCAGCAGCAGTTTGCCTTCAGATGGCAAGGCCAGCAACACACCATCATTACCTTATTCCAGAGGTATAACAACTCTCCAACTCTATGTCCTCATTGAGTCCACAAGGGCCATGATTACCTTTCCCTTCCATAAAACTTAACACTTTGCCCTTACCCTGATGATCATACTGACTGGACCTGACTGACTCTTGACTTTTCGGTAGGAAATCAGTGTGCCAGAGGGTGGAAGGAAACCCTAGTGACACTAAGCAAAATTCTGCCCTTGCTGAGGATTTCCTTTCACCACTGTCCCACACGACGATCCCCAAAGTTACTGGAGTTCTGGCACTCTCCTTGTTGAGTGGGCACCTGTATACCGTGCAGAACCATCTCTAAATGAGATGAGAGCTTTCTCTTGAACAGTCAACTGCTCATTAGAAATTATCCAGGAAAACACAGATCAAGACTGGGAGATATCTTCAGTCTACCCCAAGAGAAGAACCAGAAAAGTCTGGCTAGGGCCTGGGGTGAGGAGAAGAGGGCCTCCATGCAGGGACACCAGAGGCACCGCTGGCCGTGATACCACCGTGAGACATCGAGCTCCCTCTCAGGACCTCTCATTTCAAGGTCACCCAGTCCCTTCCCAAAGGAATTAGCTACCACTCTTCTAATTTCTCCCACAGCCTTCCCTGACCAGAGAAGTTGCCTAGTTACTTCTCCCACGATGGTAGTAGTATCAGACATGACATTTTATCCTGTTTTTCCTTCACATCATCCCGTGTGCCTACTTGCATGTTGCTCCTGTTTCGTGTTTAATCTCTAGCCCCGGGGCTCGGGCAGCAGGCATGCAACCTCCTTCCACAGCTTCTCCAGTCTCCCCCCGACACAGGCACAGTCAGCAGGTTCTCTGACCCTCAACCTTGAGGCTAAGGCTGTGACACCCCTTCTTCTGCTACCTGTAGTCTTGGAACACATCACGTGAACCTGCGTGTCAGGAGCTGTGTCCTGTCTCACCTGCATGATGTTCCAGAACGGAGGCCACTTCCCAAACTGACTGGGTCTCCCCAAATGAATTGAGTGTCTCCTTGTTGATGGCTCTGGACTGATTCCTTCTGCTGCAGGGCTGCAGGAACCTTTCGTGTGTCCTGATCCACTGACTACCCACGACAGACTCCCATCATGGGCACACTGGTGGAAAGGATGTGTGAATTTCCAGGGAGGGTCCTCAAGCCAGACTCCTTCCCCAAACAGTGGTTACAGACAGATGCCTCAGCATCTGGGTCATTGACTGACTCCCAGCATCAAGCTTGTTCCAGGCATTAGAGTTCTTTTCCATGATGCCATTCTGCTGAAAGGTTACACAGTGGAGCTACAGGGTGGCCTTGAGGTGCTTATGTGCCCTGAGGTCTCCTCTGAGGCCCTTCCTCCCATTCAGATTCACTCTTCCTGAGTCATCTATTCAAATCTAGAGTCAGCTGGGTGTTCCCTCTTCCACTCCAGGATCCTTAGGCTCTTGCACTTAGCTGAATCTGGGTGCTCCACAGCTTCAGGTACACAATACGCCTTTTAATGAACAGAAAGAAAGGTTGCTATCTTGCTTCCCAGTCCAAGGGAACCTCATGGGTTTGTGTCTGCTCTGCTCACTGTCTCCACATGGGAAGGTGTGAGCCTGCACCAGACCCTCCACTCCCAGTTAGGAGCAGAGCAGCTCTCACGTGCCACACAGGGATCATCAGAGTCTCAGTAATGGATGTCTGTGGGCACTGACCTGGTGAGGTCGATTACATACTGGACATCGTCAAACCTCTGTGTTATCAGCTCTGGAATGCCTGTTCTGTGAGGACTCACTGGCGTTGTGCTCTTCCTACAGGGTGATCCCGTGATTACTGAGGTCACAAAATGACTTCAGGTTCCCAATATTTTTGAAACACCTCCGCCTCCATTTCTGCTTTAAGGCTGAGTCCTGTTTTCTGCTGGAGGCACTCGTGTCTCACCTCCTGCCACAAGTCACTTACTGAGCGAGTGTCTGATCTGACCTAGTCTCCCCAACTTGACAGTTAGCTTCATGGGGCTGAATCTGGTTTTTCCTTCTCTGGGTCACTCTAAAGTGTCTGCACATCGGACCAGGACATGGATAAGGCCCAGGTAATTAAAACCATCAAGGCAGTCTGAGTGCAGGAGATGACGGAGCAACTGGTACAAACTTTCCTAAAGAGGGAATTATTCCTCATCAAATTCTTCTTGGGAGACTACGGATCCTATGCCAACACACAGCACATCCTAGTGCAGCTGTTTCAAATGTGAGCACCTCACCAACCTCGGAGCTGTGGGAATTCTGACCCCCTATCAGTTGTGAGGAAAGTCACTCCCCCTGAGAACCTCAGTGTGCTCCCCTGAGAAGTTGTGTGAAAAAGCAGCCATCAGCTAGAATTCCTGTGGACCCAGAGTCCAGCTCTGTGGTGAAGGCTTCTGGAGGGGCACAGGTGCTCATAGCAATTCTGTTCCTCTCCTCCGTCAAGAAGCTCTCTGCCTCAACCCTCACTGATCAAATGCCCATTTTGAATGAGGGTTGAGATTCCACTTACTGGGGCCTTGTCCTTGGCATACCCAGATCAGGGATCCCTAGAGGCTGGGTGAGGGACCCCAGGACTCTCAGACCCCTGGGAACGGGCTGGTTGGGCTCATTCATTCACCAATTATCCATGAAGCCCTACTCATACAGACAGTGTTCTTGGCACTCGGCACCATTCAGTGGACAAAGCTGATAGGAAGCCCTGCCCTCCTGAACCTCCGTTCCCATCAGGAGTCAGACAAAAACACCAATCAGGTGGTGTCCACAGTGCATTAGGTGTCACACCCCCATGCCCCCTCTAGGAATCGATGTAACCACTCTCATTTAGTCAGGGACAGTGGAACTCAGTACTAGCTGAAAGGGTGAGTGAACTTTGCGTCAAGAAGGTGGGGCCGCTGTCTCTACACAGAAAGATAGAGTTTGTAGGAGGATCTGTGTCAGGAATGGGGATGCCAGACCCGGGCTCAGCAATCTAGATTCCACTAGAGGTCTCGGTTGGGGTGGATCGCCGAAGGTAATCAATAACAGAAAGGTGGGGGTAGAACCTGGGCACCTTGGGGAGCAAACAGGAAACTGGGTGCTCAGAGAGGCACCTGAGAGAATCCATCCTCCTACAATCCCTCGCATCACTGCTTGACCCCTCCTCTATTTAAGCCCCAAACAAGAGGTGCAGGGGTGGCGGGATGAACGTTTCTGAAATTCTGGGTGCTCAGCTGAATGTAGGACCCCAGTCGAAAGGCAGAGCCCTGTCCCTAAGAGAAGAGACTGTCACAGCTGTGCACAGCACCAGGCACCACTGGTGCACACCCTCCAGGGGAGAGGTCTGAGGGCCCGTGAATCTGGGGCAGGGGACGGCTCTGTGTGTCCCTCAGCATCAGAAAACTGCAGGGCACTACAGTGTACCAGGCTGTCAGATTCATGTGTATGCACACGCCTCTGTGTCTGTGGAGGGTTTGTGTCCACTGGGGACTGGGCCAAGGGACATAAGTGGTATAATCAGGCTCCTGAAGAGGGGCATTTGTTTAGAGCATTGATGGTGGGCTCCCTGGGATCAAGGCTCTATGGTAGCCCTTTGCTCAGTGACCAGGCCGGCCACTGTCGCGACAGCCTGAGCGATCTGGCCGTTTGCAGGGGTACCCTAAAAGGTCACGGTGGGAGGAATAGCCAGACCTCTGACCCTGCTTTTCCCCACCAACCCCTACAGTCAACTCTTCTCTCCTGAGCACATGGCTGAAGGACTGCTTGGATGACTTCGATGATAGTGTGAACTTCTGCCTGAAGTTCACGGTCGACTCCGTGCAGGTAAACATACCAGGTACCCTTCTGGAGCACTGTGCATTACTTCTCTTGTTTCAGCAGGATCCAACGGAGGTAACTCAGGCCAAGGCAGAGTTAGATGAGGGCTGGGCATCCTTGCATGTGAGCCTGTGAGAGGGACATGAGAAAAATGTCAGACTGGGGTCCAGCCACATCTCAGAGTGACCTCAGGTCCTCTGCTGGTGGATCACAGTCTCGGAAGAATTCCTAGGATGGAAATCTTGGAACTGGGCTTCTCTTGATGGCAGTGGGATGTTTGGCATCACTGGGAAGCATGATGAAAGGCTGTCATATTGGTGAACATTTTCTCCTCTTGCAGCTCGAGAGCCAAGAACAGAACAAGTTGTAAAAAAATACCAAGGTATGTGTCCCAAGAACTGACACCTGGACTATCTCCTGGGCTACAACTCATGCTTTCGTATCAGCACCTGAACTCCACAGGGCACCACTCCCTATGAGATCAATAGCTCTTACACCAGCATCAGGTGGAGAGCCCGCTGAAGGACCGGCTTCCCTTCCAGGGTCAACTAGAGAACTGGCTCCCAGAACACTGAGGGGTGTTGACCCAGCTCCTGCTGCAACACATGAGCTCAAGAGAATACCAGCTGCTCCTTCATCAACTCCAATGCTGGCATCAAATGACAAGCTGGCTGGAGGGCTGGGCTGTTAGGATGGATGACTTTGAGAACCAGCTTCTGGCCTATCTACTGATGGTGATCCTTTCTGAACCTCTCTGAAGGACAGTGATGAGGGAATTTTCTCCCAGTGGTAGAACTTCAATCAGTGCATGGGGATTGTCACTTACCTAGGAAGGAGAAATGACCAGGTGTACAAATGCACCCAGATTCATGGGCTGTGGACAACGATTGGGCTGGAGAAAGACTTAGAAGAAACATGATGAAATTGGGAGCCCAGGAGGTATGCGTGGCATTGGATAGACCTCCCTGAATGAGCCAAAGAAGAGAACGCATTTGGAGCTCATGGGAATGGTCTGTCTTACACTGCTGGTTTCTCTAAAGCAGGAAAACTAGACAAGTATTGTCTCAATCACATAGTGCTGTCATAAGAGAGATACTACAAGCGAGTGGCTTTAAAGACGCATTTGATTTGTCCCAGATCAAGAGACTATAAATGCAAATGGAGGATGTTGGCACAAGAGGAAGACTTTCCCTGCTGTTTCTGAAGGCAGATCCTCATCATCCTTCCTCCCTTGGACTCGAAGCTTCAGAAGCCCAGAGAACACAACTCGTTCTAAAAGAGGAACCCAACTCCCCCCCCCCACACGCTGCTTCTTTCTGAAGGTAAGAGGTCCCCAAATCTCTCTGCTAGCTCCTTTCCTTTGCATTTCAAGAGAATTCCTCTGGGCACAACACAATCTTTCCAAGAGTCCTGACTCACAACACAACTGCCACTCTTCCTCTACATTGACATCATTCAGGCAGGATTACATCATTTAGGAACTTCTCACAGTGCCAGAAATCATGGACTAGCCAAAGGGCTACACACACTTCTGGGGGGACATAAGACTCATCAATCCATTACAAGAGTATGAACATGGATAGCGAGAAATGTATAGGAAGGAACCAACACAGAGGGCCGAAGAGACTGGATCATCCCAGGTGAGGAAGGCAGCTTCTACTAATTTACACAGCTATAGATGCTGCTAAAACCAAGATTGCCAATCCAAGCCAAGTGCCGTCGATTCAGAAGCAGGCTGGAAAGAAGGCTCTTGCTCACAGGCTGTGAGGACTGATCAGGCCTGACATAGGCAGGCAAGATGGTAGGTAAGCTGCTAGCTCCAATCCCCAAAAGTGGAGGTCAGATGAACAGGAGCCAGCTGCAGGATCCAGAGTGAGCAAAAGACCCTGGGCCCTGCGTCAACATCTACTCACACTCAGTGTGGGACACACGCCCCAGGAAACAAACAGCCCAAATAAAAAATGAGATGGGAGATGGTGCAACAGACCCAACGGAAATCAAATGTACCATAACAGAATACTATGAAAGACTGTATTTTAACATCTGAAAATGTAGACAAAGTGGGCCATCCTCTAGAGTCATGTCAGCTACCCAAATTATCACAAGCAGAAACAAAACAACTTAATAAGCTCATCACCAAAGAAGAGATTGCAAAAGTCATAATAAAACTATCAACCAAAAAAAATCTGGTCCAGATGGCTTCACTGGAGACTTCTACCAAACTTTTCACAGAAGTTACTTCCAATACTACTGAGGCTATTTCACTGCATAGAAAGGTAAGGACTACTCCCAGTTCATTCTATGAAGCCACCATAACCCTGATACCAAACCCAGGTATCAGGATATCTGGTATCAGGATATCACTGATGAGCCTAGATGCAAAAATCTTCAACAAAATCCCAGACCTTAGAATTCAACTACGTTCATCACGGACAATTGGGGTTCATACCAGGGATGCAAGGCTAGTTCAGCATCCTGGAAGCCATCAATGTGGTCAGCCACAGAAATAGCACAAAGGATAGTAATCACTTGATTGTCAACTGATGCAGAAAAGGCATCTGACAATGTCCAACATCCATTCATGCTAAAAACTCTCAGCAAGATAAGAAGAGGGGAAACTGATCAACACAGTACAGGACATCTACGCAAAGCCAACCACCTACATCACCCTAAATGGAGAGAGCCTCAAAGAACTCCTTTAGAGAATGGGAACTAGAAAAGCATGCCCACTATCACCACTTTTATTCAACATATAGGAGAGGTTCTAGCCAGAGCAATCAGACAACACAAAGAAACAAAGGCCATCTGCATTGGCAAGGAAGAAGGAAAAATCTCCCTGTCTGCAGATGACATTACTGTATATGCAGAGAACACTGAAGAATGCATAATTAAACCACTAGAACTAATAGGAAAGTTCAGGAAAATAAAAAGAAGATAAAATAAAGATAAGTAAAATAGTAGGATTCCTTTAGACGAACAAAGAGATCACCAAATCAATACCACTGAGTATAGCTCTCAAGAAGGTAAAATACTTAGGAGTAAATCAGAGAAATAAGAGACCTATACAGAGACAATTACAAGACTTTACTGAAGGAAATCCAAAGCAAGTTACAAAACTGGAAGAACCTACCCTGCTGATGGGTAGGAAGACTCAACATTGTGAAAACATCTATTTTATGGAAAGCAACCTACACAGTCCATTCAATCCCAATACAAATTCCAGTGACTTTTTGTTATGATTAAAAGTGACACAGACTTCAAGTTTGCATGCCCGCTGATCTGTAGCTCTCTCTGTTCTCCTTGCCCGGTGACAGCACACTCGTTTCCATTCCATACATGTCATATCCTCTTAACGATCTCCTCTGCCCTCCTCTCCACCCTCTCCACTCCCTACTAGTAAGATGCCAGCAGGACAACATCCTACAGATGCACAGAATAGTAAAATGTACACATGATGCAGTCATTCTGTGTCCCTGAGTTCAATCCATAACTATCTGAAGAGTTAACCTCACCAATGATCTATGATCAGGAGCAGCATCAGATCTAGGGGCCATGCTCCCAGGGCAATTCCAGGCCTTCAGACCATCAGCTGCGGTCTTTTAGTGAAGTTCTTAAGGTGGACAGCTTTTTTGTCTCGTGTTGGCAATAGAACTCCACACTGTGAGCCCCATCACAGTTGTCACAGCTGGTGGCTGGGCACCATCTGGTTCTTCTGGTCACATGTTGATATAGTCACCCATTCACATGAGGCTTTCTGTCTTCTGAGCTCTTTTTCCCTCATGCCGTTGCTGTCCTTGGTGATCATCTGTTTCAGCCGACTTGGGACCATGTGGTGTACCTCACATGGCAGCCTTCTGGCTTTAAGACCCCAGACACGACGCACCAATAAGGGGTGGAGAAGATTCTCTTAGCAATAGGCTAGTTATGCCAATTGGCCTTGATGTCCCCTGAGGGCATGGCCCCCAGATTTGAAGTGAGTCTTTTAAAAATGCAGGTCTGATCATGTGACATGCTGGTTAAAAGCCATCAGAGGGCTTCCCATCACACAGAGAAGAAAACTTACATCCCTCACCAAGACTTACACAATGCTTCACCGTCTAGCCCAGGAGTCAGCAAACTTCTCTATGACAAGCCAGACAGTAAACAATTTAGGCTGGTGCACCACGTGTCTCTGTCATGACTACTAAACTCCCCTGCTGTAGTACAAAAGCAACAATAGACACTATTCAAACACAGTGAAGAAGAATGAGACAGGGGTCTAATAAACTTTCTTTACAAAAACAGGCAGTGTCACAGACTTAGTCCAGAGGCCACAGTTCACCCATCTCTGATTTTGACCCTTCCTATCCTTCCAACTCAACCTCCCACCACTGTCTCCATCACTATGGTCCAATCACAGTGTCAGGGCTTGACAGCCTCCCAAGACAGCTGCCACCAATTCTTTCCTTCCCTACACACTCATGCCATGCCCCTGGAATACGCTGGCTCAGTGACTCCTTTAGCTAACAGAATGCAGTAGAACTGATGGCCTAGGACTTTTGAGCTGAGGGCTTAAGAGGACTGGCAGCTTCAGCTTCCTCTCTTGGAATCCAGCCATCACACAGAGAGAAATACATGTCAGACAGAGAGGAGTTCTGGGCACTAGCTCTAGAGAAGTCTCCTGCTGACAGCTTCACCAGCCGCCGTGTGAGTGAGCCATCTCGGATGCGCCAGTCCAGTTCAGCTCCCCGATGACTGCGGCCCAGCTGTCATCATGTGGAATGGGGGAACTGCCTGCCAGAATTCAGTCATCCGCCCAAATGGTGAGAATTAACAAAATGGTTATTGTTTGAAGTCATTAGGTTTCAGGTGCTTTGTTTCATAGCAGCAGACAGCTGAAACACTGACTTCTTTCTGTTTCTCAGCCCACCGACCTCAGTCAGCACCAGCTGCTCTCTGCCTGGAACAGGCTTCTCCTGACCTCTCTGTGGCTGGTTCATCTCATTGCCATGGTTCGGGAAGGCCTGTAGCACTTGAGTTTTCCTTTGAAAAGCTTATCTTTCTTCTATGTGGGTAAACTTTCATTCTTCTTCCCTGCTCCTCTAGATTCCAAGGTCAACCTATAATGAAGGCCATGCCTCTCCCCTCCTCCACCCCCACCCCCAGGTCAATAATCTGAATGTGACTAAAATTATTTCAGTGAGAGTCAGTCTCAGGAATTACTGCTAAGGACAGGTGCTTCGCTGGGGTTGTTGCGCCTTTTGAACACAATCCTGGAGCTCTTGGTGGCCAATTATTCCCCAAAAGGGGTAGGGCTGTCTAGGAATGAAGTCAACACAGAAGGAAGAGGATCAGTGTAGGGGGAGCAGGAAAGGGGGGGAGAGAGAGAACTAGCCCTGCCAGAAGCTATTTTTTATTGAACTTTTCAGTTACAATACTCAATATATGCCTTATCATACATCATCCCACTCTTCCTTTGGGACATTGGTTCTGTGTTAAGTAACCATGGTCACACAGTGATTAGGTGCTTCGCTGCTAACCAGAAAGTCAGTGGCTCAACCCCACCAGTCTTTGTAGAATAGAGATGTGGCAGCCTGCTTCTGTAGAGATTACATCCTTGGAATCTCTAGAGGATAGTTCTTTCAGCCCCGTGACAGGGTCTCTCTGAGTTGGAATCAACTAGGCAGCAATGAATGTCTTAGTTTTGATCTTTAGAGGAGCAGATCACCAAGTCTTTCTCCTACAGAACCTCTGTCTGGGTTTGAACTGCCGAAGACAGAAGAAGCATCACTTGACACTCATTTGGATGGCTCTAAGGAGTCCTTGTGGTACCGTGGCTAAGACAACTGACTGCTAACTATAAAGTCTGCAGTTCAAAACCACCAGTGACTCTGCAGTACAACGATGTGGCCGTCTGCTTCTGCAGAATTTACCACCTTGGAAACCCTCTGGAGTCACTAGGGATTGAAATCAACTTGACTGCTGTGAGTTTTGGGTCAGCACAGCTATCATCAACAGAAAAACCAACAGATGAGAAAAACAACAAGTGTTGGTGATGATGAAGAGCCTCTGGAAGCTTCACCTACTGCTGGAGGAATGCAAAATGACAGAAATGAATTTGGCAGTTCTTCAATAAATTAAATACAGAATGAGCATGCTTTTGTTAGATGCTGCCTGGTTGGTCCCAACTCATAGCGATACTAAGTACAACCGAGTAAGACGTGGCCTGCTCCTTCACCATCGTAACAACTGTTGTACTAGAGTCCATTGTTGCAGCCGCTGTGTCAGGACACCTTGCAGGAGTCTTCCTCTGCGTGGCTGACCCTCTACTTCACGTAACAGGATGTCCTTCTCTGGGAAGTGATCCCCTTGATAACATCTCCCAAACATGTAAGTTGAAGTCTTATCATCCTTGCTTCTAAAGGAGCATTCTGATTGTATTTCTTTCAAGACAGAAATGTTCATTTGGCTGGCAGTCTATGCTACTCTGAATATTCTTCATCAATGCTGTAATTCAAAGGCATCAATTCTTCTCCAGTAATCCTTATTGATTATACATCTTTTGCATGTACAGGAGGTGACTAAAAACACCACAGCTTGGCTCAGCTGCCCATTAAGACTTCAAGGGTGGCATCTTCGGTTTTCAGTACTTCCGTGAAGTCTTTTGCAGCAGATTTAACTAACACCATACAATATTTGATTTCTTGACTTCTGCTTCCGTGGGTATAGACTGCAGATCACTGTAAATGGAAACCCTTGACAACTTCGATCTTTCCCCATTGATCATCATGTTGCTCACTGGTCCAGTTGGGAGGATTTCTGTCTTCTTTATGTTGATTTGTAATCCACCCTGAAGGCTGTGGTCCTGGATCTTCATCAGTAAGTGCTTCAGATTCTCAGCAGTTTCAGCAAGCAAGGCTCTGTTATCTGCGTAGCTCAGGTTGTTACAGCCTCTTCCTCCAATTCTAGTGCCACATTCTTCTTCATGTTTTCCAGCTTCTTGGATTATTTGCTCAGTAGACAGATTATGCAGACAATGAAAAGATACAGTCCTGATGTACACTTTTCCTGACTTGAAACTGTGCAGTATGCCCTCTTCTGTTCATTCACCTGCCTCTTCGTCCAGGCAGGTACAGACTCCTCATTAGCACAGACGAGTATCACAGGACTTCCAGTCTTCGCAATGTTATCCATAAGTTTTTGTGATTCACAGAGCTGAGTGTCTTAATGTAGTTAATAAACATAGGTGAACACCTTTTCGTTATTCTCTTTTGACAGCTGGAATTCATCTGAGCTCAGCAATGATATCCCTTGTCCATGTCCTCTCCTGAATCCAGTTGGAATTTTTGGCCGCTCCCTGTGAATCTACTGCTACAGCCACTGTTGAACGATCCCCAGCAAAATTTTGCATACATGTGTGATGAATGAGGTTGTTTGATAATTTCTGCATTGGGTTGGATCACCTGTCTTGGGAATAGGCATAAATACGGAGCTTTCCCAGTAGGTTCCCCAAGTAGCTGTCTTCCAAATCTCTTGGCATCGAGGAGTGAGCACTACCAGCACTGCATCCATTTGTTGAAGCATCTCATTTGGTGTTCTACAAATTCCTGGAGACTTCTTTCTCACCAGCGTCTTGTGGATGACTTGGAGTTCCTCCTTCCATACCATTGACTCCTAATCATATATTACCTCCTGATGTGGCCGAACACTGACACTTAAGGTGACATTTACATACCACCAGAATGACAGGTGGGACCAGCCCTGCATGAGTCTGGGGACTGTGTGGCAGTGAGAACACCCAGCAGGTGCAGAGACTTAGAGGCAGACTTGAGTTTACCCAGAGACGCAGCTGAAAAGCAGCCTGTGTGGCCAGAGGAAGTCAGGGAGGGAAGAACAGGGAGAACACTGACAGGTCTGTGTCCCAGGACCTGGTGGGCTGGAGGACTTCTCTCCTGCTCTGTGGCAATGCTCTCCAACTAAAGACTCCGAGCAGCACCCAGTCTCTGCAGGTGAGGAATCGGCACATGGCTTACCTGGTCACAGGTCTTTGTCACACGGGCTTCTTTATGGACAGGTCATACATCACAGCTGCTTTCTAGGGGAGAGGGAGAAACAAGGGACAGAGATGAGTGAGACAGAATATGAGAGCCAAGAGACAGTGAACCCAATGGGGGTTCTGACTCAGAGGCAACAACATTCTTGAGAAGTGAGTCCGTAGTACAGTCCATGCTGAGGGGAGCGGGCCACACGGGATGTGGAGACCAGGAGATAGGACTGTTGGGAGCCCTTGTGCAGGCTGTCTGCTGCCTAGTCTGAGATCAGGCACTGGGTCAGATCTGAAATATAGTGGAAGTCACTGGAAAAGTTCATGCAGAGGGTGACAAGGTTGACATCATTTCAAAACCTTCCTGGTGCATACTGGGAAATAAAGCCAAGAGTATTTCCCTAGTTCCTACCACCAAAACCCAGCCCTGTCTGAGCTGTACTCCATGCCGCTTCCCACCTCTGCTTGGAATCCTTCCATCTTGCAGTTTGTGCACTAGCTGCAGAAGTGTTTCCAATGGGCAAAGCACACACAGGGAACACCACATTTTCTTCTGTGGTGCAACCCGTGTGAGACTGTTCACGAAACGTTAGTAAGTAAACCCAAGTGAACCTGTGCTTACCTTGCTCAACACAGTCATCTGGCCCTGTGAGGGACTCTCAAAAGAGGCTTTGATTCTGTAGGAAGGCTCTGTGGGGTTGCGAGAGTCACATACTGACCATACCTAGATACAGAGTCTTTGTAAGGGTGAAATACATGTGAAAATGTTCAAGACTGGTGATCTGGTAAGCTGTGTGCCTACCTTGCCTGTTGGATAATCTCCCCCCGATTAGCTAGATGTAATGACAGCCCATGGGTTGCACTTTCTTCCACTTACCAGTTGGGAGAAAAGTCACTTCACCACTGAGAGCCTCAGTTGCTTCCCTGAGAAGTCAGGTGGTAAACCACCGCTCAGCTACAATTCCTGTGGACTACGGTCGAGCTCTATGGTGAGGGCCGCTGGAGGGGCTCGGAGATTCACACAAATTCTTTTCCACTCCTCCATCGCGAAGCTCTCTGCCTCACCCCTCAATGAGCAGACGCCCGCTAGTGTAGCCGGTTTCAGATTCCATTCAGTGGGGCCTTGTCCTTGGCATAGCCAGAACAACGGGGGCCTGAGTGCTGGGAGTTGGGCCTCAGGACTCTCAGCTATCTGGGAAGGTGCTGGTTGGGCTCACTCCTTCATTTATACAGGAAGCCCCTGTTGTTACAGATTCTGTAGCATCTTTCGAAGACAAAGTTGTTAGGAAGTCCTGCCCTCCTGGGCCTCTATTCTAGTCAGGGGTCAGACAGCAACCCTAGACACCCTAAGCAGGAAGTGTCCCTAATGCACTAGTTGTGATACCCTCGTGCCACCTCTAGGTATGGATTCCACCTCTCCGATTCTTCCGGGAACGGTGAATCAGAAGAAAAGCGGAAAGAGTGAGTGGACTTAGGGTGAAGATGGAGGAGCTGCTGTCCCTACTGATGGGTGGAGGTAGTAGGAGGACCTGGATCTGGATTCGGCCCTACACATCTAGATTCCACTAGAGAAATCTGCTTAGGGTCGCCCCCTGCAGGAGGTAAGGAGTCTCAGAGAACAGGCTGGTGGAACCTGGCCATCCTGGGGAGACGAGAGGAGGCCAGGCATGGATACTCTGGGAGAACTCATCACCCACAGTCCACTTGCATCATCACTTGCCCTCTCCCCTATATGAGGTCCTAAGCATGAGGTGTTGGGTGTCACCAGTGGACCGGCTGCCAAATCCTGAGGACTCAGCTTCATGTGGGGTCTTGTCCCCGGGGGAACTCTGTGCACGGGGAAGAGACTCTCTCACTTGTGCAGACACCAGGCAGCATGCTTTTGCACACACTCTTGGGGAGAGGACTGAGAATCTGAGCATCTGGGCAGGGGATAGACTCTGTGTGTCCCTCAGCATCTGATACTCATGGAGCACTACAGTGTGCCAGGCAACCAGGTGAACACCAGTCACAAGCCTGTGTTACTGTCCACTGCAGAGACGGTCAGAGGACAGGAAGGTTACCAAGGAGGGAGAGTTGGTCAGACTATTGATGGCGAGCTCCGTGAGAACAAAGCTCTGTGCTAGACCTGTGTTCAGTGACCAGGCCTGTCACCCCCATGACAGACAGAGAGTGTCCAAGAGGGGCACATCGGGGGACGCGGATTTTTGTATAGTTGTCCAGCAAAGGCAGTGAGACAGGAATAGCCCGACACCTGATCCTGCTATTCTCAACCCATACCAGGGCGATCGCATTTATCCTGCGCACGTGGCTCCAGGACCACCCGCAGGACTTTGATCAGCCCCCGACATTCTACTGTCTCAACCTCGTGAAGGTGAACATGCCAAGTTCATTTGAGGAGCACTGTCTCTGATTTCTCCGGGCCCAGCTGCACCACACAGAGCTCACCGAGGTAGAGCCAGAGGGTGAGAAGCACTGAGTATCCCTGCAAGGGAGCTGGTGCTGGGGTAAGGGAAGAAACTAGAGGCTGGGCTGGAGCTATGGCTCCAAGTAAGCTCAGCTTGGCTGCTGGTGCACCGCAGTCACAGCCCATTTCCTGGGCTGGTCATCTTGGCAATGTGCTTTCCTTGACGGTGGTGGTATGTCTGGCATCCTTGGAAAGGCAGAAGAAAAGGCAGTCACCTGGGTGAACGTTTCTCCTCCTGCAGCTGCAGAGCCAGACCCAGACTCATTTGAAAAAGTTGCTCAAGATCAGCCTTTGCCCAAGAACCAACACCCGAACCATCTCCTGGGGAGTATACTGCTGCCGTGCCAGCACTGGAGTGCCAGAGCACACCCCCTACGACCCTGACGTCCCCAGAACCAGCACCAGAGGCAGAGCCAGCTGGAGGATCAGAATCTGATCCCGGGCAGCCTATGGAAGTGACTCTGAGAACACCAGCTGATGTGGACCGTCTTCCTGCTCCACTGCTGCAGCCCCGAGCAGCCCAGGTTCTCCTCCAGCTGCAGGAGCAGATGGAGAGACAGATGTGGATCCTCGACCACCTCGAGCTCAGCATCCTGGAGCTCCAGCTGCGCTGAGCCCTGCTCCCGCTCCAAAAACGCTGCTCAACAGAGAACCTGCTCTTCTCCCCTGTGCTGGAATCCTGCCAGCAGGTGGAGAACCCACTGCAGGTGGAGAGTCTTAACCCGAGCTACATGAGGAGCTAACACATGGGCTACCTGGTCACCTTCATCCTCTTCTATCTGCGCCGACACCAAAGACTGACAGAGCACCACCTCACCCCTCAGCAGCTTATCTACGCTCACCAGATCAGGAGTCTGCAGAACAACGGCAATTTTAGCCTGGGCAACATCCAGAACACACTCCAGAATGACTTCCTGAGCCATGGCCAGCACTTGCAGCAACATCTAAGCCACGTTCAACAACAAGTCACCTGTCACCAAGTCACGCACCCGACAGAGAATCCAAAGGAAGATCAGATTCTCTCCTTGGCCCTATGGAAAAATTGGCTTCTAGACTGCCTGCTGAGTCTGACCGCACACCTGGACTTAGCCCTGCCCTCCATGGAGTACCACCAGCAGCACGAGGGGTGTATTTCCAACAGGATCCCCTCACCATACCTGCTCCTGATCCTGCTTCGGCTTGTCATCCAGCAGTGGAGCCCTGTATGCTGTTAAGTCCCCCATCTCCATCCAGCATTGCCTGGGGCAGCAGATGCTGAGCCAGACACCAAATCTCTTTGGCAGTGGCTTGTCGTTGACAGCCAGGGAACATCGGCCACAGACGCCCACCTTTCATCCTTATCTCAGTGGACAGTTTGGGGTTTCATCATAGTATATGTCCAGCTGAATTTGTACTTCATAATATAATAGATAACATATTCTAGTAGGATAGGAGAGGGCATGGAATGGGAGATTATGGATGGGATGGGACAGCATGGGATGGGACAGGATGGGTGGGTGGCATTGGTGAAATGGGGTGGCATGGCATGGAATCACTTGGCATGACGGGAGGACGTATGATGGAATGGAAAAGGATTGGAAGGTACAAGATAGCGTATGGTAGAAAATAAGATTTCTCATTATTGAAGTTTTGTGATAATAGCCTCTTGTGTGTAAGATACTCGCTGTATGTACTTTCACCGTCCGATCCGACGATCCTCAATATCTTCTTTAGAACACTTTCATCAGGTGTGGGATGGTTCATGTTATGTGTCCACCTGATTAGGCAGTGATGGTCAGTGGTTTAGCAGATGTTATGCAATGATACTCCATTTTTGTGATCTGATGTGAGGATCCAAGGAGTTGGAAGAGGAGTTTCTTTGGGGATGTGCACTACAAATGGGCCAAAATCCTGGGGTATACAAGCATTACTTTGACCAGTGCCTTTTTCTCTAGGTCTATTCCAAAGGACTACCAGCAGCAGTTTGCCTTCCGATGGCAAGGCCAGCAATACACCATCATTACCTTATCCCAGTGGTATAACAACTCTCCAGCTCTATTTCCTGATTGAGTCCACAGGGATGAAGATCACCTCTCCTTGCCCTAAGACTTCACACTGGTCCCTTACCTTGATGGCATCATGTTGACTGGACCTGACTGACTCTGGACTTTTCAGTAGGAAATCAGTGTGCCAGAGGATGGAAGGAAACCTTAGTGACACTAAGCAAAATTCTGCCTTTGCTGAGGATTTACCTTCAGCACTGTCCCTCACGATGATCCACAAAGTTACTGGAGTTCTGGCACTCTCCTTGTTGTGTGGGTGCCTGTATACTGTGCAGAATCATCTATAAACCAGTTGAGAGCTTTCTCTTGAACAGTCAACTGATCATTAGAAATTATCCACGAGAACACAGATGAAGACTGGGAGATGTTCTCAGTCCACCCCATGAAAAGGACCAGGAAAATCTGGCACAGGCTCTGAGAAGAGGGGAATAGGGCCTCTATGCAGGGACGCCAGAGGCACCTCTGGCCCGTGATACCACTCCGAGACACCCAGCTCCCTCGCAGGACCTTTCCTTTCCAGGACACCCAGTCCCTTCCCAGGACACCCAGTCCCTTCCCAAAGGAATTAGCTACCATTCTTCCCAGTTTCACCCACAGACCTCCCTGACCTGAGAAGTTAATTACTTCTTCCACGAGGGCAGCAGTATCAGACATGACATTTTATCGTGTTTTCACTTCACATCGTCTCACGTGTCTATCTGCATGTTGCTCCAGTTTTGCATTTAATCTCTAGCCCCGGGGCTCCGGCAGCAGGGATGCAGCCTCCTTCCACAGCTTCTGCAGTCTCCCACACACACAGTCACACTCAGCAGGTTCTCTGACCCTGAACCATGAGGCTAAGGCTGTGATACCCCTTCTTCTGCTACCTGCAGTCTCAGGGAACACATGTATTTAGGCCCCAAACAGAAGATGCGGGTGCTGGGGGCAGACCTGTTCCCAAAGTCTGGGTTCTCAGCTGCGTGCAGTGTCCCTGTTGCAAGGCAGAGCACTGACCATGGGAGAGGAGACCTTCACAGTTGTGCACAAGACCAGGCAGCACACTGCCACACGCTCTCCAGGGAGAGGCCTGAAGGCCTCGATATCTGAGGCAGGGAACAGACTCTGTGTCCCTCAGCATCAGATTGTTGTGGAGCACTACAGTGTGCCAATGTGAACAGATGCAGTTGTGTTTGGGGATTCTTTGTAGCTATTTCTTCAGCCACAGACAACTGACAGGAATACCTTTTCTCTCTGTAGTGAAGTCTCTTTCCCTCTCTAGATGGCCTTCTGTAGCAAGTCCCAGTAGATCCCATGGCAACTCTCTCTCCTGCAGGCCCCATATTGGGTGATATGTTCTGATCAATTCTGGGAGTGGAAACGCCAGTGTGACCAAAAGGAGGTGTCCCAAACCCAAGAAACAGCTATGTATATGGAAAGGGGACTGTGAATCCAGAAAATAATACGGAAGTCTCTGTATACGTCATCTCTCAATTTGCTGGGCCTTACTGAAATTTTTGAAGCTGCTCACAATTTTACTCTGCTTAGGTCAACAGTCAACATCGATGAAAGCAGCTGTCACAAACTCAGTGCATCACATTGGGAAATCCTGTTGCAAAAGAACCTCTCAAGTTTTCCCAAGAAAAGGTGTCACTTTGAGCACTAATGGGCACCTCAATCAAGATACACTCTGTTCTGTCACCTCACAGACATTTGAAGGCTGCACAATGAACATGGAAGGGAGAAGAAGCACTGACACATTGGAACCACTGTGTTGGCAAAGAACACTCAACACACCCTGATAGAAGACGCAACAAATCCATCTGAGAAGTTCAACTAGAAGGCTCCTTAGAGACAAAGATGGTGACAGTGTGGCTCACTTACTTCGGACACATTCTGGGAAAAACCAGTTGCTGGAAAGGGACATCGTGTTTGGTGATGTAGAAGGCCAGGGAAAATGAGAGAAACACCTAATGAGACATATTGACACAACAGCCATAAGTGTGGACTCCAACATATCAATAATCACAAAGATGGCACTGTAACACGCAATGAATGTCACACACGGGCCCCAGGAGTAAGATGAAACTCAGTGGCAACCGATAACAACACTGAACAAGAAATGGAAAGCAAATAAATAAATAAATAAAATGCAAGGCAAGGAAAGACTAATCCAATAACAGGTGGATGACAGAATCATGAGTTGAATCCAGTATTCTGACGGCCAGTCACGGTCCCTTCCAGAACACCACTTTTCAAAATAAATTTAAAGTGTCTACATCTTTGCTGGCCAAAATCAACATGTAAGATGGGATGAGTGATTTTAACGAAATTGGAGGCAGGCCCCATTTTCAAAGGGATGATTGACGTAGACAGTCAGGATGAATTCTTTACCTGTTTTTCAGAATTCATTCTTTAGCTGTTTTTCTTAAAATTCCTGGCTTCCTAACACTACCTGGCCCACGAAATCATACATCAACCTACAGAAGCCACTGAGATAAAATCTTGGCTGGTTTGCAGTTTTTTCTACACTGGATCACCAAACAAGTGAAGGTGCCCTTTTGAGGGCCCCCTGCCCAGGTGACAATTCAGAGCCTGCTGCACCTCAATTCTGAAGCATATTTCACCTGGCGTGATTACAGACAGATGCCCATCTCCAACTGCCTACGTGGTTTCTCCCTGACATCTGCACCTGACCTGCATGTAGGCTCTCCCTTTAAAAACCCTCACCTTGCCTGACAACTTCAGACAGGCCTTGAGGACGAGAACGCTGCCTGGCCCTTGTGTTGCTGGTGGTACAGAAATAAAAATCCATGATCACTCATCCAAGCTCCTGTCTCAGAGATTGGATTCATGTCAAGTAGCACGAAGCCCGAGTTTTGGGTGGTAACATTAAAACATGTCACATCATTTCACTGTTTTTTTTTTCTTGCCTTTTCACTGTGTCTCAATATGATGACCGTTCCTCTGGAACTGAAGATTTGGAGGCACCGCCAGACAAGTGTATCTCTACGATTAAGTAAAATGAAAGTCTCTTTTAATATATGAAGTATATGTGGGGAAGAGAGTTTGTGATGAACTGTCCCCATGGTGGGAGTTATTGTATTTTAATGACAGGGTTCTACAAGGGAATTCGGTGGAGGCTGTCAGCTTGTCTTAGTTCCTGAAATGAAGACACAGTACAACCATTACTGACTGATCTTAGAAGCGTGAGTCTTCCTATTAAGCACGATACATGACTGGGGACTACTTATTGTTCCTACCGTGTAAGTTCACCTTGTTCAACTCACCTACCTTTTTGAGGCAATTATTGAGCTAGGGGTGGGAGATACAACACAAGACAAAGTCCTTTCCACCAGGCAGCTTACGGAGCAACGCAATGTGCTCAGGCAAATAGAAATTGTTGTAAATAATCATTTTACCTAAAAATAAAAGCTTTTTTACTTGCAAAGTAATTCCGATCTACAAATCTCTGTATGTGAGGTAGCATGACCATCTCTGCTTTATAGGTAAGGAAACTGAGGCACAGAGATGGAAAATGATGTAGTTAGGCTTCTGTGGATATTAAGCCATGAAAGTCAGGCTTAAGCTGAGCACTTCTGTTTCCAGACTTGTTGCTCTCTAAGATGTTTGCATTTCAGCAAGGATTCAAGTCTTCTATGAAAGCAGATGAATTCACACCTAGGGCTGTAAGAGACACCTGGGGTATCATAGCACTGGCATCTTCCTAGGGTTCCTGAAATGTCAGCACAGAACGACCCTGTGGTTAACATCTGCCCAGAAATAAGTCGGTTGCAAAATAAAAAACATTACCAAACAAAAAAAATAACTAAACAGTTGTAGACTTACACCATACAAAATTGATTATTCTACGAAGCAAGACCATTCAAACTACCCACTAAGAACCCTATGATAGGATTCCTCAATCCTTGTTTTCTGTCTACATTTCACACAAACCTAATGTGTAGTGTCCCAAATTTCCTAATGACCCGTGGCCTCGTGGCCTTATGCATCTTGCAGGCCATAATGAAGGCCACTGAAAGAATGCATGCTAACAAGGCTTTAAACAATTCTCCCACCATGATCACAAGCCATAAGGAGTTAGCTAGAGATGCTTTATTTACATCACTGGTTATTCTGCACACTATGGATTAAGGAGAGAAGTTCGGTATCAGGAATAGGAAAAAGGAGATGGGTCACAGGCTATCATCCATGTTTAGTAGGATCTTTAACTGAGAACCGCATGTACAACTCATGTATCAAGGTCTTGGATGAGAATACGCAGAAGCTAGAAGAGCAAAACTGAAGACTCATCTTTTTAGCTTCTGTTAGTTCTGCTCTTACTGGTATTTCTTTAAAACATGAAAAATCTGGGTGAAACGTTAAGTAGGACGAGATAGGAAGACAGCACGTATAAATAAGGGAGAAAACCAGCATATCTGATCATTAAGTGGTACTTCCCTCACTTACAAGAGCCAAAGCCAGAAGAGTTGGAGAACTTGATGGTTAATCTTCAACCTAATCAACTGTTGCTGCCAACTGCACCTGTCTTTAGGATGCATTGTTATTCCTGGAATTTCAGTGCAGCTATTGACTCAGTAAGTAGTTTAATAAGTTTATTTCATCAGCCAACATAATTAGAAGCAGGTTGTATTCACCTAGCAAGTATAGCAACACACTTTCACTATCTTATTTCAGGGCTATATCTACAGACACATTGATTGGTGAGTCTATCTAGAACCTAGAGACTACCATGTACCACCAACATGAATAAAGGGATACAATATTTTCGGGATGACTTGCCATGTGGTAACCCGTAAGACTTACAGCTCTAGAGAAAGTTCACAGCAAGAGAGCACTCTCAAGCACATACAGGTTGCAGAGCAAGCCGCCCTACCCCTCGGGCCTCATGTCACAAGAGATGCAATGCTAATTTAAACGTCTATGGCAGAAGTAAAGGAATTTTGGTGATAGGATCAGCTGCTAAGTGAAAGGTTGGCAGTTGGAACTTACCAGATGCTGGGGGCATGGGGCAGATGTCGCAGTTGGCTTCTGCAAAGATGACATCCTTCGAAGCTCCAGGGGCAGTTCTACTCTGTGAGGAACGGTCACTGTGAGTCAGAATCAACCCAATGGCAATGGTTTGGGTTTTTTTTTAATGGCACATAGGGATATCTCACAAAACATTGGGAAAGCAAAAGTGGAAATGCAGTCCAGACTCAAGGATTTTGGGAGTGCAGTCAACTCTTCTCCACTTGATAAGCAGTTCCTACGCAGCTTTCGTCCCTAGCTGGCACAAGTGGTTAACACACTGGGCTGCTGACTGAGAAGCTGGGGGTTTCAGTCTACCCAGAAGCACAGCAGAAGAAAGGTCTGTAGACAGACTTCGGACAAATCAGAGATTGAAAATGGTAAGGGGCACAGTTCTACCCTATCATATGTGGCTCAGCTTGAGTCAGCATCAACTCTTTCTCTCTTACCTTGGTCAGCCTTACCAGAGCTGCCTGTGTTAGTGGGTTGGCAGGCTTGGCAGGTGTGTGTTACTCATTCAGCCAGCAGGGGTAATTGGGATATATAGTACCTTGGAGACAGAAGTTCCTGGATTTTTGCTGCTCCCAAATGAGTGGTCTGGTGGATCTGGCGGGCCTGTTCCTCTCCCAATATCTGAGGGAGAGTGGGGAGTCCTCCTGAGGTATAGCGCCATCCTTTCTTCTGTTTTATTTCAGGAATCTTCTTGTGCAGGAGGGTATTCTCTGGGGTGTAGGTGGGCTTTTCGGGAAGGGTTGACTCAGGGAGCTGGATAGAATTGATCTCAGGAAGGCTGAGGGTAGCCTCCTTAGCTGCTCGGTCTGCCAGATTATTGCCTCGGGCTTCCACTATTTTGGACCGCTGATGTCCAGGGCAATGGATGATGGACAGCTTTGTGGGCAGTCAGATAGCTGCCAGTAAATCTAATATTTCTTGTTTATTTTTAATAATTTTTCCTGCTGCTGTGAGCAATCCCTGTTCCTGATATATGGCCCCATGTACATGTGTGGTAGCAAACGCATACCTGCTGTCGGTGTATATGTTGACTGCCTTGGCAGCCCCTAGTCTCCGTGCTTCGGTGAGTTCTACGAACTCTGCTCGTTGTCCTGATGTTCCAGATGGTAGAGCTCATGACCAGAGGACCTGATCTTTGGCTACCACTGCTGCCTCTGCGTACCTGGTGCCATCTCTGACAAAACTGCTTCCATCGGTGAACAGGGTGAGATCAGGGTCCCACAAGGGAACATATGTAAGATCTCAGCGAAGGCCGTGTTGTTCGTTAAGCACCATGTGTAGTCACGTCACTCAGCCTCCAAGTCTGGGTCAGGCAGCAGCGTGGCTGGGTTGAGAGCCGAGCTAGAAGTAAACACACCTCGGGGCTGATCTAGCAATAAAAACTGGTAGTGGGTTAGCCAGGTATTGGAAATCCACTTATGAGGTGGCTACGCAGGACTCCCTTGATGGCATGGGGGGTAGTGATAGTCAGGGGCTGTCCCATAGTCAGTTTATCAGAGTCTTTTGCTAGTTGGGGTGTCAGGTAAGCATGCTTTCCAGTAAAGTGGATAGTCGCCTGCATTTTTGATAACAGGTCTCTTCCCTCGAATCCTTTGTATTTTTTGTATTTTTTTTTTTTTTATGTCAGGGACCGACTGTCCCATGAAGGCTATATTAATGGCCCGTTGGTTTTCGGGAGACTCATGGTCAATGGGAGTGTATGTGCCGTATGCCTCTATTAGTCGTTCCAGAAAGGCTGCTGGGGATTCTCAGGGTTCCTGAATTACCTGTGTTACTTTAGACAACTTTGTGGGGCACCTAGTGGGGCGCCTAGTGGTGGCCCGGAGACCCCCCATAAGAACCTGGCAGTAGACAGTTAGGCGCTGCAGTGGTGTTTGGGTCCCAATTTGGGCGGGTCAGAGGAAAAGCATGGCTAATCTCATCTAAATCACTTGTAAAGTTTCCATCATCTCCCGGCACCTGTTTTCTGGCTACGAAAACAATCTTAGTCCTCTCTTCGGTGGTAAAGAGGGCTTGGAGAAATTGTTGTATATCTTCCGAAGTGGGCTGGTGTGTTACAGAGATAGTCTCCAACAGGGAGATCAGGGCTCGGGGCTTCTCAGAGAAAGGGGGTTTTCCATTTTCCAGTTATAAAGATCAGAGGTAGTAAAAGGAGTATAGACTAAAAAGGGGCTCCCTGTCTCAGTCATGTGCCCTATAGCATGTAAGGGAAGAACATGAGAGGAAGGCTCTGCAGCCAGCTGAAAGGACCGTCCTGAGTGGGTATGGGAAGGGTCAGCGCCGTGATGACTGGCTTCTACTCTCTCAGTCCCGGTGGCAGCAGGAGGAGGAATGAATGGTAACTGGAGGGTAGGGCAGTGGAAGACCCAATAAGTCATGTGGGTCAGAGGAATCGGATGGGGGAAGTGGAGCTGGAGGGGGCTTTAAGGAGCCCTGAACCACCAGAGTCGTAGGAGGTGGTTTAGGGGAAACATAGGGTTGTAGCCATGCAGGTGGCTGCCTGAGGAGTTCCTGTCAAGTAACAATGTAAGGCATCTGATCAGGGCGACCAGGATCACCAAAGATAACCTGGAAAACAGAATGCATTTGGTTAATGTCCAAACATCCCATGGGCAGCCACCCAGTACCAAAGGCTGGCCATTCCAGATTACAAAGTGTGAGGAGTTTTCGTGATCGCACCTTGCCGAAGTTTCGGGCTCATTTCTGGAAATCTGAAAGTGGTTAAGGAAGAGGTCTAGGGGTGTTACAGAGTGAGAAGAAGATTGCCCCATGGCAGCAAAAGTAACAATGAGGACAAACAACACTATCAGACAGACAAGGGAACAGACACAGACCGGTCGCGGAGGAAAACAATACGAAAACCAGACCAGGACGCTACTTGGCGCCTGTGGGACTTCGTGCCGGAGAACCAAAAAAGGAACTAGCAGTGCCCACCCAGATGGAGAGCTGGGGCATCCCCCAGCCTCTGACTCAGAGAGTGATTCTGCGTCCAGATTCTCTCTTACTGAGTCCCAGAACCAGAGCTCAAGCAGAGATTAACAGAAAATACCCAGACTCACCAGTGAAGTTGAAACCAGATTGACCGGCCACGGAGGTGTCTCTTGAAACCCCAGGTGAGCCAACAAATGTTAGGGACTGGGTTTCAAGGCATTTTTATTAAAAATATGCCCCATAAAAAGAGGCTGGTGCACCATGGATGCACTCCAAACTACACAGAGCAGGAGGCGGCCCGGAGTAACTTTTTCATACAGTATTTTAAAGCCGTGAGACTACAAAGCAGGGAGGGAGAGCTGACCCTTGCATTGATTGGTTGAGGCCACCTGGAGTTTTGTAGGTTGTAAAATGTACTCATTAGGAATGTCTTCTTTGCAGATTGTGGTCCAGGGTCAAGAGGTTATCTGTAAGGCTGTTTCTAAGCTTCAAGGCTGTCTCCAGGCTCTGTTTTGTGTCAGGTGTTAAGTAATCTATGGCAATTCCTGTCTTTCTCTACTAAGTTTCCTGGGGCCTTTTATCTTAATAACTTGAATCTTTACTGCACTCTTCATCAAAAATGAAGTTACTTATATCTCATTTTAACAGCTCCCAGTCTAGAGAAAGACTGGCAAAGACGGTCCTCCGCAGCCAAGACAGAATGCCTTCTCCCTGGAGCTGATGCCCTGAATCTGGACCTGTAGCCCACTGGACTCTGACAGAATAAAATTTCTCTTTTTAAAGCCATTTCTTGAAGTATTTCTGTTACAGCAGCACGAGATAACTAAAACAACAACCCACAGAATAGGGTAAGATTTTTGAAAATGCTATTTTTGCTAAGGGACTTAAATCTAGGATAGATAAAGAACTGGCTTGGCTGGCTTACATTTCAAGAATAAAAAGACACTCAAACTACAAAAATGGGCAAAGGATCTCAATAAACATTTCTCTGACGGCCAATAAGCACTTCAGAAGATTCTCGGCATTTCTTCACATTAAGACATACAAATAAAACCACACCCATTAAGATGACTGGTATCAAAAAGTCAATAATAAAAGACGTAGCTAACAATGTAGAGAATAGAAACCATCATTCACTGCTGGCAGAGATGTAAAATCCTGCAGCTAGAAATCAGTGTGGCAGTTTTCACGTGACCAGACAGAGCGTCACAGTATGACATAGCCATTTCATTCTAGTGGTTATGTACCCAAGAGAAATGAAAAGATATGTATGCACAGAAACTGGTACATGAAAACGCACAGCCCAATTATGAACAACAGCCAAAAAGTAGAAATAACCTTGTCTATGAACCAACAGCTGGATAAACCCAGTGTAGTCTATCTAGACAATGGAATATTATTCACCCCAAAAGGAAACGCAGTTCTGATCCACGCTACAACCCGGATGAATGTGGGAAACAGTAAGCGAGTAAAAGAAGCCAGACACCAAAGCACAAACACCGTGTGGTCTCGAGTTACATGAAATGCCTAGATGAGGCAAATGTGTACAGAGAGGTTAGTGGTAATCAGGGGTTACGGATCTGGTTATGACCACTGATGAGTGCTCAGAGCAAACCCTGCGTCTCAACATGCATAATGGCCCCATTGGTGGCTAGGGACAGGTTGTGCACACTGGAGCCCTTTTATAACAGAGGCCACAGTGATGTATAATTGCTAGCATGGATCCTTAGCTGCACATGATTTTCCTTCCTTGCCAGCCTTGTTTTTTCTTCTTGTTAGCTGCTGTTAAGACGGCTGCAACTCACAGCAACCCAACATATAAAACAAGGAAACACTGCCCCATCCTGTGCCACTCTCATGATTGCTGTTTGAGCCCGTTGTTGCAGTCACTGTGTGCATCCATCTCATTGAGGGTCTTCCGCTTTTTTGTGGACGCTCTACATCACCAAGCATGATGACCTTCTCCAGGGACTGATCCCTCCTGTTAACATGCCCAAAATATGTGACATGAAGTCTCAACTTCCTTACCTCTAAGAAGTATTTTGGCTGTACTTCTTCCAAGACACATTTGTTCATCCTTCTGGTAGCTTATGGTATAGTCAACACTCTTGGCCGACTCCGTAATTCAAAGAGGTCAGTTCTTTTCCAGTCTTCCTTGTTTACTGTCCACCTTTCACATTCATAGGAGGTGGGTGAAAAAACACCATGGCATCGGGCAACTACACTTTAGTCTTTAATGTCACATCTTAGCTTTTCAACCCTTTAAAAAGGTTGTTTGCAGCAGATGTGCCCATAGCAGTGCACCATTTGATTTTTCCTTTGACTAGCACCACTCTGTGCACTCAGAATACCTTGTCTACGACACAGAATCACACGTAACACCAACGACAACCAAAAACCGATCTTACAGGAAAGACAGTTGGAGTAGGGGCTCAGACCATGAGTTTTACTCTATGCCCCTTCCCAGAGATAGATGGCTGGATTGTAACACAAATCCACAGCTAGGACACCATCTGGGGGACAGTACCTGTGAGATGTCTTAAACTGGCAGCCGACATACAGTGCTGTGTCTCTTACAGACAGAATACGCAGTCTAGGAACCACGGCATAGAAATGGGATTGCTTCTCCATCGTCACCTGTTACCACTACTGTTAATTGTGTTATGAGGCTCCACTGAGTTGGTCCCAGCTCACAGCAACTCTGTGTATAAGAAAGGAAACACCGCCCTGTTCCGTGAGTCCCTCACACTCACTGCTGTGCTAGAGCCCACAGCTGCGGCCACCGTGTTAATCCATCTAGTTGAGGGTCTTCCTCTTTTGGGGTGACCCTCCACTTTACCCGGTAAAATGTCCTTCTCCAGAGACTAGTCCCTCCTGCTACATGTCCGAAGTATGTGGGAGGCAGTCTGGTCACTCTCGCCGCCTGTGACCATTCTGGCCATACTTCTAAGACATTGGTAGTACTCCGGGCTAGTATTTTCCTTGTATTTTTGTTTTTTTCCATTCTCCTCCGTACCAAGTGGAGTGGGACAAATACATGTTTCTCAGATGGCTACTCGCTAGCTTTTAAGACCCCAGGTGCTACTCATCAAAATGGGGTGCAGTCAAAGCAGACAATCTTTACTAGCTAAGCTAAACCATTGTTTGGTTTTAGGAAGACTTCAGGAGATATTTATCCATTAAGTTTTAAGGTTTATTCTTAGGGTGATGGTTTCAGTGGTTTATCCAGCCACCGTGCCTCCAGAAAACCTGGATTCCATGGAAATCAGAAAACTTGTTCTGCTAACTTTTGGCTAGTAGCTGTAGCTCTTAACCACTGCGCAATCACCACTCCCACTTCTTTCTTCTCCCCCTGGTTAGGCCTCTACGTTCCATTTTCTGCTGACTTTCCTTCTTCTGTCGCTCCAGGCAATTAGAGAACAACTGTTGTGCCTTGAATGGCTGCCTTTAAGCTTTTAGGAATGTAGACACTATGGAATAGACTGGAAGGTGGAACAAAAGCACCAAGCATGTTATTAGGCTGATTAACAGGGATCTCCTATCAACCTATAACCCTGAACCTCCAAAGCAAGCAATGAACCCCTCCTGTGGTGTTTGGTTGTACAGAAGCACCCTCAGTGTGTACTTTGTTGTTGTAAATATATCTGTCACACAACTTCTGCCAATTCAGTTTTTTACAGGTGTACGACTTACTGACAGCAATTATATCTCTCTGGTGACTAATGGCAAGGATGTTGAGCATCTTTTCATGTGTTTGGTGGCTATTTGTCCTCTCTGGTGAAATGTCTATTTAAGTTCCTTCCTCATCTTGTGATTGGGTTGTCTTTTTGTTGTTAAGTTCCGCTCTGCAGCAGTTTAAAAACAAAACAAAAAAAAAACCTGGGGAAAAAAAACTGTATATACTTGTCTTCCTGTAGATCAAAAAAGAGAAAGGGGCTGCTGTTGTCACTTTCGGAAATCCTCAAAGATATCCGGATCCCTGGAGTGGAGAAAGTAACTGATGGTCCAGAGTTTGAATCTCTGTCTTCCATTGTTTTCAGCATCAAATGGGTTAATATAAGAATGTAGACATTAAGTTCAATTACAACCTTTTCTTACTTTCAATGTCTCAATTCTGAGGATTTTTAAAGAGAAGACTTGGTTTGTACTTTCATTGATGGTATTCCCCACCCCTAAAATTAATACAATAGAAACTAGTCTATTCAAAAGTTACTCAAGGCAAGAGAATTGAACCAATACTACTCATCAGAAGGGAATCAAGTGGTCAGCAAGAGTGGGAAAAGATGTTTAACCTCATTAATCATCAGAAAAGTCCTCAGGAGACCACAGGAGGATAGGGTTGCCTTTTGGGGTCACCTGGCCTCAGGTTTCCAGGAGCAGGAGATTGGTTGCACAGGACAGTGTCATCTGAGTGTTTCCAGAAGAGCTTGGGAATGACCAAATGGAGACGCTTTAGGGAGAAGAGCCTAAGGACCCCTGAAAACTCTTCACAATGTTGTGTGTGCATATGCTTGTGTATTTTGGGGTGAAACGTCCAGTTTTCACCATGTAGACGGCTGTCTAGACCCGTGGAGTCTGTGAAACGCTTGGGAGCTTCTTGCCTAGAGATGATGGTCTGAGGGATGGGAATTGTCAGTGGATCACTCTTGACTTCGGCCTCAGTTTCTGCTCTGAGGTTGCGCTGATCCTTGACAAGCAAGCAGAGGTACAGCCTCAAGGCTTTTGGCCCTGAGAGCCACTGGAGAGCTAATGGGTGGCAGCATGCCGCCCTCCAGTCCTATGGCTAGAGGACGGAGGGGGAGACCCAGTGGAAGGTGTGGCGAGGGCTGCCAGCCCTTGTAGGCCTATTCAGAGGACAAGGCAGAGCGCCCCGGGCTCCAGAGCTTGGAAAACTGGCCAGAGGCATCCACACCAGAGGCGCGCCCACATCAGAGAATGAGGCTCCCCTTTTGCGTTCTGCTCTGCGCCGGGGGCCCTTGGTGAGCATACCGATGGAACGAGGTTGGAGCTAGCCCTACAGGGTGCTCTGGGGAGGGGCCCGAGGGCCACTGGCGGGTCAGCCCCAGAGGGAACTGTGCCGCGATGAGATGATCTGGAGGTCTAAAGCGCCCACCCACGCAGCCTAGAGACCTGCTGGCCCCAGAGTGCCTTCGCTGGGTGAACAGACGCTCTGGTCCTCTCAGAAACCTGGTAACCTAAAGCAGGGGTCTGCAGACCGCCATCAGCGGCCAAATCCGGCCTGCTGCCTGACACATCCAGCAGAGGGCGCTAGCAAAGTTTTTTTTTGTTGTTTGTTTTTTACATCTTTAAATGATTGGAAGATAACAAAGAACAGTATTTGGTGACACATGAAATTATGCCAAATTTACCTTCCCCGTGGCAGATAGATGTGGCTGCGTCAGGTCCCACAAAGATTACAGCCCTGGAAACCCATGCGACAGTTCTACTTTGTCCTTTAGGGTGGCTATGAGTCAGAACTGACTCGGTGGTAGGTAGGTTCTTTTTTGTTTGCTCTGTTCTTTTGGTTATAGCTCTGAACTGGGTTCCTTGTTAGGTCCCTAGGAATCACCTTTAAAAAACAAACACTCAATGTGAATATGAAGTGAAACAATGTATTTAGTGGCAGAGCTCTAGGCACAGGTGGCTTTAGGGGTGAAACCCTGCAAGGGAATACAGACTGATGTGTTGGGGTGGAGCGAGATGCTCCTCCAGGGGCTGAAACCTACTGTTGTCGAGTTGGGTTTGACTCATAGCCACCCTACAGATCAGAGTATAACTGCTCCGTAAAGTTTCCAAAGAGCACTTGGTGGATTTGAACTGCCAACCTTTTGGTGAGCAGACATAGTGCTTAACCCACCACAGCACCAGGGTTTAATTAGGAGGAAGTTAGTGGTGCAAAGTCAGTGTGCTAGTGTGTATCAGGAATGCTCTCATTCTCAGCAACTGGTGGTTCTGTGCAGCCTAGATTCTGTCACAGCATAAGATGTTGTAAATAGTTTGTGAGGTAGGATATTGTAAGTGGGAAGCGGTAACCAGTTTAGGACAGAGAGGAGAAGTCAAGAGGGGCAGAGCGACTTGGCAGCCCCTTCATGACCCAACACAATCATACAGGGCCACACAGTGAGCTGTGCTCGGGCTGGAGGAGGCCAGGAAGACAACAATTGCAGTCCATCTACATAGACTGCAAGGAAACCCAGAGCACTCTCCCTCTGGCCTCCTTTCCAAACTCTCCTGGATCACGGCTTCTATTTTTTGTTGTTTCTCCATCTCCTTTCCTGGCAACAGCACCTACTGACCAAAAGTCCATTTTCCCAGTCGGCTCCTCTTTGTCCCATCCTCCGCATTTCCTCCCTCTGGAACATGCTTTCTTCAAGGCTTAGTACTCTAGTTCAGTAAGAACTCTTCTGGTGACAAATGACAAAAATGTAATCATACTATCCTAAACCAAAAAGGCCAAGGTGGTGTTTGTTATTGGAAGATGCCTATCTCAGACACCTAATGTTGCTCTAAGAGAAATACCACAAGTGGATGGCTTTACCAAAGAAAGGTTGATTATCTCACAGACCAGCAGGCTGGGGTCTGAAGGCAGGGTGCCAAGTTCCAAGGGAACAATCTCGCTGTCAGCTCTGGAGAGAGGTCCTTGTTGACAGTGTGGTCTTTTCAGAGAGTTCTAGTTCTGCACACTCATTTTTCTGCTGCTGTACCAGGGATTTTATGTTGTGTCCTCTGTCAGGGCAGTCACCGATGGTGGCCCATCAGTGGTCCATCTAGTTCTTCTCACATCGTGTTGATGTAGTCTCTGGATCATACAACACCTTCTATCTGCTGGGCTTTTGTTTTGCTCATATCTTTGATGTTTTTCATTCTCCTCTCCTTCAGGTGGATTGGGACCAATTGATGCTACTTAGATGGCAGCTTGCTAGCTTTAAACAGCTGAAACACCACTCGCCAAAGTGGTATGCAGAACATTTTCTTAAAAAAAAGTTATGCTAGCTAGTCTTCAGCTAAGAGTCTTCTGCACTCCATGTTGGTGAGTAGCATCTGGGTTCTTAAAAGTTAGCAAACTGCCATCTGAGGTACACCGGATGGTCTCAATCAAGTTGTTTTAGTATATCTGGAAGAATTAGTTTTAACATTTTTTTTTATATGTAGAAAAGTGCAATGTACAGTAAGGAAAACATTTGACTAATGGACGTTAAGTATGAACTCTATGTAAACGTTCAGACTTCCATGCAAATTCAGTCTAAAGACAGATTTAGGAAGAGAACGCTTTCTGAATCCAAGGATGGCCTGTAATTTGTTTTTTTGTTGTTGTTGAAAATATACACAGCAGGCATACACAAATTCAGCCATCTCTACATGTACATTTAATAACATTGAGCAATGTATTTCTACCTTCCTTTTCCAGACTGTTCCTTCTCTATTAACATAAAATCACTACCTCTAAATTTCCTGTCTAATCTATCAAGAAGCTGTTGTCCGTTTTGATCCCATATAAATAGTTCTTAAAAGAGCACAAGGCACAAGCAAACATTCCTTCTGGGGGGATTTTTTTATTGTCCTTTAGGTGAAAATTTACAGCACAAGTTAAATTTTGACTAAAATATTATACACATGTTGTTTTGTGGCATTGGGTGCAGTCTGCACACTGTGTCAGCACACTCCTCCTTTCCACCCTGGGGTCCCTGGGTCCATTTGACCTGTTCCTGTCCTTTCCTGCTTTCTTATCCTGGTTTTGGACAGGAGCTGCCCATTTGGTTCCACATATCTCACTGAACTAAGAAGCATTTTCCTCATGTGTATTATTTTTTGTTTTATAGTCCTCTTCACTCTTTTTCTGAAGTGTGCTCTTCAAGAATAGTTTCAGTTTTAGGTTAACGGAGCATCTGGGGGTTTTAGTTTGGAGGGTTTCCCAAGTCTCTGTCAGACCATGAAGTCTGTTCTTTTTTACATGTATTTGAATTCTGTTCTACACTTTTCTCCTACTCTGTCTGGTCCACTGTTATGTCCCGTATCTTAGGCTGGCTTCTCTAGAGAATAAACACCAGTAAACTGAGTAAACACAGAGAGAGAGAGATTTATGTTGAGGAAATGGCTTACAGAGGATGAAGTGTCCCAAGTCCAGGGTCATGACAGAGCCTTCTTCTGATTCATATAGCTTTAGAGGCTGGCAAACCCCGGAGCTGCAGGTCAGACAGCAGATCTCTTGCTCACAGACTGTGAAGATCGATGAATCCCAAGACTGGCAGGCAAGACCAAAGCTAAGCGCCTAGCTCAAGTCCCAAGAACCAGGAGCCAGCTGCAGGACCTGTGAAGCAAAACCCAAGTCTTGCCAGAATATCCGTTTACATTTCATGCAGGCCACACACCTAAGGAATCTTCCTTTTGGCTCCATCTACTGCAAAGGTGTGAGCCATTTCCTCAACATAAATCTGGCTCTCTCTCTACTTAGAGCAAATCTCGTCATAGGAGTTGTCACACGTCAAATCTCAACATGAAAGTGATCACAGCATTACAGGACTGCCAAACACAGAGTATCATGGCTCTGGTAAGTTGATGTGGTCTTAACCATCACAGCAGTCATTGGTGGTAGCCAGGCATCATCTAGTTTTTCTGGACTAGGGCTGTGGAGTCTCTGGTTCATTTGATCCTTTTACCTACTGTCACTCATTGAATTCTGTCCACTGATCCCCAAATTGTGTCAACTTGGCTAGGCCGTGAGTCCCTGTATTGTACGCTTGTCTGCTACTCTGTCACCTGATGGGATTTTCCTATGTATTGTAAATCATATCTCTATGATGTCCATGAGCTGCAATTATCACTAGTTATGTTAATAATGTATGACTCATCGTACAAGATGAGTTTGTGTCTTAAGTCAATCTTTTTAGAGATGTAAAGGAAAGAAGCAAGCAGAGAGACAGGGAGACCTCTTACCACTACGAAGGCGGTGCCATAGGCAGAGAGCATCATTTGGATCTGGGGTCCCTGCACTGCGAAGCTCCTAGACCAGGAGTTGTCTGACAACAAAGACCTTCTTCCACATCCACAGTCAGAGAAAGCCTCTAGCTGTAGCTGGTAGCTTCAGTTCAGACTTCTAGCTTCCCTAGACTGTGAAAGAATAAATTTATCCTTGTTAAAGCCATATACTTGGGGTACTTCTGTTACAGCAACACTAGATGACTAAGATACCTACAAAAGTGTTGCACCTCATCTCCCAAGGTTGATGGCTTTGTAGGTCCTGGGACCCAAGGGAGAAATATTTTCACCCATAAACACAGTCACAACCCAACGAATCAGGAGGTGACCTTGCTTCCTGCTACTTTTCAGCACCTCATGTTACAGAACAGGCGGAGGACATCACTCTCCTGGATGGGGTGACTGGTTCTGCCTGCCAAGGGAAACTGGAATACTGCTACATAATAGAATTATGGAGGACTACATTTAGATCCAAGGTGACTCTCCTGTCCAATATCAATGGTCAGTGGGAGGTGAACTGGGAACTTAGAAAACATAGGTCCCTAGCAGGAATACAAGTTTGGCTCCCCTTGAGGAAGTTTAATAGGAACTCTCGAAGCACAGTGGTTAAAGTACTTAGCTGCTGATCAGAAGTTGGATGATTGAACTCACCAGCTGCTCTGTGGGAGAAAGATGTGGCTGTCTGGTTCTGTGAAGATTACAGCCTTGGAAACTCCATGCGGCAGGTCTACTCTGTCTCCCAGGGTCACTGTCAGTTGAAAAGTCCCCTTTGGATTACTGTTTAATTACATGGTGTCAGCCAAAAGCTCAGCAGTTTGAATCCACCATCTGCTCTGCCAAAGTTCTATGTGGCAGTTCTACTCCATCCCACAATGAGTTGGAATCAACTTGAAAGCAGTAAATTCAGTTTTTTGGCGAGTTCTTTGGTATCAGCAGAAACCAACTCAGAGGAAATGTGTTTATTTGCTTCTTGTTTGTTGTTGTTTGGCTACCTTTCTTTTTCCTTAGGTTTCCTACATGAGAAGATGCTCAGGGAGTAGGAGGGGAGCAGGGAACGGGGATTCTGTGGCGGCAGCCATGACTGCCAAAAAGGGGCTCATGACCAGTATCATTATTTCCTTTTCCCCAGTGAACAATGACTCTTTTCAAGGCCAAAAATCCCTTGGGGGATTACTGAGAGACAGATCACCACTATTAATTTTGGGCAGGGTACTGCAGTACTTCTTCAAGGGGACTGTCATCGTGATCGCGTGCTGCTCTAAGAAAAACACCACAAGCGGATGGCTGTAAACAAAAGTTTCTCCCCTCACTGCCCAGGAAGGTCCCTGTCATCAGTCTTGCCTTGCTTTGCAAGCATCTCAGGTGGGATGCACTCTGTACCCAACACTGCTTTCCTCCATGGTCGGCGACTCCCTGTTCTCTCCTTGCTTCTCTTTCCTTATATCTTTCGTAAGGTAAAAGGTTGTAGAGGACACATGCCGGGGTAACTCCCATGACATTCGATCAGGGATAGGACCTAGTAGAGACGTTACAGTCCTACTCTGATCCTCTCTAATGCAGTCCAATCTTGCCTTATTAACCACAGGCCGAGGTTTGGATTTGCAATATATACAAAAACCACAATCACAAAAGAGAACTATACAATACTGGGAATTATGGCCCTGCCAAACTGCTACCCATATATTGGGGGCATATAACTCAACCCATAGCAGGGGCTCAGTTTCCCTTTTAATAAAAGGGATAGAGGTCTGTAAACTCCCCCACATCTGGGAAATAACTGAAGGGCCTTGAGTCTCTCTTCTGGTGATTTCAGTTTGACTGCTGTTCTTCTAACCTAGAATTTGTCTACTTGCACAGAAGAAGTAAATACTTAGGAGATTTCTATGCTTAAGTCACCAATGACACAAGTCCATATTAGCCAGTCTTCTGATCACTGCTTCAACTTACTGTCCATTACAGTAATGGCACCCACCTTGTCTTTGCCAAACGAGGGCTCCCTCTTGGCCCCTACCACTGCAGGGTTCGAATGCCCCGTTGTACTTGGGCATGTGTTTACTGTGTGCACCGTCTCCAGGGAGGAGGGAGCTCCCTAGTCCCAGACCTTGTCCTCCGAGGCAGGAGCAGAGTATCGCTCATAGAGCATACAGCAAACATCACACAGCCTTGGATTCCTGGCATTGTGTGAGGTTCCTCTATGTTAAAAACCCATCCTCCATGATGTTAATGAGGAAGGGTGGGCCCTCAGCTGTGTTGGTGGTGCAGGACTCAGTGGGTGACTGTGTTGTGCTTTGGGGCACAGGGTCTACAGGAATGGGAAGCAAGTGGAGAGCTCGAAACCTCAGATTACCAAGAAGTAGTGCCAGGACCTGGGCTTGCTGTGTGTCAGTAACTCCCAGTGCAGAGCAAGACTGACAAGAAAAACCTCTCTTTAGAGCCAGCAGAGGAAGCCCGCCCCTGGACCTGACATCCTGAATTGGACTGTTCAACTACTGGACTCTGACCAAATGAAATTTATCTTTTCACATCCATCCGTTTGTGGCATTTCTTTTAAAGCAGCACTAGGTGCCTAAAACAACTATCATACGTGCCGCCATCCAGAGACTCGTCTTTCATCAATACCTCAACTATTGGTGATGATGATTTCCAAGTTGGAATTACCACCTCACACCATGGATTAGCAGTGCTGTCTCTCCTACTGGAAGCAGAGTCATCAACATCTTTAAGACCAACCAGACTGGAGAACCAATTTAGAATAGTCATCCTTCCCATTTTTCTCCTCTTCAATCACTCTATGGGACACTTGTACTCGGGACTACACAGTTACAGGAGTCGCAACTGACTTGATGGCACTCGGTTTGCTCTGGTTTTAGAAACACTCGTGGTATGAAATACCCTATCCTGGGTTTTCCCGAGAAGGAAAACCGGCAAAACCTAGAGATTCATATCAGGGAAATGACTCACAAGTTGTAGCGGCTGAAATGTCCCATGCCTCTAGGTCAGGAGAGACACTTTTCCTGATTCCCATAGCTGTAAGGGCTGGTCAAGCCAAGATCAGCAGGCCACAGTGCAGGATTGTTGCTCATGGGCTGTGAAGACAGACAAATCCCAAGAATCGCAGGCAGGACTGTGTGGGATCTGCTAGCCCAAGTCCCCCAAACCAGAGGTTAGACGAACAGGAGGCAGCTGTAGGATCTAAAATGAACAGAAGGCCCTGAGCTCTTCCTCAAAGTCCGCCCACACTCAGTGCAGGCCGCGTGCCCGAAGAAATTGCCTTTCAACTGACTGGCTACTTAAAGTAGATCTTCGCATGGGTCTCATCCTGGGTCAACTCTCAACAGGGAAGGGATCACAATGTACAATTTTTAAAATACTGAATCATGGCCCAGCTGACACATGGTCTTAACTATCACGGACCTTGATCACTTTCCCCCCGCAAGATGTCACATAGGGTCGATTGCACTGACATCGTGCTAACTGAATTGAGGTGGGAATGATCAATGATTTTGGAATTCACAGTAAGACGCCTGCATGTTCCACAAGCAACCACACTGACTGTCACTGAATCATAGCACCCATTGGACAGAGCAGAGCCGGCCCATAGTTTCCAAGAAGCACCTGGCCGATTTCAACTGTTGACATTTGCTCAGCAGACACACTGTGTAACTACTCTGTGGCCAAAGTTTCCATTTGTATGTTTAGAGGGCAGGAAGTTATTTGAACATTATATCTATTATACACTCATATATACATTATTTACATATATCAACATTATTGTAAATTATTTTAACATCATTCAGGTGTCCTTGATTTGAGTGATCAAGGGCTGTCCCCGGCCTTCTCCGGGTTCCATGGATGGTTGCAATGGAGTCAACCATGTCCAGTTATGGAGATGGCGTGCGGAGAGGGGAATCGCCTGAAAGGGACTATTTATCGGAGGTCAGGCCCGGGTTAGAGGATGCATTCAGGTCGGAGGACACAGGAGCTGATCCCAGTGCTTTGAAGACAAGAGCATATAGAACTTAGAACCCTGGTAACCAAGCACCCGCATTTAAAACCTAACCTTTACCCAACTCACTTGAGTGGAGACACTCAGCTCCAAACATGTCGACTTGTTGCCTCCCGTTTTCCGCCGTATCGGAGCCCCGGAATTCAACGCGCTCACGAAGGCGACGCTGTGGTCTCGTCTCCCGACTACGGAAGTTATGGCGATCTCTAAGAGAGACCCCAGAGGTAACACTGGGTGTGTCACGGCTGCCACGCCAGGCCAGGGCACCCTGGGCAATCCCAAACCCTCCCCAAAGTCACAGCAGCCCTTAAGCTATACCAGCCCTTCTCCTTGTGAGATCCATGGGAATGGGGACAGGGAGAAATGAGCAGAAAAGTGATGAAGCAGAAAGTGGTAAGGTTCGTTTGGGAGAGGTGTGTGCGATCGGAGAAGGAGAATCAGGAGGTGTCGGGAGCAGTGATGAGGCCCATGAAAGTGGTACCGGTGATTCAAGATGAGCACTCGTTGACTCCACCCTCAGGGCCGCTCACCATCACTGGGCTCGTGGAGCTGGGTCTGAGCCGGAATGGGGTGCTAGCTAGGCCTAGACCATCGACCTGGATGTCGTGGAGACAGGGGCTAGGGTGGCCAAGGTAGAGAGACTCACTTCACGTCCCTGCTCCAACCACACTGAACACATGGAATTCTGGCACCTTAGTCTACCCAGAGGTCCCAGCTCAGACCAGACTTATAGGGAGGGACTGCTGGGCTCCCACGCTGACTCAGCTCAGTCACTGGGCCTTCTCTGAGCTCCAGCTCACCCTCCGTGAGGCAGTGAATAGGCAGTCCCAGGTGCTGGCATTGCCTGTGCCTCTGCTGACTCTGGGCCACCTTGGCTTCTTCAAAATCCTTCTACACAGCACTCACGGTGACATTGTATCTGTGCTCTTGGTGGAGGCTTGATGGTAATGCCACCAGGCTGACCCAACCAGAACACAGCATAGAAGGAAAACTAGAAGCTCCCCAGAAACCGAGGGGCCACAGGGACCTACAGGGGCAGAGAGGGAAGGAGCTGCTTCCAAGGAACCCTTCAAGCATCCCTGGCTGCTGTTGGTACTATCTCTACAGAACCCCACACAGGAAGAGGAGAATGGTCAGGTCTACCCCAAAGAAAGGACCAGAAAATGCTGGCACAGCCTCTGTGTGAGTGTGCGGGGAGAGGAGCGGGGCCCCCACCCAGGGACTCCAGATGGCCAAAGGGGTCCTGGGGCTGGGATACCACCCTGCAGACTCCCAGATCCCTCCCAGGGCACCCAGTCCCCTCCCCAAAGAATCAGCATGGGAGTAAGTGGTCAGAGCTCTGCCCCCAACCCTCCGGGTGGTTCATGGGGCTGCTTCTGGTGTGACCCTCATAATCTGTGCTGCCCCAGTGTTTCCGTGGTTCACACCGGGACCAGGATTGTGAATGTGTGACTGAAACCAACAAGGCAGCCTCGCTGGAAGGGCTGGTGGAGCGCCTGGTGCCCGCCTTCCAAAACGGTGACTTCTCCTTCATCACATTCTTCCTTGGACATTACAGATCCTATGCCACCAGCCAGGAGCTCCTAGAGCAGCTGTTCAAAACGTGAGTGCCCGCTGTCCACAGCGCAGTGGGGACTCTGTCCCTTCCCAGTTGGGAGGAATGCCACTTCACCACTGAGAGAGCCTCAGTTGCTCCACTGAGAAGTCAGGTAGTAAAGGACCACACAGCTACAATTCCTGTGGACCATGGTCAAGCTCCATGATGAGAGTTGCTGGAGGGACTGGAAGGTTCACGCAGATTCTTTTCCTCTCCCCCATTTAGAAGCTCTCTGCCTCATCCCTCAGTGGCTGCACACCCACTTGTAAAGGGGGTTTCAGATCCCATTCAGTGGGGCCTTGTCCTTGGCATAGCCAGAACAGGGGGGCTTGAGTGCTCGTAGAGGGGATCCAGGACTCTCAGCTGTCTGGGAAGGTGCTGGTTGGGCTCACTTACTCACCAGGTGTCCAGGAAGCCCCTACTCTTATAGATGCAGTTCCAGGCACTCAGCATCTTTCAGAAGATAAAGCTGTTAGGAAGCCCTGCCCTCTGGGGCCTCTATTCTAGTCAGGCATCAGACAGCAACAGTAGACATCCTGAGCCGGGAGTGCGCACAGTACACTAGGTGTGATACCCTCGTGCCACCTCTAGGTATGGATTCAACCACTCCGATTCTTCCGGGAACCATGAATCAGAACAGCGGAAAGTGTGAGTGGACTTGGGGTGTAGAAGAAGGACCTGCTGTCCCTACTGACGGGTGGAGGTAGTAGAAGGACCTGGATCTGGATTAGGCCCTACACATCTAGATTCTACTAGAGAAGTGTGCTTAGGGGCACCCCCTGCAGGAGGTAAGCAGTCAGAGAGCAGATCGGCGCAACCTGGCCATCCTGGGGAGCAGAGAGAAGGCTGTGGCATGGATAGTCTTCCGAGAGAATTCATCACCTACATTCCCCTTACGCCACTGCTTGCCACCTTCCCTATATGGGGTTCCAAACATGAGGCATTGGGCATCGGGGGCAGACGTGCTGCGAAATCCTGGGGACTCAGCTACATGTGGCGTCCTGTCTCAGGTGGAACTCTGTCCATGGGGGACCGTCTCACTTGTGCACAGAACCAGGCAGCATGCTGCTGCGCACACTCCAGGGGAGAGGCCTGAGAGCCTCGACATCTGGGGTAGGGGATAGACTCTGTGTCTCCCTCAGCATCAGATGCTCATGAAGCTCTACAGTGTGCCGGCCCGCCAGGTGAACAGGCAGTCACAACCCTGTGTTACTGTCTACTGCGGAGAGGGTCAGTGGACAGAAAGGCTACCGAGGAAGGAGAGTTGGTCAGACTATTGATGGGGAGTACTCTGGGACCAAAGCTCTGTGCTAGAGCTGTGCTCAGTGTCCAGGCCTGCCACCACCATGACAGCCAGAAAGTGTCATGGAGGAGCACATAGGGGGACCTGGGCATTTGCAGGGGCACCCTCCAAACGCAGTGTGACTGGAATCGTCAGACCCATGACCCTGCTATTCTCCACCCATCCCCAGGGCAATCGCATTTATCCTGGGTACGTGGCTCAAGAACCACCCGCAAGACTTCGATCAGCCCCCTACATTCTCCTGTCTCAACCTGGTGCAGCAGTACCTGCAGCTGAACATGCCGGGTTCATTTGAGGAGCACTGTGCCCGATTTCTCTGGGCTCAGCTACACCACACTGAGCTCACCGAGGCCGGGCCAGAGGGTGAGAAGGACTGGGTATCCCTGCAAGTGAGCTTTTGCTGGGGTCAAGGGAAGACCCCAGAGGCTGGGCTCGAACCACAGCTCTAAGTAAGCTCAGCCTGGCTGCTGGTGCACCACAGTTGGGGCACATTTCCTGGGCTGGCCATCTCCGCAATGTGCTTTTCTTGAGGGTGGTGGGATGTCTTGCATCCTTGGAAAGGCAGGAAGATAGGCAGTCACCTGGGTGAACATTTCTCCTCCTGCAGCTGCAGAGCCAGGCCCAGCGTCACATGGAAAAGTTGCTCAGGATCAGTCTTTGTCCCAAGAGCCAACACCCGGACCATCTCCTGGGGAGTATACTGCTGCCGTGCCAGCACTGGAGTGCCACAGCACACCACCTACCAAACTGAGGGCCCCACAACCAGCACCGGAGGCAGAGCCGCCTGGAGGGTCAGAATCTGATCCCGGGCCGCCTCCGGAACTAACTCCGAGAACACCAGCTGATGTGGACCCTCTTCCTGCTCCACTGCTGCAGCCCCAAGCAGCCCAGGTTCTCCTCCAACTGCAGCAGCAGATGGAGAGACAGATGCCGATCCTCGACAACCTCCAGTTCCGCATCCTGGAGCCCCAGCCGCGCTCAGCCCTGCTCCTGCACCAAAAACGCTGCTCAACAGAGCACCTGCTCTTCTCCCCTGAACTGGAATCCTGCCAGCAGGTGGAGAGCCCACTGCAGGTGGAGAATCTTAACCCAGGCTACCTGCAGCGCCAACAGCTGGGATACCTGCTCACCTTGATCCTCTTCTTCCTGCGCCGACACCAAACACTAACGGAGCACGTCCTCACCCCTCAGCAGCTTCGCCACGCTCACCAGATGAGGAGCCCGCAGGACAACTGCGATTCTACCCTGGGCAACGTCCAGAACACACTCCAGCATGACTTCCTGAGCCAGGGCCAGCGCTTGCAGCAACATCTGAGCCCTGTTCAACAACAGGTCACCCGTCACCAAGTCACACACCCGACAGAGAGCCCACAGGAAGATCAGAATCCCTCCTCGGCCCCACTGCAAAACTGGCTCCTAGGCTGCCTGCTGTGTCTGACTGCAGGCCTGGACTTAGCCCTGCCCTCCATGGAGTACCACCAGCAGCAGGAGGGGTGTATTTCCAACAGGATCACCTCACCATACCTGCTCCTGATCCTGCTTTGGCTCCTCATCCAGCAATGGAGCTCTGTACACTAAGTCCTCCATCTCCATCCAGCTCTGCCTGGGGCAGCAGATGCTGAGCTAGATGCCACATCTCTTTGGCAGTGGCTCATTGTTCACAGCCAGGGAACACTGGCCACAGACACCCACCTTTCGTCCTCACCTCAGTGGACAGTTTGGGGTTTTATCATAGTACTTGCCCAGCTCAATTTGTATTTTATAGTTCACAACATATTAGATAGCATATTCTAGTAGGATAGGTTAGGGGATGCAATGGGAAAATATGGATGGGATGGGACGGCATGGGATGGGATGGGGTGGGTAGGATTGAGGAATTGGGATGGCATGCAATGGAATGGCATGCGATGGAATTGCTTGGCATGACGGGAGGACAGATGAAGGGATGGAAAAGGATAGCAATGGATAAGATAGCATATCGTAGGATGTGAGATTTCTCACTAAATAAAGTTTTGTTTTGATAGCCTTGTGTGTAAGATATTGGCTCTATTTACTTTCACAGTCTTTTCCAGCTGTCATCAATTTCTTTAGAACAGATTCATCAGCACTGGGATGGTTCATGTTATGTGTCAACATGAGGAGGCTGTGCTGGTCAGTGGTTTAGCACACCTTATGCAATCATCCTGCATTTTTGTGATCTGATACAGGCAGCCAATCAGTTGGAAGTGCAGTTTCTTTGGGGATGTGGACTACAAATGGGCCCAAATCCTGGGCTATGCAGCCATTACTTAGATCAATGGCTTTTTTTCTAGGTCTGTTCCAAAGAACCACCAGCAGCAATTTGCCTTCAGATGGGAAGGCCAGAGATACACCATCCTTGCCTTATCCCAGAGGTATAGCAACTCTCCAGCTCTATGTCCTCATTGACTTCACAGGGACCATGATCACCTTTCCCTTCCATAAGACTTCACACTGGTCCCTTACCTTGATGACATCATGTTGACTGGATGTGACTGACTCTAGACTTTTTGCTACGAAATCGGTGTGCCAGAGGGTGGAAGGAAACCCTAGTGACACTAAGCAAACTTCTGCCCTTGTTGAGGATTTCCTTTCACCACTGTCCCTCACGGTGATCCCCAAAGTTACTGGAGTTCTGGCACTCTCCTTGTTGAGTGGGCGCCTGTATACTGTGCAGAACCATCTCTACAACAGATGAGAGATTTCTCTTGAAGAGTCAACTGATCATTAGAAATTATCCATGAGAACACAGATGAAGACTGGGAGATGTCCTCAGTCTACCCCATGAAAAGGACCAGGAAAGTCTGGCGCAGGCTGTGGGAAGAGGAGAAGAGGGCCTCCATGCAGGGTCATCAGAGGCACCTCTGGGCCGTGATACCACCCTGAGACACCCAGCTCCCTCTCAGGACCTTTCATTTCAAGGGCACCCAGTCCCTTCCCAAAGGAATTAGCTACCACTCTTCCCAGTTTCACCCACAGCCCTCCCTGACCTGAGAAGCTAACAAGTTACTTCTCCTACGATGGCAGCAGTATCAGACATGACATTTTATCCTGTTTTGCCTTCACATCATCCCGCGTGCCTACTTGCATGTTGCTCCTGTTTTGTGTTTAATCTCTAGCCCCGGGGCTCCGGCAGCTGGGATGCAGCCTCCTTCCACAGTTTCTCCAGTCTCCCACACACACAGTCACACTCAGCAGGTTCTCTGACCCTAAACCTTGAGGCTAAGGCTGTGACACCCCTTCTTCTGCTACCTGCAGTCTCAGGGAACACACCACGTGAACCCGCATGTCAGGAGCTGTGTCCTGTCTCACCTGCATGATGTTCCAGAACACAGGCCACTTCCCAGACTGACTGGGTCTCCCCAAATGGACTGAGCCTGCCTCTGTTGATGGCCCTGGACTGATTCCTTCTGCTGCCCTTTCAGCAGGGCTGCAGGAACCTTTCACGTGTCCTCATCCACTGACTACACATGACAGACTCCCAGCACGGGTACACTGGGGGACAGGATGTGCATTTCCAGGTGCGGTCCTGGAGCCAGACTCCTTCCCCAAACAGCGGTTGCAGTCACATGCCTCAGCAGTCTGGGCCATTGGCTGACTCCCTGCATCAAGCTTGTTCCAGGCATTAGTGTTCTTTTCCATTATGCCATTCTGCTGACAGATTGCCCACTGGAACTACAGGGTGGCCTTGAGGTGCTCATGTGCCCTGAGAAGCTGACTCTCTTCTGAAGCCTTTACTGCTATTCAGATTCACTCTTCCTGAGTCAACTGTTCAAATCTAGAGTCAGGATCCCTCGGCTCTCACGCTTAGCTGAATCTGGGTGCTCCACAGCTTCAGGTACTCAGTACCCCCTTTAATGAACAGAAAGAATGGTTGCTGTCTTTCTTCCCAGTCCGAGGGGAAGGTGTCAGCTTGCACCGGACCCTGCACTCCCAGTTAGGAGCACAGCAGCCCCCACGTGCTACACAGGGAGCATCAGAGTCTTAGTACTGGTTGTCTCTGAGCACTGACCTGGTGAAGTTGATCACATCCTGGACATCATCAAACCTCTGTGTTATCAGCTCTGGAATGGCTGTTCTGTGAGGACTCACTGGCGTTCTGCTCTTCCTACAGGGTGATCCCATGATTACTGTGTTCACAAAATGACTTCAGGTTCCTAATAGTTTTGAAACACCCCACCTCCATTTCTGCTTTAAAGCTGAGTCCTGTTTTGTTCTGGAGGCACTCGTGTCTCACCTCCTGCCACAGGTCACTGAGGGAGTGCCTGACTTGATTGATTGTCTCCAACTTTACAATTGGTTTCATGGGGCTGAATCCGTTATTCTGTTTCTCTGTGCCACCCTGTAGTGTCTGCGCATCACACCAGGATGTGGATAAGTCCCAGGTGATTGGAACCATCAAAGCAAACTCACTGTAAGAGCCGGTGGAGCAACTGGTGCCCACCTTCTGAAAGAGGGAATTATTCCTCGTCAAATTCTTCTTGGAAGACTACAGATGTTATGCCACCATACAGCACATCCTAGAGCAGCTCTGCCAAACAGGAGCACCTCGCCATCCACAGCTCAGCGGGGATTCTGCCTCCTACTTGTTGTCAGGAATGTCACTTTCCTGAGAACCTCAGTTGGCTCCCCTGAGAATCTGGATGAAAAGCAACCCATCAGCTAGAATTCTTGGTCACCCAGAGTCCAGCTGTACAGTGAAGGCTTCTGGAGGGTCACAGAAACTCACATTAATTCTTCCTCTCCCCAATCGAGGAGCTCTCTGCCTCACCCCTCTCTGACCACATGCCTTATTTGTAAAGACGATTGACATTCTATTGAGTGCGGACTTGTCCTTGGCGTACCCAGATCAGGGATCCCTGGAGGCTGCTCGAGTGGCCCCAGGACTCTCAGATACCTGGGAAGGGACTGGGTGGGCTCATTCACTCACCAATTATCCATGCAGCCGCTACTCTTACGTACACTGTTCTTGGCACTCAGCATCATTCAGTGGACGAAGGAAACAGGAAGCTCTGTCCTCCTGCACCTCCATTCTAGCCAGGAGTCAGGCAAGAACACTAGCCATCTTTAGTAGGTGACATCCACAGTCTTTTAGGTGGGACATCCTCATGCCACCTCTAGGAATCGAGGTAACCACTCCTGTTCAGTCAGGGACAGTGAAACCAGTACCAGCGGAAAGGGTGAGTGAACTTTGGGTTAAGAAGGGAGGGCCACTGTTTCTACCAAAGAGAGGAGGTTGTAGGCGTCTGTGTCAAGAGCGGGGCTGCCAGACCTGGGCTTCGTAATCTAGATCATGCTAGAGGAGTAAGGTTAGGGGAGGGGACGAGGTGGTGCAGGAGACAAGCATTCGGAGAGAGGTGGGGATGGAACCTGGGCATCTTGGGAAGCAAAGAGGAGTGTGGGGGCTCAGAGAGGCCCCAGAGAATCCATCCCCCTACAATCCCATGGCATCACTGCTTGTCCCCTCCCATATTTAGGTGCAAAACAGGAGGCGCAGGTGTTGGGGGCAGAACTGTTCCCAAAGTCCGGGTTCTCAGCTGCGTGCAGTGCCCCTTTTGCAAGGCAGAGCACTGTCCATGGGAGAAGAGACCTTCACAGTTGTGCACAAGACCAGGCAGCACACTGCTGCACACTCTCCAGGGAGAGGCCTGCGGGCCTGGATATCTGAGGCAGGCCACAGACTCCGTGTCCCTCAGCACAAGATTATGGTGGAGCACTACAGTGTGCCACTGTGAGCATGCATTCACCCGCCTCTGTATCCTTGGAGGGTTAGCATCCACTCGGGAGAGGGCCACGGGACAGTAAGTACACCCTTGTTAAAGTGAAAGGTTGGTTATAAAGAGGAAGACCCTAAAATAGAAAGACTGGGAAACAGCTGCAACAGTGCGCTCAAGTGTAGGAAAGGTTTTGGGGATGGTGCAGGACTGGGCATTGTTTCCCTCTGTTGTGCCTCGGGTCATTATGAGTCTGGACTGACTCAATGACAGCAAACAACAACAGTAATAACATACCGAACAACACGGATGCATGGATTATGGCCAAGTACAAGCTTCTTTTAACTTCCTCCTGTCCTTCTGAACACTATTTCACAAAGGGCAGCCATTCCCAGCCTTTAACATCCAGTGGATCTATGGCTGCTTTGTTCACTCTACCGTAATGGTCTCACTGCCACTTGAAGTTAGCAACACAACTTGCAGTGGAAACCGGCAGCAGACCCTTTACAATCAATGCATTACCTGGCCTGGCAGCAAGTTTTCTCCTCTCTACCAGCTTGTACTCCTACCTCTATTACAGTTGCAGCTGTGTTTGGGGATTCTTTGTAGCTATTTCTTCAGCCATGGACAACTGACATGAACCTCTGTTCTCTCTCTAGTGAAGTCTCTTTCCCTCCCTAGATGGCCTTCTGTAGCAAGTCCCAGAAGATCCCATGCCAACTCTCCCTCCTGCAGGCCCCACATTTGGTCACATGTTCTGATCAATTCTGGGAGTGGAAACGCCAGTGTGACCAAAAGGAGTTGTTCCAAACCCAAGAAACAGCTTTGTATACAGAAAGGGGACTCTGGAACCAGAAAATAATAAGGATGCCTCTTTATACATCATCTCTGCATTTGCTTGGCTTTACTGAAATTTTTGAAGCTGCTCACAATTTTACTCTTCTTAGATCAACAGTCAACATCTATGAAAGCAGCTGTCACAAACTCAGTGCATCACATTGGGAAATCCTGCTACAAAAGAACCTCTCAAGTTTTCCAAAGAACAGGTGTCACTTTGAGTACGAATGGGCACCTGAATTAAGATCCACTCTTTTCTGTCCCCTCGTAAGCACGTGAAAGCTGCACAATGAACACGGAAGAGAGAAGAAGCACTGATACATTGGAACCGCTGTGTTGGCAAAGAACACTCAACACACACTGACAGAAGAAACAAATCCGTCTGAGAAGTTCAACTAGAAGGCTGCCTAGAGACAACAACGGTGACACTGTGGCTCACTTACTTCAGACATATTCTGGGGAAAAACCAGTTGCTGGAAAGGGACATCATGTTTGGTGATGCAGAAGGCCAGTGGAAAGGAGAGAAACCCTTAATGAGATATATTGACACAACAGCCATAAGCGTGGATTCCAACGTATCAACAATCATGAAGATGGCACCTAAACACCCAATGAATGTCATATAAGGGCCCTATGAGTAAGATGAAACTCAGTGGCAACTGATAACAACACTGAACAAGAAATGGAAAGCAAGTAAATAAATAAATAAAATGCAAGGCAAAGAAAGACTAACCCAATAGCAGGTTGATGACAGAAGGATGAATTGAATCTAGTATTCTGATGGCCAGTCAAAGTCCCTTCCAGAACACCACTTCTCAAAATAAATTTAAAAGTGTCTACATCTTTGCTAGCCAAAACCAACATATAAGATGGGATGAGTGATTTTAATGAAATTGGAGGCAGGCCCCGTTTTCAAAGGGGAGATTGACGTAGGCAGTCAGGATTAATTCTTTACCTGTGTTTCAGAATTCATTCTTTAGCTGTTTTTCTTAAAATTCCTGGCTTTCTGACACTACCTGGCCCAGGAAATCACACATAAGCCTACAGAAGCCACTGCGATCAAATCTTGGCAGTCTTTGCAGTTTCTTCTACACGGGATCACCAAACAAGTGAAGGTGCCCGTTTGAGGGCCCCCTGCCCAGGTGACAACTCAGAGCCTCCTGCACCTCAATTCTGATGCATATTTCACCTGGCCTGATTACAGACAGATGCCCACCTCAAACTGCCCACGTGGTTTCTCCCTGACGTATGCACCTGACCTGCATGCAGGCTCTCCCTTTAAAAAACCTCACCTTGCCTGACAAGTTCAGACAGGCTTTCAGGACGAGAATGCTGCCTGTCTCTTGTGTTGTTGGTGACATAGAAATAAAAACCTATGATCACTCACAGAAACTCCTGTCTCAGAGATTGGATTCATGTCAAGTAGCATGAAGCCCGAGTTTTGGCTGGTGACACTAACATGTCACATCATTTCATTGTATTTTTTTTTTTTTTCTTGCCTTTTCACTTTGTCTCGTGAATATGATGGCTGTTCCTCTGGAAATGAAGATTTGGGTGCACTGCCTGACAAGTGTATCTCTACCATGAAGTAAAATGAAAGTCTCTTTCAATGTATGAAATATATGTGGGGAAGGGAGTTTGCGATGAAATGTCCCCAGGATGGGAGTTATTTTATTTTAATGGCTGAGGGTTGTATAAGGGAATTCAGTGGAGGTTGTCAGCTTGTCTTAGTTCCTGAAATGAAAAGACACAGCACAGTCATGACTCCTTGATCTTAGAAGCGTGGGTCTTCCTATTAAGCATGATACATGATTGGGGACTACTTATTGTTCCTACTGTGTAAGTTCACCTTGTTCAACTCACCTACCCTTTATTGAGCCAATTCTTGAGCTAGGGCTGGAAGATACAACAGAAGACAAAGTCCTTTCCATCAGGCATCTTATGGAGCAATGCAATGTGCTCAGGCAATTAGAAATTACTGTAAATAACGATTTGACCTAAAAATAAAAGCTTTTTTACTTGCAAAGTAATCCGGACCTACAAATCTCTGTAAGGTAGCATGATCATCTCTGTTTTATAGGTAAGGAAACTGAGGCACAGTGATGGAAAATGATGCAGTTAGGCTTCTGTGGATATTAAGCCGAGAAATCAGGCTTAAGCTGAGCACTTCTGTTTCCAGAGTTGTTACTCTCTAAGATGTTTGCATTTCAACAAGGATTCAAGTCTTCTATGAAAGCAGGGGAATTCACACCTATGGCTGTAGGAGATACCTGAGGTATCATACCGCTGGGATCGTCCCAGAGTTTCAGAAATGTCAGCACAGTGGGACCCTGTGGTTACCATCTACCTGGGAATAAGTCAGTTGCAAAATAAAAAGCATTACCAAACAAAAAAATACCTAAACAGATGTAGATTTACAGCATACAAAACTGATTATTCTATGAAGCAAGACCATTCACACTAAGAATCTTATGATAGGATTCCTCAATCCCTGTTTTCTGCCTACATTTCACACAAACCTAATGTGTACTGTCCCAAATTTCCTACTGACCTGTGGCCTGGTGGCCTTATGCATCTTGCAGGCCATAATGAAGGCCACTGAAAGAATGCACGCTAACAAGGCTTTAAACAATTCTGTCACCATGATCACAGGCCACAAGGAGCTAGCTAGAGATGTGTGCTTTACATCACTGGTTATTCTGCACAATATGCATGAGGACAGAAGTTAGTTATTAGGAAAAGGAAAAAGGAGACGGGTCACTGGCTATCATCCATGTTTAATAGGATCTTTGAAAACCGCAGATGCAACTCATGTATCACAGTCTTGGATGAGAATATGCAGAAGCTAGAAGAGCGAAACGGAAGACTCACCTTTTTAGCTTATGTTAGTTCTACTCTTAATGGTATTTCTTTAAAAAATGAAAAATCCGGATAAAATGTTATATAGGACGGGATAGGAAAACAGCATGCATAAATAAGGGAGAAAACCAGGATGTCTGATCATTAGGTAGTGCTTCACTCACTTACCAGAGCCAAAGCCACAACAGTTGGAGAAATTGGTGGTTAATCTTCAACTAATCAACTGTTGCTGCCAAGTGTACCTGTCTTTCAGATGCATTGTTATTCTTGGAATTTCTGTGCATCTGTTGACTCAGTAAGTAGTTTAATAAGTTTATTCCATCAGCAAAAACAGGTTGTATTCACCCAGGAAGCATAGCAGCATACTTTCACTATCTTATTTCCGGGCTACGTCTACAGACACATTGATTGATGAGTCTGTCTAGAACCTAGAGACTACCATGTACTACCAACATGAATAAAGGGATACGATATTTTGAGGATGACTTGCCATGTGGTAAACCATAAGACTAACAGCTCTGGAGAAAGTTCACAGCAAGAGAGCACTCTGAAGCACATACAGGCTACAGAGCAAGCCATCCTACTACTCTGGCCTCGTGTCACAGGAGATGCAATGCTCATTTAAATGTCCATGACATAGAAAAATGGGAACCTCGGGAATAGGATCAGCTGGTAAGTGAAAGGTTGGTAGTTGGAACTCACCAGATGCTGGGGGCATGGGGCAGGTGTGGCACTCGGCTTCTGCAAGATGACATCCTTAGAAACTCTATGTGACAGTTCTACTCTGTCAGGAAGGTTCACTGTGAGTCATAATCAACCCAATAGCAATGGTTTGGTTTTGTTTTTAATGGTACACAGGGATGTCTCACAAAGCCTTGGGAAAACCAGTGTGGAAATGCAGTCCAGACCGAGGAGTTTGGGGGTGTAGGCAACTTTTCTCTGCTTGATAAGCAGTTCCTACCCAGCTGTTGTCCCTAGCTGGTACAAGTGGTTAACACACTGGGCTGCTCACTGAGAAGCTGGGGGTTTCAGTCTACCCAGAAGCACAGCAGAAGAAAGGCCTGCAGAGAGACTTAGGACAAATCAGAGATTGAAAACGGTAAGGGGCACAGTTCTACCCTATCATACGTGGCTCACCTTGAGTCAGCGTCAACTCGGCAGAAGTGCTAGGATAACAGAACCAAACTATGGGGCCAGGTGAAGATGACCTCTTGACTGTAAGACACCACGTGAGTATGAGACGTTAGCCCGCCATCACAAATGAGGTCCTTTGAATCATAAATCAGCATTCCAACCAACAAGGAAATGAAAAGATAGCTGTCATGGATTGAGCTGTGTGTCCTCCAAAAGATGGGTAGCCATTTGGCTAGGCATGATTCCCAGAATTGTGTGATGTTCCTGTATGCTATAGACTCTGCCTCTGTGTTAATGAGGGAAGATGGGTGACAGTTGTGTGGTGGATCAAGATTCAATGTGTCAGACTATTTGTACCTTGAGACAATCTTTTGGGACATAAAGGAAAAGGAAGCCAGCAGAGAAGGTTGGGGACCTCCTATCACCACAAAGCAGTGCCAAGAGCAGTGTGTACCCTTTGGAAAGGACCTGAAATCCCTCTATTTCAGAAACTCCCAGTCTAGGGAAAGACTGGCAAAGACCTTCATCCGCAGCCAAGACAGAACGCCTTCTCCCTGGAACTGATGCCCTGAATCTGGACCTGTAGCCCACTGGACTCTGACAGAATAAAATTTCTCTTTTTAAAGCCATTTCTTGTAGTATTTCTGTTATAGCAACAGCAGATGACTAAAACAACAATCCACAGAATAGGGTATGATTTTTGAGAATGGTATTTTTGCTAAGGGACTTAAATCTAGGATAGATAAAGAACTGGCTTGGCCGGCCTACATTTCAAGAATAAAAAGACAGTTAAACTACAAAAATCGTTAAAGGATCTGAATAAACATTTCTGTCATGGCCAGTAAGCACTTGAGAAGGTACTCAGCATTTATTCACCCTAAGACATGCAAATAAAACCACAATGAGATGATAACACTCCACACCCATTAAGATGACTGGCATCAAAAAGTTGATAACAAAAGATGTGACCAACAATCAGGAGAATAGAAACCATCATTCTCTGCTGGCAGAGACGTAAAATCCTGCAGCTAGAAATCAGTGTGGCAGTTTTCACGTGACCAAACACAGTGTCACAGTATGACACAGCCATTTCATTCTAGTGGATGTGTACCCAAGAGAAATGAAAAGATATGTACACACAGAAACTGATACATGAAAACTCACAGCACAATTATGAACAACAGCCAAAAAGTAGAAATAACCCTGTCTGTGAACCAACAGCTGGATAAACAAAGTGTGGTCTATCTAGACAACGGAATATTATTCAGCCACAAAGGGAAGCACAGTTCTGATCCACACTACAACACGGATGAAGGTGGGAAACAGTAAGCGAGTAAAAGAAGCCAGACACCAAAGCACAAACACTGTATGGTCTCAAGTCACGTGAAATGAGGCAAATGTGTAGACAGATGTTAGTGGTAATCAGGGGTTATGGATCTAGTTATGACCACTGCTGAGTTTGGAGCAAACCCTGCGTCTCTACACGCGGAATGTCCCTGTTGGTGGCTAGGGACAGGTTGTGCACACTGGAGCCCTTTTATAACAGAGGCCACAGTGATTTACAATCGCTAGCACGGATCCTTATCTACACAGGATTTTCCTTCCTTGCCAGCCTTGCTTTTTCTTCTTGTTAGCTGCTGTTGAGACAGCTGCAACTCACAGCAACCCAACATATAAGAGAATGAAACACTGCCCCGTCCTGTGCCACCCTCGTGATTGCTGTTTGAGCCCGTTGTTGCAGTCACTGTGTGCATCCATCTCATTGAGGGTCTTCCGCTTTTTTGTGGACCCTCTACATCACCAAGCATGATGTCCTTCTCCAGGGACTGATCCCTCCTGTTAACACGTCCAAAATATGTGAGACGAAGTCTCAACTTCCTTACTTCTAAGAAGTATTTTGGCTGTACTTCTTCCAAGACACATTTGTTCATCCTTCTGGTAGCTTATGGTATAGTCAACACTCTTGGCTGACGCCGTAATTCAAAGAGGTCAGTTCTTTTGCAGTCTTCCTTGTTTACTGTCCACCTTTCACATTCATAGGACGTGGGTGAAAAAATACCACGGCATTGGGCAACTACATTTTAGTCTTTAATGTCACATCTTAGCTTTTCAACCCTTTAAAAAGGTTGTTTGCAGCAGATGTGCCCAAAGCAGTGCACCATTTGATTGTTCCTTTGATTAACACCACTCTGTGCACTCAGAATACCTTGTCTACGACACAGAATCACACGTAACACCAGCGACAACCAAAAAATGATCTTACAGGAACGACAGTTGGAGTAGGGGCTCAGACCACGAGTTTTACTCTATGCCCCTTCACCCACAGATAGATGGCTGGATTGTAATGCAAATCCACATCTAGGACACCATCGGGGGGACAGTACCCTGTGAGATGTCTTAAACTGGCAGCCGACATACAGTGCTGTGTCTCTTACACACAGAATACATGGTCTAGGAACCACAGCATAGAAATGGGACTGTCTCTCCATCGTCACCTGTTACCACTACTGTTAATTGTGTTACGAGGCTTCACTGAGTTGGTCCCAGCTCACAGCAACTCTGTGTATAACAAAGGAAACACCGCCCTGTTCCGCGCCTCCCTCACACTCACTGCTGTGCTAGAGCCCACAGCTGCGGCCACCGTGTTAATCCATCTAGTTGAGGGTCTTCCTCTTTTGGGGTGACCCTCCACTTTACCCGGTAAGATGTCCTTCTCCAGAGACTAGCCCCTCCTGCTAACATGTCCGAAGTATGTGGGATGCAGTCTGGTCACTCTCGCCTCCCGTGACCATTCTGGCCATACTTCTAAGACATTGGTAGTACTCCGGGCTAGTATTTTCCTTGTATTTTTGTTTTTTTCCATTCTCCTCCGTACCAAGTGGAGTGGGACAAATACATGTATCTCAGATGGCCACTCGCTAGCTTTTAAGATCCCAGGTGCTACTCATCAAAATGGGGTGCAGTCAAAGCAGACAATCTTTACTAGCTAAACTAAACCATTGTTTGTTATTAGGAAGACTTCAGGAGATATTTATCCATTAAGTTTTAAGGTTTATTCTTAGGGTGATGGTTTCAGTGATTTATCCAGCCACCATGCCTCCAAAAAACCTGGATTCCATGGAAATCAGAAAGCTTGTTCTGCTAACTTTTGGTTAGTAGGTGTAGCTCTTAACCACTGCGCAATCACAACTCCCACTCCTTTCTTCTCCCCCTGCTTAGGCCTCTACATTCCATTTTCTGCTGACTTTCCTTCTTCTGTCGCTCCATGCAATTAGAGAACAACTGTTGTGCTTTGAACGGCTGCCTTTAAGCTTTTAGGAATGTAGGCACTATGGAATAGACTGGAAGGTGGAACAAAAGCACCAAGCATGTTATTAGGCTGATTAACAGGGATCTCCTATCAACCTATAACACTGAACCTCCAAAGCAAGCAATGAACCCCTCCTGCGGTGTTTGGTTGTACAGAAGCACCCTCAGTGTGTACTTTGTTGTTGTAAATATATCTGTCACACAACTTCTGCCAATTCAGTTTTTTACAGGTGTACGACTTACTGACAGCAATTATATCTCTCTGATGACTAACGGCAAGGATGTTGAGCATCTTTTCATGTGTTTGGTGGCTATCTGTCCTCTCTGGTGAAATGTCTATTTAAGTTCCTTGCTCTTCTTGTGATTGGATTGTCTTTTTGTTGTTAAATTGCGCTCTACAGCAGTTTCAAAACAAAACAAAACAAAAACCTGGGGGAAAAAACTGTATATACTTGTCTTCCTGTAGATCAAAAAAGAGAAAGGGGCTGCTGTTGTCACTTTTGGAAATCCTCAAAGATATCCGGATCCCTGGAGTGGAGAAAGTAAATGATGGTCCTGCGTTCGAATCTCTGTCTTCCATTGTTTTCAGCATGAAATGGGTTAATAGAAGAATGCAGACATTAAGTTCAATTAGAACCTTTTCTTACTTTCTATGTCTCAAGTCTGAGGATTTTTAAAGAGAAGTCTTGGTTTGTAGTTTGATTGATGGTATTCCCGACCCCTAAAATTAATACAATAGAAACTAGTCTATTCAAAATTTACTCAAGGCAAGAGACTTGAAGCAATGCTACTCATCAGAAAGGAATCAAATGGTCAGCAAGAGTGGGAAAAGATGTTTAACCTCATTAATCATCAGAAAAGTCCTCAGGAGACCATAGGAGGATAGGGTTGCCTTTGGGGGTCACCTGGCCTCAGGTTTCCAGGAACAGGAGATTGGTTGTACAGGACAGTGTCATCTGAGTGTTTCCAGAAGGGCTTGGAAATGACCAAATGGAGAAGCTTTAGGGAGAAGAGCCTAAGGACCCCTGAAAACTCTTCACAATGTTGTGTGTGCATATGCTTGTGTATTTTGGGGTGAAACGTCCAGTTTTCACCATGTAGACGGCTGTCTAGACCCGTGGAGTCTGTGAAAGCTTGGGAGCTTCTGGCCTAGAGATGATGGTCTGAGGGATGGGAATTGTCAGTGGATCACTCTTGCCTTCGGCCTCAGTTTCTGCTCTGAGGTTGCGCTGATCCTTGACAAGCAAGCAGAGGTACAGCCTCAAGGCTTTTGGCCCTGGGAGCCCCTGGAGAGCGAATGGGTGGCAGCATGCTCCCCTCCAGCCCTATCGCTACAGGACGGAGGCCGGGACGCAGTGGATCGTGTGGTGAGGGCTGCCAGCCCTTGTAGGCCAATTCAGAGGACAAGGCAGACCGCCCCGGGCTCCAGAGCTTGGAAAACTGGCTAGAGGCATCCGCACCAGAGGCGCGCCCACACCAGAGAATGAGGCTCCCCTTTTGCGCTCTGCTCTGCGCCGTGGGCCCTTGGTGACTGCACCAATGGGAATGAGGTTGGAGCTAGCCCTACAGGGGTGCTCTGGGGAGGGGCCCAAGGGCCACTGGTGGGTCAGCCCCAGAGGAAACTGCCGCGACGAGGTGATCTGGAGGTCTAAAGCGCCCACCCACGCACCCTAGAGACCTGCTGGTCCCAGAGTGCCTTCACTGGGTGAACGGACGCTCTGGTCCTCACAGAAACCTGGTAACCTAAGGCAGGGGTCTGCAGACCGCCGGCAGCGGCCAAATCCGGCCTGCTGCCTGACACATCCAGCAGAGGGCGCTAGCAATGTTTCTTTCTTTCTTTCTTTTTTTTTTTTTTTGTTGTTGTTGTTTGTTTTTTACATCTTTAAATGATTGGAAGATAACAAAGAACAGTATTTGGTGACACATGAAATTATGCCAAATTTACCTTCCCCGTGGCAGATAGATGTGGCTGTGTCAGGTCCCACAAAGATTACAGCCCTGGAAACCCATGCGACAGTTCTACTTTGTCCTTCAGGGTGGCTATGAGTCAGAACTGACTCGGTGGTAGGTAGGTTCTTTTCTGTTTGTTCTGTTCTTTTGGTTAGAGCTCTGAACTGGGTTCCTTGTTAGGTCCCTAGGAATCACCTTTAAAAAACAAACACTCAATGTGAATATGAAGTGAAACAATGTATTTAGTGGCAGAGTTCTAGGCACAGGTGGCTTTAGGGGTGAAAACCCTGCAAGGGAATACAGACTGATGTGTTGGGGTGGGGCGAGATGCTCCTCCAGGGGCTGAAGCCTACTGTTGTCGTGTTGGGTTTGACTCATAGCCACCCTACAGATCAGAGTATAACTGCTCCGTAAAGTTTCCAAGGAGCACTTGGTGGATTTGAACTGCCAACCTTTTGGTGAGCAGACATAGCGCTTAACCCACCACAGGCACCAGGGTTTAATTATGAGGAAGTTAGTGGTGCAAAGTCAGTGTGCTAGTGTGTATCAGGAATGCTATCATTCTCAGCAACTGGTGGTTCTGTGCAGCCTAGATTCTGTCACAGCATAAGATGTTGTAAATAGTTTGTGAGGTAGGATATTGTAAGTGGGTCGCAGTAACCAGATTAGGACAGAGAGGAGAGGTCAAGAGGGGCAGAGCGACTTGGCGGCCCCTTCATGACCCAACACAATCATACAGGGCCACACAGTGAGCTGTGCTCGGGCTGGAGGAGGCCAGGAAGAGAACAATTGCAGTCTGCCTACATAGACTGCAAGGAAACCCAGAGCACTCTCCCTCTGGCCTCCTTTCCAAACTCTCCTGGATCACGGCTTCTATTTTTTGTTGTTTCTCCATCTCCTCTCCTGGCAACAGCACCTACCGACCAAAAGTCCATTTTCCCTGTGGGCTCCTCTTTGTCCCATCCTCCGCACTTCCTCCCTCTGCAACATGCTTTCTTCAAGGCTTAGTACTCTAGTTCAGTAAGAACTCTTCTGGTGACAAATGACAGAAATTTAATCATACTATCCTAAACCAAAAAGGCCAAGGTGGTGTTTGTTATTGGAAGATCCCTATCTCAGGCATCTAATGTTGCTCTAACAGAAATACCACAAGTGGATGACTTTACCAAAGAAAGGTTGATTATCTCACAGTCCAGCAGGCTGGGGGTCTGAAGTCAGGGTGCCAAGCTCCAAGGGAACACTCTCGCTGTCAGCTCTGGAGGGAGGACCTTGTTGACAGTGTGGTCTTTTCAGAGAGTTCTAGTTCTGCACACTCATTTTTCTGCTGCTGTACCATGGACTTTATGTTGTGTTCTCTGTCAGGGCAGTCACTGATGGTGGCCCATCAGTGTTCCATCTAGTTCTTCTCACATCGTGTTGATGTAGTCTCTGGATCATACAACACCTTCTATCTGTTGGGCTTGTGTTTTGCTCCTATCTTTGATGTTTTTCATTCTCCTCTCCTCCAGGTGGATTGGGACCAATTGATGCTACTTAGATGGCAGCTTGCTGGCTTTAAACAGCTGAAACACCACTCGCCAAAGTGGTATGCAGAACATTTTCTTAAAAAAAAGTTATGCTAGCTAGTCTTCAGCTAAGAGTCTTCTGCACTCCATGTTGGTGAGTAGCATCTGGGTTCTTAAAAGCTAGCAAACTGCCATCTGAGGTAGATCAGATGGTCTCCGTCAAGTTGTTTTAGTATATCTGGAAGAATTAGTTTTAACATTTTTTTATATGTAGAAAAGTACAACGTACAGTAAGAAAAACATTTGACTAATGGACGTTAAGTATGAACTCTATGTAACTGTTCAGGCTTCCATGCAAATTCAGTCTAAAGACAGATTTAGTAACAGAACGCATTCTCAATCCAAGGATGGCCTGTAATTTGTTTTGTTTTTTGTTGTTGAAAATATACACAGCAGACATACACCAATTCAGCCATCTCTACATGTACATTTAATAACATTGAGCAATGTATTCCTACCTTCCTTTTCCAGACTGTTCCTCCTCTATTAACATAAAATCAATAGTCCCTAAATTTCCTATCCAATCTTTGAAGTAGCTGTTGTCCATTTTGATCCCATATAAATAGTTCTTAAAAGAGCACAATGCACAAGCAAACATTCCTTCTAGGGGGGATTTTTTTATTGCCCTTTGGGTGAAAATTTACAGCACATGTTAAATTTTCATTACACAATCATATATGCATTGTTTTGTGGCATTGGGTGCAGTCTGCACAGTGTGTCAGCACACTCCTCCTTTCCACCCTGGGGTCCTTGGGTCCATTTGACCTGTTCCTGTCCTTTCCTACCTTCTTATCCTGCTTTTGGACAGCAGCTGCCCATTTGGTTCCACATATATGACTGAACTAAGAAGTATTTTCCTCATGTGTATTATTTTTTGTTTTATAGTCCTCTTTAATCTTTTTCTGAAGTGTGCTCTTCAAGAATGGTTTCAGTTCTGGGTTAATGGAGCATCCAGTGGTTTTAGTTTGGAGGGTTTCCCAAGTCTAGGTCAGACCATTAAGTCTGTTCTTTTTTACATGTATTTGAATTCTGTTCTACAGTTTTTTTTTTTGCTCTGTCAGGGACTCTGTTATGTTCCCTATCTTAGGATGGCTTCTCTAGAGAAGAAACACCAGTCAAGTGAGTAAATACACACACACAGAGAGATTTATGTTGAGGAAATCGCTTACAGAGGATGAAGTGTCCCACATCCAGGGTCATGACAGAGCCATCTGATTCATGTAGCTCTAGAGGCTGGAAAACCATGTGCTCTGCCGAAGTTCTATGTGGCAGTTCTACTCCATCCTACAATGAGTTGGAATCAACTTGAAGGCAGCAAATTCAGTTTTTTGGCGAGTTCTTTGGTATCAGCAGAAATCAACTCAGGGGAAATGTGTTTATTTGCTTCATGTTTGTTGTTTAGCTACTTTTTTTTTCCTTAAGTTTCCTACATGAGGAAATGCTCAGTGAGTAGGAGGGGAACAGGGAGTGGGGAGTCTGTGGTGGGAGCCGTGACCGCCAAAAAGGGCCTCATGACCGGTGACAGAAGTATAGACTGCAGCATCTAAATTTCATGATAATTTGCCTCCTGCTCTGTTCTCCAGAGAAGCAAAACTAGTAAAGTGTATAAATATATGTAGAGAGAGATGTGTATCAGGGAAACAGCACACCTGTAACATCATATAGGTTACAATGTCCCAAGTCCATGGACAGAATGGAGAACTTTCCCAATTCACAGAGGCACAGAAGCTTTCGAACCCAGACTCAGCAGGGCAGAGGGCAAGGCTCTCCCTCGCAGGCCATGAAGGTCAGTGAACCCCATAATGGACATGTAACTCAAGTCCTTAGAACCAGAGGTCAGACAAGAGGCAGCTGCCAGATCCAGAACAAGCCAACCAGCATGGGAAGGTGAGGACAAAGAAGTAGGCAACAGAAAGCAGAGAGATGGAGCCTGAACGGACAGTGAGCTACCACCGGCTCCGCCCCACCTGGACCACTCAGCAGATTCCACGATGGGGGCCATCACAACATTAGGCAACTGCCAAAACTCTGAGAATCATGTCCCAGCCAAGCTGACCTACAATCTTCATTGTCACCTAATTGTTTCTCTCTTTTCCATGTTTCTCTATTTACCATGTATGAAGATAGGTCCTTAGCTGGTGGCTAATATTAAAATGTAGCTTCCAAGTCCGATGTGATCATTGAGTTGACTTCATTCTCAGGTATTACAAGAGCTGATGGGGCTTTGTACTTTCCTATGTGTTTCTTTATTCAATTAGGCTATCCAAATGAAAGAAAATACCACGCAGCCTGTGCCGGCTGCTTTGCCTTTGCCAATCCGGATCCACTCTCCATGTTGTCTGCCTTGCTCTGTACCAAGGAGGGTGGTCTGTCACAGTGGCAGAATTTGCCCTCATGCTTTCAAATGACTCAGCCAACAAGCAGGATGCAGCTGCAGGAATGTGAAGTGTACAAGGAGAGAGGCACGGCTTCCATTCTAACCCTTGCTGAGAACTTGCATTTCTAACTAGTTACCAGGTGATGCTACGGCTGTCTGTTAGGGACCAATTCTAAGAACCAGTAGTAGAGCCAAATCCACTGCCATCAAGTCACTTTGAACTCATACAGACCCTTAGGACAGTAGAACTGCCCCATAGGGTTTCGAAGGCTGTAAATCTTGACAGAAGTAGACTGCCACATCTTGGTTTATCTGAGCAGCTCCTGAGATCTAAGTGCCAGCCTTTTCACTTAGCATTCACATTTAAGTGTGAATGATTGTCCAGTCAGGTGCGTTTCACTTCCTAGAGTTGTTTGCCTTTAAAGGTACAGCTTCATTACCCAAAGGAATAATCCCTAACATGAGCTTTGCAGTTGACACTCAGAGTGTGGTGAGGAGAGAATTTAGGATCTGCACAAGTTTTCGATAATCCGGTGTCATTCTCCAGGACACCTCTGTTTTGGGGACAGGCAAACAGATGAGTTAAATGGGGATGTGATGGCGATCACCACCTCTGAACATTCTTCAGATCCGTGATGGTGGCAGTCATTTCAACAATCCCTCCAGGAATATGGCATTCTTTTGGTTTATATTCCTATTTAGGGGCACTGCTCATGGCTTCCATTTGGCTTTTCCTACCACAATGGCCCTTACTCCATTTGGCAGGGATCGAGTGTGAGGATTCTGTCAGTTACAGAGTGTGTCTATTCCAATTACACATTCTGCAACTCAGGAAATCATGACAGGATGGGCTCAGGGACCCAATGAAACTAGTGTGAGACAGCCACCAACGAAGCATCCACTAATAACCTGACCTTCTTCTGTCCCTGCTTTGACTGGTGGGCCACGGTAACATCCTGGGTTTCCTAGAAGTCGCGTCAGTTCAGAGCCAGTACTAAGTAAGCTCCCAAAAGTATCATTATTGCCTTTTCCCCAGTGAACAGAGACTCTTTTCAAGGACAAAAATCCCTTGAGGGACTGTCATCGTGATCGCGTTTCGCTCTAAGAAAAACACCACAAGCGGATGGCTCTAACCAACAGTTTCTCCCCTCACCGCCCAGCAGGCTGTGAGTCTGAAGACAGTGCACCCGCTCCAGGGAAAGAAAGTCTCTCTTTCTCTCTGAGCTCTGGGGGAAGGTCCCTGTCATCAGTCTTCTCTTGCTTTGCAAGCATCTCAGGGCAGGTATCTCTGGTCCAAAAGATGGACTCTGCACCCAACACGCCTTTCCTTCATGGTCGGCGGCTCCCTATTCTCTCCTTGCTTCTCTTTCCTTATATCTTTCGTAAGGGAAAAAGTTGTACAGGTCACATGGCGGGGCAACTCCCATGAAATTCGATCAGGAATAGGACCCTAGTAGAGACCTTGCAGTCTTACTCTGATCCTCTCTAATGCAGTCCAATCTTGCCTTATTAGCCACAGGCAGTGGTTTGGATTTGCAATATACACAAAAACCACAATCACAAAAGAGAACCATACAATACTGGGAATCATGGCCCAGCCAAACTGCTACCCATATATTGGGGGTATACAACTCAACCCATAGCAGGGACTCAGTTTCCCCTTTAATAAAAGGGTTAGAGGTCTGTAAACTCCCCCACATCTTCGAAATAATTGAAGGGCCTTGACTCTCTCTTCTGGGGATTTCAGTTAGACTGCTGTTCTTCTGACCTAAAATTTGTCAACTTGCACAGAAGAAGTAAATATTTTGGAGATTTCTTACTTATTTCACTCTCAGAGATGCTATACCTAAGTCGCCAATGACACAAGTCCATATTAGCCAGTCTTCTGATCACTGCTTCAACTTACTGTCCATTACAGTAATGGTACCCACCTTGTCTTTGCCAAACGAGGGCTCCCTCTTGGCCCCTACCACTGCAGGGTTCGAATGCCCCGTTGTACTTAGGCGTGTGTTTACTGTGTGCACCGTCTCCAGGGAGGAGGGAGCTCATTAGCACCAGACCTTGTCCTCCGAGGCAGGAGTAGAGTAGCCCTCATAGAGCATACAGCAAACATCACACAACTTTGGATTCCTGGCATTGTGTGAGGTTCCTCTATGTTATAAACCCATCCTCCATGACGTTAATGAGGAAGGATGGGCCCTCAGTTGTGTTGGTGGCGCAGGACTCAGTGGGTGACTGTATTGTGCTTTGGGGCACCCTCCTAGGGTCTACAGGAATGGGAAGCAAGTGGAGAGCTGGAAACCTCAGATTACCAAGAAGCACTGCCAGGACCTGGCCTGGCTGTGTGTCAGGAGCTCCCAGTGCAGGGCAAGATTGACAAGAACGACGTCTCTTCAGAGCCAGCAGAGTAAGCCTGCCCCTGGACCTTACACCCTGAATTGGACTGTTCACCTACTGGACTCTGACCAAATGAAATTTATCTTTGGAAAGCCATCCGTTTGTGGCATTTCTCTTAAAGCAGCACTAGGTGCCTAAGACAACTATGATATGTGCCGTCATCCAGAGAGTCGTCTTTCATCAACAATTCAACTATTGGTGATGATGATTTGCAAGTTGGAATTACCACCTCACGCCATGGAGTAGCAGTGCTGTCTCTCCTACTGGAAGCAGAGTCATCAACATCTTTAAGACCAACCAGACTGGAGAACCAATTTAGCATAGTCATCCTTCCTATCTTTCTCCTCTTGAATCACTCTATGGGACACTTCTACTCTGGATTATACAGTTACTAGGAGTCGCCACTGACTTGATGGCACTCGGTTTGCTCTGGTTTTAGAAACACTCATGGTATGAAATGCCTTACGCTGGGTTTTCCAGAGAAGGAAAACCAGCCAAACCTAGAGATTCATATCAGGGAAATGACTCACAAGTTGTAGAGGCTGAAATGTCCCATACCTGTGGGTCAGGAGAGACACTTTTCCTGATTCCCATAGCTGTAAGGGATGGTCAAGCCAAGATCAGCAGGCCAGAGGGCAGGATTGTTGCTAATGGGCTGTGAAGACAGACAAATCCCAAGAATTGCAGGCAGGACTGTGTGTGATCGGCTAGCCCAGTCCCCAAAACCAGAGATTAGACGAACAGGAGGCAGCTGTAGGATCTAAAATGAACAGAAGGCCCTGAGCTCTTCCTCAATGTCTGCCCACACTCAGTGCAGGCCGCGTGCCCGAAGAAACTGCCCTTTGACTGGCTACTTAAAGCAGATCTTCTCATGGGTCTCATCCTGGGTCAACTCTCAACAGGGAAGGGATCACAATGTACAATTTTTAAAATACTGAGTCATGGCCCAGCTGACATATGATCCTAACTATCACAGACCTTGATCATCTTTCCCTCCACAAGAAGTCACATGGGGTTTATTGCCCTGATATTGTGCTGATTGAATTGAGGTAAGAATGATCAATGACTTTCAAATTCACAGTAAGATGCCTGCATGTTCCACAAGCAACCACACTGACTGTCACTGAATCATAGTACCCATAGGACTGAGGAGAGCAGCCCCATAGTTTCCAAGAAGCACCTGGCCGATTTCAACTGTTGACATTTGCTCAGCAGACGCACTGTGCAACTACTCTGTGGCCAAAGTTTCCATTTTCATGTTTAGAAGGCAGGAAGTTATTTGAACATTATATATATTATATACATATACATACATTATTTACATATATCAACATTATTTTAAATTATTTTAACATCATTCAGGTGTTCTTGATTTCAGTGATCAAGGGCAGTCCCCCGGACTTCCCCGGGTTCCATGGATGGTTGTGATGCAGTCAACCATGTCCAGTTATGGAGATGGCGTGCGCAGCGAGGAATCGCCTGAAAGGGACTATTTATCGGAGGTCAGACACGGGTTAGAGGATGCATTCAGGTCGGAGGACACAGGAGCTGATCCCAGTGCCTTGAAGACAGAGCACATAGAATTTAGAACCCTCGTAACCAGGCACCCGCCTTTAAAACCTAACCTTTACCCAACTCACTTGAGTGGAGACACTCAGCTCCAAACATGTCGACTTGCTGCCTCCCGTTTTCCGCCGTATCGGAGCACCGGAATTCAACGCGCTCACGAAGGCGGCGCTGTGGTCTCGTCTCCCGACTACGGAAGTTATGGCGATTTATAAGACAGACCCCAGAGGTAACACTGGGTGTGTCACGGCTGCGACGCCAGGCCAGGCCACCCTGGGCAATCCCATACCCTCCCCAAAGTCACAGCAGCCCTCAAGCTATACCAGCCCTTCTCCTTGTGAGCTCCATGGTAATGGGGACAGGGGAGAAATAAGAGGAAAAGTGATGAAGCAGAAAGTGGTAAGGTTCGTTTGGGAGAGGTGGGTGCGATCGGAGAAGGAGCATCAGGAGGTGTGGGGAGCAGTGATGAGGCCCATGAAAGTGGTACCGGTGATTCAAGATGAGCGCTCGTTGACTCCACCCTCAGGGCCGCTCACCATCACTGGGCTCGTGGAGCTGGGTCTGCGCCGGAATGGGGTGCTAGCTAGGCCTAAACCATCGGCCTGGATGTCGTGGAGACAGGGGCTAGGGTGGCCAAGGTAGAGAGACTCACTTCACGTCCCTGCTGCAACCACACTGAACACATGGAATTCTGGCACCTTAGTCTACCCAGAGGTCCCATCTCAGACCAGACTTTTAGGACGGGACTGCTGGGCTCCCACGCTGACTCAGCGCAGTCACTGGGCGTTCTCTGAGCTCCAGCTCCCCCTCAGTGAGGCAGTGAATAGGCAGTCCCAGCTGCTGGAATTGCCTGTGCCTCTGCTGACTCTGGGCCACCTCGGCTTCTTCAAAATCCTTCTACAGCACTCACAGTGACATTGTATCTGTGCTCTTGGTGGAGGCTTGATGGCAGTGCCCCCAGGCTGAACCTCCCCCCAGAACCCGGCATAAAGGAAAACTGGAAGCTCCCCTGAGACTGAGGGGCCATAGGGACCTACAGGGGCAAAGGGAAGGAGTTGCCTCCAAGGAGCCCTTGAAGCATCCCCGGCTGCTCTTGGCACTGTCTCTGCAGAACCCCGCACGGGAGGAGGAGAATGGCCGGGTGTGTCCCAAGACAAGGACCAGAAAATGCAGGCGCAGCCTCTGTGTAAGTGTGCGGGGAGGAGAACGAGACCGCTACCCAGGGACTCCAGATGACCAAAGGGGTCCTGCTGCTGAGATACCACCCTGCAGACTCCCAGATCCTTCCCAGGGCACCCAGTCCACTTCCCGAGGATTCAGCATGGGTGCGAGTGGTCACCGCTCTGCCCCCAGCCCTCCGGGTGGTTCACGGGGCTGCCTCTGGTGTGACCCTCATCCTCTGTGCCTCTCCAGTGTTTCCGCGGCTCACGTCAGGAGCAGGATTACGAATGGGTTACTGAAACCAACAAGGAAGCCTGGCTGGAGGAGCTGGTGGAGCGCCTGGTGCCCGCCTTCCAAAACGGTGACTTCTCCTTCATCAGATTCTTCCTTGGACATTACAGATCCTATGCCACCAGCCAGCAGCTCCTAGAGCAGCTGTTCAAAACGTGAGTGCCCCGCTCTCCCCAGGCCAGTGTGGACTCTGTCCTCTCCCAGTTGGGAGGAATGCCACTTCAACACTGAGAGAGCCTCAGTTGCTCCCCTGGGATGTCAGGTAGTAAAGGACCACACAGCTACAATTTCTGTGGACAATGGTCAAGCTCCATGGTGAGTGCTGCTGGAGGGACTGGGAGGTTCATGCAGATTCTTCTCCACTCTCCCATCGAGAAGCTCTCTGCCTCACCCCTCACCGACTGCACGCCCTCATGTAAAGGGGGTTTCAGTTTCCATTCAGTGGGGCCTTGTCCTTGGCATAGCCAGAACAGGTGGGCTTGAGTGCTGGTAGAGGGGATCCAGGACTCTCAGCATCTGGGAAGGTGCTGGTTGGGCTCACTTGCTCCCCAGGTGTCCAGGAAGCCCGTACTCTTATAGATGGAGTTCCAGGCACTCAGCATCTCTCAGAAGATAAAGCTGTTAGGAAGCCCTGCCCTCTGGGGCCTCTATTCTAGTCAGGCGTCAGACAGCAACACTAGACATCCTGAGCAGGGAGTGCCCACAGTGAACTAGGTGTGATACCCTCGTGCCACCTCTAGGTATGGATTCCACCACTCGGATTCTTCTGGGAACCGTGAATCAGAACAGCGGAAAGTGTGAGTGGACTTGGGGTTAAGAAGAAGGAGCTACTGTCCCCACTGGAGGCTGGAGGTAGTAGGAGGACCTGAATCTGGATTAGGCCCTACACATCTAGATTGTACTAGAGAAGTGTGCTTAGGGGCACCCCCTGTAGGAGGTAAGCAGTCAGAGAGCAGATCAGCAGAACCTGGCCATCCTAGGGAGCAGAGAGGAGGCTGGGTAATGGATAGATTCCTGAGAGAACTCATCACCCTAATTCCCCTTATAAAACCACATACCACCTTCCCTCTGTAGGGTTCCAAACACGAAGCTCTGGGCATCGGGGGTAGACCTGCTGCCATACCCTGGGGACTCAGCTGCATGTCTGGTCCTGTCCCAGGGGAACTCTGTGCACAAGGAAGAGACGGTCTCACTTGTGCAGAGAACCAGGCAGCATGCTGCTGCACATGCTCCAGGGGAGAGGCCTGAGAGCCTGGACATCTGGGTTAGGGGATAGACTCTGTGTGTCCCACAACATCAGATACTCATGAAGCTCTATAGTGTGTCGGCCTGTCAGGTGAACAGGCAGTCACAAGCCTCTGTGTTATTGCCCACTGCGGAGAGTATCAGTGGACAGAAAGGCTACCGAGGAAAGAGAGTTGGTCAGACTATTGATGAGGAGGTCCTTGGACCAAAGCTGTGTGCTAGACCTGTGCTCAGTGACCAGGCCTGTCACCCCCATGACAGCCAGAGGGTGTCCAAGATGGGCACATGGGGGAACCTGGACCTTGCAGGGCTGCCCAGCAAAGGCAGTGAGACAAGAACAGCCAGACCCCTGATGCTGCTATTCTCCACCCATCCCCAGGGCGATTGCATTTATCCTGGCCACGTGGCTCCAGGACCACCCGCAGGACTTCGATCAGCCCCCGACATTCTCCTGTCTCAAGCTCATGCAGCAGTATCTGCAGCTGAACATGCCAGGTTCATTTGAGGAGAACTGTCCCCGATTTCTCTGGGCCAAACTGCACCACACGGAGCTCACCGAGGCCGAGCCAGAGAGTGAGAAGGACTGGGTATCCCTGCAAGGGAGCTTGTGCTGGGGACAAGGGAGGATCCTAGAGAATGGGCTGGAGCCACGGCTCCAAGTCACCTCAGCCTGGCTGCTAGTGCTCTGCAGTTGGGGCATATTTCCTGGGCTGGTCATCTCGGCAATGTGCTTTTCTTGAGTGTGGTGGGATGTCTTGCATCCTTTGAAAGGCAGGAGGAAAGGCAGTCACCTGGGTGAACATTTCTCCTCCTGCAGCTGCAGAGCCAGGCCGAGGGTCACCTGGAAACGTCGCTCAAGATGAGTCTTTGCCCCAAGAACCAACACCCGAAATACCTCCTGGGGAGTATGCTGGTGCTGTGGCAGTACTGGAGTGCCACAGCACGCCACCCACCACACTGACGGCCCCACAACCAGCACCGGAGGCAGAATCGCCTGGAGGGTCAGAATGTGATCCCGGGCCGCCTACGGAACTGACCCCTAGAACACCAGCTGATTTGGTCCATCTTCCTGTTCCACTGCTGCAGCCCCGAGCAGCCCAGGTTCTCCTCCAGCTGCAGCAGCAGATGGAGAGACAGATGGAGATCCTCGACCACCTCCAGCTCCGCATCCTGGAGACCCAGCCGCACTCAGCCTTGGTCCCGCTCCAGAAACGGTGCTCACCAGAGAACCTGCTCTTCTCCCCTGTGCTGGAATCCTGCCAGCAGGTGGAGAGCCCACTGCAGGTGGAGAATCTTAGCCGAGGTTACCTGCAGCACCAACAGCTGGGCTACCTGCTCACCTTGATCCTCTTCATCCTGCGCCGACACCAAACAATAACGGAACACCTCCTCACCCCTCAGCAGCTTCGCCACGCTCACCAGATGAGGACCCCGCAGGACAACTGCGATTTTAGTCTGAGCAACGTCCCGGGCACACTTCAGCACCACTTCCTGAGCCAGGGCCAGCGCTTGGAGCAACATATGAGCCACGTTCAACAACAGGTCACCCGTCACCAAGTCACGCACCCAACAGAGAGCCCACCGGAAGATCAGAATCTATCCTCGGCCGGACGGCAAAACTGGTTCCTAGGCTGTCTGCTGAGTCTGATCGCACGCTTGGACTTAGCCCTGCCCTCCGTGGAGTACCACCAGCAGCACGAGGGGTGCATTTCCAACAGGATCCCCTCACCATACGTACTCCTGATCCTGCTTCGGCTTGTCATCCAGCAGTGGAGCCCTATGCACTAAGTCCTCCATCTCCATCCAGCTCTGCCTGGGGCAGCAGATGCTGAGCAAGACGCCACATCTCTGTGGCATTGGCTCCTCGTTCACAGCCAGGGAACGTCGATCACAGACGCCCACCGTTTGTTCTCACCTCAGTGGACATTTTGAGGTTTTATCATAGTATATGTCTAGCTCAATTTGTATTTTATAGTTTGCAACATATTAGATAGCATATTACAGTAGGATAGGAAAGGAGATGGAATGGGAAAATGTGGATGGGATGGGACAGCATGGGATGGGTTGGGGTGGGTGGGATTGGGGAATTAGGATGGCATGGAGTGGATTGGCATGACATGGAATTGCTTGGCATGACGTGAGGAAAAGTGAAGGGATGGAAAAGGATGGGAATGGACAATATAGCATATGGTAGAATATGAGATTTCTCACTAAATAAAGTTTTGTTTTAATAACTTCGTGTGTAAGATATTGGCTCTATTTACCTTCAGAATCCTATCTAGCTGTCATCAATTTCTTTAGAACAGTTTTATCAGCACTGGGATTGTTCATGTTATGTGTCAACCTGATTAGGCTGTTCTGGTCAGTGGTATAGCAGACGTTATGCAATCATAGTCCCTTTTTGTGATCTGATGTGAGGAGCCAGTGAGTTAGTTGGAAGAGGAGTTTCTTTGGGGATGTGGACTACAAATGGGTATACAGCCATTACTTTGACCAGCGGCTTTTTCTCTAGGTCTATTCCAAAGGACTACCAGCAGCAGTTTGCCTTCAGATGGCAAGGCCAGCAACACACCATCATTACCTTATCCCAGAGGTACAACAACTCTCCAACTCTATGTCCTCATTGAGTCCACAAGGGCCATGATCACCTTTCCCTTCCATAAGACTTCACACTTTGCCCTCACCTTGATGATCATGCTGACTGGACCTGACTGACTCTAGACTTTTCCGTAGGAAATCAGTGTGCCAGAGGGTGGAAGGAAACCCTAGTGACACTAAGCAAAATTCTGCCCTTGCTGAGGATTTCCTTTCACCACTGTCCCTCAAGACGATTCCCAAAGTTACTGGAGTTCTGGCACTCTCCTTGTTGAGTGGGCGCCTGTATACCATGCAGAACCATCTCTAAATGCTGAGAGCTTTCTCTTGAACAGTCAACTGCTCATTAGAAATTATCCAGGAGAACACAGATCAACACTGGGAGATATCTTCAGTCTACCCTTAGAAAAGAAGCAGAAAAGTCTGGCTAGGGTCTGGGGAGAGGAGAAGAGGGCCTCCATGCAGGGACACCAGAGGCACCGCTGGCCGTGATACCACTGTGAGACACCGAGCTCCCTCTCAGGACCTCTCATTTCAAGGGCACCCAGTCCCTTCCCAAAGGAATTAGCTACCACTCTTCCCAATTTCTCCCACAGCCTTCCCTGACCTGAGAAGTTGCCTAGTTACTTCTCCCAGGATGGCAGCAGTATCAGACATGACATTTTATCCTGTTTTCCTTTCACATCATCCCGCGTGCCTACTTGCATGTTGCTCCTGTTTCGTGTTTAATCTCTAGTCCCGGGGCTCCGGCAGCAGGGATGCAGCCTCCTTCCACAGCTTCTCCAGTCTCCCACACACACAGTCACACTCAGCAGGTTCTCTGACCCTAAACCTTGAGGATAAGACTGTGACACCCCTTCTTCTGCTACCTGCAGTCTCAGGGAACACATCACATGAACCTGTGTGTCAGGAGCTGTGTCCTGTCTCACCTGCATGATGTTCCGGAATGGAGGCACTTCCCAAACTGACTGGGTCTCCCCAAATGAATTAAGTGTCTCCTTGTTGATGGCTCTGGACTGATTCCTTCTGCTGCAGGGCTGCAGGAACCTTTCGTGTGTCCTGATCCACTGACTACCCATGACAGACTCCCATCATGGGCACACTGGTGGAAAGGATGTGTGAATTTCCAGGGAGGGTCCTGAAGTCAGACTCCTTCCCAAAACAGCGGTTACAGTCAGATGCCTCAGCATCTGGGTCATTGACTGACTCCCTGCATCAAGCTTGTTCCAGGTATTAGTGTTCTTTTCCATGATGCCATTCTGCTGACAGGTTACCCAGTGGAGCTACAGGGTGGACTTGAGGTGCTTATGTGCCCTGAGGTCTCCTCTGAGGCCCTTACTGCCATTCAGATTCACTCTTCCTGAGTCCTCTGTTCAAATCTAGAGTCAGGTGGGTGTTCCGTCTTCCACTCCAGGATCCTTAGGCTCTTGCACTTAGCTGAATTTTGGTGCTTCACAGCTTCAGGTACACAATACGCCTTTTAATGAACAGAAAGAAAGGTTGCTATCTTGCTTCCCAGTCAGAGGAGACCTCATGGGTTTGTGTCTGCTTTGCGCACTGTCTCCAGATGGGAAGGTGTGAGCCTGCACCAGACCCTCCACTCCCAGTTAGGAGCAGAGCAGCCCTCACGTTCCACACAGGGATCATCAGAGTCTCAGTACTGGATGTCTGTGGACACTGACCTAGTGAGGTCGATCACATACTGGACATCATCAGACCTCTGTGTTATCAGCTCTGGAATGGCTGTTCTGTGAGGACTCACTGGGGTTGTGCTCTTCCTACAGGGTGATCCCGTGATTACTGAGGTCACAAAATGACTTCAGGTTCCCAATATTTTTGAAACACCTCCACCTCCATTTCTGCTTTAAGGCTGAGTCCTGTTTTCTGCTGGAGGCGCTCGTGTCTCACCTCCTGCCACAAGTCACTTACTGAGCGAGTGTCTGGTCTGACCTATTCTCCCCAACTTTACAGTTAGCTTCATGGGGCTGAATCTGGTTTTTCCTTCTCTGAGACAACCTGAAGTGTCTGCCCTGGTGATTAAAAGCATGAAGGCAGCCTCAGTTCAGGAGCTGTCGGAGCAACTGGTTCCCACTTTCTTAAAGAGGGAATTATTCCTCATCAAATTCTGCTTGGGAGACTACGGATCCTATGCCAACACACAGCACATTCTAGTGCAGCTGCTTCAAACGTGAGCACCTCACCAACCTCAGAGCACCGGGAATTCTGACCCCCTATCAGTTGTGAGTAAATTCAGCACCCCCTGAGAACCTCAGTGTGCTCCCCTGAGAAGTTGTGTGAAAAAGCACCCACCAGCTAGAATTCCTGTGGACCCAGAGTCCAGCTCTGTGGTGAAGTCTTCTGGAGGGGCACAGACGCTCATAGCAATTCTCTTCCTCTCCCCCTTCAAGAAGCTCTCTGCCTCAACCCTCACTGATCAAATGCCCATTTTTAATGAGGGTTAGAGATTCGACTTACTGGGGCCTTGTCCTTGGCATACCCAGATCAGGGATCCTTGGAGGCTGGTTGAGGGGCCCCAGGACTCTCAAACACCTGGGAAGGGGCTGGTTGGGCTCATTCATTCACCAATTATCCATGAAGCCCTACTCATACAGACAGTGTTCTTGGCACTCGGCACCATTCAGTGGACAAAGCTGATAGGAAGCCCTGCCCTCCTGAACCTCCGTTCTTGTCAGGAGTCAGACAAGAACACCAGCCACCTTTAGCAGGTGGTGTCCACAGTGCATTAGGTGTGACACCCCCATGCCACCTCTAGGAATCGATGTAACCACTCTTATGCAGTCAGGCACAGTGAACCTCAGGACTAGCTGAAAGGGTGAGTGAACTTTGGGTCAAGAAGTAGAGGCCGCTGTCTCGACAGAAAGATAGAGTTTGTAGGAGGGTCTGTGTCAGGAATGGGGATGCCAGACCGGGCTCAGCAATCTAGATTCCACTAGAGGTCTCGGTCGGGGTGGTTCGCCGAAGGTAATCATTAACACAAAGGTGTGGGTAGAACCTGAGCACCTTGGGGAGAGAAGAGGAAACTGGGTGCTCAGAGAGGCACCTGAGAAAATCCATCCTCCTACAATCCTCTCGCATCAGTGCTTGATCCCTCCTCTATTTAAGCTCCAAACAGGAGGTGCAGGGGTGGCGGGATGAACTGCTCTGAAATTCTGCGTGCTCCGCTGCATGTAGGACCCCAGTCCCAAGGTAGAGTCCTGTCCCTTGGAGAAGAGACTCTCACCGTTGTGCACAGCACCAGGCAGCAATGGTGCACGCCCTCCAGGGGAGAGGCCCAAGGGCCCGTGAATCTGGGGCACGGGATGGACTCTGTGTGTCCCTCAGCATCAGATAACTGTGGGGCGCTACAGTGTACCAGGCTGTCAGGTTGATGTGTATGTACACGCCTCCGAGTCCGTGGAGGGTTTGTGTCCACTGGGGACTGGACCAAGGGACATAAGTGGTATAATCAGGCTCCCTGAAGAGGAACATTTGTTTAGATCATTGATGGTGGGCTACCTGGGACCAAGGCTCTATGCTAGCCCTTTGCTCAGTGACCAGGCCTGCCACTGTCAGGACAGCCTGAGCGATCTGGCCTTTTGCAGGGGTACCCTAAAAGGTCACTGTGGAAGGAATAGCCAGACGTCTGACCCTGCTTTTCCCCACCCACCCCTACAGTCAACTCTTTTATCCTGAGCACATGGCTGAAGGACTACTTGGATGACTTCAATGATACCCTGAACTTCTGTCTGAAGTTCACCGCAAACTCTCGGCAGGTCAACATGCCAGGTGCCCTTCTGGAGCACTGTGCGTGACTTCTATAGTTTCAGCAGGATCCAACAGAAGTAACTGAGGCCAAGCCAGAGACAGATGAGGGCTGAACCTCCTTGCTTGTCAGCCTGTGACAGGGACATGATAAGAATGTCAGACTGGGGTCCAGCCACATCTCAGAGGGACCTCAGGTCCTCTGCTGGTGGATCACAGTCTGGGAAGAATTCCTAGGATGGAAGTCTTGGAACTGGGCTTCTCTTGATGGCAGTGGGATGTTTGGCATCACTGGGAAGCATGATGAAAGGCTGTCATATTGGTGAACACTTCTACTCTTGCAGCTTGAGAGCCAGGCACAGAACAAGTTGTAAAACAATACCAAGGTATCTGTCCCAAGAACTGACACCTGGACTATCTCCTGGGGTACATTCATGCTCTTGTACCAGCACCTGAACTCCACAGGGCACCACCCCCTATGAGATCGAGAGCTCTTGCACCAGCATCAGGTGGAGAGCCCGCTGAAGGACTGGCTTCCCTTCCAGGGTCAACTCCACAACTGGCTCCCAGAACACTGAGGGGTGTTGACCCAGCTCCTGCTACAACACGGGAGCTCAGGAGAATACCAGCTGCTCCTTCATCAGCTCCAATGCTGGCATCAAATGACAATCTGGCTGGAGCGCTGGGCTCTTAGGATGGATGACCTTGAGAACCAGCTTCTGGCCTATCTGCCGATGGTGATCCTTTCTGAACCTCTCTGAAGGACAGTGATGAGGGAATTTTCTCCCAGTGGTAGAACTTCAATCAGTGCAATGGGAGTGTCAGTTGGCTAAGAAGGAGAAATGACCAGGTGTACAAATGCACCCAGATTCATGGGGTGTGGACAACGGTTGGGCTGGAGAAAGACTTAGAAGAAACATGATGAAATTGGGAGCCCAGGAGGTATGCGTGGCACGGGATAGACCTCCCTGAATGAGCCAATAAAAGAAGGCATTTGGAGTTCATGTGAATGGTCTGTTTTACACTGCTGGTTTCTCTAAAGAAGTAAAACCGGAGAAGCATTGTCTCAATCATCTAGTGCTGTCATCAGAGAGATACTACAAGAGAGTGGCTTTAAGACACATTTGATTTGTCCCAGACCGAGAGACTAGAAATGCAAATGGAGGATGTTGGCACTAGGGGCAGACTTTCCCTGCTGTTTCTGAAGGCAGATCCTCATCATCCCTCCTCCCTTGTACTCGAAGCTTCAGAAGCCCAGAGAACACAGCCCGTTCTAAAAGAGGCACCCAGCTCCCATCCCCCACACACTGCTTCTTTCTGAAGGTAAGCGGTCCCCAAATCTCTCTGCTAGCTCCTTTCCTTTGCATTTCAAGAGAATGCCTCTGGGCACAACACAATCTTTCCAAGAGTCCTGCCCCACAACACAACTGCCACTCTTCCTCTTCATTGACATCACTGAGGCAGGGTTACATCATTTAGGAACTTCACGCAATACCAGAAATCATGGTCTAGCCAAAGGGCTACAAACACTTCTCGGGGGACATAAGACTCATCAATCCATTATAAGAGTATGAACATGAATAGAGCGAAATGTATAGGAAGGAAACGTCACAGAGGGCCAAGTAGACTGGATCATCCCAGGTGAGGAAGGCAGCTTCTGCTAATTTATACAGCTATAGATGCTGCTAAAATCAAGATTACCAAGCCAAGCCAAGTGCCGTCAATTCGGAAGCAGGCTGGAAAGAAGGCTCTTGCTCACAGGATGTGAGGACTGATGAGGCCCGAGATAGGCAGGCAAGACGGGAGGTAAGCTGCTAGCTCCAATCCCCGAAAGTGTAGGTCAGATGAAGAGGAGCCAGCTGCAGGATCCAGAGGGACCAAAAGACCCTGGGCCCTGACTCAACATTTACTGACACTCACTGCAGGACCCATGCTCTAGGAAACAAACAACCCAAATAAAAAATGAGATGGGAGATGTTGCAACAGACCCAACGGAAATCAAATATATCGTAGCAGAATAATAGGAAAGACTGTCTTTTAACATCTGAAAATGTAGACAAAGTGGGCCAACTTCTAGAGTCATATCAGCTACCCAAATTATCACAAGCAGAAACAGAACAACTTAATAAGCCCATCACCAAAGAAGAGATTGCAAAAGTGATACTAAAACTGTCAACCAAAAAAAAGTCTGGTCCAGATGCCTTCACTGGAGAATTCTACCAAACTTTTCACAGAAGTTACTTCCAATAGTACTCAGGCTATTTCACTGCATAGAAAGGTAAAGACTACTCCCAAATTCATTGTATGAAGCTAGCATAATCCTGGTACCAAACCCAGATATCAGGATATCTGTTATCAGGATATCACTGATGAACCTAGATGTAAAAATCTTCAATAAAATCCTGACCCATAAAATTCAACAACATCTGAAAAAAATACTTCATCATGGACAATTTGGGTTCATACCAGGGATGCAAGACTGCTTCAGCATCCTAGAAGCAATCAACGTGATCAACCACAGAAATAGCACAAAGGATAGTAATCACTTGATTGTCAACTGATGCAGAAAAGGCATCTGACAAAGTCCAACATCCATTCATGCTAAAAACTCTCATCAAAATAAGAAGAGGGAAATTGGTCAACACAGTACGGGACAGCTACGCAAAGCCAACCACCTACATCACCCTAAATCGAGAGAGCCTCAAAGAACTCCTTTAGAGAATGGGAACTAGAAAAGGATGCCCACTCTCAACACTTTTCTTCAACATTATAGGAGAGGTTCTAGCCAGAGCAATCAGAAAGAGAAAGAAACAAAGGCCATCTGCATTGGCAAAGAAGAAGGAAAAATCTCCCTGTCTGCAGATGACACGACTGTATATGCAGAGAATCCTGAAGGATCCATAATTAAACAACTAGAACTAATAGGAAAGTTCAGGAAAGTATCAAGAAGATAAAATAAAGATAAGTAAATCGGTAGGATTCCTTTGGACCAACAAAGAGATCACCAAATCAATACCATTGAGTATAGCCTTCAAGAAGATTAAATACTTAGGAGTAAATCAGGGAAATAAGAGACCTATACAGAGAGAATTACAAGACTTTACTGCAAGAAATCCAAAGCGAGTTATAAACGTGAAAGAACCTACCCTACTGATGGGTAGGAAGACTCAACATTGTGAAAACATCTATTTTATGAAAAGCAACCCACACAGTCCATTCAATCCCAATACAAATTCCAGTGACTTTTTATTGTGATTAAAAGTGACACAGACTTCAAATTTGCATGCCCGCTGATCTGTAGCTCCGTCTGCTTTCCTTGCCTGGTGACAGCACACTCCTTTCCATTCTATACATGTCATATACTCTTAACGATCTCCTCTGCCCTCCTCTCCACCCTCCCCACTCCCTACTAGTAAGACGCCAGCAGGACAACATCCTACAGATGCACAGAACAGTAAAATGTACACATTATACACTCATTCTGTGTCCCTGAGTCCATTCCGTAACTATCTGAAGAGTTAACCTCACCAATGATCTATGATCATGGGCAGCATCAGGTCTAGGGGCCATGCTCCCAGGGCAACTCCAGGCCTTCAGACCATCAGCTGCGGTCTTTTAGTGGAGTTCTTAAGGTGGACAGCTTTTTTGTCTCCTGTTGGCAATGGAGCTCCACATTGTGAGCCCCATCACAGTTGTCACAGCTGGTGGCTGGGTACCATTTGGTTCTTCTGGTCACATGTTGATATAGTCGCCCATTCACATGAGGCTTTCTGTCTTCTCAGCTCTTTTTCCCTCATGTCATTGCTGTCCTTGGTGATCATCTGTTTCAGTCGACTTGGGACCATGTGGTGTAAATCAGATGGCAGCTTGCTGGCTTTTAAGACCCCAGACATGACGCACCAATATGGGGTGGAGAAGATTCTCTTAGCAATAGGCTGGTTATGCCAATAGGCCTTGATGTCCCCTGAGAGCATGGCCCCCAGACTTGAAGTGAATCTTTTAAAAATGAAGGTCTGATCATGTGACATGCTGGTTAAAAGCTGTCAGAGGGCTTCCCATCACACAAAGAAAATTTAAATCCCACACCAAGGCTTCCACAGTGCTCCATGTTCTAGCCCAAGAGTCAGCAAACTTCTCTATGACAAGCCAGACAGTAAACAATTTAGGCTGGTGCACCACGTGTCTCTGTCATGACTACTAAACTCCCCTGCTGCAGTACAAAAGCAGTAATAGACACTATTCAAATACAATGAACATGAATGAGACAGTGTTCTAGTAAACTTTCTTTACAAAAACAGGCAGTGTCACAGACTTAGTCCAGAGGCCACAGTTCACCCACCCCTGATTTTGACCCTTCCTACCCTTCCAACTCAACGTCCCACCACTATCTCCATCTCTATGGTCCAATCACAGTGTCAGGGCTTGACAGCCTCCCAAGACAGCTGCCACCAAGTCTTTCCTTCTCTACACACTCATGCCATGGCCCGGGAATACGCTGGCTCTGTGACTCCTTTAGCTAACGGAAGACAATAGAACTGATGGCCTAGGACATTTGAGCTGAGGCCTTAAGAGGACTGGCAGCTTCAGCTTCCTCTCTTGGAATCCAGCCATCACGCAGAGCGAAATCCATGTCAGACAGAGAGGGGCTCTGGGCAAAAGCTCTAGAGGAGTCTCCAGCTGACAGCTTCACCAGCCGCCGTGTGGGTGAGCCATCTCGGATGCGCCACTCTGGTTCAGCTCCCCGATGACTGCGGCCCAGCTGTCATCATGTGGAATGGGGGAACCGCCCGGCAGAATTCAGTCATCCCCCGGAATGATGAGAAGTAATAAAATGGTTATTGTTTGAAGTCATTAAGTTTCAGGTGCTTTGTTTCATAGCAGCCGACAGCTGAGACACTGACTTCTTTCTGTTTCTCAGCCCACCGACCTCAGTCAGCACCAGCTGCTCTCTGCCTGGAAGAGGCTTCTCCTGATCTCTCTGTGGCTGCTCCATCTCATTGCCATGGTTCAGGGAGGCCTGTAGCACTCGAGTTTTGCTTTGAAAAGCTTATCTTTCCTCTGTGTGGGTAAACTTTCATTCTCCTTCCCTGGTCTCCTCTAGATTCCAAGGTCAACCTGTAATGAAGGCCATGCCAATCAGTAACTCTGCCCTCCCCAACCCCCTCCCCCAGGTCAGTAACAGAGTCAGAAATCTGAATGTGACTAAAATTAGTTCAATGGGAGTCAGTCTCAGGAATTACTGCTAAGGACAGGTGCTTGGCTGGGATTGTTGTACTTTTTGAACACAGTCCTGGAGCTCTTGGTGGCCGATTATTCCCCAAAAGGGGTAGGGCTGTCTAGGAATGGAGTCAACGCAGAAGGAAGACGATCAGAGTAGGGGGAGCAGGGAAGGGGGGGAGAGAGAGAACTAGCCCTGCCAGAAGCTACTTTTTATTGAACTTTTCAGTTACATGACTCAATATATCCTTATCATACATCATCCCACTCTTCCTTTGGGGCATTGCTTCTACGTTTAAGGAACTGTTGTCACACAGTGGTTAGGTGCTTCGCTGCTAACCAGAAAGTCAGTGGTTCAAACCCACCAGCCTCTGCACAATAAAGATGTGGCAGCCTGCTTCCAAGGAGATTACATCCTCGGAAACTCTAGAGGATAACTCTTTCTGCCCCGTGACAGGATCTCTCTGAGTTGGAATCGACTAGGCAGCAATGAATGTCTTAGTTTTGATCTTTAGAGGAGCAGATCACCAGGTCTTTCTCCTACCGAACCTCTCGCTGGGTTTGAACTGCCAAAGACACAAGAAGCATCACTTGACCCTCATTTGGATCGCTCTAAGGAGTCCTTCTGGTACCGTGACTAAGACAACTGACTGCTAACTATAAAGTCTGCAGTTCAAAACCAGCAGTGACTCTGCAGGAGAAAGATGTGGCCGTCTGCTTCTGCAGAATTTACCACCTTGGAAACCGTCTGGAGTCACTAGGGATTGAAATCAACTTCACTGCAGTGAGTTTTGGGTCAGGACAGCTATCATCAACAGAAAAACCAACAGATGAGAAAAAGAACAAGTGTTGGTGACGATGAAGAGCCTCTGGAAGCTTCATCTACTGCTGGAGGAATGCAAAATGATAGAAATGAATTTGGCAGTTCTTCAATAAATTAAATACAGAACGAGCATGCTTTTGTTAGACGCTACCTGGTTGGTTTCAACTCATAGCCACCCTGAGTACAAACGAGTAAGACGCGGCCTGCTCCTGCACCATCGTAACAGCTGTTGTACTGGAGCCCATTGTTGCCCCCGCTGTGTAAGGCCACCTTGCGGAAGTCTTCCTCTGCGTGGCTGACCCTCTACTTCACCTAACAGGATGCCCTTCTCTGGCAACTGATCCCCTTGATAACATTTCCCAAATATGTAAGGTGAAGTCTCATCATCCTTGTTTCTAAAGGAGCATTCTGATTGTATTTCTTTCAAGACAGAGATGTTCATTTGGCTGGCAGTCTATGCTACTCTAAATATTCTTCATCAATGCTATAATTCAAAGGCATCAATTCTTCTCTGGTAATTCTTATTCATTATACAGCTTTTGCATGTACAGGAGGTGACTAAAAACACCACAGCTTTGCTCAGCTGCCCTTTAAGTCTTCAAGGGTGACATCTTCGGTTTGCAGTACTTCCATGAAGTCTTTTGCAGCAGATTTACCTAACACCATACAATATTTGATTTCTTGACTCCTGCTTCCATGGGTATAGACTGCAGATCACTGTAAACGGAAACCCTTGACAACTTCTATCCTTCTCCATGAGCATCATGTTGCTCACTGGTCCTGTTGGGAGGATTTCTGTCTTCTTTATGTTGGTGTGTAATCCACCCTGAAGGCCGTGGTCCTGGATCTTCATCACTAAGTGCTTCAAATTCTCAGCAGCTTCAGCAAGCAGGGCTGTGTTATCTGCATAGCTCAGGTTGTTACAGCCTCTTCCTCCAATTCTAGTGCCACATTCTTCTTCATGTTTTCCAGCTTCTTGGATTATTTGCTCAGTAGACAGATTATGCAGACAATGAAAAGATACAGTCCTGATGTACACTTTTCCTGACTTGAAACTGTGCAGTATGCCCTCTTCTGTTCATTCAACTGCCTCTTGGTCCAGGCGGGTAAGGACTCCTCATTAGCACAGCCAAGTATCACAGGACTTCGAGTCTTTGCAATGTTATCCGTAAGTTGTTCTGATTCACAGAGCTGAGTGTCTTAACATATTTAATAAACATAGGTGAACACCTTTTCGTTATTCTCTTTTGCCAGCTGGAATTCATCTGAGCTCAGCATGATATCCCTTGTTCATGTCCTCTGCTGAATCCAGCTGGAATTTCAGGCCGCTCCTTGTTAATCTACTGCTACAACCACTGTTGAACAATCCCCAGCAAAATTTTGCATACATGTGTTATGAATGAGGTTGTTTGATAATTTCTGCATTGGGTTGGATCACCTTTCTTGGGAATAGGCATAAATACGGAGCTTTCCCAATAGGTTGGCGAAGTAGCTGCCTTCCAAATCTCTTGGCATCGAGGAGTGAGCACTACCAGCACTGTATCCATTTGCTGAAGCATCTCGTTTGGTATTGTATCAATTCCTGGAGACTTCTTTCTCACCAGTGACTTGTGGACGACTTGGACTTCCTCCTTCCGTACCATTGACTCCTGATCATATATTACCTCCTGAGGTGGCCAAACACTGACACTTAAGGTGACATTTACATACCACCAGAATGACAGGTGGGACCAGCCCTGCACGAGTCTGAGGATTGCGTGAAAACACCCAGTGGGTGCAGAGACTTCGAGGCAGACTTGAGTTCACCCAGAGATATAGCCGAAAAGCAGCCTGTATGGCCAGAACAAGCCGGGGAGGGAAGAGCAGGGAGAACACTGACAGGTCTGTGTCCCAGGACCTGGTGGGCTGGAGAACTTCTCTCCTGCTCTGTGACAATGCTCTACAACTAAGGACTCCGAGCAGCACCCAGTCTATGCAGGTCAGGAATCTGCACATGGCTTACGTGGTCACAGGTCTTTGTCACACGGGCTTCTTCATGGACAGGTCATACATCTCAGCTGCTTTCTAGGGAAGAGGGAGAAACAAGAGACAGAGACGAGTGAGACAGAATATGAGAGCCAAGAGACACTGAACCCAATGGGGGTTTTTATCGGTTGAAACTGACTCAGAGGCAACAACATTCTTGAGAAGTGAGTCCCTAGTACAGTCCATTCTGAGGAAGCGGGCCACACGGGATGTGGAGACCAGGAGATAGGACTGTTGGGAGCCCTTGTGCAGGCTGTCTGCTGCCTAGTCTGAGATCAGGCACTGCTTCAGATTTCAAATAGAGTGGAAGTCACTGGAAAGGTTCATGCAGAGGGTCACACGGTTGACATCATTTCAAAACCTTCCTGGTGCACACTGGGAAATAAGGCCAAGAGGGGAAGTATTTTCCAAGATAATACCACCAAATCCCAGCCCTGTCTGGGCTGTACTCCACGCAGCTTCCCACCCCTGCTTGGAATCCTTCCATCTTGCAGTTTGTGCACTAGCTGCAGAAGTGTTTCCAATGGGCAAAGTACGCACAGTGAACACCACATTTTCTTCTGCGGTGCAACCCATGTGAGACTGTTCACAACACGTTACTAAGTAAATACAAGTGTACCTGTGCTTATCTTGCTCAACATCGTCATCTGGCCCTGTGAGGGACTGTGAAAAGAGGCTTTGATTGTGTAGGAAGGTTCTGTGCGGTTGCGAGAGTCACATACTGACCATACCTAGAATCAGAGTCTTTGTAAGGGTGAAACACATGTGAAAATGTTCAAGACAGATGATCTGGTAAGCTGTGTGCCTACCTTGCCTGTTGGATAATCTCCCCCCAATTAGCTGGATGTAATGACAGCCCATGGGTTGCACTTTCTCCCACTTTCCAGTTAGGAGAAAAGTCACTTCACCACTGAGAGCCTCAGTTGTTTCCCTGAGAAGTCGGGTGGTAAAGGACCGCTCAGCTACAATTCCTGTGGACTACGGCCGATTTCTATGGTGAGGGCCGCTGGAGGGGCTCGGAGGTTCACACGGATTCTTTTCCTCTCCCCCATCGCTAAGCTGTCTGCCTCAGCCCTCAATGAGCAGACGCCCGCTAGTGTAGCCGGTTTCAGATTCCATTCAGTGGGGCCTTGTCCTTGGCATAGCCAGAACAATTGGGGCCTGAGTGCTGGGAGTTGGGCCTCAGGACTCTCAGCTATCTGGGAAGGTGCTGGTTGGGCTCACTCCTTCATTTATCCAGGAAACCCCTGTTCTTACAGATGCTGTAGCATCTTTCAGAAGACAAAGTTGTTAGGAAGTCCTGCCCTCCTGGGACTCTATTCTAGTCAGGGGTCAGACAGCAACCCTAGACATCCTAAGCAGGAAGTGTCCCTAATGCACTAGTTGTGATACCCTCGTGCCACCTCTAGGTTTGGATTCCACCTCTCCGATTCCTCCAGGAACGGTGAATCAGAAGAAGAGTGGAAAGAGTGAGTGGTTCCAGTACCACCCGCAGGACTTCGATCAGCCCCCGACATTCTACTGTCTCAATCTCATGCGGCAGTACTTGCATCTGAACATGTCAGGTTCATCTGAGGAGCGCTGTCCCCGATTTCTCTGGGCCCATCTACACCACACGGAGGTCACCGAGGACAAGCCAGAGGGTGAGAAGCACTTAGTATCCCTGGAAGGGAGGTTGTGGTGGGGCAAGGGAAGACCCTAGAGGCTGGGCTGGAGCCACGGCTCCACGTAAGCTCAGCCTGGCTGCTGGTGCACCACAGTCGGGGCACATTTCCTGGGCTGGTCATCTTGGCATTGTACTTTCCTTGACGGTGGTGGTATGTCTGGCATCCTTGGAAAGGCAGGAGGACAGGCAGTCACCTGGCTGAACATTTCTCCTCCTGCAGCTGCAGAGCCGGACCCAGGGTCAGTTAGAAAAGTTGCTCAAGATCAGTCTTTGCCCCAAGAAGTAACACCCGGACCATCTTCTGGGGAGTATACTGCTGCTATGCCAGCCCTGCAGTGCCACAGGACACTCCCTACGACCCTGACGGTCCAAGAACCAGCACCAGAGGCAGAGCCAGCTGGAGGATCAGAATCTGATCCCGGGCCACCTACGGAACTGACTCCGAGAACACCAGCTGATGTGGACCGCCTTCCTACTCCACTGCTGCAGCCCAGAGCAACCGAGGTTCTCCTCCAGCTGCAGGAGCAGATGGAGACACAGAAGTGGATCCTTAACCACCTTGAGCTCAGCATCCTGGAGCGCCAGCTGCACTCAGTCTTGTTCCTGCTCCAAAAATGCTGCTCAACAGAGCACCCGCTCTTCTCCCCGGAGCTGGAATCCTGCCAGGAGGTGGAGAGGACACTGCAGGTGCAGAGTCTTAACCCCGGCTACCTGCGGAGCCAACACATGGGCTACCTGGTCACCTTCATCCTCTTCTTCCTGCGCCCACACCAAAGACTCACAGAGCACCGCCTCGACCCTCAGGAGTTTCGTTACGCTCACCAGATGAGGAGTCTGCAGAACAACGGCGATTTTAGCCTAGGCAACGTCCAGAACACACTCCAGAACGACTTCCTGACCCAGGGCCAGCACTTGCAGCAACAACTGAGCCGCGTTCAACAACAGGTCATCTGTCACCAAGTCACGCACCCGACAGAGAATCCACGGGAAGATCAGATTCTCTCCTTGGCCCTACGGCAAAACTGGCTCCTAGACTGCCTGCTGAGTCTGACCGCACGTCTGGACTTAGCCCTGCCCTCCATGGAGAACCACCAGCAGCACGAGGGGTGTATTTCCAACAGGATCCCCTCACCGTACCTGCTCCTGCTTCAGCTCCTCATCCAGCAGTGTCGCCCTGTATGCTGTTAAGTCCCCCATCTCCATCTAGCTCTGCCTGGGGCAGCAGATGCTGAGCCAGACACGACATCTCTTTGGCAGTGGCTTCTCAATGACAGCCAGGGAACATGGGCCACAGACGCCCACAGATGCCCACCTTTCATCCTTACCTCAGTGGACAGTTTGGGGTTTCATCATAGTATATGTCCAGCTGAATTTGTACTTCATAATATAGTTGATAGCATATTCTAGTAGGATAGGAGAGGGAATCGAATGGGAGACTATGGATGGGATGGGACAGCATGGGATGTGATAGGATGGGTGGGTGGCATTGGGGAAATGGGATGGCATGGCATGGAATCACTTGGCATGACGGGAGGACATATGATGGAATGGAAAAGGATTGGAAGGGACAAGATGGCATATGGTAGAATATAAGATTTCTCATTAATGAAGTTTTGTTTTAATAGCCTCTTGTGTGTAAGATACTCGCTGTATGTACTTTCACAGTCCCATCCGGCGATCATCAATATCTTCTTTAGAACAGTTTCATCAGGAGTGGGATGGTTCATGTTATGTGTCTACCTGATTAGGCGGTGATGGTCAGTGGTTTAGCAGACGTTATGCAATCATACTCCATTTTTGTGATCTGATGTGAGGAGCCAAGGAGCTGGAAGAAGAGTTTCTTTGGGGGTGTGGACTACAAATGGGCCCAAATCCTCGGTATACAGGCATTACTTTGAGCAGTGGCTTTTTCTCTACATCTATTCCAAAGGACTAACAGCAGCAGTTTGCCTTCAGATGGCAAGGCAAGCAATACACCACCATTACCTTATCCCACAGATAAAACAACTCTCCAGCTCTATGTCCTGATTGAGTCCACAGGGACGATGATCACCTCTCCTTGCCCTAAGACTTCACACTGGTCCCTTACCTTGATTGAATCATGTTGACTGGACCTGACTGACTCTGGACTTTTCGGTAGCAAATCGGTGTGCCAGAGGATGGAATGAAACCTTAGTGACACTAAGCAAAATTCTGCCCTTGCTGAGGATTTGCTTTCACCACTGTCCCTCATGACGATCCCCAAATTTACTGGAGTTCTGGCACTTTCCTTGTTGAGTGAGCTCCTGTATACTGTGCAGAACCATCTCTAAACCAGATGAGACCTTTCTCTTCAACAGTCAATGGATCATTACAGATTATCCACAAGAACACAAATGAAGACTGGGAGATGTTCTCAGTCCACCCCATGAAAAGGCCTGGAAAATCTGGCACAGGCTCTGGGAAGAGGAGAATAGGGCCTCCATGTAGGGATGTCAGAGGCGCCTCTGGGCCGTGATACCACTCCGAGACACCCAGCTCCCTCTCAGGACCTTTCATTTCCAGGACACCCAGTCCCTTCCCAAAGGAATTAGCTACCACTCTTCCCAATTTCACCCACAGACCTCCTGAACTGAGAAGCTAATTACTTCTCCCACAATGGCAGCAGTATCAGACATGATATTTTATCCTGTTTTCACTTCACATCGTCTCACGTGTCTATCTGCATGTTGCTCCTGTTTTGCATTTAATCTCTAGCCCTGGGGCTCCGGCAGCAGGGATGCAGTCTCTTTCCACAGCTTCTCCAGTCTCCCCCACACACAGTCACACTCAGCAGGTTCTCTGACCCTGAACCATGAGGCTAAGGCTGTGATACACCTTCTGCTACCTGCAGTCTCACTGAACACATTTATTTAGGCCCAAAACAGCAGATGCGGGTGCTGGGGGCAGACCTGTTCCCAAAGTCTAGGTTCTGAGCTGTGTGCAGTGTCCCTGTCACAAGGCAGAGCACTGTCCATGGGAGAGGAGACCTTCACAGTTGTGCACAAGACCAGGCAGCACACTGCCACACGCTCTCCAGGGAAAGGCCTGCGGCCTTGGATATCTGAGACAGGGCACAAACTCTGTGTCCCTCAGCATCAGATTGTTGTGGAGCACTACAGTGTGCCACTGTGAACAGATGCAGTTGTGTTTGCGGATTCTTTGTCGCTATTTCTTCAGCCACAGACAACTGACAGGAACACCTGTTCTTTCTGTAGTGAAGTCTCTTTCCCTCTCTAGATGGCCTTCTGTAGCAAGACCCAGAAGATCCCATGCCAACTCTCTCTCCTGCAGGCCCCATATTGGGTGATATGTTCCGATCAATTCTGGGAGTGGAAACGCCAGTGTGACCCAAAGGAGGTGTCCCAAACCCAAGAAACAGCTATGTATATGGAAAGGGGACTCTTGAACCAGAAAATAATACCGAAATCTCTGTATACGGCATCTCTCCATTTGCTGGGCCTTACTGAAATTTTTGAAGCTGCTCACAATTTTCCTCTGCTTAGATCAACAGTCAACATTGATGAAAGCAGCTGTCACACGCTCAGTGCATCACATTGGGAAATCCTGTTGCAAAAGAACCTCTCAAGTTTTCCAAAGAAAAGGTGTCACTTTGAGCACTAATGGGCACCTCAATCAAGATACACTCTGTTCTGTCACCTCATAAACATTTAAAGGTTGCACAATGAACATGGAAGGGAGAAGAGTACTGATACATTGGAACCACTGTGTTGGTAAAGAACACTCAACACACCCTGATAGAAGAAGAAACAAATCCGTCTGAGAAGTTCAACTAGAAGGCTCCTTAGAGACAAAGATGGTGACAGTGTGGCTCACTTACTTCGGACACATTCTGGGAAAAACCAGTTGCTGGAAAGGGACATCGTGTTTGGTGATGTAGAAGGCCAGGGAAAATGAGAGAAACACCTAATGAGACATATTGACACAACAGCCATAAGTGTGGACTCCAACATATCAATAATCACAAAGATGGCACTGTAACACGCAATGAATGTCACACACGGGCCCCAGGAGTAAGATGAAACTCAGTGGCAACCGATAAGAACACGGAACAAGAAATGGAAAGCAAATAAATAAATAAATAAAATGCAAGGCAAGGAAAGACTAATCCAATAACAGGTGGATGACAGAATCATGAGTTGAATCCAGTATTCTGACGGCCAGTCACGGTCCCTTCCAGAACAACACTTTTCAAAATAAATTTAAAGTGTCTACATCTTTGCTGGCCAAAATCAACAGGTAAGATGGGATGAGTGATTTTAACGAAATTGGAGGCAGGCCCCATTTTCAAAGGGATGATTGACGTAGACAGTCAGGATGAATTCTTTACCTGTTTTTCAGAATTCATTCTTTAGCTGTTTTTCTTAAAATTCCTGGCTTCCTAACACTACCTGGCCCACGAAATCATACATCAACCTACAGAAGCCACTGAGATAAAATCTTGGCTGGTTTGCAGTTTTTTCTACACTGGATCACCAAACAAGTGAAGGTGCCCTTTTGAGGGCCCCCTGCCCAGGTGACAATTCAGAGCCTGCTGCACCTCAATTCTGAAGCATATTTCACCTGGCGTGATTACAGACAGATGCCCATCTCCAACTGCCTACGTGGTTTCTCCCTGACATCTGCACCTGACCTGCATGTAGGCTCTCCCTTTAAAAACCCTCACCTTGCCTGACAACTTCAGACAGGCCTTGAGGACGAGAACGCTGCCTGGCCCTTGTGTTGCTGGTGGCACAGAAATAAAAATCCATGATCACTCATCCAAGCTCCTGTCTCAGAGATTGGATTCATGTCAAGTAGCACGAAGCCCGAGTTTTGGGTGGTAACATTAAAACACGTCACATCATTTCACTGTTTTTTTTTTCTTGCCTTTTCACTGTGTCTCAATATGATGACCGTTCCTCTGGAACTGAAGATTTGGAGGCACCGCCAGACAAGTGTATCTCTACGATTAAGTAAAATGAAAGTCTCTTTTAATATATGAAGTATATGTGGGGAAGGGAGTTTGTGATGAACTGTCCCCAGGGTGGGAGTTATTGTATTTTAATGACAGGGTTCTACAAAGGAATTCGGTGGAGGCTGTCAGCTTGTCTTAGTTCCTGAAATGAAGACACAGTACAACCATTACTGACTGATCTTAGAAGCGTGAGTCTTCCTATTAAGCACGATACATGACTGGGGACTACTTATTGTTCCTACTGTGTAAGTTCACCTTGTTCAACTCACCTACCTTTATTGAGGCAATTATTGAGCTAGGGGTGGGAGATACAACACAAGACAAAGTCCTTTCCACCAGGCAGCTTACGGGGCAACGCAATGTGCTCAGGCAAATAGAAATTGTTGTAAATAATCATTTTACCTAAAAATAAAAGCTTTTTTACTTGCAAAGTAATTCCGATCTACAAATCTTTGTATGTGAGGTCGCATGACCATCTCTGCTTTATAGGTAAGGAAACTGAGGCACAGAGATGGAAAATGATGTAGTTAGGCTTCTGTGGATATTAAGCCATGAAAGTCAGGCTTAAGCTGAGCACTTCTGTTTCCAGAGTTGTTTTCTCTAAGATGTTTGCATTTCAGCAAGGATTCAAGTCTTCTACGAAAGCAGATGAATTCACACCTAGGGCTGTAAGAGACACCTGGGGTATCATAGCACTGGCATCTTCCTAGGGTTCCTGAAATGTCAGCACAGAACGACCCTGTGGTTTACATCTGCCCAGAAATAAGTCGGTTGCAAAATAAAAAACATTACCAAACAAAAAAAATAACTAAACAGTTGTAGACTTACACCATACAAAACTGGTTATTCTACGAAGCAAGACCATTCAAACTACCCACTAAGAACCCTATGATAGGATTCCTCAATCCTTGTTTTCTGTCTACATTTCACACAAACCTAATGTGTAGTGTCCCAAATTTCCTAATGACCCGTGGCCTCGTGGCCTTATGCATCTTGCAGGCCATAATGAAGGCCACTGAAAGAATGCATGCTAACAAGGCTTTAAACAATTCTCCCACCATGATCACAAGCCATAAGGAGTTAGGTAGAGATGCTTTATTTACATCTCTGGTTATTCTGCACACTATGGATTAAGGAGAGAAGTTAGGTATCAGGAATAGGAAAAAGGAGATGGGTCACAGGCTATCATCCATGTTTAGTAGGATCTTTAACTGAGAACCGCATGTACAACTCATGTATCAAGGTCTTGGATGAGAATACGCAGAAGCTAGAAGAGCAAAACTGAAGACTCATCTTTTTAGCTTCTGTTAGTTCTGCTCTTACTGGTATTTCTTTAAAACATGAAAAATCTGGGTGAAACGTTAAATAGGACGAGATAGGAAGACAGCACGTATAAATAAGGGAGAAAACCAGCATATCTGATCATTAAGTGGTACTTCCCTCACTTACAAGAGCCAAAGCCAGAAGAGTTGGAGAACTTGATGGTTAATCTTCAACCTAATCAACTGTTGCTGCCAACTGCACCTGTCTTTAGGATGCATTGTTATTCCTGGAATTTCAGTGCAGCTATTGACTCAGTAAGTAGTTTAATAAGTTTATTCCATCAGCCAAAATAATTAGAAGCAGGTTGTATTCACCTAGCAAGTATAGCAACACACTTTCACTATCTTATTTCAGGGCTATGTCTAGAGACCCATTCATTGATGAGTCTATCTAGAACCTAGAGACTACCATGTACCACCAACATGAATAAAGGGATACAATATTTTCGGGATGACTTGCCATGTGGTAACCCGTAAGACTTACAGCTCTAGAGAAAGTTCACAGCAAGAGAGCACTCTCAAGCACATACAGGTTGCAGAGCAAGCCGCCCTACCCCTCTGGCCTCATGTCACAAGAGATGCAATGCTAATTTAAACGTCTATGGCAGAAGTAAAGGAATTTTGGTGATAGGATCAGCTGCTAAGTGAAAGGTTGGCAGTTGGAACTTACCAGATGCTGGGGGCATGGGGCAGATGTCGCAGTTGGCTTCTGCAAAGATGACATCCTTCGAAGCTCCAGGGGCAGTTCTACTCTGTGAGGAACGGTCACTGTGAGTCAGAATCAACCCAATGGCAATGGTTTGGGTTTTTTCTTAATGGCACATAGGGATATCTCACAAAGCATTGGGAAAGCGAAAGTGGAAATGCAGTCCAGACTCAAGGATTTTGGGAGTGCAGTCAACTCTTCTCCACTTGATAAGCAGTTCCTACGCAGCTTTCGTCCCTAGCTGGCACAAGTGGTTAACACACTGGGCTGCTGACTGAGAAGCTGGGGGTTTCAGTCTACCCAGAAGCACAGCAGAAGAAAGGTCTGTAGACAGACTTAGGACAAATCAGAGATTGAAAATGGTAAGGGGCACAGTTCTACCCTATCATATGTGGCTCAGCTTGAGTCAGCATCAACTCTTTCTCTCTTACCTTGGTCAGCCTTACCAGAGCTGCCTGTGTTAGTGGGTTGGCAGGCTTGGCAGGTGTGTGGTATTCACTCAGCCAGCAGGGGTAATTGGGATATATAGTACCTTGGAGACAGAAGTTCCTGGATTTTTGCTGCTCCAAAATGAGTGGTCTGGTGGATCTGGCGGGCCTGTTCCTCTCCCAATATCTGAGGGAGAGTGGGGAGTCCTCCTGAGGTATAGCGCCATCCTTTCTTCTGTTTTATTTCAGGAATCTTCTTGTGCAGGAGGGTATTCTCTGGGGTGTAGGTGGGCTTTTCGGGAAGGGTTGACTCAGGGAGCTGGATAGAATTGATCTCAGGAAGGCTGAGGGTAGCCTCCTTAGCTGCTCGGTCTGCCAGATTATTGCCTCGGGCTTCCACTATTTTGGACCGCTGATGTCCGGGGCAATGGATGATGGACAGCTTTGTGGGCAGTCAGATAGCTGCCAGTAAATCTAATATTTCTTGTTTATTTTTAATAATTTTTCCTGCTGCTGTGAGCAATCCCTGTTCCTGATATATGGCCCCATGTACATGTGTGGTAGCAAACGCATACCTGCTGTCGGTGTATATGTTGACTGCCTTGGCAGCCCCTAGTCTCTGTGCTTCGGTGAGTTCTATGAACTCTGCTCGTTGTCCTGATGTTCCAGATGGTAGAGCTCATGACCAGAGGACCTGATCTTTGGCTACCACTGCTGCCTCTGCGTACCTGGTGCCATCTCTGACAAAACTGCTTCCATCGGTGAACAGGGTGAGATCAGGGTCCCACAAGGGAACATACGTAAGATCTCAGCGAAGGCCGTGTTGTTCATTAAGCACTATGTGTAGTCACGTCACTCAGCCTCCAAGTCTGGGTCAGGCAGCAGCGTGGCTGGGTTGAGAGCCAAGCTAGAAGTAAACACACCTCGGGGCTGATCTAACAATAAAAACTGGTAGTGGGTTAGCCAGGTATTGGAAATCCGCAGGACTCCCTTGATGGCTTGGGGGGTAGTGATAGTCAGGGGCTGTCCCATAGTCAGTTTATCAGAGTCTTTTGCTAGTTGGGGTGTCAGGTAAGCATGCTTTCCAGTAAAGTGGATAGTCGCCTGCATTTTTGATAACAAGTCTCTTCCCTCGAATCCTTTGTATTTTTTTTTTTTTTTATGTCAGGGACCGACTGTCCCATGAAGGCTATATTAATGGCCCGTTGGTTTTCGAGAGACTCATGGTCAATGGGAGTGTATGTGCCGTATGCCTCTATTAGTCGTTCCAGAAAGGCTGCTGGGGATTCTCAGGGTTCCTGAATTACCTGTGTTACGTCAGACAACTTTGTGGGGCGCCTAGTGGGGCGCCTAGTGGTGGCCCGGAGACCCCCCATAAGAACCTGGCGGTAGACAGTTAGGCGCTGCAGTGGTGTTTGGGTCCCAGTTTGGGCGGGTCAGAGGAAAAGCATGGCTAATCTCATCTAAATCACTTGTAAAGTTTCCATCATCTCCCGGCACCTGTTTTCTGGCTACGAAAACAATCTTAGTCCTCTCTTCGGTGGTAAAGAGGGCTTGGAGAAATTGTTGTATATCTTCCCAAGTGGGCTGGTGTGTTACAGAGATAGTCTCCAAAGGGAGATCAGGGCTCGGGGCTTCTCAGAGAAAGGGGTTTTTGCATTTTCCAGTTATAAAGATCAGAGGTAGTAAAAGGAGTATAGACTAAAAAGGGGCTCCCTATCTCAGTCATGTGCCCTATAGCATGTAAGGGAAGAACATGAGAGGAAGGCTCTGCAGCCAGCTGAAAGGACCGTCCTGAGTGGGTATGGGTGGTGTTCTGGAGGTTAGAATAAGGCGGTGCCGTAGAAGCGGTGGGGATCGGTGGAGTGGTCCGGACTGAAGCGTCAGCGCCGTGATGACTGGCTTCTACTCTCTCAGTCCCGGTGGCAGCAGGAGGAGGAATGGTAACTGGAGGGTAGGGCAGTGGAAGACCCAATAAGGCATGTGGGTCAGAGGAAGTAGAGCTGGAGGGGGCTTTAAGGAGCCCTGAACCACCAGAGTCGTAGGAGGTGGTTTAGGGGAAACATAGGGTTGTAGCCATGCAGATGGCTGCCTGAGGAACTCCTGCCAAGTAACAATGTAAGGCATCTGATCAGGGTGACCAGGATCACCAAAGATAACCTGGAAAACAGAATGTGTTTGGTTAATGTCCAAGCATCCCGTGGGCAGCCACCCAGTACCAAAGGCCGGCCATTCCAGATTACAAAGTGTGAGGAGTTTTCATGATCGCACCTTGCCGAAGTCTCGGGCTCATTTCTGGAAATCTGAAAGTGGTTAAGGAAGAGGTCCAGGGGTGTTACAGAGTGAGAAGAAGATTGCCCCATGGCGGCAAAAGTAACAATCAGGACAAACAACACAATTAGATAGACAACGGAACAGACACAGACCGGTCGTGGAGGAAAACAATACGAAAACCAGACCAGGATGCTACTTGGCGCCTGTGAGACTTCGTGCCGGAGAACCAAAAAAGGAACTAGCGGCGCCCACCCAGATGGAGAGCTGGGGCGTCCCCCAGCCTCTGACTCAGAGAGCGATTCTGTGTCCAGATTCTCTCTTACTGAGTCCCAGAACCAGAGCTCGAGCAGAGAGATTAACAGAAAATACCCAGACTCACCAGTGAAGTTGAAACCAGATTGACCGGCCACGGAGGTGTCTCTTTAAACCCCAGGTGAGCCAACAAATGTTAGGGACTGGGTTTCAAGGCATTTTTATTAAAAATATGCCCCATAAAAAGAGGCTGGTGCACCATGGATGCACTCCAAACTACACAGAGCAGGAGGCGGCCCGGAGTAACTTTTTCATACAGTATTTAAAAGCCGTGAGACTACAAAGCAGGGAGGGAGAGCTGACCCTTGCATTGATTGGTTGAGGCCACCTGGAGTTTTGTAGGTTGTAAAATGTACTCATTAGGAATGTCTTCTGTGCAGATTGTGGTCCAGGGTCAAGAGGTTATCTGTAAGGCTGTTTCTAAGCTTCAAGGCTGTCTCCAGGCTCTGTTTTGTGTCAGGTGTTAAGTAATCTATGGTAATTCCTGTCTTTCTCTACTAAGTTTCCTGGGGCCTTTTATCTTAATAACTTGAATCTTTACTGCACTCTTCATCAAAAATGAAGTTACTTATGTCTCATTTTAACAGCTCCCAGTCTAGAGAAAGACTGGCAAAGACGGTCCTCCGAAGCCAAGACAGAATGCCTTCTCCCTGGAGCTCATGCCCTGAATCTGGACCTGTAGCCCACTGGACTCTGACAGAATAAAATTTCTCTTTTTAAAGCCATTTCGTGAAGTATTTCTGTTACAGCAGCACCAGATAACTAAAACAACAACCCACAGAATAGGGTAAGATTTTTGAAAATGGTATTTTTGCTAAGGGACTTAAATCTAGGATAGATAAAGAACTGGCTTGGCTGGCTTACATTTCAAGAATAAAAAGACACTCAAACTACAAAAATGGGCAAAGGATCTCAATAAACATTTCTCTGACGGCCAATAAGCACTCCAGAAGATTCTCGGCATTTCTTCACATTAAGACATACAAATAAAACCACACCCATTAAGATGACTGGTATCAAAAAGTCAATAATAAAAGACGTAACTAACAATGTAGAGAATAGAAACCATCATTCACTGCTGGCAGAGATGTAAAATCCTGCAGCTAGAAATCAGTGTGGCAGTTTTCACGTGACCAAACAGAGCGTCACAGTATAACATAGCCATTTCATTCTAGTGGTTATGTACCCAAGAGAAATGAAAAGATATGTATGCACAGAAACTGGTACATGAAAACGCACAGCCCAATTATGAACAACAGCCAAAAAGTAGAAATAACCCTGTCTATGAACCAACAGCTGGATAAACCAAGTGTGGTCTATCTAGACAATGGAATATTATTCAGCCCCAAAGGGAAACGCAGTTCTGATCCACGCTACAACCCGGATGAATGTGGGAAACAGTAAGCGAGTAAAAGAAGCCAGACACCAAAGCACAAACACCGTGTGGTCTCCAGTTACATGAAATGCCTAGATGAGGCAAATGCATACAGAGAGGTTAGTGGTAATCGGGGGTTATGGATCTGGTTATGACCACTGGTGTGTGCTCAGAGGAAACCCTGCGTCTCTACATGCATAATGGCCCCGTTGGTGGCTAGGGACAGGTTGTGCACACTGGAGCCCTTTTATAACAGAGGCCACAGTGATTTACAATTGCTAGCATGGATCCTTATCTACACATGATTTTCCTTCCTTGCCAGCCTTGTTTTTTCTTCTTGTTAGCTGCTGTTGAGATGGCTGCAACTCACAGCAACCCAACATATAAGAGAAGGAAATACTGCCCCGTCCTGTGCCACCCTCGTGATTGCTGTTTGGGCCCGTTGTTGCAGTCACTGTGTGCATCCATCTCATTGAGGGTCTTCCACATTTTTGTGGACCCTCTACCTTACCAAGCGTGATGTCCTTCTTCAGGGACTGATCCCCCCTGTTAACACATCCAAAATATGTGAGATGAAGTCTCAACTTCCTTACTTCTAAGAAGTATTTTGACTCTACTTCTTCCAAGACACATTTGTTCATCCTTCTGGTAGCTTATGGTATAGTCAACACTCTTGGCTGACTCCGTAATTCAAAGAGGTCAGTTCTTTTCCCGTCTTCCTTGTTTACTGTCCAGCTTTCACATTCATAGGACGTGGGTGAAAAAACACCATGGCATCGGGCAACTACACTTTAGTCTTTAATGTCACATCTTAGCTTTTCAACCCTTTAAAAAGGTTGTTTGCAGCTGATGTGCCCATAGCAGTGCACCATTTGATTGTTCCTTTGACTAGCACCACTCTGTGCACTCAGAATACCTTGTCTATGACACAGAATCACACGTAACACCAGCGACAACCAAAAAATGATCTTACAGGAAAGACAGTTGGAGTAGGGGCTCAGACCACGAGTTTTACTCTATGCCCCTTCACCCACAGATAGATGGCTGGATTGTAATGCAAATCCACATCTAGGACACCATCTGGGAGACAGTACCCTGTGAGATGTCTTAAACTGGCAGACGACACACAGTGCTGTGTCTCTTACAAACAGAATACACGGTGTAGGAACCATGGCACAGAAATGGGACTGCCTCTCCATCGTCACCTGTTACCACTACTGTTAATTGTGTTATGAGGCTCCACTGAGTTGGTCCCAGCTCACAGCAACTCTGTGTATAACAAAGGAAACACCGCCCTGTTCCACGCGTCCCTCACACTCACTGCTGTGCTAGAGCCCACAGCTGCGGCCACCGTGTTAATCCATCTAGTTGAGGGCCTTCCTCTTTTGGGGTGACCCTCCACTTTACCCAGTAAGATGTCCTTCTCCAGAGACTAGCCCCTCCTGCTAACATGTCCGAAGTATGTGGGATGCAGTCTGGTCACTCTCGCCTCCCGTGACCATTCTGGCCATACTGCTAAGACATTGGTGGTACTCCGGGCTAGTATTTTCCTTGTATTTTTGTTTTTTTCCATTCTCCTCCATACCAAGTGGAGTGGGACAAATACATGTATCTCAGATGACCACTCGCTAGCTTTTAAGACCCCAGGTGCTACTCATCAAAATGGGGTGCAGTCAAAGCATACACTCTTTACTAGCTAAGCTAAACCATTGTTTGGTTTTAGGAAGACTTCAGGAGATATTTATCCATTAAGTTTTAAGGTTTATTCTTAGGGTGATGGTTTCAGTGGTTTATCCAGCGACCGTGCCTCCAGAAAACCTGGATTCCATGGAAATCAGAAAACTTGTTCTGCTAACTTTTGGTTAGTAGCTGTAGCTCTTAACCACTGCGCAACCACAACTCCCACTCCTTTCTTCTGCCCCTGGTTAGGCCTCTACATTCCATTTTCTGCTGACTTTCCTTCTTCTGTGGCTCCAGGCAATTAGAGAACAACTGTTGTGCCTTGAATGGCTGCCTTTAAGCTTTTAGGAATGTAGGCACAATGGAATAGACTGGAAGGTGGAACAAAAGCACCAAGCATGTTATTAGGCTTATTAACAGGGATCTCCCATCAACCTATAACCCTGAACCTCCAAAGCAAGCAATGAACCCCTCCTGCAGTGTTTGGTTGTGCAGAAGCACCCTCAGTGTGTACTTTGTTTTTGTAAATATATCTTTCACACAACTTCTGACAGTTCAGTTTTTTACAGGTGTACGACTTACTGACAGCAATTATATCTCTCTGGTGACTAATGGCAAGGATGTTGAGCATCATTTCATGTGTTTGGTGGCTATTTGTCCTCTCTGGTGAAATGTCTATTTAAGTTCCTTCCTCATCTTGTGACTGGGTTGTCTTTTTGTTGTTAAGTTGCGCTCTGCAGCAGTTTAAAAACAAAACAAACAAACAAAAAACCTGGGGAAAAAAAACTGTGTATACTTGTCTTCCTGTAGATCAAAAAAGAGAAAGGGGCTGCTGTTGTCACTTTCTGAAATCCTCAAAGATATCCGGATCCCTGGAGTGGAGAAAGTAACTGACGGTCCAGAGTTCGAATCTCTGTCTTCCATTGTTTTCAGCATCAAATGGGTTAATATAAGAATGTAGACATTAAGTTCAATTACAACCTTTTCTTACTTTCAATGTCTCAATTCTGAGGATTTTTAAAGAGAAGTCTTGGTTTGTACTTTGATTGATGGTATTCCCCACCCCTAAAATTAATACAGTAGAAACTAGTCTATTCAAAATTTACTCAAGGCAAGAGACTTGAAGCAATACTACTCATCAGAAGGAAATCAAGTGGTCAGCAAGAGTGGGAAAAGATGTTTACCCTCATTAATCATCAGAAAAGTCCTCAGGAGACCACAGGAGGATAGGGTTGCCTTTTGGGGTCACCTGGCCTCAGGTTTCCAGGAGCAGGAGATTGGTTGTACAGGACAGTGTCATCTGAGTGTTTCCAGAAGGGCTTGGAAATGACCAAATGGAGAAGCTTTAGGGAGAAGAGCCTAAGGACCCCTGAAAACTCTTCACAATGTTGTGTGTGCATATGCTTGTGTATTTTGGGGTGAAAGGTCCAGTTTTCACTCTGTAGATGGCTGTCTAGATCCGTGGAGTCTGTGAAACGCTTGGGAGGTTCTTGCCTAGAGATGATGGTCTGAGGGATGGGAATTGTCAGTGGATCACTCTTGCTTTGGGCCTCAGTTTCTGCTCTGAGGTTGCGCTGATCCTTGACAAGCAAGCAGAGGTACAGCCTCAAGGCTTTTGGCCCTGAGAGCCGCTGGAGAGCGAATGGGTGGCAGCATGCTGCCCTCCAGCCCTATTGCTAGAGGACAGAGGCAGAGACCCAGTGGAAAGTGTGGCGAGGGCTGCCAGCCCTTGTAGGCCAATTCAGAGGACAAGGCAGAGCGCCCCGCGCTCCAGAGCTTGGAAAAGAGGCCAGAGGCACCCACACCAGAGGCGCGCCCACACCAGAGAATGAGGCTCCCCTTTTGAGCTCTGCTCTGCGCCTGGGGCCCTTGGTGACTGCACCGATGGGAACGAGGTTGTGGCTAGCCCTACAGGATGCTCTGGGGAGGGGCCCGAGGGCCACTGGCAGGTCAGCCCCAGAGGGAACTGTGCCGCGATGAGGTGATCTGGAGGTCTAAAGCGCCCAGCCACCCAGCCTAGAGACCTGCTGGCCCCAGAGTGCCTTCGCTGGGTGAAGGGATGCTCTGGTCCTCACAGAAACCTGGCAACCTAAGGCAGGGGTCTGCAGACTGCCGGCAGCGGCCAAATCCGGCCTACTGCCTGACACATCCAGCAGATGGCGGTAGCAATGTTTTTTGTTTGTTTGTTTGTTTTTTACATCTTTAAATGATTGGAAGATAACAAAGAACAGTATTTGGTGACACATGAAATTATACCAAATTTACCTTCCCCGTGGCAGATAGATGTGGCTGTGTCAGGTCCCACAAAGATTACAGCCCTGGAAACCCATGCGACAGTTTTACTTTGTCCTTTAGGGTGGCTATGAGTCAGAACTGACTCGGTGGTAGGTAGGTTCTTTTCTGTTTGTTCTGTTCTTTTGGTTATAGCTCTGAACTGGGTTCCTTGTTAGGTCCCTAGGAATCACCTTTAAAAAACAAACACTCAATGTGAATATGAAGTGAAACAATGTATTTAGTGTCACAGCTCTAGGCACAGGTGGCTTTAGGGGTGAAAACCCTGCAAGGGAATACAGACTGATGTGTTGGGGTGGAGCGAGATGCTCCTCCAGGGGCTGAAACCTACTGTTGTCGAGTTGGGTTTGACTCATAGTGACCCTACAGATCAGAGTATAACTGCTCCATAAAGTTTCCAAAGAGCACTTGGTGGATTTGAACTGCCAACCTTTTGGTGAGCAGACATAGTGCTTAACCCACCACAGCACCAGGGTTTAATTAGGAGGAAGTTAGTGGTGCAAAGTCAGTGTGCTAATGTGTATCAGGAATGCTCTCATTCTCAGCAACTGGTGGTTCTCTGCAGCCTAGATTTTGTCACAGCATAAGATGTTGTAAATAGTTTGTGAGGTAGGATATTGTAAGTGGGAAGCAGTAACCAGATTAGGACAGAGAGGAGAGGTCAAGAGGGGCAGAGCAACTTGGCGGCCCCTTCATGACCCAACACAATCATACGGGGCCACACAGTGAGCTGTGCTCGGGCTGGAGGAGGCCAGGAAGAGATCAATTGCAGTCCATCTACATAGACTGCAAGGAAACCCAGAGCACTCTCCCTCTGGCCTCCTTTCCAAACTCTCCTGGATCACGGCTTCTGTTTTTTGTTGTTTCTCCATCTCCTCTCCTGGCAACAGCACCTACCGACCAAAAGTCCATTTTCCCTGTCGGCTCCTCTTTGTCCCATCCTCCACATTTCCTCCCTCTGGAACATGCTTTCTTCAAGGCTTAGTACTCTAGTTCAGTAAGAACTCTTCTGGTGACAAATGACAGAAATTTAATCATACTATCCTAAACCAAAAAGGCCAAGGTGGTGTTTGTTATTGGAAGATCCCTATCTCAGGCATCTAATGTTGCTCTAACAGAAATACCACAAGTGTATGGCTTTACCAAAGAAAGGTTGATTATCTCACAGTCCAGCAGGCTGGTGGTCTGAAGTTAGGGTGCCAAGCTCCAAGGGAACACTCTCGCTGTCAGCTCTGGAGGGAGGACCTTGTTGACAGTGTGGTCTTTTCAGAGAGTTCTAGTTCTGCACACTCATTTTTCTGCTGCTGTACCAGGGACTTTATGCTGTGTTCCCTGTCAGGGCAGTCACTGATGGTGGCCCAACAGTGTTCCATCTAGTTCTTCTCACATCGTGTTGAGGTAGTCTCTGGATCATACAACACCTTCTGTCTGCCGGGCTCGTGTTTTGCTCATATCTTTGATGTTTTTCATTCCCCTCTCCTCCAGGTGGATTGGGACCAATTGACGCTACTTAGATGGCAGCTTGCTAGCTTTTACCAGCTGAAACACCACTCGCCAAAGTGGTATGGAGAAAATTTTCTTTAAAAAAAGTTATGCTAGCTAGTCTTCAGCTAAGAGTCTTCTGCACTCCATGTTGGTGAGTAGCATCTGGGTTCTTAAAAGCTAGCAAACTGCCATCTGAGGTAGACCAGATGGTCTCAATCAAGTTGTTTTAGTATATCTGGAAGAATTAGTTTTAACATTTTTTTATATGTAGAAAAGTACAACGTACAGTAAGAAAAACATTGGACTAATGGACGTTAAGTATGAACTCTATGTAACTGTTCAGACTTCCATGCAAATTCAGTCTAAAGACAGATTTAGGAACAGAACGCGTTCTCAATCCAAGGATGGCCTGTCATTTGTTTTGTTTTTTGTTGTTGAAAATATATACAGCAGGCATACACCAATTCAGCCATCTTTACATGTACATTTAATAACATTGAGCAATGTATTTCTGCCTTCCTTTTCCAGACTGTTCCTCCTCTATTAACATAAAATCACTAGCCCCTAAATTTCCTATCCAATCTTTGAAGTAGCTGTTGTCCATTTTGATCCCATATAAATAGTTCTTAAAAGAGCAAAATGCACAAGCAAACATTCCTTCTGGGGGGTGATTTTTTTATTGCCCTTTGGGTGAAAATTGACAGCACAAGTGAAATTTTCATTACACAATCATATACGTATTGTTTTGTGGCATTGGGTGCAGTCTGCACAGTGTGTCAGCACACTCCTCCTTTCCACCCTGGGGTCCCTGGGTCCATTTGACCTGTTCCTGTCCTTTCCTGCCTTCTTATCCTGCTTTTGCACAGGAGCTGCCCATTTGGTTCCACATATCTGACTGAACTAAGAAGTATTTTCCTCATGTGTATTATTTTTTGTTTTATAGTCCTCTTTAATCTTTTTCTGAAGGGTGCTCTTCAAGAATGGTTTCAGTTCTAGGTTAATGGAGCATCCAGGGGTTTTAGTTTGGAGGGTTTCCCAAGTCTCTGTCAGACCATCAAGTCTGTTCTTTTTTACATGTATTTGCATTCTGTTCTACACTTTTTTCCTGCTCTGTCGGGGACTCTGTTATGTTCCCTATCTTAGGATGGCTTCTCTAGAGAAGAAACACCAGTCAAGTGAGTAAATACACACAGAGAGAGAGATTTATGTTGAGGAAATGGCTTACAGAGGATAAAGTGTCCCACGTCCAGGGTCATGACAGAGCCTGCTGATTCATGTAGCTCTAGAGGCTGGAAAACCTAGGAGCTGCAGGTCAGACAGCAGATCTCTTGCTCACAGACTGTGAAGATCGATGAATCCCAAGACTGGCAGGCAAGACCGAAGGTAAGCGGCTAGCTCAGGTCCCAAGAACCAGAGATCAGACGAACAGGAGCCAGCTACAAGACCTGTGAAGCAAACACCCAAGTGTTGCCAGAATGTCCCCTTACATTTCATGCAGGCCACACACCTGAGGAGTCTTCCTTTTGGCTCCATCCACTACTAACTTGTAAGCCATTTCCTCAACATAAATATGGCTCTCTCTCTACTGGTATCAAATCTCATCACAGGAGTGATCACAAGTCAAATCTCAACAGGAAAGTGATCACAGCATTCTATGACTGCCAAAACAGAGTATCACGGCTCTGGTTAGTTGATGCGGTCTTAACCATCACAGCAGTCATTGGTGGTAGCGAGGAATCATCTAATTTTTCTGGACTAGGGCTCGTGGAGTCCCTGATTCATTTGCTCCTTTTATCTACTCTCATTCATTGAATTGTGTCCACCGCCCCCCCAGAATGTGTCAACTTGGCTAGGCCGTGAGTCCCAGTATGGTACGCTTGTCTGCTATTCTGTCACCTGATGGGATTTTCCTATGTATTGTAAATCATATCTCTATGATGTCCATGAGCTGGAATTATCAGTAGTTATGTTACTAAGGTATGACTCATCCTACAAGGTGAGTTTGTGTTTTAGGTCAATCTTTTTAGAGATGGAAAGGAACGAAGCAAGCAGAGAGACCGGGAGACCTCTTACCACCAAGAAGGGGGTGCCAGAGGTAGAGCTCATCTTTTGGAACCAGGGTCCCTGCACTGCAAACCTCCTAGACCAGGAGTTGTCTGACAACAAAGACCTTCTTCCACATCCACAGTGAGAGAAAGCTTGTAGCTGTAGCTGGCAGCTTCAGTTTAGACTTCTAGCTTCCCTAGACTGTGAGAGAGTAATTTATCCCTGTTAAAGCCATCCACTTGGTGTACTTCTGTTACAGCAACACTGGATGACTAAGACACCTGCAAAAATGTTGCACCTCATCTCCCAAGGTTGGTGGCTCTGTAGGTCCTGAGACCCAAGGGAGAAATATTTTCACCCATAAGCACAGACGCAACCTAACGAATCAGGAGCTGACCTTGCTTCCTGGTACTTTTTAGTACCTCATGTTACAGAACAGGCAAAGGAGATCACCCTCCTGGATGGGGTGACTGGTTCTGCCAGCCAAGGGAAACTGGAATGCTGCTACGTAATAGAAGTATGGAGGACTACATTTAGATCCAACGTGACTCTTCTGTCCAATAACAATGGTCAGTGGGAGAGAACCTAGTAAAGACAGTTCCTTAGCAGGAATACAAGTTTGGCTCCCCTTGAACAAGTTTAATAGGAACCCTCGAGGCACAGTCGTTACAGCACTTAGCTGCTAATCAGAAGTCTGGACGACTGAACTCACCAGCTGCTTTGTGGGAGAAAGATGTGACTGTCTGCTTCTGTGAAGATTACAGCCTTGGAAACTCCATGGAGGTCTACTCTGTCTCACAGGGTCACTGTCAGTTGAAAAGTGCCCTGTGGCATAATGGTTAATTACACAGGTGCCAGCCAAAAGCTCAGCAGTTTGAATCCACCATGTGCTCTGCCGAAGTTCTATGTGGTAGTTCTACTCTACTCCATCCCACAATGAGTTGGAATCAACTTGAAAGCAGAAAATTCAGTTTTTTGGTGAGTTCTTTGGTATCAGCAGAAACCAACTCAGTGGCAATGTGTTTAATTGCTTCGTGTTTGTTGATGTTTGGCTACTTTTTTTTTCCTTATGTTTCCTACATGAGAAGATGCTCAGGGAGTAGGAGGGGAACAGGGAATGGGGAGTCTGTGGCGGCAGCCATGACTGCCAAAAAGGGCCTCATGACCAGTATCATTATTTCCTTTTCCTCAGTAAACACTGACTCTTTTCAAGGCCAAAAATCCCTTGGGGGATTACTGACAGACAGATCACCACTATTAATTTTGGGCAGGGTACTGCAGTCCTTCTTCCAGGGGACTGTCATCGTGATCGCGTGCTGCTCTAAGAAAAACACCACAAGCGGATGGCTGTAAACAAAAGTTTCTCCCCTCACCGCCCAGGAAGGTCCCTGTCATCAGTCTTGCCTTGCTTTGCAAGCATCTCAGGGCGGGTATCCCTGATCCAAAGGATGCACTCTGCACCCAACACTCCTTTCCTCCATGGTCGGTGGCTCCCTATTCTCTCCTTGCTTCTCTTTCTTTATATCTTTCGTAAGGTAAAAGGTTGTACAGGACACGTGCCGGGGTAACTCCCATGACATTCGATCAGGGATAGGACCTAGTAGAGACGTTACAGTCGTACTCTGATCCTCTCTAACGCAGTCCAATCTTGCCTTAATAACCACAGGCCGAGGTTTGGATTTTCAATATATACAAAAACCACAATCACAAAAGAGAACTATACAATACTGGGAATTATGGCCCTGCCAAACGGCTACCCATATATTGGGGGCATATAACTCAACCCATAGCAGGGGCTCAGTTTCCCTTTTAATGAAAGGGATAGAGGTCTGTAAACTCCCCCACATCTGGGAAATAACTGAAGGGTCTTGACTCTCTCTTCTGGTGATTTCAGTTTGACTGCTGTTCTTCTGACTTAGAATTTGTCTACTTGCACAGAAGAAGTAAATACTTAGGAGATTTCTATGCTTAAGTCGCCAATGACACACGTCCATATTAGCCAGTCTTCTGATCACTGCTTCAACTTACTGTCCATTACAGTAATGGCACCCACCTTGTCTTTGCCAAACAAGGGCTCCCTCTTGGCCCCTACCACTGCAGGGTTAAATGCCCCGTTGTACTTAGGGGTATGTTTACTGTGTGCACTGTCTTCAGTGGAGAGGGAGCTCCCTAGCCCCAGACCTTGTCCTCCGAGGCAGGAGCAGAGTAGCCCTCATGGAGCATACAGCAAACATCACACAACCTTGGATTCCTGGCATTGTGTCAGGTTCCTCTATGTTAAAAACCCATCCTCCATGACGTTAATGAGGAAGGATGGGCCCTCAGCTGTGTTGGTGGTGCAGGACTCAATGGGTGACTGTATTGTGCTTTGGGGCACCCTCCTAGGGTCTACAGGAATGGGAAGCAAGTGGAGAGCTGGAAACCTCAGATTACCAAGAAGCGCTGCCAGGACCCAGACTCGCTGTGTGTCACGAGCTCCCAGTGCAGGGCAAGATTGACAAGAACTACGTCTCTTCAGAGCCAGCAGAGGAAGCCTGTCCCTGGACCTGACACCTTGAATTGGACTGTTCACCTACTGGACTCTGACCAAATACAATTTATCTTTGGAAAGACATCTGTTTGTGGCATTTTTCTTAAAGCTACACTAGGTGCCTAAGACAACTATCATACGTGCCGTCATCCAGAGAGTCGTCTTTCATCAATACCTCAACTATTGGTGATGATGATTTGGAAGTTGGAATTACCACCTCACGTCATGGATTAGCAGTGCTGTCTCTCCTACTGGAAGCAGAGTCATCAACATCTTTAAGACCAACCAGACTGGAGAACCAATTTAGCATAGTCATCCTTCCTATTTTTCTCCTCTTGAAACACTCTATGAGACACTTCTAGTCTGGACTATACAGTTACTAGGAGTCGCCACTGACTTGATGGCACTCGGTTTGCTCTGGTTTTAGAAACACTCATGGTATGAAATGCCTTACGCTGGGTTTTCCCGAGAAGGAAAACCGGCAAAACCTAGAGATTCATATCAGGGAAATGACTCACAAGTTGCAGAGGCTGAAATGTCCCATGCCTCTGGGTCAGGAGAGACACTTTTCCTGATTCCCATAGCTGTAAGGGCTGGTCAAGCGACGACCAGCAGGCCAGAGGGCAGGACTGTTGCTGATGGGCTGTGAAGACAGACAAATCCCAAGAATCGCAGGCAGGACTGTGTGTGATCTGCTAGGCCAAGTCCCCCATACCAGAGGTTAGACGAACAGGAGGCAGCTGTAGGATCTAAAATGAACAGAAGGCCCTGAGCTCTTCCTCAATGTCTGCCCACACTCAGTGCAGGCCGCGTGCCTGAAGAAACTGCCCTTTGACTGGCTACTTAAAGCCGATCTTCTCATGGGTCTCATCCTGGGTCAACTCTCAACAGGGAGGGGATCACAATGTACAATTTTTAAAATACTGAGTCATGGCCCAGCTGACATATGATCCTAACTATCACAGATTTTGATCACCTTTCCCTCCACAAGATGTCACATGGGGTTGATTGCACTGATATTGTGCTGACTGAATTGAGGTAAGAATGATCAATGACTTTCAAATTCACAGTAAGACGCCTGCATGTTCCACAAGCAACCACACTGACTGTCACTGAATCATAGTACCCATAGGACTGAGCAGAGCATCCCCATAGTTTCCAAGAAGCACCTGGCCGATTTCAACTGTTGACATTTGCTCAGCAGACCCACTGTGCAACTACTCTGTGGCCAAAGTTTCCATTTTCATGTTTAGAAGGCAGGAAGTTATTTGAACATTATATATATTATATACATATACATACATTTCATATATCAACATTATTTTAAATTATTTTAACATCATTCAGGTGTTCTTGATTTCAGTGATCAAGGGCAGTCCCCCGGCCTTCCCCGGGTTCCATGGATGGTTGCGATGGAGTCAACCGTGTCCAGTTATGGAGATGGCGTGCGGAGAGGAGAATCGCCTGAAAGGGACTATTTATCGGAGGTCAGACCCGGGTTAGAGGATCCATTCAGGTCGGAGGACACAGGAGCTGATCCCAGTGCCTTGAAGACAGAGCATATAGAACTTAGAACCGTGGTAACCAGGCACCCGCCTTTAAAACCTAACCTTTATCCAGCTCACTTGAGTGGAGACACTCAGCTCCAAACATGTCGACTTGTTGCCTCCCGTTTTCCGCCGTATCGGAGCCCCGGAATTCAACGCGCTCACGAAGGCGACGCTGTGGTCTCGTCTCCCGACTACGGAAGTTATGGCGATTTATAAGACAGACCCCAGAGGTAACACTGGGTGTGTCACGGCTGCGACGCCAGGCCAGGCCACCCCGGGCAATCCCATACCCTCCCCAAAGTCACAGCAGCCCTCAAGCTATACCAGCCCTTCTCCTTGTGAGCTCCATGGTAATGGGGACAGGGAGAAATGAGCAGAAAAGTGATGAAGCAGAAAGTGGTAAGGTTCGTTTGGGAGAGGTGGGTGCGATCGGAGAAGGAGAATCAGGAGGACTCGGGAGCAGTGATGAGGCCCATGAAAGTGGTACCGGTGATTCAAGATGAGCGCTCGTTGACTCCACCCTCAGGGCCGCTCACCATCTCTGGGCTGGTGGAGCTGAGTCTGAGCCGGAATGGGGTGCTAGCTAGGCGTAAACCATCGGCCTGGATGTCGTGGAGACAGGGGCTAGGGTGGCCAAGGTAGAGAGACTCACTTCACGTCCCTGCTCCAACCACACCGAACACATGGAATTCTGGCACCTTAGTCTACCCAGAGGTCCCAGCCCAGACCAGACTTTTAGGGAGGGACTGCTGGGCTCCCACGCTGACTCAGCGCAGTCACTGGGCGTTCTCTGAGCTCCAGCTCCCCCTGAGTGAGGCAGTCAATAGGCAGTCCCAGCTGCTGGAATTGCCTGTGCCTCTGCTGACTCTGGGCCACCTCGGCTTCTTCAAAATCCTTCTGCATCACTCACAGTGACATTGTATCTGTGCTCTTGGTGGAGGCTTGATGGCAGTGCCACCAGGCTGAACCTCACCCGAGAACCTGGCATAAAGGAAAACTAGAAGCTCCCCTGAGACTGAGGTGCCATAGGGACCTACAGGGGCAAAGGGAAGAAGTTGCCTCCAAGGAGCCCTTGAAACATCCCCGGCTGCTGTTGGCACTGTCTCTACAGAACCCCGCACGGGAGGAGGAGAATGGCCGGGTATCTCCCAAGACAAGGACCAGAAAATGCAGGCGCAGCCTCTGTGTAAGTGTGCGGGGAGGGGAACGGGACTGCTACCCAGGCACTCCAGATGGCCAAAGGGGTCCTGCTGCTGAGATACCACCCTGCAGACTCCCAGATCCTTCCCAGGGCACTCAGTCCACTTCCCGAGGAATCAGCATGGGTGCGAGTGGTCACAGCTCTGCCCCCACTGCTCCGGCAGGTTCACGGGACTGCCTCTGGTGTGACCCTCATCCTCTGTGCCTCTCCAGTGTTTCCGCGGCTCACGCCAGGAGCAGGATTACGAATGGATTACTGAAACCAACAAGGAAGCCTGGCTGGAGGAGCTGGTGGAGCGCCTGGTGCCCGCCTTCCAAAACGGTGATTTCTCCTTCATCAGATTCTTCCTTGGACATTACAGATCCTATGCCACCAGCCAGCAGCTCCTAGAGCAGCTGTTCAAAATGTGAGTGCCCCGCTGTCCCCAGGCCCGTGTGGACTCTGTCCTCTCTCAGTTGGGAGGAATGCCACTTCAACACTGAGAGAGCCTCAGTTGCTCCCGTGAGATGTCAGGTAGTAAAGGACCACACAGCTACAATTTCTGTGGACAATGGTAAAGCTCCATGGTGAGGGCTGCTGGAGGGACTGGGAGGTTCACGCAGATTCTTCTCCACTCTCCCATCGAGAAGCTCTCTGCCTCACCCCTCACCGACTGCACGCCCTCATGTAAAGGGGGTTTCAGATTCCATTCAGTGGGGCCTTGTCCTTGGCATAGCCAGAACAGGGGGGCTTGAGTGCTGGTAGAGGGGATCCAGGACTCTCAGCATCTGGGAAGGTGCTGGTTGAGCTCACTTGCTCACCAGGTGTCCAAGAAACCCCTACTCTTATAGATGGAGTTCTAGGCACTCAGCATCTCTCAGAAGATAAAGCTGTTAGGAAGCCGTGCCCTCTGGGGCCTCTATTCTAGTCAGGCGTCAGACAGCAACACTAGACATCCTGAGCAGGGAGTGCCCACGGTTCACTAGGTGTGATACCCTCGTGCCACCTCTAGGTATGGATTCCACCACTCCGATTCTTCTGGGAACCGTGAATCAGAACAGCAGAAAGTGTGAGTGGACTTGGGGTGAAGAAGAAGGAGGTGCTGTCCCTACTGATGGGTGGAGGTAGTAGGAGGACCTGGATCTGGATTAGGCCCTACACATCTAGATTGTACTAGAGAAGTGTGCTTAGGGGCGCCCCCTGCAGGAGGTAAGCAGTCAGAGAGCGGATGGGTGGAACCTGGGAGCAGAGAGGAGGCTGTGGCATGGATAGATTCCTGAGAGAACTCAGCACCCTCATTCCCCTTATAACACCGCATGCCACCTTCCCTCTGTAGGGTCCCAAACACGAAGCTTTGGGCATCAGGGGTAGACCTGCTGCCAAACCCTGGGGACTCAGCTGCATGTGGGGTCCTGTCCCAGGGGAACTCTGTGCACGAGGAAGAGACGGTCTCACTTGTGCGGAGAGCCAGGCAGCACGCTGCTGCACATGCTCCAGGGGAGAGGCCTGAGAGCCTGGACATCTGGGATAGGGGATAGACTCGGTGTGTCCCTCAGCATCAGATACTCATGAAGCTCTAAAGTGTGTCGGCCCACCAGGTGAACAGGCAGTCACAAGGCTCTGTGTTATTGTCCACTGCGGAGAGTATCAGTGGACGAGGAAGGAGAGTTGGTCAGACTATTGATGGGGAGCTCCCTAGGACCACAGCTCTGTGCTAGACCTGTGCTCAGTGACCAGGTCTGTCACCCCCATTACACCCAGAGGGTGTCCAAGACGGGCACATGGGGGCACCTGGACTTTGCAGGGCTGCCCAGCAAAGGCAGTGAGACAAGAACAGCCAGATGCCTGACCCTGCTATTCTCCATCCATGCCCAGGGCGATTGCATTTATCCTGGGCACGTGGCTCCAGGACCACCCGCAGGACTTCGATCAGCCCCCGACATTCTCCTGTCTCAAGCTCGTGCAGCAGTATCTGGAGCTCAACATGCCAGGTTCATTTGAGGAGCACTGTCCCCAATTTCTCTGGGCCGAACTGCACCACACGGAGCTCACCGAGGCCGAGCCAGAGGGTGAGAAGGACTGGGTATCCCTGCAAGGGAGCTTGTGCTGGGGACAAGGGAAGACCCTGGAGACTGGGCTGGAGCCACGGTTCCAAGTAAGCTCAGCCTGGCTGCTGGTGCTCTGCGGTTGGGGCACATTTCCTGGGCTGGTCATGTTGGCAATGTGCTTTTCTTGAGGGTGGTGGGATGTCTTGCATCCTTTGAAAGGCAGGAGGAAAGGCAATCAGCTGGGTGAACATTTCTCCTCCTGCAGCTGCAGAACCGGGCCCAGCGTCACTTGGAAAAGTCGCTCAAGATCAGTCTTTGCCCCAAGAACCAACACCCGAACTATCTCCTGGGGAATATACTGCTGCCGTGGCAGTACTGGAGTGCCACAGCACACCACCTACCAGGCTGACGGCCCCACAACCAGCACCGGAGTCAGAGCCGCCTGGAGGGTCAGAATGTGATCCCGGGCCCCCTACGGAACTGACTCCGAGAACACCAGCTGATGTGGACCACCTTCCTTCTCCACTGCTGCAGCCCCGAGCAGGCCAGGTTCTCCTTCAGCTGCAGCAACAGATGGAGAGACAGATGCAGATCCTCGATCACGTGCAGGTCCGCATACTGGAGCCCCAGCCGCACTCAGCCTTGGTCCCGCTCCCAAAACGCTGCTCACCAGAGCACCTGCTCTTCTCCCCTGTGCTGGAATCCTGCCAGCAGGTGGAGAGCCCACTTCAGGTGGAGAATCTTAACCGAGGTTACCTGCAGCGCCAACAGCTGGCCTACCTGCTCACCTTGATCCTCTTCGTCCTGCGCAGACACCAAACACTAACGGAGCACCTCCTCGCTCCTCCCCAGCTTCGCCACACTCACCAGATCAGGACCCCGCAGGACAACTGCGATTTTAGTCTGAGCAACGTCCCGGGCACACTTCAGCACGACTTCCTGAGCCAGGGCCAGCGCTTGCAGCAACATCTGAGCCACGTTCAACAACAGGTCACCCAACACCAAGTCACGCACCCAACAGAGAGCCCACCGGAAGATCAGAATATCTCCTCGGCCCGACGGCAAAACTGGCTCCTAGGCTGTCTGCTGAGTCTGATCGCACGCTTGGACTTAGCCCTGCCCTCCGTGGAGTACCACCAGCAGCATGAGGGGTGTATTTCCAACAGGATCCCCTCACCATACCTGCTCCTGATCCTGCTTCGGCTTGTCATCCAGCAGTGGAGTCCTGTGCACTAAGTCCTCCATCTCCATCCAGCTCTGCCTGGGGCAGCAGATGCTGAGCCAGACGCCGCATCTCTGTGGCATTGGTTCCTCGTTCACCGCCAGGGAACGTCGGCCACAGACGCCCACCGTTTGTTCTCACCTCAGTGGACAGTTTGGGGTTTTATCATAGTATATGTCTAGCTCAATTTATATTTTATAGTTTACAACATATTAGGTAGCATATTACAGTAGGATAGGAGAGGGGATGGAATGGGAAAATGTGGATGGGATGGGACAGCAGGGGATGGGTTGGGGTGGGTGGGATTCAGAAATTGGGATGGCATGGGGTGGATTGGCATGACATGGAATTGCTTGGCATGATGTGAGGAAAAGTGAAGGGATGGAAAAGGATGGGAATGGACAAGATAGCATATGGTATATGAGATTTCTCACTAAATAAAGGTTTGTTTTAATAGCTTCGTGTGTAAGATATTGGCTCTATTTACCTTCAGAATCCTATCTAGCTGTCATCAAGTTCTTTAGAACAGTTTTATCAGCACTGGGATAGTTCTTGTTATGTGTCAACCTGATTAGGCTGCTCTGGTCAGTAGTATAGCAGACGTTATGCAGTCATACTCCCTTTTTGTGATCTGATGTGAGGAGCCAGTGAGTTAGTTGGAAGAGGAGTTTCTTTGGGGATGTGGACTACAAATGGCTATACAGCCATTACTTTCACCAGTGGCTTTTTCTCCAGGTCTATTCCAAAGGACTACCAGCAGCAGTTTGCCTTCAGATGGCAAGGCCAGCAACACACCATCATTACCTTATTCCAGAGGTATAACAACTCTCCAACTCTATGTCCTCATTGAGTCCACAAGGGCCATGATTACCTTTCCCTTCCATAAAACTTAACACTTTGCCCTTACCCTGATGATCATGCTGACTGGACCTGACTGACTCTTGACTTTTCGGTAGGAAATCAGTGTGCCAGAGGGTGGAAGGAAACCCTAGTGACACTAAGCAAAATTCTGCCCTTGCTGAGGATTTCCTTTCACCACTGTCCCACACGACGATCCCCAAAGTTACTGGAGTTCTGGCACTCTCCTTGTTGAGTGGGCACCTGTATACCGTGCAGAACCATCTCTAAATGAGATGAGAGCTTTCTCTTGAACAGTCAACTGCTCATTAGAAATTATCCAGGAAAACACAGATCAAGACTGGGAGATATCTTCAGTCTACCCCAAGAGAAGAACCAGAAAAGTCTGGCTAGGGCCTGGGGTGAGGAGAAGAGGGCCTCCATGCAGGGACACCAGAGGCACCGCTGGCCGTGATACCACCGTGAGACATCGAGCTCCCTCTCAGGACCTCTCATTTCAAGGTCACCCAGTCCCTTCCCAAAGGAATTAGCTACCACTCTTCTAATTTCTCCCACAGCCTTCCCTGACCAGAGAAGTTGCCTAGTTACTTCTCCCACGATGGTAGTAGTATCAGACATGACATTTTATCCTGTTTTTCCTTCACATCATCCCGTGTGCCTACTTGCATGTTGCTCCTGTTTCGTGTTTAATCTCTAGCCCCGGGGCTCGGGCAGCAGGCATGCAACCTCCTTCCACAGCTTCTCCAGTCTCCCCCCGACACAGGCACACTCAGCAGGTTCTCTGACCCTCAACCTTGAGGCTAAGGCTGTGACACCCCTTCTTCTGCTACCTGTAGTCTTGGAACACATCACGTGAACCTGCGTGTCAGGAGCTGTGTCCTGTCTCACCTGCATGATGTTCCATAACGGAGGCCACTTCCCCAAATGACTGGGTCTCCCCAAATGAATTGAGTGTCTCCTTGTTGATGGCTCTGGACTGATTCCTTCTGCTGCAGGGCTGCAGGAACCTTTCGTGTGTCCTGATCCACTGACTACCCACGACAGACTCCCATCATGGGCACACTGGTGGAAAGGATGTGTGAATTTCCAGGGAGGGTCCTCAAGCCAGACTCCTTCCCCAAACAGTGGTTACAGACAGATGCCTCAGCATCTGGGTCATTGACTGACTCCCTGCATCAAGCTTGTTCCAGGCATTAGAGTTCTTTTCCATGATGCCATTCTGCTGAAAGGTTACACAGTGGAGCTACAGGGTGGCCTTGAGGTGCTTATGTGCCCTGAGGTCTCCTCTGAGGCCCTTCCTCCCATTCAGATTCACTCTTCCTGAGTCATCTATTCAAATCTAGAGTCAGCTGGGTGTTCCCTCTTCCACTCCAGGATCCTTAGGCTCTTGCACTTAGCTGAATCTGGGTGCTCCACAGCTTCAGGTACACAATACGCCTTTTAATGAACAGAAAGAAAGGTTGCTATCTTGCTTCCCAGTCCAAGGGAACCTCATGGGTTTGTGTCTGCTCTGCTCACTGTCTCCACATGGGAAGGTGTGAGCCTGCACCAGACCCTCCACTCCCAGTTAGGAGCAGAGCAGCTCTCACGTGCCACACAGGGATCATCAGAGTCTCAGTAATGGATGTCTGTGGGCACTGACCTGGTGAGGTCGATTACATACTGGACATCGTCAAACCTCTGTGTTATCAGCTCTGGAATGCCTGTTCTGTGAGGACTCACTGGCGTTGTGCTCTTCCTACAGGGTGATCCCGTGATTACTGAGGTCACAAAATGACTTCAGGTTCCCAATATTTTTGAAACACCTCCGCCTCCATTTCTGCTTTAAGGCTGAGTCCTGTTTTCTGCTGGAGGCACTCGTGTCTCACCTCCTGCCACAAGTCACTTACTGAGCGAGTGTCTGATCTGACCTAGTCTCCCCAACTTGACAGTTAGCTTCATGGGGCTGAATCTGGTTTTTCCTTCTCTGGGTCACTCTAAAGTGTCTGCACATCGGACCAGGACATGGATAAGGCCCAGGTAATTAAAACTATCAAGGCAGTCTGAGTGCAGGAGATGACGGAGCAACTGGTACAAACTTTCCTAAAGAGGGAATTATTCCTCATCAAATTCTTCTTGGGAGACTACGGATCCTATGCCAACACACAGCACATCCTAGTGCAGCTGTTTCAAATGTGAGCACCTCACCAACCTCGGAGCTGTGGGAATTCTGACCCCCTATCAGTTGTGAGGAAAGTCACTCCCCCTGAGAACCTCAGTGTGCTCCCCTGAGAAGTTGTGTGAAAAAGCAGCCATCAGCTAGAATTCCTGTGGACCCAGAGTCCAGCTCTGTGGTGAAGGCTTCTGGAGGGGCACAGGTGCTCATAGCAATTCTGTTCCTCTCCTCCGTCAAGAAGCTCTCTGCCTCAACCCTCACTGATCAAATGCCCATTTTGAATGAGGGTTGAGATTCCACTTACTGGGGCCTTGTCCTTGGCATACCCAGATCAGGGATCCCTAGAGGCTGGGTGAGGGACCCCAGGACTCTCAGACCCCTGGGAACGGGCTGGTTGGGCTCATTCATTCACCAATTATCCATGAAGCCCTACTCATACAGACAGTGTTCTTGGCACTCGGCACCATTCAGTGGACAAAGCTGATAGGAAGCCCTGCCCTCCTGAACCTCCGTTCCCATCAGGAGTCAGACAAAAACACCAATCAGGTGGTGTCCACAGTGCATTAGGTGTCACACCCCCATGCCCCCTCTAGGAATCGATGTAACCACTCTCATTTAGTCAGGGACAGTGGAACTCAGTACTAGCTGAAAGGGTGAGTGAACTTTGCGTCAAGAAGGTGGGGCCGCTGTCTCTACACAGAAAGATAGAGTTTGTAGGAGGATCTGTGTCAGGAATGGGGATGCCAGACCCGGGCTCAGCAATCTAGATTCCACTAGAGGTCTCGGTTGGGGTGGATCGCCGAAGGTAATCAATAACAGAAAGGTGGGGGTAGAACCTGGGCACCTTGGGGAGCAAACAGGAAACTGGGTGCTCAGAGAGGCACCTGAGAGAATCCATCCTCCTACAATCCCTCGCATCACTGCTTGACCCCTCCTCTATTTAAGCCCCAAACAAGAGGTGCAGGGGTGGCGGGATGAACGTTTCTGAAATTCTGGGTGCTCAGCTGAATGTAGGACCCCAGTCGAAAGGCAGAGCCCTGTCCCTAAGAGAAGAGACTGTCACAGCTGTGCACAGCACCAGGCACCACTGGTGCACACCCTCCAGGGGAGAGGTCTGAGGGCCCGTGAATCTGGGGCAGGGGACGGCTCTGTGTGTCCCTCAGCATCAGAAAACTGCAGGGCACTACAGTGTACCAGGCTGTCAGATTCATGTGTATGCACACGCCTCTGTGTCTGTGGAGGGTTTGTGTCCACTGGGGACTGGGCCAAGGGACATAAGTGGTATAATCAGGCTCCTGAAGAGGGGCATTTGTTTAGAGCATTGATGGTGGGCTCCCTGGGATCAAGGCTCTATGGTAGCCCTTTGCTCAGTGACCAGGCCGGCCACTGTCGCGACAGCCTGAGCGATCTGGCCGTTTGCAGGGGTACCCTAAAAGGTCACGGTGGGAGGAATAGCCAGACCTCTGACCCTGCTTTTCCCCACCAACCCCTACAGTCAACTCTTCTCTCCTGAGCACATGGCTGAAGGACTGCTTGGATGACTTCGATGATAGTGTGAACTTCTGCCTGAAGTTCACGGTCGACTCCGTGCAGGTAAACATACCAGGTACCCTTCTGGAGCACTGTGCATTACTTCTCTTGTTTCAGCAGGATCCAACGGAGGTAACTGAGGCCAAGGCAGAGTTAGATGAGGGCTGGGCATCCTTGCATGTGAGCCTGTGAGAGGGACATGAGAAAAATGTCAGACTGGGGTCCAGCCACATCTCAGAGTGACCTCAGGTCCTCTGCTGGTGGATCACAGTCTCGGAAGAATTCCTAGGATGGAAATCTTGGAACTGGGCTTCTCTTGATGGCAGTGGGATGTTTGGCATCACTGGGAAGCATGATGAAAGGCTGTCATATTGGTGAACATTTTCTCCTCTTGCAGCTCGAGAGCCAAGAACAGAACAAGTTGTAAAAAAATACCAAGGTATGTGTCCCAAGAACTGATACCTGGACTATCTCCTGGGCTACAACTCATGCTTTCGTATCAGCACCTGAACTCCACAGGGCACCACTCCCTATGAGATCAATAGCTCTTACACCAGCATCAGGTGGAGAGCCCGCTGAAGGACCGGCTTCCCTTCCAGGGTCAACTAGAGAACTGGCTCCCAGAACACTGAGGGGTGTTGACCCAGCTCCTGCTGCAACACATGAGCTCAAGAGAATACCAGCTGCTCCTTCATCAACTCCAATGCTGGCATCAAACGACAGCTGGCTGGAGGGCTGGGCTGTTAGGATGGATGACTTTGAGAACCAGCTTCTGGCCTATCTACTGATGGTGATCCTTTCTGAACCTCTCTGAAGGACAGTGATGAGGGAATTTTCTCCCAGTGGTAGAACTTCAATCAGTGCATGGGGATTGTCACTTACCTAGGAAGGAGAAATGACCAGGTGTACAAATGCACCCAGATTCATGGGCTGTGGACAACGATTGGGCTGGAGAAAGACTTAGAAGAAACATGATGAAATTGGGAGCCCAGGAGGTATGCGTGGCATTGGATAGACCTCCCTGAATGAGCCAAAGAAGAGAACGCATTTGGAGCTCATGGGAATGGTCTGTCTTACACTGCTGGTTTCTCTAAAGCAGGAAAACTAGACAAGTATTGTCTCAATCACGTAGTGCTGTCATAAGAGAGATACTACAAGCGAGTGGCTTTAAAGACGCATTTGATTTGTCCCAGATCAAGAGACTATAAATGCAAATGGAGGATGTTGGCACAAGAGGAAGACTTTCCCTGCTGTTTCTGAAGGCAGATCCTCATCATCCTTCCTCCCTTGGACTCGAAGCTTCAGAAGCCCAGAGAACACAACTCGTTCTAAAAGAGGAACCCAACTCCCCCCCCCCACACGCTGCTTCTTTCTGAAGGTAAGAGGTCCCCAAATCTCTCTGCTAGCTCCTTTCCTTTGCATTTCAAGAGAATTCCTCTGGGCACAACACAATCTTTCCAAGAGTCCTGACTCACAACACAACTGCCACTCTTCCTCTACATTGACATCATTCAGGCAGGATTACATCATTTAGGAACTTCTCACAGTGCCAGAAATCATGGACTAGCCAAAGGGCTACACACACTTCTGGGGGGACATAAGACTCATCAATCCATTACAAGAGTATGAACATGGATAGCGAGAAATGTATAGGAAGGAACCAACACAGAGGGCCGAAGAGACTGGATCATCCCAGGTGAGGAAGGCAGCTTCTACTAATTTACACAGCTATAGATGCTGCTAAAACCAAGATTGCCAATCCAAGCCAAGTGCCGTCGATTCAGAAGCAGGCTGGAAAGAAGGCTCTTGCTCACAGGCTGTGAGGACTGATCAGGCCTGACATAGGCAGGCAAGATGGTAGGTAAGCTGCTAGCTCCAATCCCCAAAAGTGGAGGTCAGATGAACAGGAGCCAGCTGCAGGATCCAGAGTGAGCAAAAGACCCTGGGCCCTGCGTCAACATCTACTCACACTCAGTGTGGGACACACGCCCCAGGAAACAAACAGCCCAAATAAAAAATGAGATGGGAGATGGTGCAACAGACCCAACGGAAATCAAATGTACCATAACAGAATACTATGAAAGACTGTATTTTAACATCTGAAAATGTAGACAAAGTGGGCCATCCTCTAGAGTCATGTCAGCTACCCAAATTATCACAAGCAGAAACAAAACAACTTAATAAGCTCATCACCAAAGAAGAGATTGCAAAAGTCATAATAAAACTATCAACCAAAAAAAATCTGGTCCAGATGGCTTCACTGGAGACTTCTACCAAACTTTTCACAGAAGTTACTTCCAATACTACTGAGGCTATTTCACTGCATAGAAAGGTAAGGACTACTCCCAGTTCATTCTATGAAGCCACCATAACCCTGATACCAAACCCAGGTATCAGGATATCTGGTATCAGGATATCACTGATGAGCCTAGATGCAAAAATCTTCAACAAAATCCCAGACCTTAGAATTCAACTACGTTCATCACGGACAATTGGGGTTCATACCAGGGATGCAAGGCTAGTTCAGCATCCTGGAAGCCATCAATGTGGTCAGCCACAGAAATAGCACAAAGGATAGTAATCACTTGATTGTCAACTGATGCAGAAAAGGCATCTGACAATGTCCAACATCCATTCATGCTAAAAACTCTCAGCAAGATAAGAAGAGGGGAAACTGATCAACACAGTACAGGACATCTACGCAAAGCCAACCACCTACATCACCCTAAATGGAGAGAGCCTCAAAGAACTCCTTTAGAGAATGGGAACTAGAAAAGCATGCCCACTATCACCACTTTTATTCAACATATAGGAGAGGTTCTAGCCAGAGCAATCAGACAACACAAAGAAACAAAGGCCATCTGCATTGGCAAGGAAGAAGGAAAAATCTCCCTGTCTGCAGATGACATTACTGTATATGCAGAGAACACTGAAGAATGCATAATTAAACCACTAGAACTAATAGGAAAGTTCTGGAAAATAAAAAGAAGATAAAATAAAGATAAGTAAAATAGTAGGATTCCTTTAGACGAACAAAGAGATCACCAAATCAATACCACTGAGTATAGCTCTCAAGAAGGTAAAATACTTAGGAGTAAATCAGAGAAATAAGAGACCTATACAGAGACAATTACAAGACTTTACTGAAGGAAATCCAAAGCAAGTTACAAAACTGGAAGAACCTACCCTGCTGATGGGTAGGAAGACTCAACATTGTGAAAACATCTATTTTATGGAAAGCAACCTACACAGTCCATTCAATCCCAATACAAATTCCAGTGACTTTTTGTTATGATTAAAAGTGACACAGACTTCAAGTTTGCATGCCCGCTGATCTGTAGCTCTCTCTGTTCTCCTTGCCCGGTGACAGCACACTCGTTTCCATTCCATACATGTCATATCCTCTTAACGATCTCCTCTGCCCTCCTCTCCACCCTCTCCACTCCCTACTAGTAAGATGCCAGCAGGACAACATCCTACAGATGCACAGAATAGTAAAATGTACACATGATGCAGTCATTCTGTGTCCCTGAGTTCAATCCATAACTATCTGAAGAGTTAACCTCACCAATGATCTATGATCAGGAGCAGCATCAGATCTAGGGGCCATGCTCCCAGGGCAATTCCAGGCCTTCAGACCATCAGCTGCGGTCTTTTAGTGAAGTTCTTAAGGTGGACAGCTTTTTTGTCTCGTGTTGGCAATAGAACTCCACACTGTGAGCCCCATCACAGTTGTCACAGCTGGTGGCTGGGCACCATCTGGTTCTTCTGGTCACATGTTGATATAGTCACCCATTCACATGAGGCTTTCTGTCTTCTGAGCTCTTTTTCCCTCATGCCGTTGCTGTCCTTGGTGATCATCTGTTTCAGCCGACTTGGGACCATGTGGTGTACCTCACATGGCAGCCTTCTGGCTTTAAGACCCCAGACACGACGCACCAATAAGGGGTGGAGAAGATTCTCTTAGCAATAGGCTAGTTATGCCAATTGGCCTTGATGTCCCCTGAGGGCATGGCCCCCAGATTTGAAGTGAGTCTTTTAAAAATGCAGGTCTGATCATGTGACATGCTGGTTAAAAGCCATCAGAGGGCTTCCCATCACACAGAGAAGAAAACTTACATCCCTCACCAAGACTTACACAATGCTTCACCGTCTAGCCCAGGAGTCAGCAAACTTCTCTATGACAAGCCAGACAGTAAACAATTTAGACTGGTGCACCACGTGTCTCTGTCATGACTACTAAACTCCCCTGCTGTAGTACAAAAGCAACAATAGACACTATTCAAACACAGTGAAGAAGAATGAGACAGGGGTCTAATAAACTTTCTTTACAAAAACAGGCAGTGTCACAGACTTAGTCCAGAGGCCACAGTTCACCCATCTCTGATTTTGACCCTTCCTATCCTTCCAACTCAACCTCCCACCACTGTCTCCATCACTATGGTCCAATCACAGTGTCAGGGCTTGACAGCCTCCCAAGACAGCTGCCACCAATTCTTTCCTTCCCTACACACTCATGCCATGCCCCTGGAATACGCTGGCTCAGTGACTCCTTTAGCTAACAGAATGCAGTAGAACTGATGGCCTAGGACTTTTGAGCTGAGGGCTTAAGAGGACTGGCAGCTTCAGCTTCCTCTCTTGGAATCCAGCCATCACACAGAGAGAAATACATGTCAGACAGAGAGGAGTTCTGGGCACTAGCTCTAGAGAAGTCTCCTGCTGACAGCTTCACCAGCCGCCGTGTGAGTGAGCCATCTCGGATGCGCCAGTCCAGTTCAGCTCCCCGATGACTGCGGCCCAGCTGTCATCATGTGGAATGGGGGAACTGCCTGCCAGAATTCAGTCATCCGCCCAAATGGTGAGAATTAACAAAATGGTTATTGTTTGAAGTCATTAGGTTTCAGGTGCTTTGTTTCATAGCAGCAGACAGCTGAAACACTGACTTCTTTCTGTTTCTCAGCCCACCGACCTCAGTCAGCACCAGCTGCTCTCTGCCTGGAACAGGCTTCTCCTGACCTCTCTGTGGCTGGTTCATCTCATTGCCATGGTTCGGGAAGGCCTGTAGCACTTGAGTTTTCCTTTGAAAAGCTTATCTTTCTTCTATGTGGGTAAACTTTCATTCTTCTTCCCTGCTCCTCTAGATTCCAAGGTCAACCTATAATGAAGGCCATGCCTCTCCCCTCCTCCACCCCCACCCCCAGGTCAATAATCTGAATGTGACTAAAATTATTTCAGTGAGAGTCAGTCTCAGGAATTACTGCTAAGGACAGGTGCTTCGCTGGGGTTGTTGCGCCTTTTGAACACAATCCTGGAGCTCTTGGTGGCCAATTATTCCCCAAAAGGGGTAGGGCTGTCTAGGAATGAAGTCAACACAGAAGGAAGAGGATCAGTGTAGGGGGAGCAGGAAAGGGGGGGAGAGAGAGAACTAGCCCTGCCAGAAGCTATTTTTTATTGAACTTTTCAGTTACAATACTCAATATATGCCTTATCATACATCATCCCACTCTTCCTTTGGGACATTGGTTCTGTGTTAAGTAACCATGGTCACACAGTGATTAGGTGCTTCGCTGCTAACCAGAAAGTCAGTGGCTCAACCCCACCAGTCTTTGTAGAATAGAGATGTGGCAGCCTGCTTCTGTAGAGATTACATCCTTGGAATCTCTAGAGGATAGTTCTTTCAGCCCTGTGACAGGGTCTCTCTGAGTTGGAATCAACTAGGGAGCAATGAATGTCTTAGTTTTGATCTTTAGAAGAGCAGATCACCAAGTCTTTCTCCTACAGAACCTCTGTCTGGGTTTGAACTGCCGAAGACAGAAGAAGCATCACTTGACACTCATTTGGATGGCTCTAAGGAGTCCTTGTGGTACCGTGGCTAAGACAACTGACTGCTAACTATAAAGTCTGCAGTTCAAAACCACCAGTGACTCTGCAGTACAACGATGTGGCCGTCTGCTTCTGCAGAATTTACCACCTTGGAAACCCTCTGGAGTCACTAGGGATTGAAATCAACTTGACTGCTGTGAGTTTTGGGTCAGCACAGCTATCATCAACAGAAAAACCAACAGATGAGAAAAACAACAAGTGTTGGTGATGATGAAGAGCCTCTGGAAGCTTCACCTACTGCTGGAGGAATGCAAAATGACAGAAATGAATTTGGCAGTTCTTCAATAAATTAAATACAGAATGAGCATGCTTTTGTTAGATGCTGCCTGGTTGGTCCCAACTCATAGCGATACTAAGTACAACCGAGTAAGACGTGGCCTGCTCCTTCACCATCGTAACAACTGTTGTACTAGAGTCCATTGTTGCAGCCGCTGTGTCAGGACACCTTGCAGGAGTCTTCCTCTGCGTGGCTGACCCTCTACTTCACGTAACAGGATGTCCTTCTCTGGGAAGTGATCCCCTTGATAACATCTCCCAAACATGTAAGTTGAAGTCTTATCATCCTTGCTTCTAAAGGAGCATTCTGATTGTATTTCTTTCAAGACAGAGATGTTCATTTGGCTGGCAGTCTATGCTACTCTGAATATTCTTCATCAATGCTGTAATTCAAAGGCATCAATTCTTCTCCAGTAATCCTTATTGATTATACATCTTTTGCATGTACAGGAGGTGACTAAAAACACCACAGCTTGGCTCAGCTGCCCATTAAGACTTCAAGGGTGGCATCTTCGGTTTTCAGTACTTCCGTGAAGTCTTTTGCAGCAGATTTAACTAACACCATACAATATTTGATTTCTTGACTTCTGCTTCCGTGGGTATAGACTGCAGATCACTGTAAATGGAAACCCTTGACAACTTCGATCTTTCCCCATTGATCATCATGTTGCTCACTGGTCCAGTTGGGAGGATTTCTGTCTTCTTTATGTTGATTTGTAATCCACCCTGAAGGCTGTGGTCCTGGATCTTCATCAGTAAGTGCTTCAGATTCTCAGCAGTTTCAGCAAGCAAGGCTCTGTTATCTGCGTAGCTCAGGTTGTTACAGCCTCTTCCTCCAATTCTAGTGCCACATTCTTCTTCATGTTTTCCAGCTTCTTGGATTATTTGCTCAGTAGACAGATTATGCAGACAATGAAAAGATACAGTCCTGATGTACACTTTTCCTGACTTGAAACTGTGCAGTATGCCCTCTTCTGTTCATTCACCTGCCTCTTCGTCCAGGCAGGTACAGACTCCTCATTAGCACAGACGAGTATCACAGGACTTCCAGTCTTCGCAATGTTATCCATAAGTTTTTGTGATTCACAGAGCTGAGTGTCTTAATGTAGTTAATAAACATAGGTGAACACCTTTTCGTTATTCTCTTTTGACAGCTGGAATTCATCTGAGCTCAGCAATGATATTCCTTGTCCATGTCCTCTCCTGAATCCAGTTGGAATTTTTGGCCGCTCCCTGTGAATCTACTGCTACAGCCACTGTTGAACGATCCCCAGCAAAATTTTGCATACATGTGTGATGAATGAGGTTGTTTGATAATTTCTGCATTGGGTTGGATCACCTGTCTTGGGAATAGGCATAAATACGGAGCTTTCCCAGTAGGTTCCCCAAGTAGCTGTCTTCCAAATCTCTTGGCATCGAGGAGTGAGCACTACCAGCACTGCATCCATTTGTTGAAGCATCTCATTTGGTGTTCTACAAATTCCTGGAGACTTCTTTCTCACCAGCGACTTGTGGATGACTTGGAGTTCCTCCTTCCATACCATTGACTCCTAATCATATATTACCTCCTGATGTGGCCGAACACTGACACTTAAGGTGACATTTACATACCACCAGAATGACAGGTGGGACCAGCCCTGCATGAGTCTGGGGACTGTGTGGCAGTGAGAACACCCAGCAGGTGCAGAGACTTAGAGGCAGACTTGAGTTTACCCAGAGACGCAGCTGAAAAGCAGCCTGTGTGGCCAGAGGAAGTCAGGGAGGGAAGAACAGGGAGAACACTGACAGGTCTGTGTCCCAGGACCTGGTGGGCTGGAGGACTTCTCTCCTGCTCTGTGGCAATGCTCTCCAACTAAAGACTCCGAGCAGCACCCAGTCTCTGCAGGTGAGGAATCGGCACATGGCTTACCTGGTCACAGGTCTTTGTCACACGGGCTTCTTTATGGACAGGTCATACATCACAGCTGCTTTCTAGGGGAGAGGGAGAAACAAGGGACAGAGATGAGTGAGACAGAATATGAGAGCCAAGAGACAGTGAACCCAATGGGGGTTCTGACTCAGAGGCAACAACATTCTTGAGAAGTGAGTCCGTAGTACAGTCCATGCTGAGGGGAGCGGGCCACACGGGATGTGGAGACCAGGAGATAGGACTGTTGGGAGCCCTTGTGCAGGCTGTCTGCTGCCTAGTCTGAGATCAGGCACTGGGTCAGATCTGAAATATAGTGGAAGTCACTGGAAAAGTTCATGCAGAGGGTGACAAGGTTGACATCATTTCAAAACCTTCCTGGTGCATACTGGGAAATAAAGCCAAGAGTATTTCCCTAGTTCCTACCACCAAAACCCAGCCCTGTCTGAGCTGTACTCCATGCCACTTTCCACCTCTGCTTGGAATCCTTCCATCTTGCAGTTTGTGCACTAGCTGCAGAAGTGTTTCCAATGGGCAAAGTACACACAGGGAACACCACCTTTTCTTCTGTGGTGCAACCCATGTGAGACTGTTCACGAAACGTTAGTAAGTAAACCCAAGTGAACCTGTGCTTACCTTGCTCAACACAGTCATCTGGTCCTGTGAGGGACTCTCAAAAGAGGCTTTGATTCTGTAGGAAGGCTCTGTGGGGTTGCGAGAGTCACATACTGACCATACCTAGATACAGAGTCTTTGTAAGGGTGAAATATATGTGAAAATGTTCAAGACTGGTGATCTGGTAAGCTGTGTGCCTACCTTGCCTGTTGGATAATCTCCCCCTGATTAGCTAGATGTAATGACAGCCCATGGGTTGAACTTTCTCCCACTTACCAGTTGGGAGAAAAGTCACTTCACCACTGAGAGCCTCAGTTGCTTCCCTGAGAAGTCAGGTGGTAAAGCACCGCTCAGCTACAATTCCTGTGGACTACGGTCGAGCTCTATGGTGAGGGCCGCTGGAGGGGCTCGGAGATTCACACAAATTCTTTTCCACTCCTCCATCGCGAAGCTCTCTGCCTCACCCCTCAATGAGCAGACGCCCGCTAGTGTAGCCGGTTTCAGATTCCATTCAGTGGGGCCTTGTCCTTGGCATAGCCAGAACAACGGGGGCCTGAGTGCTGGGAGTTGGGCCTCAGGACTCTCAGCTATCTGGGAAGGTGCTGGTTGGGCTCACTCCTTCATTTATACAGGAAGCCCCTGTTGTTACAGATGCTGTAGCATCTTTCGAAGACAAAGTTGTTAGGAAGTCCTGCCCTCCTGGGCCTCTATTCTAGTCAGGGGTCAGACAGCAACCCTAGACACCCTAAGCAGGAAGTGTCCCTAATGCACTAGTTGTGATACCCTCGTGCCACCTCTAGGTATGGATTCCACCTCTCCGATTCTTCCGGGAACGGTGAATCAGAAGAAAAGCGGAAAGAGTGAGTGGACTTAGGGTGAAGATGGAGGAGCTGCTGTCCCTACTGATGGGTGGAGGTAGTAGGAGGACCTGGATCTCTATTAGGCCCTACACATCTAGATTCCACTAGAGAAATCTGCTTAGGGTCGCCCCCTGCAGGAGGTAAGGAGTCTCAGAGAACAGGCGTGTGGAACCTGGCCATCCTGGGGAGACGAGAGGAGGCCAGGCATGGATAGTCTGGGAGAACTCATCACCCACAGTCCACTTGCATCATCACTTGCCCTCTCCCCTATATGAGGTCCTAAGCATGAGGTGTTGGGTGTCACCAGTGGACCGGCTGCCAAATCCTGAGGACTCAGCTTCATGTGGGGTCTTGTCCCAGGGGGAACTCTGTGCACGGGGAAGAGACTCTCTCACTTGTGCAGACAACCAGGCAGCATGCTGTTGCACACACTCCTGGGGAGAGGACTGAGAGTCTGGGCATCTGGGCAGGGGATAGACTCTGTGTGTCCCTCAGCATCTGATACCCATGAAGCACTACAGTGTGCCAGGCAACCAGGTGAACACCAGTCACAAGCCTGTGTTACTGTCCACTGCAGAGACGGTCAGAGGACAGGAAGGTTACCAAGGAGGGAGAGTTGGTCAGACTATTGATGGCGAGCTCCGTGAGAACAAAGCTCTGTGCTAGACCTGTGTTCAGTGACCAGGCCTGTCACCCCCATGACAGACAGAGAGTGTCCAAGAGGGGCACATCGGGGGACGCGGATTTTTGTATAGTTGTCCAGCAAAGGCAGTGAGACAGGAATAGCCCGACACCTGATCCTGCTATTCTCAACCCATGCCAGGGCGATCGCATTTATCCTGCGCACGTGGCTCCAGGACCACCCGCAGGACTTTGATCAGCCCCCGACATTCTACTGTCTCAACCTCGTGAAGGTGAACATGCCAAGTTCATTTGAGGAGCACTGTCTCTGATTTCTCTGGGCCCAGCTGCACCACACAGAGCTCACCGAGGTAGAGCCAGAGGGTGAGAAGCACTGAGTATCCCTGCAATGGAGCTGGTGCTGGGGTAAGGGAAGAAACTAGAGGCTGGGCTGGAGCTATGGCTCCAAGTAAGCTCAGCCTGGCTGCTGGTGCACCGCAGTCACAGCCCATTTCCTGGGCTGGTCATCTTGGCAATGTGTTTTCCTTGACGGTGGTGGTATGTCTGGCATCCTTGGAAAGGCAGGAGAAAAGGCAGTCACCTGGGTGAACGTTTCTCCTCCTGCAGCTGCAGAGCCAGACCCAGACTCATTTGAAAAAGTTGCTCAAGATCAGCCTTTGCCCAAGAACCAACACCCGAACCATCTCCTGGGGAGTATACTGCTGCCGTGCCAGCACTGGAGTGCCAGAGCACACCCCCTACGACCCTGACGTCCCCAGAACCAGCACCAGAGACAGAGCCAGCTGGAGGATCAGAATCTGATCCCGGGCAGCCTATGGAAGTGACTCTGAGAACACCAGCTGATGTGGACCGTCTTCCTGCTCCACTGCTGCAGCCCCGAGCAGCCCAGGTTCTCCTCCAGCTGCAGGAGCAGATGGAGAGACAGATGTGGATCCTCGACCACCTCGAGCTCAGCATCCTGGAGCTCCAGCTGCGCTGAGCCCTGCTCCCGCTCCAAAAACGCTGCTCAACAGAGAACCTGCTCTTCTCCCCTGTGCTGGAATCCTGCCAGCAGGTGGAGAACCCACTGCAGGTGAAGAGTCTTAACCCGAGCTACATGAGGAGCTAACACATGGGCTACCTGGTCACCTTCATCCTCTTCTATCTGCGCCGACACCAAAGACTGACAGAGCACCACCTCACCCCTCAGGAGCTTATCTACGCTCACCAGATCAGGAGTCTGCAGAACAACGGCAATTTTAGCCTGGACAACATCCAGAACACACTCCAGAACGACTTCCTGAGCCATGGCCAGCACTTGCAGCAACATCTAAGCCACGTTCAACAACAAGTCATCTGTCACCAAGTCACGCACCCGACAGAGAATCCAAAGGAAGATCAGATTCTCTCCTTGGCCCTATGGAAAAATTGGCTCCTAGACTGCCTGCTGAGTCTGACCGCACACCTGGACTTAGCCCTGCCCTCCATGGAGTACCACCAGCAGCACGAGGGGTATATTTCCAACAGGATCCCCTCACCATACCTGCTCCTGATCCTGCTTCGGCTTGTCATCCAGCAGTGGAGCCCTGTATGCTGTTAAGTCCCCCATCTCCATCCAGCATTGCCTGGGGCAGCAGATGCTGAGCCAGACACCAAATCTCTTTGGCAGTGGCTTGTCGTTGACAGCCAGGGAACATCGGCCACAGACGCCCACCTTACATCCTTATCTCAGTGGACAGTTTGGGGTTTCATCATAGTATATGTCCAGCTGAATTTGTACTTCATAATATAATAGATAACATATTCTAGTAGGATAGGAGAGGGCATGGAATGGGAGATTATGGATGGGATGGGACAGCATGGGATGGGACAGGATGGGTGGGTGGCATTGGTGAAATGGGGTGGCATGGCATGGAATCACTTGGCATGACGGGAGGACGTATGATGGAATGGAAAAGGATTGGAAGGTACAAGATAGCGTATGGTAGAAATAAGATTTCTCATTATGGAAGTTTTGTGATAATAGCCTCTTGTGTGTAAGATACTCGCTGTATGTACTTTCACCGTCCGATCCGACGATCCTCAATATCTTCTTTAGAACACTTTCATCAGGTGTGGGATGGTTCATGTTATGTGTCCACCTGATTAGGCAGTGATGGTCAGTGGTTTAGCAGACGTTATGCAATGATACTCCATTTTTGTGATCTGATGTGAGGATCCAAGGAGTTGGAAGAGGAGTTTCTTTGGGGATGTGCACTACAAATGGGCCAAAATCCTGGGGTATACAAGCATTACTTTGACCAGTGCCTTTTTCTCTAGGTCTATTCCAAAGGACTACCAGCAGCAGTTTGCCTTCCGATGGCAAGGCCAGCAATACACCATCATTACCTTATCCCAGTGGTATAACAACTCTCCAGCTCTATTTCCTGATTGAGTCCACAGGGATGAAGATCACCTCTCCTTGCCCTAAGACTTCACACTGGTCCCTTACCTTGATGGCATCATGTTGACTGGACCTGACTGACTCTGGACTTTTCAGTAGGAAATCAGTGTGCCAGAGGATGGAAGGAAACCTTAGTGACACTAAGCAAAATTCTGCCTTTGCTGAGGATTTACCTTCAGCACTGTCCCTCACGATGATCCCCAAAGTTACTGGAGTTCTGGCACTCTCCTTGTTGTGTGGGTGCCTGTATACTGTGCAGAATCATCTATAAACCAGTTGAGAGCTTTCTCTTGAACAGTCAACTGATCATTAGAAATTATCCACGAGAACACAGATGAAGACTGGGAGATGTTCTCAGTCCACCCCATGAAAAGGACCAGGAAAATCTGGCACAGGCTCTGAGAAGAGGGGAATAGGGCCTCTATGCAGGGACGCCAGAGGCACCTCTGGCCCGTGATACCACTCCGAGACACCCAGCTCCCTCGCAGGACCTTTCCTTTCCAGGACACCCAGTCCCTTCCCAGGACATCCAGTCCCTTCCCAAAGGAATTAGCTACCATTCTTCCCAGTTTCACCCACAGACCTCCCTGACCTGAGAAGTTAATTACTTCTTCCACGAGGGCAGCAGTATCAGACATGACATTTTATCGTGTTTTCACTTCACATCGTCTCACGTGTCTATCTGCATGTTGCTCCAGTTTTGCATTTAATCTCTAGCCCCGGGGCTCCGGCAGCAGGGATGCAGCCTCCTTCCACAGCTTCTGCAGTCTCCCACACACACAGTCACACTCAGCAGGTTCTCTGACCCTGAACCATGAGGCTAAGGCTGTGATACCCCTTCTTCTGCTACCTGCAGTCTCAGGGAACACATGTATTTAGGCCCCAAACAGAAGATGCGGGTGCTGGGGGCAGACCTGTTCCCAAAGTCTGGGTTCTCAGCTGCGTGCAGTGTCCCTGTTGCAAGGCAGAGCACTGACCATGGGAGAGGAGACCTTCACAGTTGTGCACAAGACCAGGCAGCACACTGCCACACGCTCTCCAGGGAGAGGCCTGAAGGCCTCGATATCTGAGGCAGGGAACAGACTCTGTGTCCCTCAGCATCAGATTGTTGTGGAGCACTACAGTGTGCCAATGTGAACAGATGCAGTTGTGTTTGGGGATTCTTTGTAGCTATTTCTTCAGCCACAGACAACTGACAGGAATACCTTTTCTCTCTGTAGTGAAGTCTCTTTCCCTCTCTAGATGGCCTTCTGTAGCAAGTCCCAGTAGATCCCATGGCAACTCTCTCTCCTGCAGGCCCCATATTGGGTGATATGTTCTGATCAATTCTGGGAGTGGAAACGCCAGTGTGACCAAAAGGAGGTGTCCCAAACCCAAGAAACAGCTATGTATATGGAAAGGGGACTGTGAATCCAGAAAATAATACGGAAGTCTCTGTATACGTCATCTCTCAATTTGCTGGGCCTTACTGAAATTTTTGAAGCTGCTCACAATTTTACTCTGCTTAGGTCAACAGCCAACATCGATGAAAGCAGCTGTCACAAACTCAGTGCATCACATTGGGAAATCCTGTTGCAAAAGAACCTCTCAAGTTTTCCCAAGAAAAGGTGTCACTTTGAGCACTAATGGGCACCTCAATCAAGATACACTCTGTTCTGTCACCTCATAGACATTTGAAGGCTGCACAATGAACATGGAAGGGAGAAGAAGCACTGACACATTGGAACCACTGTGTTGGCAAAGAACACTCAACACACCCTGATAGAAGACGCAACAAATCCATCTGAGAAGTTCAACTAGAAGGCTCCTTAGAGACAAAGATGGTGACAGTGTGGCTCACTTACTTCGGACACATTCTGGGAAAAACCAGTTGCTGGAAAGGGACATCGTGTTTGGTGATGTAGAAGGCCAGGGAAAATGAGAGAAACACCTAATGAGACATATTGACACAACAGCCATAAGTGTGGACTCCAACATATCAATAATCACAAAGATGGCACTGTAACACGCAATGAATGTCACACACGGGCCCCAGGAGTAAGATGAAACTCAGTGGCAACCGATAAGAACACGGAACAAGAAATGGAAAGCAAATAAATAAATAAATAAAATGCAAGGCAAGGAAAGACTAATCCAATAACAGGTGGATGACAGAATCATGAGTTGAATCCAGTATTCTGACGGCCAGTCACGGTCCCTTCCAGAACAACACTTTTCAAAATAAATTTAAAGTGTCTACATCTTTGCTGGCCAAAATCAACATGTAAGATGGGATGAGTGATTTTAACGAAATTGGAGGCAGGCCCCATTTTCAAAGGGATGATTGACGTAGACAGTCAGGATGAATTCTTTACCTGTTTTTCAGAATTCATTCTTTAGCTGTTTTTCTTAAAATTCCTGGCTTCCTAACACTACCTGGCCCACGAAATCATACATCAACCTACAGAAGCCACTGAGATAAAATCTTGGCTGGTTTGCAGTTTTTTCTACACTGGATCACCAAACAAGTGAAGGTGCCCTTTTGAGGGCCCCCTGCCCAGGTGACAATTCAGAGCCTGCTGCACCTCAATTCTGAAGCATATTTCACCTGGCGTGATTACAGACAGATGCCCATCTCCAACTGCCTACGTGGTTTCTCCCTGACATCTGCACCTGACCTGCATGTAGGCTCTCCCTTTAAAAACCCTCACCTTGCCTGACAACTTCAGACAGGCCTTGAGGACGAGAACGCTGCCTGGCCCTTGTGTTGCTGGTGGTACAGAAATAAAAATCCATGATCACTCATCCAAGCTCCTGTCTCAGAGATTGGATTCATGTCAAGTAGCACGAAGCCCGAGTTTTGGGTGGTAACATTAAAACATGTCACATCATTTCACTGTTTTTTTTTTTCTTGCCTTTTCACTGTGTCTCAATATGATGACCGTTCCTCTGGAACTGAAGATTTGGAGGCACCGCCAGACAAGTGTATCTCTACGATTAAGTAAAATGAAAGTCTCTTTTAATATATGAAGTATATGTGGGGAAGAGAGTTTGTGATGAACTGTCCCCATGGTGGGAGTTATTGTATTTTAATGACAGGGTTCTACAAGGGAATTCGGTGGAGGCTGTCAGCTTGTCTTAGTTCCTGAAATGAAGACACAGTACAACCATTACTGACTGATCTTAGAAGCGTGAGTCTTCCTATTAAGCACGATACATGACTGGGGACTACTTATTGTTCCTACCGTGTAAGTTCACCTTGTTCAACTCACCTACCTTTTTGAGGCAATTATTGAGCTAGGGGTGGGAGATACAACACAAGACAAAGTCCTTTCCACCAGGCAGCTTACGGAGCAACGCAATGTGCTCAGGCAAATAGAAATTGTTGTAAATAATCATTTTACCTAAAAATAAAAGCTTTTTTACTTGCAAAGTAATTCCGATCTACAAATCTCTGTATGTGAGGTAGCATGACCATCTCTGCTTTATAGGTAAGGAAACTGAGGCACAGAGATGGAAAATGATGTAGTTAGGCTTCTGTGGATATTAAGCCATGAAAGTCAGGCTTAAGCTGAGCACTTCTGTTTCCAGAGTTGTTGCTCTCTAAGATGTTTGCATTTCAGCAAGGATTCAAGTCTTCTATGAAAGCAGATGAATTCACACCTAGGGCTGTAAGAGACACCTGGGGTATCATAGCACTGGCATCTTCCTAGGGTTCCTGAAATGTCAGCACAGAACGACCCTGTGGTTAACATCTGCCCAGAAATAAGTCGGTTGCAAAATAAAAAACATTACCAAACAAAAAAAATAACTAAACAGTTGTAGACTTACACCATACAAAACTGATTATTCTACGAAGCAAGACCATTCAAACTACCCACTAAGAACCCTATGATAGGATTCCTCAATCCTTGTTTTCTGTCTACATTTCACACAAACCTAATGTGTAGTGTCCCAAATTTCCTAATGACCCGTGGCCTCGTGGCCTTATGCATCTTGCAGGCCATAATGAAGGCCACTGAAAGAATGCATGCTAACAAGGCTTTAAACAATTCTCCCACCATGATCACAAGCCATAAGGAGTTAGCTAGAGATGCTTTATTTACATCACTGGTTATTCTGCACACTATGGATTAAGGAGAGAAGTTCGGTATCAGGAATAGGAAAAAGGAGATGGGTCACAGGCTATCATCCATGTTTAGTAGGATCTTTAACTGAGAACCGCATGTACAACTCATGTATCAAGGTCTTGGATGAGAATACGCAGAAGCTAGAAGAGCAAAACTGAAGACTCATCTTTTTAGCTTCTGTTAGTTCTGCTCTTACTGGTATTTCTTTAAAACATGAAAAATCTGGGTGAAACGTTCAGTAGGACGAGATAGGAAGACAGCACGTATAAATAAGGGAGAAAACCAGCATATCTGATCATTAAGTGGTACTTCCCTCACTTACAAGAGCCAAAGCCAGAAGAGTTGGAGAACTTGATGGTTAATCTTCAACCTAATCAACTGTTGCTGCCAACTGCACCTGTCTTTAGGATGCATTGTTATTCCTGGAATTTCAGTGCAGCTATTGACTCAGTAAGTAGTTTAATAAGTTTATTTCATCAGCCAACATAATTAGAAGCAGGTTGTATTCACCTAGCAAGTATAGCAACACACTTTCACTATCTTATTTCAGGGCTATATCTACAGACACATTGATTGGTGAGTCTATCTAGAACCTAGAGACTACCATGTACCACCAACATGAATAAAGGGATACAATATTTTCGGGATGACTTGCCATGTGGTAACCCGTAAGACTTACAGCTCTAGAGAAAGTTCACAGCAAGAGAGCACTCTCAAGCACATACAGGTTGCAGAGCAAGCCGCCCTACCCCTCGGGCCTCATGTCACAAGAGATGCAATGCTAATTTAAACGTCTATGGCAGAAGTAAAGGAATTTTGGTGATAGGATCAGCTGCTAAGTGAAAGGTTGGCAGTTGGAACTTACCAGATGCTGGGGGCATGGGGCAGATGTCGCAGTTGGCTTCTGCAAAGATGACATCCTTCGAAGCTCCAGGGGCAGTTCTACTCTGTGAGGAACGGTCACTGTGAGTCAGAATCAACCCAATGGCAATGGTTTGGGTTTTTTTTTAATGGCACATAGGGATATCTCACAAAACATTGGGAAAGCAAAAGTGGAAATGCAGTCCAGACTCAAGGATTTTGGGAGTGCAGTCAACTCTTCTCCACTTGATAAGCAGTTCCTACGCAGCTTTCGTCCCTAGCTGGCACAAGTGGTTAACACACTGGGCTGCTGACTGAGAAGCTGGGGGTTTCAGTCTACCCAGAAGCACAGCAGAAGAAAGGTCTGTAGACAGACTTAGGACAAATCAGAGATTGAAAATGGTAAGGGGCACAGTTCTACCCTATCATATGTGGCTCAGCTTGAGTCAACATCAACTCTTTCTCTCTTACCTTGGTCAGCCTTACCAGAGCTGCCTGTGTTAGTGGGTTGGCAGGCTTGGCAGGTGTGTGTTACTCATTCAGCCAGCAGGGGTAATTGGGATATATAGTACCTTGGAGACAGAAGTTCCTGGATTTTTGCTGCTCCCAAATGAGTGGTCTGGTGGATCTGGCGGGCCTGTTCCTCTCCCAATATCTGAGGGAGAGTGGGGAGTCCTCCTGAGGTATAGCGCCATCCTTTCTTCTGTTTTATTTCAGGAATCTTCTTGTGCAGGAGTGTATTCTCTGGGGTGTAGGTGGGCTTTTCGGGAAGGGTTGACTCAGGGAGCTGGATAGAATTGATCTCAGGAAGGCTGAGGGTAGCCTCCTTAGCTGCTCGGTCTGCCAGATTATTGCCTCGGGCTTCCACTATTTTGGACCGCTGATGTCCAGGGCAATGGATGATGGACAGCTTTGTGGGCAGTCAGATAGCTGCCAGTAAATCTAATATTTCTTGTTTATTTTTAATAATTTTTCCTGCTGCTGTGAGCAATCCCTGTTCCTGATATATGGCCCCATGTACATGTGTGGTAGCAAACGCATACCTGCTGTCGGTGTATATGTTGACTGCCTTGGCAGCCCCTAGTCTCCGTGCTTCGGTGAGTTCTATGAACTCTGCTCGTTGTCCTGATGTTCCAGATGGTAGAGCTCATGACCAGAGGACCTGATCTTTGGCTACCACTGCTGCCTCTGCGTACCTGGTGCCATCTCTGACAAAACTGCTTCCATCGGTGAACAGGGTGAGATCAGGGTCCCACAAGGGAACATATGTAAGATCTCAGCGAAGGCCGTGTTGTTCGTTAAGCACCATGTGTAGTCACGTCACTCAGCCTCCAAGTCTGGGTCAGGCAGCAGCGTGGCTGGGTTGAGAGCCGAGCTAGAAGTAAACACACCTCGGGGCTGATCTAGCAATAAAAACTGGTAGTGGGTTAGCCAGGTATTGGAAATCCACTTATGAGGTGGCTACGCAGGACTCCCTTGATGGCATGGGGGGTAGTGATAGTCAGGGGCTGTCCCATAGTCAGTTTATCAGAGTCTTTTGCTAGTTGGGGTGTCAGGTAAGCATGCTTTCCAGTAAAGTGGATAGTCGCCTGCATTTTTGATAACAGGTCTCTTCCCTCGAATCCTTTGTATTTTTTGTATTTTTTTTTTTTTTATGTCAGGGACCGACTGTCCCATGAAGGCTATATTAATGGCCCGTTGGTTTTCGGGAGACTCATGGTCAATGGGAGTGTATGTGCCGTATGCCTCTATTAGTCGTTCCAGAAAGGCTGCTGGGGATTCTCAGGGTTCCTGAATTACCTGTGTTACTTTAGACAACTTTGTGGGGCACCTAGTGGGGCGCCTAGTGGTGGCCCGGAGACCCCCCATAAGAACCTGGCAGTAGACAGTTAGGCGCTGCAGTGGTGTTTGGGTCCCAATTTGGGCGGGTCAGAGGAAAAGCATGGCTAATCTCATCTAAATCACTTGTAAAGTTTCCATCATCTCCCGGCACCTGTTTTCTGGCTACGAAAACAATCTTAGTCCTCTCTTCGGTGGTAAAGAGGGCTTGGAGAAATTGTTGTATATCTTCCGAAGTGGGCTGGTGTGTTACAGAGATAGTCTCCAACAGGGAGATCAGGGCTCGGGGCTTCTCAGAGAAAGGGGGTTTTGCATTTTCCAGTTATAAAGATCAGAGGTAGTAAAAGGAGTATAGACTAAAAAGGGGCTCCCTGTCTCAGTCATGTGCCCTATAGCATGTAAGGGAAGAACATGAGAGGAAGGCTCTGCAGCCAGCTGAAAGGACCGTCCTGAGTGGGTATGGGAAGGGTCAGCGCCGTGATGACTGGCTTCTACTCTCTCAGTCCCGGTGGCAGCAGGAGGAGGAATGAATGGTAACTGGAGGGTAGGGCAGTGGAAGACCCAATAAGTCATGTGGGTCAGAGGAATCGGATGGGGGAAGTGGAGCTGGAGGGGGCTTTAAGGAGCCCTGAACCACCAGAGTCGTAGGAGGTGGTTTAGGGGAAACATAGGGTTGTAGCCATGCAGGTGGCTGCCTGAGGAGTTCCTGTCAAGTAACAATGTAAGGCATCTGATCAGGGCGACCAGGATCACCAAAGATAACCTGGAAAACAGAATGCATTTGGTTAATGTCCAAACATCCCATGGGCAGCCACCCAGTACCAAAGGCTGGCCATTCCAGATTACAAAGTGTGAGGAGTTTTCGTGATCGCACCTTGCCAAAGTCTCGGGCTCATTTCTGGAAATCTGAAAGTGGTTAAGGAAGAGGTCTAGGGGTGTTACAGAGTGAGAAGAAGATTGCCCCATGGCGGCAAAAGTAACAATCAGGACAAACAACACTATCAGACAGACAACGGAACAGACACAGACCGGTCGCGGAGGAAAACAATATGAAAACCAGACCAGGACGCTACTTGGCGCCTGTGGGACTTCGTGCCGGAGAGCCAAAAAAGGAACTAGCAGTGCCCACCCAGATGGAGAGCTGGGGCGTCCCCCAGCCTCTGACTCAGAGAGTGATCTGCGTCCAGATTCTCTCTTACTGAGTCCCAGAACCAGAGCTCAAGCAGAGATTAACAGAAAATACCCAGACTCACCAGTGAAGTTGAAACCAGATTGACCGGCTACGGAGGTGTCTCTTGAAACCACAGGTGAGCCAACAAATGTTAGGGACTGGGTTTCAAGGCATTTTTATTAAAAATATGCCCCATAAAAAGAGGCTGGTGCACCATGGATGCACTCCAAACTACACAGAGCAGGAGGCGGCCCGGAGTAACTTTTTCATACAGTATTTAAAAGCCGTGAGACTACAAAGCAGGGAGGGAGAGCTGACCCTTGCATTGATTGGTTGAGGCCACCTGGAGTTTTGTAGGTTGTAAAATGTACTCATTAGGAATGTCTTCTGTGCAGATTGTGGTCCAGGGTCAAGAGGTTATCTGTAAGGCTGTTTCTAAGCTTCAAGGCTGTCTCCAGGCTCTGTTTTGTGTCAGGTGTTAAGTAATCTATGGCAATTCCTGTCTTTCTCTACTAAGTTTCCTGGGGCCTTTTATCTTAATAACTTGAATCTTTACTGCACTCTTCATCAAAAATGAAGTTACTTATATCTCATTTTAACAGCTCCCAGTCTAGAGAAAGACTGGCAAAGACGGTCCTCCGCAGCCAAGACAGAATGCCTTCTCCCTGGAGCTGATGCCCTGAATCTGGACCTGTAGCCCACTGGACTCTGACAGAATAAAATTTCTCTTTTTAAAGCCATTTCTTGAAGTATTTCTGTTACAGCAGCACGAGATAACTAAAACAACAACCCACAGAATAGGGTAAGATTTTTGAAAATGCTATTTTTGCTAAGGGACTTAAATCTAGGATAGATAAAGAACTGGCTTGGCTGGCTTACATTTCAAGAATAAAAAGACACTCAAACTACAAAAATGGGCAAAGGATCTCAATAAACATTTCTCTGACGGCCAATAAGCACTTCAGAAGATTCTCGGCATTTCTTCACATTAAGACATACAAATAAAACCACACCCATTAAGATGACTGGTATCAAAAAGTCAATAATAAAAGACGTAGCTAACAATGTAGAGAATAGAAACCATCATTCACTGCTGGCAGAGATGTAAAATCCTGCAGCTAGAAATCAGTGTGGCAGTTTTCACGTGACCAGACAGAGCGTCACAGTATGACATAGCCATTTCATTCTAGTGGTTATGTACCCAAGAGAAATGAAAAGATATGTATGCACAGAAACTGGTACATGAAAACGCACAGCCCAATTATGAACAACAGCCAAAAAGTAGAAATAACCTTGTCTATGAACCAACAGCTGGATAAACCCAGTGTGGTCTATCTAGACAATGGAATATTATTCACCCCAAAAGGAAACGCAGTTCTGATCCACGCTACAACCCGGATGAATGTGGGAAACAGTAAGCGAGTAAAAGAAGCCAGACACCAAAGCACAAACACCGTGTGGTCTCGAGTTACATGAAATGCCTAGATGAGGCAAATGTGTACAGAGAGGTTAGTGGTAATCAGGGGTTACGGATCTGGTTATGACCACTGATGAGTGCTCAGAGCAAACCCTGCGTCTCTACATGCATAATGGCCCCATTGGTGGCTAGGGACAGGTTGTGCACACTGGAGCCCTTTTATAACAGAGGCCACAGTGATGTATAATTGCTAGCATGGATCCTTAGCTGCACATGATTTTCCTTACTTGCCAGCCTTGTTTTTTCTTCTTGTTAGCTGCTGTTAAGACGGCTGCAACTCACAGCAACCCAACATATAAAACAAGGAAACACTGCCCCATCCTGTGCCACTCTCATGATTGCTGTTTGAGCCCGTTGTTGCAGTCACTGTGTGCATCCATCTCATTGAGGGTCTTCCGCTTTTTTGTGGACCCTCTATATCACCAAGCATGATGACCTTCTCCAGGGACTGATCCCTCCTGTTAACATGCCCAAAATATGTGACATGAAGTCTCAACTTCCTTACCTCTAAGAAGTATTTTGGCTGTACTTCTTCCAAGACACATTTGTTCATCCTTCTGGTAGCTTATGGTATAGTCAACACTCTTGGCCGACTCCGTAATTCAAAGAGGTCAGTTCTTTTCCAGTCTTCCTTGTTTACTGTCCACCTTTCACATTCATAGGAGGTGGGTGAAAAAACACCATGGCATCGGGCAACTACACTTTAGTCTTTAATGTCACATCTTAGCTTTTCAACCCTTTAAAAAGGTTGTTTGCAGCAGATGTGCCCATAGCAGTGCACCATTTGATTTTTCCTTTGACTAGCACCACTCTGTGCACTCAGAATACCTTGTCTACGACACAGAATCACACGTAACACCAACGACAACCAAAAACCGATCTTACAGGAAAGACAGTTGGAGTAGGGGCTCAGACCATGAGTTTTACTCTATGCCCCTTCCCAGAGATAGATGGCTGGATTGTAACACAAATCCACAGCTAGGACACCATCTGGGGGACAGTACCTGTGAGATGTCTTAAACTGGCAGCCGACATACAGTGCTGTGTCTCTTACAGACAGAATACGCAGTCTAGGAACCACGGCATAGAAATGGGATTGCTTCTCCATCGTCACCTGTTACCACTACTGTTAATTGTGTTATGAGGCTCCACTGAGTTGGTCCCAGCTCACAGCAACTCTGTGTATAAGAAAGGAAACACCGCCCTGTTCCGTGAGTCCCTCACACTCACTGCTGTGCTAGAGCCCACAGCTGCGGCCACCGTGTTAATCCATCTAGTTGAGGGTCTTCCTCTTTTGGGGTGACCCTCCACTTTACCCGGTAAAATGTCCTTCTCCAGAGACTAGTCCCTCCTGCTACATGTCCGAAGTATGTGGGAGGCAGTCTGGTCACTCTCGCCGCCTGTGACCATTCTGGCCATACTTCTAAGACATTGGTAGTACTCCGGGCTAGTATTTTCCTTGTATTTTTGTTTTTTTCCATTCTCCTCCGTACCAAGTGGAGTGGGACAAATACATGTTTCTCAGATGGCTACTCGCTAGCTTTTAAGACCCCAGGTGCTACTCATCAAAATGGGGTGCAGTCAAAGCAGACAATCTTTACTAGCTAAGCTAAACCATTGTTTGGTTTTAGGAAGACTTCAGGAGATATTTATCCATTAAGTTTTAAGGTTCATTCTTAGGGTGATGGTTTCAGTGGTTTATCCAGCCACCGTGCCTCCAGAAAACCTGGATTCCATGGAAATCAGAAAACTTGTTCTGCTAACTTTTGGCTAGTAGCTGTAGCTCTTAACCACTGCGCAATCACCACTCCCACTTCTTTCTTCTCCCCCTGGTTAGGCCTCTACGTTCCATTTTCTGCTGACTTTCCTTCTTCTGTCGCTCCAGGCAATTAGAGAACAACTGTTGTGCCTTGAATGGCTTCCTTTAAGCTTTTAGGAATGTAGACACTATGGAATAGACTGGAAGGTGGAACAAAAGCACCAAGCATGTTATTAGGCTGATTAACAGGGATCTCCTATCAACCTATAACCCTGAACCTCCAAAGCAAGCAATGAACCCCTCCTGCGGTGTTTGGTTGTACAGAAGCACCCTCAGTGTGTACTTTGTTGTTGTAAATATATCTGTCACACAACTTCTGCCAATTCAGTTTTTTACAGGTGTACGACTTACTGACAGCAATTATATCTCTCTGGTGACTAATGGCAAGGATGTTGAGCATCTTTTCATGTGTTTGGTGGCTATTTGTCCTCTCTGGTGAAATGTCTATTTAAGTTCCTTCCTCATCTTGTGATTGGGTTGTCTTTTTGTTGTTAAGTTCCGCTCTGCAGCAGTTTAAAAACAAAACAAAAAAAAAACCTGGGGAAAAAAAACTGTATATACTTGTCTTCCTGTAGATCAAAAAAGAGAAAGGGGCTGCTGTTGTCACTTTCGGAAATCCTCAAAGATATCCGGATCCCTGGAGTGGAGAAAGTAACTGATGGTCCAGAGTTTGAATCTCTGTCTTCCATTGTTTTCAGCATCAAATGGGTTAATATAAGAATGTAGACATTAAGTTCAATTACAACCTTTTCTTACTTTCAATGTCTCAATTCTGAGGATTTTTAAAGAGAAGACTTGGTTTGTACTTTGATTGATGGTATTCCCCACCCCTAAAATTAATACAATAGAAACTAGTCTATTCAAAAGTTACTCAAGGCAAGAGAATTGAACCAATACTACTCATCAGAAGGGAATCAAGTGGTCAGCAAGAGTGGGAAAAGATGTTTAACCTCATTAATCATCAGAAAAGTCCTCAGGAGACCACAGGAGGATAGGGTTGCCTTTTGGGGTCACCTGGCCTCAGGTTTCCAGGAGCAGGAGATTGGTTGCACAGGACAGTGTCATCTGAGTGTTTCCAGAAGAGCTTGGGAATGACCAAATGGAGACGCTTTAGGGAGAAGAGCCTAAGGACCCCTGAAAACTCTTCACAATGTTGTGTGTGCATATGCTTGTGTATTTTGGGGTGAAACGTCCAGTTTTCACCATGTAGACGGCTGTCTAGACCCGTGGAGTCTGTGAAACGCTTGGGAGCTTCTTGCCTAGAGATGATGGTCTGAGGGATGGGAATTGTCAGTGGATCACTCTTGACTTCGGCCTCAGTTTCTGCTCTGAGGTTGCGCTGATCCTTGACAAGCAAGCAGAGGTACAGCCTCAAGGCTTTTGGCCCTGAGAGCCACTGGAGAGCTAATGGGTGGCAGCATGCCGCCCTCCAGTCCTATGGCTAGAGGACGGAGGGGGAGACCCAGTGGAAGGTGTGGCGAGGGCTGCCAGCCCTTGTAGGCCTATTCAGAGGACAAGGCAGAGCGCCCCGGGCTCCAGAGCTTGGAAAACTGGCCAGAGGCATCCACACCAGAGGCGCGCCCACATCAGAGAATGAGGCTCCCCTTTTGCGTTCTGCTCTGCGCCGGGGGCCCTTGGTGAGCATACCGATGGAACGAGGTTGGAGCTAGCCCTACAGGGTGCTCTGGGGAGGGGCCCGAGGGCCACTGGCGGGTCAGCCCCAGAGGGAACTGTGCCGCGATGAGATGATCTGGAGGTCTAAAGCGCCCACCCACGCAGCCTAGAGACCTGCTGGCCCCAGAGTGCCTTCGCTGGGTGAACAGACGCTCTGGTCCTCTCAGAAACCTGGTAACCTAAGGCAGGGGTCTGCAGACCGCCGTCAGCGGCCAAATCCGGCCTGCTGCCTGACACATCCAGCAGAGGGCGCTAGCAAAGTTTTTTTTTGTTGTTTGTTTTTTACATCTTTAAATGATTGGAAGATAACAAAGAACAGTATTTGGTGACACATGAAATTATGCCAAATTTACCTTCCCCGTGGCAGATAGATGTGGCTGCGTCAGGTCCCACAAAGATTACAGCCCTGGAAACCCATGCGACAGTTCTACTTTGTCCTTTAGGGTGGCTATGAGTCAGAACTGACTCGGTGGTAGGTAGGTTCTTTTCTGTTTGTTCTGTTCTTTTGGTTAGAGCTCTGAACTGGGTTCCTTGTTAGGTCCCTAGGAATCACCTTTAAAAAACAAACACTCAATGTGAATATGAAGTGAAACAATGTATTTAGTGTCACAGCTCTAGGCACAGGTGGCTTTAGGGGTGAAAACCCTGCAAGGGAATACAGACTGATGTGTTGGGGTGGAGCGAGATGCTCCTCCAGGGGCTGAAACCTACTGTTGTCGTGTTGGGTTTGACTCATAGTGACCCTACAGATCAGAGTATAACTGCTCCATAAAGTTTCCAAGGAGCACTTGGTGGATTTGAACTGCCAACCTTTTGGTGAGCAGACATAGTGCTTAACCCACCACAGCACCAGGGTTTAATTATGAGGAAGTAAGTGGTGCAAAGTCAGTGTGCTAGTGTGTATCAGGAATGCTCTCATTCTCAGCAACTGGTGGTTCTCTGCAGCCTAGATTCTGTCACAGCATAAGATGTTGTAAATAGTTTGTGAGGTAGGATATTGTAAGTGGGAAGCGGTAACCAGATTAGGACAGAGAGGAGAGGTCAAGAGGGGCAGAGTGACTTGGCAGCCCCTTCATGACCCAACACAATCATACAGGGCCACACAGTGAGCTGTGCTCGGGCTGGAGGAGGCCAGGAAGAGAACAATTGCAGTCCATCTACATAGACTGCAAGGAAACCCAGAGCACTCTCCCTCTGGCCTCCTTTCCAAACTCTCCTGGATCACGGCTTCTATTTTTTGTTGTTTCTCCATCTCCTCTCCTGGCAACAGCACCTACTGACCAAAAGTCCATTTTCCCAGTCGGCTCCTCTTTGTCCCATCCTCCGCATTTCCTCCCTCTGGAACATGCTTTCTTCAAGGCTTAGTACACTAGTTCAGTAAGAACTCTTCTGGTGACAAATGACAGAAATGTAATCATACTATCCTAAACCAAAAAGGCCAAGGTGGTGTTTGTTATTGGAAGATCCCTATCTCAGACACCTAATGTTGCTCTAAGAGAAATACCACAAGTGGATGGCTTTACCAAAGAAAGGTTGATTCTCTCACAGACCAGCAGGCTGGGGTCTGAAGGCAGGGTGCCAAGTTCCAAGGGAACAATCTCGCTGTCAGCTCTGGAGAGAGGTCCTTGTTGACAGTGTGGTCTTTTCAGAGAGTTCTAGTTCTGCACACTCATTTTTCTGCTGCTGTACCAGGGATTTTATGTTGTGTCCTCTGTCAGGGCAGTCACCGATGGTGGCCCATCAGTGGTCCATCTAGTTCTTCTCACATCGTGTTGATGTAGTCTCTGGATCATACAACACCTTCTATCTGCTGGGCTTTTGTTTTGCTCATATCTTTGATGTTTTTCATTCTCCTCTCCTTCAGGTGGATTGGGACCAATTGATGCTACTTAGATGGCAGCTTGCTAGCTTTAAACAGCTGAAACACCACTCGCCAAAGTGGTATGCAGAACATTTTCTTAAAAAAAAGTTATGCTAGCTAGTCTTCAGCTAAGAGTCTTCTGCACTCCATGTTGGTGAGTAGCATCTGGGTTCTTAAAAGTTAGCAAACTGCCATCTGAGGTACACCGGATGGTCTCAATCAAGTTGTTTTAGTATATCTGGAAGAATTAGTTTTAACATTTTTTTTTATATGTAGAAAAGTGCAATGTACAGTAAGGAAAACATTTGACTAATGGACGTTAAGTATGAACTCTATGTAAACGTTCAGACTTCCATGCAAATTCAGTCTAAAGACAGATTTAGGAAGAGAACGCTTTCTGAATCCAAGGATGGCCTGTAATTTGTTTTTTTGTTGTTGTTGAAAATATACACAGCAGGCATACACAAATTCAGCCATCTCTACATGTACATTTAATAACATTGAGCAATGTATTTCTACCTTCCTTTTCCAGACTGTTCCTTCTCTATTAACATAAAATCACTACCTCTAAATTTCCTGTCTAATCTATCAAGAAGCTGTTGTCCGTTTTGATCCCATATAAATAGTTCTTAAAAGAGCACAAGGCACAAGCAAACATTCCTTCTGGGGGGATTTTTTTATTGCCCTTTAGGTGAAAATTTACAGCACAAGTTAAATTTTGACTAAAATATTATACACATGTTGTTTTGTGGCATTGGGTGCAGTCTGCACACTGTGTCAGCACACTCCTCCTTTCCACCCTGGGGTCCCTGGGTCCATTTGACCTGTTCCTGTCCTTTCCTGCTTTCTTATCCTGGTTTTGGACAGGAGCTGCCCATTTGGTTCCACATATCTCACTGAACTAAGAAGCATTTTCCTCATGTGTATTATTTTTTGTTTTATAGTCCTCTTCACTCTTTTTCTGAAGTGTGCTCTTCAAGAATAGTTTCAGTTTTAGGTTAACGGAGCATCTGGGGGTTTTAGTTTGGAGGGTTTCCCAAGTCTCTGTCAGACCATCAAGTCTGTTCTTTTTTACATGTATTTGAATTCTGTTCTACACTTTTCTCCTACTCTGTCTGGTCCACTGTTATGTCCCGTATCTTAGGCTGGCTTCTCTAGAGAATAAACACCAGTAAACTGAGTAAACACAGAGAGAGAGAGATTTATGTTGAGGAAATGGCTTACAGAGGATGAAGTGTCCCAAGTCCAGGGTCATGACAGAGCCTTCTTCTGATTCATATAGCTTTAGAGGCTGGCAAACCCAGGAGCTGCAGGTCAGACAGCAGATCTCTTGCTCACAGACTGTGAAGATCGATGAATCCCAAGACTGGCAGGCAAGACCAAAGCTAAGCGCCTAGCTCAAGTCCCAAGAACCAGGAGCCAGCTGCAGGACCTGTGAAGCAAAACCCAAGTCTTGCCAGAATATCCGTTTACATTTCATGCAGGCCACACACCTAAGGAATCTTCCTTTTGGCTCCATCTACTGCAAAGGTGTGAGCCATTTCCTCAACATAAATCTGGCTCTCTCTCTACTTAGAGCAAATCTCGTCATAGGAGTTGTCACACGTCAAATCTCAACATGAAAGTGATCACAGCATTACAGGACTGCCAAACACAGAGTATCATGGCTCTGGTAAGTTGATGTGGTCTTAACCATCACAGCAGTCATTGGTGGTAGCCAGGCATCATCTAGTTTTTCTGGACTAGGGCTGTGGAGTCTCTGGTTCATTTGATCCTTTTACCTACTGTCACTCATTGAATTCTGTCCACTGATCCCCAAATTGTGTCAACTTGGCTAGGCCGTGAGTCCCTGTATTGTACGCTTGTCTGCTACTCTGTCACCTGATGGGATTTTCCTATGTATTGTAAATCATATCTCTATGATGTCCATGAGCTGCAATTATCACTAGTTATGTTAATAATGTATGACTCATCGTACAAGATGAGTTTGTGTCTTAAGTCAATCTTTTTAGAGATGTAAAGGAAAGAAGCAAGCAGAGAGACAGGGAGACCTCTTACCACTACGAAGGCGGTGCCATAGGCAGAGAGCATCATTTGGATCTGGGGTCCCTGCACTGCGAAGCTCCTAGACCAGGAGTTGTCTGACAACAAAGACCTTCTTCCACATCCACAGTCAGAGAAAGCCTCTAGCTGTAGCTGGTAGCTTCAGTTCAGACTTCTAGCTTCCCTAGACTGTGAGAGAATAAATTTATCCTTGTTAAAGCCATATACTTGGGGTACTTCTGTTACAGCAACACTAGATGACTAAGATACCTACAAAAGTGTTGCACCTCATCTCCCAAGGTTGATGGCTTTGTAGGTCCTGGGACCCAAGGGAGAAATATTTTCACCCATAAACACAGTCACAACCCAACGAATCAGGAGGTGACCTTGCTTCCTGCTACTTTTCAGCACCTCATGTTACAGAACAGGCGGAGGACATCACTCTCCTGGATGGGGTGACTGGTTCTGCCTGCCAAGGGAAACTGGAATACTGCTACATAATAGAATTATGGAGGACTACATTTAGATCCAAGGTGACTCTCCTGTCCAATATCAATGGTCAGTGGGAGGTGAACTGGGAACTTAGAAAACATAGGTCCCTAGCAGGAATACAAGTTTGGCTCCCCTTGAGGAAGTTTAATAGGAACTCTCGAAGCACAGTGGTTAAAGTACTTAGCTGCTGATCAGAAGTTGGATGATTGAACTCACCAGCTGCTCTGTGGGAGAAAGATGTGGCTGTCTGGTTCTGTGAAGATTACAGCCTTGGAAACTCCATGCGGCAGGTCTACTCTGTCTCCCAGGGTCACTGTCAGTTGAAAAGTCCCCTTTGGATTACTGTTTAATTACATGGTGTCAGCCAAAAGCTCAGCAGTTTGAATCCACCATCTGCTCTGCCAAAGTTCTATGTGGCAGTTCTACTCCATCCCACAATGAGTTGGAATCAACTTGAAAGCAGTAAATTCAGTTTTTTGGCGAGTTCTTTGGTATCAGCAGAAACCAACTCAGAGGAAATGTGTTTATTTGCTTCTTGTTTGTTGTTGTTTGGCTACCTTTCTTTTTCCTTAGGTTTCCTACATGAGAAGATGCTCAGGGAGTAGGAGGGGAGCAGGGAACGGGGATTCTGTGGCGGCAGCCATGACTGCCAAAAAGGGGCTCATGACCAGTATCATTATTTCCTTTTCCCCAGTGAACAATGACTCTTTTCAAGGCCAAAAATCCCTTGGGGGATTACTGAGAGACAGATCACCACTATTAATTTTGGGCAGGGTACTGCAGTACTTCTTCAAGGGGACTGTCATCGTGATCGCGTGCTGCTCTAAGAAAAACACCACAAGCGGATGGCTGTAAACAAAAGTTTCTCCCCTCACCGCCCAGGAAGGTCCCTGTCATCAGTCTTGCCTTGCTTTGCAAGCATCTCAGGTGGGATGCACTCTGTACCCAACACTGCTTTCCTCCATGGTCGGCGACTCCCTGTTCTCTCCTTGCTTCTCTTTCCTTATATCTTTCGTAAGGTAAAAGGTTGTAGAGGACACATGCCGGGGTAACTCCCATGACATTCGATCAGGGATAGGACCTAGTAGAGACGTTACAGTCCTACTCTGATCCTCTCTAATGCAGTCCAATCTTGCCTTATTAACCACAGGCCGAGGTTTGGATTTGCAATATATACAAAAACCACAATCACAAAAGAGAACTATACAATACTGGGAATTATGGCCCTGCCAAACTGCTACCCATATATTGGGGGCATATAACTCAACCCATAGCAGGGGCTCAGTTTCCCTTTTAATAAAAGGGATAGAGGTCTGTAAACTCCCCCACATCTGGGAAATAACTGAAGGGCCTTGAGTCTCTCTTCTGGTGATTTCAGTTTGACTGCTGTTCTTCTAACCTAGAATTTGTCTACTTGCACAGAAGAAGTAAATACTTAGGAGATTTCTATGCTTAAGTCACCAATGACACAAGTCCATATTAGCCAGTCTTCTGATCACTGCTTCAACTTACTGTCCATTACAGTAATGGCACCCACCTTGTCTTTGCCAAACGAGGGCTCCCTCTTGGCCCCTACCACTGCAGGGTTCGAATGCCCCGTTGTACTTGGGCATGTGTTTACTGTGTGCACCGTCTCCAGGGAGGAGGGAGCTCCCTAGTCCCAGACCTTGTCCTCCGAGGCAGGAGCAGAGTATCGCTCATAGAGCATACAGCAAACATCACACAGCCTTGGATTCCTGGCATTGTGTGAGGTTCCTCTATGTTAAAAACCCATCCTCCATGATGTTAATGAGGAAGGGTGGGCCCTCAGCTGTGTTGGTGGTGCAGGACTCAGTGGGTGACTGTGTTGTGCTTTGGGGCACAGGGTCTACAGGAATGGGAAGCAAGTGGAGAGCTCGAAACCTCAGATTACCAAGAAGTAGTGCCAGGACCTGGGCTTGCTGTGTGTCAGTAACTCCCAGTGCAGAGCAAGACTGACAAGAAAAACCTCTCTTTAGAGCCAGCAGAGGAAGCCCGCCCCTGGACCTGACATCCTGAATTGGACTGTTCAACTACTGGACTCTGACCAAATGAAATTTATCTTTTCACATCCATCCGTTTGTGGCATTTCTTTTAAAGCAGCACTAGGTGCCTAAAACAACTATCATACGTGCCGCCATCCAGAGACTCGTCTTTCATCAATACCTCAACTATTGGTGATGATGATTTCCAAGTTGGAATTACCACCTCACACCATGGATTAGCAGTGCTGTCTCTCCTACTGGAAGCAGAGTCATCAACATCTTTAAGACCAACCAGACTGGAGAACCAATTTAGAATAGTCATCCTTCCCATTTTTCTCCTCTTCAATCACTCTATGGGACACTTGTACTCGGGACTACACAGTTACAGGAGTCGCAACTGACTTGATGGCACTCGGTTTGCTCTGGTTTTAGAAACACTCGTGGTATGAAATACCCTATCCTGGGTTTTCCCGAGAAGGAAAACCGGCAAAACCTAGAGATTCATATCAGGGAAATGACTCACAAGTTGTAGCGGCTGAAATGTCCCATGCCTCTAGGTCAGGAGAGACACTTTTCCTGATTCCCATAGCTGTAAGGGCTGGTCAAGCCAAGATCAGCAGGCCACAGTGCAGGATTGTTGCTCATGGGCTGTGAAGACAGACAAATGCCAAGAATCGCAGGCAGGACTGTGTGGGATCTGCTAGCCCAAGTCCCCCAAACCAGAGGTTAGACGAACAGGAGGCAGCTGTAGGATCTAAAATGAACAGAAGGCCCTGAGCTCTTCCTCAAAGTCCGCCCACACTCAGTGCAGGCCGCGTGCCCGAAGAAATTGCCTTTCAACTGACTGGCTACTTAAAGTAGATCTTCGCATGGGTCTCATCCTGGGTCAACTCTCAACAGGGAAGGGATCACAATGTACAATTTTTAAAATACTGAATCATGGCCCAGCTGACACATGGTCTTAACTATCACGGACCTTGATCACTTTCCCCCCGCAAGATGTCACATAGGGTCGATTGCACTGACATTGTGCTAACTGAATTGAGGTGGGAATGATCAATGATTTTGGAATTCACAGTAAGACGCCTGCATGTTCCACAAGCAACCACACTGACTGTCACTGAATCATAGCACCCATTGGACAGAGCAGAGCCGGCCCATAGTTTCCAAGAAGTACCTGGCCGATTTCAACTGTTGACATTTGCTCAGCAGACACACTGTGTAACTACTCTGTGGCCAAAGTTTCCATTTGTATGTTTAGAGGGCAGGAATTTATTTGAACATTATATCTATTATACACTCATATATACATTATTTACATATATCAACATTATTGTAAATTATTTTAACATCATTCAGGTGTCCTTGATTTCAGTGATCAAGGGCTGTCCCCGGCCTTCTCCGGGTTCCATGGATGGTTGCAATGGAGTCAACCATGTCCAGTTATGGAGATGGCGTGCGGAGAGGGGAATCGCCTGAAAGGGACTATTTATCGGAGGTCAGGCCCGGGTTAGAGGATGCATTCAGGTCGGAGGACACAGGAGCTGATCCCAGTGCTTTGAAGACAAGAGCATATAGAACTTAGAACCCTGGTAACCAAGCACCCGCCTTTAAAACCTAACCTTTACCCAACTCACTTGAGTGGAGACACTCAGCTCCAAACATGTCGACTTGTTGCCTCCCGTTTTCCGCCGTATCGGAGCCCCGGAATTCAACGCGCTCACGAAGGCGACGCTGTGGTCTCGTCTCCCGACTACGGAAGTTATGGCGATCTCTAAGAGAGACCTCAGAGGTAACACTGGGTGTGTCACGGCTGCCACGCCAGGCCAGGGCACCCTGGGCAATCCCAAACCCTCCCCAAAGTCACAGCAGCCCTTAAGCTATACCAGCCCTTCTCCTTGTGAGATCCATGGGAATGGGGACAGGGAGAAATGAGCAGAAAAGTGATGAAGCAGAAAGTGGTAAGGTTCGTTTGGGAGAGGTGTGTGCGATCGGAGAAGGAGAATCAGGGGGTGTCGGGAGCAGTGATGAGGCCCATGAAAGTGGTACCGGTGATTCAAGATGAGCACTCGTTGACTCCACCCTCAGGGCCGCTCACCATCACTGGGCTCGTGGAGCTGGGTCTGCGCCGGAATGGGGTGCTAGCTAGGCCTAAACCATCGGCCTGGATGTCGTGGAGACAGGGGCTAGGGTGGCCAAGGTAGAGAGACTCACTTCACGTCCCTGCTCCAACCACACTGAACACATGGAATTCTGGCACCTTAGTCTACCCAGAGGTCCCAGCTCAGACCAGACTTATAGGGAGGGACTGCTGGGCTCCCACGCTGACTCAGCTCAGTCACTGGGCCTTCTCTGAGCTCCAGCTCACCCTCCGTGAGGCAGTGAATAGGCAGTCCCAGGTGCTGGCATTGCCTGTGCCTCTGCTGACTCTGGGCCACCTTGGCTTCTTCAAAATCCTTCTACACAGCACTCACGGTGACATTGTATCTGTGCTCTTGGTGGAGGCTTGATGGTAATGCCACCAGGCTGACCCAACCAGAACACAGCATAGAAGGAAAACTAGAAGCTCCCCAGAAACCGAGGGGCCACAGGGACCTACAGGGGCAGAGAGGGAAGGAGCTGCTTCCAAGGAACCCTTCAAGCATCCCTGGCTGCTGTTGGTACTATCTCTACAGAACCCCACACAGGAAGAGGAGAATGGTCAGGTCTACCCCAAAGAAAGGACCAGAAAATGCTGGCACAGCCTCTGTGTGAGTGTGCGGGGAGAGGAGCGGGGCCCCCACCCAGGGACTCCAGATGGCCAAAGGGGTCCTGGGGCTGGGATACCACCCTGCAGACTCCCAGATCCCTCCCAGGGCACCCAGTCCCCTCCCCAAAGAATCAGCATGGGAGTAAGTGGTCAGAGCTCTGCCCCCAACCCTCCGGGTGGTTCATGGGGCTGCTTCTGGTGTGACCCTCATAATCTGTGCTGCCCCAGTGTTTCCGTGGTTCACACCGGGACCAGGATTGTGAATGTGTGACTGAAACCAACAAGGCAGCCTCGCTGGAAGGGCTGGTGGAGCGCCTGGTGCCCGCCTTCCAAAACGGTGACTTCTCCTTCATCACATTCTTCCTTGGACATTACAGATCCTATGCCACCAGCCAGGAGCTCCTAGAGCAGCTGTTCAAAACGTGAGTGCCCGCTGTCCACAGCGCAGTGGGGACTCTGTCCCTTCCCAGTTGGGAGGAATGCCACTTCACCACTGAGAGAGCCTCAGTTGCTCCACTGAGAAGTCAGGTAGTAAAGGACCACACAGCTACAATTCCTGTGGACCATGGTCAAGCTCCATGGTGAGAGTTGCTGGAGGGACTGGAAGGTTCACGCAGATTCTTTTCCTCTCCCCCATTTAGAAGCTCTCTGCCTCATCCCTCAGTGGCTGCACACCCACTTGTAAAGGGGGTTTCAGATCCCATTCAGTGGGGCCTTGTCCTTGGCATAGCCAGAACAGGGGGGCTTGAGTGCTCGTAGAGGGGATCCAGGACTCTCAGCTGTCTGGGAAGGTGCTGGTTGGGCTCACTTACTCACCAGGTGTCCAGGAAGCCCCTACTCTTATAGATGCAGTTCCAGGCACTCAGCATCTTTCAGAAGATAAAGCTGTTAGGAAGCCCTGCCCTCTGGGGCCTCTATTCTAGTCAGGCATCAGACAGCAACAGTAGACATCCTGAGCCGGGAGTGCGCACAGTACACTAGGTGTGATACCCTCGTGCCACCTCTAGGTATGGATTCAACCACTCCGATTCTTCCGGGAACCATGAATCAGAACAGCGGAAAGTGTGAGTGGACTTGGGGTGTAGAAGAAGGACCTGCTGTCCCTACTGACGGGTGGAGGTAGTAGGAGGACCTGGATCTGGATTAGGCCCTACACATCTAGATTCTACTAGAGAAGTGTGCTTAGGGGCACCCCCTGCAGGAGGTAAGCAGTCAGAGAGCAGATCGGCGCAACCTGGCCATCCTGGGGAGCAGAGAGAAGGCTGTGGCATGGATAGTCTTCCGAGAGAATTCATCACCTACATTCCCCTTACGCCACTGCTTGCCACCTTCCCTATATGGGGTTCCAAACATGAGGCATTGGGCATCGGGGGCAGACGTGCTGCGAAATCCTGGGGACTCAGCTACATGTGGCGTCCTGTCTCAGGTGGAACTCTGTCCATGGGGGACCGTCTCACTTGTGCACAGAACCAGGCAGCATGCTGCTGCGCACACTCCAGGGGAGAGGCCTGAGAGCCTCGACATCTGGGGTAGGGGATAGACTCTGTGTCTCCCTCAGCATCAGATGCTCATGAAGCTCTACAGTGTGCCAGCCCGCCAGGTGAACAGGCAGTCACAACCCTGTGTTACTGTCTACTGCGGAGAGGGTCAGTGGACAGAAAGGCTACCGAGGAAGGAGAGTTGGTCAGACTATTGATGGGGAGTACTCTGGGACCAAAGCTCTGTGCTAGAGCTGTGCTCAGTGTCCAGGCCTGCCACCACCATGACAGCCAGAAAGTGTCATGGAGGAGCACATAGGGGGACCTGGGCATTTGCAGGGGCACCCTCCAAACGCAGTGTGACTGGAATCGTCAGACCCATGACCCTGCTATTCTCCACCCATCCCCAGGGCAATCGCATTTATCCTGGGTACGTGGCTCAAGAACCACCCGCAAGACTTCGATCAGCCCCCTACATTCTCCTGTCTCAACCTGGTGCAGCAGTACCTGCAGCTGAACATGCCGGGTTCATTTGAGGAGCACTGTGCCCGATTTCTCTGGGCTCAGCTACACCACACTGAGCTCACCGAGGCCGGGCCAGAGGGTGAGAAGGACTGGGTATCCCTGCAAGTGAGCTTTTGCTGGGGTCAAGGGAAGACCCCAGAGGCTGGGCTCGAACCACAGCTCTAAGTAAGCTCAGCCTGGCTGCTGGTGCACCACAGTTGGGGCACATTTCCTGGGCTGGCCATCTCCGCAATGTGCTTTTCTTGAGGGTGGTGGGATGTCTTGCATCCTTGGAAAGGCAGGAAGATAGGCAGTCACCTGGGTGAACATTTCTCCTCCTGCAGCTGCAGAGCCAGGCCCAGCGTCACATGGAAAAGTTGCTCAGGATCAGTCTTTGTCCCAAGAGCCAACACCCGGACCATCTCCTGGGGAGTATACTGCTGCCGTGCCAGCACTGGAGTGCCACAGCACACCACCTACCAAACTGAGGGCCCCACAACCAGCACCGGAGGCAGAGCCGCCTGGAGGGTCAGAATCTGATCCCGGGCCGCCTCCGGAACTAACTCCGAGAACACCAGCTGATGTGGACCCTCTTCCTGCTCCACTGCTGCAGCCCCAAGCAGCCCAGGTTCTCCTCCAACTGCAGCAGCAGATGGAGAGACAGATGCCGATCCTCGACAACCTCCAGTTCCGCATCCTGGAGCCCCAGCCGCGCTCAGCCCTGCTCCTGCACCAAAAACGCTGCTCAACAGAGCACCTGCTCTTCTCCCCTGAACTGGAATCCTGCCAGCAGGTGGAGAGCCCACTGCAGGTGGAGAATCTTAACCCAGGCTACCTGCAGCGCCAACAGCTGGGATACCTGCTCACCTTGATCCTCTTCTTCCTGCGCCGACACCAAACACTAACGGAGCACGTCCTCACCCCTCAGCAGCTTCGCCACGCTCACCAGATGAGGAGCCCGCAGGACAACTGCGATTCTACCCTGGGCAACGTCCAGAACACACTCCAGCATGACTTCCTGAGCCAGGGCCAGCGCTTGCAGCAACATCTGAGCCCTGTTCAACAACAGGTCACCCGTCACCAAGTCACACACCCGACAGAGAGCCCACAGGAAGATCAGAATCCCTCCTCGGCCCCACTGCAAAACTGGCTCCTAGGCTGCCTGCTGTGTCTGACTGCAGGCCTGGACTTAGCCCTGCCCTCCATGGAGTACCACCAGCAGCAGGAGGGGTGTATTTCCAACAGGATCACCTCACCATACCTGCTCCTGATCCTGCTTTGGCTCCTCATCCAGCAATGGAGCTCTGTACACTAAGTCCTCCATCTCCATCCAGCTCTGCCTGGGGCAGCAGATGCTGAGCTAGATGCCACATCTCTTTGGCAGTGGCTCATTGTTCACAGCCAGGGAACACTGGCCACAGACACCCACCTTTCGTCCTCACCTCAGTGGACAGTTTGGGGTTTTATCATAGTACTTGCCCAGCTCAATTTGTATTTTATAGTTCACAACATATTAGATAGCATATTCTAGTAGGATAGGTTAGGGGATGCAATGGGAAAATATGGATGGGATGGGACGGCATGGGATGGGATGGGGTGGGTAGGATTGAGGAATTGGGATGGCATGCGATGGAATGGCATGCGATGGAATTGCTTGGCATGACGGGAGGACAGATGAAGGGATGGAAAAGGATAGCAATGGATAAGATAGCATATCGTAGGATGTGAGATTTCTCACTAAATAAAGTTTTGTTTTGATAGCCTTGTGTGTAAGATATTGGCTCTATTTACTTTCACAGTCTTTTCCAGCTGTCATCAATTTCTTTAGAACAGATTCATCAGCACTGGGATGGTTCATGTTATGTGTCAACATGAGGAGGCTGTGCTGGTCAGTGGTTTAGCACACCTTATGCAATCATCCTGCATTTTTGTGATCTGATACAGGCAGCCAATCAGTTGGAAGTGCAGTTTCTTTGGGGATGTGGACTACAAATGGGCCCAAATCCTGGGCTATGCAGCCATTACTTAGATCAATGGCTTTTTTTCTAGGTCTGTTCCAAAGAACCACCAGCAGCAATTTGCCTTCAGATGGGAAGGCCAGAGATACACCATCCTTGCCTTATCCCAGAGGTATAGCAACTCTCCAGCTCTATGTCCTCATTGACTTCACAGGGACCATGATCACCTTTCCCTTCCATAAGACTTCACACTGGTCCCTTACCTTGATGACATCATGTTGACTGGATGTGACTGACTCTAGACTTTTTGCTACGAAATCGGTGTGCCAGAGGGTGGAAGGAAACCCTAGTGACACTAAGCAAACTTCTGCCCTTGTTGAGGATTTCCTTTCACCACTGTCCCTCACGGTGATCCCCAAAGTTACTGGAGTTCTGGCACTCTCCTTGTTGAGTGGGCGCCTGTATACTGTGCAGAACCATCTCTACAACAGATGAGAGATTTCTCTTGAAGAGTCAACTGATCATTAGAAATTATCCATGAGAACACAGATGAAGACTGGGAGATGTCCTCAGTCTACCCCATGAAAAGGACCAGGAAAGTCTGGCTCAGGCTGTGGGAAGAGGAGAAGAGGGCCTCCATGCAGGGTCATCAGAGGCACCTCTGGGCCGTGATACCACCCTGAGACACCCAGCTCCCTCTCAGGACCTTTCATTTCAAGGGCACCCAGTCCCTTCCCAAAGGAATTAGCTACCACTCTTCCCAGTTTCACCCACAGCCCTCCCTGACCTGAGAAGCTAACAAGTTACTTCTCCTACGATGGCAGCAGTATCAGACATGACATTTTATCCTGTTTTGCCTTCACATCATCCCGCGTGCCTACTTGCATGTTGCTCCTGTTTTGTGTTTAATCTCTAGCCCCGGGGCTCCGGCAGCTGGGATGCAGCCTCCTTCCACAGTTTCTCCAGTCTCCCACACACACAGTCACACTCAGCAGGTTCTCTGACCCTAAACCTTGAGGCTAAGGCTGTGACACCCCTTCTTCTGCTACCTGCAGTCTCAGGGAACACACCACGTGAACCCGCATGTCAGGAGCTGTGTCCTGTCTCACCTGCATGATGTTCCAGAACACAGGCCACTTCCCAGACTGACTGGGTCTCCCCAAATGGACTGAGCCTGCCTCTGTTGATGGCCCTGGACTGATTCCTTCTGCTGCCCTTTCAGCAGGGCTGCAGGAACCTTTCACGTGTCCTCATCCACTGACTACACATGACAGACTCCCAGCACGGGCACACTGGGGGACAGGATGTGCATTTCCAGGTGCGGTCCTGGAGCCAGACTCCTTCCCCAAACAGCGGTTGCAGTCACATGCCTCAGCAGTCTGGGCCATTGGCTGACTCCCTGCATCAAGCTTGTTCCAGGCATTAGTGTTCTTTTCCATTATGCCATTCTGCTGACAGATTGCCCACTGGAACTACAGGGTGGCCTTGAGGTGCTCATGTGCCCTGAGAAGCTGACTCTCTTCTGAAGCCTTTACTGCTATTCAGATTCACTCTTCCTGAGTCAACTGTTCAAATCTAGAGTCAGGATCCCTCGGCTCTCACGCTTAGCTGAATCTGGGTGCTCCACAGCTTCAGGTACTCAGTACCCCCTTTAATGAACAGAAAGAATGGTTGCTGTCTTTCTTCCCAGTCCGAGGGGAAGGTGTCAGCTTGCACCGGACCCTGCACTCCCAGTTAGGAGCACAGCAGCCCCCACGTGCTACACAGGGAGCATCAGAGTCTTAGTACTGGTTGTCTCTGAGCACTGACCTGGTGAAGTTGATCACATCCTGGACATCATCAAACCTCTGTGTTATCAGCTCTGGAATGGCTGTTCTGTGAGGACTCACTGGCGTTCTGCTCTTCCTACAGGGTGATCCCATGATTACTGTGTTCACAAAATGACTTCAGGTTCCTAATAGTTTTGAAACACCCCACCTCCATTTCTGCTTTAAAGCTGAGTCCTGTTTTGTTCTGGAGGCACTCGTGTCTCACCTCCTGCCACAGGTCACTGAGGGAGTGCCTGACTTGATTGATTGTCTCCAACTTTACAATTGGTTTCATGGGGCTGAATCCGTTATTCTGTTTCTCTGTGCCACCCTGTAGTGTCTGCGCATCACACCAGGATGTGGATAAGTCCCAGGTGATTGGAACCATCAAAGCAAACTCACTGTAAGAGCCGGTGGAGCAACTGGTGCCCACCTTCTGAAAGAGGGAATTATTCCTCGTCAAATTCTTCTTGGAAGACTACAGATGTTATGCCACCATACAGCACATCCTAGAGCAGCTCTGCCAAACAGGAGCACCTCGCCATCCACAGCTCAGCGGGGATTCTGCCTCCTACTTGTTGTCAGGAATGTCACTTTCCTGAGAACCTCAGTTGGCTCCCCTGAGAATCTGGATGAAAAGCAACCCATCAGCTAGAATTCTTGGTCACCCAGAGTCCAGCTGTACAGTGAAGGCTTCTGGAGGGTCACAGAAACTCACATTAATTCTTCCTCTCCCCAATCGAGGAGCTCTCTGCCTCACCCCTCTCTGACCACATGCCTTATTTGTAAAGACGATTGACATTCTATTGAGTGCGGACTTGTCCTTGGCGTACCCAGATCAGGGATCCCTGGAGGCTGCTCGAGTGGCCCCAGGACTCTCAGATACCTGGGAAGGGACTGGGTGGGCTCATTCACTCACCAATTATCCATGCAGCCGCTACTCTTACGTACACTGTTCTTGGCACTCAGCATCATTCAGTGGACGAAGGAAACAGGAAGCTCTGTCCTCCTGCACCTCCATTCTAGCCAGGAGTCAGGCAAGAACACTAGCCATCTTTAGTAGGTGACATCCACAGTCTTTTAGGTGGGACATCCTCATGCCACCTCTAGGAATCGAGGTAACCACTCCTGTTCAGTCAGGGACAGTGAAACCAGTACCAGCGGAAAGGGTGAGTGAACTTTGGGTTAAGAAGGGAGGGCCACTGTTTCTACCAAAGAGAGGAGGTTGTAGGCGTCTGTGTCAAGAGCGGGGCTGCCAGACCTGGGCTTCGTAATCTAGATCATGCTAGAGGAGTAAGGTTAGGGGAGGGGACGAGGTGGTGCAGGAGACAAGCATTCGGAGAGAGGTGGGGATGGAACCTGGGCATCTTGGGAAGCAAAGAGGAGTGTGGGGGCTCAGAGAGGCCCCAGAGAATCCATCCCCCTACAATCCCATGGCATCACTGCTTGTCCCCTCCCATATTTAGGTGCAAAACAGGAGGCGCAGGTGTTGGGGGCAGAACTGTTCCCAAAGTCCGGGTTCTCAGCTGCGTGCAGTGCCCCTTTTGCAAGGCAGAGCACTGTCCATGGGAGAAGAGACCTTCACAGTTGTGCACAAGACCAGGCAGCACACTGCTGCACACTCTCCAGGGAGAGGCCTGCGGGCCTGGATATCTGAGGCAGGCCACAGACTCCGTGTCCCTCAGCACAAGATTATGGTGGAGCACTACAGTGTGCCACTGTGAGCATGCATTCACCCGCCTCTGTATCCTTGGAGGGTTAGCATCCACTCGGGAGAGGGCCACGGGACAGTAAGTACACCCTTGTTAAAGTGAAAGGTTGGTTATAAAGAGGAAGACCCTAAAATAGAAAGACTGGGAAACAGCTGCAACAGTGCGCTCAAGTGTAGGAAAGGTTTTGGGGATGGTGCAGGACTGGGCATTGTTTCCCTCTGTTGTGCCTCGGGTCATTATGAGTCTGGACTGACTCAATGACAGCAAACAACAACAGTAATAACATACCGAACAACACGGATGCATGGATTATGGCCAAGTACAAGCTTCTTTTAACTTCCTCCTGTCCTTCTGAACACTATTTCACAAAGGGCAGCCATTCCCAGCCTTTAACATCCAGTGGATCTATGGCTGCTTTGTTCACTCTACCGTAATGGTCTCACTGCCACTTGAAGTTAGCAACACAACTTGCAGTGGAAACCGGCAGCAGACCCTTTACAATCAATGCATTACCTGGCCTGGCAGCAAGTTTTCTCCTCTCTACCAGCTTGTACTCCTACCTCTATTACAGTTGCAGCTGTGTTTGGGGATTCTTTGTAGCTATTTCTTCAGCCATGGACAACTGACATGAACCTCTGTTCTCTCTCTAGTGAAGTCTCTTTCCCTCCCTAGATGGCCTTCTGTAGCAAGTCCCAGAAGATCCCATGCCAACTCTCCCTCCTGCAGGCCCCACATTTGGTCACATGTTCTGATCAATTCTGGGAGTGGAAACGCCAGTGTGACCAAAAGGAGTTGTTCCAAACCCAAGAAACAGCTTTGTATACAGAAAGGGGACTCTGGAACCAGAAAATAATAAGGATGCCTCTTTATACATCATCTCTGCATTTGCTTGGCTTTACTGAAATTTTTGAAGCTGCTCACAATTTTACTCTTCTTAGATCAACAGTCAACATCTATGAAAGCAGCTGTCACAAACTCAGTGCATCACATTGGGAAATCCTGCTACAAAAGAACCTCTCAAGTTTTCCAAAGAACAGGTGTCACTTTGAGTACGAATGGGCACCTGAATTAAGATCCACTCTTTTCTGTCCCCTCGTAAGCACGTGAAAGCTGCACAATGAACACGGAAGAGAGAAGAAGCACTGATACATTGGAACCGCTGTGTTGGCAAAGAACACTCAACACACACTGACAGAAGAAACAAATCCGTCTGAGAAGTTCAACTAGAAGGCTGCCTAGAGACAACAACGGTGACACTGTGGCTCACTTACTTCAGACATATTCTGGGGAAAAACCAGTTGCTGGAAAGGGACATCATGTTTGGTGATGCAGAAGGCCAGTGGAAAGGAGAGAAACCCTTAATGAGATATATTGACACAACAGCCATAAGCGTGGATTCCAACGTATCAACAATCATGAAGATGGCACCTAAACACCCAATGAATGTCATATAAGGGCCCTATGAGTAAGATGAAACTCAGTGGCAACTGATAACAACACTGAACAAGAAATGGAAAGCAAGTAAATAAATAAATAAAATGCAAGGCAAAGAAAGACTAACCCAATAGCAGGTTGATGACAGAAGGATGAATTGAATCTAGTATTCTGATGGCCAGTCAAAGTCCCTTCCAGAACACCACTTCTCAAAATAAATTTAAAAGTGTCTACATCTTTGCTAGCCAAAACCAACATATAAGATGGGATGAGTGATTTTAATGAAATTGGAGGCAGGCCCCGTTTTCAAAGGGGAGATTGACGTAGGCAGTCAGGATGAATTCTTTACCTGTGTTTCAGAATTCATTCTTTAGCTGTTTTTCTTAAAATTCCTGGCTTTCTGACACTACCTGGCCCAGGAAATCACACATAAGCCTACAGAAGCCACTGCGATCAAATCTTGGCAGTCTTTGCAGTTTCTTCTACACGGGATCACCAAACAAGTGAAGGTGCCCGTTTGAGGGCCCCCTGCCCAGGTGACAACTCAGAGCCTCCTGCACCTCAATTCTGATGCATATTTCACCTGGCCTGATTACAGACAGATGCCCACCTCAAACTGCCCACGTGGTTTCTCCCTGACGTATGCACCTGACCTGCATGCAGGCTCTCCCTTTAAAAAACCTCACCTTGCCTGACAAGTTCAGACAGGCTTTCAGGACGAGAATGCTGCCTGTCTCTTGTGTTGTTGGTGACATAGAAATAAAAACCTATGATCACTCACAGAAACTCCTGTCTCAGAGATTGGATTCATGTCAAGTAGCATGAAGCCCGAGTTTTGGCTGGTGACACTAACATGTCACATCATTTCATTGTATTTTTTTTTTTTTCTTGCCTTTTCACTTTGTCTCGTGAATATGATGGCTGTTCCTCTGGAAATGAAGATTTGGGTGCACTGCCTGACAAGTGTATCTCTACCATGAAGTAAAATGAAAGTCTCTTTCAATGTATGAAATATATGTGGGGAAGGGAGTTTGCGATGAAATGTCCCCAGGATGGGAGTTATTGTATTTTAATGGCTGAGGGTTGTATAAGGGAATTCAGTGGAGGTTGTCAGCTTGTCTTAGTTCCTGAAATGAAAAGACACAGTACAGTCATGACTCCTTGATCTTAGAAGCGTGGGTCTTCCTATTAAGCATGATACATGATTGGGGACTACTTATTGTTCCTACTGTGTAAGTTCACCTTGTTCAACTCACCTACCCTTTATTGAGCCAATTCTTGAGCTAGGGCTGGAAGATACAACAGAAGACAAAGTCCTTTCCATCAGGCATCTTATGGAGCAATGCAATGTGCTCAGGCAATTAGAAATTACTGTAAATAACGATTTGACCTAAAAATAAAAGCTTTTTTACTTGCAAAGTAATCCGGACCTACAAATCTCTGTAAGGTAGCATGATCATCTCTGTTTTATAGGTAAGGAAACTGAGGCACAGTGATGGAAAATGATGCAGTTAGGCTTCTGTGGATATTAAGCCGAGAAATCAGGCTTAAGCTGAGCACTTCTGTTTCCAGAGTTGTTACTCTCTAAGATGTTTGCATTTCAACAAGGATTCAAGTCTTCTATGAAAGCAGGGGAATTCACACCTATGGCTGTAGGAGATACCTGAGGTATCATACCGCTGGGATCGTCCCAGAGTTTCAGAAATGTCAGCACAGTGGGACCCTGTGGTTACCATCTACCTGGGAATAAGTCAGTTGCAAAATAAAAAGCATTACCAAACAAAAAAATACCTAAACAGATGTAGATTTACAGCATACAAAACTGATTATTCTATGAAGCAAGACCATTCACACTAAGAATCTTATGATAGGATTCCTCAATCCCTGTTTTCTGCCTACATTTCACACAAACCTAATGTGTACTGTCCCAAATTTCCTACTGACCTGTGGCCTGGTGGCCTTATGCATCTTGCAGGCCATAATGAAGGCCACTGAAAGAATGCACGCTAACAAGGCTTTAAACAATTCTGCCACCATGATCACAGGCCACAAGGAGCTAGCTAGAGATGTGTGCTTTACATCACTGGTTATTCTGCACAATATGCATGAGGACAGAAGTTAGTTATTAGGAAAAGGAAAAAGGAGACGGGTCACTGGCTATCATCCATGTTTAATAGGATCTTTGAAAACCGCAGATGCAACTCATGTATCACAGTCTTGGATGAGAATATGCAGAAGCTAGAAGAGCGAAACGGAAGACTCACCTTTTTAGCTTATGTTAGTTCTACTCTTAATGGTATTTCTTTAAAAAATGAAAAATCCGGATAAAATGTTATATAGGACGGGATAGGAAAACAGCATGCATAAATAAGGGAGAAAACCAGGATGTCTGATCATTAGGTAGTGCTTCACTCACTTACCAGAGCCAAAGCCACAACAGTTGGAGAAATTGGTGGTTAATCTTCAACTAATCAACTGTTGCTGCCAAGTGTACCTGTCTTTCAGATGCATTGTTATTCTTGGAATTTCTGTGCATCTGTTGACTCAGTAAGTAGTTTAATAAGTTTATTCCATCAGCAAAAACAGGTTGTATTCACCCAGGAAGCATAGCAGCATACTTTCACTATCTTATTTCCGGGCTACGTCTACAGACACATTGATTGATGAGTCTGTCTAGAACCTAGAGACTACCATGTACTACCAACATGAATAAAGGGATACGATATTTTGAGGATGACTTGCCATGTGGTAAACCATAAGACTAACAGCTCTGGAGAAAGTTCACAGCAAGAGAGCACTCTGAAGCACATACAGGCTACAGAGCAAGCCATCCTACTACTCTGGCCTCGTGTCACAGGAGATGCAATGCTCATTTAAATGTCCATGACATAGAAAAATGGGAACCTCGGGGATAGGATCAGCTGGTAAGTGAAAGGTTGGTAGTTGGAACTCACCAGATGCTGGGGGCATGGGGCAGGTGTGGCACTCGGCTTCTGCAAGATGACATCCTTAGAAACTCTATGTGACAGTTCTACTCTGTCAGGAAGGTTCACTGTGAGTCATAATCAACCCAATAGCAATGGTTTGGTTTTGTTTTTAATGGTACACAGGGATGTCTCACAAAGCCTTGGGAAAACCAGTGTGGAAATGCAGTCCAGACCGAGGAGTTTGGGGGTGTAGGCAACTTTTCTCTGCTTGATAAGCAGTTCCTACCCAGCTGTTGTCCCTAGCTGGTACAAGTGGTTAACACACTGGGCTGCTCACTGAGAAGCTGGGGGTTTCAGTCTACCCAGAAGCACAGCAGAAGAAAGGCCTGCAGAGAGACTTAGGACAAATCAGAGATTGAAAACGGTAAGGGGCACAGTTCTACCCTATCATACGTGGCTCACCTTGAGTCAGCGTCAACTCGGCAGAAGTGCTAGGATAACAGAACCAAACTATGGGGCCAGGTGAAGATGACCTCTTGACTGTAAGACACCACGTGAGTATGAGACGTTAGCCCGCCATCACAAATGAGGTCCTTTGAATCATAAATCAGCATTCCAACCAACAAGGAAATGAAAAGATAGCTGTCATGGATTGAGCTGTGTGTCCTCCAAAAGATGGGTAGCCATTTGGCTAGGCATGATTCCCAGAATTGTGTGATGTTCCTGTATGCTATAGACTCTGCCTCTGTGTTAATGAGGGAAGATGGGTGACAGTTGTGTGGTGGATCAAGATTCAATGTGTCAGACTATTTGTACCTTGAGACAATCTTTTGGGACATAAAGGAAAAGGAAGCCAGCAGAGAAGGTTGGGGACCTCCTATCACCACAAAGCAGTGCCAAGAGCAGTGTGTACCCTTTGGAAAGGACCTGAAATCCCTCTATTTCAGAAACTCCCAGTCTAGGGAAAGACTGGCAAAGACCTTCATCCGCAGCCAAGACAGAACGCCTTCTCCCTGGAACTGATGCCCTGAATCTGGACCTGTAGCCCACTGGACTCTGACAGAATAAAATTTCTCTTTTTAAAGCCATTTCTTGTAGTATTTCTGTTATAGCAACAGCAGATGACTAAAACAACAATCCACAGAATAGGGTATGATTTTTGAGAATGGTATTTTTGCTAAGGGACTTAAATCTAGGATAGATAAAGAACTGGCTTGGCCGGCCTACATTTCAAGAATAAAAACACAGTTAAACTACAAAAATCATTAAAGGATCTGAATAAACATTTCTGTCATGGCCAGTAAGCACTTGAGAAGGTACTCAGCATTTATTCACCCTAAGACATGCAAATAAAACCACAATGAGATGATAACACTCCACACCCATTAAGATGACTGGCATCAAAAAGTTGATAACAAAAGATGTGACCAACAATCAGGAGAATAGAAACCATCATTCTCTGCTGGCAGAGACGTAAAATCCTGCAGCTAGAAATCAGTGTGGCAGTTTTCACGTGACCAAACACAGTGTCACAGTATGACACAGCCATTTCATTCTAGTGGATGTGTACCCAAGAGAAATGAAAAGATATGTACACACAGAAACTGATACATGAAAACTCACAGCACAATTATGAACAACAGCCAAAAAGTAGAAATAACCCTGTCTGTGAACCAACAGCTGGATAAACAAAGTGTGGTCTATCTAGACAACGGAATATTATTCAGCCGCAAAGGGAAGCACAGTTCTGATCCATGCTACAACACGGGTGAAGGCGGGAAACAGTAAGCGAGTAAAAGAAGCCAGACACCAAAGCACAAACACTGTATGGTCTCAAGTCACGTGAAATGCCTAGATGAGGCAAATGTGTAGACAGAGGTTAGTGGTAATCAGGGGTTATGGATCTAGTTATGACCACTGCTGAGTTTGGAGCAAACCCTGCGTCTCTACACGCGGAATGTCCCTGTTGGTGGCTAGGGACAGGTTGTGCACACTGGAGCCCTTTTATAACAGAGGCCACAGTGATTTACAATCGCTAGCACGGATCCTTATCTACACAGGATTTTCCTTCCTTGCCAGCCTTGCTTTTTCTTCTTGTTAGCTGCTGTTGAGACAGCTGCAACTCAGAGCAACCCAACATATAAGAGAATGAAACACTGCCCCGTCCTGTGCCACCCTCGTGATTGCTGTTTGAGCCCGTTGTTGCAGTCACTGTGTGCATCCATCTCATTGAGGGTCTTCCGCTTTTTTGTGGACCCTCTACATCACCAAGCATGATGTCCTTCTCCAGGGACTGATCCCTCCTGTTAACATGTCCAAAATATGTGAGACGAAGTCTCAACTTCCTTACTTCTAAGAAGTATTTTGGCTGTACTTCTTCCAAGACACATTTGTTCATCCTTCTGGTAGCTTATGGTATAGTCAACACTCTTGGCTGACTCCGTAATTCAAAGAGGTCAGTTCTTTTCCAGTCTTCCTTGTTTACTGTCCACCTTTCACATTCATAGGACGTGGGTGAAAAAATACCTCGGCATTGGGCAACTACATTTCAGTCTTTAATGTCACATCTTAGCTTTTCAACCCTTTAAAAAGGTTGTTTGCAGCAGATGTGCCCAAAGCAGTGCACCATTTGATTTTTCCTTTGATTAACACCACTCTGTGCACTCAGAATACCTTGTCTACAACACAGAATCACACGTAACACCAGCGACAACCAAAAAATGATCTTACAGGAACGACAGTTGGAGTAGGGGCTCAGACCACGAGTTTTACTCTATGCCCCTTCACCCACAGATAGATGGCTGGATTGTAATGCAAATCCACATCTAGGACACCATCTGGGGGCAGTACCCTGTGAGATGTCTTAAACTGGCAGCCGACATACAGTGCTGTGTCTCTTACACACAGAATACATGGTCTAGGAACCACAGCATAGAAATGGGACTGTCTCTCCATCGTCACCTGTTACCACTACTGTTAATTGTGTTACGAGGCTTCACTGAGTTGGTCCCAGCTCACAGCAACTCTGTGTATAACAAAGGAAACACTGCCCTGTTCCGCGCCTCCCTCACACTCACTGCTGTGCTAGAGCCCACAGCTGCGGCCACCGTGTTAATCCATCTAGTTGAGGGTCTTCCTCTTTTGGGGTGACCCTCCACTTTACCCGGTAAGATTTCCTTCTCCAGAGACTAGCCCCTCCTGCTAACATGTCCGAAGTATGTGGGATGCAGTCTGGTCACTCTCGCCTCCCGTGACCATTCTGGCCATACTTCTAAGACATTGGTAGTACTTCGGGCTAGTATTTTCCTTGTATTTTTGTTTTTTTCCATTCTCCTCCGTACCAAGTGGAGTGGGACAAATACATGTATCTCAGATGGCCACTCGCTAGCTTTTAAGATCCCAGGTGCTACTCATCAAAATGGGGTGCAGTCAAAGCAGACAATCTTTACTAGCTAAACTAAACCATTGTTTGTTTTTAGGAAGACTTCAGGAGATATTTATCCATTAAGTTTTAAGGTTTATTCTTAGGGTGATGGTTTCAGTGATTTATCCAGCCACCATGCCTCCAAAAAACCTGGATTCCATGGAAATCAGAAAGCTTGTTCTGCTAACTTTTGGTTAGTAGGTGTAGCTCTTAACCACTGCGCAATCACAACTCCCACTCCTTTCTTCTCCCCCTGCTTAGGCCTCTACATTCCATTTTCTGCTGACTTTCCTTCTTCTGTGGCTCCAGGCAATTAGAGAGCAACTGTTGTGCCTTGAATGGCTGCCTTTAAGCTTTTAGGAATGTAGGCACTATGGAATAGACTGGAAGGTGGAACAAAAGCACCAAGCATGTTATTAGGCTGATTAACAGGGATCTCCTATCAACCTATAACACTGAACCTCCAAAGCAAGCAATGAACCCCTCCTGCGGTGTTTGGTTGTACAGAAGCACCCTCAGTGTGTACTTTGTTGTTGTAAATATATCTGTCACACAACTTCTGCCAATTCAGTATTTTACAGGTGTACGACTTACTGACAGCAATTATATCTCTCTGATGACTAACGGCAAGGATGTTGAGCATCTTTTCATGTGTTTGGTGGCTATCTGTCCTCTCTGGTGAAATGTCTATTTAAGTTCCTTGCTCGTCTTGTGATTGGATTGTCTTTTTGTTGTTAAATTGCGCTCTACAGCAGTTTCAAAACAAAACAAAACAAAAACCTGGGGGAAAAAACTGTATATACTTGTCTTCCTGTAGATCAAAAAAGAGAAAGGGGCTGCTGTTGTCACTTTTGGAAATCCTCAAAGATATCCGGATCCCTGGAGTGGAGAAAGTAAATGACGGTCCTGCGTTCGAATCTCTGTCTTCCATTGTTTTCAGCATGAAATGGGTTAATAGAAGAATGCAGACATTAAGTTCAATTAGAACCTTTTCTTACTTTCTATGTCTCAAGTCTTAGGATTTTTAAAGAGAAGTCTTGGTTTGTAGTTTGATTGATGGTATTCCCGACCCCTAAAATTAATACAATAGAAACTAGTCTATTCAAAATTTACTCAAGGCAAGAGACTTGAAGCAATGCTACTCATCAGAAAGGAATCAAATGGTCAGCAAGAGTGGGAAAAGATGTTTAACCTCATTAATCATCAGAAAAGTCCTCAGGAGACCACAGGAGGATAGGGTTGCCTTTGGGGGTAACCTGGCCTCAGGTTTCCAGGAGCAGGAGATTGGTTGTACAGGACAGTGTCATCTGAGTGTTTCCAGAAGGGCTTGGAAATGACCAAATGGAGAAGCTTTAGGGAGAAGAGCCTAAGGACCCCTGAAAACTCTTCACAATGTTGTGTGTGCATATGCTTGTTTATTCTGGGGTGAAACGTCCAGTTTTCACCATGTAGACGGCTATCTAGACCCGTGGAGTCTGTGAAAGCTTGGGAGCTTCTGGCCTAGAGATGATGGTCTGAGGGATGGGAATTGTCAGTGGATCACTCTTGCCTTCGGCCTCAGTTTCTGCTCTGAGGTTGCGCTGATCCTTGACAAGCAAGCAGAGGTACAGCCTCAAGGCTTTTGGCCCTGGGAGCCCTTGGAGAGCGAATGGGTGGCAGCATGCTCCCCTCCAGCCCTATCGCTACAGGACTGAGGCCGGGACGCAGTGGATGGTGTGGTGAGGGCTGCCAGCCCTTGTAGGCCAATTCAGAGGACAAGGCAGACCGCCCCGGGCTCCAGAGCTTGGAAAACTGGCTAGAGGCATCCGCACCAGAGGCGCGCCCACACCAGAGAATGAGGCTCCCCTTTTGCGCTCTGCTCTGCACCGTGGGCCCTTGGTGACTGCACCAATGGGAATGAGGTTGGAGCTAGCCCTACAGGGGTGCTCTGGGGAGGGGCCCAAGGGCCACTGGTGGGTCAGCCCCAGAGGAAACTGTGCCGCGACGAGGTGATCTGGAGGTCTAAAGCGCCCACCCACGCATCCTAGAGACCTGCTGGTCCCAGAGTGCCTTCGCTGGGTGAAGGGACGCTCTGGTCCTCACAGAAACCTGGTAACCTAAGGCAGGGGTCTGCAGACCGCCGGCAGCGGCCAAATCCGGCCTGCTGCCTGACACATCCAGCAGAGGGCGCTAGCAATGTTTCTTTCTTTCTTTCTTTTTTTTTTTTTTTGTTGTTGTTGTTTGTTTTTTACATCTTTAAATGATTGGAAGATAACAGAGAACAGTATTTGGTGACAGATGAAATTATACCAAATTTACCTTCCCCGTGGCAGATAGATGTCAGGTCCCACAAAGATTACAGCCCTGGAAACCCATGCGACAGTTCTACTTTGTCCTTTAGGGTGGCTATGAGTCAGAACTGACTCGGTGGTAGGTAGGTTCTTTTTTGTTTGCTCTGTTCTTGTGGTTAGAGCTCTGAACTGGGTTCCTTGTTAGGTCCCTAGGAATCACCTTTAAAAAACAAACACTCAATGTGAATATGAAGTGAAACAATGTATTTAGTGGCAGAGCTCTAGGCACAGGTGGCTTTAGGGGTGAAAACCCTGCAAGGGAATACAGACTGATGTGTTGGGGTGGAGCGAGATGCTCCTCCAGGGGCTGAAACCTACTGTTGTCGTGTTGGGTTTGACTCATAGCGAACCTACAGATCAGAGTATAACTGCTCCGTAAAGTTTCCAAGGAGCACTTGGTGGATTTGAACTGCCAACCTTTTGGTGAGCAGACATAGTGCTTAACCCACCACAGGCACCAGGGTTTAATTATGCGGAAGTTAGTGGTGCAAAGTCAGTGTGCTAATGTGTATCAGGAATGCTCTCATTCTCAGCAACTGGTGGTTCTGTGCAGCCTAGATTCTGTCACAGCATAAGATGTTGTAAATAGTTTGTGAGGTAGGATATTGTAAGTGGGAAGCGGTAACCAGTTTAGGACAGAGAGGAGAGGTCAAGAGGGGCAGAGCGACTTGGCGGCCCCTTCATGACCCAACACAATCATACGGGGCCACACAGTGAGCTGTGCTCGGGCTGGAGGAGGCCAGGAAGAGAACAATTGCAGTCTGTCTACATAGACTGCAAGGAAACCCAGAGCACCCTCCCTCTAGCCTCCTTTCCAAACTCTCCTGGATCACGGCTTCTATTTTTTGTTGTTTCTCCATCTCCTCTCCTGGCAACAGCACCTACCGACCAAAAGTCCATTTTCCCTGTCGGCTCCTCTTTGTCCCATCCTCCGCACTTCCTCCCTCTGGAACATGCTTTCTTCAAGGCTTAGTACTCTAGTTCAGTAAGAACTCTTCTGGAGACAAATGACAGAAATTTAATCATACTATCCTAAACCAAAAAGGCCAAGGTGGTGTTTGTTATTGGAAGATCCCTATCTCAGGCATCTAATGTTGCTCTAACAGAAATACCACAAGTAGATGGCTTTACCAAAGAAAGGTTGATTATCTCACAGTCCAGCAGGCTGGGGGTCTGAAGTCAGGGTGCCAAGCTCCAAAGGAACACTCTCGCTGTCAGCTCTGGAGGGAGGACCTTGTTGACAGTGTGGTCTTTTCAGAGAGTTCTAGTTCTGCACACTCATTTTTCTGCTGCTGTACCAGGGACTTTATGCTGTGTTCCCTGTCAGGGCAGTCACTGATGGTGGCCCAACAGTGTTCCATCTAGTTCTTCTCACATCGTGTTCAGGTAGTCTCTGGATCATACAACACCTTCTGTCTGCCGGGCTCGTGTTTTGCTCCTGTCTTTGATGTTTTTCATTCCCCTCTCCTCCAGGTGGATTGGGACCAATTGATGCTACTTAGATGGCAGCTTGCTAGCTTTTAACAGCTGAAACACCACTCGCCAAAGTGGTATGCAGAACATTTTCTTAAAAAAAAGTTATGCTAGCTAGTCTTCAGCTAAGAGTCTTCTGCACTCCATGTTGGTGAGTAGCATCTGGGTTCTTAAAAGCTAGCAAACTGCCATCTGAGGTACACTGGATGGTCTCAGTCAAGTTGTTTTAGTATATCTGGAAGAATTAGTTTTAACATTTTTTAATATGCAGAAAAGTACAACGTACAGTAAGAAAAACATTTGACTAATGGACATTAAGTATGAACTCTATGTAACTGTTCAGACTTCCATGCAAATTCAGTCTAAAGACAGATTTAGGAACAGAACGCGTTCTGAATCCACGGATGGCCTGTAATTTGTTTTATTTTTTGTTGTTGAAAATATACACAGCAGGCATACACCAATTCAGCCATCTCTACATGTACATTTAATAACATTGAGCAATGTATTCCTACCTTCCTTTTCCAGACTATTCCTCCTCTATTAACATAAAATCACTACCCCCTAAATTTCCTGTCTAATCTAGCAAGTAGCTGTTGTCCGTTTTGATCCCATCTAAATAGTTCTTAAAAGAGCACAATGCACAAGGAAACATTCCTTCTGGGGGGATTTTTTTATTGCCCTTTGGGTGAAAATTTACAGCACAAGTTAAATTTTCATTACACAATCATATACGTATTGTTTTGTGGCATTGGGTGCAGTCTGCACAGTGTGTCAGCACACTCTTCCTTTCCACCCTGGGGTCCCTGGGTCCATTTGACCTGTTCCTGTCCTTTCCTGCCTTCTTATCCTGCTTTTGGACAGGAGCTGCCCATTTGGTTCCACATATCTGACTGAACTAAGAAGTATTTTCCTCATGTGTATTATTTTTTGTTTTATAGTCCTCTTTAATCTTTTTCTGAAGGGTGCTCTTCAAGAATGGTTTCAGTTCTAGGTTAATGGAGCATCCAGGGGTTTTAGTTTGGAGGGTTTCCCAAGTCTCTGTCAGACCATTAAGTCTGTTCTTTTTTACATGTATTTGAATTCTGTTCTACACTTTTTTTCTGCTCTGTCGGGGACTCTGTTATGTTCCCTATCTTAGGATGGCTTCTCTAGAGAAGAAACACCAGTCAAGTGAGTAAATACACACACAGAGAGAGATTTATGTTGAGGAAATGGCTTACAGAGGATAAAGTGTCCCACGTCCAGGGTCATGACAGAGCCTGCTGATTCATGTAGCTCTAGAGGCTGGAAAACCTAGGAGCTGCAGGTCAGACAGCAGATCTCTTGCTCACAGACTGTGAAGATCGATGAATCCCAAGACTGGCAGGCAAGACCGAAGGTAAGCGGCTAGCTCAGGTCCCAAGAACCAGAGATCAGACGAACAGGAGCCAGCTACAAGACCTGTGAAGCAAACACCCAAGTGTTGCCAGAATGTCCCCTTACATTTCATGCAGGCCACACACCTGAGGAGTCTTCCTTTTGGCTCCATCCACTACTAACTTGTAAGCCATTTCCTCAACATAAATATGGCTCTCTCTCTACTGGTATCAAATCTCATCACAGGAGTGATCACAAGTCAAATCTCAACAGGAAAGTGATCACAGCATTCTATGACTGCCAAAACAGAGTATCACGGCTCTGGTAAGTTGATGCAGTCTTAACCATCACAGCAGTCATTGGTGGTAGCGAGGAATCATCTAATTTTTCTGGACTAGGGCTCGTGGAGTCCCTGATTCATTTGCTCCTTTTATCTACTCTCATTCATTGAATTGTGTCCACCGCCCCCCCAGAATGTGTCAACTTGGCTAGGCCGTGAGTCCCAGTATGGTACGCTTGTCTGCTATTCTGTCTCCTGATGGGATTTTCCTATGTATTGTAAATCATATCTCTATGATGTCCATGAGCTGGAATTATCAGTAGTTATGTTACTAAGGTATGACTCATCCTACAAGGTGAGTTTGTGTTTTAGGTCAATCTTTTTAGAGATGGAAAGGAACGAAGCAAGCAGAGAGACCGGGAGACCTCTTACCACCAAGAAGGGGGTGCCAGAGGTAGAGCTCATCTTTTGGAACCAGGGTCCCTGCACTGCGAACCTCCTAGACCAGGAGTTGTCTGACAACAAAGACCTTCTTCCACATCCACAGTGAGAGAAAGCTTGTAGCTGTAGCTGGCAGCTTCAGTTTAGACTTCTAGCTTCCCTAGACTGTGAGAGAGTAATTTATCCCTGTTAAAGCCATCCACTTGGTGTACTTCTGTTACAGCAACACTGGATGACTAAGATACCTGCAAAAATGTTGCACCTCATCTCCCAAGGTTGGTGGCTCTGTAGGTCCTGAGACCCAAGGGAGAAATATTTTCACCCATAAGCACAGACGCAACCTAACGAATCAGGAGCTGACCTTGCTTCCTGGTACTTTTTAGTACCTCATGTTACCGAACAGGCAAAGGAGATCACCCTCCTGGATGGGGTGACTGGTTCTGCCTGCCAAGGGAAACTGGAATGCTGCTACGTAATAGAAGTATGGAGGACTACATTTAGATCCAACGTGACTCTTCTGTCCAATAACAATGGTCAGTGGGAGAGAACCTAGTAAAGACAGTTCCTTAGCAGGAATACAAGTTTGGCTCCCCTTGAACAAGTTTAATAGGAACCGTCGAGGCACAGTCGTTAAAGCACTTAGCTGCTAATCAGAAGTCTGGAAGACTGAACTCACCAGCTGCTTTGTGGGAGAAAGATGTGGTTGTCTGCTTCTGTGAAGATTACAGCCTTGGAAACTCCATGGAGGTCTACTCTGTCTCACAGGGTCACTGTCAGTTGAAAAGTGCCCTGTGGCATAATGGTTAATTACACAGGTGTCAGCCAAAAGCTCAGCAGTTTGAATCCACCATCTGCTCTGCCGAAGTTCTATGTGGCAGTTCTACTCCATCCCACAATGAGTTGGAATCAACTTGAAAGCAGAAAATTCAGTTTTTTGGTGAGTTCTTTGGTATCAGCAGAAACCAACTCAGTGGCAATGTGTTTAATTGCTTCTTGTTTGTTGTTGTTTGGCTACTTTTTTTTTCCTTAAGTTTCCTACATGAGAAGATGCTCAGGGAGTAGGAGGGGAACAGGGAATGGGGAGTCTGTGGCGGCAGCCATGACTGCTAGAAAGGGCCTCTTGACCAGTATCATTATTTCCTTTTCCCCAGTGAACACTGACTCTTTTCAAGGCCAAAAATCCCTTGGGGGATTACTGAGAGACAGATCACCACTATTAATTTTGGTCAGGGTACTGCAGTACTTCTTCAAGGGGACTGTCATCATGATCGCGTGCTGCTCTAAGAAAAACACCACAAGCGGATGGCTCTAAACAAAAGTTTCTCCCCTCACTGCCCAGGAAGGTCCCTGTCATCAGTCTTGCCTTGCTTTGCAAGCATCTCAGGGCGGGTATCTCTGGTCCAAAGGATGCACTCTGCACCCAACACTGCTTTCCTCCTTGGTCGGCGGCTCCCTATTCTCTCCTTGCTTTTCTTTCTTTATATCTTTCGTAAGGTAAAAGGTTGTACAGGACACGTGCAGGGGTAACTCCCATGACATTCGATCAGGGATAGGACCTAGTAGAGACGTTACAGTCCTACTCTGATCCTCTCTAATGCAGTCCAATCTTGCCTTATTAACCACAGGCCGAGGTTTGGATTTGCAATATATACAAAAACCACAATCACAAAAGAGAACTATACAATACTCGGAATCATGGCCCAGACAAACTGCTACCCATATATTGGGGGCATATAACTCAACCCATAGCAGGGGCTCAGTGTCCCTTTTAACAAAAGGGATAGAGGTCTGTAAACTCCCCCACATGTGGGAGATAACTGAAGGGCCTTGACTCTCTCTTCTGGTGATTTCAGTTTGACTGCTGTTCTTCTAACCTAGAATTTGTCTACTTGCACAGAAGAAGTAAATATTTAGGAGATTTTTATGCTTAAGTCACCAATGACACAAGTCCATATTAGCCAGTCTTCTGATCACTGCTTCAACTTACTGTCCATTACAGTAATGGCACTCACCTTCTCTTTGCCAAACGAGGGCTCCCTCTTGGCCCTACCACTGCAGGGTTAAATGCCCCGTTGTACCTAGGGGCGTGTTTACTGAGTGCACTGTCTCCAGTGAGGAGGGAGCTCCCTAGCCCCAGACCCTGTCCTCCGAGGCAGGAGCAGAGTAGCCCTCGTGGAGCATACAGCAAACATCACACAGCCTTGGATTCCTGGTATTGTGTGAGGTTGCTCTATGTTGAAAACCAATCGTCCATGATGTTAATGAGGAAGGGTGGGCCCTCAGCTGTGTTGGTGGTGCAGGACTCAGTGGGTGACTGTATTGCACTTTGGGGCAGCCTCCTAGGGTCTACAGGAAAGGGAAGCAAGTGGAGAGCTGGAAACCTCAGATTACCAAGAAGCGCTGCCAGGACCTGGGCTCACTGTGTGTCACGAGCTCCCAGTGCAGAGCAAGACTGACAAGAAGGACCTCCCTTCAGAGCCAGCAGAGTAAAACTGCCCCTGGACCTGACACCCTGAATTGGACTGTTCACCTAATGGACTCTGACCAAATGAAATTTATCTTTGGAAAGCCATCCGTTTGTGGTATTTCTCTTAAAGCAGCAGTAGGTGCCTAAGACAACTATGATATGTGCCGTCATCCAGAGAGTCGTCTTTCATCAACAATTCAACTATTGGTGATGATGATTTGCAGTTGGAATTACCACCTCACGTCATGAATTAGCAGTGCTGTCTCTCCTACTGGAAGCAGAGTCATCAACATCTTTAAGACCAACCAGACTGGAGAACCAATTTAGAATAGTCATCCTTCCTATTTTTCTCCTTTTGAATCACTCTGTGGGACACTTCTACTCTGGCTTATACAGTTACTTGTAGTCACCACTGACTCGATGGCACTCGGTTTGCTGTGGTTTTAGAAACACTCATGATACGAAATGCTTTAGGCTGGGTTTACCAGAGAAGCAAACCCAGCAAAGTGTAGAAAAGTATACATACATGGAGAGATTCATATCAAGGAAATGAGTCACAAGATGTAGAGGTTGAAATGTCCCATGGCTCTGGGTCAGGACAGACACTTTTCCTGATTCCCATAGCTGTAAGGGCTGGTCAAGCGACGACCAGCAGGCCAGAGGGCAGGACTGTTGCTCATGGGCTGTGAAGACAGACAAATCCCAAGAATCGCAGGCAGGACTATGTGGGATCTGCTAGCCCAAGTCCCCCAAACCAGAGGTTAGACGAACAGGAGGCAGCTGTATTATCTAAAATGAACAGAAGGCCCTGAGCTCTTCCTCAAAGTCTGCCCACACTCAGTGCAGGCCGCGTGGCAAAAGAAACTGCCGTTCAACTGACTGGCTACTTAAAGCAGATCTTCTCATGGGTCTCGTCCTGGGTCAACTCTCAACAGGGAAGGGATCCCAATGTACAGTTTTTAAAATACTGAGTCATGGCCCAGCTGACACATGATCTTAACTATCACAGACGTTGATCACCTTTCCCTCCACAAGACGTCACATGGGGTTGATTGCACTGACATTGTGCTGCCTGAATTGACGTAGGAATGATCAATGATTTTGGGATTCACAGTAAGACGCCTGCATGTTCCACAAGCAATCACACCAACTGTCACTGAATCACAGCACCCATAGGACAGAGCAGAGCTGCCCCATAGTTTCCAAGAAGCACCTGGCCGATTTCAACTGTGGACATTTGCTCAGCAGATACGCTGTGTAACTACTCTGTGGCCAAAGTTTCCATTGGCGTGTTTAAAGGGCAGGAAATTATTTGAACATTACATATATTATACACATATATATATATACATTATTTACATATATCAACATTATTTTAAATTATTTTAACATCATTCAGGTGTCCTTGATTTGAGTGATCAATGGCCGTCCCCCGGCCCTCCCCGAGTTCCATGGATGGTTGCCATGGAGTCAACCGTGTACAGTTATGGAGATGGCGTGCAGAGAGGGCAATCGCCTAAAAGAGACTATTTATCGGAGGTCAGAACCGGGTTAGAGGATGCATTTAGGTCGGAGGACACAGGAGCTGATCCCAGTGCCTTGAAGACAGAGCATATAGAACTTAGAACCCTGGTAACCAGGCACCCGCATTGAAAACCTAACCCTTACCCAACTCACTTGAGTGGAGACACTCAGCTCTAAACATGTCGACTTGTTGCCTCCCGTTTTCCGCCGTGTCGGAGCCCCGGAATTCAACGCGCTCACGAAGGCGACGCTGTGGTCTCGTCTCCCGACTGCGGAAGTTATGGCGATTTCTAAGACAGACCCCAGAGGTAACACTGGGTGTGTCAGGGCTGCGACGCCAGGCCAGGCCACCCCGGGCAATCCTATACCCTCCCCAAAGTCACAGCAGCCCTCAAGCTATACCAGCCCTTCTCCATGTGAGCTCCATGGTAATGGGGACATGGAGAAATGAGCAGGAAAGTGATGAAGCAGAAAGTGGTAAGGTTCGTTTGGGAGAGGTGAGTGCGATCGGAGAAGGAGCATCAGGAGGACTCGGGAGCAGTGATGAGGCCCATGAAAGTGGTAGCGGTGATTCAAGATGAGCGCTGGTTGACTCCACCCTCAGGGCCACTCACCATCCCTGGGCTCATGGAGCTGGGTCTGAGCCGGAATGAGGTGCTAGCTAGGCCTAGACCATCGGCCTGGATGTCATGGAGACAGGGGCTAGGGTGGCCAAGGTAGAGAGACTCACTTCACGTCCCTGCTCCAACCACACTGAACACATGGAATTCTGGCACCTTAGTCTACCCACAGGTCCCAGCTCAGACCAGGCTTTTACGGAGGGACTGCTGGGCTCCCACGCTATCGCAGAGCAGTCACTGGGCGTTCTCTGAGCTCCAGCTCCCCCTCAGTGAGGCAGTCAATAGGCAGTCCCAGCTGCTGGAATTGCCTGTGCCTCTGCTCACTCTGGGCCACCCCAGCTTCTTCAAAATCCTTCTACAGCACTCACAGTGACATTGTATCTGTGCTCTTGGTGGAGGCTTGATGGCAGTGCCCCCAGGCTGAACCCCCCTCCCCAGAACCCGGCATAAAGGAAAACTGGAAGCTCCCCTGAGACCGAGGGGCCAGAGGGACCTACAGGGGCAGAGGGAAGGAGTTGCCTCCAAGGAGCCCTTGAAGCATCCCTGGCAGCTGTTGGCACTGTCTCTACAGAACCCCCCACGGGAGGAGGAGAATGGCCGGATGTATCCCAAGACAAGGACCAGAAAATGCAGGCGCAACCTCTGTGTAAGTGTGCGGGGAGGGGAACGGGACCGCTACCCAGGGACTCCAGATGGCCAAAGGGGTCCTGCTGCTGTGATACCACCCTGCAGACTCCCAGATCCTTCCCAGGGCACTCAGTCCACTTCCCGAGGAATCAGCATGGGTGCGAGTGGTCAGAGCTCTGCCCCCACCCCTCCGGGTGGTTCACGGGGCTGCCTCTGGTGTGACCCTCATCCTCTGTGCCTCCCCAGTGTTTCCGCAGCTCACGCCAGGAGCAGGATTACAAATGGGTTACTGAAACCAACAAGGAAGCCTGGCTGGAGGAGCTGGTGGAGCGCCTGGTGCCCGCCTTCCAAAACAGTGACTTCTCCTTCATCAGATTCTTCCTTGGACATTACAGATCCTATGCCACCAGCCAGCAGCTCCTAGAGCAGCTGTTCAAAACGTGAGTGCCCCGCTGTCCCCAGCCCAGTGGGGACTCTGTCCTCTCCCAGTTGGGAGGAATGCCACTTCACCACTGAGAGAGCATTAATTTCTCCCCAAGATGTCAGGTAGTAAAGGACCACACAGCTACAATTCCTGTGGACATTGGTCAAGCTCCATGGTGGGGGCTGCTGGAGGGACTGGGAGGTTCACGCAGATTCTTCTCCACTCTCCCATCGAGAAGCTCTCTGCCTCAACCCTCACCGACTGCACGCCCTCATGTAAAGGGGGTTTCAGATTCCATTCAGTGGGGCCTTGTCCATGGCGTAGCCAGAACAGGGGGCTTGAGTGCTGGTAGAGGGGATCCAGGACTCTCAGCTGTCTGGGAAGGTGCTGGTTGGGCTCACTTACTCACCAGGTGTCCAGGAAGCCCCTACTCTTATAGATGCAGTTCCAGGCACTCATCATCTTTCAGAAGGTAAAGCTGTTAGGAAGCGCTGCCCTCTCGGGCCTCTATTCTAGTCAGGCGTCAGACAGCAACACTAGACATCCTGAGCCGGGAGTGCCCACAGTGCACTAGGTGTGATACCCTCGTGCCACCTCTAGGTATGGATTCCACCACTCGGATTCTTCTGGGAACCATGAATCAGAACAGCGGAAAGTGTGAGTGGACTTGGGGTGAAGAAGAAGGAGCTGCTGTCCCTAGTGACGGGTGGAGGTAGTAGGAGGACCTGGATCTGGATTAGGCCCTACACATCTAGATTCTACTAGAGAAGTGTGCTTAGGGGCGCCCCCTGCAGGAGGTAAGCAGTCAGAGCAGATCGGCGGAACCTGGCCAACCTGGGAGCAGAGAGGAGGCTGGGGCATGGATAGATTCCTGAGAGAACTCATCACCCGCATTCCTCTTATAACACCGCATGCCACCTTTCCTCTATGGGGACCCAAACACGAACCAATGGGCATCGGGGGCAGACCTACTGCCAAACCTTGGGACTCAGCTGCATGTGGGGTCCTGTCCCAGGGGGAACTCTGTGCACCAGGAAGAGACCCTCTCACTTGTGCAGAGAACCAGGCAGCATGCTCCTGCACATGCTCCAGGGGAGAGGCCTGAGAGCCTGGACATCTGGCTTTGGCGATAGACTGTGTGTCCCTCAGCATCAGATATTCATGAAGCTCTAAAGTGTGTCGACCCACCAGGTGAACAGGCAGTCACAAGCCTCCGTGTTATTGTCCACTGCGGAGAGTATCAGTGGACAGAAAGGCTACCGAGGAAGGAGAGTTGGTCAGACTATTAATGGGGAGCTCCCTGGGACCAAGCTCTGTGCTAGACCTGCACTCAGTCACCAGGCCTCCCATGACAGCCAGAGGGTGTCCAAGAGGTCCATATAGGGGGACCTGGACTTTGCAGGGCTGCCGAGCAAACACAGCAAGACAAGAACAGCCAGCCCTCTGACCCTGCTATTCTCCACCCATCCCCAGGGCGGTTGCATTTATCCTGGGCATGTGGCTCCAGGACCACCCGCAGGACTTCGATCAGCCACCGACATTCTCCTGTCTCAAGCTCGTGCAGCAGTATCTGCAGCTGAACATGCCAGGTTCATTTGAGGAGAACTGTCCCCGATTTCTCTGGGCCCAGCTGCACCACACGGAGCTCACCGAGGCCGAGCCAGAGGGTGAGAAGGACTGGGTATCCCTGCAAGGGAGCTTGTGCTGGGGACAAGGGAAGACCCTAGAGACTGGGCAGGAGCCACAGCTCCAAGTAAGCTCAGCCTGGCTGCTGGTGCCCTGCAGTTGGGGCACATTTCCTGGGCTGGTCATCTCGGCAATGTGCTTTTCTGGGTGGTGGTGGGATGTCTGGCATCCTTGGAAAGGCAGGAGGAAAGACAGTTACCTGGGTGAACATTTCTCCTCCTGCAGCTGCAGAGCCGGGCCCAGCGTCACTTGGAAAAGTCGCTCAAGATCAGTCTTTGCCCCAGGAACCAACACCCGGACCATCTCCTGGGGAGTATACTGCTGCCGTGCCAGCACTGGAGTGTCACACCACACCACCTACAACCCTGATGGCCCGAGAACCAGCACCAGAGGCAGAGCCCACTGGAGGGTCAGAATGTGATCCCAGGCCGCCTATTGAACTGACCCCGAGAACACCAGCTGATTTGGTCCATCTTCCTGCTCCACTGCTGCAGCCCCGAGCAGCCCAGGTTCTCCTCCAGCTGCAGCAGCAGATGGAGAGACAGATGCAGATCCTCGACCACCTGGAGCTCGGCATCCTGGAGCTCCAGCCGTGCTCAGCCCTGCTCCCACTCCAAAAATGCAGCTCAGCAGAGCACCTGCTCTTCTCCCTCGTGCTGGAATCCTGCCAGCCGGTGGAGAGCCCACTTCAGGTGGAGAGTCTTAACCCGGGCTACCTGCAGAGCCAACAGCTGGGCTACCTGCTCACCTTGATCCTCTTCTTCCTGCGCCGACACCAAACACTAACGGCGCACCTCTTTGCCGCTCAGCAGCTTCGCCACGCTCACCGGATGAGTAGCCTGCAGGACATTGGCGATTTTAGTCTGAGCAATGTCCCGAACACACTCCAGCACGACTTCCTGAGCCAGAGCCAGCGCTTGCAGCAACACCTGAGCCCCGTTCAACAACAGGTCATCTGTCAACAAGTCACGCACCCAACAGAGAGCCCACAGGAAGATCAGAATCTCTCCTCGGCTTTACGGCAAAACTGGCTCCTAGGCTGTCTGCTGAGTCTGATCGCACGCCTGGACTTAGCGCTGCCCTCCATGGAGTACCACCAGCAACACGAGGGTTGTATTTCCAACAGGATCCCTTCACCATACTTCCTCCTGATCCTGCTTCGGCTCCTCATCCAGCAGTGGAGCCCTGTACACTGTTAAGTCCTCCATCTCCATCCAGCTCCGCCTGGGGCAGCAGATGCTGAGCCAGATGCCACATCTCTTTGGCAGTGGGTTCTCGTTGACAGCCAGGGAACATCGGCCACAGACGCCCACCTTTCATCCTTACCTCAGTGGACAGTTTGGGGTTTTATGACAGTATATGTCCAGCTGAATTTGTACTTCATAATACATTGGATAGCATATTCTAGTAGGGTAGGAGAGGGAATTGAATGGTAAATTATGGATGGGATGGGACAGCATGGGATGGGATAGGATGGGTGGGTGGCATTGGGGAAATGGGATGGCATGGCATGGAATTACTTGGCATGACAGGAGGACGTATGATGGAATGGAAAAGGATTGGAAGGGACAAGATAGCATATGGTAGAATATAAGATTTCTCATTAAATAAAGTTTTGTTTTAATAGCCTCTTGTGTGTAAGGTACTCGCTGTATGTACCTTCACAGTCCAGTACGGTGATCATCAATATCTTCTTTAGAACAGTTTCATTAGCACTGGGATGGGTCATGCTATGTGTCCACCTGAATAGGCTGTGATGGTTAGTGGTTTAGCAGATGTTATGCAATCATACTCCAGTTTTGTGATCTGATGTGAGGAGCCAATGAGTTGGAAGAGGAGTTTCTTTGGGAATGTGGACTACAAGTGGGCACAAATCCTGGGGTATACAGCCACTACTTTGACCAGTGGCTTTTTCTCTAAGTCTATTCCAAAGGACTACCAGCAGCAATTTGCCTTCAGATGGCAAGGCCAGCAACACACCATCATTACCTTATCCTACAGGTGTAACAACTCTCCAGCTCAGTGTCCTCATTGAGTCCACAGGGATGATGATTGCTTCTCCTTGCCCTAAGACTTCACACTGGTCCCTTACCTTGATGACATCATGTTCACCGGACCTCACTGACTCTAGACTTTTCGGTAGGAAATCAGTGTGCCAGAGGGTGGAAGGAAACCCTAGTGACACTAAGCAAAATTCTGCCCTTGCTGAGGATTTCCTTTCACTACTGTCCCTCACGGCGATCCCCAAAGTTACTGGAGTTCTGGCACTCTCCTTGTTGAGTGGGCGGCTGTATACTGTGCAGAACAATCTCCAAACCACATGAGAGCTTTCTCTTGAACAGTCAACTGATCATTAGAAATTATCCACGAGAACACAGATGAAGACTGGGAGATGTCCTCAGTCTACCCCATGAAAAGGACCAGGAAAGTCTGGTAAAGGGTCTGGGGAGAGAAGAGGGCCTCCAAGCAGGGACACCATAGGCACTTCGGGACCGGGATACCACCCTGAGACACCCAGCTCCCTTTCAGGAACTGTCATTTCCAGGGCACCCAGTCCCTTCCCAGTGGAATTAGCTACCACCCTTCCCAATTTCACCCACAGCCTTCTCTGACCTGACAAGCTAACAAGTTACTTCTCCCATGATGGCAGTATCAGACATGACATTTTATCCTGTTTTCACTTCACGTCATCTCACGTCTCTATCTACATGTTGTTCCTGTTTTGCGTTTAATCTCTAGCCCAGGGGCTCAGGCAGCAGGAATGGACTCTCCTTCCACAGCTTCTCCAGCCTCCCCCCCGACACAGTCACACTCAGCAGGTTCTCTGACCCTAAACCATGAGGCTAAGGCTATGACACACCTTCTTCTGCTACCTGCAGTGTCAGAGAACACATCACGTGAACCTGCATGTCAGGAGCTGTGTCCTGTTTCGCATGCATGATGTTCCACAATGGAGGCCACTTCCCAAACTGACTAGGTCTCCCCCAATGGACTGAGCCTACCCCTGTTGATGGCCCTGGCCTGATTCCTTCTGCTGCCCTTTCAGCAGGGCTTCAGGAATGTTCCATGTGTCCTCATCCACTGACTACACATGACAGACTCCCAGCATGGGCACACTGGGGGAAAGCATGTGTTCATTTCGAGGTAGGGTCCTGGAGCGAGACTCCTTCCACAAACAGCGGTTGCAGTCATGTGCAGTCATGTGCAGTCTGGGCCATTGGCTGATTCCCTGCATCAAGCCTTTTCCAGGCCTTAGTGTATTTTCCATTATGCCATTCTGCTGACAGGCTGCCCAGTGGAGCTACAGGGTGGCCTTGAGTTGCTTATGTGCCCTGAGAAGCTGACTCTCCTCTGAGGTCTTTACTGCTGTTCAGATTCACTCTTCCTGAGTCATCTGTTCAAATCTAGAGTCTGATGGGTGTTCCCTCTTCAACTCCAGAATTTCTAGGCTCTTGTGCTTAGCTGAATCTGGGTGGTCCACAGCTTCAGCTGCTCAGTACCCCGTTTAACAGAAAGAAAAGTTGTTATCTTGCGTCCCAGTCCAAGGGGACCTCATGGGTTTGTGTCTGCTGTGCGCACTGTCTCCAGATGGGAAGGTGTGAGCCTGCACCAGACCCTGCACTCCCAGTTAGGGGCAGAGCAGCCCTCACGTGCCACACAGGGAACATCAGCGTCTCGGCAGTGGTTGCTCATCTTGTGACTGGGTTGTCTTTTTGTTGTTAAGTTGCGCTCTGCAGCAGTTTAAAAACAAGCAAACAAACAAAAAACCTGGGGAAAAAAACTTGTCTTCCTGTAGGGCCAAAAAGAGAAAGGGGCTGCTGTTGTCACTTTCGAAAATCCTCAAAGATATCCAGATCTCTGGAGTGGAGAAAGTAACTGATGGTCCCGAGTTCGAATCTCTGTCTTCCATTGTTTTCAGCATGAAATGGGTTAATATCAGAATGTGGACATTAAGTTCAATTACAACTTTTTCTTACTTTCTATGTCTCAATTCTGAGGATTTTTAAAGAGGAGTCTTAGTTTGTAGTTTGATTGATGGTATTTCCCACCCCTAAAATTAATACAATAGAAACTAGTCTATTCAAAATTTACTCAAGGCAAGAGACTTGAAGCAATACTACTCATCAGAAGGGAATCAAATGGTCAGCAAGAGTGGGAAAAGATGTTTAACCTCATTAATCATCAGAAACACCTTCAGGACACCTCAGGAAGATACGAATTACCTTTTGGGGTCACCTGCCCTCAGGTTCCCAAGAGCAGTAGATTGGTTGTACAGAGCAGTGTCATCTGAGTGTTTCTAGAAGGGTTTGGGAATGGAGAAGCTTTAGGGAAAAGAGTCTAAGGACCCCTGAAAACTCTTCACAACGTTGTGTGTGCATATGCTTGTGTATTTTGGAGTGAAAGGTCCAGTTTTCACCCTGTAGACGGCTGTCTAGACCCGTGGAGTCTGTGAAACGCTTGGGAGCTTCTTGCCTAGAGATGAGGGTCTGAGGGTTGGGAATTCTCTGCGGATCACTCTTGCCTTTGGCCTCGGTTTCTCCTCTGAGGTTGTGCTGATCCCTGACAAGCAAGCAGAGGTCCAGCCTCAAGGCTTTGGCCCTGGGAGCTGCTGGAGAGCGAATGGGTGGCAGCATGCTGCCTTCCAGCCCTATCGCTAGAGGACGGAGGCGGGGACGCAGTGGAAGCTGTGGCCGGAGCTGCCAGCCCTTGTTAGCCAATTCAGAGGACAAGGCAGACCGCCCCGGGCTCCAGAGCTTGTAAAACCGGCCAGAGGCACCCGCACTAGACGCGCGCCCACACCAGAGAATGAGGCTCCCCTTTTGCGCTCTGCTCTGCACCGGGGCCCTTGGTGAGTCCACCGATGGGAACGAGGTTGGGGCTAGCCCTACAGGGTGCTCTGGGGAGGGGCCCGAGGGCCACTGGCGGGTCAGCCCCAGAGGGAACTGTGCAGCGACAAGGTGACCTGGAAGTCTAAAGCACCCCCCACCCCCAGCCTAGTGCCCTGCTGGCCCAAGAGTGCCTTCCCTAGGTGAACGGACGCTCTAGCTCTCACAGAAACCTGGTAACCCAAGGCAGCGCTCTGCAGACTGCCGGCAGCGGACAAATCCGGACTGCATCCAGCAGAGGGCACTAACAATATTTTAGTTTTGTTCGTTTGTTTTTGTTTTTTTACATCTTTAAATGGTTGGAAGATAAAAAGAACAGTATTTGGTGACACATGAAATTATACAAAATTTAACTTCCCCGTGGGAGAAATATGTGGCTGCGTCGGGTCCCACAAAGATTACAGCCCCTGGAAAACCATGTGACAGTTCTACTTTGTCCTATAGGGTGGCTTTGGGTGGGAACTGACTTGGTGGTAGTTAGGTTCTTTTTTGTGTGTTCTGTTCTTTTGGTTAGACCTTACCGCTCTGAATTGGGTTCCTTGTTAGGTCCCTAGGAATCACCTTTAAAAAACAACACTCAGTGTGAATATGAAATGAAACAATGTATTTAGTGGCAGAGCTCTAGGCACAGGTGGCTTTAGGGGTGAAAACCCTGCAAGGGAATACAGACTGATGTGTTGGGGTGGGGCGAGATGCTCTTCCAGGGGCTGAAACCTACTGTTGTCGAGTTGGGTTTGACTCATAGCGACGCTACAGATCAGAGTATAACTGCTCCATAAAGTTTCCAAGGAGCACTTGGTGGATTTGAACTGCCGGCCTTTTCGGAGCAGACATAGTGCTTAACCCACCACACCACCAGGGTTTAATTATGAGAAAGTTAGTGGTGCAATGTCAGTGTGCTAGTGTGTATCAAGAATGCTCTCATTCTCAGCAAGTGGTCATTCTGTGCAGCCTAGACTCTCACACTTAGATGTTGTAAATAGTTTGTGGGGTAGAATATTATAAGTGGGAAGCAGTAACCAGATTAGGACAGAGAGGAGAGGTCAAGAGGGGCAGAGCGACTTGACGGCCCCTTCATGACCCAACACAATCATACAGGGCCACACTGTGAGCTGTGCTAGCGCTGGAGGGGGCCAGAAAGAGAACAACTGCAGTCTATCTACCTAGACTGCATGGAAACCCAGAGCACTCTCCCTCTGGCCCTGTTTCCAAACTCTCCTGGATCACGGCTTCTATTTTTTGTTGTTTCTCCTGGCAACAGCACCTACCGACCAAAAGTTCATTTTTTTGTCGGCTCCTCTTTGTCCCATCCTCCACATTTCCTCCCCCTGGAGCATACTTTCTTCAAGGCTTAGTATTCTAGTCCAGTAAGAACTCTTCTGGTGACAAATGGCAGACAATTAATCATACTATCCTAAACCAAAAAGCCAAGGTGGTGTTTGTTATTGGAAGATCCGTATCTCAGGCATCTAGTGTTGCTCTAACAGAAATACCACAAGTGGATGGCTTTATCAAAGAAAGGTTGATTATCTCACAGTCCAGCAGGCTGGGGGTCTGAAGGCAGGGTGCCAGCTCCAAGGGAACACTCTCGCTGTCAGCTCTGGAGGGAGGTCCTTGTTGACAGTGTGGTCTTTTCAGAGAGTTCTAGTTCTGCACACCCATTTTTCTGCTGCTGTACCAGGGACTTTATGTTGTGTTCTCTGTTAGGGCAGTCACTGATGGTGGCCCATCAATGTTCCATCTAGTTCTTCTCGCCTCATGCTGATGTGGTCTCTGGATCATACAACACGTTCTATCTGCTGGGCTCGTGTTTTGCTTATATCTTTGATGTCTTTGATTCTTCTCTGCTCCAGTTGGATTGGGAGCAATTGATGCTACTTAGATGGCAGCTTGCTAGCTTTTAACACCTGAAATATCGCTTGCCAAAGTGGTTTGCAGAACATTTTCTTTAAAAAACGTTATGCTAGCTAGTCTTCAGCTAAGAGTCTTCTGCACTCCATGTTGGTGAGTAGCATCTGGGTTCTTAAAAGCTAGCAAACTGCCATCTGAGGTACACCAGATGGTCTCAATCCATTTGCAACAGATGAGAACCGAGAACTGCAAATACATGAGGAAGAAATGAGCCCAGGAGACAGAAGAAGCCATATGAGTGGGAGACTGTATCGGCATGAGACCAGAAGAACCAGATGGTGCCAGCCACCACCAAAGGCAGTCACGATGGGGTACACAATGTAGAGTCTCTGACATAACACAAGAAAAAGAAGTGTACAGTTCGAGAACTCTTCTAAAAACACCAGACTTGATGGTCTGACAGCCTGGAGGCTCCCCTGGGAACACGGCCCCAAGACTTGCTGCTGGCCCTGACCTGAAGCCAGTCCTGAGGTCAACAATTCAGACAAGAATGGACTGGACTCAGGGACATAGTGTGAGAATATGATGTGTGGACTTTATGGTTTTATATATTTATAGGAGACCGTCCTACTGGTTTCTTTCTAGGTAGGAGAGAAGAGGGTGGAGAGGAGGGGACAGGGGATCATTAAGGAGATACTGAAAGCATAGAGTGAAAAGGAAAAAATTGTTGTCACAGGGTAGGGAGACCAGATAAAGCTCCAGATAGGTGGGCATGAAAAATTGATTTGGATTGTAAACTTTCACTTAACTATAAAAAAAAAAAAAAAAAAAAACAGGTATGCCAATTGACCTGGAGATCCCCTGAAATCATGCTCCCCAGAACTCTGTCTCTGCTATTCTGTCCTTCAAAATGTTGGGTTGTATCTAGAAAACCTGTTAGCTTTTGGTGTAGTCTGGTTGTACTAACCTCCCTTCTACTATGTGCTGTCACAGCCCTCACGTAACACAATTCCTATCTACTATCTAATCTATAAATAACCCTCTCCCTCCCTAACCCCCTATAACTATCAAAGATTATTTTCTTCTGTGCTTAAACTTTTTCTTAAGTCCTTATAATAGTGATCTCATACAATATTTGTCATTGTGAAACTGACTAATTTTACTCAGCATAATGTCTTCCAGATGACTCCATATTATGTTTCCTAAGATCATCATTGTTCTTTATCGTTGCACAGTATTCCATTGTGTGAATATACCATAGTTTGTTTATCCATTCCTCTGTTGATGGGCACCTGGGATGATGTTGTCCTTTTGCTTTTGTGGACAGTGCTGCCATAAACATCAGTGCTTCTTTCCTTTTTTTAAAATTGTACTTGAGATAAAAATTTACAGAACAAACTAGCGTTTCATCAAAAATCAGTACACATACTGTTTGTGCCTTTGATTATCAACCCCATGACATATCAACACTGTCCCTTTCTCAACTTTTGGTTCACTGTTAGCAGCTATTATCTGTCTCCTTCTGCCTTCGTGCCCTTGACCTTAGGTTGATGTGCCCCTTAGTTCCATTTTGTTTGATGGGACTATCTAATTTGGGCCTGAAAGGTGAAACATAGAGTAACTTCATTACTGAACTAAAAGGGAGTCTGAGGGCCATACTCTCAAGGTTTCTCTAGTAAGTCTGGTCTTTTGTAATGAGTTAGAATGTTGTTCTACATTTTTCTCCAGGTCTCTCTGGGACACTCTATTATGATCTCTGTTACGGCAGTTGGTGGTGGTAGTTGGGCACCGTCTACTTGTGCTGGACTCAGTCTGGTGGAGACCGTGGTAGTTGTGGTCCATTAATTCTTTGGATTAATCTTTCCCTTATGTCTTTGGTTTTCTTCATTTTCCCTTGTACCAGATGGGTGAGACTCGTGTGACATCTTAGATGGCCACTCACAAGTTTTAAGACCCTAGACGCTACTCACCGAAACAGAACGTACAGTGTTTTCTTTATAAGCTACAGTATGCCACCTTAGGTAGATGTTCCCTGAGACCATGGTTCCCACAGCCCTCAGCCTAGTGATTTGGCCACTCTGGGAGTTTGTCGTGTCTCTGGAGCTTCTGTGACCTTGTCTTGGAGAAGTTGGGCTGACATCCCCAGTATTGTGTACTGTCTTAGCCTTCACCAAAGTTGTCACTCATCTATTGTCTATTTAGTGTTTTTCTATTCCCTGTCCCTCCCCTCCCTCATAACTATCAAAGATTGTTTCTTTTAGTGTATAAACCTTTTCAAGAGTTTTTATAATAGTGGCCTCATACAATATTTGTTTTCTTGTGATTGACTTATTTCACTTAGCGCATCATGCCCTCCAGATTCATTCACGTTGTGAGATGCTTCGCAGATTCATTTTTGTTCTTTTTCATTGCATGGTATTCCATTGTGTGTATGTACCATAGTTTGTTTATCCATTTACTTGTAGATGGGCCTCTAGGTTGTTTCCATCTTTTTGCTGTTGTCAGCAGTGCTACAATGAACATGGGTGTGCATATGTCTATTCATGTAATAGTTCTGATTTCTCTAGAATGTATTCACAGGAGTCGGATTGCTAGATCATACAGTGTTTTTATCTCTAGCTTTCTAAGGAAGTACCTGATTGTTTTCTAAAACGATGGTACCATTTTGTATTTCCACCAGCAGTGTTTAGCGGTTCCAGTCTGCCTATAGCCTCTCCAACATTTGTTATTTTCTGTTTTTTTGATTAGTGCCTGTAATGCCTCCATAAGATGTTGTCTTATTGTGATTTGGGTTTACATTTCTCTAATGGCTAGTGATGGCAAGCATTTCCTCATGTGTCTGTTAGCAAGCACTTCCTCACGTGTCTTTGATGAAGTGTCTATTTATACACTTTGCTAATTTTAAATTGGATTGTCTTTTTGTTGTAGAGCTGTTGGACTTTCCTCTAGATTTCAGAGATTAGACTTCTGTCAGATTTATCATAGCTAAAATTTTTCTCCCAGTTTTTAGGTTTTCTTTTTACTCTTTTGGTGAAATCTTTCGATGAACGTAAGTGCTTAATTTTTAGAAGATCTTAGTTATCTAGCTTATCTTTTGGAGTCTGTAAGTTGTCGGTTATGATTTGTATCTTGTTAAGGCTGTGTATTCAGGCCTATGGCATTGATTCTATTTGTTCTTCCATGACCTTTAGAGTTTTCGTTATGTATTTAGTTTTTTTTGATCCATTTTGAATTAGTTGTGTGTATGGAGTGTGGTATGGGTCTTGTTTCTTTTTCTTAGAGGTGAACTTTCAGTTTTGCCAGTACCATTTGTTTAAAAGATTGTTTTTTCCCCATTTGATGGACTTCAAACCCTTATTGAAGGTCAGGTCACCACAGGTGGGTGGATTTACATCTAGGTTCTCAAATCTGTTCCATTGGTGTCTGTTGTTATGCTAGTACCAGGCTGTTTTGACTCCCATAACTGTATACTAGGTTCTGAGGTCAAGTAATATGACTCTTCCTTACTTTCTTTTCCTTCTTCATTACTGCTTTACTTCTCTGAGACTTTTTCCTGTCCATGTAAAGTTAATGATTAGTTTTTCCATATTTTTTGAGAATGCTATTGGTATTTGGGTAGGGGTTGCCTTGTGTTTGTAGATTACTTTGGGTAGAACTGATATTTTCACAATGCTGAGTCTGCCCATCCAATGTTTTTCCATTTAAGTAGATCTCTTGTGGTTTCTTGCAGTAGTGTTTTGTAGTTTTCTTTGTATAAGTCTTTTATATCCCTGGTTAGAATTTTTTCGTAGCCAGCCAAGTGCCGTTGAGTCGGATTTTTTTCATATTTTATTTTTTTAAGGGCTATGATAAATAATATTTTTTCCCTTCTCATTGTTCTCAGTGTTTTTATTGATAGGTATGATTTTCTGCTGTCATTTTGAAGTCTTTTTTTTTTTTTTGCGTGTGTCTTGTTGACAGTTTTTTTTTCCACTTAATTTTCTATGCTGAGTTGTTTTTTGTCTTGTGTTTTTGTTTTCATTGTTAGTTTTATATTTGCTGAGTCCTGTTTTTCTTGTTTTTTATTTGAAGTGTAGCAGTATTAGTTCATTTGTAGTTACCTTAATGTTTACCTCTGTTTTAAGTTTAAATCAATCTTTTTATTTCTTTATATCTCCTGTATTCTCCATATGAAGATCTATGGCTGTTTATGTTGTTAAAAAAGGTATTTCCAATGAAGAAATCATTGATCTTGCAAAATTCTTTCATGTGATCTCCAGCATTGTTTCTATCACCATGCTGTATTTTCCAACTACCAGTCCTTTGTTCCCGACTTTTGCATTCCAATTACTAATAGTTATCAGTGCATCTTGATTGTGTGTTCAATGGATTTTGGACTGCAGAAGCTGATAAAAATCTTCAATTATTTCATCTTGGGTCTTAATGTTTGGTGCATAAATTTGAATAATGGTCATATTAACTTGGCCTTCCTTGTAGGTATATGAATATTATCCTATCACTGACAGCATCATACTTCAGGATAGATCTTCAAATATTCTTTTTGTAAACAAATGCAACACCATTCCTCTTCAAGTTAAGTTGTCACTCCTAGCATAGTAGACCATATGATCATCTGGTTCATAATGGCCAGTACAAGTCCATCACAGCCCACTAACGTCTAGGATGTCAATGTTTATTCGTTTCATTTTGTATTTGATGATTTCTAATTTTCCTGGATTCATACTTCATACATTCCACATTCCAATGATTAAAAGATGTTTGCTGCTGTTTTTTCGTTTTTTGAGTCATGCCACATGGCAAATGAAGGCCCTGAAAGCTTGACTCCATCCACCATTAAGGTTGACTCTACTTTGTGGAAGCAGCTTTTCCTCAATTGTCTTCTGAGTGCCTTCCAACCCATGGGAGGCTCATTTTCTGAAGTTATGTCAGGCAGTGTTCTGCTGCTATTCATAAGGTTTTCCCTGGCTAATTCTTCTCTGCCTTAGTCTGGAAGCTCAGCTGAAACCTGTATGCCACGGGTGACCCTGCTGGTATCTGAATACTGGTGGCATAGATTCCAGCATTACAACAACCCATTGGCTCCCACAGAACAACAAAGTGACAGATAAGTCAGGAAAATTCTTTAGGATCTATATATAATAACATGATTTCTTTAGGATCTTTAGGATCCTAAAGATCTTAGGATTCTTTAGGATCCTGAAGATCTTAGGATTCTTTAGGATCTATATATAATAACACGATTTCTGTAAATAAAGGTAATTTTACATCTTTTCAGTCTACTTATCTTTCATTTCCTTTTTGATGGTCTCTTTGTTGGTGTAAAGGACTCCTATTTATTTATGTTTGTCTTATATCTTGATATTTTGCTGAAGTCTTCTATAGTTCCAGTAATTTATTTATGGATTCTTTCTGTATACAAGACCGTATCATCTGCAAATAGGGGTACTTTTACTTCTTCTTTACCAGTGTGGATGCCCTTTATTTCTTTATCTTGTCTGATTGCTCTGACTAGAACCTCCAGCACAGTGTTGAATAAAAATGGTGACCATGGGCATCCTTGTCTGGTACCATTCTCAGGGGAATTCTTTCAGGAATTCATCATCCATTCAGGATGATGCTGGCTGTTGGCTTTGCATAGCCAAGAGCCAAGTGCCGTCGAGATGCCCCTTATTGCGTTGAGGAGTTTTCCTTTTATTCCTACTTTGCTGAGAGTTTTTAACGTGAATGGATGTTGGACTTTGTCCAACGCCTTTTCTACATCAATTGATAAAATTAAGTGATTCTTGTCTTCTGTTTTACTTATGTGGTTGAATATATTAATTGTTTCTCTAATGTTGAACCAACCCTGTATCCCTGGTATGAATCCTACTTGGTCATGGTGAATTATTATAATTTTTTAAATATGTTGTTGTATTCTGTTGGCTAGCATTTTAAGGGTTTTTGCATCTCACTTCATGAGAGATATTGGTCTGTAAATTTCCTCATTTGCGCTGTCTTACCCATTTTTGGTATTAGGTTATGCTTTCCTCACAGAATGAATTTGTGAGTATTCTATCATTTTGTAGGCTGTGAAACACCTTTGTTAATAGCGATGTTAACTCTTCTTTAAAAGTTTGGTAGAATTCTCCAGTGAAGGCATTTGGACCAGGAAGTTTTTGGTTGAGAGTTTTTAGATTACTTTTTTGATCTCTTCTTTTGTGATGAGTTTATTAAGTCGTTCTACTTCTGTTTGTGTTAGTTTTGGTAGGTAGTATGTTTCTGGAAATTTGTCCATTTCCTCCAGACTTTCAAATTTTTTACAATACAGTTTTTCATAGTATGCTGTTATGATTCTTTTAATTTCACTTGGTGTGTTGTGATATCATCCATCTCATTTCTTATTCAGGTTATTTGCTCCTGGTTTTCTTTTGTCAGCTTGGCCAATGGTTTACTGATTTTATTGATCTTTTCAAGGAACCAGCTACTGGTCTCATTAACTCTTTCAGTTATTTTTCCATTCTCCAATTCAGCTATTTCTGCACTGATTTTTATTATCTGTTTTCTTCTGTTGCTTGAGAGGTTCTTTTACTGCTCTCTTTCTACTTGTTTGAGTTGTAGGTGTGTTTTATACAGGTTCTTTGTTCTACTTACTTTCTGGGCTGAGTCATTTGTCTTTATGGGATCTCTGTTTCCCTAGTTTTAGTGTTTTAACTTTCATTTATTTTTGTGTATTCCCTATCCGTATTGATATTTGGATGGTCTGTCCTGCATTGCATTTTTGAGGGTGAATCTGATATTAATGATTTTTCTGATTAAAGAACTTCCTTCAGCATTTCTTGTCATTTTTGTTTGTTTTTTGCAAATACTCTAAACTTTTGTTTATCTGGGAATGTCTTAATTTCACCATCATATTTCAGAGACAGTTTTGCAGGATATATAATTCTTGGTTTGCAGTTTTTTCCTTCAGTGCTTTGTTTATGTCATCCCATTGCCTTCTTGCAAGCATGTTTTCCACTGAGTATTCTGAGGGTAGTCTTAATGACTCTCCTTTGTACGTTGTTTTTTGTTTAAGCCTAGCTGCCTTTGAAAGCATCTCCTTATCTTTAGTTTTGGTAAGCTTGATAATAATATGGCTTGTTGTCTTTGTTTTGGGGTTTAGCTTGTGTTGAGTTCTATGAACATCTTGGATAGATATCTTTTTTTTTTCCATTTTTTATGATATTGGGAAAGTTTTCTGTCAACATATCTTTAACAGTTCTCTCTGTGTTTCTTGTTATTCCCCCCGCCCCCACACTGATTCTGATACTCCAATCATTCCAAAATTATTCCTCTTGAAAGTATCCCACATAACTCTTAGTTATTTGTCATTGTTTTAAAATTTTGTATCTGATTTTTTCTCATATGTGCTGTTGTCATTTGTTTTATCTTCCATCTCACTTAATTCTGCATTCCATTGTCTCAGGGCTGCACCTTTGACTCTCTATTGAATTATCTAATTCTGTAATTTTATTGTTAATCCACTACATTTCAGATTGTTGTTGCTCATGTAGTTTGGAAGGCTATTTAATTTTTCATTATGCTCTCTGCACATTGCCTAATCTTCCTGATGTCCTGAAGAGCTCTACACATTACTCTTTTGTATTATACTTCCAATAATTGTGGGAAGTCTTTTTCATCTAGAAAAGTTTTTCATTCTGACTTTTGGAAGTGTTGTGAAGTCACGGTGGTCTGCCTCTTTAAATGATTCAAAATTGATTGTGGTCTCTGAGCCATCAGAAAATTGTACTTTATTTGATTATCTTGTTCTAACTTATAGGGGTTTTTTTTTTTTTAGTTTAGTTTTTGAGTGTCCAAATACTCTAGTCATTTGCGCTTGATTGATTATTGGAGCCTCAAAATTCCAGTGTCATGTCACCAGATAGTTACAGCTGTGAGTGCGCTGAGAAAGGTAGGGGGAGATACCTGCTCAGCAGAGCTGGTAGAACTTCATTTTTCTCCCTCTCTCTTTGTTTTCCTCAGGGTACATGCTGGGAGAATAACTCAGGGCATGTGCATAAGATGTCCCACTTCAAGTCCAGACAATGTGTCAGAATTTAGTGCCCAGTGCAGAGTAGAGAAGGGAGCAGAAATACTGGGAAAGGGAAAGATTTCAAATCTGCAAGAGTCCACAAGCATTTAGCTTATGACGCTCAGGTGAGAGTCCTCTGCAGTTCTGTAGGTGTGACTGTCCAAAGCTCAGCTTCCCTACTGAGAAAGATGCATTCCACTCATGGCATTGCTGCTGTTTGCCACTGGCTGTGGTGCCACAGCTTTGCTTGCTTGGCAGAAGTGGGCCTATCTGTGGGGTGGGATTTAAATCTGAATAGTTGCTTCTGGACTTGCTCTGTCCTCCCTGTTACCAAGGCTGATCTCTCAGCATTCCTCTTGATAGTCAGTTATTTTTGCTTACCTGTGGCTACCCTGCTATCTTAGCCCTGCCTCATAGCAATTTTAACTTTTTGAGGATGATTTTAACAGGAATAGGGCAAAAGCAGAGAAACAGGCCCTGAGAATTCTTTTGAGCAGTGGAGCTGATGCATTTGTGTCTGCTACACACAGCTGACCCAGTACCACATCTTTAACCTCTTCTGTCAGCAGAGAAACGTGAGTGCTGGGGTTCTCTTACACCTCTGGTTTCTCTCCCCTAGGCCTGTGTCTGGCTATCCCCAAGAGAACTGTGAGATGGTGCACGGTGTCAGATCATGAGGCCAGAAAGTGCTCCAGTTTCCATGACAACATAGTAAAAGTCCTTCCAGTGGATGGTCCCCTTGTGACCTGTGTGAAGAGAACCTCCTATCTTGAGTGCATTGAAGCCATCGCAGTAAGTCGCTGCTGCCTAAGGGATAGTGGGAGATAATCTGCTGCACCTAGTGTAGTTTACTTCTTCACACCATCGCTGTCTATTCTTCCAATGGACAATGGTTTATTGATTTTGTTGATCTTTTCAAGGAACCAGCTTTTGGTCTCATTAACTCTTTCAGTTGTTTTTCTATACTCTAATACAATTATTTCTACTCTAATTTTTATTACTTGTTTTCTTCTGCTGCTTGAGGGGTTCTTCTGCTGCCCTCTTTTTACTTGTTTGAGTTGTAAGTGTGTTTTAGATAGTTTCTTTGTTTCACTTCATTTGTATGCTGAGCTGAGAATACTCAGTGGAAAACACGCTGGCAAGAAGGCAATGGGATGGCATAAATAAAGCCTCAGAGGAAAAACACTGTAAACCACGAATTATATGTCTTGCAAAACTGTCTCTGAAATATGATGGTGAAACTAAGACATTCCCAGATAAATGGTGGGTTTGGCCATCTCTAGGAATAGACCTTCCTCAAGAGGAGAGGAAGAATGAGTCAAAGACTTGAAAGTGCAGGGACCTTATGTGTAGAAAAATGCAGGTGCTCAACGTATCCACTGATAGTACAGAAAAGAAGACTCAGGAAATGACTGAAGAAGAATTAATAAAATGATTATAAAGTTCTTAAGGAATAGCACATAAATAAGAATATAGAACAGTATGATGAAAAAAGAGAAAGTAGCAAGACAGTGCTGAGCCATACCTGCTACTATTACATATCTCATTAACAGTATTACAAATAGTAGGATGTTGCTGTTTGCTGCCAAGCTAATTTCAATCCATGGCAACTCCATGTGTGTAGAGTGGAAATGCATTCCACAGAGTTTTCAAAGCTGTGACCTTTGAGAAGTGAAGCACCAGGCATTACTTCAAAGGCATCCCTGAGTGGGTTTGAACTTCCAATGTTTTGGTTAGTAGTTCAGCACTTAGCCATTCGCATCACCAAGGGACTAAAGAATAGATTACTGTGCAGGCATAGGAGACCTGGAAAACAAGAAAATTAAAACATATTCCCAACTTTCTGCATCTCCAGCCATCTATCTAATTACTAGTGTTGTAGGATATTGAATACAAATTATAATTTCAGTCCAATGTTAGGATACTGGGTAGGATACATGCAGGTTTAGGTAGACATGTATGATAAGATATTTCCTGAAAAAATGACTGAGAAAAGGTTTTTTAGTTGGAAAACTGGATAGCTGTTTGGAAGACAAAATCAAGTGCAATTCTCAGTCCATTCACCAAAATAAGCTACTGACTTAACTGAACTTGACTAAAAGAGATATAGGTAACAAGATAAATCACAAAAGTAGCCTAATTTGGAAATGTCAAAAATTTATGTGACAAGGAAAGGTAGGGAAATAAATTCTAAGTATACAAAAAAATACTCCCATCAGCTAGGATAAAATAGTAGACTATAAAAACTGTGTAAAGACATCATTCAAATTTGTAAGAGATATGTAAGAATAGTAAACTGTAGACAAATCACTTGCAGAAAAAATTAAACTAATAAATATAAGCAATAAAGGAAAAACGTTCATTCTTTTTAATACTTGAAGAGGTACAAATAAGACCATTCTTAAAATAACAACTTAAACCTAGTAATGTAGTAACATCTAAATGGTACCACTTCTTGCTTATAGGCTTGCAGTGAAATTGGCATGCATGGCTATTGGCATTACAAATGTCCACATCACTTCAGGAAAACAATTTGGATGTATTCAGTAAGAGTCCTAAAGATGCACATCAACATTTATTTATGCCATTGTGAGGCTTGGTTATGTAGTCTGCAAGACTCTTGTCTTCAGATATGACATTGAGGACACAGTCAGGAAGGGAAGTTGTATATAAGGTGAGAAAGAGCAACAACAAGCTGGAACCTGCAGTCACAAGCTGGAGCCCACAGGGTAAACTGATGCCTGTGTCAATTCTAATTGCCTCTGACTGATAGTGTTCCCAGTACCCGGTGGCCTTCTTGTTCCTTCACCTTTGTACTCAGTTGCCTTTTTTACTTAGGCTCATTCAAGTTTGTTTCTGACACATGCAACCTAAAGAGTAGATCAACTGATGCCAAGCCAGCCAAGTGCTGTCTGCGCCAAGGACATAGGTGGCTACTATGGCTTCTACTCGCACAGCTAGGCTAATCCATGCACCCCACGGTCCATTGGCCCGCACCCCAGACCTCTCACAGGTCTTCCCCAAAGGCTCCTTCTCCCCAGACCCGACTCTGCGCTCTTCTTCATTTTGTTTGACCCTCGATTATTGTCTGCAGCAATGCAGATCTCCGAATAAATGTAGTTAAAAATGACTTTAACTTTTTTTTTGTTTGATAGATATTGTAAAATCAGATGAGGGAAAAGGGAGACAATCATATAGAAACACAGTACCAAGTTCAGAAAAATCTGACCTCATTTCTGAGAAGAGGCTGTGTAGTTGTGCTTTTCAAAGGAAGGCAGGAATCCTTGACCAGCAGATCAGTTTAGCGGAATCCAAATCTGAAAGTAGATAAATGACATCTTGTGGATGAGAATATTCTCTAAGTGCTTTGTTCACTTATCCAACAAACATTTATTGAGGACCTAGTGCTGCTGGGTCTTCTAGGTGCTAGGATTCAGCAGTGAATAAAAAGATAAAAATGTGCCTGCCTTCATGGAGCTTACATTGTAAAGCAGAGGACACACAACAAACAAAGAAAGCTTGTCAAATGGTAATAAGACAAAGGAGAAAAACATCCAGAGTATGGCAGGTGGTAGTTTCACAAGTGTGATCCAGGAGGGCCTCACTGACAAGGGGCCATCTGAGCAAAGACATGAGGAAGGTGAAGGAGATCTGAGCCACGCAGATATTCTTGGCAGAGGGCTTAGGTGGGTCTTCCTCAGTAGTGAGGGACTTCATCATGATCTGGTCTTTTGCAGACGAGTGAAGCAGATGCTGTGACCCTCGATGCGGGGTGGGTGTTCGAGGCAGGTCTGGCCCCCTACAACCTGAAACCTGTTGCGGCAGAGTTCTATGAGTCCAAAGAGAGTAAGTTCTCCCTGGGGACCCAAGTTCCTGCACTGGCATTGCAGCCATGGGGGAGGCAGGATCTCGGTCAGTATACAGTCCAACAGCAACAGAGTTGTTAGACTGAGTGAGGTGATCACTGAGCGCTGACCCTTGAGGCCTGGAGTTTTAGCTCTCTAGGGAAGCTGTGGACTTTGTGCACCTGACATACATGCTGCTTGATAAGGGTGTCTTGGTTACCTAGTGCTGTGATAAGAGAAATACCACAAGTGGAAGTTTTTAACAAAGAGAAAATGATTCTCTCATAGTTCACGAGGCTAGGAATCTGAATTCAGGTGCCAACTCCAGGGGAAGGCTTTCTGTTTTCGATGGGGGAAGAACCTTGTCATCAATATACCCCTAGTCTAAGAGCTTCTCAGCACAGGGACCCCAGGTCCAGAAGACCCACACTCCTGGCTCTTCTTGCTCGGTGGTAATGAGGACCCCTGTCTCTCTGCTCACTTTTGTTTTTTATATCTCAAAAGAGATTGACTCAAGAAGCCACCTAATCTTGTAGATTGAATTCTGTGTCATTAGCATAACCGGCTTTAGTCTTGCCTCATTAATATCATAGAGGCGGGATTTATAATACCTAGAAAACTCACATCGAATAACAAAATGGTGGGTAGCCACACAATACCATGAATCATGGCCTAGTCAAGTTGACATGCATTTTAGGGAGATTCAAATCAATCCATAATAGGGGGTGTCCATAGCCTGAGTGAGGAGGTGCTGCCCAGAGTCCATCACCTATCCAGTGGGTTTGCACCAATGAGAGACCATCTCTGGAGACATAGGTGCTCTGACAACCTCTTCCTTGTGTTCCGTCACCTGCAGGTGCTAAGAAGGGTCTGTGTCTTGTCATATGGGAATAGTCTAGGGGAGTCGAGGAGTGTGGCTTTGCCTTGATGTCACTGTGTGAGAGCACAGCCTGCCTCTATTTGACTCAAGCTTGCAGGTCCCTGGCGAAACCTGGGGTACTCTTGCACCCTTCCCCTCACCCCTTTACCTTCTGTTCTGGGCGGCAGGTAGAGAAGCAGAGATGGATGCGAAGCCTGTGGGGATGAACAGTAATATCCCAATAACCTGGAGCAGAGAGTCTTTGTCTCCCCACTGAGTCATAGAAGCTGACAGAAAAGGGGTTAGTTTTAATGCCTTGAAAAGGGACGATTTTCTTCCTCATGCAGATCCAGGGTGTTTTTTATTCTCTTTTGGCCTGTTTGTCAGGGGACATGGTACCAGTGCTAGGACCTCCTGAAAGCTCTCCGTTGCATACGCTCTGGAAGACCAGTCGCAATGACGTGGCATCTTCCTTTTGCCCTTCCTTTCTCCCTGTCCCTTTGCAGGTCCACAAAGCCACTACTATGCTGTAGCTGTCGCCCTGAAGGGCAGCGGCTTCCAGTTGACACAGCTCCGAGGCAAGAAGTCCTGTCACACAGGTCTGGGAAGGTCTGCTGGATGGAATATCCCCATCCACCTACTTCTCAGAGATTTGCCACAGACAGATGTGCCAGCCGAAAGTGGTAAGCGGGCAGGAGGGCGAGTGCATCCAGGAAGGTGTCTCAAGTTTTCCACGCAGGCCACACTGGTCTGCACGGTTACTGTCAGGTGGACATGTGTGATGAATTCTGGGGTGGAGGTCAAGGAAGGGGAAGCTTCAAGTTTCAAACTGGAGGCAGAGTTTCCTTGGGATCTGGCAGCTGAATTATTTCTTCTCTCAGCAAAGATGTATCTGTCTCTCTGAGCTCCTGAAAGCCCCACACACAGTAACCTCAGCAGCTTGACCAGGGCCACCACTGAGGGCCCCTGAGAAAGGGGACCCCCCTTTTAGTTTCCCAGGAGGTACACAAGGTTATTGCAACCACCTGCCATCAGTCAGGCCACAGTGGCTTGGGAAGGATATGGGACACTAGCATGAAGAGGACGAGTGGACTAGAGCTGTGATCTTCACGTTCAGTTGTGATGGGTGAAGTGAGCCTTGGGTATATATCCAGCCCATGAGAGGGAACAGTCAGATCTTTCTGAACTCTGCAAAGGCACACCTTTTAAAGTCCTGCCAACCTCTGCAGCATTTGTGTTTTGACTGTGAGAGGGCTAAGTGACTGCTGGTGTTGGATGGAGTAGTACGGCCTGGGCCACAATTCTGGGGCCACGTGGTCTTTGCCTGGGGTTCTGAGAGTCAGGCACTGCTGGACGCCTGGGAGACAGTTACGTGGCGGCTGTTGGCAGGACCCCTACCTCACCTGCTCCCTCTGTGTGTTCCCAGAAAAGGGATCTCTGTGAGCCGCCACAACCACTGTATGCAGAGGAGGTGGGGTGGCGGTGGGGTGGGACTGTGTCCTGAGGAAAGGAAGGGCTGTCAGGGGTTGGTTGACTGCCAAACGTTACAGGGCCTGTCTAGAGTTTCCATGCAGATGAGTTAACAGAGGCCAGGGGCCCTGGGGCTGCAGTTGGGGTTCAGGGTCAGCCAGCAGCTCTTGCACCTGGAGCAGATGAGGTAGGTAACATTTCCCTGGACTTAGCCCCGACCCACACCTCAGTGTGATATCTGAGCACACAGCGGCCTGGCCACCCACTCCGTCAAGCATAGGGACTGTCACGTACACAAGGCTAGCTAGGCATACCCGCCTCCTCCAGACAGTCCCAGCAGTGTCGCAGACTTGTGGCTCTCCTAGAGGGGCACCCCACTCACACAAGTGCACATCACAGAGGCCTGCAGCCAGCTCATGCATGTGGTCCATTTCTCTGTGTTGAGCAGCAGTGTCCAAGTTCTTTGCTGGCAGCTGTGTTCCCTGTGCGGATCCAGAAAGCTTCCCCAATCTGTGTCGGCTGTGTGCGGGGACCAGCACAGACAAGTGTGCCTGTAACTCCCAGGAACCTTACTTCAGCTACTCGGGTGCCTTCAAGTGAGTGAGTCCATCTGCTGTTCCTTCTATCTCTGGTGACAAGGGCATCACTTGTGGACAGGCCCGCGGTGGTCCTACAGAGTGTCAACGTGAGACCCAGGGTTCTCATTTTCCTTCGCCTTTACTTCAACCATTCTAAGGAGAAGTCTTCTTTGTAGGGCCCCTCTTGTCTCCTCAGAGAATAACCTTGTTACGCTCCTGGCCCAGGGAGGGCTGAGGGGACAGACTATTCCTGGGACTCTGAGATCCACTGACATAGACCTCGGTTTCCCAAGGGGCCAAAGACCAGAACTGCTGTCCTGCCCACCCTGCCCCCTTCACACACACCTTGTGTCTTACTGCCTAAGTGTCTCCCTGTGTTGGGAACAGGCGTCTGCCTCCTCCACCCCTGCCTTTCTCCACACTCTGTTCTCTGTAGAAATGGCTGCTGTTCAGAATCACAGCGAAACTGGCTGAGTCTCCAAGGCTACCCAAAGTCTTTATCCTCTGTGTAAAGGCTTTAAATTTTTCTTTAAGAACTTTTTTTTCTCTGCTTTGAAGAAGAAAGTGAGGGGCCTTCTTTCACGTCATCCCTTCTCAGAGTTACGAAGGATGGCAGCTTCCAGTGGCTTCTGTTTGCTTCAGGCCCGAGCTTGGCTGGGGGGGTTCAAGGCCAGCCCTGCAGACCAGCTATCACCTCTGTAATGATAGACTGATGCCCAACAAACTGGTCAGAGCCCTCATGGCCCACAGTCAGGGTACACAACGGTGGAGCAGGGCCATGCTGGCCACAGGTGGCCTGACTGTGACTCTCTTGTTCCATAGGTGCCTTAGAGATGGTACTGGGGACGTGTGTTTTGTGAGGCATATGACAGTATTTGGTAAGTGCCGGATGAAGAAGATGGTTTGGAGCCCCACCCAAGCTGGGGGAAGGGGTGCTTTCCTGAAAGTTTCCTCGCATCAAGAGATGGGTGATGAGATCTTTAAATACCACAGGAGAGTCTTTGTGGAAAGAACACTTCTCTTGCTTGTACTTTGCTCAGTGCTAAGTTTGTTTGACCCGTAAACCCACTAAGCAAATTTTGTGAACATGTAAACAGAACTTAGCAGCTTACAAAGCAAACAAGCTTGAATCATCACCTTCTCTTAGCTGTTAAAATATTAGTTCCAAATTTAATCACATTCTCCTGAATGCTTCATTGTGCATGTAGCATAAATGCTTCAAATACCTAAAGCAAGCTCACACATTACTGTCTTGATTTCAGAACTTACTGGCTCTTCTAACTTGGTGGTGCCCGGCCACCACCAGTGATAGCCGTGATGGAGCTCACAAAGTTGAGTCTCACTGGCAACACAAGAATAAAAAGGGGTGCATCCTGAGATCTCCACTAAAAGACCTCAATTGATGGTCTAGCGGTTTCGGGGTTCCCCTGGGAGCATGGCTCCTGGCCCTGATGCTGCCCTTGCCCATAAATCATAACAAAGATCCACTCTTTGGACACGAATGGATTGGACTTGGCAATGCAGAGTGACCATATATTGTATGCACTTTATGGTTCTATACATTTATAGGATATCATCCTGCTGACCTCTGGTTGGAGGAAGGAGAGTGGTTGGAGAGGAGGGGAAAGGAGACTGTTGGGAGGATGAGACATGTATGGAGCAGAGAGGAATAGTGTGCTGTCACCAGACAGGGAGAGCAATGGAAGCTGCGTATAGGTGGGCATGTAAATTTATATGGGAATGTACATTTTCACTCAGTCATATTAAATAAAATAAAAAAAAACTTACTGGCTCTTCTGCATTGAAATATGTTACAAAAGTAACATGGACATAAATTGATTTTTTTCTTTATTTCTATACGAGGACTAATGGTTAAGTTTACAAACCCATCCTAGAAAAAGTGCTGCATACCACATTGCTGAATATCACTACAGGCATCATCTAAGTACTCCTCTCGGAAGCTATGCACAAATGCCAGCATTTAGGCCACCCTTCCAAGCAATTTTGGAACTCTTTTTCTGGAATGGCCATCAGAGCCATTGAGGTCCTGAATGTCATCAAAATGTCTTCTTTTCAATATTTCCTTTGTCTTTGGGGAAAGAAAAAAGTCACTGGGGGCCAGATCAGGTGAGTAGGGAGGGTGTTCTAATACAGTTATTTGTTTACCAACTAAAAACTGCCTCAGAAACAACTATACAATTAAGTTTGCGAACTTGCCACTGTGCCACTATGTACAATGATCATTCCAGATAGAGTTCCAACATTGGTTTGAAGGGTGAACTAGGGGCTGGTGTCAGTGCACAGCTTCCCAGGGGGAATACTTCAAATGTGACCGTAGTGATATTCAGCAGTGAAGTGTGTAGTGCTTAGAACAATTGAGTTCATGGACTTAATTGTCAGGCTTCATATAAGAGGAAACCCTGGTGGTGTGGTGGTTAAGTGCTACATCTGCTAAGCAAAAGTTCATCAGTTCAAATCTGTCAGGTACTCCTTGGAAACTCTATGAAGTTGTTCTATTTTGTCCCTTAGGGTCGCTATGAGTTGGAATTGACTCAGCAGCCGTGGAGTTTGGTCTAGATATGACAAATTAAAAGCTACCAACCTAAAGTCGCTGGTACCATGCTGTAAAAGAGCCACTCTTGACTTTAAAGGAGAGTTTTATGAGAGGTTGATCTGCTGGCCTTTAGAGTGGGGATGTGTGTTGGTGGTAAACAAAGGCCTGCATCAGGTGACATGAGTAGAAAAGTCCTTTCTTTCTGAAGCCATTAGATCATATTGATTCTTTTAATTCTAATATTACTAAGTTATTTCCATTTTTTTCTTCAAAATATGAAAATTTCAAATTTAAATTCTCTATAACATACCTGGAAATCCTGGTGGCGTAGTGGTTAAGTGCTATAGCTTCTAACCAAAAGGTCAGCAGTTCAAATGCGCCAGGCACTCCTTGAAAACTCTGTGGCAGTTCTACTCTGTTTTGCAGGGTTGCTATGAGTCAGGGTTGCTATGACTCGATAGCAGTGGTTTTTTAAATAACATACCTAATGAAAATCTTAACCACTTTTTTTTGAGATGCGATTTTATCAGCTCCAAAGACTTTCTAATACAGTATGGGTCAGTCTTCCTCACAGAACCCTCTGGCCCTCTCTGTGTTTGCAGAGTTTGCTGACTGTACACTAGGCCTCTTTCCACCTCTCAACCCTCCACGGCCTTTCCCCAGCAGTACCCTGTTCCCATGGGAGTGTGGCTACTTTAGTGAGGTGGCTGATTTGCTGTATGGCTACATATCAGTCCCAGGCTGGCTGAGACTAACAAGTTATGTTTGCTCTTTGAGCCTCAGTTTCCTCATCTCTAGAAGGAAATAGTCATATTACCAGTCTCCCTGAGTTGCTGGGAAGACTCAATGAAACATTACCCTCAGCACAGTCTTTGGTGTGGCATGGATGATCAATAAGTGTTTGCCATCACCATTTGTGTTGTTAGAGTCACAGAGACATGGGACAGTCATAGGAATCCTGGGTCAAGCACATACATCAGCCACAGGTCTGTCTGGGATGTGAGACAGTGGACCTGTCATTTCAGTTCCCGTAGGGTCGCTATGAGTCAGAATCAATTCAACTGCAGTGGGTTTTAGTTTGGGTTTTTTAGGCCTCAGGCACCTCATCTGTACAGAGAAGATTCTCTGTCCACTTCAGGTCAAAAACACTGATTCAATGAGGAGTAGGGTTTCTACCTATGAAAGCTCTATCTGGCTTTCCTCCCCCCAGAGGACCTGCCAGAAGAAGCTGACAGGGACTGCTATGAGCTGCTCTGCCCAGACAACACCCGGAAGCCAGTGGATGCATACAAGGACTGCTTCCTGGCCCGTGTCCCTTCTCATGCCATTGTGACCCGAAGCATGGACGGCAAAGAGAATGCCATCTGGGAGCTTCTCAACAAGGCACAGGTATCCCTCTCTGTCCATCTGATATGCTCCCACCTCCTTTGTGGGCACTGTTTGGATTTAGGGGTTTGCCTTCTTTACCTTCTTGCCACTGTAGAAGTCCTTCTGTGCTCTGGACACAGCAAAAACCACACCACACATCACCCACTTCCCTGACAAGCCACACGTACTGTACGTGTTACAGGCAAGCAGAGGCCGTGAAATCCTTATTGGCATCACTGATCCAGTAAACCAAGGACCACCAAGGACTCCTTGCAGTGGCCTGTCATTGTCCTATTTCCACTTTTTCAATTCTAAGCTAGTCCTTCAGCTTGCAGTGCAGACAGCCCCCTCTATGAAGTGCTCCCCGTTATCTCACTGGCACATGCTCTGGCCCTCTTAGCTACCCCTCCCACGTGCTTCAGCATACCCACCTCTGTCGACACTATGGCTCAGTGCTGGGGAGTCAGACATAAACCTGACAAAGACCGTGTTCTTGAGGCCCCAGAGATGAGCATGGGGACATAGTAAGCACCCATATGAATGACTACCAGATGGAATCGATACAATCTTGGGAACATGGATAAGGCACTTTGTGGAAGACAGAGACACTGATTTGCACAGGCTCTCTGGGAAGATTCCTGTGTGCACCCCAAGGAAGTGGAGGAGAGGGCTTCTTAGGAGGGCAGCAGCTGTCATTTCATGCAGAGCTACTGCAAAGGCAGGTAGACATTTGAAAGAGTGTGTGGGCAGATGTCACCATCAGTCAGGAATGGCTCTGGACTGGTCAGCGGGAGTTACAGGCAAAGGACCCTTTATTTGTTCTGAGAGACCAGAAAAAGGAACAGACTTCTTAAAGTGCTTCAGTTGTCCCTCAGCGGCAGGTCCAGGGTGGGAGAGGAGCCCGGGACTCCTGGCCTCCAGCCCCAAGACACAGCGTTGGAGCACCGTCGGCTCCAGGAGGAAGACTGCCATTCTGCTTCCACTGGGGCTCTCAGACTGCAGGCCGTGAAGCAGCCTCAGTGACTGCCCCACTGGTACCCAGAGCAGCAACCTGGGAGGGTTGGCTAGCTGCCTCATGCATGGGACTCTCGGCCCCTTCTTACAGGCCTAGGGAGCAGCCCTGGCAGTTTCCCTGAGGCTGGGCATGATGGACATGCTGGAATTTGTCCTGGGGAGAGACCCAAGAATACCATAAGCCACTGAGACTTCAGAGACCCTTGGCCAGTGTCTTCACTTTGGGACTTTCATAGCCTTCTCCCCTTCTGCTTCACTTGTCTGATACTTCTTCACTGCTTTTTTTATCCTTTGAACAGGAATATTTTGGAAAAGGCAAGTCAGCAGAATTCCAACTCTTTGGCTCTCCTTATGGGAAAGACCTGCTATTCACGGATGCTGCCCACGGTTTTCTGAAGGTCCCCACTAAGATGGATGCTCAGCTTTACCTGGGATATGAATACATCGCCATCATTCAGCATCTTAGGGGAGGTGTGTTAAGTCCTAACGGGGAAAATGTTGAGCTTACGCAGTGGGGCAGGACCGAGGCCACTGACTGACACTTTCTAGGCACCTGCATGCGTCACCCAAACCTTCATCAGCCTATCGGGTTCAAGGAACTACTGACTTTGGGTTCGTATTGGGATTGGGTTCATACTGGGATTTTCTGCTGAGCTGGGAGTAAGACCTAAATTATGAGATCATGAAAGAGTTTTGAAGACCTTCAGACTGTAGATGGAAACCCTGGTGGCATAGTGGTTAAGTGCTATGGCCACCAGACAAAAGGACAGTAGTTCAAATCCACCAGGAGCTCCTTGGAAACTCTACGGGGCAGTTCCACTCTGTTCTATAGCATTGCTATGAGTCAGAATAGACTCGACAGCAATAGGTTGGATTTGGTTTTCAGGTTGTAGATGGCTTGAAGTATTGATGGTGCTAGCTCCTTTGTATTATTAGGGATTGCCCCACCCAACACAGGCCTGTTTGACCTAAAGACAGTGAAATAATCCATTTGTCTCAGTCACCTGGTGCTTCTCTAACAGAAAATACCACAAATAGATAGTTTCAGGAAGAGAAATTTTATCGTCACAGTCCGGAAAGCCACAAATCCATTCGTAAGCTACAAGTCTATTCAATGAGAAATCATCACAGTCTGGTAGGTTAAGTGTCCAAATTTAATGAGAGTATCCTGGCACAGGAACCTCAGGTCCAAAGGATGCATCCGCTCTCGATGCTGCTGTTTTGGTGGTTTGAGGTTCCTGACTCTCTCTGTCCTCTTATGGCCCACAAACTTGGCACTGAAGTCCTGCCTCACACACAGCTGCTGCTTATCCTCCCTCATCAACATCACAGAGGCGAGATTCACAACATATGGGAAAAAACCACACCATACTGGGACTCATGGCCAAGCCAAATCAACACACGTTTTTGGAGGGGACACAATGCAATCCATAACGCCATTCCTAGATGAACTTGGAACGTGGCCACTACCACCGTCGGGAGTGAACTATACTTTCAGAGGATTATGAGTCAGCTGCTGCCTTCCATTAGATCCCTGCAGTTCAGTTCTTCCATTTTTCATTCTTCTCTCTCCTCTCCATCTCTTTTGGCTGCCAGCCGAGCACTTAACCACTGCGCCACAGGGCTCTTTGCATTAACCAGCATCGACAAAAGTCAGTCACTATGTTACGTGTGGGCATACAGTGGTGAGCCAGGACAGTGGGCGAGAGGAGAGTGAGGAAGCCCACAGCAAAGCGAAACAAAACAAAACACATGACTACTAACCAGGGTAGCCTCCCTGGATAGGAGAATGGAGTTCTGCAACAGAAAACCTCAGCAGGCCCTGAACCAGGCTGGTGCTTAGAGTGGGTTCCCTGTGGAGGTAAGATCAGGAGCTGAGCCTCACTGTGCTTGTTGTCCCCCCTCTTTCCTGAAAGGTGATAGGCAGGAAGGAGTACATCATGGAACGGGGACCGGCCAACATGACTGCTGTCAGTGAGGGACCTGCATGGGGGGAGCCACTCCACAAACAGTGACACTAAGTGTCCAGCCCAATTGGTGCTTCCTTAGGACTCTGGTTCTTCTCCTCTCATCCTAGGTGAGGTCAACTCCAAAAAGGTGCAGTGGTGTGCCATGGGCCACCGTGAGAGGGCCAAGTGTGACAACTGGAGTTCTGTGAGTGGTGGCGCCTTAGAGTGCACCACGAAGGAGACCACCGAAGACTGCATCGCTGCTATTGTGGTATGCGGGGCCCCTCTTCCCTGGCTGCATGCAGACACACAGACACACAGCACCTCTGCTGAGTCTGACATTGAAGGCCCCCTTCGTATATACACCTCCATTAGCTGTGATGCTACAGAGGCACCTGTCCTTGCCACCACCTCCCCTTGGCTGCCCTACAGGTCACTTCAGCTCAGGGCAGGGCACAGTCTTACAAAATGCAGGGCCAGCTCAAGACCCAGACTTCCTTGGTCTGCAGCTCTGGAGTCAAGGAGGCTCTGAGGAGTGTCTGCCTAGAAGCCATGGGGAAGTGGGGGGACATTCAAAGGTGTGGTCAGGATCAGCGTGGACTCCAATAACAGATTGCTCTTTGCAGTCCTTTACTTGTAAGTTTAATTTCTTTCCTGATTAGAAAATATTCCATGCCAGTAGAGAAATGGTAAATAAATGAAATGGCTCATAATTTCATGACTCAGGGATTATAAGCATATAGCTGCTAACTTAGGAAGTTCTATTGCTGTTAACTTTCAAGTTCTCTACGTGCATGTAATATTCTTGTGATTAGAAAAAGTGTATCTGAAAAGACTAAAAAAGTGACAAATTTAGGAGACTGTAGAAACAATGAGATCCTAATATTGGTAAACCTTCCTAGGACCACACCATAAGTTTAAGAGCTTGCTATTTATACAGTCTCCTAAATTTGTCAAGTGTAAGGATTAAATGAATTTGAAGGCTTGTAACATTGCCTGAGCCTATAGTAAGCACTCCATAAATGCTAGCTATTAATATTTCATTGGTACTGTTATTATCTCAAGTGGTGGATGCAGTGCCTTTTCCTAGATAATGAAATATTCATTTGAATTGTTTTTAACACCTGCATAATATCCAACTAAGTATTTCTGCCTCAACACATAGATGCCCAGAACACACAACCTGGGTCAATAAGGCCAAAGGCGCCCCCAGTCTTCTAATCCCTGAGTCTACATGGCAGAAGCTGTGGGTGACTCATGATTTGCATGATTACAGAAACAAACGACAGAAAGCCAATGTGACAGACACATCTGGGAGCTGGTAGGATGGGAAACGGGCTCACTGCTGTTCCTAGCCATTTGGTTTTTAACTTCAGAAAGGAGAAGCTGATGCCATGACCCTGGATGGAGGATTCATGTACCTGGCGGGCAAGTGTGGTCTCGTGCCTGTCCTGGCAGAGAGCTACAGTAGGTGGAGGGGCGGAAATGGGTAGTGTGCTGTCACATGATAGTGATTGTAACTAGTGTCACAGAACAATATGTGCATAAATTTTTGTATGAGAAACTGACTTGAACTGTAAACTTAGGCCTAAAGCCCCCAAAAGCCCAAGGCTTAGGGAAGTTAAAGAGTATGTGCAAAGTCATGCAGAAAGTGGTAGAATAATCCAGATCTTTCTGAGTCCACAGACCAGTGTCTTTTCCATCCAACATATTGGGAATAGAACCACTGCCTGTTGCTGCCTAGGGTTCTGAAAGGAAGAGAGATGTCAGGATGGCTTGGATGCACAGCTGAAGCAAAGGGATCTTGGGAAAGATCTTCAGGGGTCCCTGCTCCTCTTCAAAGGACATTTCACTTTCATTCTCTGTCCTTGTCTGAGTTTTGGGGGACATTCTGGGGTGGAATCTAATGTTGAAATGGCAAAGAGCAGAGACAAGGAATAAAATGAGTGTGCACAATCTCAGCTGGTTGAAAATCAGTGATAATTGGCTTAGTCAACACTGCTCATTCTCTCCTTGACTATTGAGACCAAGAAGATTGTGACTTGGGATTGAGTAATGTTGCTGTGAGTCAGAATTGACTCAGTGGCAGTGGGTTTGGGTTTGTTTTTGAAGGGGAGTGTTTAATGCTACCTTGCCTTTTCTTTTTAGGCCATGATGACGGCAATGTGGGGCTTGGGTCTAAGTGTGTGAATACACCTGCAAAAGGTAAGTCAAGAGCAATAGCTCTAGGACTCAAAGGTAAAGACCATTCCTGGGGAGAGGGTGAGAAGAGCCTTCAAAACAAACAAAAATTGCTAAAGCTTGGAGAATAGGAGAAATCACTGTTAATTGTTAAGTTGCAAACTTGTTGTAACACTGTAAAGATGATTAAGGTGTAGGGTACTTTAGAGTTGACAGAGGCCTTCTCGTTGCACTCTTCCCATTTCCTCTTCTCAGCCATCCTATTATCCAAACCCAGTGCTGCTGAGTCGATTATGACTCATGGCGGTTTTATAACACAGAGTAAAAGTGCCCCATAGGGTTTCCAAGGCTGTAAATCCTTACAGAAGTACACTGCCACATCCTTCTCCATGGAGTGAATGGCAGGTTCAAACTGCTGACCTTTAGGTTAGTAGCTGACCTCTATCCCACTGTGCCATCAGACCTCCTTCATGTTATGGCTCGTGAGTATTTGTGTCCCATCTTTTGTCGATGTGGAAACTGAGGCTCAGAGACTGTGACTGGCCCAGGGCCATACAGCCAGGAAGTGGTGGCACCTGGGCATGAGGACAAGCTTGAGTGGCTGGACACCCCCCACTGCTTCTGGTTACATGCTGCCTGCCCATTCAACAGCAAGGTTCCCGGCGTGTATGGGCCTGAGTTTAGGCCTCCAGGAGAAGGGAAGTCACTAATAATATGCTGTTAATGAAAAAGAGGAAACCCTGTTAGTGTAATGGGTAAGTGCTCTGGTCACTAACCAAAAGGTCAGCAGTTCAAATCCCCCAAGGCATTCCTTGGAAACTCTATGGGGCAGTTCTAGTCTGTCCTTTAGGGTCACTATGAGTCGGGTTCGACTCCATGGCACTGGGTTTGGTTTACTTTGGTTTTTTAACGAAGAAGAAGGAAACAAAATCAACCTTTTAGCTTTTAGCCAAGTGGATGTTAAAAAGCAGGGCAGTCAACCTTGTGTCTGGAATAGGAGACCACCACCAGTGACAAATTCTCCTATCATTTAATGCCATCTAAGTGGAAAGTGTATGTCTGTCCAAGAAATACTGAGTCTCAGGCATTCAATAGAAGAGTGGTTCTCAAAGTGAGACCTCTGAACCAGCAGTGTTGGCATCACTTGGAAACTTCCTAGATGTGAAAAATTCTCAGGCCTTATGGTAGACCTGGAAACCCTGGGAGTGTAGTGGGTTAAGTGCTCCGTCTGCTAACTAAAGGTCAGCTGTTCAAATCCACCAGGTGCTCCTTGGAAACTCTATGGGGCAGTTCTACCCTGGCCTCTAGGGTCGCTATAAGTCAGAATCGACTCGATGGCCCTGGATTTTTTAGACCTACTGAGTCAGGGACTCTGGGGTTGGAGCTTGGTGATCTGTGTTTTAACAAGCCCTCCAGCTGATTCTGATGTACAGTGAAAAGCCCCTGTGATGGAAGATCCTGGAACGGAAAACAGGTGATGCCTTAAATTTGGAGTTTCTTAGTCATGAAACCCTGGTGGCACAGTGATTAAGAGCCCTAGCTGTTAACCAAAGGGTTGGCAGTTCAAATCCACCAGGTGCTCTTTGTGAACTCTGTGGGGCAATTCTACTCCATCCTGTAGGGTCGCTGTGAGTCAGGATTGACTCAGTGGCAGTGGGTTTGGTTTTCTGTTTCTATTTCAGTCGAGAGATCTGATTCAACGGGCTGAGTTTGGAGCACTGCAGCACTGTAGCATTGTGTGGTCCTTGGGAACCTGCTTCTGTCCATGCTCCACAATGCCTCCAGAGTGCAAGGCTGCCATGTCCCTCCCCTGCTTGTCCTAGAGCAGCTCCTCTTATGTACAGACAGGAGGGCTCAAGCCCTGGGATACCCCGTCACCTCCCTGCTTTCAGGGCTAGGTGGTCTTCTCTGAACTACGTCTTCATCCGCAACCTTAAGCCTCAGCCAACAATTTTAGTCTCATCATTTGTCATCAGCAACAACTCCTCCTACTCACGTCACTGTCATTAATTGCTGTCAGGTGGATTCTGACAAATGGCAACTCTGTGTGTATAGAGTAGATATGCCATAGGGGCTTTACTAGTGATGATATGCAAATATAGCCTGATATAGATGCTTACAGGCCCATTCTTACAGGATAGAGTCAAGACAGAGTGGTTACACAGTCATGCACAAACACACACACATAGATAAAGGACAATAACTAATGCCATGTGGGAAGAAATGTTGACACCGCAAGAAAGAAACTGTAGCAGATTTTGGCTATGGGAATGATAAGACCAAACTTGCTGTGGCTTCATGGTGCGTTTCCTTCGCTGAGAAGGAGGCTCTGGTACCACTTCAGCACTGATAACGCTGCTGTTATATAAATGGCCAACTTTTGCTGTTGTGTGTTGTCAGCTCTGAACACAACTGATAGCGCACGTCTAGCCACTCTCTGAGAACACAATCACAGCCACCACTTTACCCAGAAGAAATTTAGGCTGCTAGATGCTAAACGACTTGCCTGAGATCATTTAGGGACGTAACTGGTAAGGCAGTTCTTCCACCTGCTTAGATGTAGAGAACTGACTCTGATCTATAGGAACAATGAAGCGATGGGGGAGGGAGGCGAACCACATTATCTTCTTCCTCTAAAGGTTTCTGATTCTTTTTTATTTATTGTACTTTAGATGAAAGTTTATAGAACAAACTTACTTCTCATTAAACAATCAGTTTTGCAACCGTTGGTTAACAACTCCAGGGCACTTCAATACTCTCCCCTTCTAGAACTTGGGTTCACTGTTACCAGCTTTCTCGTCCCCTTGTGTCTTTTAGTCCTTGCCCCTGGGCTGATGTGCCCCTTTAGTCTTGTTTTATGGGCTTACCTGATCTTTGGCTGAAGGGTAAACCTCATGAGTAACTTTATTACTGAGCTGAAAGGGTGTCTGGGGGACATACTCTTAGGCTTTCTTCAGCCTCTGTCAGACTAGTAAGTCTGTTTTTGTGTGTGTGTGTGTGTGTGCTAGAATTTTGTTCTGTATTTTTCTCCAGCTCTGTCTGGGACCTGCCTATTGCCATCCCTGTCAAAGCAGTTGTTACTGGTTGCCAGGCACCATCTAGCTCTGTTGAACTCAGTCTGGTGGAGGCTATATTATTTGTGGTCCATCAGTCATTTGGATTAACCCTGCCCTCGTGTCTTTGGTTTGCCTTGTTCTTCCTTGTTCCAGATGGGATGAGACCAATACGGTATCTTAGATGGCTGCTCACAAGCTTTTAAGAACCTAGGTGCTTCTCAGCAAAGTAGGATATAGAATATTTTCTTCATAAACTGTATTATGCCTATTGAGCTAGATATTCCCCACTATGGTCCCCACAGCCCTCAGCCCAGTAATTTGGCTCCTCAGGGAATCAGGTGTGTCTGTGGCACTTCCATGATCTTACCTTGGACAGCTTGTGCCAGCTTCCCTAGTATTATACACTGTCTTACCCTTCTTCAAAGTTACCGCTTATGTAGTGTCTGGTTAGTGTTTTTCTATCCCCATCTCTTCTGTCCTTTATAACCATCAAAGATTACTTCTTTCTGTGTATAATAAAGGTTTATCATTCTTATCACAGATGCAGCTTTGAAATCCAGGCCTACTCCAAGCACATTTCAGTTACATACTATTGGGAAAGAAGTACTTGAAGTGCTAATAATTTCCCTAGTAGAATCACGAATGGGCCGAGGAGAGTGGCCACTCCACTGAAGATATTCTGTATTATTTTGAAAGTGAATGTAGTACTGTGACAAAATGAGTTTTCTGGTTTTGTTCTTAATTTGGGGGGAGGAAAGAAAGGGATAATTACTGTTACTGGAAAATGACATTTTTGTAAACCCAGAAAACAAGAGACTTTGAAGAAGTTCAACAGGAATATCTAGACAACCGGAAAGTTATATGTACAGAGATTTATATAGATAAGTGGTTTATAACACATACAGATCCACATAAATGCTTATCATAAAGAGGATTATAAAATATGATCCATCCACAAGGCAGAACACAACTTAGATTTAACCAGTAGACAGAAGCAGCATACCTCTATCTATCTCTACTGAATCAGCAAGTTGTTCACACTGTATTATTGAGGAAGAATGAAGTCACTTGCAGAAAAGAACGTACAGCAGGGTTCTATTGAAAAAGTACGAAGTATGTGTGTATGTGTGTGTGTAAGTACACATGATTGTATGCCTGTGGGTGTATTTGAAAAGCAGTAGCATCAGGGTGTTTGGCCCAGTACCTCGTAATAAGAACTACTGGGGGGATCCTCTGCTGGAGCAAGAAGAGGGGTTCCAGATGTTCCTCTCCACAGGGAGAGGGTGGGCAGGACATCTAGCCATTCTCCGAAGGCCCTGAAGCTGTTGAAAATTACATCTTAGAATCTCTATTGCAAGGTTATTACACCGTAGCTGTGGTTAAGAAATCAGATGCCGACCTTACTTGGAACTCTCTGAGAGGCAAGAAGTCTTGCCACTCCGCAGTTGGCACGTCTGCAGGTTGGAACAGCCCCATGAATTTGATTTACAACCTGACCGGGTCCTGTAAATTTGGTAAGTATGTTCTGGGAGGGGTGGTGGTAGCCCCTTCCTTGGGCCTTGTCTGTGTAGGGCAGAAATTCAGTTTGTGAAGAGTAAGGAATGCTACAAATGTGTTTGGGAGTTAGGGCTTAACAGGCACTGTGGGTGAGCCTTATATCTTGAGGTCTGACCCATTCACCCCTCTCTCCCCATGCCTTTCTTTGCTTCTCAGGGGAGTGGTTTGGGCCCAAAAGACAGCATTCAGGAAATTAGTCTGATTGCTTAAGTCTTAGAAATGGCTCAGGGAGCAAAGCAAAGCAAAGCAAGTGTATGTGTGTGTTGTCTTCACATTAAAAACTGAATTGGTTTCTTTCTTGAGAGAGGACCTTATCCCGGAAGTACTTAGGTGCCTTAACTTTCACTTTCATCCTCATTTTTCTGAGATTCCAACATTAGGTCAGCATCTGTTGCCAACACCCAAACCATCCCTGCGCTGCGCTGCTTTGTCCCCCGTCTCACAAATCCAGCCCCCATAGAACGCTGCTCCCTAGCTCTTCTTTCTCTGAGGCTGAGCATGGCTGGGGAACTCCAAGGTGGAACAGTTCATTTTACAGGACATTCCCTCTCCACTGGCCTTAGCGGCTCTAGTACTCAGCTTGAGCACTCCAACTGTCTCTCTGCTCTACTCTTTCTGCAATTCCCAGTAATTATGCTAGTGTCCTAATTGCCTAGTGCCTTAAACCCACACTCAGCTTCCGCTCTTTCTCAGTGGATGATCTGCAGGCGACAGCTGAAACCACAGAAGAATCCCCTTTGACATCCCTGGGCTGTGGGCCTCCAAAGTCTGCATCACCCCTGCCTCCTGCCCCGCCTCTCCCCACCCCTGCAGAACCCCCTGCCTGCACTTGGATGAGGACTCCTCTGCCCAGAGCCTCATGTACCACTTCTCACCCTGGTATATCCAGCAGTGGCTTTCAACATGTAAACATATCTTGTCTTCCATTGGATCCGACTTGATGGCACTTGGCTTTGGTTGTTTTAAAAAATCCTTTCAACTTTCTCCCCTGCTTTTACATCTGCCAATTAAATTCGTGAACTCATCCTAGAAAAAGTGCTACACACCTCATTGCTGAACATCACTATGGGCACCTTCGAAGTACTCCTCTTGGGAAGCTATGCAGTGACACCAGTGGCGATTCCCCCTTTCAAAGCAGTTTGGGAACTCTTTTTCTGGAATGACTATCAGAACTGTCATTGTATTACCCTTGAGGTCCTGAATGTCATCAAAATGTCTTCTTTTCAATATTTTCTTTATGTTTGAGTAAAGAAAAAGGTATTGGGGCCAGATCAGGTGAGTAGGGATGGTGTTCCAATACAGTGATTTGTTTACTAGGTAAAAACTCCCTCACAGACAGTTATATAATTAAGTTCATGAACTTGCCACCGTGCCACTGTGTACAATGGCCATTCCAGATAAAGTTCCAAAATTGGTTTGAAGGGTAGACTAGGTGCTGGTGTCAGTGCATAGCTTCACTAGGGGAGTACTTCAAAGGTAAGCTTAGTGATATTCAGCAATGAGGTATGTAGCACTTAGAACAATTACGTTTATGGACTTAATTGTCTTACCTCAGTATTACCAGCTTTCTTAAAAGGGGTGTCTGAAGTCCCCCCCCACTTACTCCCTGATCCCCTGCAGTTTAGCTTGCTTGTGTCCTCCCAGGAAGAACTCTGGCCAAGGCCACCAGCAGCCCCATGTGACACAACTGAAAGGATATTCTGCACCTTCCTCTATTTCTTCCAGTCACTTTAAAATACATGATTCCCATGACTTTAGTGAAAACATGTACACTTGGCTTTTCTCCTACCCCTCCAGTGCTCTGCTTTCCCAGTCTGGCTAATAAATGTTTGAGTTGCTGAACACAACTCTTGTCCCACTGTCAACGCAGTCTCTGGGCACTCTTTTTATGATGATGAGATGATGATTGAATGAAAATGTACATTCCTTTATAAATTTGCATGCCCACCTATAGGCATGCAATCTCCTGTCCCCTCCTCTCCACCCACTGCCCCACCTCCAGTAAGAGGTCAGCAGAACGACATCCCATAGATGCACAAAACCACAAAGTGCACACACGACATGGTCACTCTGTGTCGTACAGGCACTCTTATCTATACCTACAACCATGACGACTATCAAAACTTGTATACATCTACAAAGGCAGATGCGTAGCCTAGCTAGGTACACGTTTAGTGAAGTATGAGATTACCAGGTAAAACGATTGCTTGCTACCATTATATTATTCTTATTGCTGTGTTATTTTTATTAATTTGCTTGTCGATAAACATCAAGTTTTTATTCCCAGCACAGATCTCTCCTTGGCCTCCAGACATGTGTGTGTTTAGCTACTGATCTGACATATCTAGTCAGAAGCCCTAGGGGTGCAGTGGTTAAGCACTCAACTGTTAACCAGTTGGTTGGCAGTTTGAACCCAGCAGCTGCTCTGTGGGAGAAAGGTGTAGCTAGCTATCTGATCCCATAAATATTACAGCTTCAGAAACCCTATGGGGCAGCTCTATCAGAGGCAGATCTACTGAGTCAGAATTGACTCAGAAGCCACTGGTTTAGTCAGGTGTCTCGAAGCGCGGTAAGGTCAACCTGTCCGAAACTAAGTGAATCATCTCCCCTGCCAGGCCTGGGCCTGCTCCAAAACTACCTGGCATTAGTACAGGACCTCAGAAACCACCCAGTTGCCCCAGCTGTCATCACTGACACAGCCAGCCACCACCCCAAGCCAAGCCAAGTGCCGTCGAGTCGGATCCGACTCATGGCGATCCTACCAGTTTTATATTAATCTCATCTCCTTCACCCTACTGTGGACCAAGCTACCCTCATTTCCCTGAACTGCTGTGATACCTGCTTCCTGGGCACCAGATCCACTCTGGATTCTGTTCATCCCACTGTCTTTGCAAAGCAAAAATCTGACTGTATCTCATGCCCACTCCCTGTTCCCCCTGGCCTAACATTGTCTAAAGTCCTTAAAAGGCTTCACATTTCTCTACAAGGCTAGAAAACAAAATCTGTACCATGGTTTTAAAGATCACATGTGATCTGGAGTCTCTCCCTTCCCCACTTAGCACTTTGCCGTAGGTGGTCTAGCCCAGGGGTCTCAGGTTCAGTGTCAGCCCCTCTCCCCTCAAGGCCTTTGGAGCTGGTACTGTCTGTCTGGAAAGCTCTACCCCCTCTGCCCTTCACTTGAGTAACTTCTTCTTATCCTTCATCTCTCAGCTTGAGTGTGCCTCTTGGCTCTGAGGTTTATACCAGCTTCATTTATTTTCAGCCTCATGGAACCATATGCTTTTCCCCAGAGCTAGGGAAGAACCACAAATTTGCTGCTGTGGTTGCTGAGTTAGGATGGCTGGCCTGCTGGATGGGCAGCACCTGAGCCTGATGACCTCATCATGGTGCCCTCAAGCCCAGCATGGGGCTGACAAGAGTATATCTAGGCTCTTCCTGGACTTGAACTCAAGATGACACGCCTTTTAAGGAAAGACAAGGGCCAAAGGCCAAATGCATGGGGTCCTGGTCTAACAGCCAGGACTTCCATTTTGGCCGTTCTCTTGGGGTTACAATCTGTGCCAGTTCTTTCCCACCACTGCCCTGGGCCAGGACCGAGTGGGTTTCAGTGAGCTCACAGACTTGTTCCTCAAATTCCGCCAACTCCCCTTTACTGTCCTCCAGTTGGAACCTCTTTAGATTCCATAAAGTTCTTCTCTTTAATAATGTTACTAAAGAGCTGAATGTGTCTTTATATTATCCGGGTAGCTGTAGGGACTGAATCTGAAGCTGTTTTCCTTCTGCACAGATGAATTCTTCAGTCAAAGCTGTGCCCCTGGATCAGACATCAATTCCAGTCTGTGCGCTCTGTGCAGCAGTAGCCCGCCAAGTCCAGCCCACACTTGTGCCCCTAACAGCCACGAGAGCTACTATGGGTCTGCAGGGGCTTTCAGGCAAGTGTCTCCCATCACGTTTCTCCTTGGAACCCACCCAGTGAACACATCCTTTCTCCTTTTTTCCCCGTCTGGATGCTGCATTTAAGTAGGAGCCCAAACTAGGAAACCAAACTGCAGAAACCTGATTGCACCTACAGAGACACCCTGCACCCTTCTAAAGCACCCAACCATAGACACAGCTGGAGTGGGTGCCTGAGAAGGGGCAAAGATGACAGGTGCACCATCAGCATCCTGGCTGTAGTTTTCCTTCTTTCTTTCGTGTGATCGTGGACAAGTCACGGATTCTTTCTGGATCTCAGTTTGAAATCAGAGGAAGGATACCGGACATGTGCTTCTTACACCTGGACAATGAGGGGCATTTTAAAGGCAGATATTCCTAGATGCCTTCTCAGCCCACCTGAATCAGGAATGAATTTCTCCAGCCATGTGATAAATTGTGATTGAGCACCTCATCTGTGGCTGGCACTGTTCTAGGGAAGGAGATACAGCAGCAAAAAAGACATACACGCTCTCTGTGCCTCCAAGTCTCCTGAGGACAATAAATGCCCGAAAAAGACACCTCCCAATGGTCATGGGGGCTACAGAGGAGTCAACCAAGGTGATGGGGCAGTGACTGGGGCAGGGGACATTTTAGAAAAGGTGACACGAGAGGTCTTATCAAGTGGAGGAATCATGTGGGGCAAAGATTAAATACTTAGAAAAAATCAAGTTTGTGAAAACTCTGGAGGAAAAAGAGTCCAGGCAGAAGGAGCAGTACGGACCGAGGGAAGGGACCGGGAGAAAGCACGCTGTGCTTGAGGCCAGTGAAGGCGTCTGGGTAACTGGAGCGTGGAGAGGGAGGGCTCAGGTGTGCAGAGGCTGCACCAGTGGCAGGGGTCTCATCTCGGGCCCCCTTGGCCTGGCTGAGCAGGCAGATTTCATTCTAGGGATATTGATGGATCGCACTGGACACTTCGAAGAAATCGCGTCATGTTATGTGAAATAGGGTTTAAAGTGATCTCTCCGGTAGCTGTATGAAGAATATAAGAAAACGATGGGAAGAAGGAAGGCCAGATGACCTTGCTTCAAGTCCTGAATCTGTTTTATGAGACTCTAGAAAGTTCCCTTTATTTAGAGACACCAGTGTATCTCACTGTCCACTGCTTTGTACTGCCTTCTCCAGTGTCTCTTCTCTTTTGTAGGCCATAAATTAGATATTTGTATCTATCCCACTGCAACAATATATCCTGAATGTTAAACCTAGGGTAACAATAGTTAAACTTTTCTTTGTGTTTTTTGGTATTAGGGTCGGTGATCCTAGTTCAGAGCTGTTCAAGTAGTACTGGAAACCCTGGTGGTGTACTGATTAAGAGCTACAGCTGCTAATCAAAAGGTTGGCAGTTCAAATCCACCCGGAGTCCTTGGAAACCACATGGGACAGGTCTACTCCATCCTGTAGAGTCATTATGAGTCAGAATAGACTTGACAGCAATTTTTTTTTAAGGTAGTGTAACAGAGGACCTGAGTTCTGTTCAACACCACCAACTCATGTCCTTTCAAAACGAAGATGAGGTCACAAGCTTCTGACACCTCACACCCACCGCCTTCTACTTGTCAGCTGACTCTTGTTTTCTAGCTCCAACAGCCCTGCATGCCCTCTGCCTGTAATCCACCAATCCCGCAAGCTCTTCACTGTCCTCTCTGCTGCTCCTCCAACTGCATCCCCTCTTTCCCTCCTTGTTCACTGTACATCCCATGGCCAATCATGAAAATTACTCCCCTGCACATGTCCTCAGATGCCTTGCCTCCTCTCCTGGCTAACCCAGGACCTTGATTAAATCTAACGTAGCACCTACTCAGTATCTGCATTTCCAGATTCACTGGCTTCCACTGAAAGTAACCGCCATAAACCTCAAGTGAGCCACGTGTCTGTAGTCCATTCTCTTCCCTGACTCCCGAAAGGTATTCCATGCTTACTCCTCTCCAGCAGCCTCCAACACTCCATCGCCTATATAAGACAGCCTGGGAAAACTGAGGCCATCAATAGAAATTGTGCAAAAATCATTGCCACATCTACCTATGTGACATAGACAGTGCCCTCCCTCCTCTTACTGCAAAGAACTGGCTGTCTTATCTGAGACCAGTCCTGCACCCATACGCAGCCACGTGTGAGCCTGTAACTCTGACATCAAACTAGGGAAGCACAAAGCACTTAATGATTCCTTCCAGGTGTGAGATGTGATCCTAGTTCAGAGCTGTTCAAGTAGTACTGGAAACCCTGGTGGTATACTGATTAAGAGCTACAGCTGCTAATCAAAAGGTTGGCAGTTCAAATCCACCCGGAGTCCTTGGAAACCACATGGGACAGGTCTACTCCATCCTGTAGAGTCATTATGAGTCAGAATAGACTTGACAGCAATTTTTTTTTAAGGTAGTGTAACAGAGGAGTGTGAGGCCCATTGTTGGGGGTAGTGTGGGTCAAGGCAGTTTTTTTTTTTGTTTGTTTTTAAAGGAAAGGCATCTGAATGCTAATGAGAAGAATCTAGTGAATAGGGAGAGATTACAACTATATGAGAGAATGAGGATAACGGAGAGTGAAGAGGTTGAAGGTGGGCAGGAGAGGAGTGCAGAGCACCTGGGAAGGACCCATTTGTGGGGAGGGAGAGTCGTCATCCTTCTCTGTGCCTGAAGGGCAGGAGAGGAGCACCTAGGCTGGCCTACGTGATGGAGGGGAGCTGTCTTCCCTGTGAAGTAGGGACACACGTCACATGCTTAGCCCCACTGCTGTCGAGTCAGATCCGACTTGTGACAACCTTAGAGATCAGACTAGAACAGCCCCATAGATCTTCCAAGGGGTGCCTGCCGCATTTGAACCGCTGACCTTTTGGTTAGCAGATGTAGGACTTAACCCACCACGCCACCAGGGTTTCCTGTCACGTGTCTAGAGTATGTGCATGCTGGCAGAGGACCCCAGTTATGAGGTCTGCAGAAAGTGGGAAAACATGTGAATTCATTTCTCTATGAAGTGGGGAATTGATTGTCTGAAGCTGAGATTCTCACACTTGCGCAAGAATTAGAATTACCTGAAGACCCAAAGACCCAGCGCCATTGAGTCGATTCCAACTCATAGTGACCCTATAGGACAGAGTAGAACTGCCCTATAGAATTTCCAAGGTGCGCCTGGCAGATTCAAACTGCTGATGTTTTGGTTAGCAGCCATAGCACTTAACCACTGCACCACCAGGGTTTCCAGAATCACCTGAAGGGCTTGTTAAAACGTAGATTTCTAGACCCTGCCCCCAGAGTTTCTGAATCAGTAGGTATGGAGTGGGGTCTGAGAATGTGCATTTCTATCGGATTTCCAGATGATGCTGCTGGTGCAGAGACTATACTTTAAGAACCTCTGGTCTAGGGTAGAGAAAGGGGCATAGGAGGGACTAGCTGCTGTGAGCAGTGAAAACAGTGATGGAGAAGCCTCAGATCTACCTGGCTACAGAGGTGCAGACTGATCCAGGCAGAGGGTGATGCTTACAGAGGGCTGGATTCTGTGAATGGGCCAGGAAGGGAAGAAAAGGGCAAGGGAGCCTGGGAACTTTGGATGAGAGTTCCGATCCTAGCTAGGTGTAGAGGCACCTGAAGCTGAAGAGAGGGAACACCAGGGAGGTGCTCCTGCCAATTGACAGCTATTCCCAGCTGGCTGAATGTCATAAAACTGAGTTTTAGTGTGCCTGACATTTCCCAAAAAGACTGCACCTTGGATACAGGGAAATAGTTTGCATGGAATGAATCATGAACATTCAATGGTACAGTTCACTTTTATCAATACTGAGTCAAACCAAACCCAATCCAGCGCCATCAAGTCTATTCAGACTCATAGCAATCCTTTAATAAAACAGTAGAACTGCCCCAAGGAGGAACTGGCAGATTAACACTGAGTAGCAAAGGCCTAGCCGTGGGGAATAATGCCTCAGGGCACTTAGTGTTAAAATGCTGAAGGATCTCTCACAGCTGGTGATGGCCAATAGAAAAACCCAAACCCACTGCTATCAAGTCAATTCTGACTCATAGCAACCCTATAGGACAGAGTAGAACTGCCCCAGGGAGTTTTCAAGGAGCACCTGCAGATTTGAACCACTGACCTTTTGGTTAGTAGACATAGCACTTAACCATCATGCCAGCAAGTTTTCCAGCAATGGCCAAGAGAAACTGCTAATTGGTGCCCCACCTCAAGTGGCCTCATAGCTCTGTGCCTACCTGCACACCCTACTCTTCCTGCACCCTTCCCCTGTCACCCTCCCCCTGTCTCCTCCAGTCAGGCCTCTGCTGAATAGACATCTCAGTCCACCACCTGTCAGTCAGGTCATTGTCCTGTGGCAGCTTGTGTGTCACTATGACCATGGAAGCTATGCCACCAATATTTCAAATCCCAGCCGGGTCACCATGGTGGACAGGTTTCAGCAGAGTGGCTAGACAGAGACAGACTAGGAAGAAAGGCCTGGTGATCTATTTTTGAAAGTTAGCCATTGAAAACCCTATGGACTGGAACAGAATACTGTCCATCTGGAGTCAAACATAGCAAGATTTTGAGGATGGCATGGGGTCAGGCAGCATTCATTCTGTCACACATGGGATCATCATGAGTTAGAGCTGACAGTACAGCAGTTGAAGACAATGACATAGGACTGTGCTAAGATTCCTTCAGAAATGCCTCTTCCACACTGATCTTAATCTTTTAATCTTGTGTTTTGGTCTAAGCATCAAGTCATCCCTTGGTTATCACTATTAATAGAAGAACATAAGGACTTCCCCTGGAGAGTCTGGACAGCATTTAAAACAAGGAAACAAACAATAGTGATCTATGATAGAAATGACATATAGGCAGTTGTCTTTTTCTATCCCACTTTCCCCTTGAACTCCGAGGGATGGCCTGGGTGTTAAGAGTTGTCCATGTGGAAAGGGTCACTGTGAGGTACACCAGGTAGCCCATGTGGACGGGTTGTGAAGCTTCTCAGTGATTCTCCCTGTGTCTCTTCCACCCTCTCCTGATGATCCTGCCTTCTGATCCTCCTGTGCAGGTGTCTGGTTGAGAAGGGAGATGTGGCCTTTGTGAAGCACCCCACGGTCCTGCAGAACACTGATGGTAGGTGTCCGCACTGTCCTTTCTTCCTGCGGAAAATGTGGAATCTCTCATGTGAGAGGGTTACAACCAGTGCCAACCCCAGTTGGGCAATTGGAATGTTACTCATCCTGGCAGACTCCAGTGATTTGGGTTCTAACACTTCTTAATTTGGGGAAGGAGAAGGCTCTTCACATCTGGTCTGACTTACAGGGTTGAACATACTATTACATGGCTTGAACCCTGCTCACAGACACCCAGAAGTCACAGTCTGATTCTACAAAAACATGAACACTGTCCCTGTTACCCATACAAGTAGGACAAGAATTATGTATACTTTTTAAGAAATACTGTCCCTGTTTCCCATATATGTGGTGCAAGAATTGCATATGCTTTTTAATAGTTTATCTGTACATACATATTCCATTTTTTGAGGTAGCTGAGTACCTAATTCATGTCCAGGTTCTGTCTGAGACCGGCTGGGACTTGTTGGGGCAATGCAACTCACTTCTGGGTGTTTAATGACACTGTTTATGTTCACGGTCATCCAGACCACATATTAGCCAACTCAAGACCTCTGTGACTAATTCAGCCCCAACTCCACTTTCTTCTGGCCTCACACCCTACCTCCCAGAGAAACGGGGGGCAAGGGGCAGCAGGGGGAGGGAAAAGACCTTTCAAATAGTAGCTCAAAGCCCTAAAGCAAGAAAGCAGAATCATGACCCACTTTACCAAACAAACATTTTAACCTTTCTTATGAACATAAATCAACCATAAACAAACACAGATAACAAAAGAGAAACTATTTGCTTGGAATATGGCAGAAGGCTTCTCAGTTTAGCCAAAACAAAAATGTTTACTAATATGGTATTGGTGAGAAGGTGGGCAAAGCTGCTCTTGTATGCTCTTGGCTTAACTATAAATTGGTTTGACACTTTTAAAGGAAAAATTGGATACATTTAATGAACTTTCAATTGGGGAGCAATGGTTGTGCTTAACCACGACCCTACATTATTATAAAAGACAAAATCAAATCCACTGCTGTTGAGTTGGGTCCGACTCATAGCAACCCCAGAGGTCAAGGTAGAACTGCCCCATAGAGTTTCCAAGGAGTGCCTGGTGTATTTGAACTGCCGACCTTTTGGTTAGCAGACGTAGTACTTCACACGCTATGCTGCCAGGATATTATAGATGCTTTCAAAGTGCCTGGGAGGACACAGCTAGAGATGAGCTCCCTGATCCTGAGAGAAAGAGGGTTACAAGTTCTCTCTTGACATTCTTTTTCATACTTGTATTTCTCACAGCATTACCTTAAAGCAGTGGTTCTCAGTGTGTGGTCTAACAGCATCTGCACCCCCTGGGAATTTGTCAGAAATGCAGATTACCTGGTTCTACTCCAGACTTACTAAATAAAATGACTTTAGAGGTAGGGCCCAGCAATCTGTATTAACCGCCTCTGCACTCCCCCACTGGAAGATTCAGGTGCCCCCAGAACCCCACTGCCTTGAAGTGTTTATGTGACCTCCAGGGAAAGTTTTAATAGTAGCCTAATCTGGACTTTGAAGTTCCTGATATTGAGAAGATCTATTTCCAGGGATTCCATAAAGATGTACAGGATATTGAGAGAGATCAGTCACTGTAGACCTAGGTTGTATGTGCAGGTTTAGGTTACATGGTGTCTCTTTTCTCCACATCCTTTATTATAAACTTCTTAGTACATATAACATGCTTATAGAAAGGTGCACTGACGATAAGTCTACTACTTTATGAATTTTTAGCAGATTAGCTCACCGAAGCAACCAGCTTTCAGGCCCCAAAGAGAAATGACCAGTGCACAAGTCTCCTGGGTCCCTTGCACTCCCCGACTAGCACACTGACTTCCTACACCACAGATCAGCTTTGTTGTTTTTAGATTTTATGTAAGTGAAACCATAGGACAGGTTCATTTGTGTCTGGCCTCTTTTGCTTAACACTGTGTCTGTGAGATTGGAGCAAGTTACTGCTTATAGCAGTGCTGTTTTTTTCTTTCCATTGCTAAATAGTTCAGTGTGGGAGTAGACCATAGGGCATCTATCCAGTCTGCTATTGATGGTCTTTAGGGTTGTTTGCACTTTTTACTATTGTTAATACTGCTGCTATGGATGTTCTTGTACACATCTAATAGTGCTAATGGTGGACATATGTCCTTTCTTCTCCGGGGTGTGTACCTGGAAATGGACCTGCTGCATCATGGGATATATGCATGATTTGCTTTTTTTTTTTTTTTTTTTTTAAAAAGTAATGTTTCATTGTATTTTCAGTGGAGGTGTACACAGCCAAGCAGGTTCCCATTCAACAATTTCTGTACCTATTGTTCGGTGACACTGGTTACATTCTTCACATTTTGTCAACATCTTCACTCTTTCTGTTCTAATTATTTTCCTACTAACCTATTCTCACAGCCTCCAACCTTCTTATCTGCATTTTAGAGTGTTTGTTGACCATTTGGTCCCACTTAGATGCTTTTTAAAAGAGCGTAGTATTCAAGTGTGATATTTCTTTGTGAGCTAACCTCCTTTTCTTTTTAGCTAGAAGGTGACTTATGGGGACAGTTTCAGCTCAAGGCTTGAAGATTATCTCAGGGCGGTAGTTTCAGGGGTTCCTCCTGACTCAGTGGGTTTAGTAAATCTGGATTTTTTCCCCTCCGTCTGGCAGGATCTGTCTATTGTGGTCCTGATTAGAACATATGGTAGTGGTGGCCAGGCTCCGTCTAGTTCCTATGGCCTTACTGCAGAGAAGGCTGTGTTTCATGTAAACAACTGGTCCTGAAGACTGTGTCCTTCTCTGAGTCTTGGAGCTCCTTTCTGTTTTGTTCTAGATGAGCAGAGACCAATAGTTGTATCTTAGATGACCTCTTACAAGCTTTTAAGACTGCAGATGCTACTCATCGAACTAAGACAGAGAACATAAACTTTATGAATTGTATCATGCCAGTTGACTGAGTTGTCCCTTGAGACTATGACCCTAAGTCTTCAAACCAAGAAAACTAGTTCCAGGAAGTGATTGGTTATGTTGAAAAACTATCATTTTCTGTGACTGTTATTTCTTTTATCGTGTGTGTGTGTGTATGTGTGTGTGTACACACACACATGTGTGCACATGGTGGCATAGTGGTTTAACAGTTCATCTGCTAGCCAAAAACTCAGCACTTTAGATCCACCACGTGCTTCATAGAAACCCTATAGGGCAGTTCTACTCTGTCCTGTAAGATTACTATGAGTTGGAATCAACTCAGTGACAATAGGTTTGATTTTGCCTTTTTTTCTGGTATACATACACACACACATAATGATTTACTTTTGTAAACAGAGTCAAATGTTTTTCCAAGTGGTTGTGCTGGTGTAAGCTCCCACCAGCAATGTCTGAGAATTCCACATTCTCGCCAAAATTTTGTGTTTTCTTCGTCTCCATTCTGAAATTATATAGTGCATAGCATTAGCACTTTCATTCGTTTTTATTCTCTTGATGGTGAATTGGGAAAATTTTTGTTTATTGGCCACCATTTGGATGTCTTCTATTTATGAAGTTCTTGTTCAAGTTTCAAGCCCACTTTACACTTTTTTCATCTTGATTTAAAGGCATTCTGTATATATTCCAGGTTCAAGTTTTTGCTGATACATGTGTTGAACATATCTTGTCCCTCGCTGTGTAATTCATCAGTCTTTTCCCTTCTGGTTAGTGCTTTTCGGCTCTGTTTAAGAAATATTTGCTTACTGTGAGTTTACGAGTTTTTCTCTTAAAATGCTTTATTATTTTTTTAATCTATTGTTTTCTTGCTATGAATCTATTGTGCCTGTCCCAGAGACTGATGATCAGTCACATCCCCCAGATGGGCACCCTGACCAAAGCCATCCGCTTTGGCTAAGCCACCTTCCTTCTCTCCCAGGAAAGAACCCTGCCCCGTGGGCTAAGGATTTGAAGCAGGAAGACTTTGAGTTGCTGTGCCTCGATGGCACCCGGAAGCCTGTGACTGAGGCACAGAGCTGCCACCTGGCCATAGCCCCAAGCCATGCAGTGGTCTCCAGGAAGGAGAAGGCAGCGTTTGTTCACAGAATACTTTTCAACCAGCAGGTATGGGCACTCGGGGCATCCCACACTCTCCCTACAACTGAGTGCTCAGTTCTGTGCTGGAGAGACACCAACACACCCGCTTGGTCTTAGGGGCTTTCCCTCTGGGCAGTGAAAGTGGATTCTCCCAGCCATGCCTCTGATTAAAGAAGAAAACTGACTGTTATATTCACTTCTTGCTCTGGGTCTGTTTGGGATAATCCAAAAACAACAACAAACCAGCTTCCATTAAGACGACTATGATCAATAGGAACCTGTGCTTGTTAGAGAAGAACTGTGCCCCGTATGGTTTGCAGTGTTGAGTGTTTAGAAGTTGGTCACCAGGCCTTTCTTCTGAAGCTCCTTTGAGTGGTCTTGAAACTCCAACTGGACTGGAAAAGTTTCAGACATTTGAACATCTGCAGTGCCTCCCTGATACTCAGATGATTCTGAGCAAACTCATGGTACCTCGTGGGTGTGTTCAATTACTCCACGAAAGCTATCCCTTCGGGGTTTCTCCAGTATCCTTCACATCAGGCTGAGTTATATACTGGAGGTTCTGTAGCCTGATCTGTGGATGGACCGAAATGTGTTTACTGAGCCTGGGCAGGCTCAGCAATGTTTCGTTCAGACTTCCTAAAAATTGAGAGCACCCATTTGGACAGCTTGTGACCTCCATAGGCCGCCAGCCATGGCTGATCTTATGGGGTAGTGGGCCACCTAAATGACATCATTTTTAAGGTGGCTCCCAGCACCCTCCTCCTTTTGCACCATCATGTGCCATTGTCAGAGAAGTCCCCAACAAGTCATCCATGTCCTAGCATGTGCTGCCCCTATGTCACAGTGAAAGGGTGACAACCTAGGGAGAGCTGGCCAAGAAGCAGCTCACAGTCACGGGCTTTTGAAAGGGTGGGTCCCACGTGGGGTGAGCTGCTGCCTTAGCTAAAAGGAGGTAAACTAAGGAAAAAAGAGGAGAGGAAGGAGGCAGAAGTGTCTGGGGACCTGGGGCATGTCCAGATGATAGAAGAGGCAAAGTTGGAAGGGCTCCAGCAACAGGAGAAGATGCCACTGCCAGCGGTTGGAGAAGCAGTGATAACAGCAGCAAAATTAAGCTCCTTTTGTTTACCAGGTGGACACCTGGTGGTGAAGTGGTTTAAGATTTCGGGCTGCTAACCAAAAGGTTGGCAGTTCAAATCCACCAGCTGTTCCTTCAAAACTCTATAGGACAGTTCTACGCTGTCCTCTAGGGTCACTGTGAGTCAGCATTGACTCAGTGACACACAACAGTTGCAATAAATACTTACACTGTCTCACTACTCATTGTTGTCAATTCCACTTACAAATGAGTACGGAGAGTCATTGAGCTCAGTAAGGAATTTGCCCACAGTCACACAGTAAGTAAAAGATAGGGCCAGGATATGAGTCCACACAACTGGACTCCCTGGAGCCCTGCTCTTTGCCATTTTGCCAGGATGCTTCCTAAACTGTGGCCGTATCCCAGGAGGCTGGAGCCGATCAGCCTGGCTGATGTAGTTTTCTGATACACAGCCCTGAGCTTCTTTGTGTCCATGGCTATTCACTGTCTGTCTTTCTCTCTGACCAGGAGCTCTTTGGAAGGAATGGGTTTCAGTATGCAATGTTTCAGCTCTTCACATCCTCAAGCAATGACCTGCTGTTTAGTGATGACACGGAATGTTTGGCCAACCTTCAGAACAAAACAACTTATGAAAAATACTTAGGGCCTGAGTATCTTGCAGCTGTCGGTAACCTGAGACAATGCTTAACTTCTGGTAAGCAGAATAATACTTCAGTGCGAAGTGCCATGAGGGTCCAGGTGGATGGGGATGTAGTAAGGACTGTTGTGTGCCAAGCCCTGGGCAAGGACTGAGAGGGACACAAAGCCATGGAGGGCCAGCTTCCTGCCCCAGAGGAAGTGGCAGACTCGCTGATGGGGCCACCCAGTTACACAACAGTATGGGACACTCTGAAAAAACGCCAAATTGACTGAAGGACAAGTGCAATAAACAGATCTCAAGTGCAATAGAACTTGAGATCACTTGGAATTTAACATATTTACTTATGTATTTTCATTTTTTGTTATCAAAATGCAAATGTGTATGTTTGAGAACTCGACTTGGAAATGACACACATATACTGCAGATACAGACCTAGTTTCAAACATTGTAAGTAAATATATAAATAATATTGACAGAAAAAATACAGCATATTTAGCAATACAATAGGCCCTTGCCAGCTATATATATACAAATCTTTATATTACAAATATGTTATTTATATATTATTATGTATAAATATATATTATTATATATATAAATACATATAATATATAAACATATATACTTATATAAAACTGCTCCATAGAGTTCCCAAGGAGTACCTGGCAGACTTGAACTACCAACCTTTTGGTTAGCACTCGTAGTGCCTAACCACTATGTCACCTGAGTTTCCACATATAGTGAGAGTGTTACAGTTGCATCAAGAAGAAATTAACTGTGGGAATAAAATTAGAACTAGGATAATCAACCAATGGTCGTGGGCCTCAGTTTTGTGTCACATCATGCACTGGAGATGAGGAGAACAGGTTGGAAGGAAAAAGTAGTTATGTCAGGGAAAGCTCTTAACATTCATTGGTAAGAGAAGGTGTATGTATGTGTGTGCGCATATTTAAAAAATCTTGGTTGGCTACCATTTGCTCCTGGAAAACAGGTACAGAACTGTGTTTAGCAAGCACAGAGAGTACCTAAAGATCTTTCTTTTATGTTCTTGTCCCATAGAACTTCTGGAGGCTTGCATGTTCCATGGAAACTAAGAGTCAATCAAGGTGGGGTCCATGAAGACACTGTGAATGCAGTGGGACTCCACTCCTATCTGTCCCTGTATGGGTTAACGTTGCTTGTCTTCACTACTCTGCTGTAACTGATGGAGAAATTAAAATAAATGACGGTTATTGTGCCTTCCTGGAAAACATCGCTGCATTTTCTCAGATTAATTTTTGAAGAACATTTCTTTGTCTTAGAACCGTGCTTGTGAATTTAATATCTGTTCAATTGTACTAAAAAAAAAAAAAAAACTCTACTAGTAAAGCTTGATGTCTCTTCCTGTACTTGATATTAACCAAGAGTGAAGTCATCTAAGTATAATTTAAGCAATGAATATCTCCAAGAAGAGCTGAATGGTGATTCCAACACTAAACCCATTGTTGTCGAGTTGATTCCAACTCACAGCGACCCCATAGGGCAAAGTAGAACCACCCCATAGAGTTTCCAAGGAGCGCCTGGCAGATTTGAACTGCCCACTTTTGGTTAGTGGGCATAGCACTTCCCCACTAGGCCACCAGGGTTTCCCATAAGATGGTTACAAGGTCTCAGACAAGCATCTGCACCTACAGCATTGAGAGGATACACAACTGAAAGAAAGTCTGAAGGATGGTTTTATGTACTTTACAATATACATTTTAACATTTAAAATTAGTAAAGTCAAATAGAATTGAGCTGCTGATTCAGATTATTTGGAAAATATTTAAATTACTGTAACAACTCAACCTTCCAACATTTTTACGCTTCCTCAAAGTATGATACACACTCACTTCTTTTAAAAAGAGTTTATCAGAGGTTTTTATGTACCTACTAGTATGATAATTTCTGCCTACATTAGTGCCTTAATCAATGTTAAGTGAAAATCACATGTTGTTGAAGTCAGTTTTATGAGTGTGGAATTCTGCTTCCGCCCACCAAAGAGTAACCAGTACAGGCAAGACTTGCTCTCCTACCACAAACAATGAACAAAACTTGATCAAATATATTTTCAAATACTGGACAAGTGCAGTACAGGACTGTGATTGCTGAAGGAAGCAAAGCAAAAGAAATGAGAGAAGGATGATCTCACTTCCTGCCTGGAGGCAATTTCCACAGAACGGCCCAGGGAATGGGGACTTCTCAGCATCGATTTGATGATACAGAGATTGGAGCCTGGGGAGGCCAAGGTACCTGCAATTTGTAGGGCTGAGGACCAGAAAAGATGGAACTTTTCAGGGAAAAACCTCCAGAGATCTGCACAGGTGTCTCCCTGAGTCTTTGGTGAAATACTAATCTGCTTGTGTGCAGAATGAAATTGAAATCCATAACACTGGGCAGAGACCAAGACGTCTGTAAACGAAACAATTCCCAGAGCTCCCACTGGGCCAGGAATCATCTGGGTTCTTACCATCCACAGTAAAGAGAGCTTGTTGACCATTTAAGGTTTTTGCACTTGGACCATCACCACAGCTATAGAATAACGGTTTATCTCTAACCACCCTTCCAAACCGAATCGAACTGAACTGAACCAGACCAAACCCACTGCTGATGAGTTGATTCAAATTTACAGCAATCCCATGTGGTGCAGAGTTGAAATTAGCACCATAGGATTTCCTTGGTGATAAACTTTATGGAAGTGGATGGCCAGGCCTCTCTTCCATGGTGCTGGTGGGTGGCCTCGAACTATAAACCTCTGAGTTTGTAGTTGGGTATAAACTGTGTACCACCTAGGTACCTTTAAACCTGTTGCCACTGATAGGATTCTGACTCCTGGTGTCCCATGTGTGACTCTGCAGTGTTATTGGGTCAACTCAATTATCTTTTAAAGACATTTAAAAATGAGGAAATCAGCTCTTTCATGTTTACTCACATAGTTGCCTTTTTCGCTCTCTTCGTACCTTTGTGCAGGCTAAAACAGCATTAACAGTTTTGTAGGCATACCGTTTTGGCAAGTTTTCCTTCCTGTAGAGGTATTACTCTGCTGTTTCATTTTTTTCTTGTAGTAACTTTGTGTAAGGTTTGGCCTTTATACTCTTTGTTGCTCAGTTTTTAGGTGAGGTCAGCTTTCCAGAACTTTCAGAATAAGAATGGGATCAGGAGAGTTTTTCTAACCCCATGTATCTCTGTTTTCTGTTGTTTTTGTGTAGTGTTCAAAAAACACAGTGGCTTTCTTTCTGGGATTTCCTGGTTCCATTCCCACCTGCACTTAGGGCTAGATATCTCTTTCCTTTATCTGTGAGCCCTTCCTATTCAATTTCTTCTTCTTCTTCTTTTTTATTTTTTTATTATGATTGAATGAAAATGTACATTCCCGTATAAATTTACATGCCCACCTATATGCAGCTTCCACTGCTCTCCCTGCCTGGTGACAGCATACTCTTCCTCTCCGCTCCATACATGTCTTATCCTCCCAATAATCTCCTGCCCCCTTTTCTCCACCCACTCCCCTTCCTCCTGTAAGAGGTCAGCAGGACAACATCCTATAGATGCATAGAACCATAAAGCGCACACATGATATGGCCACTCTGTGTTGCCCAGTCCAATCCATTCCTTTCTTCTTTTTAAATTATTACGCTTCAGATGAAGGCTTACAAAACAAACTAGCTTCTCATTAAATGATTAGTCCACCTATTTTGTAACGTTGGTTAACAGCCATGTAACTTGTCAACACTCTTCCCTTCTCGACCTTGGGTTCCCTATTACCAGCTTTCCTTTTCCCTCCTGCCTTCCAGTTCATGCTCCTGAGCTGGTGTGCCCCTTTAGTCTCATTTTGTTTTCTGGGCCCGTCTAATCCGTGGCTGAAGGGTGAATCTCAGGAGTGACTTCATTACTGAGCTGTTAGATGGGGCCATACTGTCAGAATTTCTACAGTCTCTGTCAGGCCAAAAAGTCTGGTCTTTTTTTTTTCCTAAGTTGGAATTTTGTTCTAGGTTCTTCTCCCACTCCCAATGGGAGCCTCTGTTGCAACCCCTGTCGGAGCAGTCAGCGCTAGTTGCCAGATCCCATGTAGTTGTGCTGGGCTAAGTCTGCTGGAGGCTGTAGCACTCCTGTGCATCCGTCATTTGGACCAATCATTTTCTTGAGTCTTCAGTATTCTTCGTTCTCCTTTGCTCTAGAGGGGGTGAGACCGCTGGAGTATCTTAGAGGTCCACATGCACAAGCTTTTAAGAACCCAGACTCTACTCACCAAAGTAGAATATAGATTATTTTCTTTACAAACTGTGTTATGTCAGTAGAGATAGAAGCTCCCAGAGACCATGGTCCCCGCAGCCTTCAGCCTAGTAATTCAGTTTCTCAGGGAGTTTGGATATGTTTCTGGGACTTCCATGACATTACCTTGGACAAGATGTGCTGGCTTCCCCAGTGTTGTGAACCGTCTTACCCTTCACCCAAGTTACCATTTATCTAGTATCTATTTAGTGTGTTTTTTTCTCCACCCTCTCCCTCCCTCATAACTATCAAAGATTGTTTCTTTTTGTGTGTAAACTTGTCATGGGTTTTTATAGGAGTGATCTCACACAATATTTGGCCTTTTGTGATTGACTCATTTCACTCAGCATAACACTGTGCAGATCCACATGTTGTGAGGGGCTCCACACATTCACCGTTGTTCTTTACCATCGTGTAGTGCTCCGTTGTGTGGATGTGCCTTTTTTTCAATCCATTCATCTGTTGACAGTCATCTAGGTGGTTTTCATCTTTTTGCTGTTGTGAGCAACGCTACCGTGAACATGGGTGTGCATGCGTGTACTAGATGATGGTTCTTATTTCTCTAGGATTTTTTCCTAGGAATAAGATTGCTGGATCATGCAGCTTTTCTACTTCTAGCTTTCTAAGGAAGCACCATATTGTCTTCCACAATGGTTGTATCATTTTGCATTTGCACCAGAAGTATGTAAGAGTTCCAGTCTCCCAGAATGTTTGTATCATTTTGTATTTGCACCAGCAGTACGTAAGAGTTCCAGTCACCCTGCAGCCTCTCCAACATTGTCGTCATTTTCTGATTTTTGATTCATGCCAGTAATGGCAAAGTGAGAAGGCATCTTATTGTGGGTTTGATCTGCAATTCTTTAATGGCTAGTGATGGGAAGCATTTCCTCATGTGTCTGTTAGCTGCTCAGTGTCCTCTTTGGCCAAGCTTCTGTTCATTTCCTTTGTCCATTTTTAATTGGATCATTTGTCTTTATGTTGTAGAGGTGTTAGGTTGCTCTGCAGATTTTGGAAATGAGACTTTTATCTGACTTGCCATAGCTGATTTTTTTTCCAATCTCTTTTTTCCAGGTTCTCTTTTTACTCTTTTCATGAAGTCTTTTGATGAACCTAAGTGTTTAATTTTTAGAAGATCCCCGTTATTTAGCTTCTCTTCTGGAGTTTGTATGTTGTTGGTTGTGATTTATATCCTGTTAATGCTGTGTTAGGGCCTCTAGCATTGATCCTATTTTTTCTTCTATGATCTTTACAGTTTGAGGTTTTGTAATTAGGTCTTTGATCCATTTTGAATTAGTTTTCGTGTATAGTATGAGTATGATCCTGTTTCATATTTTTGCAGATGGACATCCTGTTTTGCTAGCACTATTTTTTTAAAAAACTGTCTTTTTGTCATTTGATGGACTTTAGGCCCTTGTCAAAAATCAAGTGACTGTAGGTAGATGCATTTATACCCGGGTTCTCAATTCTGTTCTAGTACTCGGCTGTTTTGACTACTGGAGCTACATAGAGTTTCAGGTCTTGAGGTCAGGTAGAGTGAGTCATCCTACTTTATTCTTCCTCTTCAGGAGTGAGTAGGGGAGTCATGAATTGAACTATGTCCTTCAAAAAACTGTGTGTGTAGCAATTTGGCTGGACCATGATTCCTGGTGTTGTGTGATGTTCCTGTGGGTTGTAAATTCTGCTGCTACGATATTAATGAGGGAGGATGGATAGTAGTTGTGCTAGTGAGGCAGGGCTCAATCCATTGTGCTCTGATACTGTCTGTTGTGACATAAAGGAAAGGGCTGCAAACAGAGATTTGTGGACTCACAGCATCAGGAAAAAAATCAGTGCTGGAAGTAGACCGTGTCCTTTGGACCTGGAGTCCAAACTCCCAATCCAAGAGAAGATTGATAACAAAGACCTTCCTCCAGAATAAAGAAAGACTCCTTGGAGCTGATGCCCTGATTTTGCTTTTTTTATTATAATCAAATCCACCCATTGCTCCTTGGAAACTGTTTGGAGCAGTTCTCCTGTGTCCTATAGGGTCACTGTGAGCTGGAATCGGCTTGATGGTAACAGATTTTCCATGTCTATTTTGAGGCTTATTGGGACATCTTTTCACCTAGGATTGCTGTCCAGGTTGTCAACAGAGTTTTACTTCTGCTATCTAGTTGCTCTGTCTTTTTTGTAATGTAGAGTTTCAGGGAAACGGAAACAAAACTATGCTGCCACCACTATTACTATCTTCTGGTGGCTTTGCATAGATCTTCATTTCCTTTGGATCATTTGTCTTCAGTATAAAAATTTCTCTCTCTTTTTTGAAGTACAGGCATGCAGGGAATAAATTCTGTCAGCTTTTGTTAGTCTCAGAGAATGCCTTTTTGAAGGATATTTTTGTCTGAAATTATAATTCTACGTTTTGTTCTCCTTTTAGCACTTTATTGATGACTTTCATTGTCTCTGGCTTGCAAGTTTTCAGACAAGTTTATAGTGTATGTTTGTCTTTGTTTTTGTCTATGTCTTTTTTTTTTTCTGACTGCCTTTAAGATTTTCCTTCGTATCATTACTTTCAGAGATTTGATAATAATGTGTCTTGGTGTGCTTTGTGTTTAATTGCTTTGGGCACGCTGAGCTTTTAGATCTGTGTGTCTCATGTTTCTTTCTTTCTTTTGTTTTTTTTTGGCAAAGATGGTTGGTGAGAAAATAGCACCTGATTTTTTTCTTTTTGATTTTTTGATTTTTTTTTTTTATTATGCCAAGCCAAGTGCCCTCGAGTCGGATCCGACTAAAATGCACATTCCTGTATAAATTTGCACACCCACCTATATGCAGCTCCCACTGCTCTCCCTGCCCAGTGACAGCACATTCTTCTTCTCCGCTCCATACGTGTCTTATCCTTCCAACAGTCTCCTATCCCCTCCTCTCCACCCACTTCCCCACCTCCAGTAAGAGGTCAGCAGGATGACATCCTATAGATGCATAGAACCATAAAGTGCCCACATGATACGGTCACTCTTTGTCACCAAGACCAATGTATTCCTGTCCAAAGAGTTGACCTCTATTGCGATTTATGGACTAGGGCAGCATCAGGGCCAGAGGACATGTTCCCAGGGGAACCCTGAAGCCCCTGGACCATCAGATGTGGTCTTTCAGTGGAGATCTCATGGTGCACCCCTATTTATTCTTGTGTTGCCAGTGAGACTCAACTTTGTGAGCTCCATCACGGCTGTCACTGGGGGTGGCCAGGCACCATCCAGTTCTTCCAGTCACAAGTCAGTGTAGTTAACCCCTCACGTGGGTCTCTCTGTCTTCTGGGTTCTGTTTCCCCCATGCTGTTTTGGTCCTTGGTGATCATCCATTCCTGCTGAGTTGGGACCATTTGCTGTACCCTCAGATGTCAGCTTGGAGCTTTTAAGACCCCAGATGCTACTCACCAATGTGGGGTACAGAAGGCTGTCTTAGCAAAATGCTAGTTGTGCCAGTTGGCCTCGATTCCCCCTGACAGCATGGTCCCTGGTCCTCCGCCCCAGCTACTCTGTCCTTGCAATACTGGATTAAGATGGGAGGAGTACCCAAATTGTGTTGAAGTCCAGCTATTATTCATTTTCTTTCTAATGTGTGTGTGTGTTTTTAAATAGACTCTGGAAAACTTTTTTGACCCTTATGTCTTCATATATTATTTCCTCCTCCCTTCAGGTCACATCATCCTAATTTTTGGCATGACTGATAATTTTTTATTGGTGGCTAGACATTGTGATTATTATGTTGCTTGTGTCTGGATTGTGTTGTCTTCCTTGAATGAGCATGAGTATTTTTCTGGCAAGTTATTTACTTGTAGATCAATTGGCTCGTCAGCAATGGGTTTGGTTTGTGTAATTAGGCTTTGTTGGAATGGATAGAGTAGCCTTTGCACTAGAGCTAGTTTAGCTCTACTATTCAATGTCTGCCAGCTCTAAGATCTCCCAAAGATATTCAATTTATTTTTTCCCTGGAAGTTGCTCTGTGCTTGGCCTCCCTTCTTATGCACTGCTTCATATTCAGCCCCTGGGAAATTTTCCTCTGTATTATTTCCTCCTCTCTAGTATTATGTTCTACAAATTCTGTTTCTTATACCCTCTCATAACTCTGATGTTTGTCCTGCTAGCTCTGTGAGACCTCCATGCTCTGATTGGGTTATTTGTCCTTGCAGGGTGTTCTCAGCGCAGAAAGTGAGTGAAATTGTATGCTGGCTTCGTTTGGTCTTCCCTTGTAGACGTCTGGTAGAGAAAAAACACTGCAATTCTACTTAACTAAAGTCAAAGAGATTTATTGAAATCAACGAATCATTCAAATGGGGGTCATGAAAACCTTAGAGTCTGAGGCTCATGGATCCCCAGGATGGGTGTGGGTGTGTGTGCGTGTGTGTGCAAATCCTACATAGTTATAGTGCTATAAAACAAAACAATACAAGCCCACTGCTGTCAAGTCAATTGTGACTCAGTGACCCTGTAGGACAGAGTACAACTGCCTCATAGAGTTTCTGAGGAGCACCTTGTAGATTCAAACTGCTAACCTTTTGATTGGCAGCTATAGCACTTAACCACTACACAACCAGGGTTTCCATAGTGCTATAACCACTGCCGTTGAGTTGGGTCCGACTCATAGCAACCCTAGAGGTCAGAGTAGAACTGCCCCAGGAGAAACTAAAACACACAATATTCTGATTGGTTTACAGCAACTGAGGTCAGTCAAAGGTGGGGCAAAGCAAAGTGTGTGATTTTTTAATATTACTAGTTACATTGACATAGCTGGAATATGCTGATTAGCCAAAGGACATAATTGCAAGGTGTGTAGTCATTGAGTGGGGGTCACATGAGGGTCACAAAACAATGCCGTGAGAATGGCATGATGGATACTCTCAGGAATAAATTGGTAAACATTATATCACTCAGTACATACAATATCCTGGGAAGATTTAACACAAAGAATTTCAAGTAAGTTTGGTTATAGACTCCTGACCACAAATAAAACATTTCCTTAATAACAGGGTTGGTTTCTAAGCAACAGAGTTTGAGTCTGTGGGAAAGGTTATGCTGAGCCTTAATATTAATTCAGCCATTTTATCTTAAGTCAGATGCCTCTTTCAATTTTATATCCTGCATCAGAAGTTACTATCTGGTACCGTGTGTCATCTGCTATGTAAAAATAGTTGTTTACTATGTTTTAGTATCATGCTAGTTTTCTACTCCTTAAAGATGGATTGCTTAGTCCAATACCAGTTACCTTGTCAAGGATGGAAGTTGAAGTCCTGCTAGTAGCAGGCACATAGCTTTCCTACAAAGCTGGTCACCATCATGTATGCTGCCTTCTGGTGTAGTGTACATGCTGGCTAACAGCCCTGGGAATCCACCCGGAAAAGGACCGAAACTTGGGTTACAGATCAGAGAGGTCAGGCATCTGCAGCCTTGGGAGCAGCGTAGAAGGTATGCAGGTCTCCCTCAGTAACTGATAGCACCAACGTGAGCCCCTCAGAGACTGGCCCAAACTTAACTCCTTCTGAGCTTGTCTGAAGCTCCTTACCTACCCTGAGAGATACTCGTGCTGACTTCCCCAACTCATTGAGCTGCCAGTGCTGAAGAACTCGTCAGAAGGATTGGGAGGGAGGGCAGATCTTCTCTCCAGCCTTGAATTCCATCTCAGTAGAGAGACAGCAGGAAGGAACCCAAGCTCAGGAGCTTCCTGCTCAGGTGTTTCCCAGACCAGGGGTGTCTCACTCCTTCAGGGAATGACATTTTTACATCTGGTTGTGGGCCTCTTGTCCTTCAGCTTTCCCTCAAGAAGTCAAAGGGCTGCCTATCCTTCATGCTGGGCCTTCTGGGAAGACTCTCCCCTGCAATTTGGGTTGCTGCAGTCTTCAAGGCAAAACCTTGATGCTGGTGGGCTCAGATTTCTGCCGGGCAAGTGGAGCAAGTTCTCCCACCAGGAGAGCCAGCCTTACAGACCTGGTTGGTAGAGACATAAGGCAAGAGACTGAGGACTCATGTCTAACGGGGCCTTTCACTGGCACTGTTGGGAGAACCGATGAGTATACCATCATCACTCTCCTCCTCACCCCGAATCCCACCTCCCCGAATTTTAAGAACTTGGAAAGAAGGCCAGAGCAGATAATTAACATTTAGGGTAATATTCAACATATTTGGGGTACTAACGTGTCCCTTTGGAAAACCCTGGAAGTGTAGGGATTAAATGTTACAACTGCTAACTAAAAGGTTGGCAGTTCAAATTCACCAAGTGCTCCTTGGAAACGCTATGGGGCAGTTCTACTCTGAGCTATAGGGTTGCTATGAGTTGGAACTGAGTCGGTAACAGTGGGGTGGGTTTTAGTGGCTCCCTTGGAAGATTAATAAAAGCCAGGAATGCTTACCATAGTTTCTTTCTCTCTCACACATCTCTGCATACAATTTTTAATGCATTTATACCTCCAGTCCATGATTCTTCTGCTGTTTCACTCTGCCTTCTTCCAGAGGTACAGTGGTGGTGACAAGGCTAATCTATCTGCAGGCAGTTGTTATATGAGGTCTGACAATGAAGTCCACAAGCTTACTTCTTTTAAGTGCTACGTACCTCATTGCTGAACATCATTACAGTCACCTTCAAGATACTCCTCTTGGGAAGCTATGAACAGTTGCCAGACCCTAGTCCATCCTTCAGAGCAATTTTGGAATTCTTTCTGGAACGGCCATTGTGAATACTGGCACAGATGGTGGCAAGTTTGCAAACTTAATTGCATAGTCTGTGAGGTGGTTTTTAGTCAATAAACAAATAACTGTATTGCAACACCCTCCTTACTTCCTGGATCTGGTCCCCAGAGACTTTTTTCTTTACCCAAAGATAAAGAAAATATTGAAGAAATTTTGATGACACTCAACATATCAAGGGTAATATGATGACAGCTCTGATGACCATTCCAGAAAAGGAGTTCCAAAATTGCTTTGAAGGGAGGACTAGGCTCTGGTATTGGTGCATAGCTTCCTAAGGGGAATACTTCAAGGGTGACTGTAGTGATATTCAGCAATGAGGTATGCAGCACTTTTTCAAGAATGAGTTTTTGAACTTAATTGTCTGTCCTCGTATACTGTGCTGCACATACTTTTGTAAATGGCCTATCTGTGAAGAACTTTCAGAACAAGTATAAGGGTAAGATAATTCAATTGTAGAAACCAATTGGTTATATAGCTGCCTAGGCCAGTGATTTATTTGGACAGCTGAGAAACCAGGTGGACTTTACCCTTCTCTTCCCACAGAGAGCAGGGACATTAAGCAACGACATTTGCTGTGGGGGCCAAAGAGGGATCAGTGATCTGTTTGTTTTTGGCCCCAGGAGTACCGGACTCTGCTCAGCTTAACCAGCTGCCTCTCATGGAAGCCCCTGAAGATCTCATGACTTGACTGCTTTTGGCGAATGATCATCCCTAAACATCCTAGGAAGAAAAAACAAGAGAGGCCCTTTCCAGGATGGTGAAAGCCAGCTATGTCAGGAATGGGCACAGGGTGTTGGGGAGAGCTCAGAATGGGAAGTCCAGAGCTTTAGGGTTTGGCTTTACCTGGCTGTCTGGGCAGCCTACCAGTAATATCCTGTGTCCAGGCCTCCAAGTTTTCCCATCTGTGAAGAGAGGTGGCTGCACTGGATAGTTTTCTTGGGTGTGTTTCACTGAAAGGCTAATAAGCAATGGAGGGAGCCAGAAGGTAGCCAGGAGAGCCACTTCATGAACTCAGAGTGTGTGTGCTCAGTGCTTAATGCATACCAAGTGTTTCGTAATATTGATGTATGTCGTTAGTATTTATTGGCAACTGTAGAACGTTGGGAAGGACCAGCACTTTAACGACAATGGGGATAGTCTTCATCACAGCTGCGAGATAGGTATTTGTATTCCATTACAAACGAATAAACAAAGGCCATAAATAACACATCCAGAGTCATGCACCTTTTAAACCCAACGCCATGGAATCAATTCTGACTTATAGCAACCCTAAGCAACTGTTAAGTGCAGTTTCTAACTGAGCCAGAATTCCAATCCAGGAATCTTGACTCCAAATGCATACTCATTTTAGTATTCCACAGATTACATCTGCTAATACTCAGTCCCTGTCTTTAAGAATGGACAGAGGAGAAGGAATGCACAGACCACAGTATACAGACGAAGACATCCTGCTGGATCAGCCTGCCGCATTCGCTGTGATGCATTGTCAAGGATCTGGTGGTCACCACCATCAACAGCCTCCCTGATGCAGTGTGACCCGAGGGTCTGGGTCCAGGGGGCTGTGTACACAGGAGGTGGGGAGACGTCAACAGGAACACATGTGAAAAAGGAAAACAGCACTTTTCTGGGCACTGTTGTAGGTGCACTGCCATAGGTGATTTGCTCTAGTAATTCACTTAGCTCTGGCAGGAACCCTGTGATGTCAGTGTTAGTCTTCTTGTTTTCTGGAGGGTTGTCACTGTTTGCCAACAATACAGCAGTACTTGATTCAGGCAAGAATCACCACCGTGAGAAAGTTGATTACAAGAAGAAAACACATTTACAGTGAAGAACTTGGCAGACAGCACTTAACCAAACAAAGTTAATAGCCCCAAATAACGGGTCAAATCAATACTGTGTGTCTTCTAATCTGACAGTGAGAAAAACACAGCACCCTAACCAAAAACCCAAACCCACTGCCTTCGAGTTGAGTCGGACTCATAGTGACCCTATAGGACAGAGAACTGCTCCACAGAGAGCTGCCAACCTTTTGGTTAGCAGACGTAGCACTTACCTACAATGCAACCAGTGTTTGCAAACACCACATCACTTCCGTGACATTCCTGCCCCAGCTGCACCATCTGAATCTGATCATTAGAGAACATCAGACAGAGCCAAACTGAGGGACTTCCTGCAAAACATCTGTCTGGTGTGCTTTCAGTATGCCAAGGTAACAACAATCAAGAAAAGAGTGAAGCGATGATCTTGTTAAAGGAAATTAAAAACAGACAAGAGAACTAAATGCAGCATGTATCCCAAATGGAAAGAAAAAAGTAAAATAAGAAAATAAATTAAGGGTGTTGTCTTTGTCATCTGGTACTGCTCTAACAGAAATGCTACAAGTGGGCGGCTGTAACAAAGAAAAGTTTATTCTTAGTCAGGCCAGTAGGCTGGAAGTCTGAATTCAGGGTGTGAGCTTCAGGCGGAGGCTTTCTCTGCTGGCTCTGGAGGACAGTCCTTGTCCTCAATCGTTGTTCGGTCTGAAAGCATCTTGGTGCAGGAACCTCAGCTCTGAAGGATGCACTCTGCTCTCAGTGCTGTTTTCTTGATGGTGTGAGATCCCCAATTCTCTGCTTGCTTCCCTTTCTTGTCTGTCTCTTACAGAATAAAAAAATGGTGCAACACACATTCCAGGGAAACTCCCTTAGTGAGGGTGTTGCAGTTCCACCATAATCTTCATTTAACGTATTCGTATTTATGACCGCAGACAGAGGTCAGGATTTATAACATAGGAAAATCACAAAAGGGAGCACGATTACACAGCACTGGCAATCAGGGCCCAGCCAAACTGCTGTGCATATTTTTTTATTCAATCCATGACACTTTGATTGGCTGGACAGCGACTGATAGAAACAACAATTGGAATCATGCATAAAATATGAGTGAGATATATGGATTAGATAGTAGTTGTAGTAATATTAACGTTACTTTCCTCATTTTGATGGCTGATTTTGACAGTGTCGCACAAGTACTACACTGAAAGTATTTAGGGAAAAGGGAACATTGTGTCTACATGTACTTCTCATTCACAAAGAATTCCCAAAGATTATGTAGTATGTGCACATTTTTTTAAATACATTTTTTTGAGAGTGAGAAAAGGGGAGTGCTTATTAAAGCAAATACGGTAAAATGTTAACAATTGTGGGAACTGAATGAAAGGAGAATGGGTGTTCTTTGTACTGTTCTTGTAATTTTTCACGTATTTGGAATTATTAAGGGGGAAACAATCTTCAATGCCTTCAAGCAGCTCAAAATCTAATTAGCTGGAAATATAAGAAAAACGATATCTAAATAGTGATACAGGACTGTCTTGAACTAACTTGTACCTAACGGCCATGTAAAGCAAGAACATGTTTCCAGCCATCAGTCATGGTGAAGGGTAGGAAGGGCTTTCTGGAAGAAGAGATTCCAGGTCTTAGTGAAGGGCCAGGGAGCAGAAATCCCTGCTCACTTCATCAAAGAGGACTGTAAATGGCCTCAAGATTCCCCCGGTTCTCCTCTCTTTATTGGTATTTCTTTCCACTTGTCCAATTCCATCCATTTATTCTTCCCATAAACACTAAATGTGTATTGTGCACCATGCACTGTTCTAAGCACTGAGGACACAGCAGTGAACTAAATAAACTCAAGTGTTTGCTCTACACATAATTCGTATCCTAGGCAAGAGAAACAGTCAATAAGAAAAATTCATAATAAATAAAATATACAGGACATGATGTGGTTTTAACTGCAGTGGAGAAAAACAATGGGATGAAGGGCTAAGGAAAAAATCTATGGGGGAGTGACTTCATTTCTAAGGTAAGCTGATCGATGAAGGCCAGTGGGTTAGGTGAAAGACTTGCAGGCAGAGAGAAGGGCCTAGTGCTCCAGCAGAAGGAACCTCAGTGCAGAGACCTCGAAGGAGGACCATGAGTGAGCCGCATGTGGGTAACTGCTAGTGGCTGGAATACGGCCACTCCAGGGGAGGAAAGTCACAGAAGAGAGCAGAGATAATGAGGGACAATATGGAGCAGCTCTGTGGGCCTCGCTGGACTTTGGCTGTTGGCACAGGGATCGAAAAGACGAGGTCAACTCTCTCTATTTGCAGATGGCATAACTGTATTCCTGTGGGAGTCAAAGCATCAATGGAAAAATACTTCAAACAGAGAATTTTGTAATGTGGCAAGACATAACGTTGACATGAAAATATCAGTGGTTGTTATGTATATAGCCAGCCAGCCAAGTGCCGTCGAGTGTGTATAAATAGAATATTTAATGAAAGATAAATCCCATTTACAATGGCAACAACAGCAGAAGCAGCAATAACAACCCTAATAAAAACAGCAATTGGACATAAACTGAAAGAATGTGCCATTCTGTCAGGAAAACCATAAAGTGTCGCTTAAGGATGCAAAAGTTAAGTTTGACAACTGACAAAGGAAAAGACCTTGTAGCTATAACGACTCAGCACCATGAAGATGTTTAATTCGCCCTAAATTCAGTTTAATTCAGTGTGATAGTAATAAAAATAACATCAGATTTTTATTTTCCTGGAGCTGGATGCTAGTCAAATACAGTTTAAACATTATATGAAATAATAAACAAGCAAGAATAAAGGAGAAAGAATAGGAAAATACTGAAAATAACTGTCAAGAAAAACATTTTGCAGGTGGTAACTCTACCGGATACTAATACTTTATTATAAAGCCTCAACAATTCAAATAATATGGTACTGATAAATGAAACATCAGATCGATCAATGGAATATAACAGAAAAATCTAGAAATAGATCCAGGCATAGATGGAAATTCAGCATATGATAAAAGGTGGCATCTCAAATCATTGAGGGAAAAGGTGAACTTTTAAATAAATATATTTAAAAGAGAAAGCTAGACATAATCTTCACATCAAATACCGGGATTAACTCCAAGTGGATCATAGGTCTAAACCCATAAAATTCATCTCCTACATTAATCCATGTACTAGAAGAAAACATGGTGAATCTTTCAACTACCTGAGAAAGGAGAAGCAAGAATCAACGAGGGAAAAGAACAATGCAATAAATAGATGATAACTTTTGCATAGTAAAACAAAACCAAAAACACTCTAAATAAAATCAAACTACAAATGAGGAGAAACTATTTGCAACTGATATCACAAAGTAACCACCTCTAATATATAAAGAAATATAAAAGAGGCAAAAAGAATGACAATCTAATAGAAAATGAGTGTGCATGTGAACAATTAACAGGAAAAAATACAAATAGTCCTTAAACATGAAAAATGCATAGAATCTCTTCAAATAAGAGAGATACACATTTAACTACAGGGAGGTACATTTCTTGCCTATTGGCATAAATCCAAACATTTGGCACTTCTATTGTTGAGTCTATGGAAAAATAGATACCTTCGTACATCATTCTTGAGAATGCCAGATAGGACAACTTCTAGAAAGAATTTAGCAGTATTTAGCAAAATTATGTATAGATTTACCATTGGACACAACAACTCAACTTCTAATAATTTAGCCCAATAAGCACAAGATTTTTCACTGGGGCATGATTTAAACTGACAGGAGAAACAACTGAAAAGGCTATCAACGGGAGCCAAGCCAAGTGCCGTCGAGCTGGTTGAATACACTTGTACTTCTAAATAATGGAATCCTAAACCAAAAACCCAAACCCGCTGCCGTCAAGCTGATTCCAACTCATGGACATCCTATAGGACAGAGTACAACTGTCCCATAGAGCTTCCAAGGAGCACCGGTGTATTCGAACTGCCAATCTTTTGGAGTCCTATGGAACTCTAAAGGAGTGAGAAATGTTTTATAGACTGATGTGAAATAACCCTAAGGTTATATTAAGTGAAAAAGGCAGACGTAGAATAATACACAGTATAGCATGCTATGTTCTGTATAAGAAAAGAAGGAAATTAAAAAATATATGCATACATATGTATCTATATATATTTGCAAAACAAATCACAAGTTAATCAGAAACTAATAAAGATGCTATCTATTGTAGTGGGAGGGAGATAGGGTGGAGATGATGGGAACTGAATCTGATTACTTTTCATATAGTTGCACTTTTGAGCTACACAATTATGTTACATAACTGGAAAATTAAATTAAAAACAAACTTCAACAAATGAACCTAACCATCAATCAAACTGCTGGACTTACTACACCAGAGAAACAATTATTTCGAATAACACTAAACCCTGTGTTTTAACTGTGCATCGCTAATGAGAGACATCCTAAGAAAAAACAGTATCACAGAAAAAATTTACACTACACTGCTAGTAACATTGGTATTAATATTTTGATACCATCATTTAAATGCTATAGAATGAAGACAATATGTAATTATATTAATATTAGTAAGATTTTTGGTAAGAGACATACATAACATCAAAAAAGTTAAAATCTTAATATGAATTGGAAATGTAAGTACGAAGTTATGATTTGTTTTGCTCTTCCTGAAAAAAAATACATAGTGCTTATCTCTGTCTGCTGAAGCTACAAGCACAGTCTGAAACTGTAGTCTGAAAAATGCCATTTCCCATCTGAAGAAGCCAAAAGTCCTTGGGAAAGTGCCTGACTCCAAGCTTGGAGTAGAAAATGTGTTAGATGAGTCTGTGGTGTTTTGTTGCGCAGAAAACAAGGTAGTCATCGTAGACTGCTGGGGTCGTATCAAAGATACACAGGAGCCAACTTGAAGGAACTCTACTGATCAAAAGTAGAAAACTTAAGTATTCAAAAAAGAGCAATTACTAATATTATTTATTATGAATGATTTCATAATAAAACAATAACAGCAAAACTTACTGATCACCAATGAAAATTTCTAAGACATCACTCATTGTGAAAATTGTTAAAGGGAAAGGTAAATACATAGAGATTAATGATTGTTAGTAGTTTGCAAGGGTGATGGGGAGGGAGAGAGGGAATCATTCTTTGGGAAACAGTGAAGTTTTGTCGATGGTTTAGTATTATTTGAAATAATTGTTTCTCTGGTGTCGACTCGACAGCACTTGGCTGGCTTGGCTGGTGTAGTAAGTCCACCAGTTTGACTGACGGTTAGGTTCATTTGCTTAAGTTTGGTTTTAAATTTAATTTTACAATTATGTAACATACCAGTGCAACTGGTATTACTAAATGGTACACCAGAAAAAGGATGACATGGTAAACGTTGTGTTATATATAATGTTATAGCAACAAAACTTAAAAGGAGAGGGAGTGTAGGTGTTGATATAGCCGAATACCTTATGAGATTAGTTTTCTCAAGATCTGTCTACATATGTATCTATCTATCTACCTATCCCACTGCCAATGAGTTGATTCTGACTCATAGCAGCCCTACAAGACAGAGTGGAACTGGTCCATAGAGTTTCCAAGGAGTGCTTGGTGGATTCGAACCACCAACGTTTTGGGTAACAGCGCCACCAGAGTTTACACACACACATACACACACGCACACATGCACACAAGCACACACTCACACATGCACACACACACACGTATAATAAATACACTTTATCAGATTAAAGAAATTTTATAATAATACATTTGCTAAGATATCTTGTTATGAATGGTTGTTGAATTTTTATCAATTGACGTGTCACATAACTCTTTCATTTACTACTTGTACTGTCCCTATACCAACTGATATGGTCACATAATTTTTCTTTGTTATTCTGTTACTGAGGCCAATTACACTGATTTTCTTCAAAAAATAACTTGCATTCCTGGAATCAAATCAACTTGGTAATGATTTATTATTCTTTTTAGATATTGCTGGACTCAACTGGATAGTCCCCTGTTTGGGATTTTTTGAGGATTTCGTAAAAGAAATTGTCTGATAATTTTCCTTCGTCGTGATGTCCACGTGTGTTTTTGCTCTCAAAGCATTTAAGCCTCAAGATAATAGCTGGGGAATGTTCCTTCACTTTCCGTGACCTGGATGACTATGTGTAAGATTCGAGATATTTCTTCTTAAATATTTGGTTGAATTCACTGGGGAAGCTATCTGAGAAAGGTATTCTTACGAATTTCCCTGAGAAGAGAATGGAAATCTTGAGAATACTGCACTGTCAAGAATTGCTGAAGGGTGGAAAAGAGAGACAGAGGCAATGTCCTGCGAAATTTCAAACGGCCCGGCTTTTTCCTTTTGTTCTCACCTACCTTGCCATATTCCTCCTTGACCAGCAGGCCTGGGGGATCCCACCTTAGGGCCTCAGCTCTGAGGCTGCCTGGTCACAGCCTCCAAACAACCTAGCTCCCGAGTCCGTGTTCAGAGAAGGCCCTGGTACAGGGCAGAGAGCACTGCGGGGGAGGCGGGGAGTGAGAGGCCCAGGAGAGGCTGCTGCAAACAGACAGAGGCTTTTTGTTTCCAGGCTCTTTGTTTGTTCTGCTTCTTTGTAAATTGGGCAATATTTGGAAACAACAAACATTAGTTCAGAAGGCCATGGCCTTCCTGCCCGCCCCTCTCTAGCCAGCTTTCCCAGCCCCTGCACGTACACACAAGTTCAGCTCTTTTTCCAAGAGGCCAACCCCGTGGCTGAAATCTGAGTTTTGCTCTGTTTATGGTGCAAGACCCTCAGGGAGATGGATGGACCCAGTGGCTGCAACAAGGGGCTCAAACCTAGCAATGACCGTGAGGATGGCGCGGGACCAGGCAGGGTTTTGTTCTGCTCAACAAAGTGTCCCTGTCATGGGAGCTGATTGTGACTGGCACCTAACGACAACAGCTTAGTGAGAGATTTGGGTCATGGTCTGGATCTGGAAGCGCTCTTCTCTCTCATTCTCTGTCCTCCTTCTTTCCTTCCTCTTCTCTCTCTTCTTCTGACTAAGTAAGTTCACTATGAAGGAGGCAGCTGTGGTCTAGAGAAGGCTGAGACCCAGGAGATTGGAGTTCAGGTCCCAGAGCTGTGTGAACGTTGACCATTGTCTTACTGTAGTGTCCACGTCTGAAAGATGGGGGCACAGGTCATAGCTTGTAGGGTTGCTAGCCGAGATCACAGCTGCTTTGGAAGAAGGCCTCAGAACAGTGCCTGACACAATCAAGGAGCTAAAAGTATTCTACTTTCCTTGCACCCGGGCATAATAAAGTCGGTTGATGCCTGAGGCACTGCATCTGGGACACTCAGCCCTCTCTCAGATGGACCAGCTTCTCTGAAGAAGGAAAACCTGGGCTGAGTGTCCTTGAGCAATGGCAGTCCTGGAATTGCTGGGTCTGTTCCTTTCTCAGTGTGACCCCAGATAGACTCCTTAGCCTATGTGCATAAAGTTCTCCTAGCAGGGCTAGAGAGGTATGCACACTGCAGAACCATATTCTGAATCATCAGCTCATCTTTTCATCTTCCTGGGCCTCAGTTTCCTCGTCTCATCTGTAAAATGGGAATAATAATGCACCTATCCTGATCTTAGACCCAGCTTTATTCTCCTCCCAGTTATTCTCCCTGAAGGTCACTTTCGAGTGGGAATCGACTTGGCGGCAAGCAGTTTGTTTTTCTCCCATTTTGGCAGGAGCCCCAGAGGCTGCTAACCAAAAGGTGGAGAGTTTGAAGCCCGTGGGAACACTAGGGGGCAGTTGTACTGTGTCCCGTAGGGTCTGATGCAGTCAGAAGCAACTGGACGGTACCGGTTTTATTCATTTATCTCGGATAGTCATTCTTGAGATATGGACAGTTAACGTTCCTCTCCGGTCCGACAGTGAGTCAAAAGACTAGAGGCACCTGGCATCCTGGGATTTGGGAGCACAGCAGCCGCTGCCGCCCTCCCAGCAGCCACATTTCCTGGCACAGAGCGAGCGCACAGTCTCAAGGGCTTGGTTTCCTTTGATTTCCCTTCCAGCCAGCATTTTGGATGAACTCCATCCGAGGGGCTGTTGCAGGGCTCAGGAAATGAGGTGATCAGCGGGAGGTGATGAAGGAAGGGGAGTAGGGGCGATTGGGTAACCCGGCTGCGCAAACACTGTGAGGTCAAGGATTGCGCTCAGCCTGAGCCCCGGCCGAATATAAAGAGGCGCAGACACCGGAGGGAGGCAGCACAGAAGTGGAGTCCGCTGTGCTCGCCGCTCGCTCAGCGCCGAAGACTTGGCAGGATGAGGTTCACCGTTTGCGCCCTGCTGGCCTGCGGGATCCTGGGTGAGCGCGGGTGGGACCCTGGGTGGGCGCGCGCGGGATCGCCGGCCCTTGGCCCCTTTTTCCGCCGGAGCGTGCCGTTTGAGTCGCTGTACAAACTCGGCCACTTTGTAGCTGGAAGTCGGATGCCTGTCGTTGGCCCCATCCCTGCCACGCTTCTGCTTGGTCTCCTTCATCTTCACCTGGCAAACTGCTCTGAACTGCCCTGTCTGTGAGCACCGTCGCGGGCTCCACCTTGTGTCTCTTGCCACCTTTTCTCAACTGTCTCTTCCTCCTTGTCCTCATCCTCCTCTTTGTCCTTGTCGTACTCATTTTCTTCTCCTCCTCCTCAAACTCTCTTCCATGTGCAACAGATCTTACAACGGTACAGTAAACAAACTGAGAACAATTCCAGTCACAGCTCATCCAAGTCCACACTCCTTAGGGTGGCAGGCACAGCCTCATAATGTCACTTGACCTCCCTTGGCAGTCTGTTCTCCCATGGGTGCCCTTGGCGCAAATGATGCTTTACTGGGGATGCAAGGGCTGCCAGGTGGCTTAGAGCCTGGGCTCCGAAGTCATGCTTCTTGGGTCTAAAGCCCCACTCCACCACTTGTTGCATCCCGTGGGGTTGGGGCTTCTTCATTCTCCCAGGCCCCCTGCAGGAGGGGTATAATAACAGCCCTCCCTCGGGGCTTCCGGTGAGGGGTCAGTGAGATCCTCAGTGCCAGGTACAGGGAGTGTGCTGTACAGGCCTTCTGTGGATTTGGCCCGGCAAGGTCTCTGCCACCGCCTCCTGACATGGTTGGGCCCCTTTCTCCTCAAACTTCTCTCTGCCACCAGGGCATTTTTCACACCACTGGTGTGAACTATATTTAGTGACTTTCACGAGGACCTGTAAACTCCTTGAAAGGTCAACAGTTCCAATCTGCCAGGTGCTCCTTGCAAACTCTGTGAGGTGGTTCCATTCTGTCCTGTAGGGTAGCTAGGAGTTGGAGTAGACTCAAAGGCAGTAGCCTTGAGAAATAGCCTTGTTTATTTGCTGTTGACCCCCTCGGGGCACCTCACAAGACTGCTCAAAGGGAACACGTGACTGAGAGACACCTTCCCACTGACAACCACGGGGGAGGGGGTGGGAGGGTGGAGAGATGCTGTTTGGGAGTGTGAGGGGATGCCTCCTCTGGAATTCCAAGGGAAGAAGCTGGGTAAAAAAAGCACTGGGACAGTCAGTGTCCCATGGGTCCTTCCTGTTCTCTCCTGGAGCACAGTAGTCTTTCCTTCTCCCACTTTGTCCTTTGTAGCTCTTCATCAGATTCTGAGTCAGCTCTGCTGTGAACCCAGATGGCTTACAGAGAGTGGGGAGGACAAAGGCCTGTTGGGACAGCACCACTGCTCATGTGATGGGGAATAAATACATCTGCAACCACATGAATTTTAATGGTGATAGATGTGGCTGGTTTTAGCCTTCTCTCTAAAAGGCAACCGACAATACTGGTGAAATCTGAGGGAGGAGTGAGTGGAAATGAGAGACCACTGAATACATGCAGCTGCTCCTGATTCCTGGAATGGAAGATGAGAGGGACAGTCACTGGAAAATTCATGACCTGTCCAACCATTTATCACCAGCTAGGAGCCGTCGTGGTGCAGTGTTTAAGAGCTGGATTGCTAACCCAAAGGCTGGCAGTTCAAATCTACCAGTTGCTTCTTAGAAATTCTGTGAAGCAGTTCTACTCTGTGCTATAGGATTGCTGTAAGTCAGAATCGACTTGAGGGCAATGGGTTTACTCACCAGGGTTCCTCTCAGCTGCTAATCAAAAGTTCAGGGGGTCGAACCCACCAGTTTCTCTGTCAGAGAAATTCCATGAAGATTTAAGCCCTGGAAAATCTAAGGGGGCAGTTCTACTCTTGTCTCGTAGGGTTACTATGAATCAAAATCCACCCAGGGCAATGGATTTTTCTGACCAGGGAAGGAAGTAACTGAGAATGTTTTCTTTTGTCCCCTTGGCTGCCCTCTGGGGATATCCTAGTGAATAAAACAGCAGCCTGGGACACTGGAGACCTGATTTCTGTGTCACACTTGACCACTAACAAGCTGGGTGACCTCAGATAAAGCATCATGTTTTCTGGTCAAGCCAGCATTCCTCTAGTCAACACAGGGTGACCAGCTGAAGACCGAGAGGCTATTAGGGTGCCTTCCTCATGGTCCAGCCTGGGAATGCAGTGGATCATATGCCCTGCAGTGTTTGTACAGTGTGAGCAGGGCGAGGATGGCGCTGAGGGGATGCCGTGCCCTGGCATGACCCTTTGGAGGGTGGTGCTGTCTTCCGCAGCAGCACAAGGGAGTGATCCGTGATACCTCTGGCTTCTCTCTTCTAGGGCTGTGTCTGGCTGTGCCTGACAAAACTGTGATATGGTGCACCACGTCATCACCAGAGCTTGCTAAATGCAGTGATATGAAAAAGGTCCTTTCAGTCTCCTGTGTGAAGGAAAATTCCTACCTTGAGTGCATCAAGGCCATTGTGGTAAGTAACTGCTACCTAAAGGAAACTGGAAGAAAATCCAGCTGCTCGTTCTTAATCTATCACTTGGAAACAATTCATTGCTCATGGTAGGAGGCTGATGTGCAGGGCTGTCAAACCTCCTGCTAATAAAATCACTTAAAAATGGAACTAGGAGAGATCTTTAGTAAGTCTTAAAGCAGAAGTCAAGAAAACCCTGGCGTCCTGGTGGCTAAGAGTTACAGCTGCTAACCAAAAGGTCTGCAGTTCAAATCCACTGGGTGCTCCTTGAAACTCTATGGGACAGTTCTACTGTGTGCTATAGGGTTGCTGTTAGAATTGACTCAATGGCATTTTTTTTCCCCAGAAGACAACATACTATGAAAGGTATCTGTTTTGAGTACTGTGTTCTCCATGGGACCCTGGTGGCATAGTGGTTAAGGAGTTCACTGTTGGCCAGATGCTCAGCAGATCAAATCCACAAGCTACTCTTTGGAAGCTCTATGGGGCAGCTCTCCTCTGTCCTATAGGGCTGCTATGAGTTGGAGTCAACTTAACAGTAATGGGTAATGTGGATGTTCTCCAAATTCAAGGGAGAAAACCCAAATCTTGAGGAAGTAGGATGGTGCAGGGACTAAGAAGACCAAAGTGTCCAGTTGCAGATGATGGCTAAGCCCTTGGTTTTCTAGGTTAATCAAAATATAGTTGACTCATCCAGCATATCTGAACACGTGCCAAGCAATGGGTCTGCAATGGTGAATTCAAAAGCATGTGGTCCATACTCTCAAAGAGCATACAGCCTAGTCAAGAGAGAAGGAAAACACACAAACATCTAATTTTAAATTATGTGGTGTACAATGCAGGGAAAGAGCAGGATGCTCTGACAGACAGAGAAGACCTGCTTTCGAGGCTGTCTTGTTGCTGTTAGGTGCTGTCAAGTCAGTTCTGACTCATAGTGATCCTATAGGTCAGAGTAGAACTGTCCCATAGGCCTTCTGAGGAGTGCCTGGTAGGTTTGAACTTCTAACTTCTTGGCTAGGAGCCATAGCAGTTAACCACGATGCCACCATGGTTTCCTTTATGGATGAACTTGGTTAGGCCCTGCAAAGAGCTACAGGGTAGAAACTATTCCAGGCAGTGACCAACACCGGGTGCAAAGGGCCCAAGGCCAGGGAGAACAAAGCCTATCTGTGGGGCTAGATGGAAGCCAGGATTGTGGAAGCCAAGTGTGCAGGAGACGAGCCAGAAGGGTCATGTGGGGGAGGTAAACACAGCCAGGTGGAACCTGGTTTACTACAGGAAATCGATGCTTTGGTATTAAGAACTGGTATGGAGTGTTGTGCATGTGTGTTTTAATTGGACATCAATGCCAGTCATAACTTAATTACAACCCTTGATGCATCAAACACTTTCGACTTTGGTCCATGCATGCCCCTCTCTTTTCAGTTTATGTCAATATGAAATAATATTATCTATGAACCTACCATTTGCTTCCAAAGTTTGATCATTGTCATTAGCTTACATCCAGCACTGCTATGTGGCATCATAGCATACTACATGAGTTGCACCCCTCAGGGTAGTGTAACCCATTGACCCTACTTTCAACTACTGGGTTACTATACCTGGCTGTGTTTACCTCCCCTTCTGATGTATCTTAGTTGTAAGATATGTATACCAAGTAAAACTAAACTCACTGCCACTGAGTTGATTCCAACTAACAGTAGCGCTATAGGACAGAGGAGAACTGTGTCGTAGGGTTTCCAAGGCTGTGATCCTAACAGGAGCAAACTGCCCCATCTTTCTCCTATAGGGTGGCTGCTGGGTTCAAACCAGAAACTTTTTGGTTGGCAGCCAAGTATTTTGGTCACCAGGTCACCAAAGATCTTTTCAAAATATGTATAATCAAATCCAAGCCAAACTCATTGTTGTTGAGTCGGTGGTGCTCACAATGACCCTATAGGACAGAGCAGAATTGTCCCATAAGATTTCCAAAGAATGGCTGGTAGACTTGAACTACTGAGTTTGTGGTTAACAGCCAAGCTTTTAACCACTTCACTACCATGTCTCCTAAAAAAAAAAAAAAAAAAAAAAAAACCCAGTGCCATTGAGTTGGGTCTGACTCATAGCGACCCTGGAGGTCAGAGTAGAACTGCCCCATAGACTTACCAAGGAGTGTTGCCAAAACTGGAACAAGTTTGTTCCATCTGTTGGTATAGCTGAAAATTCAGAGACAGTGTGGGTTTCAAGGAATAATTTATTTGCAGATTTGCTAGCAATCTGGGAGACAGCGAGCCAAAGCTGTCCATTTAGGTTACATTTCCAGTGGTTTTTATGGGCAGAATTCTAAGGGGTAGGGGTTTGTCACAGAAGAATAGTCAGTAGTGACAAGATTTTGTTACATCATAAAGTTTCATTACATCTAACAAACAGTATGAATTACCCAAAATTTCATTGTCTTTCTCCAAGGTCTTAATCAATTCTATATTCTCAGAGATAGGGAGAGGAAGAGATAGGGAGAGGAATGCAGACCTGCTTGTCTGGTCTGAGGGTGGTTATTAAGGCAGAAAATAGAATGTAGCTTAATAACTTAAGTGACCTTTGTTAGACTTTATGTTCACCACCGTTTCCCCACTCCTAGTTTTATAATTTTCATATCTATGAAATAGATTTTAAATGAAAGTTACTACTTTGATTTATATCATTAGTTCTAGGATCAAGTCTTGAGCTATGAATTGACCCTCTACAACATGAGGTACAGTAAGTTATGAGGCAGGGCATATGTTGTATAAAGAAGCAAACAAATAATTCACAAATAATTATGATTATGATTCCCATTACTAGTGTGCACAGCCAGCCTAGGTTGGGGAGCCATGAAAATAACTTCTCAAATTCTGACCAGAATAAGCCTTTGTACTGTTAGAGGAACTGTGATATTATCTGGACTCAGTAGCTTTTTTCAGGTCCCCTGACAAGATGGGTGTTGTTGTCTGGTTCAGTCTTCTTGGCAGGTTCTAAAAAAAAAGCTTTAGTCTCTGGGTTATTTTTAGTCAGCCTGAGAGATAAGGCAAGGATTTTTAATCAATATTTTACAATTATTAGCTTTTTTATCTACTGTGAAAGTAATTGTTTAGTATGTTTTTGAATACATTTAGTAGACTTTAACTCCCCTGAGAGATTTCATACTCAAAATTTTTATGTGAACATGGATGGAGGTCTCCTCTTCTGTATCTACTTCATGCTGAGTAAGGGTGTAGGCCTGCCTATCTGAGTAGAAATCTCTCCTTGACAGTGTTAATCATTTATAATGGCCAGGATGAAAATTACTGAGTATCAATCAGGACTCATGAAATACTATTTTATTTGGAACTTTGAAGTCTGAAAGATATAAGTCATTTTGGAAACCCAAACTGGAGTTACCTAGGTTTTTTCATCTTTCTCTTCTTTTTCCACTTTTTCTCTACCTTCTTTTCACTGTCTTAGTCTTTCTTCTTTTCTTGGTATTCTATTTCTTTTTTCCTTTCTCTTCTATTTTTCTCCTATATGGTAATGTCTCAACAACTGTGTCTCCATGAGACACAAAAGCTATGTTTCACCTTAGATTTTTAGTCTATGTCAATAATTACACAATCCCTCTTGGAGAATAGACCCACAGTCCCTCTTGAAGAAGGTGGCTGTTTTGTTCTTATCTTCCACATCAAGTGTAACCCTTAGCTCTCTGATGTGGCCAGGAGGCAGATAGGCTTCAGGGCTCTCATCAGTGGTCGCTTCCTTAGACTCCTCATCTGAGAGAGTCCAGGAGGGCTAGTCCAGCTGGGTCTTTCTTAAAGTGGCCTCATTTTTGACAGTACCTGTAATAACCGGGATCCATATTCACTGACCAGTGAGATGTTTCAAGTCTTGACTTCCTCTGGGGGCCAACTGGGTTACCTTGAGGTGGGCTTATTCAGGAGGTCTGCTGAACACTATGTTATAAAGCGTTCAGGACATTCCACCCATCTCTCTGTCTCTCTCTCCCTCTCTCTCTTTTTTTTTTTTTTGCCTCTGCCACTAAATCTCTAATTAAGCACCTTAAGGGTCTCCTCTACCAATTGGGAGAGTGAGGCCCAAGGTTTTTGTCTCAAGTTCTGTAGTCTTGTGTCTGATATGGACCAGGATATAAAGTATATGGCCATAATGGCTTTTTCCAACATTTAAAACTGGCACCAGCATCTTCCAAAAAGGCTTGGTGAGCCCAGCCAGAGTAAAATCATGGGCTGTTTTCCTCCAGGTCCCCAGCTGAGTCAGTGGCTTGAGGAACCAGCTTTTCCCTTTAAAAGCAATAGCCTATGTGGGTTACCTCAATCTCCAGGGAAGCCAGAAATTTAGATTTTAGAAGAATCAAGTGTATTTCTCATGGTTTTCTATTTGGGGTTGTAATCTTACTACAGAATCTTTGATCAAAAATGTTCAATAAGTCGTAATTGAATACTGTTTTTAGAATCTCAGACACCACATAGTGAATTTGGAAGCAAAAGAGAAACACTAACAATATCAAGATAGTCATCTCAAATAACCAAAAAAACTATGAACCTGAAGTCTTTGCCCAAGGAAATAAATTTTAACACCTCATAAGTAGGATCAGTAACTGTTTTTCATGTCTCCACAGCAATTGTATTCTGTAAAACTTCAGATTCAAGTCCATTAGTTAAATGCTTTAGGAGAAAAGAAAATGTTTCTTTATATCTAGAAAGTAGAACCTTAAAACATCAGCAATATTTTTTACATAAGATCATAGTATATTCACTTATGCAGCCTTGTATAATTGTTCCCTATTTTACTTATTCTGGACCAGTCACAGTTAGTGAGGCCATCAGTACTGTATAACAGCCTTGGATATCTCCAGCCACTGTCTTTCTCTTAAATCTAAAATTCTGGTCAAACGTTTTCAGAAAAATCAGCAAAAACTGTAGATGAAAAAACTTAAATATAATTATTACCCATATTATTAAAGAACTTCAGATACCATATATAATGATCTTGAGACATAATACCACATAGTCGGGATATACCAAGATTATTAAGTCTCTAAATACTTATTGTCTTAGGCTGGGTTTTCTAGGGAAGCAAAACCAGTAACACATGTAGGTACAAAGAAAGATTTATAACATAGATAGATAGATAGATATAGATATAGATATAAGAAACAGCTCACACAATCACAGAAGCTGAGTGTCCCAAATCCTGGCACAAGCCTCACATGGCCACAGAAGCTGATGAACCCAAAGTCACAGGTCAGAGACCAGAGTTCTAGATCACTGGTTGTGTAGGTCTGTGGATCCCAAGCTGGTGGTGAGACAGAACAGCAGAGGCTGGCAAACCCAGGATTAGCAGGTCAGGGAGCAGAACTCTCAACTGCTGACTGTAAGGATTGATGAATCCAACAGCTTCTAGTTCAAGTCCAGGAACCAGATGTTGAAAGAGGAGAGCAGGAGCTCCTGGCTATGTGAGCAGACCAATAGTAGTAGTGGAAGGTCGAGAGATGAGAGCTGAAGGGTGGGAAGCCACCACAGACCCTGCCCTGCCACTTAATAGAGCAGCCAAATATGGAATAGCCAAGCGGACATAATCCTAACCACTATAATCCACCCCTTGTCAACTTGGCATTAGCACGTATCTCACCTTATCATCCACAGTCTCTGAAGGAATACAGTTACAAAGTCATACTTATGTCTGATATAACTAACACATGTACATCTGAAAATGCATTAGCCCATTTACATCTTGTGTTTCATCAGTAAACAAAATATCCAATACACACATACAAAGCAGCAATACTCATAACAATTACAGTCCTCATTTCTGCAACTGGTCACGTGGCTGTAACTGATATTTAGAACTACCTTCTTCTACAATCCATTCTGTATTCCCTTTGCTCTCAGTAAGCACCTCAGCTGGTCGTGGTTCCTTGCCTGGTGAGGTGACCCAAACCTTTATTCCTGAAGGTTCTGGACTGTTATCAGTCATTTTGGAGCTGGGTTGCTGTAGTTTTCCACTGACCTTAATCACAGGACATGGTAGTACTGGGAGGCGTTCTAAGGGGTCTCCTGCATTCCAAACATACTCTTCTTTACCTCTGTTATGTAGTGTCAATCCAGTTTCACCTTCATAGTCGGTATCAATCACACCACCCAGTATTGTAACTCCCTTCTTTGTCTGTTGATCCAGAGACAGAAGGAGCCCAAAATGGCCTGGTGGCAATTTTAGCTTCCAGTTCAGTGGAATTGTTGATGTGTCTCCGGGTGGCAGCATTCCTCCCTTTGGAACTAAGACATTTAACCCTGCAGAACATAAGGTCAGGGGACAGGAAGCAAAAATCTTGCAAGCGGGTGACTAGGGGTAACAGTAAGTAGTGCCACTCCCATTTCCACCCCTTGATTCCTGGACTCATGAATCCTGGCTATAGGAGAAACAGCACTGTATATTGGACGCTGGTTTAGAGCATACACGACCTCCTGGAGAACATTTCCCCAACCCTGCAAGGTATTGCCACCTAGCTGGCAGCATAATCGTGTCTTCAGGAGGCCATTCCATTGTTCTATCAAGCCAGCTGCTTCAGGATGATATGGAACATGGTAAGAACAGTGAATTCCATGACCATGGGCCCACTGCCACACTTCCTTTGCTGTGAAGTGAGTCCTTTGATCAGAGGCAATGCTGTGTGGGATTCCATGACAGTGGATCCCAAGCTGGCAGTGAGACAGAGCGGCATAGGCTGGCAAACCCAGGATCAGCAGGTCAGGGAGCAGGACTCTCAAGGGCCGACTGTAAGGATTGATGAATCCAACAGCTTCTAGTTCAAGTCCAGGAACCAGATGCCGGAAGAAGAGAGCAGGAGCTCCCGGCTATGTGAGCAGACCAGCAGTAGTAGTGGAAGGTCGAGAGATGAGAGCTGAGGGGCAGGAAGCCACCACAGACCCTGCCCTGCCACTTAATAGAGCAGCCAAATATGGCGTAGCCAAGTTGACATAATCCTGACCACCACACTTATATAATATAAAATAAATTTATAAGTAAATAATCTGAATTTCCCAAAGTAGTGGCTTTGATGATGTTAGATTAAAATAATAGTAAAGTTATAGTCAAGTTAGCAACTAAAACCAAAGCAAACCAAGTGTTGTGGAGTTAATTCTGAATGATAGCAATCCTATAGGACAGAGCAGAACCGCTCTACAGAGCTCCCAAAGGGCTGCTGGTGAACTTGAATTGCTGACCTTTGGATAGCAGGCACAGTACTTAACCAGCATTTCTCCATATAGAAATTTAAAAATAGTAAAATTATGACTTAATATTATGTAATTAAATAATGTTAGGCAAAAACACAAGAGGAAGTAACCAACATAAATTTCAACCCAGTGAGAACTGGGCACCTGATTTCAACCCATGTCATATAATTTATCAAATAAGACTCCTTTTACCTTTTTCACTCAGGAAAGGGCACTCATAGCTTTTCATGAAGTTTTAGAGTTGTCAGGAGTTTGTTACAGGTCAACAAGAAGCAACGTTGAAGTTATTTAAAGATCTAAAAGTAAGAAAACCTTAGCTTTCATTCTGTTAGGTCTTGTGACATGATTTGCTGACTCAGGAAGTCTTATTCCAGTGAGAGCTCAAATCTTTGCTTTCAAGAGAGATTATACAAGGAACAAATTAACTGCTTACTCAGAAATCAGAGAAAATTGTTATTTAGCAGGGAACAAGCTAATTTTTTCTAATATTAATGTTCTCAAAAATCTTGTAAGTTAAACTATTAAACTTTTGTCAGACAAACAAAACTTCTGACCATATCAAACACTTATTAACAAATGCAAGTATAATCCCTTATCAACAGACATCTATAGTATGATCTCTTATCAACAAACCTCTATAATGTAGTTCCTTAAACAGCAAAGAGCTCACTTAACAAGACTTATTTTCCTTATTGCTTGTAAAGCAAACAGTATGTAAATTTACATTATATCAGTTATCTATTAAGCTCAATTACTGCTAAAGTCAAAGGCATTCCTGACAAAGACATCTCTCTAAACATCTCAGATAGTTCTCAGAGTTGTCCTGTAACAGTGGCAAGTCTTTTCCAGATTTACCTAATTTATGATAATCAAAGTAAAGCAATAATCTTTATCTGTTTTTATTTTTTTTTCTTCTTCTTCTCAAAAGTTTCTCTGTGGCTAGGACTTGAGCGTAATTTCTGCTCTGCTCTCTACTTCTTCCTGGAGGGCAAACGATCATTAGTTTCCCTTCTACTCTTTTGGAATTGTTACTTTCTCTTTAAAACCCAATGCCATCAAGTCAGGCCTGACTCATAGCGACCCTAAGACAAAGTTATCTCTTTAACTAAGGGCTGTAAAACTAGGTTTTTCAGCAGAGTGACAATATGTCTGGATCTACTTGAAATTCAGCTTTTTTATCAGCCTTAATTTAGTTTAAGCAAGACTCTTAAAATTAGGTACATTGGCAAAGACTAAAGACAGTTTTCCACTGAAAATTACAAATCTAGGGATCTCCACAAACAGTTTGTGCAAGTACAACAATGACAAAGATATTTCCAAAATTTCACAAAGGCAAAGGCAAAAGCACACCATGAATACCTTTATCTTATCAAACATACAGACAGGAGGCCTCACACTTTATCACACACACTTCCACCTTCACCAGATACACACGCAGACTGTTTCTTTAATTAAAAGTGAGCTCAGTGAGCACTTTCCTGCTTTAACAGGAGAGCTCCAGTTGCAGGATGGAAAGATAATTTTATGGATCCATTCAATTGTTAATTTTCTCCAGAGTCTAGTTAGTACCTTGGCCAGGCCATATTATAATAAAATTTCATTTGATCTTTTTTAGGTACAGATGGGTACCCATACTGAGAATGTGCCCCATCGGGCTTTCTTTAGGAACAGAGGCCTTATTTCCCACATTGCAGAGTGTACAGATACAGAGAAAGCTTTCTTAGTTGGGACAACTGTTCCTTTCTTACCAAGACAGACAGAAGTTCCAGCCCTGGTGAGAACCTGTGTCTCTGCATGCAACCAGAATAAAGCGCTTGAACCCTTTATTTAGTGAAATGACACCGGGAGCAGACTGATGGCTTTCCAAGTCTCCTGAGCTCAGTAGCACTGTTTCAGAGCATTCAGGAGCTGTACCTCTGGACCCATCTGTCCAGGCAGACAAGGGGAACCCCTCCAAGTCCCCTCTATCCCAAGTCGAGCCAAAGACTGGGGGAGGAAAGGAGAGGAGGCCAAGGAATCTGCTTTTTAACCTAACAAGATAGCAGAGGTCCAGGGAAATGGGAGATGTTATGCTTGGACCAGTGTGTGCCTTACATTGTACAGAATTTGTCTTACAGGGGGCAGACACTTTCCTTGTCTGCTCCATGTACCCCATTATCCTGTCACAGGAGCTTTTCAGTAGCGGGTGCCTTTTGGCTCTTAAATGTCTGACCTACGCCCACAAATTACTTTATGGGCCTTATCCTTGGCCCAGATACCTTCACCCTTCTGGGCCACAGTTAATGGGGTGGTATAAGCAGTCGGGGCTTCTGAATTCACCAGGGAGTGCCCTGGCCAGAATTCTTCAATTACCATGGCAACTCTTCACCTTTTCACAGAGGGCTTTTAGAGATGTAGCAGAAAAGTAGAGGAGAGAAAAGTTGGCTTTTCTCTGGGAAAGAACTTACTGGAAGAGTCCCCATTCTGCTGGCTGGCTTGCCAGAAATGTTGCCAAAGCTGGAGCAGGTTTGTTCCACCTGTTGATGTAGCCGAAAATTCGGAGACAGCATGGGGTTCAAGGAATAATTTATTTGCAGATTTGCTAGCAATCTTGGAGACAGTGAGCCAAAAGCTTTCTCATTTATGTTATATTCCCTGTGGTTTTTATAGCCAGAATTCAAAGGAGCAGGGGCTTGTCACAGAACAGTCATCAGGAGTCACAAGATCTCATTACATCATAAAGTTTCATTACATCTAACAAACAGTGTGAATTACACCAAATTTCATCATCTTTCCCCAAGGTCTTAATTAACTGTATATCTTCAGAGATAGGGAAAGGAATGCAGACCTGCTAGTCCGGTCTGAGGGTGGTTATTAAGGTGGAAAATGGAATGTAGCTTAATAACCTAAGTGACCTTTGTTAGGCCTTTATTTACCTCAGGAGCACCTGGTGGATTTGAACTGCTGATCTTTCGGTTAGCAGATGTAGCACTTAACCCAATATGCCACCGGTGTTTCTGTGTTCCTAGGTATGCCTAAATGATTGTGTAGTCAATTTTTTTTCCCAAATAGGTGCAGCATATTACTGTGTATAGTCTTCTAAGACTTGATTTGTCTCCTTGATATTATGCTAGTAAGATTCACCCATATAATTGAATATAGCTATTGTTCACTGGTGGTGCAATAGTTAGGACCTTGGCTGCTGTTTATCTGGTGTGGCTCTAACAGAAAATACCAGAAGTGGATGGCTTTAAAAAGAGGAATTTTATTTGTAGTAGTCTAGTAAGTTAAAAGTCCAAATTCAAGGTGTCATCAACTTCAGGGGAAGGCTTTCTCTGCTGGCACTGGAAGAAGGTCTTTGTCATCAGTCTTCCTGTGGACTGGAAGTGTCTGAGGTACAGGGACCCCAATCCTTTCCAGAAGACATGCTCAGCTCCCTGCCTTTTAGTGGTATGAAGTCCTCAGATGTCTCTGCTAGCACCTGTCCTTTATAGCTTCAGAGACCACCTCAGGGCACAAAACAAACTTACACGTTGAATCTTGCTCTACCAACACAAGTCCCACCCATCCACCATTGTTAACATCGTAGAGGCAGGAATTCCAACATGGAGGAACATCACACAATACCAGAATCCATGACCCAGTCAAACTACTACAGATTTTTTAGGAAACACGATTCAATCCATGACAGCTGCCAACCAGACAGCTAGCAGTTCAAATCCACTAGCTCCTCCTTGGAAAGACTATAGTGGCAGTTCTAGTCTGTCCTCTAGGGCTACTGTGAGTCAGAATGTACTCGACCCAATGTTTTTTTTTTATTGATTGGAGAGTTGGTAGTGTAGTGGTTAAGAGCTTGCCTCCTATAGGGAAAATCAACTCAGTGACAACAGGTTTGGTTTTTTTGGTCTTATTGTTCGTTAATTTCCACAGCTACACAAGAATCCATTAGGTTAATATACCACCATGTATATATTCATCTTCTGGTCAGTGGCCATTTTGACTGGTTTTAGCTTTTTGCTGTAGTAAGTGGGTCTGCATTATATATGCTTATACAAATCTTCTGGACCAAAAATATTAAAAAGTTTTGTTGAGTATATATATAAGAAATGACTTGCTATGTCACAGGATGTGTATGAGGTCTGATGATTAAGTTCACAAACTCATCCTAGAAAAACTGCTGCGTATCTCATTGCTGAATATCACTACAGTCACTTTTGAAATACTCCCCTTGGGAAGCTATGCAGTGATGCCAGTGCCTAGTCCACCCTTCAAAGCAATTTTGAGACTCTTTTACTAGAATGTTTTTCAGAGCTGTTACATTACCCTTGATGTCCTGAATGTCATCACAATGTCTTCCTATCAATATTTCCTTTATCTTCAGGTAAGAAAAAAAGTCATTGGGGGCCAGGTCAGGTGAGTAGGTAGGGTCTTCCAATACAGTTAATTTTTTACTGGCTAAAAACTCCCTTACAACTACACAATTAAGTTCATGAACTTGCCACCATGCCACTTTACACAATGGTCATTCTAGAAAGAGTTGCAAAATTACTTAGAAGGGTGGACTGGGCGCTGGCATCTGTGCCTAGCTTTCCAAGGGGAGTACTTGGAAGGTGATCATAGTGATATTCAGCAATGAGGTATGTAGTACTTAGAACAATTAAGTTCATAGACTTAATGTCGAACCTCACAGTTGTCTTTTGAGAGTCGTTTTTCAAAGTGATTGCTCCACTTTTCACTCTTGCCAGTGTATATGAGAGATTATCAATCATTAGAAAATAGCCTTCTGTATCTCAGGCAGTACTTTTTGCCTTAAACTCTATTGTATCTGATATTGACCATACTATGGCAGTTTCTTTGTTTTTTCCCCATCGTGTATCTTTTGCTGGAAACCTTGATGATGTAGTGGTTAAGAGCTACAGCTGCTAATCTAAAAGTCAGCAGTTGAAATCCACCAGGTGCTCTCTGGAAACTCTATGGGGCAGTTCTACTTCTTCTACTCTGACCTGTGGGGTCACTATGAGTCAGAATCGACTTGATGGCAATGGGTTTGGTTTTTGGTATATATCTCTCTCTGTCCCTTTATTTTCAATCTTTGTTTGTATGCTTTAGGTGTGCCTTTTGAAGCCAGCATGTAGCTGGGTTTTGTTTATTCAAGCAATCTCATTTATTTCATTCAGTTCCTTAATATTTATTGTGATTATTTATAAATTCTATTCGTTTCCACCGTCTTACTTTTTTTCCCTTAGTTCTGATAGCTGATATTCCTATGTTTTGGGGTTTTTTGTTTTGTTTTGTTTTGTTTTTCCCCTTTCTTGCCATTTTTAAATTGAGTGTGTGCATGTGAATTTGTATTTCCTCCCGTTTACTCATTCCACTTTCCTTCTGCTTATTTGCTTTGGAATTAAACACTCTATATTCTTTACCAGTTTTCCTTAAATATTTATATGTTTAGCTTAAAAGTCTTAAAGTAACATATTCCTGACCTACTTTCCAAAAAATAAAAGAACTTTGGAATATAGTTTCTCAGACTTCCCCCTTCCCTATTTAAATGTTATTATCAATAATAATTTATTTCTCATTTTAAACCCACAGTGTAGTTGCCTTACAGTGAATGAACTTCTGTTTGATTTTTGGACATGTCTGTAGTTTTCAGTGTTCACCATTCCATTCTGCATCGCAGATCATCCTTCTGGGCTAATTTGAGTCACTGAAATACATTCTTTGGTTGATATGTTAGAGTCAATCTCTTGGTGTTAAACCACTCCCACTGTATTTTTTCTCTGTAATGGAATTTTTTCCCCTTATTCTTCAGTGGAATTTCTGGGTAGCATACACGTGAAGCTGAAAAGGTGGTTGTTTGAATTCACTTAGAGGTGCCTTGTAGGAAAGTCTAGTGGCACAATGTGTTAAGTGCTACACCTGCTAACTGAAAGGTCAGCAGTTCAAATCCACGGGCAGCTCCTTGGAAACTCTGTGGGGCAGTTCTTCTCTGTCCTCCAGCGTTGCTGTGAGTCAGATGTGACTTGACGGCAGTGGGTTAGAGGTGCCTTGGAGCAAAGGCCTGATGTTCTGCTTTAGAAAGATCCCAGTCGTACAACCTAGGAAGTGCATTTCCACTCTGTGACATATGGGGGATGTCATACATAAGAATCAATTTGGTGGCAGCTGGTTTGGCTTCATTTCGTTCTTAATTGATACTTTTTTTTTTTTTTACTACATATGCAATTCTAAGTTGAAAGTTATCATCACACTACTTTAAATTATTATTCCACTGTCTTCTGGCTTCCAGTGTGATTGAGAAGTCTGATTGTTCTTCAGTCATTCTTGTTGTCTTTTCCTTCTCTCTGGCTGATTTTGCAGCCTTATTCCCTTGGTCTCTGATGTTCTGCAGACTCACTGTGATAGACCCAGGTGTGGAAATCTTTGTTGGTTATGTTCATGTCCACTCACTGTGACTCACCTTTTCCTGGGTTTTCTTATGGGTCCCTAGGAAATTGTTGTTGGTGTTGACGTTCCCCCTTACTACTTATTGAGGTTCATGTTTGAACGCCTTTTGATCTAGTTCTGGCCCTATGTGTAGGCCTTGGCTACTCAGCTTTCTGAGCCCTGCAGGTCCCAGGGTATTCCTGCTGAGATGTGTGGTGTCTTGGACAATCCAGCCTAGGCTCTTAACCGCTCTCCCTAGCCTCCCTGTTAGAGGCCAAGCTTTTGCCTGTTCCTTTATTTTTATTTTGCGGTATGTATGTGTTTATATGTCTATGCAGAGTCTCTGAAGATTTATCCTGCCTTCTGTGAGATCAGCAAAGCCACAAAGATAGTAACTTATCCAGGTTTAGCTGTTACAGAACAGAATGATCCTGCACATCTCCTATATAATACTGAAAATAGATATATCAGTCAATAAAAAAGTATCCTGTCTTTTGTCATATTAAAACTATGTTTTCAAATGTGTGTGTAAAATAAAATGTAGCTCTCAACAGAAATTCAGGAAAAAATAAAATAAATTCTAGACCTAGTGGGAAGGTGGAGCCCCGGTGGCACAGTGGTTAAGAGCTGTGGCTGCAAACAAAAGGTCAGTAGTTCAAATCCACTAGCTACTCATTAGAAACCTCACTGGACAGTTCTGCTCTGATTTGGAATTGACTTGATGGCATTTTTTTTTTTTTTTTTTTTGGTTCAGTGGTAAGACAGCTATAATAATTCAGGGGACTCATTGCCTTAAGGGTGAGGGTTCACAGAAGCACAAAGTCAAAGTCGTATAAGCAGTAAGTAATAGTGTAATGATAAGTAGACCTATATGGCCTGAATTCAAATCTCAAAGGAACCCAAGCTTTCTAAGAATTACAGGAATCTGAAAGACACTGACATAATATTTTGTTTGATGTGTTTTCCACAAACTGCATACTTCAAAGCAACCAGGGTCCTATTCCATGTGTGCTGAATTAGAATCATGGATGGGGGTGGAGATGATCTTGAATAAGTTCCCCGGATGTAGGGTTGTCAGCTTTAGTAAACAGGATACAGGAGGCTTAGCTGAATTTGAATCTAAGGTAAGAAACAAAAATACTTTCAGTATTTGTTCCGTGTATATTTAAGACATATAAATACAAAAACATTATCCATTGTGTATCTACTGTTCTAGTCAGCTAGGGCTGCTGTAACAGAAATACCACAGAGTGGATGGCTTTAACAAAGGAAAGTTGATTCTTACACAGTCTGGTAGGCTACAAGTCCAAATTCAGGATGTTGGCTCCAGGGGAAGGCTTTCCCCCTTGTGGGCTCTGGAGGAAAGTCCAGTATTGCATCAGTCTTTGTCCAGGGAGCATCTTGGAGCAGGAACCTCAGGTCCAAAGGATGTGCTCTTCTCCCGGTTCTGCTTGCTTAATGGTGTGAAGTTCCCAATTCTCTGCTGGTTTCCCTTTCCTTTTGTCTCTTGTAGGATGAAAGGATTAAGGGCGGGCCAAGCCATACTCCAGGGAAACTCCATTTACAGTGGAGCAGGGAGGTGATCTTCTGAAGGGATTCTATAGTCCCACCCTAATCCTTTAACATACAGCATAGGAAAATCACAAAATGAAGGACAATTGTAGACTTCAGGGAATCATGGTCACATGGCTACACCTATTTTGAGGGGGATGCAATTCAATCCATGACATCTACTTTAGATGACAACCCTGCCTAGATGAATCTATGCCTAATGAAGACACGTTAGTCACTAAACTAACAAGAAGTTCTCTCTGTAATGGATATAAATCAAACCCAACTCACTGTTGTCAAGTTGATTCTGACTCGTAATGATCCTATAGGGCAGAATAGAGCTGCTCCCTGGAGTTTCCAAGGAGCACCTGGCAGATTTGAACTGCTGACCTTTTGGTTAGCAGACATAGCACATAATCATGACACCACCAGGTTTTCCATAATGGATATAAAAACCCAAAAAGATATAGGTATCCATTAAATAATAAAAATTGTAGCTACTTAAAGTTATAACCATATTTATAAATGGGTGGTTTAATATCATGTAAAATAAATAAAGTCTTAAAAAATGTATGTACACTTCAGGACCAGGTATGCAAAGATTAACATGGTTATCTGCAGAGGTAGGATTACAAGCTTACTGTATTTTAAAAAAAACCTTTAAAAATGTGACTATTTTCATTTCAATTCACAGCATCAAAATGAGAAAAAAGTAGGGAAAAAGAAGACATGCTGTTTTCAAAGATAACAAAATTCTTTTACATATCAGTGAATAGAAAGAGCACAAATAGGGAAATGATTTATTTGTATGGGATTTCTAGAGTGAAGAGCAAAGTAATCCAACCTTTCCTCTCTGCAGGAGGAATAGGAGTATGGTGGCCAAGTTGTCCTCTTGAGGGAGGTAGGGTCAGCTGAAGCAGGCAGTGTCACGTGCGGGCTAGCCAGTTTGAGGGTTCTTTTTGGTCCCATCGCCATGAAGCTCCGCCAGGCCACCCACTTGCCTGACTTTCGATGAGCTTTTGTGCTGTGTTGCTTATCTAAAGGATTGAACCCTCCAGGAGCACTGCAAAAGAAAGAGCTGCTGACCTGTTTCCATGAAGATTACAGGTAGGAAAACGCCATGGTGCAGTTTTACTCTGTAACACGTGGCGAAGGTTTAATTTTTTTGGTTTGGTCCCCGGAAGTGAGGGCTTCATCATGGTCTGGTCTATCTTCTTTCAGAACAAGGATGCAGATGCTGTGACCCTTGATGCGGGCTGGGTATACGAGGCAGGCCTGGCCCCCTACAGCCTGAAGCCTGTGGTGGCGGAGTCCCATGGATCCAGTAAGTTATCCCTGGGGAACCGTAAAGGAATTGTTTTATTGTGGTAGACACTGAGTTTTGTCCCCTTCTGGTGGGTAATGGGATGCAGTACATGCTTCTCGGTGGAGTCTGTGGGGAACAAGGTACCCTGGTGGCTGCTGAATACACAAATGAAAGGCACTTTAGTGCCAAGGCTGGTGGAGACATGGCACTCCTGATACCCACCCGACTGGGGTGCAGAAATGTGCTCACTGGAGACACACAGGATGCTGTATGCAGCCTGTCACCAAGACCATTGAGGTGTAGTGATGTATCTAGAGTTTTTAAACCCTTAGAACCATCCTGGAGTGCACACTAGGAGTTCCAGTAATCTTGCAACTCTTCTAAGACCAGCCTAACCCTTCCTGACCCTGTGTCAGAAGACAGAAAACAATTGAAGGGAGTCAGGGAACATGGGTGCAGCCGCAGCCCCACCTTCCTGGTGGGCTTGATCCTGGTCATGATCTCAGGATTGGTAAGGGGAGGCTGACTCATTTCAGGGCCATGTACAAGTGGCCTTCTGGCCTCTGTGCGTGCCTGGAAGGCCATTACAGATGTTCACTCTGTGGCCTACAGAAGTTTGTTTTTGGATTCCTCTCTCCTTACCATCATCCATCCCAACATAAGTATGGATTGAGGGCTCCCCTTCCCAGCTCAGAATTCCAGTAGTGAGGATTAGTGTCTCTCTGTGGCCCCCAATGAGGGTCTTCCATTAATTTTGTCCCTTTGCAGGTCCACAAACTGGGTATTATGCCGTGGCTGTAGTGCGGAAGGAGAGCACCTTCCAGATGAGTGAGCTCCAAGGCAAGAAGTCCTGTCACACGGGCCTAGGCAGGTCCGCGGGGTGGAACGTCCCCATCGGCAGGCTGCTCTGTGACCTGCCAGAGCCCCATGATCCCATTGAGAATGGTAAGCTGGCAGGCGTTGCTCATACGTTGGGGCTGCACAGTCCCTATCAGGCGACCAGGTATAATGAACTCTAGAGTCAGAGTACAGGGAGAGAGGTGCTAAAGCTGAGCTGGGTCTGCTGTAGTAGCAGCCCTTGGGAGGTGACAGTCTTCTTCTCTGAGCTGCCAACACCGTGGGAGAGGCGATTGTGCAGGAGTGGAGGAAGGGGTGTCAGGGGACCCCACAGATAGTTTCAGGCCACGTTGCATTTGCAGGGCCTTGTTGTCTGTTTTCTTGGAGTCCTTTTGTGCCTGTGTCGCCTTCTGCTATAAGTTTTTCTGGTGGCTGTCTGATGGCCGTGCCCTTGCTTGGCTTGTGCCCTGCTCCCCAGGCTGGTTCTCCTACTTCCTGAGTGTGGCTCAGAAAGAAGAGTTTTCTTAGGGGGCAGGGAGATGGGTGGGCTGCCACCTAACTGAGACAGAGCTTGGTGGATGAAAGCACAGATCCTTTCCTTGGAGAGGAAGGAGAGAAGGGACTAACTTATCCCTGTTTGGAACCCTTGATCTTGATGAGTTGGTACAAGTAAAGCATAGCTGGGACTGAGTTTGCTGGATTTTGTTTTGGTAACTCCCTGTCCCCTAATGAGCCCAGGTTGGGAGATGGAACTGGCTGTGGACAGGCTGGCTCATACCTCGACATCTGTTTCTCTGTGTTGAGTAGCAGTGGCCAACTTCTTCTCTGGCAGCTGTGTTCCCTGTGCGGATAAGAAGAAGTTTCCTAACCTATGTCAACTGTGTAAGGGGCCAGAGAAGTGTGCCTGCAACAACCATGAAGAATATTTTGGCTACTCGGGTGCCTTAAAGTGAGTGAGACTGTCTGCTGTTCCAAAGTGGCCAAGATGCCACCTGGCCTCAGGCTGAGAGACCCTCTCTGGCCCAAACCAGAGCCCAGCCTAGCAACATGGCTGTTGAACTACCCTAAACCCCTCCCAAGGTATCAGTGGTACAGCTTGGGACTTCTGAGATGGGGCCAGCCTTGGTTCTCTTTCGTCCTACCCCAGGGCATGTTGGGCTTGCACCCATGCCCAGAGCAAGCCTCTCTCTTTCTATTTGGAAATTTAGGGTCTGGAAGGACAGGCTAGTCTCTAGTGTCCAAGTGCACTCTTCACTGACTGATCCTCTCTCTGTCCCGCCCCTAGCAGTGCTCTATACGCCATGCTCTGGCCTCACCCCTACCTCCCCTCACTGCTCCCATGCAGACAGCTCACTAAGCTGATTTCTTGCTGTCTTTTTCTGTTCACAGTGGTTAAGGGCTATGGCTGCTCCCCAAAAGGTCAGCAGTTCGCATCCACCAGGTGCTCCTTGTAAACCCTGTGGGGCAGTTCTACTCTGTCCTGTAGGTTTATTGTGAGTCAGAATGAACTCAAAGCTAAGGAGTTTAGTTTTTTGTTTTCTTTTTCTTTTGGTTAGGCCCTAAAGTTTACAGACTAGCAGCTATCAAAGGATACATTCCTACCCTCAGATAACAATACCTTCTTCCTCCCTTTCAGAAGCTTAAATCTTTTCTGCATTAAAATATCTCTCATTGCTTTTCTGTGTTTGGAGACACAAGATGAGGAACTACTACCAGTGGAAGCTCATCTTCCCACCTCAAAAGCACCCTGGATGCCAATACTCCAATGTGCTGGCCTCACCGTATGAGAGGCTGCCTGGAGCCTTCTCCCAGGCTCTGCCTGGAAACAGCAGCCTCTGTGCCTGGGCTAGAATGGATTACCAGACTCTCCTGCCCCCCAGGACAGGAGCACTCCTAATGGGTATCTTTCCTACAGGTGTCTGCAGGACAAAGTTGGAGACGTGGCCTTTGTCAAGTCCGAGACCATATTTGGTAAGTGATGGGAAAAGAACCCTGCAGGTCCCCTCTGTGCAGCTGGCCTTCTTTTTTCCCTGCCCCTCTTTTTCATGCTCAGGGGTCAGATGTGAACCTAGAGTCCTTCTCTGTTGTCACCACTTGGCTTCCTTTCCTGCTGAGAGGTCTGCAACCCTGGGTTTGTCCACCTGAGCTCTGGGCCTCTTTCTGTGGTTTGACCTCCTCAGCAAGTAGCTCTACTCCCAGAGGCACTGTTACCATAGCAGAAGGTTGGAGGGCTTGGATGTGGGCTGGCTGATGCTGGCCTGCTGCTCTGCCTGCTGAGATCAGACTGATGGAGGGTGTGGGATGCGGGCTGAACCACTGCGCTGGGCATCCTCCCCTCGTTGCTATCACCTCATTGCCTTTAACGGGCTATGGGTCTCGAACAAGTCAGTTTCCTTCTCAGTTCCCTGGCCCTCAGTGATGGCTCTGTGCCCCTTAGCTCACAAATTCAGTGGGAATTATAGGATGGAAAATGGGTACCACAGCTCACGACTGCCACCTATAGAGTAGCTCATCTGGTTTTTCCTTCTCTAGAAAACATACCAGATGAGGCTGAAAGGAATAATTATGAGCTGCTATGCACAGACAACACCCGGAAGCCGGTGACCGAATTCAGGAAATGCTTCCTGGCCTGGGTGCCTTCTCATGCTGTTGTGGCCCGAAGTGTGGATGGCAAAGAGGACTTGATCTGGGAGGTTCTCAGCAAGGCTCAGGTATCTCCATCTGCCCATCTGCCATACTCTGCACCTGCTTCGTGGACCCTGTTTGGATTTGGGGGGGCGTCTTCCTTTCTTGCCTTCCTGCCACTATAGAGGTCCTTCTGTGCTCAGGACATAGTGGGAACCACACCACACATCACCTGGTTCTCTAAAAGGACTGAGAGATGCTCCTGTCAGAGCAGCGGCAAGTCCTGCCCAGTTTTACCTTCAGTGAAGCCTCTACTTCTTGACTGATGATGTCTCAAGAGGCTCCTAATTGCTCTACTCCATTCCTTTCCATCTAAGCCAGGCCTTCATGGTCAAGTTCAGACAGTACTGCCGCATGTAGCCCTCCAAATAGCCGCCGCTAGGAAACCACCTCTCTCCCACTTTCTCTTACCCCGACTGCCATGATCCCAGCATGCTTTACTGCCCTAGAGCAGTGGACTGCCCAGCCTATGCCAGCATCCTCTCGAGCAGCACACCCATCTGTCCATTAAGAGTGGAAGTGGCAAGCACATGGTGCCAGCCTCTGAATGAGACACAGGCCTTGATCTCCAGGCATTCCCGACTCACTCAGGGGGACCAGCATGGAAACATGTGGCCTGGGTCCAGGAGGGCTGACAGCAGAGAAGGCCTACATGGGCAAAAGTAGGCTGGATGCCTTCTATACTGGTAGCTTACAAAAGCTTCATGGTTTTTAATTTGGTTTTCTGGAGGTTTTTTTTTTTTTTTCCTCTTTAGGAACACTTTTTCGCCTCCCTGTTAGCTGATTCTATTCACCATTCTGTTTTATATGAACAGGAGCTATATGGCCCAGACACGCCGGGAGACTTCCACATCTTCAGCTCCACTCATGGGAAGAACTTGCTGTTTAAGGACTCTGCCCGAGGGTTCCTAAAGGTCCCCTCCGAGATGGATACCTGGCTGTATCTGGGATATGAGTATGTCACCGCTACTCGTAATCTAAAGGAAGGCAAATGTAAGTATTCAAGCAGGACCTGGTGACCAGAGGCACTTGGAAATCCTGACAGTGGCAGGGACCAGTGACAGAATCTTCCCAGGCTTCTGAGCACCAGCCTGACATGCCTTTATCCACCCTTTCTGTGCATCCCAGGGCAATCCTGAGGCTAAATGGTGTCAGTTATTATGAGATGGACCTGTGGACTTGAACAGAGGGCTTTAGAAGAAGTCCACATTTTAAATAAATTGGGTTCAGAACAGCACTGTTTCCCTTGTGTCAATCAGGGTCACTGTGCTCACATTCTCAAGTCCATCAGCCTCATACAAAGAAGTAAAATGAAATGAAATTGCTACACACTTGTACCCCTCCAGCCAATACTGCCACCAGCAAAGGCCATGGAGGGGAGGGTTGATTCCGCTTCTGAATTTTGTGAAGTTTTTGAGGGTTTCCTTGGTTATTTATTTATTGAATGAGCATTTAGTGACCTCTAGTCATAAGCTGGAAACCCTGGTGGCCTAGTACTTTAGGACTACGTCTGCTAACCAGAAGATCAGCAGTTCAAGTCCAACTGACACTCCTTGGAAACTCCGTGGAGTAGTTCTACTCTGTGCTATAGGGTCGCTATGACTTGCAATCAACTCAATGGCAGTGTATGTGGTTTTCTGGTTTTAGTCATAAGCTGGAGTCCCTGGGTGGTGCAAATAGTTAAATGCTTGACTACTAGCCGAAACGTTGGTGGGTTACAGCCATCTGGAGGTGCTTTGAAAAACACACCCGGCTATCTGCTTCTGAAAGGTCACAGCCCTGAACACCCCATGGAGCAGTTCTGTCCTGTAAACATGTGGTTGTTGTGAGTCAGAGCTGGCAACTAACAGCAGTCACACACTGTGCTAGGCATACAGTTGTGAGTCAAACAGAGATTCTGCTGGAATGGAAATTCTGGACTAGTAGGGAAGACAGATGTTTAATGAATAGTCACTGTATTGAAGAACCCATTAAAGAGTGAGAGAGCTGCTCAGAGGAAGGAAACGAAACAAACGTCATGATCCTATGAGAATGTAAAACAAAGAAAACACAGTTCCGTAGTTGGAGTTCAGGTAAGGGTTCCCTGAAGAAGTGACTGTTGAGCTGAAACAACGAGCAGGTGTCTGTTTATTCAGTAGACATTTGTTAAACTGATCATGTGTGAGGCACTGCCCTCCACAATGAAGAGTCTGTGAGGGACAAGACAGACAGGTCCCTCAACGATGAAGAGGCTTGAGGGACAAGACAAACAGGTCCCTCACCGATGAAGACACTGTGCTGGGCAAGACAGATGAGGGTCTTGCTGTGTTGGAGCTGATGGTCCCTTTCAGGGAAACAAACAGTAAATAAACAAGGAAAGAGCAGGTGGTGAAGCACTAATTTAAGAAGAAGAAAGCAAAAGAATACACAAAACACCCAACAAGAAGAATAGCCAGAAGGGAGAGGACCCACAGATTAGGGAGGAAAGTTGGCTTCTCAGAAGTAATAGTTTTAAATTAAAGTTAATTGTTAAGAAGCCAGCCAATAGACCCTGTCTTGACTGTAATTTGAGATGATTAATTCTTCAAATGCAGTCTCTTTGTTTATGGTTGGAAAACACCAGTGTCTGCTTGAAGACGGTAGCATTGATATCCACCAAATAAGTCACGGGGCCCGTGTCACGTTTGGCTCTCTTTCTGATGCCTTAGGCGCCGAGGAAAAAGGATGCAAGAAGGTGAAGTGGTGTGCAGTGGGCCAGGAGAAGGCCAGATGTGATGAGTGGAGTGCTGTCAGTAACGGAGAAATAGAGTGTGAAATAGCGGACACCACAGAAGGCTGCATTGCCAAGATCACGGTAGGTCACCGCTGTGCGGCATCCTTGTCATTGCTGCCTGCTTGTCCCTAAGGCTCAGTGAGTGTTCCAGATGATGATGCAGAAACCATGATTCCCAGGAAGCTGTCCCTCATGCAGGATGAGCCAGCCCATGTGGGCACAGTCCCATAAGCTGGCTCAGCACCTCTGAGTGTGTGACTCTCTAGGACTCTTTCACAGCTTGTTCCCCTGGCGTAAGGTGAGAGGGCGATCCAAGCAGCATTCTGCCATGGAGAGGCTGGACCATGGCGAGGGTACACCTCAGAGGCAGCTGGGACAGTGTGGAAAGGACCCATGTTGATACTGAAGGCAGCTGCTAGGTTTTTTTTCGTTGATCAAAAGAGTATCTAATGCTTGCTTTTGGAGAATTTTGAAAATCCTGAAAGAAACAAAGAAAATAAAAATCTTTCGTAATCTTACCCTGTTAACAGAAACCACAGGATGTAGACATTATCTAGCCAACTTTTTCTGGGCTATAAATCATCTTGAAAACATGATCTTTTAATGTTGCAGTCTATTTCATAGTTTAGAGATGCTACAGTTTATCTGGCTATTTCTGCATCATTGAGCATTTTGTTTGATTCTATCATTTTGCTTCCCACTTATACACTTTTCTCTAAGAGTTGCCAACATGTTCAGGAATATATGGTACATTCTAGAGAGGCCATTACTAGTTCCAAGGGAAAGCTTGGCAATCTGGCTGAAGCTAAGCATCTCTGAAATTTTGGGCTTGTTAGCTGATGATTTGGGTGTATTTGATTCATTCATTGTGCACTCCCTGTACGTACAAGCACCGAGACAGCCTTCAGCCAACCATATGGAGACTGTGGGCTAGAGCCCCTATCAAGGAGGTGCTGTATTCCTGAGACCCAGAGCACAGTCCTGACTTCACCCTGTCTCTCTTTTGCACAAATTGAGTGTTGGTGTCAGAAAGGTGCTGTGACATTGTGTCCTGTGACAGGACAGAAAGAATTGAATATGCTGTGTGTCTTTCTCTTGAGTAAGCCAAGAATGTGACCTAGAGTTGATGATGATGGTTTAAGTGAAAACAAGAGCAGCAGCTTCTGGGCTGAGTTGCCTGAGCCTTTGGGAGGTTCCGTATAAACAACCACTACCTTCCTGTGCCTACATGACCTGGGATGTGAAGACCACTTCAGAGAAGCTGCTGGAAGGGTGGATGAGACAGGAAACAGCATTTTTACATCTTTTTCCTTTGGGTTGGCAGAAAGGAGACGCCGATGCCATGAGCTTAGATGGAGGATATATCTACACGGCGGGCAAGTGCGGTCTGGTGCCTGTCATGGCAGAGAACTATGGTATGTGGAGAAGAGGTTCTCCCTGGTTTTACTCTCTCTGGGCCATAGAGTGAGTAGATGGGAAAAGTCACAGACTTCAATTCATATGTAGCTGCCACAGTTGCTCTCCCTGCTTCCACCCAGGCTCTAGACTTACCATCTTTAATTCTTGCTGTCATGCTTTGAGATGGAGCTTACTGTACCCTTCACCACTGAAAGAATGGAGGGCTCTCTGCTGCTGAATTCCTCCCCAAAGGTGACCCCAACACAGAGGACAGCTGGGGTTCCCAGCAGGTTTTCCTGCTTCCAAAGTTCATACCTTCCCAACCCTCCTGTGACAGGGGTGCAGGCATAGCTTGCTGTACACTCATATGGCCACAGCATGGACACAGCAGGAAACTTGAAATTCAGTTTGGGGCTAAATTCTAGACGAGAGTTGAAGTGAATCCGCATAAGCCAAAGCTGGGTCTTGCTGGGCAGTGATGATCTGTAGAGAGTTCTATCTTGACTCTGAGGTGCAGCTGTAACCTGGGAATGGCCTGATTTTCTGTCTGTAAATGAGTGCTTAAGGGCTTCTGTGTTCTCTTTTCTGCAGAAGATGGCTCTAATTGTAATTCTACTGAGAAAGGTGAGTTGGGACTGCTAACATCAGGAGTAAAAGGTAAATTCCTTTCACCTTAAACAAAACAAAATTTTTTAAAAAGGATAAATTCCTGTCATGGGGAGGGAGATAAGGCAAGTTTAAAACTCAAATACAAGAAGATCCATTTTAAAATGCAAAAGAATCTTAAGAGGATAGTAATTAATAATGATGAACACTCCTTTAGACTTGCCCTTGATTTCCATAGAGCATTTATCACTTAATGCTATTGAAAAAAAAAGGAAACCTTGTTTGACGTAGTGATCAATGCTACCTCTGCTAACCATGCTGTTGGCAGTTGAAATCAACCAGGCACTCCTTGGAAACTCTATGGGGCAGTTCTACCACCTGGAGGGTCACTGAGTCAGAATTGACTCAACAGCAATGGGTTTGGTTTTTGGTTTGAGGCTGTAAAACAGATGCTCTTGTCCTCTAAGAATACATAGGGGCCCCTAAGGCCCAGAAGGTTCAGAAGTTGTCTAGGATTCCATAGGCAGGAAGGCAACGCAGGCCCTTCTCATGCTCACCACCGCCTTTCATTACCTGACACCTGTACAGTATTAGATGCTACTTGCACCAGCCAAGGAACTTTGCTTATCTGTGCCTTGTATGACTGTGGGAGAGCCTCACATAGGCAGAGGTCTAGGAGCCTGAAATTATCCTGACTACTTCCCCGAGCCAGGGCCAATCTGGCAATAACTCAGGGCTGTGTAGCTGGGGTGGCTCTGGTGAGGTTGGGGTCCAGGTCAGGAAGTCTTACAAGAAAGTGAGCACTGGTCTCCAGAGTCCCTGTGCTAAGATCCCTTAAAGGCCACATGCCATACAACATGCAAGTCTATCTATGTCACTTCTCACAATTAAACCCTCCCAGCTTCTCCTCATTACCCTAGAAGCCCAACTCTTTAGCAGAGCATAGAAAAAGGCCTGTTCTTCCCCTGTTAGAAACTATTTCCTGAATTATTTCATTAAACAGAAAACTGAAATCAGGGCTTCATATTGTAGTCCCAGTTTTAAGGACCAGCATGTACTTGTTGAAGATGGCAGCTGACTTGATTTTGCCATTTTCCACTTTGTATGTTTGTTTTGGTGCTAAAGCGTATTCTCCATGGTAGAAAATGCCTGGCTCTCCTCTTCCCTGTGGCTGATTGACCTTTTACTATTTTGTCTTGATGTTTGTTCACTTAGAAAATGCTGGAGCTACATTTACTGTTCAGTGTCAATTCTTGTGATATTCCCCACTTGTTTTAGTCATCTAGTACTGCTCTAGGAAACATACGACAAAGTAGATGCCTTTAACAAGAAAAACTGGTAGGTTACAAGTCCGTGTTCAGGGTGTCCACTCCAGGAGAAGGCTTTCCTCCTTGTCAGCTCTAGTGGAAAGTCCTTGTATTGCATCAGTTTTTGTCCAGGGAGCATCTTGGTGCAGGAACCTCAGGTCTGAATGACAGGCTCTTCTCCCGGTGCTGCTGTCTTGAGGATGTGAGGTTCTCAACTGTCTGCTTGCTTCCCTTTTCTTTTATCCCTTGTATGATAAATCCCTACGAAGGGATTTACAGTCCCACCCTAATCCTTTAACATACAGCATAGGAAAATCCCCAAATGGAGGATGATCATAAAACAATGGGAATGATGGCCCAGCCACATGGCTACACATATTTTGGGGGGGACACAATTTAATCCATGACACCACTGAAAGGTGAATCACTAGTTTATAACTTCAGTGGCATTACGTATTTAGGGAAGGCTTTATACATAAGCAATTGTTCTAGTGAGAATTTCTTCTTTTTAGTCAGAAAAATCTCCCATGACAGAGTGCAGCAATTGTCTCTTTGTCTTTTACCTTACCTCAGTCAGTTACTGGGAAGCTCAACTCAAAGACAGAATGAAGACTTCAGAATGTTTTGCTTCTCTAAGGAGACAGGAAACCTGCTGGCGTAGTAGTAAAGTGCGATGTATGCTAACCAAAGGGTCAGCAGATCAAATCTGCCATGTGCTCCTTGGAAACTCTGTGGAGCAGTTCTACCCTGTCCTATAGGGTTGCCATGAGTTGGTATCGACTCGATGGCAGTGGTTTTGTTTGTGTGTGTGTTGTTTTGGTTTAAGGAGATAGCAGGCTTCTCTTGGAGATAGATACCGTAGAATCCCCACAGATAGTAAAGCTGCTTCTTCTTTTTTGTTGTGACTAAGTGAAAGTATACAATCCAAATCAATTTTGCATGCCCACCTCTCAGCAGCTCCTTCTGTTCTTGCCTGGTGATAACGCAGTCCTCCTTTTCATTCCATACTTATCAATGCTGCTTTTTGTCACCTTTCTTGTAAGGGTATCTTGCTGTGGCGGTGGTGAAGAAATCCAATCCTGGTATCACCTGGAACACTCTGAGAGGCAAGAAGTCCTGCCACACCGCAGTGGGCCGGACAGCTGGCTGGAACATTCCCATGGGCCTTATCTACAACCAGACTAAGTCCTGTGCATTCGGTAAGAGAGGCCTGGGAGGGAGGTAGGGTCAGAGGCATTGAGAAGAGAGATAACAGGAAGAGAGAAGTACAGTACAACAAGGCGTGGGCTCTGAAGTAAAGATGGTATGCAAAGGAACGTCAACAAAATATGAAGTTGGATAGGAAGTCTAGAGACCCGGGGAGCTGAACTAGGGTGGTTCATTTTGATTGCACATAGTGGCTTAAATGAACACGCATTTACTTTCATCTCGCATGAAAAAAGACCACAGGTGGGCATTGCAGGGCTCATATGGCCAGAAGAAACTGAGACTCTTCTCTTTCTGCCTCACTGCTGTTAGCTGGACACTCCTATCTTCGAGTGGCATCATGGTTGCTGTTACAGCCGTGTTCCAGAAAACCCCAAGGACCAAGGGTTAAGGGCAAACCAAAGTGTATACTAGCTGCTGTCATGTTTTTAAAAGAAGTCACCAGATTACCTCTAATCATTTGTCACTGACTAGAACTTAGATACACTAACTTATTACCTGTAGTAATTTGTCACTGACCAGAACTTAGATACAGTGACTTATAAAAGAAGCTGAGAAATACAGTCTTATATTTCAATATGTTTCTGCCCCAAATAAAACTAGGTTTTTTCTACTAAGGAACTGGATGCGGAGTAGACAGCTAGCAATCCCTGCGACTTGGTTAGTGTGATTCTCAAGTCTCTTTAAGAGTCTTCCTAGGCAGTCTCACCAAGATGCTGCCCAGCTCAGAGGTCCTTTCCAAGGGTGGAAATCAGTTTAATCTCTGTGTCCTCTTAATGTATCTTCAGGTATGAACTTATTTCTACCCTTAAGTGTTACATTCACTACAGATCAGTGTTTTCCAATTGTTCTGATTTACCTTAGTTTCCTTAGTACTTCCTCTCTCCGACCCCAAAATGTGGGCAAGCCCTGAAAATGGAGAGACCTCTAAAGCCCTTTCATGAAGTAGTCAACCACTGTGAGTGTGGGGAGTTGGAGAACCGGCATGTCTCTCTTCAAGGATCTTAGTAACTAACCCCCTGGATAGGAGGCCACGTCTGGTGGGCCAACCTTCAGAAAGCTCTGGCTCCCTACCAGCAGGGGGTACCACTTCTGTTTTCCTGAGCCTCTTATTTTATAGCCCTGGGAGGACTACTTGGGCTCCGAAGAAAATTCTCCATCCCCTTCCAAAACTCAGAGGAGGACACTGGTGGTGCAATGGTCTAAGCACTCAGCTGCTAACCAAAAGGCCACCAGTTGAAACTCACCAGTCCTCCATGAGAGAGAGTGGCAGCTGGCTTCTGTAAAGACGTGTCACTGCTGTTAAGGGCCGTCAAGTTGGTTGCTATGTAAACAGAATGAGACACTGCTGGGTCCTTCACCAGTCCTGACAGTTGTGGCTGTGTTCGAGACCTCTGTTTTAGCCACTGTGTCGATCCTTCTTGTTGTGGGTCTTCCACTTTTTTGCTGACCCTCTGCTTTACTAAGCATGATGTCCTTCTCCAGGGAACGGTCCCTCCTGATAACATGTCCAAAGTAAATGAGATCAAGTGTTTACCATCTTTGCCTTTTAAGAAGCATTCTGGCTGTACTTCTTCCAAGACAGATTTGTTTGTTCGTCTGGTGGTCCATGCTACAGTCAGTCTTCTTTGCCATCCTCAGAATTCAAAGGCATCAATTCTTTGGTCTTCCTTGTTCATTGTTCACCTTTTGCATGTGTATGAAGAAATTGAAAATACCAGTGCTTGGGTCAGAAGAACCCTAGTCCTCAAAATGGTATCTTTGCTTTTTAACACTTTAAAGAGATTTTTTTGAGCAAATTGGCCCAATGAAATGCATCACTTGATTTTTTTAACTTCTGCTTCCATGGGCCTTGATTGTGGATGCGAGAAAAATGAAATCCTTGATGGTTTCAGTCTTTTCTCTATTCATTCTGATGTTGCTTGGATAGTTGTAAGAATTTTTGTTTTCTTGAAACCATAGTGGCAAAGTGGAAGTGCTACAACTGTTAACCAGAAGGTTGGCGGTTCAAATCCACCAGCTGCTCCTGGGAAACCCTTGGGGAGCAGTTCTGCTCTGTCCTTTAGGGTTGCTATGAGTCAGAATCGACTCAAAGACAGTGGGTTGGGTTGGGTTTTTCATGTAGAAGTGCAGTCCATACTGAAGACTGGCACCCTTGGAAATCCTACTGGACAGTTCTCCTCTGTCCTATAGGGCTCTATGAGTCAGGATCAACTCAATGGTCACAAGTTCGGTGCAGCTTTTGTTCCCAAGCTTGGTGTCCTAGATATGGTTCTTCTAACGGATGTCAGGAGAAGGAGATGTCTGAACTCTGGTGGCACAGTCTCAGAGGGTGATGCTTCTGGTTTGCATTCTTTTTGTCATTTCCATTTAGTCTCTTTTTAAGTTAAATCATGACACAATCATAGTGCTCAAAGGAATCCTCTCCACCCTGAATTATAATGGTCCCTGACTCCTTTTTAAACCTCCAATTGAGTTTCCTTTCAATGCTCACAGCCTAACCACTCCAGAGTTGGTAGCAGCAGGTGACGGAATGAGTTCATTCTACCTCTCGGGGCCGTACAGTCCTGTTACATGTTAGATAAACTCTGCTCATATTGGCTTAGGCAGAAGGAGCTGACTTCTTGTTATCTTTCTCCCCAGATCAATTTTTCAGCGAAAGCTGTGCACCGGGGTCTCCAGCAGATTCCAACCTCTGTGCTCTGTGTGTTGGTTCACAACCAAGTGGAGCAAGCAAGTGTTCTGCCAACACCAGGGAAAAATACTACGGCTACGCAGGAGCTTTCAAGTGAGTCTCTGAATTCTAACATGAATATAATACCCCAGCCTTGACTAGTTTCTTTTTTAAGTACTAAGGCTGAGATTCTTAGGTTCCTAGCCTATTGGTGCTACATGTGCTAGGGGCCAGATTTACTAAGCAAATGAAGAAATGTGTGTGAAACGGGATCTGGCCTCTCTAGGGTACAGGCTGCCAGGCTTGGCAGTCAGAGACAGTGGAGACCAGCAGTATGTATCAGTTCAGGAGGTCCTCAAAAGGGAGAAAATTGTCCCTTCCCCAAGGGCAGTTAGCAACTTATGGAGAGGTTTTTGATAGCTGCAGCCAGGGGGTAGAGAGTATTGGCATCTATCAAGTAGAGGTTGTGAAGCAGTCTACAGTGGACAGGACACCCTCTCCCTCCAACAATCACTGTCTCAATAAGTCACTAATGCCAAGGTTAAGAAATTCTTCGTTGTTAGTTTCTGTTGAGTCAATTCATGGTAACCCCATGTATGCAAAGTAGAACTCCACAGCGTTTTCTAGGCTATGATCTCTCAGAAACAGATTGCTAGGCCTATTTCCCAAGATACCACTGGGTGAATTTGAACCCCCAGCTTTTCAGGTAGTAGTTCAGCACTTACCCATTTTTACTACTCAGGGACTCCTAGGAAGCCCTAGTATAGTGAATAAACACTGGAGTCACAAGCCGGGCTCAAGCTCTTCTATAAAACTTTGGCTGACCTTGAACTACATGCATCTAGCAATTCAGAGAACTAAAGTACAAGATTTCTAAATTCCTAACAATAATGGTATTTTATAAACTATCATTTTTATACAGACACCTGTGTCCCCTACTACCTCATTACTTTGCAATGATGGTGGCATTGTATTTGAATTTCCCTAACTGAAACTAAAAACAGTATCATAATTCTCCAGTTAAAGCCACCTTGTGCATTAAAATAAGTAAAATTCCAACCCATGGGCTTCCAATTTTACCAAGAAGAGTGGTGGATTTCACAGAGATTTAAGAGTTTGAGGAAACATACAATGCAGTCCACGGCAACATATATCTGACATTTATAGGTTAAGATAAAAGATGAAATTTTGCTTATAGAAATATCTACTAAGCTTTCTCTTTTAAAAAATGTTTTTTCAAATGAAATGTAGCCCTGGAGGTGCAGTAGTTAACAACTTGGCTGTTAACCAAAAGGTCAGCAGTTCAAATTGACAAGCTGCTCCTTGGAAACTACGGTGGCATTTCTACTGTTTACTGTATTCGGGATTTCCATCTCTCAGGAAGGTTGCATAGACATGTCCGTCTTGTAAGAATTTGATGGAACTGAGTTTCTTATTTGCATTTCATATGCTGGGATAAGGTATCATCTTCTGGAAAACTGACCTATTTTGATACTTAGAAAATGATACTTTGTTGGGAAAGCTATACCAGAATTTAGGATTTAGTGTGTTGAGCTGAGATTGTATAACTACAAAGCAAATAGGAGTCTTGTGTTTTTCTCTCTCTTTTCCTTTCATTGCTTATATCAAATGACCAGTTCTGATTCTATTGGGTGGCCCTCCTGAATGACAGATAATGTCACTCTGACCTGTTCTCTTTTCTCTTCCCCTGTCTGGAAATCCACAGATGTCTGGTTGAGAGGGGAGAAGTGGCTTTTGTGAAGTCTCAGACAGTCGAACAGAACACGGGTGGTATGTACCTATGTCTCTGTTTCCCTATAAAATCTGGAGCACTAGGATTTAGGTCTCTAGGATTCACACATAGTCAGGGGTGCCTTCATGAAAGTATTGTGAACTCTAGTAGGATCCAGAGCCCTAACTCTCAACGTATATGACTCAATGAAGAAAGAAGTCTTTACCTGTGTAGGCAGTACGGTGAGGACCATGGGGTTCACAGAGGCCCTGAATTCTCTCCTACATGTTCTCCCCAACATATAGGCGGTGTTCTATCTCTCTCCTTAATACTTAAGTGCATATTTCTTAAAATTGTACAATAGCCAACATCAGACAATTTCATATTAACATTGATTTAATACTCATCAAGTTCACAGTCCAAATTCAAATTTTGTCAGTTATCCTGATAAGGTTATTTCTAGCTATTTGTATCCCCCCGGCACCATACACTGAGGCAGTCTAGAGACAATGACACACCAGTGACAACAAGCACCGAGATTTTTGTGTCTAAGTACCATCTGGACTAAAAGGAGCTGGGACTCCTTGGAAAAATAGTTGATTCCAGAGCTGGGGCAGGGAAAATATAAAGCGAGCCTGGAACAGCAGGCTGAAGTGCTTGAAGAATGGTGGGGACATGTCAGAGTACACAGGAGCCAATTTGAAGGACTTCCCACTAGCCACATCTAGCAGTACCTTATGAACATTAAAATAAATAGTAGTGATGGGTGCATATTGTGTGCATGTTGCAGCAAAAAGATTAGAAGAAATGTGTCAATGTCAAAGGTATGTGCATGTGCTTATAAGTATTTCCAAATTGTTTCCCTTGTACTCTTTTGTGTTGTACAAATGTTAGACGTGTGTTGACAATGATGGATGCACAAATTGTATCACACTCATGCAAAATTTTTAACACGCTCTTCTCAATTTTCACTGCTATTTCCTAGTCCAGACTATATACCTCCCACTTAAATTTTCCTCAGTTGGATAATTCAAGTTCTGCTTCATATGTTAACACTGATTTCCATTCGTATGTTCTTAAAGATCAACTTTTTTCTTCCTGTGTAAGTCCATATTGCACTGCTAGCATTGAGGGCCCCCACTGCCTGAGTGTGACTCACCTGTTCGGTCTCTTTATCTGCAACTCTGCTCCAGTGGAACTGCTCCCCCGTCACCCATAAAAATATCAGGCACATGCCTGCCCCTGAGTCTTACCAGTGTCCTCTTTCCCTCTCCCAAAATGGCATTTTTTTCTCCTCCTCTCAATCCTACACCTATGAGGTCTGCCAATTAAGTTTGTGAATTGATCCTAGAAAAAGTGCCATATACTTCTTTGCTAATATCACTGCAGTCACCTTCCAGGTACTCTCCTTGGGAAGCTATACACCAACACTAGTACCTAGTCAACCCTTCAAAGCAATTTTGGAATTCTTTTTCTGGAATGGCCCTCAGAGCTGTCACCATATTACCTTTGATGTCTTGAATGTCATCCAAATGTCTTCCTTTCAATATTTCCTTTATCTTTGGGTAAAGAAAAAAGTCACTGAGGACCAGAAAAGTTGAGAAGGGAGGGTGTTCTAATACAGTTATTGGTTTACTGGCTAAAAACTCCCTTGCGGACAAAACTACGCAGTTAAGTTCATGAACTTGTCACCTAGCCACGTTACCACCTTGCCACTGTGCATAATGGCCGTTCTGGAAAGAGTTTTAAAATTACTTTGAAGGGTGGACTAGGCACTGGCATCAGTGCATAGCTTCCCAAGAGGAGTACTTTGAAGGTAATTGTAGTGATATTCTGCAATGAGGCATGTTATACTCAGAACAATGAAGATCATAGACTTAACTGTCAGACGTCTTATTACAAGACATGTCTGAAATATGGCCTTCTCTAGCCAGCTTTCCATAATTAACCTCCCCCCACTGCCTTGGTTCTGAACTCATACAGCATTTATGGTGCATCTCACAAAATATAAATTGTTATTATCTGTGCCCTGAAGATCTGTGTTTTTGTATGTGCTATTTCTCTCCTCCAAAAAGCTTTGCTTAGCAAAAGCTGAGAACTTAAGTATTGCTCGATAAATGCCTACATTACAAAAAAGATTGAGATGAGTTTGGGGAGAAAGATGATGGATTCCGTTTAGAAGGTGTTGAGTGTAAGAAAGGGAAGAATAACTGTCAGAAGGTGATTGAAGGTATAGGCTGTTACCTGGTGGCAGAAGGGCAGGCAAGTGGTATCTTTCTATTGATGCTAAAAACACACACACCCTTCGAACTAGCTGTTCCACTTGTGCACAGACATACATGATGAGATGCAACTTTAGCCTTGTGATAGCATAATATTAGAGATAACCTAAATATCCATTAATGGAGTGATTTTTTTTTAAAAAGAAATACTCTTACATGCATACTATGGAAAAAAACAGACCAAAAAAAAAACACCCCAAAACAAAAAACAAACCCATTGCCTTTGTAGTGGCGCTACAGGACAGAGCAGAACTGCCCCCATAGGGTTTCCAAGGAGCACCTGGTGGATTTGAACTGCTGGTCTTTAGGTCTGCAGTGTAGCTCTTAACCACTGTACCACCAGAGTTTCCTTCTATAGCTTTTTTTTTTAATTCAGTTAACATGTGTCCTATGCAATATTATATCATAATTTAAACAATAAGCTAAATTCACATACACTGACACAGAAGCCTGAGATGGTTTGTTAGCTGAATGAAAAAATGTTAGAGAATTTTACATTTGTCAAGAGCCAACACTAAACAAAATCACTGGTAGCCACTCAGACACACATACAGGAGAGTGTATAGGTTGAGGCCTGGAAGGACACACAGCAACGTGGCAGCAGGGACTGCCACTGTGGCACAGACCGCGACTGGGGAGGGCAGAGAAGGAAGCACTTTTACTTTATGTGTAAGTATGTGTAAATGTAAATAATGACTGCGAACTCATATACTGCTTATTCAATACAGTATGAAGCAAAATGTTGCAAATCCTGTTTTGGGGGAGAGAAATTACAACTGACAAAGCATTTGTGAGAATTGCTTTAGGAGGAAGGAGTAGAAACCCTGAGAAGGGGTGAGGGTTTTTCTAGAGAGAATAAAGAACGAAGCAGGGGGCTGAGAACAGGCTACAGGCCTGGGTCCCCAGAGCTGTGTTTATTTCACGTAGGACTAGTGAGTCAGATTTAAAACGCTGGTGCAGCTTCCCTAAGGGACCTCTGGAGAGAAGTTCTTCTGTTTGGCTATGTCAAATGGTATAGCGCAGAGGTTGAAACAGCTGGCTTTGAGTGTCACGTTCTTCCCATGTCACAGCAACACTAACAGAATGCTTTGGAATTCGGTAAAGATCTTTTTAAACAACATCCCCAAAATGTAGCTCCCTCACTGAGAGGTTGGAAGGGGCAGCTGCTGGTAACTCCTGGGCAGACCAAGTGGGTGGCTCTTTTCTTCCACAGGATAGTTACCCCAGTAAGTGCACTGTGTTTGTGAAAAGCTGGGCAGCTGTAACTGATCCTTCTTCCCTTTCCATGCAATAACCCTGAAAAAGGAAACACAGGTTTGAAGATGGAGAATTTCGAGTTGCTGTGCCTGGATGGCTCCCGGAAAGCTGTGTCTGAGGCTAATACCTGCCACCTGGCCCAAGTCCCAAATCATGCTGTGGTCTCAAGGAAAGACAAGGCCAAGTGTGTTCGCCAGACGTTACTCAACCAACAGGTATGGAACCAGAACCTCCTACCCTTTCTTCCTAGATGAATGTGGGTAATTTAGGGGAGTTTACAGGTAAGTTCAAGTTCAGATCCAGTATACTCTTTTTGGAAATGGAGAGGCCATGGACTTGACTCACATATCTGGGTTCAGCTCTCAGGTTTCTAGCTTCAGAGCTATGCCATCTTAGGTTACAATTACTGAACCCCTCTGTGCCTGAGTTTCCTATCATTTATAAAAGAAGTATGGTAGTTTTACATACTTCTTAATTATTGTGAAGGTTAAATGTAGTCCTATATCCAAAGGGCATAGGAAAATGCCCGGTTTACAGAAAGTGCTGAGAACATATCAGGGCTATATGTCTCCCAGGCCTGGACATTGAAGAGAAGTCACCCATCTGATCCTAATTGACTTTAGGATCAAGAATCTACCTGCCTTCTCTTCCCTGACATCACTCAATGTTTTTGAAAATGAGGACGGGTCCCATTTCCCATCATTCTGTGATACAAATCAGGAAGGTTGGAGTTTGGGTTTCTCTCACTTAGTTAAGTCTACTGAGCACTGTTATCTGCAGCTAGAAGAGCATAGCCAGTCTACATGCAGCAAGAGAGCTTGTCCAGCCAAAGCAGGCCCTGTTGTGTGAGCTGCTTGAATATTTGAATCCTGAAGATTTTCCCATTGGGCATAGTTCATTGCCAGCTGATGCTGTCATTCGTTGTTTAGTTTTTTCAAATGAAGATAGCATAATTTAAGAGTTTCCTCAGGCATATGAAGCGATACGTTACTGTTCTTTGGCTTCCTGTAAAGCAGCCCCCAAAACCCGTGAAACAGGAAAGAGATCTTAAAGAAATCAGGAGTAGGGCAGAGGGACCTCTCAGAGGAGGTTAGGCCTGGGATAGACCCTACAAAGAGGGTTGGGACCACAGGGAAAGAAAGGCGCTGGCTCCCATGGTGGGTATGCCAGGCAAGGGATGTGGAAAGATCTTGAGGCTCACCGCATCAGCATCCCTTTGTCCCCTGGGGGTTGATTCAGGGCCCCAGCATCCTCCCATCCATGTGCTCCCGGCCCTCGCTGTCACAGTTTCTCGTGTGTTTCATCTTCATTTAACAGGCTCGGTTTGGAAGAAAGAGCTCTGAATGCCTTTCAGGCAACTTTTGTTTGTTCAAGTCTGACCACAGTGACTTGCTGTTTAGAGGTGACACACAATGTTTGGCTGAACTTCCTGACACAACAACATATGAAACATACTTAGGAGAAGAGTACATGACAGCTATGGCCAACCTGGCACATTGTTCAACCTCGAGTAAGTAGGGGAGGCTCCCTGGGAGAAGTTGCAAGCCAGACACTCTGCTGAGTTGAGTGGTTGGGAACAAAAGAAGTAGGCTATGGCCCTGTGAGATCATGTGGACAGGTAAAATGAGGAGAGAAAAATGTAGGCCCAGCCTGTCAGGAAAGGCCAGCTTGTGTGGGCAGACGGTAAGGACGACAGAGGCTCAGGGCACTGTGGTAGTGAGCTTCCTGGAAATGCAGCATTCCATATTATTACCAATGAAGCAGTTTACGTGCACATGCCCATTTCTCTGCAGCAAACTCCTTTCTTTCTAGAGTTGCATTGTCCAATATGGCAGCCACTAGCCACGTGTGGAAACTCTCGTGGCATAGTAGTTAAGAGCTACAGCTGCTAACTAAAGGTCCAAAGGTTGGTGGTTCATATCCACCAGGTGCTCCTTGGAAACTCTGTGGGGCAGTTGTATTCTGTCCTGTAGGGTAAGTATGAGTCTAAACCAATGGCAACAGGTTTTTAGCCACATGTAACTGGTTAAATAAAATTAAAAAATTCAGTTCCTCAGTCACACTGGACTCATTTCAAGCCGTGTTCAGTAGCCACACGTAGCTTTGCACTGGTCACCAGAGAGAACACTTCTCTATCATTGTAGAGCTTTCTTTTAGACAGTGCTACTCTAGAGAGTTTGAACTATGATGAGTTCTGTTAACCCGAAGCTGCCAGATGGCATTCATGTTGAAGACCAGCTGCCTCAGTCAAAAGGCCACATTTCATACCTTCGTACTTGAGATCCATTGGAGTTAATTTAATTACTTGTAGTCATCTTGCAGACATGAGAGAATAATGTGTAGCTATAGGACAGTCGTTCTTCCGCTTTATTGTGCCTATTGAAATACTGATTCCCAGGCCCAGGCCATGCAAATACTGATTCAGCACTAGGGTGACGGTATCTGCATTTTAACAGCTACTCTATGTAATCATGACATAAGGAACATGCCCATCCAGGACCACTGTTGTGAGCACTCAATTTACGCTTATCTAGACTATAACCTTCATGAGGGGAGGAAGCCTGGCTATGCTGTTTTCTGCTCCATCCCCTACCCCTAACTGGGAAACTGGAACTTTCTAGGTTCTTAGTGGCATCTTGCCTTGCTGATTCCTCTCCTTCTGAAGAAGAGTGACAGAGAGAACATAGTTCCCTGAGCTCCTTCCAGCCACGTGAATTCAGGTGTGTAGGCTGATGGCAAAGGGCAAAGAAGTGATATCATTCTCCTTGAGATGGGCTGCTGACTGAAGTTGGCACATGAGCCCTGTAGATGAATCAGGAAGCTGTGCAGGCAGTGCAAGAAGGGTCCAGAACGCCAGTCAGAAAAAGAGGAATGTAGCATGGCTGAAGCCTTTTGTATCAGGTCTAACTATTTCCTCACTGAACAGTTAATGATATAGGTTGATTTTCTGTGTTCTACCTCTCTGCTCTCAGAACTCCTGGAAGCCTGCAGTTTCCACAGAAGTTAAAATCCAGGCGTTGGGCCACTACCCAGGTGGAGATGGGAGCCTCACTGGCCATGGGCTTTGTCCCTGCCCTACCCTGAGCCCTTCATGTTGGGACCTCTGTCACTAGTCTGAGAGAAGTTTGTACTAATTACATATGCCTCCACAATTCTGTTACCACCTGTGTAGGACCTGAAATAAAAATTATTATGGACCCTGTATCTTTTTAAAACTTCAATCTTTCTTAAATGTTTCCCCAGGAAGAATTTATTTGATACTGTGTGACCAAGTACTTATTCAACTGGGCCCTCCCTTCAAAGCTCTCTTGATCTTGGCTTTGGTTGTGGTGGCCTGGCTGCAACTTCTGGGTACAGTCCAATGGGACTGTTTTTCGAGGGGGTATGCATGGTCATTAGCGTAGTCGAGTGTGAATGCACGTGTGTGCATCTGTGTGTGTGTGTGTGTGTGTCTGTGTGTGTGTGTGTGTCTGTGTGTGTTGGGTGGTGGATTCAGAGCAGAATCAGGAGCACAAGAAAGAAAAGAAACAGAATGTGAATAATAGTCATCCCACAAATAGGCATGTGAACACTCATGTTCATTTCAGCACTATTAATAATAGCAAAAAGATGGAAACTACCTAAGTACCTACCCACAGAAGAATAAACCAATTACGATACCTACACACAAGGAACACTATGCAGTGGGAAAGAACAATGATCAGTGTGCAAAATATCTCACAACATGGATAAATCTGAACGCCATTATATAGAGTAAAATAAGTCAATCACGAAAGGACGACTATTGTATAAGACCACTATCATAAAAACCCGACAACAGGATTACACATAGAAAAAACAATCTTTGGTGGTTATGTGGAAGAGAAGGGCTGGGGAGGGGAAGTCACTAACTAGATAGCAGACAAGTGTTAACTTCGGTGAAGGGAAAGATGATAGAGGAAGTCAGCACCAGTTGACCCTGGCAAAGCCATGGAAGCTTCCTAGATACATCCAAACACTTTGAGGGACCAAGTTACTTGGGCTAAAAGCTGGGAACTATGGTCTGGGGGAAGATTTAGGTCAACGGGCATAAATAGGTGCACAAAGAAAAGATTCTACACTCTACTTTGGCGAACAGCATCTGGAGTCTTAAAAGCTTGAAAGCAGACATCTAAATAAGATACACATATTGGTCCTATTTCATCCGAAGCAAAGGAGAATAAAGGAAATCAAAGACACAAGGAAAATATTAGATGAAAGGACAAATGAACCACGTGAACCACAGCCTCCACGAGCCTGAGCCCAGAAGAACTAGACTGTGCCCAGTTGCCACCACTGATGGCTCTGACAGGGATCACATTAGAGGGTTCCAGATAAAATGGGAGAAAAATGGAGAACAAAATTCAAATTCACAAAAGAAGGTCAAATTTAGTGGTCTAACAAAGACTGGAGGAACATCTAAGATCATGGTCCCTAGACACTCTGCTAACTCGGGTCTGAAGCGACTTCTGAAGTCCACCTTTCAACCGAAGATTTTTTGGTGGTGGTGTTTGGTGCCGTTGAGTCAGTTCCAACTCACAGTGACACTATGCAGAACAGAACGAGACACGGCCTGGTCCTATCCCATGCCCACAATCATGCTTAAGCCCATTGTAGCCACTGTGTCATCCCATCTTGTTGAGGGTCTTCCTTTTTGCATTGACCCTCTACTTTATCAAGCATGATGCTCTTCTCCAGGGACTGATCCCTCCTGACAAGATGTCCAAAGTACATAAGATGCAGTCTCACTTTCCTTGCTTTCAGGGAGCACTCTGTACTTCTTCCAGGATGGATCTGTTTGTTCTTTTGGCAGTTCATTATATGTATGTTTGGTATTCTTCTCCAGCACCACAATTCAAAGGCGTCAGTTCTTCCGTCTTCCTCATTCATTCTCCAGCTTTCACATACATGTAACATGATTGAAAATACTGTGGTTTGGGTCAGGCACACTTAGTCTTCAAGGTGACATCTTTACTTTTCAATACTTCAAAAAGGTCTTTTGCAGCAGATTTTCCCAATGCAGTGTGTCTTGACTTCTTGACTGCTGCTTCCATGGGCGTTGATTATGGAACCAACTAAAATGAAATGCTCGACAACCTCAACCTTTTCTCTGTTTCTCATGATGTTGCTTATTGGTCCAGTTGTGAGGAGTTTTTTTTTTTTTTATTTTGACATGCAAGCCACATTGAAGGCTGTGTTCTTGGATCTTCATCAGCTAAGTGTTTCAAATCTTCTTCACTTTCAGCCAGCAAGCACTTGTTAATTTCAGCAATTGTCCTCATTCTCATTCTCTTCCCTACCCACCACAGTCTCCATATTGCAGATTGTTAAGGAGTCTTCCTCTGATCTTGATACCCCATTCTTTTTCATACAGCCCAGCTTCTGAGATTATTTGCATAGCATAGAGATTAGAAAGATATGTGGAAAGGATACAACCCTGATGCACGTCCTTCCTGACTTTAAACCAGTGTCCTCTTGTTCAGTTTACATGGCCACCTCTAGATTCATGTACAGATTCCTTCTAAGCACAATTAAGTGTTCTGGAATTCCCATTCTCTACAATGTGATCCATAATTTGTTATGACGCACACAGTTGAATGCCTTTGTATAGTCAATAAAACATAGATAAACATCTTTCTGGTATTCTCTGCTTTCAGCCAAGATCCATATGACATCAGTAATGACATCCCTGGTTCTGCATCCTCTTCTGAATCTGGTTTGAATTTCTGGCAATTCCCTATCAGTATACCTTTGCAATTACTTTTGAATGATCTTTAGTAAAATTTTACTTGCATGTGATAGTAATGAAATTGTTCAAAAATTTTCACATTTGGTTGGATCACCTTCCTTGGGAATAGGCCTAAATATGGATCTCTTCTTGTTGTTTGGCCAGCTGGCTGTCTCCCAGATTTCTTGGCAAAGATGAGTGAGCACTTTCAGTGCTGCGTCCATTTGTTGAAACATTTCAATTGGTATTCCACCCATTCTTGAAGCCTTGTAATTGGACAGACCCATTACAAAAACAATAATACACGAGGGACGAGCTTTTTAGCTCAATCATGTACATGAGACTAGATGTACCAGGTACCAGATGTACCCACCCCAAATCAAAGATGAGAAGACAGGAATGCACAGAAAAGCTGGATGGATAGACACAGGGAACTCAGGGTATAAAGGGAGAGGGGGAGACTGTCGACACATTGTGAGAATTGCACCTGACGTCACAAGACGATTTGGGTATAAATTTTTGAATAAGAAAATAAGTCACACTGTAAACTTTTACCTAAAGCACAAAAAAGAAAAAAAAAAGGTGAACATTGCCAGTTCCGATATTTTTAATTGATAATACTAATTAAAAATAAAATAATTGATTTACTTATGAGGACTACCAGTTAAGTTTGCAAACTCATCCTAGAAAAAGTACTACACATGTCATTGCTGAATATCACTATGGTGACCTTCAAAGTACTCCCCTAGGGAAGCTATACACCGATGTCAGTGCCTAGTCCACCTACCAAGCAAATTTGGAACTCTTTCTCTGAATGGCCATCAAAGTGGTTGTTGTATTACTCTTGATGTCTTGAATGTTACCCAAATGTCTTCATTTCAATATTTCCTTTGTCTCTGGGTAAAGAAAAAATTCATTTGGGGCCAGATCAGGTGAGGAAGGAGAGTGTCCCAATACAGTTGTTAGTTTATTGGCTAAAAACTCCCTCATAGGCAACTACACAAGTAAGTTTGTAGACTTGCAACCATGCTACTGTGTGCAATGGTCATTCCAGAAAGAGTTCCAAAATTGCTTTGAAGGGTGGACTAGGTACTGGCGTTGGTGCATAGCTTCCCAAGAGGAGTACTTTGAAGGTGACTGTGGTGATATTCAGCAGTGAGGTATGGAGCACTGGGAACAATTAAGTTTGCAGACCTAATTGTCAGACTTCCCATTCCTCACACCTTAAACATCCCTCCTTAATCTGGAGTCCTTTTTGCATACCTTTATCAACCCAATGTCTTGAAAATGAATCTACTATGTTAGAGTAGATGGTTAAGCATACAGCAGACTGCCTCGGATCAAATCCCAGCTCTGCCCCTTACTGTGCAATCCTAGACAAACTGGTTAATCCTTGCCTCAGTTTCCTCATTTTTAAACTGGGAAAATGGATCATTGTGAGTGTTAAAAGAACAGCACATGAACAGAACGTAGCTGAGTGCTTGGCTCCAGCAAGCACTTGTTAATGTCAGCAATTGTCCTCATTCCCATTCTCTTCCACACTCACCACAATCTGGCTGCCTTCCTGCTCTCCTGCTGATCTCTCTGAGCTCGTTCTCATTGAAGGACTTAGCAAAGAGCCTTTCTGCTACATGCAGAAGGAACACTGACACTTTGACTTCTATGTCCCTCATTCTTTCTTTTAATGCTTCTTTGAGGGTTCCTCTTCCATGCCCTTCTCACTCTCCATTCTCTCCATAATTTTGATGACTGATTGTTTAATGCACTCATTGCTGGAACTCTACATTGGTTTGCTGTTTTCCCACCCCTCAGGACCTAAGCCTTTGTATTTTCCAGAGGCACTGGAAAGTCAACATTTAAAAAAGAGAGGCCCTTTGCATTACAACCACATCCCCACAATGAATTCCCTCCAACTGAGTCCCTAGTTCACATAATGGCATGATTATCTGCCTAGTCACCAACACTTGCCACACAGGATTAAGCCCTGATAACTCTACTTATCTAATGTATCCTTAATTCTTTGTATTTAACTGATGACTACTTCTGATATATTAAACCTTCTAAACATCTTTCAGATCTGTGCCTTCCCTCCCGTGTCTGCCTCTGTCACTGGTTCAGATTCTGAGCATCTTTTGCCTGAACACTGTGACTGCCCTAGTTGGTCTCTCTGCTTCCAGTCTTTTCTCTCTCAAGCCATATTTCTCTACCAAGCCAAGTGCCGTGGAGTCGAATCTGACTCATGGAGACCCTATGGGCCAGGGTAGAACTGACCTCCAGAGTATTTAAGGAGCGCCAGATCCAACCTTCTGGTTCTCCACAGAGATGCCAATTACCTGTGTTACCCCCAACTTACCATTCTCACTCCATTCTAGAAACACTCGAGGTTCTTCAGCCTGACACAAAAAATCACTTCACGTCTTATTCCTGCCAGTCTTTCTGAGATTTGTAACTTCCCATTACCTATTTAACTAATAACAGAGACCACAAATTAGTCTGCGGAGCTCTTTTATTCAGGCCATAAGCTTTTAGCTGTCTTTAATTACTTGTTAAAAATACTGAAAATTGAGTATTTTCCATAAAAACCAGCCGTGTCAGCTTCTCTTGAAAATCTGGAAGCACTGGCCACCCTGGTCCTGCATACCTGCCCGCTTGATAGTGGCTTCCATCTCTGGGTGGGGAAGGTTGGCTGCAGTGTTCGACAGCTCCCACCCACCCCTACTGGTTTTCCTGGCTGCTTCTAGTATTGTAGACCCTTGAGTTTGCAGTCATGGTGTTGCCCTAAGTAGGTATTACCTAGTGCAGCTTTTTGTCAATAAAGACACACTGAGATGAGGAGCGAGGAACAGTACTGATTGCAAGAGCAGAAACAAAGAGCAAGGAGGTGTATATCTGAAATCATGCTCCCAGAACCAAGGGAGGCAGAATATTTTATGCCGTCTTTAACAAGGAAGTACACACAAACATTGTGGACTAGATAGGTTATTATGGTGTGCAGGTACACCAAGACAAATTTCATTATTTTTTCCCCTTTAGAATGTACACCAAACGGCAGATGAGTCCTGTCCTGGGCACTTTCGAGGCTAGTAGACTGGGTTTGACTAGTTTAAACCAGGAACTGAGTCATACACACAACGTTCAGAGCCACTGAGGGCAAGAAACAGGAGAGAGCAGGTTCAACTTAGTAAAGGTTGGACAGTGGCTAACTGGGCCGCACATATTTCTGTCACTTAAGGTTTTGCTTGATAATGGACAGGAGGAGCAGTTTTTGTATGATAATGGCGAGCGGCTGCTGGCTGCTCTGGGTATCACTAACTGGCTTTACCATCTATGAACGGTGAACTTTTGTGTTTCCTGTATACATCATTGGCAGATACTGTTATTTCTTCCTGATGCAACATCCTGTCTCCTTTTGCTGTCAATAGACGCTAACTTCTCCTTTCGTAGCTCCATCTACTTCTCTCCAGGAGCTTTTCTCTGAATCTAAACTGAACTGTGAGTCTTTTTCTGTAGTCCCACATTGTGCTGCCGATCCTCGGTGACATCCCTTGCCACATACTCACATTAAAAATTTGTATGATGCTTGAGTGCTTCACAAGACTGGAATGACTGGAAATCTTCTGTGAAGATTTCTTGAGCCATCCATTTCATTAATTCATTGCATCGTTCTTTCAATCACCATGAAGAACGAAAAAAAAACGAAAGCGAACCCACTGCTTTTGAATCGATTCTGACTCATAACGATCCCACAGACGGAGTAGAAATGCCACAGAGTTTTGAAGGAGCACCTGGTGAGTTTGAACTGCCGACTTTCTGGTTAGCGGTCTTAGCACTTAACACCACCAGTTTTACCATGAACAGTCGACCCTAATTTCAGATTTTAAAGGATGACACTGCCCCTGGTGGTGCAGTGGTTAAGTGCTACGCAGTTCAAATCCACCAGGAGCTCCTTGGAAACTCTGTTGGACAGTTCTACTCTATTTTATAGGGTCACTATTCGGATCCGACTCGACGGCAGTTGGCTGGCTCTTCATGAGTCGATGTCGACTAGACAGTACTGGGTTTGGTTTGCTGCCCCTGCTGGCTTTGTGGTTAAGAGCTATTAACCAAACGGTCAGCAGCTCAGCTCCACCAGCCACACCCTGGAAATCCTATAAATCAGCTCTCTTCTGTCCTTTAAGACCATTTAGGACTTGACTCCATAGGGCTTTTTATTTTTATTTTTTTGTAGTGGTTAAGTGCCAGTCGGCTAACCAAAAGGTCGGCACTTCAAATCCGCCAGGTGCTCCTTGTAAACTCTATGGAGCAGTTCTACTCTGTCCTATAGGATCGCTACGAGTCAGCAGGGACTCCACTGCAGTGCATTTGGCTGCTTTGGTTTGGTTAAATCTGTGTGCCCGCAGCACGGCGTCACAGAGAACTACAACTCCCAAGAGGCCCTTTGGGATCCCAGCGGCCCGAAGGAGGAAATACACTCTAGGAACTACCACTCCCGTGATACACCGCTCCCTGAACCTGCGGGGCGCTCAGAGCCACGTCGCTTTTGCGGCGACAGACACGACGCTCTTCGGAGACCATCGTCCTCATGGCTTCCGCGGAGTCGCAGCGTGTTAGAGATGGTGTTGCTGGAGGAGGCTTCCAGCCCTACCTGGACTCTTTGCGACAGGAGCTGCAGCAGGGAGACCCGACGCTGCTGTCGGTGGCGGTGGCGCTTCTCCTGGTGCTGCTGACGCTGGGTTAGAGGCCAGCCGGTGGTTATGGCGGGTGGGGACGGGCGGCAGGTCCAGGCTTCGGCGCTGCTCCCGAGGGCTGCAGAGTCAGGGCCGAGGGGGCATCTTGAGGGCAGCTAAAATGAAAGACTAACGTATTTGGCCACCCTCTTCCTCCGTCTGAGCTAGGCACTGCCTTCTATAAGGACCCTATGGTGGTCCTCGGCGACTTCAGGAGGACGTCCTAGCCTGTACCGGACGAGTTACTCCTCCTTTATCAGTCCCGCCTATGCCGCTTCTCACCATCCGTCCCTCTTACTGCCAAGATTCATAGGTTCTTTACACCACTTTTGAGCTGCCTGGGTTGGCCTGGGGACACAGAGTTTGTAAGACTACACTTAAGTAGTCCACAATCGGGGAAGGAACCTTGGTTGCAGAGTGGGTAAGCACATGGCTGCTAACCAAAAGATTTGTAGTTCGAACCTTGCTGGAGATAGATGTGGCAGTCGGCTTCTGTAAAGATCATAGCCTTGGAAACCCCATGGGACAGTTCTACTCTCCCGTGTAGGGTCGCTATGGGTTGGAATCAACTCCATAGCAGTGAGTTTGGGTTTTGGATTTTTGGGGTGCAGACACAGAAAAGTTGCCAGGAGTTGGCACATAATGGGTCCCTGAAAACAACAGCAACAGGGGGCCCAAACCAGACAACCAAACCCACTGCCGTCGGGTCGATTCTGACTCATGGTGACTACAGGTCGGAGTAGACCTGCCGCACAGAATTGTCAGGGAGCACCTGGGCAAATTTGACTTTTTGGTTAGCAGAGGAGGCACTTAACCACAACAGTTGTGGGAGTAACAATAATAGTTGAGTTCCAGGAGAATGAGGTGTTTTTGTGTAGACTATGTTAATCCCCCAGCATTGCCACACCTGGTGACTCTTGAAAATGAAGGCATAACGTTTGGGTGGTTTTTGTGTGTGTTTTGCAGTGTTGTGGAAGTTCCTCTGGAGCAGGAGGAGCAGTCAGAGAGCTGTTCTGCTTGTTGGCCTTTGTGACTCAGGGAAAACACTGCTGTTTGTGAGGGTAAGTATTTTTGTTTACATCTCTGTTAAACTTAATGGAAGACTTTAGGGCATGCTGATATTCCTGCGAGCTGATCGTAAATAAAAAACATGGACACTGTTCCCACCGAATTCGGGAATAATTCTTGACACACTTGGGAGGAATGAAAGGCTCTTGGAAAATCAGTATACTGGGATTTGTTGGCATTTCTATTTTCTTGCACTTGGACAGATGCTGACGTCTAGTCTTTATCATGTGTTTTATGTGGACCTGATATAGTCTTTACATGTTTTGTACTGACTTTGTGTATTTAAGGGTTTCATGTAACTAAGTTTCATCTTGTGACTAAAAATACCAGAATGGCAATGAACCAGAAGCCGGTGACCTGTGTATAGTTTATGATTACTTGTGTAACAAATCCTTCAGAGAAAAAGTTTTTTTAAGGGTCATTTTTCTTTGATATGTTTGACTACTGGGGCTTATTTTCACTAATATTTCTTTTTAATATATTATTTTTAATTGTGTGCATGTATGTGTGTGTTGGCGTAGTGGTTAAGTGCTGTGGCTGCTAACTAAAAGGTTGGCAATTGGAATCCACCAAGCGGTCCTTGGAAACTCTGTGGGACAGTTCTACTGTGTCCTATAGGGCTGCGATGAGTTGGAATGGACAGCAGCAGATTTGATTTGGCTTTGTGGTGTGTTTGTGGTACTATGATGAATAATAGGAGAGGTTTTCTCCTTTTGTATTTCTCCCTTTGTGAGTTTAAAATTATTTCCCTTACACTGAAGAAATGATCCCAAATCATTTTTTTTTCTTTAGTTTTTGGAAGTTAAAAATATTTATGGAAGGTCAGTAAATTTGGCCACTAACATTAGTTTGAAAATAATGTCATTTATTTATTTTTTTCTCCTAATGGGAGAGAGACACAAAATTTGCAGTTCATTAGATTGTTCTATCTACAGGTTAAAACTAACCAACAAACAAAATCAGCTGTTAGGTTTTGCAAGCAGCATTTGTTTATTTGACTTTACACCTAGGAGAGCTAGAGCAAGAGTGCGCTCTTTAGGTTTGCTATTAACAATGTTTTCTTTGTTCTCTCCCCATCTTGATTTCTGCAGTTGTTAACAGGCCTTTACAGAAACACACAGACTTCCATCACGGATAGCTCTGCTGCATACAGAGTCAACAATAACCGGGTGAGTGGGTTTTGGGAGGTTCAAGTCTGACAGTGTTGCTTTCCTGTGGTCAGTTCCAGGATGAATGAATCCGAGGTTGTAGCTACCATTTCTTTTTATGGAGAAACGTAGTCTATGTGATTCATTTCAGCTGTGGATTTAATCAAGTCTGCCTCAGTTGTGTTGTACTTTATCCATACTAATGGCTGCATGACATTCTTATTTTTTGTTCTCTGTCTGGAAAGAACTCTTCACTATGAGTTCTTAGGTATAGGTATTAAGCTTTGCTTTTTATCTGTCTTTTGAGTAATACGTGTATATGGGACAGAAATTCACAGGGTTGAAAGAGTATTGAGGGGAAAGTCATTTGCCTCACTTGCTTCCCTTGCCCGGGCTCCCTCTCTAGAAGCAGTACCTATTAAGATTTTCATGTGTACCTCCCCCTGTTCTGTGCATATACAGACATATATGTATACATCTCCTTTAATTTTCTTTGTTTTAACATTCTGCTTTTCCTTTTTTTAAGTTTAACCATAGAACTGATACAGCATAGGGTTTGCCCCATACTAGTATCTGGTTCATTGATGAGCTGTGTCATATTCCATGGTGTGGCTGGGCTATACCATTAAGTTATTAATTTAATCAGAGCCCAAAGAATAGCCATTTAGTTTTACATGTTGTTACAATCTTTTGCTTTTACAGATAGTGCTGTAATGCATATCTTCAAGAGTATATATGAGTATATTTCAAAAATACCACAAAAATAATCATAGGAGGGACCTTTCATATGCCTGTCTGGCTCTACAGTTGGAACTTTGATGGCCCCATGATGTAGGCAGTATCTGCCAGGTTGGTTACAGTGTTTGATAAATGTTTGGTGGGTGAATGATGGAGTGCGAGCTGGATAGAAGGCTAAATGGGTGAACTAGAATGATCAACAAACCTGTTCCCCTTCATCTTGCTCCCCACTCCCACCCCAAGGGTCATCCTTCTAAATGTCTTTGAGGAAAATTGGCCTTTTTCAATGATGGTGATCTTTCTGGCTCAGTCTTTTTTAAACACCCAAGGAATCTGATTGTGAAATTTTGGGTTTAGTTGCTCATTAACTCAGGATTTGTGATACCAGATTTTTTTCATGGGGAGGCATTTCAGAGTATACTTTAGACCTGTGCTTCTCAGTACAGTGGCCACTAAGCTTGTATGGATAACAGGTACCTGAAATCTGGCTAGTCAAAGTTGAAGTCTGCTATGGTGGCTCAGTGCCCACGAGTGCAGGCTGCTAATCAAAAGGTCAGCAGTTTGAATCCACCGTCTGTAGTCAAGATGGCGGACTAAGCACATGTCTCCTTATATCCCTCTGGAAACCAAGACCTGAATTGACAATCAAACAGAGCCTTCTAATCACCTAATCAGCCTCAGGACACAGCACAGAGCTGTTAATTGGGACTTCATACCACTCAGAGAAAAACCTCCTCTTGCTGACTCCCACTCCTGGCTAGCCCCGGCTCTCACAGATGGAAGGTAAACGCACCAGTTTGACTTTTTTTTCCTCGGTCTCGGCTGGCGGGCGGAGCTGGGCCTTGCCTGGCGGCTGGACTCAGACGCGCTGCTGGGGGGATAGGCAGGTGAAACTCCCATATTCTGAGAGCCAGGCTCGGGACTCTGTTAATCCAGACACTTTGAGCCTTTCGTTTTGTAGCTGCCTGGGTGGGGTTTGTGCGGAGCTTCAAGGTCAGTGTGTGGGACGCCATGTTGGTACCAAGATTTTAGCGGGACCTCGTTCTTAGCCTGGGAGCCAGCGCTTGCAAACGGGACAGCGCTTCTCCGACAGAAAAGTAGTGATTTTGCACAGTGCTGCCTACGTTGGGGGCCCTGCAACAGAAGCAGAGGAATCGCTGCCTCTCGGCACCTTTAGCCCCTCTGTCTGGTGCCTGTGTGGAGGACGCCATCTTGGGTACGGTGGCCGCAGCTGGCCCTAATTCTTAGCTTGGGAGCCAAAGCCTGCCCACAGGAGAGCGCTTTTCTATCACAAAACCAGTACTCGATGCAGTGTTGGCTAAGGCTAGGCCCTGTCAGCAGAGGCCAACAGGGCAGTAGCATGGCTGTATTCTGAACTAGTTTGTTATCATCTGGGGTTGGATATAGTGGCGCTTACTTTGTCAGATGAGAAGAGGGACCTCTACACCTGAAAACCTAACTGACTTGTGAACTGGTCAGATACCTTTTGCTTTACATTTGAAGACAGCCTAGAGAAACATTTGCAATCCATCCTTACAGTACCTCTTCCAGCCTCTATATACTCACATGGGACCCAAAAAGCAACAGACAATTGTGGCATACAAGCAATCACTCATGGCTTCAGAAGGCTCCCAAACAAAGCAACCAAGGAGTTTTCCAGATGAAGAAACTTTTATGAAAGCATCAGGAAGTGAACACAAATTGATTATATACAGAGCCCTTCTAGACCTTATACCAAATGCAGTAGAACAAAATGAAAAATTAAGCAAGTTGTTCGATCTGATGGAACACCAGTACTCTGAAATCCAACAGATCAAGAAGAAAATCAAAGACATAGAAACTTCCATGCAAAGCCAAGAAAACGGAATGGAACAAATGGAAAAAAGAATTTCTGGCTTGGAAGACAGAACTACTGATGCCAGCATCTGTGAGCAGAAATCAGAAAAAAGAAACAAGAAAAATGAAGAAACATTAAGAAGCATGTGGGACTCTATTAAGAGGAACAACCTTCGATTAATTGGAGTCCCTGAACAGGGTGAGACATCTGAGAACACAGAGAGTATTGTTGCTGAGCTGCTGAAAGAAAACTTCCCAGAAATCATGAAGGAAGAGAATATAGACATCTCAGATGCATATCGTACGCCACCCAATATAGATCTCAAAAGAAAGACTCCAAGACGTAATCAAGCTTAACAAAATGAAACATAAGCAGCAATTCTTAAAGGCAGCAAGACTCAAGGCAAAGCTAACATTCAGAGGGAAACCCTGTAGACTCATCAGATTTCTCAGCAGAAACCATGCTGGCATGGAGACAGTGGCACGACACATTCAAAGTCTTGAAGGAGAAGAACTTCCAACCAAGAATTATATATCCTGCAAAACTATCTTTCAGATACAAAAATGAAATTAAGACATTCCCAGATAAACAGAAACTCAGAGACTTTGTAAAAACCAAACCCAAACTACAAGAAATACTGAAAGAAGTTCTTGGCTTTGGCTTAGAAGAACGAAACCACTAACTTTATATTTTAGAACGACACGCTACTCAATACTCTACTCATTTAGGGAAGGCTCCAAAGTAAAGCACAGCTTTGATTTGGAAAGAAGCAATCCAGTGATCATCATGAAAACTATGGTGTCATCATAATAAAAAGAGGGATGTACTACAGTCGTTATAGTCCTTCCAGATGGAGAGGAAGATGACAAGACTGGTAGTAATTAAAATTGGGTTTATGAATAGTTTATTAAGGGGGTTCATAGGGGCAGCTGTAAAGCACAACAAAGATGTATCATACCATTTCAAGAAATCTAACACATGAGTCTCAACAACTATAAAACCAGCTCTGAAACAGGTGAAAAATCAACTCACAAAAGAGTGTCCCAGAACAGACTGAATCCACCATCTGCTCCTTGGAAATGTCTGGATTTCTACTGTGTACTATAGGATTGCTGTGAGTTGGAATTAACTTGATGGCAGTGAGTACAGGTTTGGAAGAGATCCAAGTATGCACACCAGCTCTTGAAGACTTAATATGAAAAAGAATGGAAAATATTTTGTTACCAGTTGTTTCTGTTACATATTGAAATTGTTTTTAGTTCTATTGGATGAAATACTAAAATTAAGTTAATATGTTTTTTAACTTTTTTAGTATGCCTACTAGAACATTTAAAATAACACAAAGTTTGCCCTGTGTTCTTTGCTGCCTGTAGAACACTGAATAGTTGTTTTTACCTTTTACCCTCCCTTGTCCCGTATGCTCACATTTTAGATCTAGTCTCTTTAGACAGTAATAAATGTTCCAGATTGCTGAGGTGTGTGTTGCTACACTGATTTTGAAATAAAGCAGTAGGTTCCAACCTGGGGTCCCCGGACTTGTACCAGTATTCAGAACCAAGACACTAATTAGACGGTGTACGTAAAAGACCGCACGGACTAACTGAAAGGTCCTGGTGAGTCCAGCTGGCGTGATCCTGAGTCCTTCCTGCTGAGCCGTGGTGGCGTTGCCTGTGGATAAAGTAGAACATCTGAGTAGTCAGCATTCAGTCTGATACATGTACCAGGGCCACCTCTGAGAGTCTTCCTTAGCATAGCCACATCTACATTGAGCATGAGGTCTGTAGGACTTAGATGAATGCTCAGAGGGCTTGCTTAATGGGGTCAGAACTCCTGTGTTTCAGGGATTGCTGTCTGGATCAAGAAGTAACACAGACATTTGACAGCGGAACAGAAAAATAGTCTACTAGACAAATAATTAAAGGGAGAAATGGTAAAAAGGTGCTTTGTTGCCGTAAAGATTGAGATCCCCCATAACGGTATCATGCTGTAGGATCAATTGTAAGTCCTTAAAGTACATTATTTAATTTGTGTATGTTTGTTACTGTTTTCCCCATATTTTTGTGTTTAACCATACTGGTGTATCTCCCTAGTCTCAGACGGACCGCACTGCCCTGACTCAGACAGGTCAGGTATCTTAAACACCTGTAGAACATTTCCCGAAGTTGTGATTTCACATGTGTAGGTAATTTTACGTTGTGTTGACCATCCTTACTGTACTGGAAGCCTTCTGGTTTTGCTCACTGTTGTATCTGAACTGGACTAAGTTTTAAGTCAGAGATATTTAGTGAACATGTGTCTTGAGTCCTTTGTTATGTGTCAGTCTGCTACCTGAAATCTGATACTTAACATCAGTGTTGTGACCATGGAATTGGACTCCTACATTCACATTATTTTTCCCATCCTCAGGGCAATAGCCTGACCTTGATTGACCTCCCTGGCCATGAGAGCCTGCGGCTTCAGTTCTTAGAGCGGTTTAAGGCTTCAGCCAGGTAAGTGTGAAGGAATGAAGTGGGTTTATCTGAAAGTCTGTATTGAGGCCACTTGGGCTGGCTGCTACTGTGGTGGCACTTGGAAGGGAGCACAGGGGTCCCGGAGTGGAGAGTGCGAACCTTCGCATCAGTCGGTTCAGAGCTGCCTTTGTGAGGGTTATATAAGAGAACACATAATAAGTGTGTCTCAGAGTGTTTGAAAGTTTTAACTCTTACTACCGTTATTATTAAATTTTGCATTTAGTCTGAGAGCAGAGTTGTTTATTATGATTGAATGAAAATGTACATTCCTATATAAATTCGCATGCTCACCTATATGCAGCTCCCACTGCTAGTCTGAGAGCATATTTAATGATGTGTAGGTATAGGACTATTAACCAGAAGTTCTGCAGTGTGCACCCACCGGGTGCTCCTTGAGAACTGTGGTGCAGTTCTCCTCTATCCTGTAGAATCGGACTCATTTGATGGCAATGGGTTTTTTTGGGTTAGGACTACTCAAATCTTAAAGAATTTTAAAGCTAAGAGTGGTTACGGGAAGTGCAGGGTAGAAAGGAGGAGTGTGCTGTCCCAGCGTGAGAAGAGCAGATAGAGTTGCACAGAGGCAGGTGCTCTGGGTTTTATATGGCAGATTGACTTGGATTGTAAACCTTCACTTCATCGTAATTAAAAAAAAAATTAAAGCTAAGGGGCTTGGAAGTTATTAAAATCCTATCACATGTAGACCAGTTGTTAAATCACCTAAAGTTAATGCCTACAGGCATTCAGACCAAGATTTTTGTAATTCTTTTAATAATCCATTTCAGTTGACTCATAAGTTCTTTCTTAAAATTCTTGTCGTGTAGTTTAAGATGCTTCTTGCTGGCATTCTAACACAGATAAAAACTAAAGGAAAACATTGTATGCCACATTTAACACCTTTGACATTGATCTTTAACAGTGTTGTAGTTCACTTGCCAGTGTATTCTCTCAGTGGCATGAGAAATAATTACATGTCTCAATTAGTAGCTCCTTGGTTTGATGAAATGTGGTCATTGGGTTTTCCCTCCTTGGAGATGTCTGGACTTAAACGTCTTGTTATTGCTTCTTTGCCCACCAGGTGGTGGTGGTGAGTGAACTGTCACAGATGACGGTGTCTGGTTTTCCTGCCTCGCACAATTGAGACAGATCTGTCTTGGTGGTATTTCATTGTCATTTCTTGTGGGTAATCTGCCTCCTTTTGGGGGGTAAATTTTGCCATAATTGGACTTAAGAGAGCTTTTTAAATTCTAAACATCTTACAGCGTGTGATACAATTACTCCTTGGTCCAGGTACTTTGGGTAAATAGAAATAAATTATCTTCAAAATTTGAGGACAAAAATGAGTTCAGATAAAGTCATAATAAATGCAAACTGAATAAAAAGACCTATACTAGATTAATCTGACTTTTTTTTTTGAATCCTACCTTCTGGCTTAATCCTATATCCTGAGTCTCTTTCCTCTGCTGGTTTGAAAATATTCTGTTTCTACTGTTTGTAGAAATAACCACCTCTTTTCAAAACATTGCCTACTTATCCAAAATCTAAAATTAATAATGCCTGTTTCCTTTCCTTGAACCTTAAAATACCTTAACTTTGATTTTCCTCATATCTTTTATTTCACCTCCCTTTTAAGCACTCAGTAAATTGTAATTCTTTCTCTTTGATTCAGTGATTGCTTAGATTTACCAAGACATGCATAGACACTGTTTTGCTGCTTCTTACTTTGTACTCCTGCCTTTTTAGTTTGTCTCCTACTGAGTATACTGTTCAGAGTTCTTTTCAGTGACAGAGAGTAAGTGGTAAAATTTTGGTCCTTTGTTTATTTGAAACTGTCTCTGGCCCTCATTTTTTTTTCCTTTAACATGTTTTGATTTAAGTGAAAGTTTACAATCTGAGTGAATTTTCCGTATAAAACCCTGAGTACTCGCCACTATGCAACTTTGTCTGCTCTCCTCACCCTGTGACAGCACTCTTCTTTTCCGTTCTTTACTTTCAGGATACCCTCAACCAACACTTGCCCCCTACTCTCGACCTGGTCCTCTCCCTCAAAATAGATACCAGTAGGACAGCCTCGGGTATATCTTACACTACAAAGTACACACCACCTGAATCTCTCAGTGTTCCCAAGTCCAGTCCACTCTTGGTCTGAAGTGTGGGGTTCAGTACTGGTTTCAGCTCTGGGCCAGCAGTGAATCTAGGGCCATGTTCTCAGGGGATCCTTCTGGTTGTTGGGCCATCAGTTTTGGTCTTTTTAATAGAGTTCTTGATCTGAACACCTCTTTCTCTTATGCTGCGTCAGGGACTCTGCATTGTGCCCCCTATCGGGACTGTCTTTGGTGGTGTTTGACCCTTATTTTTGAACAGTTGAGCTGAGTATGAAATAATAACGTTGAAGGCGTTATTCCTGGCTGTCAGACCCTCTTATTGAAGCTGAGAAGGCTGCTGTCAGTGTGGCTGTCATTTTGTTACGAGTGGTCTGCCGTTTCCCCACTGTTCAGAGGTAGATTGTCTTTTGTTCAGGGACGAACTTAGTTAGCTTTGTCTTGTGTGGAATTTGACTGTGTCACTGACATCTTCAGTTCTGGAAGGTTCTCACCACTGTCTCTAGGCAGTGCTGTCCCCTCTGTTGCCACCTCTCATCTTATGTAGCACTGACCAGCCTCACTGAACCTTGCTGCGCTGTCCGCTAGCATTGTGGTGAGTTTGAATCTACTCGCCAGCAGCGGGCTTGTGTGTTTTTTGTTTGGGTTTTGTTTCCATCATGTGTTCCAAAACTTTCTACCTTGTACGTTGTGTGATTCCCTCAGATTTGTTTTCTAGTTTCATATAGTCTTTGCTGCTGAGAGTAATCTCTGCTTAACTTTTCCATTAAGTTATTCATTTCATTGACTGTATTTTTCACTTCTAAAATGCTTATTTTTTTTAAACCAGCCTGTTGGTTTTCATACTGTCCTGGGTCTGCCATGAGTCAGAACTGACTTGATGGAAGCTGACAACAATTCTTTTATGATGATCTCCAGTATGCTTTTAACTAATTTTAAACATACTTATTTTATAAATTGTTGTACTTCTGGTTCTGGGTGTTGATTATTCTCCCTCATAGCAGTTTTATTTTCTTGTATGGTTTGTAGTTTTTTTTTTTTTATTGTACTTTAGATGCAGGTGTACAGAACAAACTAATTTTTCATGAAAAAGTAGAGATTTGTTTTGTGACATTGGTTAATGACCCCACAACATGTCAACACACACCCTGCTCAACTTCAGCTTTTAAGACCCCAGTCACTGTTCACCACAGCTGGATGTAGAGCAGTCCCTGTATAGGCTGTGTTGTGCCTCTTGAATTAGATGTCCCCTGAGACCGGAGTCCACACCCTTCAGATTAGTAGCTTTTGAATGTGTCCTGTGAAGCTTCTGGGACTTGGCCCTGGTCAGGCTGTGGTGACTTCCCCAGCATTATGTCCCGCCGTAGCCTTCACCAAAGTTACCATGTATCTGTTACCTAGTGTCTTTTTCTCCCAGCACCTCTCTTCCGTTCTAACCATTGAAGACTGTTCTTCTCCGTGTGGAGACATCTTCATGCATTTTTTTAAATGGTGTCGCACAGTATTTGTCCTTATTTGATTGAGTTATTTCACTCAGCATGGTGCCCTCCATGATCTGGTCCCACGTGAAACCATCTTCCTCTTTGTTCCTTTTACACCTTGTACAAAGATATGTCCTCGCATTTTATCACACTGTTTTGTGTGATTTCTTGGTCTTTGAGGGCAGGCATCATTTCTTACTACCTTTTCAGCTACAGTCATTGATATGTAGTGGTGTTCAACAGTTGTTTATTACTTGACCGTGTTGTGTGACAACATGCACACACACGTGTGTGTGTTGTGTGTTACTCACTAGGACCGATAACGCTGCTTCACTGCTGTGTGTTAACATGCTGCCTTTTTTTCCTTCCCCCTCCAGGGCTGTTGTGTTCGTTGTGGATAGTGCAGCATTCCAGCGTGAGGTCAAAGATGTGGCAGAGTTCCTGTATCAAGTCCTCATTGACTCTATGGGTCTGAAGAATGCACCGGCCTTTTTAATAGCCTGCAATAAGCAAGGTTTCATCATATTTTTGGCAGTAATAATGGAGATATTTATGGGATTGCTACTAAGGATTAGTATAGTCATTTACAATTTTTATTATTGAAGATGAGAAATAGTTGCTAGGTAATGAACTGTGAATTTAAGAATTCGGAATTGTAAAGTCTGTTCCCACTCGTACCTTTTCAACACTCTTCTTTCCAGGCTGTTTTAAGAAAAGACAACAGAGAGAATAGTAACAGTTGTTCTTTGATTCAGTGTTTTTTCTTTTTAATTATAAATTACCTTTATTAAATTAAGCTAACTAGATTGCTGGTATATGACATACACAGTTTTGGAGGGACAGGTTAGGGCTGCCTTTCCAAGAAGTTTACCATGCCAGTGAAATGTATCAAGGAGAATTTCCCCCAAATTTTTTAACCTGCTACACATTAAACATTTTGGTAGCAACCAATTAACCAATTTAACCTGGCTTTTAGTTTCTTTATGTGTAAAACAAGACAGTTGGACCAGATGATCTGCATAGGCCTTTTTCAGATCTAAAATCCTGTGTCTCTGAAGAGCCTGAGGCATTTCTCAGAAATGACTGGGCAATAGCCTGAATGATGCCAAGTCAGGAGTTCAGTCTTAAAATTATTACCTGACCCCTTTTTCATTTTCCTGTTCAGTAACAGGCAATTAATGGACGTATATTTTGTGTGTGATCACTGCTTATTCCTTATCAGTTGTGGACTTGATACTTCAGTATATCATCTGAGTATCAGCTGAAAAAATGCTAAGTTTCCCTTTAAATGACAAGTAGGGTATTATCTATTTGAATGAAAGTTGTTCTTCAAATTACAAAGCTGGTAGGTTTTCTTTTTGTTATACTGGTGGAACTTGGGTATGTGTTAACGCAAGAATTCTGCACCCTGGTTGTGTCGTGGTTAAGGCTGCTAACCAGAAGGTCGGCAGTTCAGATCTGCCAGGCGCTCTTTGGAAACTGTGGGGCAGTTCTCTGACCTGTGGGGTTACTGTGAGTTGGAATCGACTTGACAGCAGTGGTTTGGGGCCTTTGTTTTTCCTGGCAAGGTGTAGAAGGAGCTTGGGTAGGGCCGTAGTTAAGTGCTTGGCTTCTCATCAGAGGTGGTTGGTTTGAGCCCACCAGTTGTGCTTTGAGGGAGAGTTGTGGCAGGCGTGGAAACCCTGGGACATTTCTGTTATGAAAGAGAATCAGTTGGTCGGCAGGTGGTAGGTTGTTTAGGGGCTTTGGTAAGATACAACAATAGTGAAAGAGCCGAAGTCATTTTTGGGTTGTCAACATAATACATTTATTAGGATTATCTTAGGAGAACCCTTACATGTAAACATAAAGCTTGCTTTTGATAGGGAAAAAAACAGACCCATTGCTGTTGTGCAGAACTGCTCCATAGAGTTTCCAGGGTGTGTCTGGTGGATTCAAACCGCTGACCTTTCGGTTAGCACTGTAGCGTTTAACCGTTACACCGCTAGGGTTTCCTTTGCTAGTGAAGGAGCTAGTGATAGAAGTTGTGTTTTAGAACAAAGGAAGGGGAGAAGAAAATTAATGTCTTAAATAGGAATTTTCTAGCTGTTTTGGAAGTTTGGGGAAAAGATCCTTTCTGGTTTAAATTTGAATAGTGTTTCTTTCTTTACAGATATTGCAATGGCAAAATCGGCAAAGTTAATTCAGCAGCAGCTTGAGAAAGAACTGTAAGTGTGAATGAGGCTGTTGGTTAATTATATGTCTTAACTGTTGGACCTTAAGCAGCATATTCATATTTCTTTTCTTTGACTGTATTTGTATAATCATCATATAAGGTTGAAGATTAGTGTAAAATATACTTCTCAAGTACCCAGTGGGAGAATTAACAGAATTATAAAAGCTTTAATGAGATGCTTACAGAGATTTTTATTCTTCATGAAAAGGAGATTTCAAATTTATTGAAATGGTTATACTTAAATTATTTTACTACTGTTACTAACCTGTTAACTACTGTTACTGACCTGTTAATAGTAGAAACAAAAGATTTTAGAAGTTAAAAATTTTTAAGGCCACTGGAAATTTTTGTTGGCAAAGTAAGAAAGGAATATTTAAGAAGAATTAAAAAAGTTGCTATTTGTATAGGTTCTGTTGTTTTCGAGCAGCTTTAGCAGTATCATTTAGCTTGCTTTAGTGTTCCAAAATTGATAAATGGAGCTCTAAGCATTTGAATTTTAAGGAATCTAGCATGTCTCTGTGTTCTGCCAGCTTATAAGAGGCAGCCAAAAGCTTGGTTAGACAAAAAAAGATCCCCATTTTAATACAGCAATTTTTTTTTACTTCTTTTGTGTAAGGACTTCTTTTTTTTTAAGAAAAAGACCTAATGAGGAAAAGATGTATGAATTTAACACCCTTTTAGCACCCTTTCTTTTAATTATTGTCATTGGTGAAAGTGTACATTCCAATTTAAATTTCCATGCCCACCTAACTACAGCTCCTTTTGCTCCCTTGCCCGGCAACAGCACACTCCTCCTTTCTGTTCTATACCGGTCATAGCCTCTTAACAATCTCTTGACCCCTCCTCTCTTCCCTCCCCACTCCCTTCTAGTAAGAAGCCAGTAGGACGACATCCCATAGATGCACAGAACCATAAAGTGCACACACGATATGGTCACTCTGTGACCCCAAGTCCATTCCATTCCTGTCTGAAGAGTTGACCTCAGTAATGATTTATGATCAGGGGCAGCATCAGGTCTGGGGGCCGTGCTCCCAGGGGAACCCCAGGCCTTCAGACCAGCAATTGTGGTCTTTTAGGGGAGATCTTAGGATGCACCTCTCTTTTTCTTGTGTTGCCCCTGGGACTGGACATTGTGAGCCCCATTAGAGATGGTGGCCAGGCACTGTCTGGTTCTTCTGGTCACATGTTGATATAGTTACGCATTCACATGGGTCCTTCTGGGCTCTTTTTCCCTTATGTCACTATTGTCCTTGGTGATTATCTGTTCCAGCTGAGTTGGGTCCGTTTGGTGTACTTCAGATGGCAGCTTGCTAGCTTTTAAGACCCCAGATGCCACTCACCAATAGGGAATAGCACCTTTTTTGGTAACTATGATTTATCTGCTCCTTATTCATTTAACAAACACCTGTAATGCATCTGTTATGTCACAAGCCCCCTCTGATTGTGGCCACAGGAAGAAACAGGATCCAGTTTCTGTACTTCAGAACGCAGAGTGTAGTAGAGTATGGGTCTCATAAGGTTTGGCAAACTCCTGTGTAGGGGCCTGCAAGCTGAGAATGGTTTTAGATTTTGAAAGGGCTGTTAAAAAAAAAAAATTGCCACAGAGACTGAATGCAGCCCACAAAGTCTAAAATGCTTTCTGGCCCTTTGTACAAAAATTTTGCCAGTCCTGGTTAAATTATCTTCAGAGGTTTCTTTTCCTTCTAAAGTTTCATCTTCTCCTATGCTTGATGCGTCTTACTGTCTTGAGATTGTAGCCATTGTGTGTTGTTATGCTAAACGAATTAGAACAATTGGATGATTTGTTTTTTCTTAAAAATTTAGCTGCAGTTATCGAAGAATTGTTAGGGAACAAAGGCTAGCCAAGTGCCGTCGAGTCGGATCTGACCCGTGGCGAGGTTTTAACAGCATAATCTGAGTCTTCCAGTATTTAAAAGACATGTTTTCCGTAGTCCATTTGTTTTTCACTATTAAGAGTCAGAGAAAACAGGAACAGGCAGTGAAGTGAAATGTTAGAAAGCAGCAGAGGTTAACACTATGTGACATTAATCCTGTCTTTGTCAGAATTATGCCTTATGAGCTTTGAAACACTTTCATAATCTTCTGAAATCAAGATTTACTGTAGCTACATGACCTTATGGCAAAAGCTAAATACATTTTATGCTTGTTTTTCTTTCTTGAAAATTTCTTACTGTAAAATATGTATCTCACATATGAAAGCATAAATATAACACATGCGTAGAGCTTAAAGAATACTAAATGAGTGCCCGTGTGCCTGCTACCTGGCTAAGGAAGCCCTGTGCATTCCTCTCGAAAGCTTTCCCCCTTTTCCTCATGAGATAATCTGAATTTTGTATTAATTATGTACTGTTTTTAAATATGTCTCGTGTGTGTGTGTTAGGCAGTCTCACACACTTAAATTATGTATTTTGTAAAAAACAGATACCAAAAAAACCCAAACCACTGCCATTGAGTTGGGTCTGAGTCATAGCGACCCTAGAGGTCGGAGTAGAACTGCCCCATAGAGTTTCCAAGGAGCACCTGGCGGATTTGAACTGCTGATAGATATCATATATTCCTTTGTTTCTTGGAAAGGTAGAGGAGGTAGAAAAATGATTTGTTCTAACTAAGAAAAATAGCTTTGCTTTTACATTTCTTTAACAAGCCATTGTGTGCAGTGATTGGCTGCTAACTGAAAGATGAGTAATTCTAACCTACCAGCTGGTCTAGAGGCTGCTTCTGTAAAGATTCCAGCCTTGGATCCCCTATTAAAGGGCAATTCTGCTGTGTCCCATAGGCTTGCTGTGAGTTCGTGACTTGATGGCACCCTCATACATTTCTTCATTAGAGCCAGCAGGTGGCAGTAACGGAAGGCGTGAGTGCTAAAGGACTGCAGAAGAGTAATTTTGCCCAGATTAGACTGGAGGATCTGAAGTGTATGGCTTTCAAGCACCATATTCAAATGGAATCAAAATAAAAATAAACACCTGTCTACCACATTTACTCCCAGAAACTAAATTTTTGTAACACACTGTAGCATGTACTTTATTTTAAAATATATTTCAAAGTACTGTCGTAGGGACACTGGGCTGAAAGGTCACTGGCTCTGTCAGGTTGGAGCCTATCTCACCTGTCTGAGAAAGAGATCTGCAGATGCAAAGAAGATTACTAGGTGATAGCATCTGAATGCTGAATACTTAGAAAGTAATGTGATTTCTTAACAGCCTTAATTGCTCCGTAAAAATTGAACTTTTTGTTTCCTGACTTGTTTTCCTTGTGCCTCACAGCAACACCTTACGAGTCACCCGCTCGGCTGCCCCCAGCACCCTGGACAGCTCCAGCCCTGTGCCCACCCAGCTGGGCAAGAAAGGCAAGGAATTTGAGTTCTCCCAGCTGCCCCTCAAAGTGGAGTTCCTGGAGTGCAGCGCCAAGGGGGGTAAAGGGGACAGCGGCCCTGCTGACATCCAGGACTTGGAGAAATGGCTGGCTAGGATTGCCTGAGCAGAGGACGTGGATTTGTGTGTGACTGACAGCTGTGGAAAAAGACCTATCTCGGAGTTGTCAAAGAAGGGATACAAACTGTGGTTAGAAACAATTCCTTGTTCTAGAAACACACTTCTGTTGCAGTCAGTTTGGGGATTTTTTAAAAGAAAAAAAAGCTTCAGGTCTTCTTTATTATCCCATTTCCATCTGTGTTCATTTTGATTTGCCCATGTATGTTGCCTCTAGTAAGGCATATGTAATATTCCTTTGGCTTGTGCTTGATGTAGGGACAAGGTCTCTGTGACATAACAAAGCAGACTCCATGTAGAGAGGGTATCGTCATGAGAATGGTTTTAATTCCCTCAAGTTCTCTCATCCTCTGTCTCTGCTTTGGTCCCTTCTTCCTGGAAGCACATTGGCCTATTTATGGAGCCAGTTGATTGCTGGTTGCCCCTGACTTTCGTTGCAGCACATTCCCCAGTCCTCTGCGAATCTCACATGTAGGTGGAATTACAGTATGATTTCCCCCACATTTAAAGGCAAGTTGAAAGCAGCAACACAAAGGAGAGATGTGAATGCCAAGCAGTGGACTGTTCTTGACCAGCTCAGTGATGTGGCCACACTCCAGGCTTTACGCACTTAGGAAACATATGTTCATGAACCCTTGGAGCCATTGCCAGATGGTAGAACTGTAAATGCTAACCTCACATGCCAAGAGTCTAGTGTGTTCTAGTGGTTTCCCATAATTGGGGAGTTTAGGGAGATTTAGAAACTGTTAGGTTCCACCGGATGGCTGAAGGCTCCTGGGCTACCTTCATGTGTTGCTTGATGAGCTCTTATTTTGTACCTTGAGCTGAAATGCTAGGGAACAAACATGAAAATTCTCGGCAGAGTTTTGAAGTGCTCATTCAATGATGCAAGCGAAAAAGAAAAGTCTCCCTTTTAAAAGCAGTGTTCTTTGCTCTCTTCTTAAATGTGTCTTTTCATGGCTTTTATAAATAATACATTTCTTGGCAAAGAAAGCAACGTGTCTGGCTTTAAAGAATTAAATAGAATTCTGTGGAGAGTACAGGTATGTCAAGACTCAGACCTAACTTCAGGTTTCCAGGTGCTAAGGATTGCATTGTACACAAGAATGAACTTGTCCATCCCAGGACAAACTCACCTAGGGCTTAAAAGGGGACAGTGCGGGCAGGAGGGGTATGCGGACAAGAGAGCAGCCAATCACCGAACGGTGTCCCAAGAGCTGTAATAGGTGAGGTGCCAGGTGCTGCAATGTCGCAAGAGCTGTAATAGGTGAGGTGCCAGGTGCTGCGGCAGCACATTGCTAGGGCACCTAACCTGGTTGTGAGGGATTAAGGTGAGCCAAGTAAAAGCATGGGGCTATTCAGCTCCGGGTGGCCCCAGTCCCACGGGTACCACAGCCCAAGCATCTGCTGTCTAGCACGTCTGCCTGTGTGGTCCACGTAGGGGCGATGAATGAGTACACAGGTCATCAGGGTCCACTGCCGTGGCTGGCAGGACACTTCAGTGCCCTTCTGCAGGGTGGGCGCTGAGCAGTGCTGCTGCTATATGTAAAAGTGCAACCGGAAATAGAGAAGTCTTCAGACTTTGGTCTTTGTCACAGTTCTTACTTGAAGACTCATTGCTAGTGGTGTTCTGTCTTGTGGCCTCTTTCTTGCCCTTTTCTCCGTTAGTGAAATTGTAGCTAAAGGAAGTAGCTAAGAAAAGCAGTCCGGACTTGAGGAAGCCATCTAATGGATGTGACATGTTCACGTAGCCAGTAGGTGCTCGCTGCTGACAGAATGAAAGCCAGTGATGTGATGCCTGTCAAGAGACGTGTATTCTAAGAAAAGCCTCCTTTTCTTTACTGGAGGCAAGAATATGCCAAAAAGGTATTAAAGGAGAGCAAGGTTGGGTTTTACTCAAGGCGTAAATGTGGTTTTCTGAGAGCGGAAAGGTGTGTCTGCGATCTGGAATGTTCGTGTTTGTCAGAACCGCTCACAGTGGGTTGAACAAGCTGATCTGATGAGTGGGCCTCAGCAGTGCACTTCAGTGGCGGGTATAGTGTGCGCCCCACAGGCTGTGAGCCTAGCCGGCCTGCTGCCATTGCAGGGGATCCTGGGCACATGCTTGGAGGTGACCTAGCTTGGAGTGTCTGTGTGCCTTTGGTTGTCTCGTGTGCCTGAAGCCTGTGGGGCCCTAAGCTTTGCTCTTCTTTACAGGGTGAAGAAAGCAAGCAGGTTACAGAGGCCCTCGTGGGGGATCATCTGCTTCCTACTGCTGTGCTACAGCCTGGCATTTTTGAGGGTTTGGGCCAGGATGAGGTCCTAGTGATTAGTCCTTGGCAGCCTGGGAAGGGTTTTTTAACAGGATGGAAACAAGCAGTTGAATGTGTTCTCTGGTGGTAGCCTTTGATGGGCCTGCAGCCAAGTGGACAGAACCATTCCATTTCCTCTTGAGGTACAGAAGACAAGTGGGAAGAGGGCTGTCAGGGTGTGAGGACACACAAGACCTGGTATGCCTGCTGTGTGAGGCACGGGTACTGGGAACTAACGTGGCAGGGTCTGAGCCACCCCTTGTGTGTAGGGGCACCAAGACCTGCTCCCAGAACAGCTGCCACAGGATGCAAATGGCTGTGTTCCCTAGTGTTGTGGAGAGGTGCCACTGGTTGGGGCAGCTGTGATGAACAAGCCAGGGGCTCTCTGTTGGTAAATCATGTCTGGTTCTGAGGCACATCCTCCAGAGGGCTCAGGAAGGTTCTGGGCACCAGCCACGTGGTTCTTTATTCTGGGTTTTTTCAAACACCTTTTCAAGGGATTTGGGGCCATTTCAGCTGCTGCTGCCAGGAGGCTGACAGCGGGCACAGAGTCCCAATTCCTGATCAAGAACAAGTGCTGCTGGTGGGGAGCATCTGGGGCCTGGCACTTGGCCACCCGTGGACCCTGTATCGTGCCTCCCGAGCACAGCGTGAGGTACTTGGCCGTGTTCTGTCTGCTTGAGATAGTTTCAGCCAGATGAGTATGTCTCTGCTTCATTGTCTTGGAGTTCAGCACAAAATTATCAAAGTTTCAGTTGGCCTATGATGGATCATTGCTCCACACCCGTATCACCCGAAAGCTGTAGCAGTTAAGCCGCTTAGCTCCTTTATTTCAGCCCTTCACAGATTTCAAAAAAGGTGATTACTACGCCTGGCTTCTTTTGTGTGCGAAAGGAATTCCACTTCTCTTTTCACACCGTGGTGGTGTAGTGGTTAAGTGCTACATCTGCTAACCAAGAGGTCAGAAGTTCGAATCCACCAGGTGCTCCTTGGAAGCTCTGGGGCAGTTCTCTGACCTGTAGAGTCGCTGTGAGTGGGAATCAACTTGATGGAAGTGGGTTTCTTTTATTATTATAAAGCTTGAAATACCATTTCAGCCCGCCCAGACACTGTGCCAGGCCCTGAAAGTAACCAGCATGCTCCCTTCCTCCAGAGGCACGTGGTCCCCTCAGAGGTTAAAACGGTGGCTGTAGTGTAGCCCCTGCCCCCCTCCCATCTCGTTTATGTGTACTCTGCCACGACTGCAGTGTCTGCTGCTTCAGTGACACCCTCACTTTCTTGTGCTGTGCCAGCCACGGGGCCCCATGCGTGGCCGCTGCTGCTCAGTGTGGCCCACAGATGGTGCCTCCTGGGATCCCAGGGTTCCCCTGTGGCCCTGGTATGTGTGAAGCACTTGGTTGTGGTGGTCATTTTTTTCAGCTGGGACACACTTTTTCTTCTTTTACGCAAGTTTTTAGCCTAAGAGTGTCAGAACTCTTTTTCCAGCCTTGGTCACTGGGCAGCAAAGCACAGCTGCTGTAATGAGGAAGACACTGACCAAAGCAACATTCCTGGATGCCGTGCCATCCAATTTCGGCAAGACGTGTCACGGGGACCAAAACCTCCATGTTTGCGTCTGGGTGATGGCCGGCAGTGTTCTCCTGGCGTCCTGCCTCATTAAAGTCAGCCAGCCACTCCAGTGCTTCCTTACTGTGGCAAGGAGGGGCTGCTGGACACATACGAGCTTCAACACTACACAGTGAGGCGGCTGACTCCCTTTGCTATCTGAAGAAACCCTGGTGTCCTAATGGTTAAGTCCCACAGCTGCTAACCAAAGGGTCAGCAGTTTGAATCCTCCAGGCACTCCTTGGAAACTATCGGGCAGTTCTACTCTGTCCTGTAGGGTCACTATAAATCAGAATTGACTCAACAGGAGTGGGTTTGTTTTTCTTTTCCTTTTGGTGTGCTGTCTGGAATTCTGTTATCCTCAATACCATCAACTTGAGTAATAATAGCAGCTTCACTCTGGCTCTAGTGCATACAACACCTGCACTTTGGCTTGTAGGCCTCTGCCACTTGACATCTCTCGTACCCGTTCTATCTCATGTTTCCCTTCTGACAGGCAGAAGAAACTAAGGCTTAATGGGTAGGCCCAGCTACTTCCTATCTGTGGTAATCACAGATGCCTTCACTACAGTGGCCCTTTGGAGAATGTTCCAGGACCTTTAAGAATGAAAGGGGAAAGACAAATTATGAAGTTGCATTTGCAAAAGAATGAAACCTGGTGAACTTGGCCTACTGCACAGCCCTAGGAGGTTAAGTTTCTAATGCAGCCAGCATTCTCTGGCCAGGGCGGTTCTGCCCCATTAAACCTGGCCTTTTTGTCTTCTTTGGACTGATTCCAGAACTACCTTGGCCTTCAAGGCATCTTTTACTCTGAAGGTGACTGAGACCTCTGAAGGGGCCTCCAAGGTTGGTGTGGGGTAGGTAAGATTGCGGGGTGATAATGTAGCAGCCTGGTACCACCTGAGAGGTGATTATGGTGCATCTTGAATTTTTGCTTTTAAATGGCTTTCTGGAAGTCACCAAAAGGAAGACAGATCTAGTCCCTCCACACACTTTACCCAGCCACAGTTACTGGGGAGCAGGGATGAAGGAATGTGCCACTCACTGCTGAGTGGCAGTTCTGCCTTTACTCTCCTGTCCATCAGCTTTTAGGCAGAATGAAGATTATGGAAAAGAAATGACTCTACATTCAATCTCATCAGTTTGTCCTACCTTTCCCCTTCAGAATTAGTGGAACCGCCAGGTGAGAAAGGAAGAAGCAAAGGACTTTGGGAAGTTGACCCTGGCCCCTCCACCCCACCAGCAGAGAAGGGTGTTTGTGGAGCACAGACTTGAGGAAACCTTTCTGAACCCCCCTTGTGTGACTGCACCACTTAGAAACATGATACAAGAGGCTCTGGGTTGAGAATTAGGACAGTTTATTGTTTAACCAACATGCTGAGTCTTTTCCACGTTTTACACAGTTTTATGTAAAGTCAGTATGGCCGCCTCTGCCTTCTGAGCCCACTGGTCAGAGATGGAAACGCCACCTTCTGTGCTCAAGGCCAGTCAACTCTGGTGGTGGTGAGGGGAGAAGGTGACAAATACCATGAGATGACACTGGCTTTCGACACTACAGCGACTTCCCACCCCCTGAAGGAAGCAGCCAAACCTTCATGCAAGATTTTCCTGACCAAACATACTGTGTCGGGGGTGTCACCCAGATAAAGGTCTGGAGTCCAAACTTTGAGATCCCAAAGTTCTGGAATACCAAAGTAGTTCATTTCAAACAAAAGCTCAAAAGGGGCCCTAGTCGTCTGCTGCTCAAAAGGATGACCAAAACAATGATGCTGGACTTGAGGACTGGCCCTTCTTTTGGGTGGAGATGCTCAAAAGTCACCTGGTTTCTCTCCCAGCTTACACAGATCTGCTGGGAAGGGTCTCAGGTCCCAATCACAAAGCAGAGAGGACCTGGGGGGACACCTCCATGGGCAGCATTTCTGTGTATGAGTAACTATACAGTCACACTTGTGCACACACGGGTCAGCAACAGAGGAACAACACCTTGGTTGTGATCACTTCTGACCTGCTGGGTGACAGTCAGCAAGCCACCCTTTTCTGTCTTGTCTTTCTGCCTGTGAAACAGGACCTTCGCCTCCTTGCTGTAGTAAGGTGATGGCACCTTACTACTCTGGAAAGAGGTAGTTTGGAAACTAGTGAACACACAGTCTGCCCACGGTCAGTGCACACAGCAGCCCCCCAGAGGGCTCAGCGACATGCCTTTCAGTCCTAGGTCACCTGTACGTGTGAAGGAATGAGGCTGCTTTAGCTGCAGAACATTGAAGCCAGCAGTGCAGTCCCTTGAGATGCTTGAAGTGACCTGACCATTGCTTCTCGGACTCCAAAGCATCACAGAAAGTCTTAAAATGGAGCCAGGAAAACAGCAACAACAGAGCAACAGGGAGGTCTGTGACCCAAGGCAACTGCTGCTTTTGACCACCTATTAGGCTAAATCCGGGCTACACAACTACTCACAATGTGTGTGTGTATACCTATGTGTCTGCTTTCTTCCTATTTCACTCTTCTTTTTATACCTAGGAAACAAGCACTTGATTGACTCCTGAGGTCCCCAAAGAAATCAGAGCCAGCCAAAAGGAGATGACTTTGCCTATCTTCCGGTTCAGAGAGGAGCTCAATCACTAATTTGACATCATGTCCTAAAAGGAATCATACACTTTGCCCTCTTCTAGTCCACCTGGCTTTAGCAAAGATGCAATACTCTTACTGGGGGTGCCGAGGCAATTTCCTGACATCTTCTGCAAGAGAATAGGATCTTTTTACCGGGCTGTAACTCGGAGTCAACATCTTCCCTACAAGCAAAAGGGCAATGATACAACCTGCTCAATTCGAGACAGAAGGACCAAATGCACTTTTCTCAGAGTCTGCCTGCCTCGACAGAAGCCAGGGAGCTGGGGTAGACATCGTTGCCGAGGAAAGGAGAGGAACAGCATGGAACCACTAAGATGGGAAGACAGCAGCAGGCAACTGTGCTCAGCTTCAGATGTCCACTGGGCTGGAGAGTCCAGATGCCAGGGAAAGGATGCGGTGTACACGCTGGGAAAGGCAGGGCTCATGACAGCACGTCAAGCCAAGTGGCATCTCCCACGTCTCTTACCACTCCTCTACGGCCAGATGGAAAAATGAATGGGCCATGATGCCTCAGATGTGTGTGCACAGGAGAAGGGAATGGAGTTCCTACTTAGTGTATTAGAAATGGTTTATCTAAAGCTACTCTTTTGTGCCAAGAAAATAAAAATCCACCATACATTCATTCACGGACACCATTTGAGTTGGGGACGGGGCTGTCCCAGAGGCTACCAGTGATGGCACTAACTGCCAGCAAGGCTGTTCGCTGTACCATGGGCTGCTGTGACACCTCACGAGGTAAGTAAGCACGCGTTCCACAAGCACCACTTGGGTGTGTGCCTGCCTGTGGCGGGGGGCTTCTGGCCCACACAGGCACGTACACCGAGCATGTAAGTAGAGAGAGAGGAGAGATGGGGAAGTTATTCCCGTGGGTGACTTATGTCTCTAACACATCTATGCATTATTTTATTTGATGGCAAGACAATCACAAGTTATTTGACAATAGTTAAGTATTTCGTATTTCAACACATTGCAGTACTTTTGAATTTCCCAAACTGTCATCACAATACAAGTTCCAACTGGAGGAAAAATAAAAAATATACAGTGAGCACATGTACCTCCTTGTGAGAATGTGTTTGTGGAAGGTGTATACATAGGTCTATCTATATATAATTATGTACACACTTATAAAAATTAAACACATGACATTAGAATTAGGTTCATACACTGGTCTCTGCCTTCTGGAAGAGGAGCTCAGTGGGAATTCTGCTTCTCTTCATTTGAAGATAAATTCCTCTCTAAATAGCAGCTATGACATTTAGTCTCCTAGGCTGAAAGACCATGGCTGGTCCTCAGACAAACATCACCAACTCCTGCCAGGTTCTGCTGCACTTCGGGTCACCATTTTGGATTTGTTTCTGAGAAGTTCCACAATACATTCCAATGACCTTTCTGGAGTCCTGTTTGGTGGAGGCATTTATCCTCCACCCCAGCAGAGATGGTCATTTAGCCCATTAGTGACATGCCAACCCAGCAGCCTGGAGGGCCAGCTTGGGAGATGGGATTTACCATTTTGCTCAGGCTCTTGCCCCTGGCCTGGCTTTGCTCAAGGTCAGAGTCCATGAGTCTGGGTCTACTAGGAATGCTGGCCTAGTGGGCAACACCAACTACTGAGAAGAGAATATTCTTTCCAGAGACTTCCCACACCCTCAGTGCCAAGGCCTTCTCAGGAACGAGTCAAAATTGGCAGGAATGGCTCTCTGCAGATGGGGCCCAGGGGCCTGGGCAGCCGTCTGGAGACCCCACACCTCACAATCCCTCAGGGAACCCCAGTGCTGCTACAATATCCACAAAGGCACATGCACAAGGATTTCAAGTGTACTGTGCCAGTGGGATGAAAAATCAGGAAGCTGACTGTTCCAGAACAATACTCAGCAATATCAGCCACTGAGGACTAAGAACAGTCTTTCAAGGACGGGCTTCTGCAGACAGCCTTCCCTTCTGCAGCCACAGCTGGACTGACCCCACAGGCTCTGGTCTCCCTGACACCTCAACTCAAGGGGAAGGCTTCAGGGTGACACACTGTTTAACAGCACATTCTTTCTGTCCTTCCCTTTTAGATTCATCCCAGATGTATGGGCTGACGGCTGGGTGGTGAGATAAAGCATTTTCAAAATACACATCATGGCCAGTCTACAATACCCACCTGGCTACAGCATTTGCCAACAGCACCCCATCCTTCCAACAACCTCTTGCTCTGTAGTCAATGGGTGACCAGAGAGAACCCCAACTTTCTGTACTGTGTGCCTTCCACATTTTCCAAGGCTTTTCAGAGGAAGCAAAGAAGAGGCAGAAGTAATTCCCTGTGGGCCTCCTAGTGGGCTCCCGGTAGTCCATAGGCCTTAATTTCAGCCCAGAGCCTTGGCTGATGTCCCACTGTGGGCAGGACAGTCAGAGCTGCCTCTTCAGAGGCTGTTTTGTTCAACCAATGTTTGATTTTAACCAGGTAGGGCCTGCATAGTGAGGCCTGGCTGGTCTGGGCCACATGGCCTGGGTCTGGAGTCTAACTGAGTTGCCCAATTAAGTGTTTTACTGAATTGGGCTGGGCTGGGAGGAGAGCAGAGGTGACAAGCAGAGAACAGAAAGCTCAGAGAACAGGAAGGAGGAGGTGTGTGGAAAGGGTTCTCTATAAGTTTACAAATATACAAAAACAAAAAGCACATCTTTCAAATAAAAATGACTACATTTTTATCTGGCAAAAAGTTGTATACACATGATTTAAATTTTTTTTTTAATTTTAAGTTTTTGGCAATCTTAATAAAGTACAATATATTACAACCAAACCAAAAAATAGTTGTTTAAGTAACAGCTGTTAAGAGTGACATGACCCCTGAAGCCCAGCCTCCCCACCCCCCCACCCCCTCCAAGAGACAGAGAGAAAAGAAAAATCCTCCCATCGTGAGAAACTCATCGCCCGCCCCCTTTAGGAAGCTAACCAATAGGAAGCAACACAACAAGCCAGTAGTTTCAAAGGGAGCCGGCCACTGGGCTCAGGATTAGCAGGAGCAGCCGCCCTCGCTGGCCGGGGGCTCCTGGGGTTTGTCCAGCTTGATGTCGATCACTGCAGGAGGCTGTGCTAAGGAAGGCAACTGTCATCGAGAAGCTGTCACCCCACTGGCCTGTGCACCCGCTGGCAGTCTGTTCCTCAGTGAACTCCCAAACCCTCAGTTCTCTGCTCGGCTTCAGGAAGAAGGATGAAGAGCCATCAGCTCCCACTGCTCCCTGCCCCCCGAACGAAATCTCCCTGGGGCTGTTGTGTCAACACACACACAGACCAGAGTCCTTTTCTCAGAAACCTCCCTGGTGACTGGCACCTAGCCATGGCCTCAACTTACTACCTCTTATCCCTGCCTCAAAGTGCCCTGGAGGTGGGAGTCAATAGCGGAGCCAAGAGTACTGGGTGCACCCAGAATTCTCCCAGCTTGAAAGCACAGGAATATGCAGACCCCGGAATTCTGGGTAATACAAATGGTTAATACATGCAGTTGCTAACCAATGGGATGGAGTGTCAAGTCCATCCCAAGGTGACTCTGAAGAAAGGCCTGGTGGTCTACTTCTAAAAACCCAGCCACTGAAAATCCACTAGAGCACATGTGGGGTCCACTCAATATGATGTGATGACTGGCTGATGTGGGCCCTGCCCTAGTCAGCAGCAGGCCCATGTACTCCTTAAGCCCTAGTCATAGTGTCACTTACATCCTGGAGGTGGCTACTGTGAGAAGCACAACCTAGTTTCCAGCCCTTTCTGTTAGCACCTTGGTAGATGGGGGCTGGAGAAGCACCTTTCAGAAGTGGGGGGACTGGGTTTGAAATACACAGCCGGGCTTCCCCTCTGCCTCCAGCAGGCTGAAAATCAGGCTACTTGAATGATCTGCAGTTCTAGACTTGCATCCAATCAGACTTGACTACAGCTGAGGACCAGACCCTTGGGTATCTCCCAGTATTGTTCTTTATGGACCGTGCTTTATGCTATAGGACTGCAATAGGGAGGTGGGGGAGGGGTGGACTGAGAAGCCCTGATATCCTAAGTGACTGACTGCTAACTGAAAGGTCAGCAGTTCAAAACCACCAGTGGTTGGTTCTGTGGCAGAAGGATGTTATAGCCTGTAGTGATTTATAGCCTTGAAAACCCTACGGGGTCTCCTTGAGTCAAAACTGACTAGATGGCAGTGGGGGCATATGAGGACTACGGGAGAGATTATTTCAGCCTTAAATATGAAAAGCCATTCTTCTCTTGAAGTGCACATCTTCCCTCTTTGTCTTGGCTGCCAGGAAACTCAGAGCCAATTTTTTGGCTACCTGTAGCAACCCCTTAAAAAGGTAAAACTAAACTCACTGCTGTTGAGTTGATTCCGACTCAGATTCTGACTCATAGAGACCCTGTAAGACAGAACAGAACTGCCCCATAGAGTTTCCCAGGAGAGTGTGTCAGATATGAACTACCAACCTTTTGGTTAGCAGACGTAGCACTTAACCAATACACCACCAAGGTTTCCAACAACCTGTTAGTGGTGACATATTTTGGCTACGGTTTTACTTCTGACTTTTCCTTGTCCTACTTTCATTATCCCGATGCTCCAATTTCCTTGTGTGTGTATATATATACACGTCCACTTTTTATAACATGGCAAAATATACATGGTGAAATAGATTATAAGCAACTACCTTCTTTCCCCAGTGTGGTCCCCCTTTCATCCTCTCGACTCCAGTCAAGCACACCTCTTTCTCCGCTTCGTCCTGTTCTTCCCAAACCTACTGCCACAAATGCCCAGCCCATTTGCCTTTGTCCAGCAGTGGTATACAGTTCGACAGGCCTACACTGCCCAGTGGTCCCCGTCTACTTCTGCTCTGCTGGCTCAGGTAGAGGCCTCACTGGGGTCTCCTGGTTGTCCCCAGGGGCCCCTTCTGGGCCTGCCTCTTCCCCTTTCACCATGGTGACTTCCCAAACCAGCTCCAGTGACAACCATGTCACACCCTGGTGCAGAGCCACCGTGTCCACAGATCTCCCGCTCTGGAGTTTAGGGTTCCCCTGTGAACTGGCTCTAGGCCTTTCCCTCCCTCAGTCACACATCAACTCTTTCAACCAAGTTCTCCCTTCTTCAAACACATCCTATACTTTCCTTGGCTCATATTGTTCTTCAAGAGATGCTGTCTCCTTCTCCACTCCAGGCTCCCCTGTGAAAAATGCCCTCAGTCTTTGGTCCAGGGCTTAAACATTAGTCACCTCTTCTAGGAAGCCTTTTCAATTAACACTGAACACCGACTGTGTGACAGGCCAGTGCTAAACACCGTAAGTGCATTGTCTCATTTCAACATTCCACCCATTGCCATCGAGTGGATTCTGACTCATAGTGACCCTATAGGACGGAGGAGAACTGCCCCATAGAGTTTCTAAGGAGTGCCTGGTGGATTCAAACTGCTGACCTTTTGGCTCACAGACGTGGCACTTAACCACTACACTGCCAGTTTCCATTTCAACATTAAAACCCCATTATTATAACCCCTATCTTCCAGCTTCGAACTCATGGAGCCTGGGTTCAAATCCAAGGCTACCTGATCCCAAAGTTTACGTTTTTAAGTGACTGACTATGCTAAGGCTGTCTAGCACAGGCTTCCCATCCTCAAAACTACTGACATCTTGGGCCACATAATTCTTTGTTGTCCTGACTGTCCTGTGCATGTAGGCTATCAAACAACGTTCCTAACTTCTATTCATCAGATAACAACAGCATCTGCCTGTAACTTGTGACAACCAAAAACGGTCTCTAGACATTGTCAAATGTCCCCTAGAGGGAAGGAGGAAAAATTGGCCCCAGCTGAGAACCATCACTGTAGCTGGAAGGACAGTCACTGTTACATCATTAACTTCTGCTCAAAGAAATCCCTGGTGGTGTAGTGGTTAAAGTGCTGTGTCTGCTAACCAAAAGGCTCATAGTTCAGATCTGCCAGGTGCTCCCTGGAAACGCTGCGGGACAGTTCCACTCTGTTCTATAGGGTTGCTGAGTCGGAATCGAGTCAATGGCAGTGGGTCTGGCTTGAGGTTTTTCTGCTCAACACTAAGGTAATTTGCCTGCCCTTTTTTTAAAAAAAGAAAACCCCTCCTGAGCCACTTCAATCAGATGTTTCTGTTGAAGAGCAGTAGTTCTCAGACGGATTGTATCTACAGCTTCCGGGAACTTGTTAAAACTGCATCTCACTGGGATCCCACTTTAAAGATCTAGGAATGGGCCAGGGATGTATATTTTTAACAAGTTTCCGGTGAGATTCCCAAGGCACAGAGCCCTCTAGAACCAAATCCAATGCCACTTCCAGAGCCACATCACCCAATAGAACTTCCCAGAGTGGTGGAAAGATTATGGGTCTATAACGTTCAATACAGTAGCCAACAGCCATGTAGGCTATTAAGCACTTGAGTCAAGGTTAGTGTAAATGAAGAACAACTTTAAATTTATTTAATTTAAAGGCAAATGGCCACTTGTGGGGGCAGCATTGGGTGGCACAGGTCTAGAGCATCTGCTCCCCCACTTGTCTGTCACTTTGTTGTACTGTGAGGGCTTGTCTGTTGCTGTGATGCTGGAAGCTATGCCACCAGTACTCAGATACCATCAGGGTCACCCACGGTGGACAGGTCTCAGTTTAGCCTCCAGACTAAGAGAGACTGGGAATAAGGACCCGGCAGTCTGCTTCTGAAAAGAATGAGCCAGGGAAAACTTTATACACCTCATGAATGGATCAGTGTCAGATACAATGCTAGAAAGTGAGCTGCCCAGCTTTGAAGGCACTCAGACTGATCAAATATGCAATCAAGATGCACTGATAATTATTGGTGACTGGAATGCAAAAGTTGGAAACAAAGAAGAAGGATTCATTGTTGGAAAATGTGGCCTTGGTAATCGAAATGATACAACAGAATTTTTAAGACTAATGACTTCTTCATTGCAAATGCCTTTTTTACCAACATAAATGGTGACTATCCACATGGAGGGTAGCAGCATCAGGTAAGGAGGGTAACAGCATCAGGTAAGCAGCGTACCACCACCAGGTAAGGACTGAGTCAGCAGCCCCCACTTGTTTGTCAGTGGAGGGCTGCTTCTTGCTGTGATGCAGGAAGCTATGCACCAGTATTTAGGTACCAGCTGGGTCAACCATGGTAGATAAGTTTCAGCTGAGGTTCCAGACTAAGACAGACTAGGAAGATAGACCCAGCAGTCTACTTCTGAAAGGAATTAGCCTGGGAAAACCTTACGAATAGCAGCCAAACATTTTCAGATATGGTGCTGGAAAGTGAGCCCCCCAGGTTGAAAGGCACTCGGAACACAACTGGGGAAGAGCTGCCTCCTCGAAGTAGAGTTGATTTTAATGATGTGGATGAAGTAAGGCCTCTGGGATCTTCATTCGCTGATGTGGCACAACTCAAAATGAGAAGAAACAGCTGCAAACATCCACTAATAATTGGAACATGCAATGTATTGGAACATGCAATGTACAAAGTACGAATCTAGGAAAACTGGAAACTGTCAAAAATGAAATGGAACACATAAACATTGACTTCCTAGGCATTAGTAAGCTGAAATGGACCACTTTTGGCCATTCTGAATCCAACAATCATATGGTCTACTATGTTGGGAATGAAAACTTGAAGAGGAATGGTGTTGCATTCGTCATCAAAAAGAACATTTCAAGATCTGTCCTGAAGTATGATGGTGTCAGTGATAGGATAATATCCACACACCTACAAGGACGGCCAGTTAATAAAACTGTTATTCAAATTTACAAACCAACCACTAAGGCCAAAGATGGAGAGATTGAAGATCTTTACGAGCTTCTGTAGTCTTAAATTGATCAAACATGCAGTCAGGATGCACTGATAATTACTGGTGACTGGAATGCAAAAGTTGGATACAAAGAAGAAGGATTCGTAGTTGGAAAATACAGCCTTGGTGATAGAAACAATGCCAGAGATTGCATGATAGAATTTTGCAAGACTGACTATGTAAAATACCTTTTTTAAGCAACACGAACAGCAACTGTACACATGGACCTCACCAGATGGCATGCACAGGAACAAAATTGAGGACATCTATGTATGGATGATGGAAAAGCTCCACATCAACAGTCCAAACAAGACCAGGCGCTGACTGTGGCACAGATCACCAAGTGTTCATATGCAAATTCAAACTGAAACTGAAGAAACTTAGAACAAGTCAACGAGAGCCAAAGTATGACCTTGAGTATATCTCTCCTGTGTTTAAAGACCATCTCAGGAACAGATTTGATGTGCTGATCACTAATGATGGAAGACCAGATGAACTGTGGAATGACATCAAAGACATCATCCATGAAGAGAGCCAGAGGTCATTAAAAAGACAGGAAAGAAAAGACCAAATGTGATGTCAGAGGAGACACTGAAACTTGCTCTTGAATGTCGAGCAGCTGATGCAAAAGGAAGGAATGGAGATGTAAAAGACCTATACAGAAGATTTCAGAGAGCGGCTCGAGAAGACAAAATAAAGTATTATAATGATATGTGCACAGAGCTGGAAATGGAAAGCCAGAACGGAAGAACATGTTCTGCATTCCTTAAGCTGAAAGAATTGAAGAACAAATTCAAGCCTTGAGTTATAATAGTGAAGGATTCCACACGGAAACTATTAAATGACTCAGAGAGCATCAAAAGAAGATGGATGGAATACAGAGTCATTATACCAGAAAGAACTAGTCGATGTTCAGCCATTTGAAGAGGTAGCATATGATCAGGAACCAATGGTACTGAAGGAAGAAGATGAAGCTGCATTGAAGGCACTGGCAAAAAACAAGGCTCCTGGAATTGATGCAGTATCAATTGAGATGTTTCAACAAACAGATGCAGCACCGGAAGTACTCACTAGTCTAAGCCAAGAAATTTGGAGGACAGCTACCTGGCCAACTGACTGGAAGAGATCCGTATTTATGCCCATTCCAAAGAAAGGTGATCCAACTGGATGTGGAAATTACCGAGCAATATCGTTGATATCACACACAAGTAAAATCCTGCGCAAGATCATTCAAAAGCGACTACAACAATATACTGACAAGGAACTGCCAGAAATTCAAGCTGAGTTCAGAAGAGGACATGGAACCAGGGATATCATTACTGATGTCAGATGGATCATGGATGAAAACAAATACCAGCAAGATGTTTACTGTGTTTCATCGACTATGCAAAAGCATGCAACTGTGTGGATGATATTAAACTATGGTTAACGTTGCGGAGAATGGGAATTCCAGGACGCCTAATTGTGCTCTTAAAGAATCTCTATATGGATCAAAAGACAGTTGTGCAAACAGAACAAGGGGACACTGCATGGTTTAAAGTTAGGAAAGGTGTGTGTCAGGGTTGTATCCTTTCACTATGCCTTTTTAATCTGTATGCCAAGCAAATAATCCAAGAAGCTGGATTATACGAAGAAGAGTGAGGCATCAGGATTGGAGGATGACTCATTAACAACCTGCATCATGCAGACAACACCGCCTTACTTAACAGAAATGAAAAAGATTTGAGGCATTTAGTGATGAAGATCAAGGACTACAGCCTTCAGTATGGATTACACCTCAACAACAGGAAAACAAAAATCCTCACAACTGGACTAGTAAGCAACAATGTCATAAATGGAGACAGGATTGAGGTTGTCAAAAGATTTCATTTTATTTGGGTCCACAATCAATGCCCTTGGAAGCAGCAGTCAAGAAATCAGAAGATGCACTGCACTGGGAAAATTTGCTGCAAAGGACCTCTTCAAAGTATTCAAAAGTAAGGACTTCACCTTGAATACTAAAACGTGCCTGACCCAAGCCATGGTATTTTCAGTGGCATCATATGCATGCAAAAGCTGGACTAAGAACAAAGAAGACAGAAGAAGAACAGATGCCTCTGAATTGTGGTGTTGGAGAAGAATGTTGAATGTACGACGGACCACGAAAAGAACAAACAGATCTGTTCTGGAAGAAGTACAACCAGAGCACTCCTTGGAAGCAAAGATGTCAAGACTGTGTCTTACATACTTTGGACACGTTGTCAGGAAAGATCAGTCCCTGGAGAAGGACATCACGCTTCGTAGAGGGCCAGCGAAAAAGAAGAATACCCTTGACAAGATGGACTGACACAGTAGCCGCAACAATGGGCTTAAGCATAAAAACAATGTTGACAGGGCACAAGACCGGACAGTGTTTTGTTCTGTTGTTCATAGGGTTGCTATGAATTGGAACCAACTTGATGGCACCTAACAACAACAACAGCAACAACATCCACATGGATCTCATCAGATGGAACACACAGGCATCAAACTGACTATATCTGTGGAAAGAAATGATGGAAAAGCTCAGTGTCATCAATCAGAACAAGACCAAATGCTGACTATGGAAGAGATCATCAGTTGCTCATAGCCAAGCCAAGTGCCGTCGAGTCAGATCCGATACGGAAGTTCAAACTGAAGCTAAAAAAAATTAGAAGTCCACGAGAGCCAAAGTATGACCTAGAGTACATCCCCGCTGAGTTTGAAAGCCATCGCAAGTACTGATACGATGCAATGAACACTAATGACCGAAGACCAGATGAATTGTGGAATGACATCAAAGGCATCATCCATGAAGACAGCGAGAGGTCATTAAAAAGACAGGAAAGAAAGAAAAGACTAAATCAGATGTCAGAAGAGACTCTGAAACTTGCTCCTGCACACTGAGTAGCTAAAGCAAAAGCTGAACAGAAGACATCAAAGGACAGCTCAAGAAGACAAAGTATTATAATGATGTGCAAAGAGCTGGAAATAGAAAACTAAAAGGGAAGAACACACTCTGCATTTCTCAAGCTGAAAGACTGAAGAAAAAAATCCAAGTCTCAAGTTGCAACAGTGAAGGACTCTACAGTGAATATATTCATTGGCTCAGGAAGCATCAAAAGATGAAAGGAAGTACAAAGAGTCATTATATCAAAAAGAACTGGTCAATGTTCAACCATTTCAAGAGGTAGCACGTGATCAAGAACCAATGGTACTGAAAAAAGAAGTTGAAGCTGCCCTGAAGGCACTGGCAAAAATCCAGGCTCCAGGAACTGATGGAATATCAACTGAGATATTGCAACAAAAAGATGCAGCACTGGAAGTGTTCACTCATTTATGCTAAGAAATCTGGAAGACAGCTAACTGTCCAACTGACTGGAAGAGATCCATATTTATGCCTATTCCCAAGAAAAGTGATATAACCAAATGTGGAAATTATCAAACAATGTCATGCACAAGTAAAATTTTGTGAAAGATCATTCAAAAGCAACTACAGCACTGTGTTGACAGGGAACTTCCAGATATTTAAGCCAGATTCTGAAGGGGATGTGGAACCAGAGATATCATTGCTGATGTCAAATGGATCATGGCTGAAGGCAGAGAAAGATGTTTACCTATGTTTTATTGATTATGCAGAGGCATCTGACTGTGTGGATCATAATAAATTATGGATGCCATTGAGGAGAATGGGAATTACAGAACACTTAACTGTGCCCATGAGGAAGCTGTGCATGGATTAAGAGGAAGTCATGTGAACAGAACAAGGGGACACTGAATGGTTTCAAGTCAGGAAAGGTGTGTGTCATGGTTGTATTCTGTCACCATACTTATTCAGTCAGTATGTTAAGCAAATAATCTGAGAAGTTAGACTACATGAAGAAGAACAAGACATCAGGTTTGGAGGAAGACTCACTAATGACCTGCGTTATGCAGATGATCTTTCTTGCAGAAAGGGAAGAGGATCTCAAACACTGATGGAGCTCAAAGAACACAGCCTTCAGATTGAGTTGTACCTCAATGATTTTACTTGGTTCCACAATCAACACCCATAAAAGCAGCAATCAAGGAATCAAAAGATGTATTGCACTGGGAAAACTTGATGCTAATGGACCTCTTTAAAGTGTTGAAAAGTAAAGGTACCACACTGAAGACTAAAGTGTGCCTGATCCAAGCCATGATATTTTCAATTGTGTCATATGCATGTGAAAGTTGGACACTGAACAAGGAAGGCAAAAGAGCTGACGCCTTTAAATTGTGATGCTGGAGAAGAATATTGAACATACCATCCACGGACCGCCAAAAGAACAAACAGATTTCTCCTGAAAGAAGTGCAACCAGAGTGCTCCTTGGGACGAAGGATGGTGAGACTATGTCTTATGTGAGGAAGGATCAATACCTGGAAAAGGACATCATGCTTTGTAAAGCAGAGGGTCATGAAAAAACAGGAAGACCCTCAAGAAGACAGATTGAGACAGTGGCTGCAACGATGAGCTTAAGCATAAAAACGACTGCGGGCATGGTGTAGGACCAGGCAGTGTGCATAGGTTGTGCTTAGGGTTGCCATGAGTTGGAATTCATCGGATGGCATCTAACAGCAACAGATCATCTGCTAGATACTTGCAGACGTATGAGAGCTCACATTTAATGTCACCCGGTTCCCTGTTGCTATGAGTCACAATTGACTCAATGGCAGTGGGTTTGGTTTGATTTGGGTTTGGGATTCCCTGTAATGCCCTGTACTGCTGAAGCACAGTGTTGTGGGGGGTGGTCATCAACGACTGGAAAGGACCTGAAAGAATCAATCCAGGGTGTAAACAGTATCTCAGGAGAGAAAACTCACTGTGAACATTTACTTTACAACCTTGGGAGGCTTCCCTGTGGACAGAGGCAACATCCACCTGCCTCCTCCCTCTTGCTCAGGAATGGCCCCATCACAGACCCCACATAAAGGCCATGTGAGCCGTCATCAGGTGCCCACTGCCTCTTCTCTCCAGTTCCTGGATCTGTGAAGGATGCACTCAGACAGCTTGTTACAGATGTCCCTGAACTGCTGCGTAGCTCTCCCCATCATAGTCCCCTGTCTCCCATGACAGCATGCACAGCTGGGGCACAAGGTCCTCCCAGCTCCACGTGGGAATCAGTGGAGACAGTAGCTGTGGACACCAAGCACTTGTTAACCAACCAGCTGGGAGGCCCTGGGCATGCTGGACCCTGCTGTGGGGCCTCACTGTTGTCATCTGCTTGGAAGCCATGCACAGATGGCAGGAGTTCTTGCTGCTACTTCACACAGGCCAGCCTTGTTGTAGGCCAGGGCCTTTGGCGTGGAGCAGTACTGTGTCTGCACAGAAGGCATGAGAGGGGTGCTGTGTATGGATACCCAGCAGGGGCTTTCAGCTCTACAGTCTAGTCACCCCTTGACTCCCCCTTGCTGAGAAAGCGGGAATGCCCCCAGCTGCTCCAGTACCTAGCTGGCAGGACACCTGCTACAAGCTGGCTTCTGGGGTGTCTGTGAGAGGGTTGGGCACACCTGTCCATATTGAGGGGGTCCCGTAGCTGGAAAGGAGTCTGGCTACATCTCCCTCCATTGTCCTCTTACCCTCTGCCTTGTGCTTTTTCTCCTGAGTGGCCCAGAGGTCCCTGCCGCTGTGGGACACCAGGTACACCAGGGTGGTCACAACACAGTAGCTGTCAACCCAGCCCCAGAGCTGAGTCTGACCTGACTGTGGGCCTAGTCAGAGCCCTCTACAGAGGGCCTCTGAGAGAATACAAGTGTCATCATTACCACTCAGACCAAATGGAGGGACACAACCCTGTACAGTCTGTGAAGCTGGCAGGGTATGCAGCAGGCTGTCTGCATGGCTTTCTCCACTTGCAGGTACAGCAGAGAACACCTACTTTTGCCTTTCTACTTTCTCTGGGTCTCCCTGTTAGCCTGCCCCCAGCTGGCTACTGTAAGCTTCTGACCCCTCAAAGAGGCCCCATGTGATGTGTGACACCATGCTGTGGTAGAAAGGCACCCTCCCTCCTCTAAAGGGTTGAGCCCAGCTCTGCTGCTGAGAGCTGCCCAGCTCTGCTGCTGAGAGCTGTCCATCTCTGCTGCTGAGAGCTGCCTGCCCAGCTCTGATGCTGAGAGCTGCCCAGCTCTGCTGCTGACAGCTGTCCATCTCTGCTGCTGAGAGCTGCCCAGCTCTGCTGCTGACAAGCCTCAGAGCTTTGGTTTCCTCCTCTGTGACTGAAGGCTTCAAGGCCACCAATCTGGAGTCACTCTCAGGGGATGCACAGCAGGGAACTGCCTGAGCGGGGTGGAGGTGGAGTGGGGGTGTCAGATCAGCTCGGAGAAATCTGCAGGAGGGCCAAGCTTCCCTTGCAGCCTCATCCCTCACAATGCCTGGGACCCTGTCCCCACCCCAGCCCCAGAACCAGGCACCTCAAGTGAACCAGAGGAAGTGCAGCCGCAAAGTTGTTGCCTCCCTGTCGTCTAACTTCCAGGTCTCCAAGTTCCTTTCCTTTCATCCCTCATCAGCCTGACGCTGCCCTTTGATGCTCCCAGTGGTCCTTCTCTAGTCAGTCACAAGTGTCCACTCTTGAGGCCAATGGGGATGTGAGGCAGGGCGCTGGGAAACTTTGTGGGGCGGACACTTCGCATCCTGAGGGACATACGCCAGGAAATGCGTGTTGAGATATTTGGGGCTCATACAGGCAGGGGCACCTACCTGAGGGCCTCCTCTCCCAGTAGCTTCGTGCAAGAAGGCCCATTCACAGGTCATGTCCTCACCCACCAACACAGTTCTCCTGTGAACCTCGCAGATGCCCCTGGAGGTACACAGTGTCCCAGAATGGAACAGGACTGCATGGGGGGGAGCAAATTCTAGCTCCAGAATGCACAGGCTGTGTGACATCAGATGGCCCCTTGGAACCTCAATTTCAGCCACTGGGTGTTGCTTCAGGTTTGGGCTGAATGATGTGGGGAGTGGGAGTGTGCCGACCCTGTTCCACAGAGCACCGGTGGGTGGAGGCATAGTGCAGGGGGGTGGAGGGGTGGTGCAGGGGTGGCACAGGGAGCTGGCAAAGCCCAGAAGGAGGCACCTCTTAGGAGCTGTCTTTTATACCCAGCTGCCTCAAACATGCCAAAACAGTATCTTCTACATGCAGAAACTTCCCCTGCAGTGAAGATCTACCTGTATTCATGATACCCGAGTTACAAATTGATGCCAACTGTAAACAAGGGTAGAGAAGTGCTACTTCTCACTTCCTGTCAGCACAATCACTCCACCCACATCCCTCTGGTATCCCCACACTGTTTGGGAAGTAGAAGCGGTGACAGACAGAACTGTCACGGTTGGTCACAGTCAGGGGCTTAAAGGCCAGGGAGCTTAGCTGCGTCCCTGAACAAATGGGCCACGGGGTCTCAGACAGGAGAGGACCGTGCATTACCAACCCCAGCCATCCAGGGGGACTGGGCTGGATACCCAGGGAGTGCCCGTCCACTGCAGTAAAACGCTACGTGGATAAAGACACAGAGAAATGGCTTCTCCAGGACAGTATTTCACTCACTTGTCGACAGAAAAGGATACTTCCTTCTTTGCTTTTTTCCTGGACGTTCTCCATTCCCGGCAGAGCCGATGCGACACGTCGGAAGAGCTGATGAGAGGAAAGACGCTTTGTGAACCCTGGATGTCCTTCTCTTCCCAGTCTGCCCCGTGGCCTTCTCTGGGCCCCCACTGCCTCTGCGCTACCTTCTCGTCATCTGCTTTACCTGCAGTGTGGTGCTGTGTGCCTTGAGGGCAGGGCTGCACCGGCTTCTCTCCCCCAGCACCCCTGCATCTCCTGAGGTGTTAAGGTCTCAGTAGATGTCTGTGGACACCACACCCTATGGGACAGCATCAGCTGTACACAGAAAGAATTCGGAAAGGCAAGGCCTGGCCAGCGCATGCCAAGGGCAGGCCAGTTGCTGGGGAGCACTGAGCCCTGGGAGCTCTGGGGGACCACACAGGGGTACTCTGGCACTGTCCCTGGCTGCTGTCCTTCCCACTCTCTCTCTTCCTGCTCCTCTCTGCACCCCTCCTTCCCCATGCCACCCAATACTGCCCGTGAACCATCACTGCATCCAGAAGGTCAAGGTCACAGCTGAACCCCTGCATGGCAGGCTGTCTAGAGTTTCCAGGTTCTGCTGAGGGCAGCAGGGCTCAGTGAAGCCAGGATCCTCACCGAGCTTCCCCCGACCCCCCTCATATGGTCGCTGAGTTAGACAGGGTTTGACAACACCTAGCAACAATACAACATTACAAAGTGGTAAGAAAGTATCTGTGAGTTCTATCGGTGATAAAGGGCTGGGTACTGCTAATAACCACTGAGGCTTGCTGACTACCTCTGCCACTCAAGGAAACGCTAAACACCCATTAGAGGTTCCATTAAACCTATTGCCATCCAGTGGATTCCAACTCACAGCGACTCTAAAGGAGAGCGTAAAACTGCCCCATAGGGTCTCCAAGCAGCACCTGGTAGATTTGAACCTCTGACCTTTTGGTTAGCGGCTGTAGCTCTTAACCACTATACCACCAGGGTTTCCAGCTGGAGGTTACACAAAATAAAGGCAGAATTTTTTCCAACCCAAGTCAGTTGACCTGTTGAATTCTATCCAAGGGACACCTAGGCTCTGTGGTCTAGTTTAAGCACCGTTGCCTAAGGGCTCAGCTCAGACTCCACCTCTTCTATGGGTTCTCGGACTGGGCTGATTCACAAGGCTGCTCCCCACCGTGAGATCCAACCATATCACAAGGCAACTTTCTCCTCCTTACCTTCTATGGCCCAGGGCATTTACCAAGGTCAAGGCAAGAGTCCCTCAAAACATTGACTAAACTGAACTCCCAGCACCACGTATCCAAAACAAGGTGGGATGCCAGGGAAACTTTGCTTCTTGGTGCAAGTTGGTGGCTGGATACCGACTAGACGCCCCAAGGGCCACTTCACGGGTGGCTGCACATGGCAACTGAGGGCTGACATGTGCCAGGCAGCCCTTCTAGGGCCTGTACAGCTTTTCTTTCCCAGGCTTTACTAGCTCTGGAGGTCAGCTTGTCCCCTCATTGGCTGGCTTTATGGGTGCTCTGATCAGCTGCTCCCAGTCCAACTGACAGCCCCTCCAGAGAAGGCAGGGCCCCAGCTAGTGGCTGATGGTGCCTGGAATGTTTGCATGGGCTTCCATGGTCGAGCCAAGCTGGGACCCACGTCCTCACCTGCTTCACGTTGTAACCAGTCTTTGCGCTGGTTTCAATAAACATGACGCTCAGTTCTTTGGCGCGTTGCTCTCCTTCCTCAATGGTGATCTGCCTGGAGATGGGAGCAGCAGGAGAAACATTTCAGGAGAGGAGAAGTCACTGGTAGAGGTAGAGGGAGGAGCCTGAGGTGGGGCGGGGCTTGCTTAGCAGGGCAGAGGGCGGAGACCAGGTTCCCCAGTCAGCCCTGGGGACAGGGCTCTGATATCAGGGCACCCCCAAGACTCCAAGCATAGTCTCCCCAGGACAACAGGGACACAGAAGGACACCAGACACTTTTCCTGTTCTTTCTTGGTATCTTCTTGTCTTAGGTGCAGGCCCTGAGGCAGCCTTAGGGTGAGGCCTGTTTCTTGCCCACTTGTCAACAATACAAGAGTCCATAAAGTTCCCATGGTGACCCCATGTGACAGTATAGAAATGGTCTACAGGGTTTTCCACGTTGTTTAGTCTTCACATGAGTGGGTCATCAGGTCTTTCTCCCACAGAGGTGCTGGGTAAGCTCGAATCGCCAACATTTGGTTAGCAGCTGAGAGCTGCTACAGGGCACATGGGGTCAGTCTGTAAGAAATAGACTTGATGGCATCTAATGGCAACAACATGTTTGCAAAGAGCTTGGAGCCATATACTGCCTCACCAGGGTAGCATTTCCAAATGCTACAGCCTCATTTTCCAAATGAGAAAATAAATTAAAAAGTGACTCCACCAAGATCCCAAAGCTGGGATTGGGGCCCCACTTTCCTTATTTAGAAACCCTGGTGGTGCAGTGGTTAAGTGCTACGTCTGTCTGCTATCCACAAATTCAGCAGTTCAAACCCGCCAGGTGCTCCCTGGAAACTCTATGGGGAAGTTCTATTCTGTCCTATATGGTTGTTATGAGTCAGAATCAACTTGGCGGCAGCATGTTTTCTTGGTTTTTTCTCATTTTGAGGAGGGACTCTAAAAAAAGCAGAATTCAATTCAGGTCACCCTGAAATGGTCAGGAAGCATTTCGGCAGCCGAAATGCTTTGTCAGAGTCTCACTTGTCACTGTACCTGCCTAAGTCAAGGTCACATGTGATGAGTGGACCAACCAACCAGTTGCCGTTGAGTCAATTCTGACTCAGCGTGATCCTGTGTGTGTCACAGCAGAATTGTGCTCCAGAGTTTTCATGGCTGTGACCTTTCTGAAGTAGACTGCCAGTCCTGCCTTCTCTGGGGCCTCAGGGAGTGTTTAACTGACAACCTTCAGTGCGTAGCCAAATGCTTCACCATCTGCACCACCCAGGGACAGATGTTTGTAGACGGCACATAAGTCAGCCCTCTGCACGGGAGGGCAGGGAAGGAATAACCACCTCAGCCAAGTTTCACATCCAGACACAGGAACAAACCAGGGAGAGTGGTCCCAGGAGGTACGTTCACACTGTACAGAAATTCTGCATGTCCACACCAGAGGACTGGGACGTTCATACCCCACATACACTGGCAAGTGCATGGCACAGAACGAGAGGTGCAACACACACACAGAGGCCAGCTGGGGCCTGAGGGACCACTGTGTCAGGGGCTGTACACTGGCAGGCTGGACAGAGTCCCATGCAGCCCATATATAGGGCACCCTGCCCCTGGCTCTGCCTGGGTGGTGAAAGACTAGATGAGATCCTATGGGTGGAGGTCACCCTGCGTGTTCTCAAAGGCGCCAGTAAACCAAGGGGACTTTCCCACAGGCCTGGGCACAGATCAGAGGCACCGACTCACCATCGCCCATTTCCCCGCCCCCTGGTACCTACCTCTTGTCAGCCAGGTCGGTCTTGTTGCCCACCAGCATGATGATGACGTCACTGCCCCTCTCTGTCCTGACATCATCAATCCACTTAGAGGTCTGTTGGAAGGAGTTGAGATCTGGAGATGGAAAGCAGAGATACAACTGGCAGTGAGAGCCAAGCACCCAGCAGAAAGGTGGGGATGCTGGAGAGGAAGACCAGGAGGGAGGGTGGAGGCAGGTCTGCACAGACCAGCTGGGCCTGGGGCCCTCCAGGAGGAAGCCCACGTGTGTCTGTGGAGCTGCTACAAAGGATCTGGGCCCTGCCCTCTGTACTGCAGCCACCCTTTGGGGAAGAGAGATTACCCTACCCAGAACCCAGAAGGTCACTGCGCTGACTTGGTGCGTGGACTAGTGACTTTAGGGCCCACAAGAAGGTCAGACCCAACTTTGGGGCACAGAGCAAAGAGCAATGGGTCACTGGAGTCAGCTGAACGGTGGAGGTGGAGGGAGGAGGGCCAGAGAAGGCCCGGAGCAGGAGGTGCCCTATGTGGCAGCCTCCCTACCAAGGCCCCAAGGAGGTCCTGCTCAGGGGAGCTGGGGAAGGCTAAAGGGTGTCTGGAGAGAACGTTCAGGCTCTCCAAGTGAGAAGATGGAGAAAAAGGGGCCCCAGAACAGATTCAGGAGAGCCAAGAGCAGATAAAAGCCAAGAGAGGCAAGGTCATTTCCAGACTGTCCTCTTGTCTCAGTCAGAAGCTGTGACAGGCCTTGTGGAGAGGAGTAGTCACAGAGAACCCAATAAATGCCTTTAACAGGAGCAGAGGGTACTACTGCTTCAACACCCGCACACACAGAATGCCCGCTGTGTGCATACACACGCGCACACACACACACACACACACACACACACAAAGCACAGACAGGGGCTGCAGCTTGCCTGCTGCTTCATCTAGGCCCTGGAGCCCCTGTGAGCACCCTCTCTAGGCACCCAGGGCACACTCACTTGTGATGTCATACACCACCACGGCCACTGTGGAGTCCCGGATGTAGCTGGGGATCAGGCTGCGGAACCGCTCCTGGCCAGCTGTGTCCCAGAGCTGCAGCCGCACCTGTGACAGGGAGGACAGGGCCGAGGGCACAGGGGTCAGGGTGGGATATCAGGGTCCCCGTGGTGGCGGTGGGAGAGGCCCACACTCTGTAAAACTGGCTGTGGCAGCAACAGTCCCCAGGGTGGGCACAGCTGGGGGTCCCAGGAGGTAAACCCAAAGCACTCCTTCCTGACCCCCCCAGTTCTAAAGATCTTAAGCAGATACTCACTGTGCGATCCTCCAAGTACATGGTCTTTGACAAAAAGTCAATCCCAATTGTTGCCTGTTAGAGAAAAGCACAGAAGGGTCCAAGTTTTGAACGTTTCAGGCAAAGTGGCAAAAGTTCAGTGACCCCAAGCAGTGACACGACCAGCTAAAGAGGACACCCAGGCCTGCTGTCCCTGTGCTCCCTCTCTGCTCACTTACCAGTGAGCCCTTTTCATCCCTCTCCGAGGAGGGGGTTGACGGTGATGAGGCAAGTTGCAGCTTCTTCTATGCGCACGGGTGATGGTACCCTTTGAGGAGACGTCTTTAGGAATGGGGTGACAGGGTGTGGTGAGGAGCTTCCACAGGAATAAAGTCATGGGAATGTGCACTTGCTGGCCTCCCCTGAGGTGGGATCCTCAAGGAAGCAGGTGGCCACTAAGGCCCCCCTGCCTGAGACCCCCATTCCCTCCTGCCTCCCTCCTCTAACAGCCTTCCCGGCGTGCTCTTGGAGCCCCTTCCCCTCGCCCCTGGGATACTAGCTACAGGCCTAGTTTCACCATTGCCCCATAGTAGGGGCAGGGTGCTTGCTGGTGGATGGGGGCAGGGAACAGGTGGTTCTTCTCTGCGGGGCCACTCTTAGACCACCTAGGGCAGCATCTTACCGGGAAACCCCTCCCACTAGCCATTGGCTCTTTTCTCCCCAACCCTAAATGTTGGGAGCCAAATCTCACTGCACACTAAGCCTAAGCCCCAGGGAGAGGCAGCTGGGGAGGGTGCTGTCAGCCTTTGACCAGACGGCTAGGAAATGCCACTCACTTGCTGTGTGACCTCAGACAGGTCAGCTGACCTCTCTGCGCCTTAACTGTACCCAGTGTCTGTGAGCGGGAGCTAAGCTGCTGTCAGTGTGGAATGGAGCGATCACTGTTATGTAGTTAATTAAAGGGAAGAGTCAGACATGGCCCAATACAAGGCACTGGTCAACCACAGTGCCATCAAGATCCTAGCAGCCATTAAAAATCACAGTCTTGAAAAATATTTAAGGATTTGGGGAAGCAGCCATCGAGTGTGACCCCAATTTGATTAATAAAGGACACATAAGCATTTGTTACATATTCTTAGACAGCGAAGTAAAATAAACACACTAAAGTGTTAATGGTGGCAGCAATCATGTGACAATGTGGGTGATTTTTATTTTTATTTTTGCTTTCTTTGTTATATACTTCTCAATTTTCTATAGTAAATATTTAGTAGTTCCAGAATTAAAAATAGTACTTTGAGAAAAAACAAAATCGCAATTTGATTAAAGGACATATAAGTATTTGTTACACATTCTTAGAAAGCAAAGTAAAAGGAATACACTGACGTGTTAACAGTGCCAGCATTTTAATGTATGATGATGTGGGTGATTTTCTTCTTCTTCAGTATATACTTCTCAATTTTCTATAATAAACATTCAATAGTTCTAGAATTAAAAATAGTATTTGGAAATAAAAATAAAATAAGGTTTAAATGTAAACGTCATTGTATGGAAAATTCTGCAGCGATCTCTGAGTATAAAAACACAGCCGAGGGAAGCCAAAAGTCATAGAAAAACCCATGTTCCACGACTCCTAGGTTGACTGTGTGATGTATACATATGTATGTATGTGGGCAAGTGTGTTTACATATTCATACTCCTAACTTACTTGACAAAAGATTTAAAGTGGCTGAATCCTCCCCCGAAAGCTTGCTTTAATGCAAAGATATGGAGTGTAAATGAACCATACAATTTTAAAGCATAGGTGCTAGATAAAACTTAAACACAATCCAATCCAAATCCTTTCCTTTGGAGATAAAGAACAGACCAGGGAAGTTAAAGGATGTGCTTCATTTGACTCTGCCTATCAGTGGGAGAACTGGAAGGATCTAAAATCTCATCAGCATGTAGGCTCCTCCTCCTCCAGCTTTGCACACCCTTTCTGCACCATGTAGCCACTAGGAACAAGTCTGGAATTGAGACACGGCTTGTGGACGCAGCTTGGTTCCTCAACAGCCACACAACATCCACTCATTCATGCACAGCAGAGCACTGGGATTGTGAGAATGTGCAGAAAGAGACAGAGATCTCTCAACTCATCAGTGCTCAATGGGCTCCATAGGGAGTGCTAAGTTTCTCCTGCGGAGTGAGTCTCGAGCTAAAACTCTGTGTGCATTCAGAACTAGTAGCAGGGACTGCCAGCAGCTCTCCTATTTCAAATCTTACTTTTTTATAGTATTAAGACTCTGGGTATGTAAATGGACTCAAGGCTACCCCAAATAAAGACTACATTTCCCAGCTTCCCAGCTGGGTATTTAAGTTTGGGTCAGTGGAATGTGACAGCGAGGTATGCATCTTGGACAGGTCCTTCATGGGTAGGGTTGTGCCCACAGTTGCCCCCTTTCCCTTTCCTACTGCTTAGAATGCAGAAATGGTGGTGGTGAGTCACACTGGTCCATCCAGACGAGCGTGACAGAGTAGTGATGACAGGTCAATAAGAGAAAGGAAGCCTGAACCCCTGACTCAGGGGCATCACCTCAGCACCCTCTGTTTACACCCAGACTATATTACTTAATCCCCCCTCTTTTTTTCAAACACAGATAAACTATATACTAAGACCAAAGATACATGAAAATATGTGTCCTTCAAAGACGGGCAGCATCAGTGGTGACAGTGGCATTATTGATGATAACCGTAACAGTGACAACATCATTTCACCTCACATATGCATGAGGCATTCTGCTTCCTTGGAGGGCACAGAAGTCACCAGGTGGCACGAATAGGAATTGTGCCATTTGGATAAAGTCCAGCAAAGTTCAACCCAATGGATTGCATAGTCATAAACATCATTTATTGGACATTCACATATTTTATCTCTATTATGCCTCATAATGGAAACCCCGGTGGTGTAGTGGTGAAGTGCTATGTCTGCTAACCAAAAAGCTGGCAGTTCCCATGTGCCAGGCATTCCTCGAAAACTCTATGAGGCAGTTCTACTCTGTCCTCTAGGGTCGCTATGAGTTGGAATTGACTTGATGGCAGTGGGTTTGGTTTTTTTCGGATGTCTCATAACATCCTGACCAAACTAGGTAGTAATGAGAAAGCTAAGGCTGAAAGAAGCCAGCTTCCTATCTCTCCAACTCTCTAACACCTTTACTCTTGGTTCTATGCTTCTTCCAACAGACAGAAGCCAGTGGTTCCCTAACTGTCCATTGTCTCCTATCTGTTCTGGCCTTATCTCCTACCCAGCCAGGCCACTGATCTACTGTAGACCTTCCCACAGCTACATAGACTGGTGCCAAAGCATAAGCATTGTTTCCAAAATAAACTATCAGCTCTGCTTGTAAACATATTCTCAAGTTCTTTCAATAATGATTAAGCAGCCTGTATCAGAGTAACCCTCCAACAGATAACTATTATAATCTCTGGAAAATATAATAACAATTTACAAGCACGAGAAGATGATCAAAATCAGGCAGAAAACATGAGAGGTTACAATCTCTGAAGAAAGGAAAGAGAACTAGGTGAGATCCTATATTTAACTATTTTCTCTCCTGAGGGAACACCCTAGTCCCATGAAGTTTAAATATCCACCGTAAAATACACAAAGAGAAAAAAATGCAGTAAAAACTAACACAGCCTCAAGAACTTCTAGGGCAATATCAAGCAATCTGACATATGTATAAACAGAGTTTCACAGAAGAAGAGTATAAAGAGAAATACATGGAAAAAACTGAAAATAGAATGGCTCAAATTTTCCCAATTTTATTAGAAACATCAACCCACAGTTTCAAGAAGCTCAGCAAACCTAAAATGTGATAAAGATTTACAGACAAACTCACACTTAAGCACATCATAGTTGAATTGCTGAAAACCAAATTTAAAGAGAAAAATCTTAACAGAAGCCAGAAAACAAAACAAAACAAAAAAAAACCAAATCAAACCCACTGCCATCAAGTCAGGTCTGACTCATAACGATCCTAGAGGTCAGAGTAGAATTGCCCCAGAGAGTTTCCAAGTAGCACCTGCTGGATTTGAACTGCCGACCTCTCGGTTAACAGCCCCATACTTAACCAGACATGTTTTATACAAGTGAACAAGGGTAAGAATAATGGCTGATTTCTGATCAGAAACAATGGAGGATAGAAGACAATGGAACAACAGCTTTAAAGTGCTAAAAGAAAACAAAACCAACAAACTTGTCGATTTAAAATTCTATAACCATGGACATTTTCCTGCAAAAATAAAGGCAAACCAAAAAACATTTTAAGATTAAAAAAGCTGTGATAATTTGTCACCAGAAGGCCCTCATCACAAGAAATGCTTTAGGCAGAAGAGAATTTTTACCAGCTGAAAACATTAATCTTTAAGGAAGAAACATCAGAGCAAGAGAAATGGTAACTACATGAATAAATATGAAAACAGGCTACTTGTTCCTGATTGCCTTCTACTCCCATCTACCACAGCACTGGTTCATAACATTCTACCCTCTGATTCGCTCCATGCTCTATCCCTGGCACTTCTCACTCAGTTGCTGTTGCTGATAAATGCTGTTGAATCAATGGAAATTCTATGAGTGCATAGCAACCGCTCCATAGTTCTCAAGGCTGTGACCTTTTGGAAGCAGATGCCCCCAGGCCTCTTCTGAGTTGCCTCTGGGTGTCAGATAATCTTAAATCTTACTTTATATCATAAGTCATACCAAACACATTCCCACAGAAGATTCAGACTCACAGAGACCCTACAAGACAAAGTAGAACTTCCCCAAGGGTTTCCAAGGAACACCTAGTAGATCTGAACTGCTGGCCTTTCGGTAGGCAGCTGTAGCTCTTAACCACTATGCCACCAGAGCTGCCTCATTAGTCATAAACTATATCAGTATGCTGCTTTTACCTGCTAATAAAACAGAAAAAACACTGATGTTATCAAGGATTTCCTTTTATTTGGATCCACAATCAATGCCCATGAAAGCCGTTGTTACGAAATCAAGCAACATACTTCTATTAGGCAGATCTTCTGCAAAGACTTCTTTAAAGTGTTGAAAAGCAAGGATGTCACTTAGAGGACATCGCTGGACAATGAATAAGGAAGACTGAAGAAGAACTGATTCCTCTGAATTATGGTGAAGAATACTGACTACACCATGAACTTCCAGAGGAATGAACTAATCTGTCTTGGAAGAAGTACAGCTAAAATAGTCCATCAAAGCAAGGATGGTGGGCTCTTTCTCACATACTTTGGACATGTTATAAGGAGGGATCAGTCCCTGGAGAAGGACATCATGCTTGGTAAAGTGGAAGGTCATCAAAAAAGAGGAAGACCCTCAACAGGATGGAGTGACATAGTGGCTGCAACATGAGGCTCAAGCACAGCAACAACTGTGAGGATGGCACAGGGCTGGACAGTGTTTAGTTCTGTTGTATGCACGGTTGTTATGAGTTGGAGTAGGTGGCACCTTACAACAATATCTTCTAGTAAATACAACAAAAGCTGTAACTATAACCACAGTAACAACAATGACTAAACACCTGAGTATTTACCAGATAGCAGGTACCATGTTAACTGCTTACAGCATTGTTTAACTTAATGCTGGTAACAGACCTGTGCTATCAGTTACGTTCTTTAGTTTTCTTATGTCACTTCCACGAAGACTGAGTCTAAGAGATGTTACGTTACTTGCCTGGGGTCAACATCTGGCAGTGGCAAGGCCAGGGTTCAAAAGGTATCTGCAAAGTTGTCTAAATGTGTCCAGCCTTATTCCCCCACCCCAGGTTCTGACTACTTGTTTCTTGGACTGTTCCAAGTCAGCCTCTTCTTGGAAGTCCTTTTGGCTCTGTTCCTCTCCTCTCAGATGATACTCTCAGTTACCTCATTTCTCTTTTGTGTCTTCAGCTTTGATTCTCTACTCTCCTTTCCTCCAAAAAACAGTCTCCAGAGTCTCACACTCTTAAAAAAAGAGTCCTTCCACTCAGAAAAAGATTTAAACACGGAAGAAAACAGTCTTTGATGGTTACATGAGCAGGGAGGAAGGGGGCTGAATATTCATTGATTAGACAGTAAACAGGCATTGAGTCAGGTGAAGGGAATGACAGCACCGAGCAGAAGGGAAGTCAGCACAGCTGGGCTAACCCCAAAGCTAAGAGGTTTCCTAAATATAACTGAACACTTCAAAGAACAGAGTAGCAAGGACAAGGGTCTGGGGATGGTGCTTTCAGGAGACATCTGGGTCAACTGGCATAATAAAGAAGCTTTATTAAGAAAACATTCTGCATCCCACTTTGGTGACTGGCATCTGGGGTCATAAAAGCTAGCAAGTGGCCATCTATCAATTTGTCCCAATCCACCTGGAGCAGAGAAGAATAAAAGACATCCAAGACAAAAGGGAAATATGAGCCCAAGAGACAGAAAGGGCCACAGAGTTCAGAGACTATATCAGAATGAGACCAGAAGAACCAGATGGTCCCTGACACCACCAATGAACGCCCTGACAGGAAACACCAGCTAGAGTTCCTCACGTAGTGTGAGAAAAACGGGTGTGCAGAGCTAGAACCAAACTTGGTGGCCAGACAAACTGGAGGGTCCCCAGAAGACATGGCCCTCCCGACTCGTCAGTCCAGAACTGAAGTCAGCTCTTCAGACAAAGACTGGACTACACTACCAGTCATAAAATGATACTGGTACAGAGGGTGCTGCTGGATTAAGCATATATTTGAGGCTAACTGGGCAGCTGCTGCGCAAATGAGAGATGAGAGGGCAGATGGTCATAGGATCTGGTTGGACAGACATGGAAATATGGAGTAGAAAGGAAGAGTGTGCTGTCATAGGGTAGAGAGAGCAACGAGGGTTATTTAGCATTTTGTGTGTGCACGTTTTTGTAGGACAAATCAACTTGAATTGTAAACTCTTACAGTACAATAAAGCACTTAAAAAAAATTCTCCCCTGGCAGTAAGTTGCTCTCTGTCACTCTCTCACACAACATCAATGGCTATGCTCTTGGAAAAGGACCCCCGAACTCACTGTTTCCACTTTTCTTACTCTTATTCATTGCTCGGCTATGGCCATTGGGTTTCCAGCTGTGCCTGTTAAGCTTCTTGTGGTGTTGTCACTGTTTCAGTTACTACAGAAATACCACAAGCAGATGGCTTTAACAAATAGAGATTAATTTTCTCACAGTTTAGGAGGCTAGAAATCTCAGTTCAGGGTGCCAGCTCTAGGGGATGCCTTTCTCGCTCTGTTGGCTCTGGAAGAGGGTCCTTGTCTGTTTTGTTTCTGTTTCCTGGTTCCTTGGAGATGTCCATGTGTCTTGGTATCTACCTTACCCCCATCTCTATTCTGCTCACTTGTTTAAATTCATTTATATATCAAAACAGATTGACTCAAGATAAACCCCACACCAATCCTGCTTCATTAACATAATCTACTGCATTCCAAAAACTGGAATCCTAACCACAGACATACAGATTAGGGTTTACAACACATATTTTGAGGGGACATAAGTCTATCCGTAACAACTACCAATAGCTATTTTGTCTCAAAATCCTAAAGACAGTGTACGGGCCAGACTCTATTTGATGCTACTTTTAATGCATTTGACACTATTGACCATTTTCTCTTCCTTGAAAATCCCTTCTCTGTTGGTTTTTATAACATTTGTTTCTGGCTTTCCCTGCTTCTTTAACAGTATTCCTTATTGGTCTCTTGTAGGATTCTCTTCCATTCTCTGTCCCTAAAATGCTGGTGTTTCCTGTTTTGTTTTCAAGGGAACCTTATCTACTTTCCTATAAATACACTGATGGCTTCCCAATCTACAGACTAAATCTTACCCTTGAGCTTCAGATCCATACATCCAACTGTTTATTAAACATCTTCATCTAATAGTCCCCCGGACATCTCATTAAACAGCATATCAAGCATAGTCTATCATCTCCCTCCAAACATGCTTCTCCTTTTATCCTAACTCAATGAACAGCCTCTTACACCAAATGGTCCCAACTCAGCTGGAACAGATCATCACCAAGGACAACAAAGACACGAGGGAAAAAGAGCCCACAAAACAGAAAGACCCATAGGAATGGGTGACTGTATCAACATGTGACCAGAACGACCAGACGGTTCTTCTGGCCACCACCAGTGACAGCTGTGATGGGCACACAATGTTGAGTCCCAGTGGTAACATGAGAAAAAGAAGGGTGTGCCTTAAGAACTCCACTAAGACTGCAATTGATGGTCTATCAGCCTGGGGGTTTCCCCGGGAGCATGGCCCCTAGACCTGCTGCTGCCCCTGACTAGAAATCATTACTGATGTCAACTCTTCGGACAGGAATGGATTGGACTGGGGGATACCATGTGACTATATGGTGTGTGCACTTTATGGTTCTATGCATCTATAGGATGCTGTCCTACTGGCCTCTTACTAGAGGGGAGAGGAGAGGGTGTAAAAAAGGGGACAGGATGTTAAGAGGATATGATATGTACAGAATGGAAACAGAGTGTGCTGTCACTGGGCAAGGAAAGCAGAAAGAGTTGCAGATAGGCGGGCATTCAAATTTAACCTGGATTGTATACTTTCAATCACAATAAAAAAATATTTAAATCAATGAATGGCCTCTTGACCATCTTAGATGCCCAAGTTTCTGGAAGCCTGGGAGATCGCCTAAATCCTTCCTTTTCACTGCTCTCTTACCTGCTCTCTCACATCAAATGATTACTGAAATGATCACCTTGCTTACTAAGAGTTTTCAATGATCCTCTTCTTTTCAGCCCTACCACCATGACTCTACTTCAGACTTTGACTCACTTTTATCTGAATAACCTCAAGAACTGTCTTCGCTCTCTAGCCTTCCCTTTCTAATCAGTCCATCACATAGCAGCCAGGGTTCTATTTCTAAAGCAGAAACCTGACCACATCACTCCTTACTGCTCCTAGGAAAAAGTGTGAACACTTGTGGTTGGCTTGCAAAGCTGTTCAGGGGCTTTCTTTTGCTTCCTATGTCCCTGTTCTCCCTTGCTCAGCTTGAAATTTACACTCTAGTACCACTATTCTTGCTAGGACTTCCCACATACAACAGCTATTCTGTGCTTTGCTCCCAAGAATGCTCTTCCACGTGGCTAATACCTACTACTCAGAGTATAAGATCCAGCTCCTCTGCAAATTGTCTTCTGAACACCCAAGTTGGTTCTCGTGCTTTGTATTTAAGAGATTCCTTATTGAAGGACATCTACACAAAACCAACAGCCAACATCATTTTTAACAGAGAGGCTGAACACAATTCCCCTGAAAACAGGAACTAGGTAAGGATGTCCTTTATCATCACTCCTCGTTAACACTGTACCAGAAGTACTGGAGCAATAAGGCAAGAAAACAAAATAAAGGACACACAAAGTGGTAGCGAAGAAATAAAACTGTCCCTATTTGTGGATAATATAACACTACATGTAGAAAACCCAAAAGGCTCCATGAGAAGATCACTGGGACTAATGGAAAGATTCAGAACAGTTGCAGGATACAAGACAAACATATAAAAAAACAGTTGGATTCTTACACACTAATAAAGAGAATTATGAGAAGGAAATCAGGAAAACAATATTTACAATAGCCCCTAAGAAAATAAACACTTAAGAATACTTATGAATAAATCTAACCGGGATGCAACAGACATACACACAGGAAACTACACAACATTACTAAAACAAACCAAAAGAGATAAACATAAATGGACAAACATACCACGTTCATGGATGCCAAGCCAAGCCAAGTGCCGTCGACGTTCATAGATAGGCAGGCTCAATATTTTGCAAATGGCAATATACTCAAAGTGATTTGCAAATACATAGCAATCCTGATCCACATACCAACAGCAGTTTTTAAGAGATGGAAAAACTAATCACTAACTTTATATGGAAGGTGAGAGTCCTCACAGATAAGTAAAGCACTACTGAAGAAGAAGAAGAAAGTAGGAGACTTGCACTATCTGCCCTCAGAACTTACTATACAATCATGGTAGTCAAAACAGCCTGGGACTGGTACAATGACAGATACACTGACCAATGGAAAAGAATTGAGAACTCATATATAAACCATCCCCTGCTGGATACTTGTTTTTCAGCAAGGACCCAAAGTCCATCAAATAGGGGGAAAAAGAAAGTCCTTTTAACAATTAGTGCTTGTAGAACCAGAAGCCCACCCACAAAAAAATTAAAAAAAAAAAAAAATGAAACAGGCCCCATACCTCCATACACAAAAACTAATTCAAAATGGATTAAAGACCTAACTAAAGCCCCAAACTATAAAGTTTACAGAAGAAAAAACAGAATCCACAAGATTAACAAGATACAAACTATAACCAGGATCTTCCAAACTTTAAACACTTGTGTTCATCAAAGGACTTTACCAAAAGAGTAAAAAGAGAATCTACGGACTGTGAAAAAATACTTGGCTACTACAAATCAGACAAAAGTCTAATCTCTGAAATCTATGGGAAAGCCCCAGCACTTCTGTAACAAAAAACAAACAAATAATCCAATTAAAAAAATGGGCAAAAGAAATGAACAGATAGTTTACCAAAGAAGACATTAAAATAGCTAACAGACAAAGGAGATGGACAGACATTTCACTCAAGAGGAGATCCAGGCAGCCAAAAAACACATGCACACATGTTCACGATCTTTAATTATTAAAGAAATTCAAATCAAGACGACAATGAGATACCATCTCACCCCAACAAGACTGGCCATGATCCAGAAAACACAAAACAACAAATGCTGGAGAGGCTGTGGAGAAAGTGGAACCCTCCTACACTGTTGGTGGGGTTGCAACATGGTCCAGCCTCTTTGGAAAGCAATCTAGTGCTTCCTTAAAAAAATGGATATAAATATACCCTTTGACCCAGTAATTCCACTACTTGGAATATATCCTACAGAATCAAGGCCTTTCACACCAACGGACACATGCACAAGAATGTTTATTGCAGCACAGTCCATGATAGCAAAAAGACGGAATCAACCCAGATGCCCAACAACAGAAGAATGGATAGGTAAACTATGGCACATATACTCAACGCAATGATAAAGAATAACGATGATTCCAGGAAACATCTCCTAACCTGGTTTCAACTGGAAGACATTATGTTGAGTGAAAGTAGTCAGCGACAAAAGGACAAATACTGTATGAGACCTCTATGATAAGATCTCAAAAATAGACTTGTGTATAGAAGAAAAGACTCTTTGACAGCTGCAAGGGAGGGGAGGGAGGGAGAGTGAGGGGGGGAGGGTTTAGATTGGATAGTTGCTAGAAATCTAGTTGGGAGAAAGCAGTGATAGCACACATTAGAAACAAGAACAACATTAAGTGGACTTCAGCGTAACTTGAGTACTCCTCCATCTTAACCCAATATTGCAAGGATAGAGTAGCTGGGGCAGGGGGCGGGGGACCATGCTCTTAGGCGAAATTGAGGCCAACTGGCTCAACTAGTGTTTTGCTAAGAGAGCTCTCTGCACCCCACATTGGTGAGTGGCGTCTGGGGTCTTAAAAGCTGCCAAGCTGCCATCCGAGGACACAGCAAATGGTCCCAACTCAACAGGAAAGGATGCTCACCAAGGACCAAAATGGCATGCGGTAAAGACAACCGAGAAGACAGAGAGACCCATAAGAGTGGGTGCCTACATCGACTTGGGACCGGAAGAAGGGGATGGTGCCCGGCCACCACCAGTGATAGCCACGATGGAGCTCACAGAGAGGAGTCTCACTGGCAACACAAGAATAAAGGGGGGTGCATCCTGAGATCTCCACTACAAGACCTCAATTGATGGTCCAGTGGTTTCGGGGTTCCCCTGCAAACATGGCCCCCAGCCCTGATGCTACCCTTACCCATAGATTATAATGAAGGTCCACTCTTTGGACAGGAATGGATTGGACTTGGCAATACAGAGTGACCATATACTGGATGCACTGTATGGTTCTATATAATCTATAGGATATCATCCTGCTGACCTCTGGCTGGAGGAAGGAAAGTGGGTGGAGAGGAGGGAAAAGGAGGCTGTTGGGAGCATGAGACATGTATGGAGCAGAGAGGAATAGTGTGCTGTCACTGGACAGGGAGAGCAGTGGAAGCTGCATATAGGTGGGCATGTAAATTTATACGGGAATGTACATTTTCACTCAGTCATATTAAATAAAAATAAATAAATAAAAAAGAAAATAGCTAACAGACATATGACGAAAAGCTAATAATCACTAGCTATTAGAGAAAAGCAAACCAAAACCACAATGAGATACCATCTCACTCCAGCATTACAGGCGTGAATCAGGAAAACGGAAAATAACAACTGTTGGAGAGGCTACGGGGAGATCAGAACTCTGATGCACCACTAGTGGGAATGCAAAATGACAAAACCACTTTTGAAAACAATATGGCGCCTCCCTACAGAACTAGAAAGAAAAATACTGTATGATCCAGCAATCCCACTCCTAGAAATATAACCTAGAAAAATAAGAATCATTACATGAATAGACACAGGCACACCCATATGCTCTGCAGCACTGTCCATAGTAACAAAAAGATGAAAACAGCCTAGATGCCCCTCAACAGATGAATGGATAAACAAACTATATAGCACATGCATATAATGGAGTACTATGTAACAATAAAGAACAACACTGAATCTGCAAAGCATCTTATAATATGGATGAAATCTAGAGGGCATTGTGCTGAGGGAAATAAATCAATCACAAAAGGACAAATATTACATGAGCTCATTACTGTAATAGCTCATGCAAAGCTTTACACATAAAAAGAAACAATCCTTGATAGTTATGAGGGAAGGGAGGAATAAGGGTGAGAAACCACTAAATAAGACAATAGAAGTGGTGACTTTGGTGAAGGGTAAGACAGTTTACAATTCTGGGGAAACCAGCGCATCTCGTACAAGGAAAACCCGTGGAAGCTTTTCAGACACATCGAAACTCCCTGAGGGGCTGAACTGTTGGGCTAAGCGCTGTGGGAATTATGGTCTTGGGAGAATGTCTGGCTTAATGGGCACAAAATAGTTTATGAAGAAATTCTCTGCATTCTACTTTGGTGAGTGAACAGCGTCTGTGGTCTTAAAAGCCTACGAGCAGCCGTCTAAGTACTGCACTGGTTTCACCCCTTTGGGAGAAAGGCAGAATGAAGAAAACTGAAGACACAAGGCAAAGATGAATCCAAAGGGCTAATGGACCACAGCTCCTAAGGCCTCCACCAGCCTGAGCCTAGTACAGTGAGATGGTACAGTGAGATCCCTGTCTGCCCTGACAGGGAGCACAACAGAGGGTCCCAAAGAGAGAAGGAGAAAACGTAGAACAAAATTCTAACTCACAGAAAAAAAATACAAAAGACCAGACTTAGTGGCATGACAAAGACTAGAGAAACCTTGATACTCTGGAACCAGAACAGCCTTTTAGCTCAGTAATACAGTCACTCTGAGGTGTACCCTTCAACAAAAAGTAAATAGGCCCAGAAAACAAAAGGAGACTGAAGAGGCACACCAGCCCAGGCAGAAAGACTAGAAGGCAGGAGGAGACAAGGAAGTTGATGACAGGGAACCCAAAGTTGGGAAGGGAGAGTGCTGACAGGTAGTATGGCTGTTAACCAATGTCATAAAACAGTTAAGTATTTATACTAACTGTGTAATGAGAAGCTGATTTCTTCTGTTAACTGCCATCTGAAGCACAACACACACACACACACACACAGAGAGATTCTTTAGTAAACTGGAAGGATCTCATTCTGGTTCGTCTTTCTCATCGGCCAGTGAATCAGCGATTCTCAACATGTAGGCTGTGGACCACCTGCATCACAATCGCACAGGGAGCTTTTAAATATGCAGATCCCTGAGTCCCACTGAGACTGAATCACAATCTCTAGATGGTTAAGCTGAAAATCTGAATTCTAGACAAGCCCCCAGAAAATCTGCCTGTGCAGTACAATTTGTAACAACTGTCTAGATTCCGAGCTGGCCCAGTAACTGGAGTCAGCAAATGCGTGGCATTCAGGAAGCTGCTGGGTCCCCTGCAAAGACTGAAGACACAGAGGGAGACGTGTCTTTTATGTGGAAGGTGCTATTCACAGATGACGAAACCAAGGCCCAACGAGAAGCCAGGTGACAGTGGTGGCAGCAGAGCCAGGAGCTGAACCCAGGTCCCCCTAATCGGAAATGTCCTGCTCTGAACTATTCAGCTCGACTCCCTCTGCTCCCCGAAAGCATTTAATTTCTGAAGCTGCCTCTGAGCTCTGAGGCTGTTAATGAGTTTACAAGAGGAGGTGGGTCACATCCTGTCTGGCTCCATACTGTCAGAAGCTTATAGTCATTAGTTATAATGGATCAGCAAGGCCCTCTTCAGAGGAAGCTCTTTTGTATTTTAACAGAAAAGGAAACAAAACAAAGAAACACAGCTCTCTAAAGCCAGGATAGAAACAAGAACTTTTAAGGAGGCCTTGGCTGGGCCTAAGCTAGCAGTGAAAACTTCTAGCTACTTGACATCGATTTTTCCAAACACAAAGCAGAAGCAGCTGGCCCACAATACTGCCAGCTGGAGCCCATCTCTTCCAGGAAGGCCAGATCTGCAGGGAGAAGGCAGTCATAGTCTTTCCTGGGCTGCTCCTTTCTGATCAACACTGCAGGTAATTAACATTCATTCATTGAGTCATTGTTGAGTGCCCACTGTGTGCTAAATACAGAGCAGGGCAAACCACAGCCTCTGCCCACAAAAAGCTTGTCACTCAGGGACAAGCTATTTTACAAAGCGAAGATACATATACAGAACTGTGGTTCCTGGAAGGTGAAAAAGCCACATAGTTAGAGGAACCCTGGGGGCCTAGAGGAGAAAGACCTTGCTTTTGACTTATTTCTTGAGGAAAAGTGGGAAAACTATGTACGTCCTTGAATAAGTACTAACTTTCCAGTCTGTGAAGATAGGCAGAATAGACAAGGATGGGCACGGTTCGGGGAACATTCCAAATGAGGGGAATGGGGAAGTTTTAATTCTGGTAATGACAGAACTCTCATCAGAATAATCACCTTGCAGATTAATATCATACATAAAACAGAACACCCACTGCCACTGAGTTGATTCCAACTCATAATGACTACATAGGACAGCGCAGAACAGCCCCATAGAGTTTTCAATGCTGTAATCTTTGTGAAAGCCAAATGTCATATCTTTTGCTCATGCAGCAGCTGTCGGATTCGAGCTGTCAACCTTTCAGTTGGCAACTGAGCGCTTAACCATGGTGCTACTAGGAATCCTCTACTTTTATAAACAGCATGATTTCAACAATAAAAAGTGTGAACCAAATATAACAAACAACTATCTGAAGGAAATGGAAAGTCACCAAAAGCAGGTAGAAACAGGAGTGAAGTCAAAGAAGGGAGCAGCACTGGGTGACATTTCTGTTTCTGACCTCTTACCTGAAACCAAGCCCTGGCAGAAAAAGAGGGCTGACTATGACTGTAAAGAAACCCAACCCTATGATTGAGAAATGAGAAAACAGACATCAAAGGTACCACAGCAGCTGGCAAGTGACCCAAGCAAACCCCCAAGAAACCTATCTAAGACTAAAAACAAACAAGCAGAACTTTCCATTGCTGTCTGCTACAGGGAAAAGAGTTGAGAGTTCCAGTCCAATTTTAACTGCTTGCTAACTGCTTGCTCTCTTGGGAAGAGCAAACAGAATCCACAATCTCAATCACAATATGCAGGCTAAAACCTCAAATTACTAGACATTTGAAGTAAGAGAAAGATGAGAACCATTCTCAAGGGAAAAAAAGGAATCAGCAGAAGCCAACTCTGACATGATTCAAACGTGGAAAGTAGCAGACAAATATTTTAAAATAGCTAACGTGATTACTGGAAACCCTCATGGCGCAGTGGTTAAGTGCTATGCCCACTAACCAAACGGTCACCAGTTCAGCAGTTTAAATCCACCAGATGCCCTCTGGAAACTCTATAGGGCAGTTCTACTCTGTTCTACAGGGTTGCTGTGAGTCTGAATCAACTCAACAAAAGTGGACTTTTTTTTTTTTTTTGGTAACACAATTATGCTCAAGTATATAAAGGAAAAGATGTACTTAATGAAGAAACTGAAAAATCTCAGCAGCAGAGAAACAAAGAACAAAGAACCAAACAGAAATCTAGTACTAAAAAATACAATATCTGAAATTTAAAAATAACTAATGAGCTTAACAACAGATTGGAGATTACAGATGAAAGAGTTAGTGAACTTGAAGACGGATCAATAGAAACCCAAAAGGAAGCACAGAAAAAAAAAACAAAAAACATTACACAGAGCCTCAATAATTTTATAGGTCAATAGAGCATTTTAACATATACTTAACTGGCATCCCAGAAGAAGAGGGGGTAAAGAATAGGAGTATTTTCTTTTTGGTTAGATATAATGGCCAAAACCCACTGCCGTTGAGTTGTGTCCAACTCATAGCAACCCTAAAGGTCAGAGCAGAACTGCCCCATAGAGTTTCCAAGGAGTGCCTGGAGGCTCTAAACTGGTGACCTTTTGGTTAGCAGACACAGCACTTAAACCACTATGCCACCGGGGCTTTCCCATAATGCCCAAAAGGTGCCTAAATTTGGTAAATGGACTAGACTGACAGAATTAAGAAACTCTCCAAATTCCAAGCAGGATTAAAAACAAACAATAAATCCTCCACACGTATTCACCTCAAAGTCAAACTCTAAAAACCAAAGATACAAAGATAAAATTAGAAAAAAGCTGTCAGAGAAAAATGACACATTAGATACAAGGTGACAGGATTGACAGATGACATCAGAAATCTTGGTGGCCAGAAAAGACTGGCATGACATGATGAAACTGCTGGAGGGAAAATAATCAACCCAGAATTTTAAATCCAGTGAAAGCAAAGTAAAAACACTTTTCGATACGTAAAAGCACAAAAAACAATGTGTAGCTTGGAGGAACTTCACTGTAAGAAATGCTGACGTAAGTTAGTTGTTCAGGCTGAAGGGAAAAAGAGCCCAACGGCAACTAGGACCTTGCAGAAGAAATTAAGAGTACCAGAAATGTTCAATTCATGGGTAAATGTAGAAGACCATCTGTTATGTCACATAATCTGGACATGGCATGAGGAGGGACGAGTCCCTGAAGAAGGACGGCACACTTGGTAGAGAGTCAGCAAAAAACAGACGTTCCTCAGTGAGATGGGCTGACAGTCACTGCGACAATGAGCGCGAGCTTCACAACTGTGAGGGTGGCGCACGAGTGGGCAGTGTTTCATTCTGTTGTGCACAAGGTCATCCTAAACCAGAAACGACTTGATGGCACCTGACAACATCGGTCAAAGGTGAAAGGAATGGTTTCAGCAAAGGGCTTGTGGTGTGAAGCCACACATTATCTTCAGAAAACACAAAAGGCTTCAGGACCAATGGATGGTGATTAATCTTTTAGAGTTGCTGGGGAGGGGATAAAAAGGTCACAGGGACTCCATGGCAGATGATGGGTTTGGGTCTCCCTTGTAGCTTGGGTTTTGGAAAGATCATCTTGTTGAAGGATGGGGAAGGGGACAAAGTCAAGAGAGACCATATTAGGAACCTGCTGAAAGGATCTAGGAAACAGGCAAGGAGGTGTGGGTAGGAAAAAAGCAGGCTGCAGAAGAAGAGGCTATCATGAATTGAATTGTGTCCCCCCAAAATGTGTGTAGCCATTAAGCTGCACCATGATCCCCAATATTTTATGATCTGTCCTCCACTTTGTGATTTTCCTATGTTGTATGTTAAATAGGATTAGGTTAGGACTGTAAATTGCTTCCTGAGGCCCCCCTCCTGCTGCATTGTAAAGGGAATTTCCCTGGAGTGGAGTGTGGCTTGCACCATCTTTTATTCTTTCATCCTAGAAGAGATAAAAGGAAACAGAAACAAGCAGAGAGTTAGGAACCTCACATCACCTAGAAAGCAGCACCAGGAATACAGCGTGTCCTTTGGACCCGAGGTTCCTGCGCCAAGATGCTCCCTGACCAGAGACTGATACAATAGTCAAGTTGTATCAAGTGCTAGTCAACAGTCAAGTTGTATCAAGTGCTAGAAAGCCTTCCCCTGGAACAGACACCCTGAATTTGGACTTGTAGCCTACTAGACTGCGTAAGAACAAGCTTTCCTTTGTTAAAGCCATCCACCTGTGGTATTTCTGTTAGAGCAGCACCTGATGACTAAAACAGAGGCACATATGAATGCCATCAAGAAAAGGAGATAGAAGGTGAAAAGATAAGAAATGCAGACAGGCTAGGTGACTGAGACAAGGGCGACTTTAACAAGCAATGAGGGAGTAGTCACATGTCTGAGAACACCACCTCCACTTTGGAGACGGTTTGTCAAGCAGAGCCTCACAGAAGGGAAGTGACTTTTCCAGAGTATCAAATCAAGTCTGCAAAGTCGCGAGGTATATACTGCAGAAGGATTACGCATCAACTCATTACATCATGAGAACTTAACATCTTCTTTGCTGCTAAATCACAGTACTTCTGGCAAGGAAATAAAACAAGACCTTCCCGGGCTGGCACTTTTGGACCACACCCAGCTAAGAAGTCCTTGACAGGCATGGACCAGGAAGCTGCTTCACTCAGCCACATCTCCAGAATGAACAATAAGTGACTATACTCAGGTGTCACTCATGGCATCTTCCAGAGCCAGAATGATAGGTATTCTCAGTCCCATGAGGGATGTTCATGGTCCAGGGATCTTGGGAAGCAGCTGGGATAACCAGACATTGCTCAGCATCAAAGCACTGGGGCTCCTGCAGTGGCTGGGTGCTGGGTCTGTCTAGGAGGTGCATCTACCCCCATTCTGCTGGGTGGTCCACACTATTTTATGCTGAGTTGCATCCTCACCAGCCCTGGGCCCCGGCTGCATTGCTCAAACTCTTCAGAATGGTTTCAACAGCAGCTGAGCCAGACTAGGTTGGCATCATGCTTTGGCTGGTACTGTTTCACAAATCACCATATGAGGCATGTCTCTGCTTCACTGGTCACACTGTCATTCAATACCCCACCTGCCAGGCCTTTCCATGTGCCAGTTTGCAACTGGCCCAGAGAAACTCTGGTTCCAAACTTGACCATGGCCCTGGTTGGCTGCATAACTTTGCTCAAGTGCTAGCAAAAAGCAGGCTTACCATGCAAACCTGGGAGCTTCTTCTCTTGGACCACCCTGGCGTTTCCTTTCCCTGTGGCCACTAGGGAGATACCATGCAGTATTTCTCCTACACTATCTGTCCTCGTCCTTTCTGGCTGAAGTGTTTTCTCCACTGCATCTGTGGTGTTATCACATCTGTGGCTTCCACTTGAGGTCCTCTCAGGAGGTATATGGTGACACCAGACAAAAAGGCCACCCAGCTACCTAGCTAGGTCATTAACTTGTGCTAAAGGTCCCAGCATCTCGGTGATTGATTCCCTGTGACTTGCCACAGCCTACCGTGTTTCCCAGTGGTCAGAACAGGGCACTGATGGGAACACGGGAGTGAGTGCATCTGTGTGTGAGTGCATACATGTATGACTGGGCATGCAATTGTGTTGGTTTTTTGCCTTGTTGAAGTAGGTATATGTGGGTATAAATGGGCATATTACACTTGTGTGGCTATGAGTGTGGGGCTGGGGAAGCAGTCACTTTAGTTCAAAGGTAAGGCCCAGTGCAATGCTATGGAGACAGATCCCGTGAATCCGGTAGCCTGGGTGAACTGTCTTCCTAGGCCCTGGAGAGGAATAAGGTGGGGAAGGTAACAAAGCTAGCTTCCCTGTCAGTGGCCCCCAGGACCAACGACAGCCACTCCTGGAAGGTCTACTGCGCATGCCACTAGCAGAGTGGTCCACCTGAGGGAGCCTGGCTGGGGTCATGCGACCAGAGTTGTCCCACTTGACTTCTAATTCCTTTCTCCAGAAAGGGTCTTTTCTCAGCGACTTTCTACTGGTGCCTCAGCAGGGTCTGAGTGCTCTGTGGTGGGCTCAGAAGGATACTGGATTGAGTCAGAAGATGCTAGTGTCCAGGAAAAATGGCTTAGCCTCTCTGGACACCAGCTTCCTCTTCTACAAAATGGGGATAATCAAACCTCCTTTTAGGGCTACTGGATTAAATGAGTTAGGGTACGTGAAAGTACTCATATCCTGTGATACCCTACATAAACAAAAATGAATAATTATTGTTCATGACCAAGTGACCCAGGGTTTACCAAAAGAATCAGCAGAACCCACCCCACTGGGGACCCTCCAATGATGTCTCTCAAGCTAGCCATGTGAAGTATAAACCCATGAGACAGTATTCAGGAAAAAAGGTAACTATGAACAGTACTCCTGGGAAAGAATTCTAGACCCCTGGAAAGCCATAATGTGCCCTCTTACATTAAAGGCTCTAAGAAGTCATACAGTGAAGAGACATGGTCCCTTTCATTCACCCATGTTTCCCAAAGTTTCTGTGGCCTAGAAACTATTTTGCTTGTGAGCCCTACTGACCCTCAATAAACAATTGCTCCCAAAGCTTCCGGAAAGGCTGACCCTCAGAGAGGCAGGTTCTGAAGGAGGTTATATCCCTCTTCTGGCCTGCCACAGAGTCTTGGTCAAAGCATTCATTCTCTGTACCTCATTTCTTCTTCTTCTGCTTCTTTTTTTAATTGTGATCAACTGAAAGTATACAATCCAAATCAATTCTGCACGCCCACCAATCTACAGCTCCTCTGCTCCCCTTGCCCCCTGACAACACACTCCTCTTTTTCATTTTATACTTGTATCCTCTTAACAACTTCCTGCCCCCTCCTCTCCACCCTCTTCTCTCCCATCTAGAAAGAGACTAGCAGGACAGCCTCCTACAAATGCACAGAGCCATAAAGTCTGTACCTCATTTCTTCTCGCTAATTTGGGAGTAAATTATTCTCACTGGTAACAATCCTACTGGCATGTAAGAGCGGGACATCGCGACAACACGTGTAGCAGGCTTGACTCCCTGGCTAGTCCATGACCCCCTCTTCAACACCTCTACTGTGCTGTCTACATCACCTGTCCTGCACCCACCACGCCCCTCTGAGGAGGCTGGGTGGCATTCTGCTGTGATGAGATTGTCCCAAACCCGACACTGCTTATCTATTCCTTTAATATCTTCAAGCCAGCAAGATGTGCTGCTTATAAAAAATAACAAGTACTTCACTGTATACAAAATGTGAGGAAACTTAACAAACAGATTTCATAGCCACATCCTCATTTTTATTTTCTGCATGTGGTATTAAACAGTGTCAAAACGGATCCAGACATGTAGCAGAGAGTGCCTGTACCATATCTACTTGCCTCTGATCCCTGAGGAAAGAGATGTTTCCTGGGGCACTTGTTGAAAGCTTCCTTGCTACGTACATTTATAATGAAATATAATTTTGCATCGACAGTCTGACAAGACACTGTAATAAAGTCTGCAGTGGAAATCTGCATTGTAATTTGCATAAATTGACTCAAGACTGTCTTCTCAGGAAGAGAAATAATGAAAACGCAACTGTGTGTATCTTCTTTTCGCCTGGGCCAAGTCTTGGCCCATAGCTGGGAAGTAGCTGAAAGTGGCACAAAGCAGCTGGGCAAGACAAGCCCTTGACAATGCTGCTGCTGTTTGTGCTCTGCACCACCGACCATCAGATGAAAGCATCTGGGTAATGGCATGCAAATTAGCATGCAAATGAGACTGGCAAGCCTTAAGGATTCAAACGGGCAAGTGGGTACTTTAGGGGGAGGAGGCAGCAGCTTCTGGAAAATACACTGGCCAGAAGCTGTCCTTGCCAGAATCCTAGCAACGAGCTCTGGGGAGGGGATGCTGGCTTAGGCGTCACAGCGCAGGAACCTAGATTCTCGCAGACACTCAGCCTCCTAGTCTGTACCTTCCACCTTCCTAACAGACACTGAGCTCCCACTAGAGAGTATCTTGTACTTGGGTCACACCCAATTTAAATATTTATTGATTGCTTTTTTATTTCATGACTATTGGTTGACCAAGAACAATACACATCTTCAGACTTTAAATACGGGGTTAAATGGCATCAAAATCAGTCAGTTTCTTCAAAAGCCATAAAGATGCCCAGGGATTTCATCTCACTGGTCAGAATTGGGCCACATGGTGATTTCCTGGAGAGCTACATAGGGACCCAAACGTGCAAGCTCTTCCCTTAGCTCTGTGACAAAAGACACTCAGGTGCAGAACACTGGAGATGTCTAAGCGCTACCTAGAAGTCCCTGGAAGACACTGATGGATAATGTCCTCTGACTGAAAGTTTGGCATTAAATTCATTCAAAGGCACCTCAGAAGAGCTCTACTTCTGATAAACCAGCCACTGGAAACCCTATCGAGCACAGCTGTACCCCGACACACAAGTCACAGCTGACTCAATGGCAACTGGTAAGCACTACTCGTATGTAACCTACAATGTACTTGATTACTAAACTTGGAGCAGACAAACTCCATCACAAAGCCATCAGCTTATGAAATGTAGCTACTGGCAGATTAACCCAATACCCACTGGAAATCCCCTCAGCAGTCTGCTGAGGATGGGATTCTAGAACACCTCTTGCTGTTTCTTCCTTTCCTGGACGCAGATGTGATGACTGGAGCAGTAGCAGCCTACACGGGCATGCAGGAAGAGGTGAACCCACTTGCCAAAGAGGCAGGAAAGAGGGAGAGCAACACCCTAGGGGCCTGAAAGTATCACTGAGCAGCTATGCCAACCTAGAGTGCATGACTTGTTGTACCTGGAAAGCCAAAACCCCTCTTCGTTAAGGCCAGTATTAGTCAGCTTTCAAGGGGCATCGGTGACTCAGTGGCAGAGTCTACACAGGAGACTCGGGGTGCAGTTAGGGTTAGGGTTGGGGTTATGCACCTCAAGCACATCCACCAGCCGTCTGTCAGCGGAGGCTTATATGCTACTAAGATGCTCACAGGCTTCAGTGGAATTTCCAGATAAGGTGGACCAGGAAGAAAGGCCTGGTGATCTCCCGCAAACCAGCCAATGAAAACTGTGGATTACAGCAGTTCAATCCCAAACACCATGGGAATGGCACAGGCCCAGACAGTGTTCCTTCTTCTGTTGTGCCCAGGACCATCATAAGCTGACCGGATGTAAGCCAACAACAACAGTCATCTTTCTGCAGGAGAAGGTGACCACACTCCTAAGTACTAACATGCAAATCAGACGACACATGTTTGACCAAAGAGAGGAAGAGATGGGCGGCAGATGGGAGGAGTTCTGCTGGCTGCAGCCCAGTGGTTCTCTGAGAGCAAGGCATCTGGTGCACTGACCAGATTCAGGGCAATTGCACTGCAAAGGGAAACCCTGGTGTTGTAGTAGTTAAGTGCTACGACTGCTAATCAAAAGGTCAGCAGTTCGAATCCACCAGGCACTCCCGGAAATGGTATGGGGCAGTTCTACTCTGTCCTACAGGGTCACCAGGAGTTGGAACTGAATGGCAGTGGGTTTGATTTTTTGTTGTTGTTGTTGTTTCACTATGAAGACTGCTGTCTCACATTTTGTCTGCAGAACCTAACATCTACAAAGGACAGAACTTGACTGTGTTAACAGAATAAATCATCCAAGGACTGGAAATTCCATGTTTCCCTAAAATCCTGGAAACCAAGCATCATTCTGTAGGGTTGCGAAGCCACTGACTTCACAAGCACACACACAGGGACATTGGATACCCCTAATTTCCCCTGAGATTGCCGGGTTAGCAGGGATTCCCAACAGAATTGCCCTGTGGCTGCTGCTCTTCAGTTGTTGCTATCCGTAGTTCTAAATGACAAGTTACTGGTCATTTCACTTGTGTCATTATTGACTTAGTTTGTTGTAGGTTTGCTTTTGCTTTTCTTTACAGTATATGGTGCAGTGGTTAAGAGCTCAGGCTGCTAACCAGCAAGTCAGCAGCTGGAATCTACCAGCCACACCTTGGGAACCCTGTCGTGCAGTTCTACTTTGTTCTAGAGTGTTGCTATGAGTCTAAATTGACTTGATGGTAAGGGTTCGGTTTGGTTTTGGTACAGTGTATAGTAATGCACAGTTGTAACCGTAGTGTTTCCTGCCTGTAATTTTCCACCATCCAGGCTTTGAAACCTGTATATATATGGTCTAAATACAAATTAAGCACATCCCTATTGCTGAAGAATTACACATGCTACAAACACAGGCACGCACACACACACACACACACACACACACACACAATGTGTACAAAAACATCACGTCCCCAAGGTCTGGCTAACCAAACATCAGCAGAACGTGTTGTCCTGGAAAAAAAGTGACTTCAGAGCATCAAATACCATGCTTTCCCCACACCGCGGTCCTCTCACAAATGCTCCTTCGCAGCTCACAGAGAGGAGTCTCACTGGCAACACAAGAATAAAAAGGGGTGCATCATGAGATCTCCACTAAAAGACCTCAATTGACGGTCCAGCAGTTTTGGGGTTCCTCTGAGAACATGGCCCCCGGCCCTGATGCTGCCCTTTCCCATAAATCATAACAAAGGTCCACTCTTTGGACAGGAATGGACTGGACTTGGCAATGCAGAGTGACCACATATTGGAAGCACTTTGTGGTTCTAAACATCTACAGGATATCATCTTGCTGACCTCTGGCTGGAGGAAGGGGAGCGGACGGAGAGGAGGGGAAAGGAGGCTGTTGATAGGATGAGACATGAATGGAGCAGAGAGGAATAGTGTGCAGTCACCAGACAGGGAGAGCAGTGGAAGCTGCATATAGGTGGACATGTAAATTTATACGGGAATGTACATTTTCACTCAGTTATGTTAAATTAAAAAAAAAAAAGTTAAAAAAAAAAAAACAAATGCTCCTTCCCCAGCATCTGGATATGCTGCCTGCTCGTGTGGCCCAGGGGAGCCCAGCTTTTCTATCAAAGGTAAAATTTGTGCTGCAGGAGCAAGTCACTGAGGAGGGAACAGGCGCTGGTTTGGGGACTGCTGAGTGGCCAGGCAGGTGGTCCCACAGGCCCAATGACCAGGCTCCAGTAAACAGTTACGTTTATTTTACTAAATCAACTTATAAATGTTACACTGAGAAATATCTGATAATTCTGATGAACGCTGTGAGAACGCAACGACATGGTGCTGATATGCTCGTGAGGGAAATAGCTCTGTCAGGTCAGATGCTGAGCCAGCAGGCACGTGGAGGGCCAGAGGGTCCCGGGGGCCTGAAGAAGGGGTGAGACGAGGGGTGCCAGGCTAGAGACCATGCCAAGTCCCAGGCCAGAGGTTTCATTCCTCAAGGGCTCAGACTCGGGAGGTGCCACCTGGAATGCAGGCCAGGAGCTAAGAGAGATCAGCCTCAGGGCAGAGCAGGCAGTGGCTGTGAGCACTGGATGAGAGCTACAAGCCACTCAGACCTCAGGCCTATGTCCTCAGCCTCCCAGTGTGTGACAGGGCAGCCATTTGGTTCCATTCCCAAAGGCCCTAAGGGACCGCAGAGTACGTGACCCAGGGCAGGCAAAGCTTCACGGTCCTCTGGACACACTCCTCCACTCTAGGAGGGTGCTGGGAGCAGCTGGGCCAACTGCAGCAGGCCAGCTCTCTCCCGAGGTGCCATGCTGGTCACCAGCCCTTGTGCCGCAGCAGGAGATTCAAGGACAAACCAATGGGTTCTCGGCCTTCATTGTACAATTTTCCCAATCACCTCTTAGATTTTTTTAAATGTTAATCCCTTAGCCTCACCCCAGGTGAGCCTATAAATCTCCCTGCCAAGAGGGTATTTTAGTCTTGGGGGTGGCTTCTTAAGGTCTTGAAGCAGAAGCCTGGAGCTGGCTGGCCAATGGGCAGTGCTAACGTGCAGACAGCGTGGAAAGGGTCATGCAAGGGATGCTGCATGACCCTGAAGAGCCCTGCTCCAAATTTCCCTTCACACCCCGTGCAGCACCTGCACAGCCTGACAGCTCCCCAAAGGGCTTCATTCCAGGTTTCAAATAAAAGGTGCAAGGACTAGGCCTGCAGGTGTGTTTCACAAGTCCTGTGCAGGGCTGGCCCACATCAAGAGGCCAAGTCTCTTTATTACAGAGTGGACACTAGCAGGCTTTTCCTGTAATACATTTTGAAAGTAATTTTTTGTTGCCATCGGCTGCCTCTGAGCCAACCCCTGACTCACGGTGACCCTGTGTTACAGAACAGAACTGCGGCATAGTGTTTTCTGGGCTGGAATCTTTATGCATGCAGACTGCCAGCCCTTCCTTTCAAGAAGCCACTAGGCGGGTTCAAACTGCCAACCTTCCGGTTATCAGCTGATCACATGATGATGCAGTTTATTAGGGAAGTAACACATAATTCCTGTTCTGAAACATTCACGACGCAGTTCTTTGATCAGGACAGGCTCTTCTCAGCTACGCTACTTAAGAAGCAGGCTTGTGCCACCTCGGTTTTTGGGAGAATCACTGCAGACCTGCGTCTCACCAAGCTGACTCCTGAGTCTTGATTCTTCACTTCTCCAAGTGAGGAGATTTAGCTCAGCTGACGGCTGAGTGGGTGATGCTGGAGAGGACGTGTGTAAAGAGAATAAGGTATGTATGTGGTGGACGGATATCAGGAATGAGTCGAGGAGACGCTGTGGTGGGCTTCCCGGCCCACATACCAAGGTAGCTACAGTGGGCGTGCTGACCCACGGAGTGAGAGCACTGAGCACCTTTGAGCAGGAGGCCTGTTGGTAGCATCTGGCTGTGAAGCTACAAGAGCTTCGTAAAACTTGTCCAAGCAGGACAGAGGCCAGGGCAAGCCAAGAAGCCGAGGGACCAGTGAGCGCTATGCCTGCAGGCATAGCTGAAAAGGTGCTGTCCTGATCCAAGAACCGTATTCTGAGCCTTCCTCAACTGGAGTTGCAACCCATTCAATGAACACAACAACCTCCTGCCATTAAGTTGATTCTAACTCATGGTGACCCCACAGGACAGGGCAGAACTGCTCCATAGGGTATCCAGGGTAGATTTGAACCTCCAACCTTTCTGTTAGCAACCTAGCACTTTAACCACTATACCACCTGGTCTCCCGTTACTTCTCTAATCAGCCCCATAACTGTGTGTATGGTCTCTTGAGTTCTTTGGCCGCTGCAACGAATTACCGAACTCAGCAGAGAAGTCAACAGTGTGTGACGGATGACTGGGGTAGGGACAGGTAAAAAGGTTGGAGCTGGAGGCATGTCTGACCTCCCCTTTACTGGTCGTCAGCCAGGGGCTGCGATCTGGATTCTTCTTCCCCTTACGAAGTTAGAGGGGGTCAGATACCAGCCCTATGCCATCTGTACAGTGTTTTTTAATTACTGTTTTAGAAAGATTTGGGTGAAAGTTTACACAGCAAGTCAGATTGCTATCTGGTAATTTCCACACAAATTGGTGACATTAGTTAACTTATCACGACATGTCAATATTCTCTTAGTGTTCTGTTTGTTCCATTTCTAGTACTCTTGTTTCCGTGTTCCCTTATCTTCTTACCTTTACTTTTGAATAACTGTCGACCTTCTGGTCTCACACAGATGGATTTTCAGTGGGGCATTGCTCTTATGGTAATATCTGTTAATCTGTATATCACTCTACTACGTTGCTAAAAGGTGATCTTGGGATAGGCTTGGTTCTCAGAATAAAGAGTGTCCCAGGGTGACAGTCTCAGGGAGTCCTCTATTCTCTTTCAGTTTGCCTGGCTTGTCTTTTTAAAATAAAAATTGGAGTTCTGTTCTATCTGGGGCTAACTTTTTTTTTTTTTTTTTTGCTTTGTTTGTTCTTACATGGCTTAACATTTAATAGTGTTCCTGTCACAGAGTTAGGAAGTAGAATAAATCTTCAAGAAAAAAGCAAAAATTCAAGTTCTTCTCCAACTATAATTATTTTTAATCTATGAAAAAGAAATTCTGTACAACTTAAGTCATTTTCACAGAAGTGATACACATATGAGGTCTGTCTGACAATTAAGTCTGTGAACTTCATTCATTATTCTCAGTGCTACATACCTCATTGCTAAACATCATTACTGGGGCCTTCAAAGTCCTCCCCTTGGGAAGCTATGCACTGATGCCAGTGCCTCGGCCACCCTTCAAAGCAATTTTGGAACCTTTTCTGGAATGGCCACTGTACATGGTAGCAAGGTGGCAAGTTTGCAAACTTAATTGTATAGTTGTCTGTGAGGGAGTTTTTAGCCTGTAAACAAATAACTGGATTGGAACACCATTCCTGTTTACCTCATCTGGCCCCCAGTGACTTTTTCTTTCCAATGACATTTACGACAGCACAGATAATATGACAACAGCTCTGATGGCCATTCCAGTAAAAGAGTTCCAAGACTGCTCTGAAGGTGGACTAGGTGCTGGCATCTGTGCAGAGCTTCTCGAGGACTATATTTCAAAGGTGATCATGGTGACATTCAGCAGTGAGGTGTGCAGCACTTTTACTAGGATCAATTCACAAACTTAACTGTCAATCTTCATATGTCATTGAAGTGATCTATTTAATGACTGTTGTCAGAAGGATTGTTGGACTGTCCTTTTTTCAGAAAATGAAAAAAAAGTACTATCATTAGGAAAAGAAAGACAAAGACATGTATCCATCTTTGGGGGACATGTGAAGTGGCAGTGAAGTCTCACAGGTGGAGAACTTTTGGACACAGCTGGAGGAACTGGAAATGCTTTCCAGTAAGTGGCTACTCTCTCCTTCCCAAACACTGCTGTTTGGGTCAGAAATTTTCACCCTAGGTGAGGAGTCACCAACAGGTGTGTTTGATCTTTGTTCCTCGTTAGACGAGTCGAAATGAGGACATCCTGCTCTCTTGACCCTTGGCTTCTGGGAACCTCCTGCATCTCATACACCCGCTTGGGTGTCACTGTTACTGGCCTCTAATCCTGGAGTAGTGTATGACCCTCTGTGAGCTCAAGTCCCAACAGAGCACCTGCAGAATTACTGATGCAGTGTGCAGTCTTCTTACAAACGGCTAAAGCATGGAAGTTCTGTTGCTGTTAAGAGCCACTGAGTAGGTTTGGGTACAACAGAGAGAAACACTGTTGGGTCCTATACCATCCCCATAACTGTTGTTATATTTGACCCCATGGTTGTAGCCACTGTGTCGATCCATCCCCCTGAGGGTCTTCCTCTTTTTTCCTGGCCCTCCACTTCACCAAACACGATGTCCTTCTCCAAGGACTAGGCCCTCCTGATAACATAGTATGTGAAGACAAAGTCTCTCCACGCTCGCTTCTAAGGAGCATTCTGGCTGTACTTCTTCCAAGATAGATTTGCTTGTTCTTCTGGCAGTCCAGGGTATATTCAATATTCTTCATCAATACTGTAATTCAAAGGCATCAGTTCTTCAGTCTTCCTTATTCACTGTCCAGTTTTTGCACACATATGAGGTGACCGAAAATACCATGGCTTGGGTCAGGTATGTCCTAGATACCTCAAAGCACATGTTAACTTTTTAACACTTCAAGGAGGTCTTTTGAGTAGATGTGCCCAATGCAATACTTCATATATCATTTTCTTCATGCTACTTTCATCTTATATTGCAGAATTCCACAAAGCCACATCTAAGTCAAACCAAACCCATTGTCATTGAGTCAGTTCTGACTCACAGTGACTCTATAGCTGCAAACCCAGGTCACAGAGAGCTTCTTGAGGAAGTTTTCATGGTACAGCCCCAACTCAAGGTTCTTCATGGTGAGAAGCCCTAAGCCATACTGATTTCTGATGCCTTCACCATGTGCTTCCAACATCAGTTGGCTCTGAGTCTACTGTCAGACTTGCAAACAGACCATTCTCCCTGAGTTTGGATGAATTTAGATTTTTGTGACCCAGTAGCTTGGTCATGTCCATGTTCAGAGTTTGACATACAAATCTTGCAACTAGAATCACATGCAGCCTGACAATGAAACCTAAATCTTTGTGGAATTTCAGCAAGATTTATAAAACTGTGGAAACCTGCCAAAATATTTTAGTCTATTTGGGTTATGCTGCTATACTTTTATTTATTACGAATGCGACACTGTGGTTCATTTGGGTCCTTCTGTTATTGTTGTTAGGGGCCACTGAGTCACTTCTGAGTCATAGCGACCCCATGAACAACAGAATGAAACACTGCCTGGTCCTGTGCCAGGCCCACAGTCATTTTTATGTTTAAGCACATGGTTGCAGCCACTGGGTCAATCCATCTCCTTGAGCATCTTCCTGCCTGTTTTTCGCTGACCCTCTACTTGACCAAGCGTGGTATCCTTCTCCAGGGATTGATCCCTCCTGACAACATGTCCAGAGTATGTGAGGCACAGTTTTGCTATTGTTGTTTCCAAGGAGCACTCGGATTGTACTTCTTCGCGAACGCATCTGTTTGTTCTTTTGGTAGCCCATGTATGTTCTATAGTCTTCTCCAACACCACAGTTCAAAGGCATCAATTCTGTCTTCCATATTCACTGTCCAGCTTTCACATGCATGTGATGTGACTGAAAATACCATGGATTGCGTCATTTCTCAATGGCACTTGGCTGGCTGGGTCATTTACATCTTAGTCTTCAAGGTGACATCTTTACTTTTTAACACTTTAAACTGGTCTTTTGCACCAGATTTTTCCCAATACAAGGTGTCTTTTTTTTTATTATTATGATTGAGTAAAAGTTTACAATACAATTCAAATTGTATTGTAACCCACCTATCTGCAGCTCCCTCCACTCTCCTTGTCTGGTGACAGCACATTCCTCCTTTCCACTCCATCGATGTCATATCCTCTTAACAATCTTCTGTCCCCTCCTCTCCACCCTCTCCACTACCCTCTGGTAAGAAACCTGTAGGATGACATCCTATAGAGGCATAGAACCATAAAGTGTACACACAATACGGTCACTTTGTGTCCCCAGGTCCAATCCATTCCCATCCAAAGAGTTGGTAATGCATCTTTTGATTTCCTGACTGCTGTTTCCTTGAGTGTTGATTGTGGAACCAAGCAAAATGAAATCCCTAACAACCTCAATCATTTGACTCCTGAGTCCAATCAACCTGACTGTTGTCTGCTGAGAGACTTCTTGTACCACAGTCCAGATGACGGACGTGATGATAACGAAGTGAGGAGGAGGAAGATGACAGCTGCTGGCTTGAAAGCACGTGGTTACTTTTGCTCTCTCCCACTCTGCCAGTTGGCTGCTGGTGACTCGGTGTTCTGTGTCAGTGTAGTCCTGGGTGCAGAAGGTGATGAACAGTCACTTCTTACCTTGGGCACTGACAATTCTTTTCCACTGGAATTCATCATTCTTAAACACTTCATAACTTGACATTCTCCATTCCTGTTTCATCTGAGCTTGAAGTGCTTGAGCTGTTGCCATGGCAACTGCCCCATATCAGTTCCTGAAGATAGTGAGCTAGTGTTACAGGGTACCAGGTGCCAGAGAAACTCACATGGTAAGCATTATTGGAAGAGACTGCGGAATTATTCTCTCCACATCCAAGAGTATTTTCCTTAGAGGCATGTGGTGTGAGAGCAGACAGAAGGGCTTCAGATTTAAACTACACAGGGATATGATCTGTTGTATGGTGAGAAGCTGTGTTTCCTTTTTTCCACTGGTTATGAAGCATACTTAATTCCAAAGATCACTTCCGATATTTCAGTAATTCCAGTATTATCAGCTTCCAGCTCCATTACAAACTCAGCCACTTTCTGATTCAGCTTTCTCAAGTATCAATCTACCAAGTCATGTATCTAGTCTGCCAAGTGTAGTTTCTTATCTGTATCTTCTGAAGCCTCACAGTAATCTTCTTTTAGGGATGTCATTTGCTCTTCTTTCTATTCAAGCATATTTTTCTCCAGGCCAACAAGGCCATGTGGCATCTCCCGGGGCCTGCCAGCAGACAGCAGGTCCCTAGAGGTTTAGCAATACTTAGGTCCTCACCAGCTTCTCAGGGCCTGATACATGTTCAGCACCAGACAAAGGGACGACTTGCCAACTACCACCCAGGATGGGTGACCAGGGAATGGCCAGATTCTTGGTCAGTTTGTCCAACTGCCCTTCCACACACAGAGCAGGTACTCGACCAATGCCTGCTGTCAGAATGAGTGGCCGGGAGGAGAAACATGGATCAGGAACAAGAGACAGGGACATGCAGGAAGAATGGATACACTCTACCCTGGGCACTGTCTGGGCACCTGGGCCCAGCAAAGCCGGGCAGGCTCTGCTGCTGAGTGACAGGATGTTTATGAGGGTGGCAGAGAGTCCTCCTGGTGGGGAGCAACTTGGAAACAGGAAGGGTTAAGATAGTTGCCCCAAACCCTTGGGGATCTTGTCTTCTTCCCAGATCTTTCTGCCACCATGTTAAGAAAACAAAATAAAGTAACATTTCCCCCTCTGGATCTCCAGAGGATTCATTAAAATGAGCACAGAGTTGGTGCCCTGGCCACCCAGCCTAATTACCATTTTAAAGGGTACTGGGAAAACAATTCCACCAGCTGCAATTAAAAAAACCAAGTTGCTCAAGCCTGCAGTGGGGAGGGCCGTTGCTTCTGGGAGTTGTCACAATATGGCTCTGCTGCCTCAGTGCCACAGGGTCTGAAATCTGGTGAAGACAGTGGATCTCCAAGTCACTTCTGTTCCATCAGGCATTTATGACACAGGCTACACCCAGGCCAGAAGCACATCAGGACTGACCACAGGGCAGGGAAGGCCAGATTAGCCCTGAAGACAAACTTCAGCAAGAGATAGGCAGCTGGGGAGAGAGGGCCTCACACCTCACAGCCAACTTTGATTCTGAGCTTTGCTAAGCCTGGAGAACCTTTCACAGTAGAAAGGAGGGATGTGGAGGGCTTTCTAGCAGGGCCGTGGCATGAGTCCACGTGCACACCCATGACAGTACCCCTCGTTGGGGAGCAGTAAGCAGGCCGGCCAGCTGGACCATCATGCATTGGGACAACAGTGGGCAACAGGACATGACCTTGGAGTTGGCGGTAGAGAGGTTTCGAGGGACTCGGATGGCACGAGGAGGAGTGGAGACTTTGATGCGCACCCATGCAGACTGAGGCCGCCTCTGCCACCACCACTGCCACAAACATCAACCAGCCAAGGGCAGCACTGTTTTCTTACAAGATACCAACAGGACTCACTATAGTTGTTAGTCACCATCAAGTCAATTCAGACTCATGGTGACCCCACGTGTGCAGGGGAGAACTGCTCCACAGGAGTTTTAGGGCTGTGATCTTTGGAAGCAGACCCCCAAGCCTGTCTTCCATGCAGCCGCTGGGTAGAATCAAACCTGCAACCCTTGGGCTAGTAGTTGAGTACACAATCGTCTGTGCTGCTGTGGGACTGCTAGTAGGTATCATACATAACTCAGTAAAACAAAAACCAAAAACACGATCAAAATTCAATAATCGAACAAATCAAATGATTAGATGTTTGAGACCATTTACACACACGCACACATGAACAACAGGTCAGACTTGACTACTAGAGTTGGCTAGATGTGTCATCTCTAATTCAAACGGAGGCAGAACTCCCTGTATCAGTAGAGGCTGTGGCAAGCCTGTGGAGTATCGGTCTAGAGAGAACACGACAAAGACTAAGACAGACCAGGGCACATACCCTTGAGCCTGTGTCCAGTGTGTGCATGACATCTAGGACCCTCTACTCCCAGAGCCTCTTGTTGCTACCTTACAGTCAATTGTTACCAAGTCAGGTAGTTAGCTAGTATTTCAGAACACAGCAGAGAAAAAGCAGGAAATTTAGGCAGACAGAGAGGCTGGTTCGGAGGGAAACAGCCAGACTAAAAAGTAGACACAGAACCGTAAGGCACGGTGAACTGTGTTCCACATTCTCTACAATTCAGTTTGGGAAGGCAGAGAGAGTGAATTCTATAAATATTTGTCCTTTTAGGATTTAATGACAAAATGATTTCATGATCAAATACATCTCAGAGCTCCTGTACACTCAACCTTTCTCAGCACGTGGCAACCACACAAGGGTATGGCAAAGGCAGAAGAGAAGTCAGTTCACTCCTGCTCACTCAGAGTTCCACAAATCTAGGCAAGTATCAAACCTCTCTCATCTTCTTTTTTTTCCTCAAGGAACAGTTACTAATATCTTTTGGAACTTCTGTTGTCATTGTTATGGGCCATCAAGTTAATTCTGATTCACAGTGACCCTATAGACAGAGTAGAATTGCCCCACAGAGTTTCGAAGCAATGCCTCGAGGATTTGAACTGTTGGCCTTCTGGTTAGCAGCTGTAGCACTTAATCACTACACCATCAGGGTTTCCCTCTTGGAACTAGCATCTCACAAAACCAACCAGCTCTGAAAAATGCAATTTCTACCTTAAGAATGCATCTTTTCTCTTAAAAGTGTTGAAATGATTTAAGCTTGATGCCTTTTAAGGAAAGCAAAGTTGCAGGGAAAATACACTTGCACAAAGCCCCCCACTCACCAGTGGTGCCAGGAAAGTGCTAGTTACTGAACCCCCAGGAGTGCTGTACCACCTGGAGCACAGCCCAGGGCCTCCGGCTGACCCCAGACCACTCTTTGAGAGCCATGAGCCAAAGCAGTCCTTTGGTCCAGCCTCTTGCCCACATGCAGCAGTATAAGACACCAGGCAAAACCTCCCTCAGGAAGAGAGTAGCTTAGCAAGCTGGGGTTACATACAGCCCCACTCAAGGAGCAAGTTCTCCTAACAACTTAAAATTTTTAGCTCTCTTGTTTCTCACCTTGCCCATCCTCCTCCACCTGACAACCCCCTTCCAGTAAACAAACATAGAATGGTTTAAGGCTGCCGAAGGAGAGAAACAGCACGCAGACTGATACGTATCATCTCTAATTCTAGAATTTCCCTCTGGAACATTTTTGCTTGGATTTGCAGGAGGGCTCTCAGGGGCTTTGCTGGGCTGGTGCCAGCACACCAACAGGAAGTCCCTCCAAGACCCAACAGACCCTCGGGCAGCCCAAGACAGCCCAGCTCTTGTCCCAGCAGTAGTGAGCGCCGGAGATAGGCTGGGTCATATGCTTCAAGCAGCGAGCAGGCTGCAGGCACTGGAGGTGGAAGGCAGCACCCAGGACCTCACCTGGTAGGTGTTGTCGAAGCTGTCGTACATGAACCTCGTGATCAGAGATGTCTTCCCAACTGCAAAACAAGAAGAGAGTTGTTGAGCCCCGGCACTCCAGAGGTGACCAGCTGCTGTCACACTGAGTCTGACTGATGGCAACCCCAAGTGTGTCACAACAGAACTGCGCTCCATAGGGTTTTCTTCTTGTATTTTAAACTGTTTACCGCAGGCCTTCCTAAAGTCAGATATCACCAAGTGGTGCAGACAATTAACATGCTCAGCTGCTGGCTGAAAGAGCTGGAGGTTCAAGTCCCCCCAGAGGCTTTTGGAAGAAAGGCCTGGTGACCCGCCTCTGAAAATCAGCCATGCAAAACTCCAGCTCTGCATAGTTTTCAAAGACCAATGTTTCCAATGCAGATCACCAGGCGTTTCTTCCGAGGAGCCTCTGGGTGGACTCAGACCTCCAAGCCCCCTGTCAGTGAGCGTGGTAACCGTTCACTCCACCCCGTGTCAGGCCCTTCTGAAGACCTTTCAGTCAACAAACACAGGCAAACGAACACCAGAAAAAAGCACAGAGGAGCAGTAAGCTGTAGACACAGAAGGAGAGGAAGGCAGCCCTCGTGAGGGACCCCAAGACTGAGTCTCTATACTAGGAGGGCTGCTGGCCCAACTGGTGATGGCATCACCATGAAGGAAGCCTTCCACAGCCCCAAGAGTTCAAGTCACCCAAATCGGGTCCTCCTTGGCCCGGAAGAGCCCAACTGATACTGTGCCACCTATGAACAGAGCGAGTGAACATGAGACCAGATGTTCCTTTCCCATGTGCTGGGCTCATCCAGATACACAGCCTCCTCACTGGTCACACACAGAGATGGAAGTACACTCTTTGTTTCTCATTTTTTCAGTCTTGGAATGGTGAGGAAGGAGCCAGCCAGGGGACACAGTAAACACACGGGTCATTCCCCAGTGTCCCTTGTTTGTGAAATGTGTGTGACTGACAGTTAAGCTTACTGCACAGTGGTTAGTCTCCCCAGACCCCACTATTAAATGCCAGGAGGATGGATACCCACTCATTGTGACACGCCATGACTACCCCACACATGGCAAATGCCCTCTGAGTGGCAGCAACAACACATTGGGACAGTGCTGAGAAACTGCAGCATCTCTTAAGAATTCCATAAACACTGCTAATTTCCCAAACTGCAGAAGTTGGCTTCTGACCTCATCCTGCGCAGGTCCCCTGGGGCCTGGCAGCAGCAGAAAAGTCTACCATGCATTTCTAATCATCTGGAAGGGGAAGCATGGGGAGGGAAGGAATAGATCATTCGTTAGGTGAGGCTGTCCCCGGAATTTCTGCCATGGCCCTGTGAGGCTTGGAAAGAGAGGGGGACTTGTCTGGCTCAGCCAGGCTCCAGCCTGAGCCCTTTTTGCTCTAGGCTGCAGGAGACAGACAACCTTGGCAGGGGACACCAAACAGCCAAGAGCTGCTCCTTCTGCCTCTCTGCTTCCTGGGGTAGGACGTGCACAGGCTGGCCTGGCAGGGTGGCTGGTCACCATCTCAGTGCAGCATGGCAGTCCTCTGCTGGCAAAGGCTCTTTACCAGTTTTGAAGCCTCAATAAAAAAAACTGCCATCAAGTCAACTCCAACACACAGCGACAGCTGTGTGCATCAGACTAGAACGGTGTTCTAGAGGACTTTCAATGGCTGATTTTTTTGGAAGCAGATTGCCAGGGCTTTCTTCCAAGGTGCCTCTGCATAGAACGCTAACCTTTTGGTTCACACTGTTAACATTTTCCATTATCCAGACTCCAGAGCCTCAATGTTGCATCACAAAACAAATCAGTGGAATCATTTCTCAACAAGAGACATGTGCTAAGGAAAAACAATTGTCTCCTGCCCAGAAGGAACATCTGACAGACGGTTTGTATTTGGGGTAAATGCAGAAGACTCTATATTTGGTCAGAATTAGTTAGCCAGATTCAAATCTAGCTGGAGTGCCTATTAGCTGTGTCACTTTAAAGCCGTCACCACATGCTGGACCTTAGTTCCTTATTATAAAATGGGATCAACAATATCAAAGACTTCAGAGGGCTCTAGTAAGAATTAAATAAAGTGCCAAGTGAACAGAAAATACTTAATGGCATGAGGAGGCAGCAGTACAGTAACTGGAATAAACAGCTAATGCAGTTTCTGAACATCAGTAGGGGGATAAAAAAAAACAAAAACCAAAAACCAATCTTGCCTCCACATCTCTGGAAGAAAGTCTCTAGTGTAAGCACCAACACACCCAACATCTTCCCTAATTTTATCTGGAAACCCTTTGTACCTCTGATAGAAATTAAAACTATGAAGTGTTTTGAATCTACTTTGAGTCTCCCCTTAAAATTTTTGCATGAATGGGGCTTCCCATACCTTGAGGGCAAGAGACTTTATGCAGATCTGGCAGGGAGATGCAAAGGGGACCCAAGAGGGAAAACGGAGGCAACCCTGGGCTTGCAGGAGCAGCCAAAATCTGAGTGGGAGAAACAGCCTGCTCCCTTTCAAGTGCAGTGGAAAGTTACCACTTTTTTCAGGAAGAGTCTATGGCAACTTCCCTAGGCAGTGGCACTCCGTACCTTACACCTCAAGAAAAAGGGGTGAGCTTCAGGGAGCAGGGCAAGGAGAAAGAAGGAAGACACAGATTCTCTTCTCCAAGTAAGTAGATTCTCCACTGCGGCAGCTGAGAGGACAGAGAGGAGAGACAGCAGAGTCCCTAAAAAGTCAGTAAAGGAACAGGAGGTTCATAGAAGTAGGGAAGAATTTAGAAAGCCCTGCCAGGGTTTGGATGTCAAGTTAAGCCTTCTGCAGACAAAGGCCACTGAGAGTAGAGCGGTGCTGGCCCACAGGGTCAAGTCGAGGTGGCAGGAGAAATGCCTAAGAAAACAAGGTGATTATTGGACCTGTGACCCGTAGAGGCTTGCATGGTGCTACAGTGCTCAACTGGTTTCCATGGAGCTTCCAGACTCAGATGAGGGAGAAAGGTCTGGTGATCTCCTTCCACAAACCAGCCAAGGAAAACCCTGTGGATCACCAGTGTCTGGCTGTTGTTATGCACAGGATCACCATGAGTCAGGGAACAACTTAGAGGCAGCTAACAAGTGGGACTGTGCAGGAGGAACTCTGAGCTGCAGGGTCCTGGCCAGCACCAGTATCTTCTGAGCATTTCTACTGTCCCTGTCACAGACACATGTGTGCCTGGTATATTCAGAGGACATGTTTCTGGCAGATGGTGGGGGCTGTGTGAGGCATGGGGTTTACATGACAGCAGTGAACAGAAGAGACAGAGCACTTGCCCGCCTGAGGCCTGCCATGATTCTGCCCTTGCAGCCACACTGGGTGCCCTTAGTACCACTCCTCTTAATCTTCAGCACCGTAGCTGGCACTAACGTATCTCCATCTTACCCAAGGGGCACTAAGGGGACGGCTACCTGCCCAAGGCCACACACCTGGATAGGGCCAGAATGTGGCCACCTGACCAGGAACTCAGTTCCTGTCACTCTTATTCCCAGCCCTCTGTGGCATTTTGGGTCATGCTGGGTGAAGGAATTCTGCCAGGTTATCCCTGCCATGGTGGATGATATCAAGCTCCAAGAAACAGCCCAGCCAAGCGAAAGCACCTTTTTACGGCAATAGGCTGGAGGCGGGGCCTCTCTCCACTTGGGAGGTGCTCGATCCAATTGGGAAGATCAGAGACTGACGCAGGAGGACCCAGAAAGCAGGGGTCTGAATACCCAGCCCCAGCGATCCATCAGACCCCTGCACTAGAAGACAGGCTCCTTCCTTCTTTACCGTAGAATGGAATGACTTCTCACCACTCATGGGCCAAATTTCTCATTGCGCAGGGCACAGTTCCCCTCATCTCACACCTACAGATTGTCCAAGACCACCCATTCTCCTTCCCCGGCTGTCAGAGTACTGAGGTGCACACGTTGGCTCAGACACCTGTGCTTTGGTCCTCCCGGTGGCTCCCTATTTATTAGAATAATGCGCCCAAGGCCCCCAAGGCCCTCCCCATTTGCACCCCACCACTGAAGTGGCCCACCCTCTCTCTCCCCAAAGTGCCTGCAAGTCAGACTAGAATCCTTCCGACCTAAACATATGCTCGGCTCCCCTGCATTTGGGAGAAATGCACTACATGTCACATCCCTCCAAATATCTCTTCGTCCCTTCTACTTAGGAATAGCTCCTAATGGGTCCAGCCCACACCGCTTATCCATCCCCAGCTCCTATGGCCCTTTGTGGCATAGCTCTGTCTTATTTACTGTAGTTCATTTAGTCAGTGTGTATATGTCCTAAACCCATCCCCCACCCTGAACAGGTGTGTGACCACAGGGTCTCTGTCCCAACCCCTGGCTCTGAGGCCCTTTGGTCAGGCTCCCCAGTATGCAAGGGACTGACTGCCCACACTCAGAGCAAAGCTGGGCATTACCCCCCCGACATGACTGCAGGGAAGGCATCCTGCACGCTTTGTCTTCTGGGAAGCGTTCTAGGCAGCACTCATTAAAGGAGCTGTCTTGTCCAGCCTTTACCAGCGGATGCACAAAGGAGTTGGGAGGGTTAGGCCACTGCCCTGTGCTAAGCTCCTCTCCCCTCTACAGTCCAGAAGCCCCTAACTCCCCCGACTGTCTGCCCTCAAAAATTGCTGGCTAGAAGGTGCTAGAACCTGGTAATGGAGAGCTTGACATCCCACCCAGCTGTATACTTTGCCAGTCTCATCATTAAAGGTGAGAGGGACAGGTGGCACCTGTCATCTGACTGGGAACTAGCATCATGTTGCAGCCAGGTGGGGCAGCAGTGTCTGACTGGGTTGAACAGGGGTGGGTGGGCAGGGGCTGAGAACCTTCCTCTCTGAGCCCTCCTGCCCTTCTTCAGCTACCGGAGCCCGAGAGGGCCATTCTCCACACGCAGATTGGTTCTCAAGGTCAGGCTGCCCCCTGTGACCCTTCTAATAACAGCTCCTGGACACAACTGCAGCCGGCGGTGCTCTTTCTGAGGGCTGAGACTCAGCTCTGCTGGCAGGATTTTATTAAAAGCAAGCAGACTAATCATTATTGGGGCTTTTTTTTCCCTCCTCGCTCATGGCTCAGCAATATTCTTGTAATCTTCAGTAGTTTAGTCCCGCATGATTAAGCACGGAGATACATTTTTCCCCTTTTATTGAAATGAGGGTGAGGAAACTCATTATCCAGCATTTCCCAGGTGCCCGGCATTCTAGAAAGGAGAAAAGGAACACTAACTGTTACTGAGTCTGTACGCAGTGCCAGGCAGGGAGTTCAGAACTTGGCACAGGCTCCCTCATTTAATCCTCATCATGATCCAAAGGCAAACCCTGGTGCACTGGTTAAGTGCTATGTCTGCTGACCTTTTGGTCAGTGGTTCAAATCTGCCAGGCACTCCTTGATAACTCTATGGGGAAGTTCTACTCTGTCCTACAGGGTCATGAAGAGTCAGAATCGACTCAGCGGCAATGGGTTTGGTTTTTTTGGCTTATGATCCAAAGAGTTAGCTATCACCCCCAAGGTCACAGAGCTGGTAAGTGGTAGAGCTGGGCCAGACCTGATGCCAAATCTCGGCCTCCTCCATGATACTGTATTGGTTTATATAAAAGTTTGACAAGCAACCAAGAAGGGGTCCCAGAAATCAGGGTCCAGGCAGCTGGGCAGTCAGGAGGACTGCAGGGAAGAGGCAGGAGGGCTGAGCTGGGAAGGATGGGTTTGGGGGAGGAGAACAGGTATTGGAGGCAGAGGGGACAGCGTGAGCAGTGCACAGAGGCAGGGGGACAAAACGCTCATGAAGAACTCCCAAATGAGCTGAGAGCAGGGACAGGAGAGTGTCCAGGGGCGATGGGGGACACCTTGGGAAGCCCATGAGTCTGAATCTCGCTGCAGAGAAAACGGAGCCAGACAAGGCAGGGAGGCCATTCGCCACTGACTCTGGCTCATGGTGACCCCATATGTGTCAGGGCAGAACTGTGCTCCTCAGGCTGCCAAGGGCTCCTGTTTCAGAAGTCAGTGACCTAGCCTTTCTTCTAAGGTGTCTCTGGGTAGACTCGAACCTCCAGCCTCTCACAGAGCAGGTGAGTGCATTAACCATTTGTACCACCTGAGGACTCCAAAAACTGATCAAGGAAGTTTCTCATGGTCACTAGTTTGGCTGAAACCAACCACCTTTGGGGACAGCACTGAGAGGGGGCAGGTAGTGAGCAGTATGGCAAGCAGTGGCAGGGCCAGACCCCACAGGCCATGGGGGCCACAGCAGAGCGTGGATTCTGTCCCGAGGGTGGTGGGAGTTTCAGAAGGGTTTTAAGCAAAGGTATGGTGTGAACAGGTAAGTTGGTTTAAAATTTACAAAATAGGCTCACCAGTATCTACAATGTAACACCGACATTCCACCAAGGGATGAGTGGGTGGGGCTGTGACACTATGTGACACCCAAAGCTATTTTGGAAAAGGTAGTACAGCTTATGCCTGGAGCATTCCCACTTTCTTTTTCTCTGGAAGCTAGCCCTTCAATCCAGCCACCAAGCTGTGAGCAAGTCCAAAACAGGGGGCGACCACCTGGAGATGCTCCCACAGATGAAACTGATGCCCCCAGCCAACAGCCAGCACTGACCACCAGGCAAACCAGTACATGAGCCTCCCGATGGCTCCAGTCCCAGCCTTCCAGTGGCCCCCAGCTGATGACAAGTGGAACAAGTCCTCCGAATTCCTGCCTATAGCACAAATTTGTAAACAAAGTAAATCTTCTGTATTTGGAATCACTGTATTTTAGCATGGCTTGTTACATAGCATCGGGTAGTCAGAGCAACAGACTCACTTTTCCAAAAGAAAACGTCCCATGCTACAGGAGAAGGGCCTCTAGGGGCCACAGGTGGGCAGGAGTCCCGTGAGAAACAGTGAAAGCAGGGACACTGGCGAGCAGGCAGCACCTGTGCCCAATGGTCAGATCAGTGGAGCACTCAGGATGTCTCCCTGTCACCTGCCTTTCAGACCTGCCAATGACTGAGCTATGGCCTTGGACCCAGGCAAACTGGAAGAGGAACAAACACCAAGTAGTCACCCTGGATTTAGGTCACCCATCAAAGTCTCCGTTAAAATCGTCCAGACCAAAGCACAAATACCACCACTGTGTTCTGAGCAATAAAAATATTAACAGTAACTTGACCTCGTAAGCTGAGGACCTAAGCTTATTTTCTGCTGTTGGCATCATAAAAGAAACCCAGTGCCGTCGTATCAAACAGTTATTTCCTTGCCCAGCATGAGATGTTAGCCAGGGAACTCACACACCTCTGTGCTGAGAAAAATAGCTCAGTCCCATACACCCTGGGAACCGCACCCATGCAGGACAGACTGAGTGCAGCCCTTGTCAAACAACCAGCGGCCACCTGGACCATGTCCGCAGGGTCCTTCACTGCCCCGGCCTGCCACAGGCTGCAGGCCCAATCTCTGTTGCAGATTAGAGGTATTGCTGGAGAATCCAAGTAGCTTCTACCAGTAGTCACAGAAGACAGTGAGTCTACTGCATCTTCTCACAAAAGCCTCCCAGGCTTAACCTGTGCCAGGCCTCTGCTAGACACAGAACTTCCAGCATGAACTAGGGCACCTCTGCTCCAGCAGCCCACATGCAGTGGGCTGGATTCAGATGCAATTATCTAACACACAGCTACGGGGGGCCGGGGAGGGTGCTACTGAGAGGCCACCACAAGGGAAGGTCACTAGCTGTCCTGCTGGAGGAACCAGAGAAGCCTCCTGAGGGAGGTAACATTTAGGTGGGGCCTTGGCTGGTGGAAATGGGAGACAGGGACACGGCATTCCCGGAGGAAGGGGTGGAGCGAGCCAAGGTGATGCGACGCTGTGGAACGCTCTGCCTGCAGCAGTCACTACCCACGTGGCTCCACAGTTCCACAGGAAGCAATACTGCCAGGTCTAGGAGGGCTACTAGGCTCGACTTGTGCCGGACAACAGCTGAAAGCTGAGCGGGCAACGAGTTTTTGGCCCCCTGATCTGACACATCTCCCTGAAGGACACGTCTCCTCCCTGTCACCTCCCACAGCTGTGATCAGAGGTAGCAACAGGCAGGAGGTGGGGCATGTGGGAGGGTAGGAGGCATGTGACGGGAACAGGTAGGAGGTGGGGGGGTAGTAGCAGGGGTGCAGGGGTGGGGAGAGGTGTGTGTGCAGAGCAGGTGGAAGGGGTATGTGTGGTGGCAGGCAGGAGGTGTGTGTTGTGGTAGGTAGCAGCTGTGGGGGCGGGGAGGAGGGGTGTGTGTGGCAGGAGGGATGTATGGGTGGGTAGGAGGTGTTGGGGAGTTGGTAAGGGGTGTAGGGGTGGGTAGAGGTGTGTGTGTGGAGGAGGCGGGAGGGGTGTGGGGGGTCAGGTAGGAGTTATGTGTGGGGTAGGTAGGAGCTGCGGGGGCAGGAAGGAGGGGTGTGTGTGACAGATAAGAGGGATATATGGGCGAGTCAGAGGTCTGTCTGTGGGCACGTGGGGAACGTGTTGTAAAGGCTGACATCGGCTGTGTGGAGGTTCTTCTATGACCCGGCTGGGGGTGTCAACCTCCCACTGGGTATACCCTCACCAAGCCAGGCCAGAACACTTACCCAGAACCCGCTTTGTGGTGCCTAGCCAGAGATATTGTCTCTAACAGCTCCGTGTGTTCCTACAGAGACAGTGGGATCTTGCCTGGCCCTCTTCCCAGCCACCCAGCTCAGGGCCTACTGTAATTCACTGCCATTTCTGGGCCTCCCAGGTGAGCTGTGCACCTCTTAGACACCTGTGGTTTCAACAGGGCTGTCCCACGCTGGGGATGGAATCTCCACATGCTTTGTCCACAGTTCCCATCAGTCAGGCCCAGGTCAGAAGCCGGCCCTTGGGCCTCAATAGAATATCTGGTTCCCCAAAGCCCAGTCCAGCAACCCACACCAAGGGTGGGCCTCACCGATCCCCTCCACTCAGCTTCTAGTACAGATGGGAGACGCTGTGGGAGTGCAGGGGAAGGCCTGCTGAGAGGCCTCCGTCCTCGCCATGTGGCTATGAAGGAGGCCAGGCCACTGTCCACCTTTCTCTACAGCCCATGCCCACAAAGCCCCCATGACTGTCCTTGCCCCAGGGTGCATGGACCCTGGGCCCTACAGTAAGGAAAGAAATAGGTGGGGACACCAGCTATGTGTCTTTGATCCTTGTTTCCCTTTGCCCAAACCTAGCCCTAGCTCTCTTGAGATGCAGACAGGGCTACAGGCCGGGAAACCAGGCAACTTTCCCCACCCCCAGCCACTGCACGCCCAGAATAACCAGAGTCACGTGCCCTGACAGCTCCTACCTGAGCCTAAGGGGCCGGCTGTCTCACCGTAGACTAAATGAGGAAACACATGAAAAATCCCATTTCGAGTCATCCCCCAAAAGACCCACAGAGTAATTAAGAAATACGTAAAGCTCTTCATTGGACATTTTAATTAAGTGTATGAATTCCCTCTGCCAGAAGATGCTCTGCTGTCTGGGCCTCTCTAAAGGGCCTGGGGAAGAAAGAATGGAGAGATGGAAAAGGAAGTTGCGGGGAGCTCAGCCGGGCAGGGTAGAGGCAGTCTGGCCCTGGCCTCTTCGCTTGTACCAGCTGGAAGGCTGCCAAAGATCCCTGCCTCAGCTCCCCAGTGGGTGTTCCTATTTCATGGTCCACCCCCATCTCCTCTACCCAAGACTAGGAACTCCAAAAATACCCGTCCTGCTTCAGTGGCGGGGAAGTCCTGCTCACTCCCAACACAAATGTCCCTCACCCGATTCTGCCTGCTGGAAAAGGCTAAGCCAGAAGTTGCAGGGAGACGTTCTGGCCTCGCTCTTGCCCTTGACTGGCTGTGTAACCTTGCACCCATTGGTGCCCCTCTCTGGGTCTCAACCATGCCATCAAAAAGGTCAAGACAACTGGGTCTTACAGAACCTCATCAGAGTAACAGTCCATACTCCAGCCATGTAGGAAGGATAAGGACAGAAAAAGAAAAGGCAAAATAAAGGTCACCATGACCCAAGAGGAAAACTTGGTGGCACAGTGTTTAAAGGCTACAGCGGCTAACCAAAATGTCAGCAGTTCAAATCCATCAGGAACTCCTTAGGAACCACATAGGTCAGTTCTACTCTGTCTCACAGGGTTGCTATGAGTTGGAATCAAATCAATGGCAATGGGTTTGGCTCTTCATTTTGCGATCCAAGAGACCTAAGGTTCCAGAAGAGGTGTGTTCCCAAAACCTAAGAACCTAAGATGACCTCCCAGAATGGCTGGTCCTCTATGCAGGTTCTACATGCCATTCACTTCTGGTGAGCACATTCAGCTCAGCTCTGCCATTGCCAGGGACATGACTGTTGGCTCAGTCTGAACACAGCTATCAGGCCAGTGACTAGGAAGGTTCAGCTTCAGTTTTCCTTGCTGCCCATCCTTCCTGGCCCACCTCTTGTTTTTTTTCCCCTTGGGGTTCCACCTTTGGCAGGAAAAGACAAGTCCAAGGAAACAGGTTTCCACAGGTGCCGGGCTGGGAGAGGCCCTATCCTGAGACGCCTGTTACAGCACCTTTGGCTACAAGAGGGCTTGGTTACCCCTCATTCTCCCTTGTATTGATCTGCTTTCATCTTTGAGTTTTCCCTTTTCCTCTCTAGTTCCCCTTCCTCACTTTTCAAAGCCCCCTAGCCCCAGCTTGCTAACTAGGGGCTCAGCTTTGTCTCCTCCCTCCCACACAGCCCCATGAGCTCTCAAGGCCCCCATGCTCAACCCAGCTCCTGCCTAGCAGGACCTTCCAACTAAGGGAGTCCACAGCGGATCTGAGACATCTGACACGAGACTGCTGTATAGGAAGAGTGCATGCAGTTATTTTTACGACCTCAGTAAGCCCGCTTCCGCCCAAAGGATTATTTGGTGAGTTGTGAAAATAAGATTTGAAAACATGATTGTTTAGATAATATCAGGATATAGTAACTATCCACTAATACTGTTAGCCTCTTAACCATTCTGAGCACCTCTACTAAGTTTGTGGAAGTCCTCCCCAATATAGGAGGAGCCTCCTTTGTAGCTGTGTTAGAAACACATGACTTAGACTTTTCCCACTGAATGTTCCCGTGAGACTCTACCAGCGTTAATCTAGTGGGGCATTAGTAGACATTAGTCTGGGTATGCGCCTGTGAGTACTGAGTTGGGGTGAGGACTGACTGGTCTGGTTAGCAGTCTTGTTTTTCACCTGTGATACTCGTCCAGTTGATTTCATACATGTAGATTTGCTCTTAAGTAGCTAGACAACTTATGCATTCCAGACACTTCTGTGACAACCTTTTAATGAATTCTTAAGAAAAGCTCAAAATTAGCAACTGATACCGTTTTATCTCATAAACACTGAGTATTACAGTTGATCACATTTCCTGTTTTTGCTGTGACTATCAGGGAGCTCATGCAATCTCTTAGTCTGACTTCAACAATAAGCTAGGATGTTACAAGATGCATTTCTGTAATAAAATTTTCCTCCAGCGTTCTCTTTTTAGTTTATGCCTATTACCCGTCTCAGCATCCCTAATTGTAAACCAGAGAAATCCACTCTTGCTGTCCATTTGATTTGAGGAGATAATGAATATATTAGAGCATTGATTAAGTACTTCACAGAGTCTCCAGGAAGATCAGAGAACCAGACTCCGATCAGCAGCCTGAATCACAGTTGTGGAGCTAATGCTAGAACTACGCTGTTGAGAATAGTGTGTGTTCCCACCAGCCAGAGTGAAAAACTCACCATTCATGGGACACTGATTAGAGACAGCGCTCTGAAAGGTTGGGCCTCAATAAAACCAAAAAACCAGTTGCTGTCAAGTTGATTTCAACTCAGGGTGACCCATGTGTTACACAGCAGAACACCTCCGTAGGGTTTTATCGTGTCCCAGTCACCAAAAACAAACAAACAAACAAACAAACCCATTGCTATCAAGTTGATTCCAACTCACAGTAACCCTACAGGTCAGAGTAGAATGGCCCAGTAGAGCAGAAATGCCTGGGAGATTTGAACTGCCGACCTTTTGTTCAGTGCCCTAGCACTCCACCACCAGGCCACCAGGGTGCCTCAGTGATGGGTAACAATTAACCCTAGGCTGAGCACAGCTCCAGCCCCATCTAACAAATCTTAAGGATGTTTACAGTAATACAAAACACCATATGGCAAAATTCAAAAACTCTAACCTAAAAAAATTATTATGCACATAAGAAACAAGAAAATGAAACCCATAATGAAGAGATAAAACTATCAATTGAAGGTGATGCAGAGCTGACACAGACGCAGACCTTAGGATCAACCAAGACATTAAGCAAGTTATTAAAACTACTCTCCAGATGTTCAAAATGTTAGAGACAGATGTGGAAAATACACTTTTAAAAGACACCAATGAAACCACTACACATGAAAATTACATCATCTGAGGTAAAAATGCAGTAGGTGGGATTAACAACAGATTAGACAGTGCAGAAGTAAGCATCACTGAACCCGGAGGGATAAAAAACTATTTAAAATGAAAACACAGAAAAAAGAGAATGAAAAGAAATGAACAGAGCACCAGCGAGTTGTAGGATAATTTCAAGTGGCCCAACATACATGTAATTAGAATTCTTAAAAGACGAGCAGGGAGGCAGAAGAGTGACAGGAAAAATATTTAAGAAGTAATGACTGAAAGTTTTTTAAATTTGAGGAAAATCATAGACCCGGAGTAAAAAACTTTCAAAGAAACACAAGCATAGGAAACACAAAGTAAACCACACCAAGGCATCCCCTGAAAAAACCAAACCTGCTGCCATCAAGTCAGTTCCAACATGTAATGACCCTACAGAGAGTAGACCTGCTCCACAGAGTTTCCAAGGAGCGCCCAGCAGATTTAAATTGCCGACCTTTTGGTTAGCAAATGTAGCGCTTAACCACTACATTGCCAGGGTTTCCCACCAAGACACATCATAATCAAACTGCATGGAACCAAGTAGCTGGAGGGAAGAAAAGACACTTCTGTACAGAGGAAGATGGACAAAGATGACAGCAGATGTCTCCTCAGAAACAATTCAAGTAAGAAGACAATGGAGCAATACCTGTAAAGTGCTGAAAAACAAACAGACAAGAAACCATTAACTGAGAATAATACATCCAGGGGAAATATCTTTCAAAAGTGAAGATGAAAAAGACTTTTCTAAATATACAAAAGCTACAGAATTCATTAGCAGCCGACTCTCACTACAAAAAATGCCAAAAGAAGTCCTTCAGGAAGAAGTAAAATACTATTAGATAAAAATGTGAATTTACAAAAAGGAATGAAGAGCACAGGAAATAGATGTGTAAATACATACGTTTTTTAAAAAATTATTTAAACCTCTTTAGAAGATAATGGAATTCAGTCAAGTATACAACATCAAATGGGCAACACCTATTTAAAAGCAAAAACAAGAAAGCAAGAAGGGACAGGAGAACTGGGCAAACTGACAAGGACAATCCAAGGTGGAAAGCGGGAAGAGTGACAACACACCACAGCAATTGCCACCAGTGCCTCAAGCCAATTAGCATGTAAATTTTTAAATGAAAAAATAATTCACACCGTCAGCTTTCACCTAAAAGCACATTAAAACAAAAAAAAATGAAAAAAAAAGATAACTGAATATTTAAACAAAAACAACAGTGATGCACTGGATCATACATTTTTCTAAGAAAACATAGAAGACAATCTATGTAACCTGGCCAGCAATGATGCAAGTCAGAAGGAAAGACAGTGGTAGTGCGAAAAGAAGGACTAAAAGGAGTACTGTTTACACAGAATTCTAAACCCACCAAAAATCTTTTAAAAATGAGATGAAATAAAGACATGCAGATGCTGAGACAGTTCACTGCCAGCAGAACAATAAGACAAGGAAAGATGCACTTTGGGTGGAAGGAAGACGGCTCCCGCACAGTCACGCTTATATCACAATGGTCAGCACGTGCACTTGAGAGTCCCACACACCTGAATTTTAATCCTGACGCTGGCACTTATCTGCTGTGTGATCTTAGGTTTGTTTCTATTCTGTCTGGGTTCAGTTTCCTCATCTCTACAACGGAGGCAGGAATACCCACCTTACAACTCTCGCAGCTTCTACAAGAGCATAAAAAGTTAACATTCGCAAAATGTGGATGAAGGGCCTATGGGATTCTTTCTACCATTATGGCAACTTTTCTGTACGCTTAAAATTATGCTAAAATAAAAAGTTTAAAAAACAGAATTAACAAGTTATATAAATAGTGTAATTATGCACACACATGCACACATCTATGATTCTCAGAGTCTTAGCACATTCAGGAAATGGCTTGGTCTAATTAGCTACACATTCTGGTCAATATGAAATGTTTCTAAGCAACTGGAGTATAACTGAACTTGGCATCAACGTAGTCTTAAGAGAGGACCAGGGCCTAGCTTGAAAATGGGGAATTGCTCTCAGTCCTTCCAAACACAGGGCCAGCCAAGCCAAGTGCCGCTGAGTCGGATCCGACTCATGGCAGCAGATGAAGAAACTCTGGATGAAGGAGACCCGAGGGCAGGGATCCTGTGTGACCATGATGTGTGCATGTGCAGTGAGGTACATGCAAGTACACACACATGTATGCTCAAGCCAGCGGGGGTCAGGGGTCTGGTGAATGTGGGTACCCCTTAGTTTCCCCATCTCTTGGCTATGAAAACTAAGACACTTGTCCATGAGGACACCTTCTAGGTTTATTCAAAACCACCTGAAATCTGAGCACGTAGCTAGACCCACTCCCAATCACTATCAGCCCACTCACCATCCAAATCCTCTCTGCTCTACCACATCACCTCCATTTCTTCAGCTTTGAAGAGAGGCATGCTCCCGCACAGGTCCCAACAGCAGCACCAGGACCATTTAGCTTGGTGTCCTAGCCACCCTCCACTCCCAGCTCAGAGAAGAGGTGTCCCTGCCCACAGCACACAGCTACCGTTGGAGGGGCTTCTCTGAAAAGCCAGACCAGGGCAGGCAGAATGCACACCTCTGCAATAGGCTTGGGGCTCAGCCCCATTCCAGCCAGATGCTGCACAGGCCACTAATAACACGTCTTTGAGCAGCCACATGGGCACTGTAAAGAATGAATCCATAATGAGTACGTGTATGGGTGAGAAGCAGGACACATTTGCTAAACTTACTAAGTTCCCACTACCAGCTTATCCTTTTCTTCCCAGTGCTCACTGTTGGCCTCAGTGATAGAGAAGGATGTGACAGTGACAAGAGGTGGCCAGAGTGTTAAAAGGTAGAGTGGCTTTGTGACATGGTCAGAAGACCCACAGCCAACACCATGGGGGCATAGCCACAGCCTGGTCATGAGGCCAATGCAGGAAGATGGCCCCCGAACCACAGTCTGATGTAGGCAGGGCATCTTCCCACATGCCCACTCCCTTCTCAAAAGTACCCTTGGACTAGACAACCATGAGGGCAGGGGGCAAACAAGGAGGCTCTTTGGTCCCCATAAAGAACTGTTCTGCACTCCCCCTGGCCCCAGCTTCTCTTACCCTCCTTGCAGCCAGTCTCACACAGCCTGCTCACTGCTTTGCCATGGAGGAAATGGGCACATTTCCAGCCCTTTGACTCCCATCCTTGACTGAGATCCTCACAACTCCTTTTCCAGAGCGAATCTTCTGGACTTCCTCCTTCAGTTAACAGGAAGAAACTTCCCCCTGCTCTTAGAACACTCAAGGCCACCTGCTAAGGACTCACTTGGGGAGTAGAACAGCCTTTTGGGTCAAGTCTAAAAATGAAGGTCACTGCTTCATGGGTGGAAATCAGAAGCTAGATCTCAAGGACCCTGGGCGTGGGCATCGGCAAAGGTCCACCCCGCAGGTGAGGAGGGCTGCTGCATCTCCGGCTCTTCGGGACCAGCGACTACTGCTCGTTAGGCACTAGGGAGGCTAGAGAGCCAGGTAAGAGAGAGAGACCTGGGTCAACATCCATGTCTGTCCCCCAGACTTGGGTGCCTGGGTTGTCAGAGAAAGAAGACAGGAGCTAGGCTCACTTTGTCCCTATCCCAAAAGTTCCAGGTCCTAAGAATGCCTTCTCACATCACAGATGGTGTGAGCCACAGGGGACTCTGGAGCTGATCGTCTACAAACCCCTCACTGAGCAGAAGAGATTCAAGGTCAGGGAAGAGGAGCTACTTGCTCAAAATCACACAGTACCAAGGTCACAGCCAGATGGTATCTCTCCTGATACACAGCCAAGAGTTCACCCTCAAAGGCTTTACTTCTTTCTCCTATTCTTGCTGATAACCAGAGCCTCCAGGCTCACCAATACATCCCTGGGACAGTAAGGTCCTGCCTCATGAAGCCCCAATGGAGATACGAAACACAGAAAGTACTAAGACAAGAAGTCTAGATTGTAGAAGGATCACAGATCAAAACGGCCTCAGAAAACTGAGTCACGGCAGGAAGAAGCCTAGAGAATGCCTGTGTCATCCTGCATTGAGCAGATGAAAAATCCAAGGCCCAGGAAGCCAGAGGATTCACTCAAGCCACACAAAAAGAGAGCAGTAACAGTGTGTCATGGATTGAATTGCGTCCTCCCCAAACATATGTGTTCATTTGACTTGGTTAGGAGTCCCAGTATGGTGCCATTCCTCCCATGTGTTGTGACTCCCATCTCTGTGATACTGATGATGAGGAATGGTCTGCAGCTGTGTTGGCGTGGCAGGTCTCAATTTACAAGCCTGTGGGTTATGAGAGAGAAAAGTGAGGCGAGGAAGTTGGGAACCTCATACTACCAAAAGAGAAGCACCGAGAGCAGAGCACATCTCCTTTGGACCTGAAGTTCCTGTGTCGAGATGCTCTCACTGGATTTGGACTTATCCTACCGGACTGTGATGATTTCTCTCATGCAATGAACTTGTAACTTGTTAAGGGATTTGTGGCTTACCAGATTGTGATAGTAAAAGCTTCTCCTTGTGACGCCTTCCACTCATGGTATTTTCTGTTAGAGCAGTACCAGGTGCTAAGACACAGAGCAAGAACCAGGATACAACCCCAGTGGCCTCCTTTGAACCTGCTTTGGCTTGGCCCTGGCCAGTGTTATGATCTGGGCTAGGTCACAGCCACCAGGACCTCCCACCCTCAGAAGCTCCAGCTCCTTCTCTGCAAAATAAGGGCATCTCCAAGGCATTGCTTTCCTCTAAAATCTTTACCCCATGTGTATTAGTGTTTATTGCTACGTAACAAATACCACAAGCTTGGTGGCTTAAAACAACATGCGTTTATTATCTCACAGCTTCCAGAGGTCGAGAGTCTGAGCAAAGCCTGAGTCCTCTGCTCAGCATGTCACAAGGCTGCAACCACAGCTTGCACAGGGTCCTCTTTCAGACATGTGTGCTTGTTGACAAGAGTTTTGTTCCTTGCAGTTCTAAGATCAAGGTCCCATTTTCTAGTTGACTGTCATTCAGGGGCTCCTTTCAGCTCCAAGAAGCTGTCCTCCACTATTCCCTGCCACATGGTCCTCTCCATGACATGGTGGCTTACTTTTCCAAGGCAAGAAGAGGAGTCAGTCTCATAACGAAATATAATCAGGGGCATGACTATCCCATCACCTTTGCCATGTAACAGAACCCAACCAAAGGAGTGGCACCCCCTCATCTTTGCCCTACTATATTGGTTAAAAGCAAGTCACAAGTTTCATCTGCACTCAAGAGGAGGGGATTATACAACAGCATGACCTATTGGAGTGGTCACCTTAGGGTGTGTCCACCACACTGCCTCTCACACAGGTTCCTAAGAAATGCTGCGTAAGGATCACTGTACCCAAATGCAGCTATTACTCATCATTCAGCCTTTGTCTTCTCTCCAACTTTGGTGAACCGAATCAGTTCATTACCTGGGATTCACAGGTCTCTGTGCCTGAGAAGCTGTCCCAAATGACCAACAGCCTGGACTGTGACCATGGGTTGCAGGCTATGAGTAGGCAAGGACTGAATCCTGCTGCTTCTATTGCATCATGTATTTGTACAGTGCTGCACTCTGTTATCAAGTCCGCTCATACCCACAGCAACCCAGTTTTTTCCCAAGCTAAGGTCGCTATGAGTAGAACCCAACTCAATGGCAGTAGGTTTTATTACAGTAGATATCCAGACCTGAAGAACAGTGTCTAATTCCTTCTCAACTTTTTGGCTAAGATCAGATGTAAAACTCTGGCTTAAGACTGGCCTTTCTGCTACACGATGGAGGCTGGAGAGGCTCTGGGTTCTCCTGGCTCAACATCCAGACTCTGCCCTTTCCAGTGTGTGGGAGACGACTGGGGTGGGACAACTAGTTGGTGGACAGCTTTCAGGCTTTTGTTCCACATTCTATTCCAGGCAGCAGCCTCCAGTGTTTTGGATGAATGTGGGTGGAGTGTGTGGGTGGGTGGGGTTTAATGTTGGAATCAGGGAGAATTTCCAGATGCTGATGCTACGAGTATGTGAATACCCTAAAAATAAGTGGCTAACTTTGGAGTGTTATTTCCTCCATGGAACAAACTTTCCTTGGAGATGCTCTCTACTCAGGGAACAGCAGAACTAAACAAATAAGTTCTGGCTCCAAGATACACTCCTACTCATAGCAGCCTGCAGGACACAGTCTGGGAAATGCTAGGTCACAGTAACGTACAGCCAACTGGCTTGGTGCTGGGGGAGGGAATGTCAAAGCTCAGTCTGTTCTCTAAAGCCTGGCTTTGATAGGACCAAGGCAGTGAAGCTGAGGAACATCTTCCTTCGCCACCAACCCCAAGACGTGGTAACAGACCTCTTCTCCACTCCTGTCTGCTGGGCTGGGGACATCAGCCATCAAACCACATACAGCAGCAGTGCCAGCTCTTCACCTCACATCACTCCTGTGTCCAATACTCACTAATGGCCGCGCGGAACCTCCGGCCTGCCGCGGTCTTTGGTCAGCACCCTGGGGATGGACAGCACCACTGCTCAGCTCTGCAAACCACCCTGGCTTCCACGGCCCCAGTGGCAAAACCCACAAGCCTCAGTAACTGTAGCACGCCTAGGTTTGTGTCCTTATGTCTGTTCCCCACGTGTCTGTGCTCGTGTCTGGGAGACTCAGAATCTGTGGGCATCTCCCTCCTCTGTCTCAGTATTTCTGTGGGTCTCTCTTTCTTGCCTCCCACTTCTTGACTCCTCTCTTCTTTCTCCTGGGTCTCTTCTTCAATAGGAGAGAGGAAATAAACAAGAAACACCTGTTTTCAATGTTTCCCTTTACTGTGTTCAGCCTGTGTGGTGCCGACTCTTGCTCATCAGAAGGATCAGAACAGAACATTTTCTCTTTCTCTCTCAGAATCAGGACATCTACACCCAGAGGAGACTGGTGGGAAGGTCACAGTCAGCTCTCCAGTCCCAAGCAGGGGATGGGTCTGGCTGTTCCTGCCCCAAGTGTGTGGGCAACAATGGGTGAGAGGGTTGTGGACAGATCAGGGTGGGTATACTGAGTTGCATGAGGACAACTTCTAGGCAGGTTTTCCTCTGGCCAGCAACTATAGGCAGGGGAAACACCTTTGCTGAGCACAAAGTTGAGGTGACAGGACTTCTCACTCATCTGACCTATAGACAATTAACCTGGTGCTGGCTGAAATGGGATGCTGGCAGTGGCTGGAAACAACTGTGATCACTGATGATACGTAGTCAGGATGCTCTCTGTCCAGCAGCTGCTTTGACAAAGGAACACCAAGTGGTGCTCTGTAACCACCATGGACATTGACTGGGCAGTAGATAGGGAGGACAGGAAGCACAGATTTGTGGGGCACTGTAGCATGGGTTTTAGGCCTTTAGAGAGCAAAACCACGAGCTGCCTGTGGCCAGGGAATTACATCAACAAACCTGAACAGGCTGCCCTCTCAGGGCTACTGGTGGGTCAGGATGTCAGTCCCTTATCTCCCCCTCTGGATCCAGGCTCTCAAACCTCACTTCTTGTGCAACCAGCTTAAGACATGATTTTGGTCTCCAAGAGAGGAGGTGGGGGGGTGCTCCCCTACACAGTGCTGCTCTCCCTCAAGCCTGCAGGGCCCCTTGAGCTTGCTTGGGAGCCAGCAGAGAGGACTCCACAGGAGAAAGAAAAGAAGGGAGCCAAGAGCCTATTGGAACAGGAGCCTGGTGAGCACAGGAGTGACACCAGGTGCACAAGGGGGCCAGGAGAGCTTAGAGACCCAATGGCCACCTTCTTGACTGGTGGCCTATCCCACTCTGGGCAGACAGCAGAGGAAAGAGCCTGGAAGGGCTGTTGGACTCCCAGAGCAACCCTGTGGTGGGTGGAAAGCAGCCAGGGGACCCACGTTCGGTGGAAAGACAGCAGAGCTCAAGGTGGCCAGTTCTGACACATCAGAGCACAGTGTGGCCTTACAGGTAAGGACAAACACTCCTGCTCCACAACCCTCCATTGTTCCCAAGTCCTTCTCCACAGAGAGTCAAGCAAGCATACAAGGACTGACAATTAAGTTCACAAACTTCATTTTTCTAAGTTCTGTATACCTCGTTGCTGGATTATCACTATGGTCACCTTCCAAGTACTCCCCTTGGGAAGTTATGCACTGATGCCAGTGACTAGTCTATCCTTCAAAGCCATTTTAGAACTCCTTCTGGAATGGCTATTGTGCACAGTGGCACAGTGACAAATTTGTGAACTCAATTGTATAGTAGTCTGTGAAGCAGTTTTTAGCCAGTAAACTAATAACTGTATTGGAACATCCTCCCTATTCACCTGATCTAGCCCCAATGACTTTTTTCTTTACCCAAAGATAAAAGGAAATACTGAAAGGAAGACATTTTGATGACATTCAGGACATCAAGGGTAATATAATGACAGCTCTGATGGCCATTCCAGAAAAAAAGTTCCAAAATTGCTTTGAAGGGTGGACTAGACACTGGCGTCAGTGCATAGCTTCCCAAGGGGAGTGCTTTGAAGGTGACTGTAGTGATATTCAACAATGAGGTATTTAGTACTTTTTCTAGGATGAGTTCGTTAACTTAATTGTCAGATCTCTTACATCCCCAGCAAAACAGAAGAAGTTCAGAGGCGGAAGGAAGCTTAAGCGTGCACTGCTCACAAGCCTCTTCTCTAACTTCCACCCTCTGAATGGTCACGGTCTCACCTGATTCAGGTTACCCTTATCTCCTGCTTCCTATCAAGCTACATACTGCCTTTTAATCTATGAGCATGTCCCTTCTCCATCAAAATGACCCAGTGGGTCTCCACTACCTGCAGGGAAGACCCTGCATGTAGAAACAAGGCACTCCCAGGTCTGAGTCTGCCTACATCTCCACCACTCTCCCCCTACCTGCACCAGGCACTGTCTGCCTCTAGCCACACCTGCGTCACCCCAAAGCACAGCCCTCCACTTTGGCTCATCCAGGTCCCCATTGTCTGTTGGGGAATTGCTGCTCACTGTGCAAACCTCCTCTGGGAAGTCTTCCCTTGACTCCTCCAAGTAAATAACGCTCACAGCCTTGCTTGTGTATAAAACACACCCAATATTTTGTGTGTATATTGTGTATATGATATACATAACAGCATATGCTTTTACAGATTAAACTGTATCTCCCCCAAAATATGTCTGTGTAAACCCTAATCCTCATCCCTAGTGATGGCTGCGCACTCAGAAGCAAACCCAAGGTCAGTGGTTTGAAACTACCTGCCGCTTGTTCTACAAGCCAGGTAGTTTCCCAGGGGAAAGACGTGGCTGTCTGCTTCTGTCAGGAAACCTTGCGGGGCAGCTGTGGGCCGCCTGGTTGTCCTTATCTGGGTCCCGCCCTCTGTGCAGGAGAAACACTTCCTAACAGTGGGAAGAGCAGGATAAGCCTGCACCTGTTGCCTGGCAACCTGAGCCAAGCAGGTCACTGGGAGAGAGGAGCCAGAGGGCCCTGGGGGCGTAACAGTGAGGACTGGGCCCCAGGTGTAGGTTGGCTGGGAATGCCTCCCAGGGGAGGAGCTCTGAGGTCCTGGAACAGTTTGGGAGATACCTGGTGAGCATCATCTTTGTCTTAATCCCCCCAGTCCCTCTAGCCAGCAGCTGGCCTGCTGCAGCTCTCCAAACTGGTGCTGAATTATGGAACCAGAATTAGTGCTTTATCAGCCCGATGCCATCTAGCCCAGAAGCCTTGGAGATGCCTGGGGAAAGCTAAACCCAATCAGGCAACCAGCCAGGGCAGATCCAGGGTCCTGACACCCTCAGGCCTGGAGAGGAAGTGTAGCCTGGGGAAAGGTTACCCCAGTGAAGGTGGGAACAAGCCACCTAGTTTGGTTCTTCCTTTCTTAGTAAATTTCAGCTGGAACTTGGGGAGTCTCTCTTTTCCACGGCAGTGAAGAAGGCTGACTTCCAAGGGCTTCAGCTGCCCCCACGCTTTCTCTGGAAACTCTCATGGCATAGTGGTTAAGCACTACAGCTGCTAACCAAAAAGTCAGCAGTTTGAATCTGCCAGGCACTCCCTGGGAACTCGGTAGGGGCAATTTTACTCTGTCTTGTGCAGCCACTGTGAGTGGGAATCGACTTGATGGCACTGGGTTTTCACAGTCTCTCCCATCAACTCAAATAAGCAGTTTCTTCTGCAGTTGCTAATGGAGCGTCTGCTATGCATTCCCAGTCCCAGTCAGACTCCCCTGCAAAGCCCCTGCTTCCTTCTGCTACCTCCCCCCACCGAGCCTGAGGGAGATCAAAGCCTTTTCCCAGAACCCCTCTTATGTTGTGACCTGCTGGATCCCCTTCAGTAAAGATTCTGGCACATACATCTCCCAGTCATTTATGACAGACTCAGTGCCCTTTAGACCTACTTCCTGTTGTGCTGTCCTTGCCACTCCCAGGCTCCAATCATTCCCTGTGTTTCTCTCTGTGACTTAATTTCCAAGTCTAACTCAGGCCCATGCTAGCAGGGAGCCCTGGGTCATGCCCATCTCTGAGCCTCTGCCTGCTGATCCTCAAAACGGGGATAATTCCACATCCACACAGGGGTTCTGGGAAGACACAAAGTGCTCTGTGTGGTGCCTTGGGCACTGTGAGTATTCAATAAATGTCACCCCAAGCTGACTGAAGGATGTCTGGAGAAACTGAGGGCAATCAGCTCTATTAGGAAGGGCAGATTGAGTGTGGACCCCTCCAGATCCATCCTCCTCTTCCAGCTCCTAGAATGATGGCTGCCTTCCCAGACATGGTCAAGACACAGCCTCTTCCAGCCAAAGTCCTCCAGCAGTCCCTCATTTTCTCCCAACAAAGGCCTGTTCGCCCACGCCAGCGGCTCCAGCCACAGGGTGGCCACGTGGCCTTGTTACCTGACAGGCAGGTAGCCCCTAGCTGCTGCAGACACTCCACTAGAGTTCACAAGCCCTGACAGCTGGTCCCAGGGGGATGGCTGTGGTTCCAGTACAATGTGAACACTGACTGAGGCCTTCCTCCTCCTGGACCCACCCAGGCCAAGGCACCTGCCACTGAGACCACGTCAGAGCTGTCACCTGTCAGTCTTTTTATGTTTCCTGGAAAGTACCCTTTGATTTCAGGACCCCATTCTCAGGCTAGGTATCCTGTGCTTCCTCCCGGACTCCTCCCTGTCCCTTGGGTATGTCACTTATCTGGGCACCAGGTGGTGCCTGGTTCAAGACATGTGGTCTGGCACCTGGGACTCCCACTGTCCTTGTTTCCAAGAGACGAGGGTAGATACACTTTCCTACTAGAAAGAAATCATTTTACAAAAACAATAAAAGATTCACAGTAGCAAAAATTTTACTTTCTAAAACAATATTCCTTTATTTAAGACACAAATTATGGAAACACTAGTAAGAATTTGAAATTTTAGACCCCAAGACACAGTAAGGAAGCTCACTTAGGGATCCATAGAGTCACAAATTGCCATCCTGTCCTTCCCTTGTGGCAGGAAGCAAAGACTCTCTATTGTCCCAAGTCCCCAGGCCCTGCCTAGAGTTCCTTTTCTGGCACGCTGCCTTCTTGGCACAAACAAAGGCGTCTTCCAGCTGACCACTTGCTGCCCATCTGAGGACAATCTGTCTGCTACTTCCCCTGCCAGCCTCTACCCAGAGCAGCCTCTACCCAAGACAGTTGAAAAACATGCCCAGTATAGTTTTTACGGTAGTCCACCTATAATCTTACAGATTTTGCTGTTCTACCTTTCTTTCATCACTGCTGGGTCATCCAAATGGTTAACACACTCGAGTGCTAACTGAAAGGTTGACGGTTTGAGGTTCACCCAGAGATACCTAGGAAGAAAGGCCTGGCAACCTATTTTAGAAAAATCAGACACTGCAAACTCTGTGGAGCACTGTCCTGCTCTGACACACACAGGGTCACCATTAGTTGGAATGGACTTGGTGGCAAGTGGAAATCGAACCTCTCTCTCTTTCTTTAGTGATTCTGTTCAACAATTTCTCCTGATTATTTACATTGAGATCAGAGAGCTCTGAACATCCAATGGGTCATTCATTCATTCAGCAACAGTGAGAGACATGGAACGGGTGACCCTGGCAGAGAAGGCAGGGGCTCAAAACGACAGGGAACCTGTGAAGCCTAGATGGGACAGAGATGGTACCCCCTGCCCCTCGCCCCACCCTGGGAAAAGCCTGCAATATCAGGGCAACAACCTACTAGGGTGAACATTCATGGATTGACTTTAGGGATGTAATAAGTGACAAAATGACAAAGAAGTTACTTTCTTATTTTATAATGTGATTTCTTGTAATTTCAGGGTTGCAAATGATCATGATAATCAGATCATGTAAAAGATAGTAATTAGTATTACATCTGCACAGCCAGAACCCAGTCCAACAGGCTCTCTCTTCTCCCTTGTTTAGTTCTCTCCTATCTAGAGTAAGAGCTGAGGGTATCCCTTTTCTCTCATACCCAGTATGAGTCCTGTCTCATCTTGCTGTCTGTCTGTCTGTCTCAACTCCCTCACACCTCCTTAAACAAATAAAAAAGCGAAAGTTCTGTATTCATTCCTAATGTCCAAGGTGCCCTTTCTCATCCCAGCCACTCGGGAAGGACAAAACACTGTGGGTACAGACAAGATGTCGAAGGCGGACATAGGGCAGCTTGGCCACCAACTGAAGATCTCAAAGCGCATCAATGGTGGCACCAGGCTGGGGTGTTGCCCCCCACACCGCCGCTGGCCGTGTTGCATCTGTGTATCCATTTACAGATGAGTCTTGAGAAATTCAGGTTCTGTGAGGTGACATGTAACTTGGGCATGACCAAAATTAAACATTTAATCCTCCGAGAAAGATTTTTCAGTGCTGCTGGTAAAAATCTTCTGGCGTGAGAAAGCAGCAGGTGTCAAGGTTGAAGAAATTCTATTTCAAAGCTGCCTAGACTCTCTCCACTTTTAATCTATTGATGGGCCATCAGCAAACCTCGAAGAGCACAGATAATGTCATTGTTTTCAAATCAAGAGATTTAATGAGCACAACCAACCTGTGGGTGGTTTGGGGGGGAAAAGATAGCAAAGATAGGGAATCCTTGCCCTTAAAGTGTTTCAGTTCAGTTAGGATTTTTTGTATCTAGAAAGCTAACAATCATTTTAAAGTCTCTAACTAACAAAGACAAGAGAAGAGAGTCATGGGGTGGCATGTGATGAGCTGTTGGAACAAATGCCCAAGGACGGAAAGGCCGTGTCATGGTGGGTACAATGGGCTGGCAGCCTGGCTGGGCAGGATGGGAGCTGGGCACAGCAGACTGAGGAGGACTGGGATAGAGGGGAGGACTAACCATCTGAGGCAGGCTCTGGGCACAACCCCCAGGTCAGTGAAGGGCTCTCTTTGTCAGGGTGACTAGAGGAAGGGCAGGGGTCAGGCTGAGCTGAGGACTGAGGTGTGAGCAGTTACAGTTTACAGGCAGGGAGGAGGGGCCACGATGCTCCTGAGCCCTCAACCAGAGTGACAAGGTAAGAGCAGTGGGATGGCCCCCCTTACCAGCCACCTGCAAATCATCTTAGCATCCTGCTCCTCCACCCACTAGGCTTTTTTTACACCGTGTGGTAGAAGAATGTGTACTTCTCTGTAGGGACGGTGGGCTCCTTGCAAGACCTATTACTCAGACCAAAGATGAAGGCACACCAGCCTACTGCCTGCAGAAGCGTCTTCCAGTAAGCCACCTCTGACACCTCAAAGCTGGGTCCCACGCCCCAGCTACAAGCTCCTAATAGCAGCCTATTCTCCTCTCACTCCCAGCATAATCTCACAGACCTTCACTGTAATTGTCTGTACAAACGTCTGTATTGTCCATGGGCTGTAAGTTCCATGATGGCAGGGATGTGCTCTAAGACCTGACACTAAATGAGGAGATGATGGAGGAAGGGAGAGAGAAGGATGAATGAATCAGTGACTGAGCAACCAAAGGGCAGCTGGCTGCCTACAAGGTCCCTGCAATGCACAACTCCAGGGGACATCGTTCTACTGTGCTCTATGTGGAGGGACACTCATGCAGCACCATTACAGGGCCAGGTCAGGGAAGGCACCTGGTCAGGGGAGGATGTGGCCTGCTGGTGTGGGCCTGGGAAAAAAGGCGGAACTTCCACCGCATCCAGCCTACCTCCAAGCTGCAGCTGGAGGAGCGATCAGAAGGGACTGATCAGCAGATTCATCCCTCGTCTCCCTCCCATCACACACACTCAGACGCTTCCTCCCCCAAATAAGCTCATTGTCACTGAGTTGATTCTGACTCACAGTGACCCTATAATGACACATTCAGTGACAGCAAAATCGCCATAGAAACCCAAGTCACAGTGGACTGCAGAATTTAGGAGGAACATGTGTGTCCCATAAGCCCACTCCCCTTCCTGAGACACCTGCTCAGGCTCCTCTTCTCTGGAAGCCACCCAGTGTCCCAGACAGACTGGTATACTTGTCCCCCATGTCACCACCACTGCCATCAGAACAAGAGCATGCCCTGCTGGCACAGACAGCCATCTGTGCAACAGCAGGACTGCACAGCCACCACAGTGCCAGGAAATGTCTCACTCTGGGTCAAACAGCATCCTCCCCACAATTCCACCAGTGCCAGAGGAACACTCAGTCAGCCTGTATTCCATGGGCTAGGGGACAGCAGTCAAGCTGCTGCTGCTGGAATGGGGGGCTCTCTCACAGGCTGGAGCTGTTCTTTGCAGAGTGGCTCCTCAGCTCTTCCCATTCCAACCATTGTCCTGGTATCCCTGAAGGCCTGACATTCACCTGGGAATTATCTGGCCCAATGTACCCTTCAGTGGCCTTCACTCGCTAGGCTGGACTGACGCTGCCACTTTACCATGCATAGGAAGCAAGAGAAGACCATAGCTTTCCAACCCCTTCCCCTGGTCCCTCTCTGGGACACTCAGCTCATATAGCCAAGCCCATGCTGCTCTGGAAAGTTCTGCTAAGCTTAGTTGGCCCAACCTCTAAGGCCACATGGGGAGTGACAACCAGGGTGGGGTTAATGTCACAGGGCAGGAGGTTCCTTCTATCCCACAGGCCACAGAGGATGCTGGAACGAAGGACCAACATACCAAAGCTGTGTGCGGGCCAAGACGGTTCCGGAGTGCAGAGGGAAGCAGTGGAGATCCCACCATCCTACCAGGATCAAGATGGGCATGGCCGCCACCTTGCCCAGAGACCCAAAAGGTAAAGAACCCACTGATGACTCAAATAATGGGAGGAGGTTGTTTCAGGGCCCTGGGGCTCCCTTCCAGAAGGGACCAGGCTGGTCAGTACATAGTGTGGCCAGTAGCCAGTCTCGCTACTGGCATGTTGGTGTTAACTCTTTTCCCTAATGACTGTGTTCCAAGGGCCCATAACCCTCCCCCTCCCATTAGCCCATCACCCCCACCAGGTAATCGCCCCCAGCCACAGCCCATCCAGATCATGGCAACCTTCAACGTTCTCTCAGGAAGGCTCCCCAGTTCAAGGTCACCTTATCTCTCAATGACATGCTAGTGAACAACAGTCCACTAGGGACAGGAGACAGGAGTCCAGCTTCAGAACTATTAACAACCACAGGGGGACTCTGTGCAGGTCCGCCCCCTCCCTCAGGCTCAGGCATCTACAGATGCCCCAGTGGTGATGGGCTCCATCGCTCAGGTTTTTGGCTTTCATTTTTGTGACTTTAGGGGCAAAGGGGGCTTATAGGGCTCAGCAATGGCCTCAGGCCATCAGGGGTTGTGAGGGAGCTCAGAGTTTTCACTCAAACTGACCAGAAAGACTTTATCATTCACCTTCTGGTCCGCTGCTGAAGCTTGTTCTGTGGTCTTGAGGACCTACATGTTCTGGGGATGTCCAGAAGCACTAGAGAAACAGGAAGGATAACAGCTGCCCTCGGGCAGCCATTTTACAGAGACAGAAACTGAGGCACAAAGAGGTTTCTGAATTCGCTCACAGTAACTAATGCAGCTAGGAATTCAAAACCCAGGGTGCCTGATCAGGCAGAATCTCTCTCAGGGCTCCAGGCCCATTGAGTCCAGTGATTACTGGGTGTAGAAGTGAGAGGTGCTCTGTTGGCGGACTAGTTAAGAGCTCAGCTGCTAACCAAAAGGCTGGTAGGCGGGAATCTACCAGCAGCTCCTTGGAAACTCCACGGGGCAGTTCTATCCTGTCTTAAAGGGTCTGTATCAATCAGAATGGACTGGATGGCAACAAATTTGGTTTTATCTATGTATTTATTTTGGAGGTGAAGAAGATTACTGAAATCCCTTCTGGGCACAGGGAATAGCCAGCTCTATGAAAGGGGGAGCTCTATAAGATCAGATACTCAGAATTCAAGAAATAGGACTGGATGGTTGAGTTGACCTTGCTCTGAAATACTGGCTCCCGTTATACCTTCTAACACCTTTCTCAGGCCCAAGCACTGAGCAGGCAGAGCATCACCAGACGCACGCAGAGCATCACCAGACGCACGCACAGCTCAGTTGCACTGTTCTCCAAGCCCACGAGGTTCTTCCAGAGTTGCCCTTCTCTTGGTCCCAGCGCAGAGAAGCAGCAAACCACGTTAACTGGACTGCAGTGTACAGCTAGAGATGACGGTTCCATCCGTCAGGGACTGCCTCCTCCCCAGTCTAGCTGGTCAGGTCCCAGCTTGTCTCCCTGCAGCCCCAGGTGACAGGCTTCCGGAGGGATGCCCAGGAGCCTGCCATTCCTTCCTACAGGTGTCAAGCGGGGTCCCTGATCTTCAAACTTGGTCTTCGCACCTTCGGGCCACCCTGGGTGTCTGAGCATCTTGCCCAGGGGACGCTGCAGGGCAGCAGTGAAGCAGTTTGTTTCTGGTTCCTCTCCCCCACCACTCCTCCCGGCTCTGGATGGCTGCCACGCTGACCTCCCCTCCCCCAAGAAGGGCGGTGAGCTGGGAGGTGGGGGTGGGAAGAATCCATTGAGATCTCCGAAGGGGTGCTGGGAAGCCAAGCAGGGCGTGTCCTGGGCCTTTCTCTGCCCAGTTCTGGGCGCCACAGCCTCCCAGTGTGAGGCGCCCCTTTACCATCCCCCAAGTCTGCCTCGTGTGGGAAACCCTCGCTCCCATTGCCCAGACCCCCGAGCCCCAAAGAGGCTAACGCACGCGTGTGAAAGCTACGGTCTAGAACCTTCTGTGTCCGGTCGGATTCAAGTCTGGGGAGGTAGGCGCCCTCCTCCCCCCTAGTCTGCGTCCGCTCCTTCCAGGGAAGGCAAGTGTCCGCCTTTCCTCCCCACTACGCGCTTCGGCCGTCTGGCCCCAGGGCCGGGACGTGCCCTAACGCATGGTTCCATGCAGGATCCGCAGGGAACCCCTCCTGCGCAGCCAGGTGGGGGGCGGCCAGACCCCGGCCCTGCCCCCTTCTCCGAAGCGGGGCGCTCGTCTCCCCGTCTCCCCGCCCGCGCCCCACCACCTGCGCTGTCGCCCGCAGCTGGTGCCGCAGTGCTAGCGAGCCAGCGAGCCCGGCGCTCTGACGCCTTACCCGGCGTCTCGGAGAGAGCCACCGCCCTCCGGCCTCCGCGCCTAGCCACACCTGCACTCACAGACCGCCGTGTGCCCCCAAGCCCTCCCCATCCTACATCCCACCCTCACCCCTACCTCCATGGCCTCAGCGCCTCCTCCGTCTCCATCCTTGGCCCTTCACCAGTCCGACCCCGCCCGAGACGGCCCGACCTCTTCTCCATCCCCTTCCCTCTCCTCCGCCGGGGCCCGAGGACCCCACAAGGGGTGGATGATTTGGCAGCACGGGTCGAGTCGGTGGCAAGCCAACAGAATAAGCTGGGTACTTACCGCTCTGCTCCCCTAGGAACACCAACTTGAATTTTCTCAGTGGGTTCCCAAAATCTCCCCCTGCGGACATGATGCTGGCAGCTGGGGCCCGGTGAGGAGGAGGAGGAGAAGCAGCAGCGAAGAAGCAGGGAGGAGAGGAGGAGGGCGAGGGGAGGTGGCCGGCGGTGCGGGAGCCGGAGGGGGAAGGGCTGGCTGTGCGCGTCCCTGACTCCCCAGCTGCGTCCCGGCCCCGGCCTGCGGCTGCGTGTCCGGCGGCAGCTGCGGCGGCGGCGGCAGCGAAGGCAGAGGAGGAGGGAAGCTGGGGCTGGGCTGCGCGGACAGCGCTCGCTGCGGTGCGAGGGGCGCGCACTGGACGCCCGAGGCGCAGCGCGGGCAGCGGGCGCGGGCGGAGCGGGGCGCAGGGACGGCGCGCGGGGCGGAGGAGCGCTCTCCCGAGCCGCGCGAGTCTGCCCTCCCCTCCCTCCCTCCGCCGGCGCCTGCGCTCTGCGCGCTCCCCAGCCTCTGATGTCATGCGGGGCCCGCTGCGCTGCGGGGCTGGGGGGTGTCCGCCCGCCCACCCGCAGCCGGCAGCCTGGCCGGAGAGAACCGCTTCACCGCGCCTGCGGGAGGTCCCCGGGTCGGCCCGCCTCTCGCTGTCTCTACGCCTTTCTTCTCCAGTCTACTTCTTTTTTGAACCTAGAAAAAAATGACGTGCAGTTGTCAGGGGACATTTGTTTCTGGTCGTGTTAACCGAGATGGCATTCCCCTCCCCCACCTCCGAAACGTGGCTGCAAGGCGCAGCCGTCGGAGAGGGCGGAAAAGACGGCAAAGGAGGTGGCACGTGAGAGCTAAGATGTGGTAGGCGTCTGGAGTGGGAAGACGTCTGGTACCTGCTTCAGATGAGGTTCGACCATCGCACGTGTCGTCTCCAGCCTTCCCTCCCTGTCTAGGCCCAAACCCTTCATCTGAGTGGCCTCTGTGGGGTCCCTAGGTGTCCCCACAAATCTGGATGGCAGGAGGAGAGTAGCTAACGCAAGGCCTTCTATCTCAAACAAACGGCTTGTAGGAATAGTTTTATCCTAAATCCTACCTCTTGCCCCACGAGACAGAAGGCGCAGTGACATCACAAGTGGCAGACACAGCCATCTCCAGGGCAGTGGTCTCGATGTTTTGATCCTGATGCCACCAGGCTGACATTGGCACTCCTGCTCTGGCAATTATGTGTAGCTGGGCAACGAGCACCGGAGGATAGGTTGGCGACCTCTTGGTCGCCTCTATACTCAGTTGGTCTGTTGCAGGCACGTGGAATGGGTGTGAAAAATGCCAAGGGTTAGAAGAAAGGTCAACAACAGCTCTACTGCAAGGAGCGCTGGTTAATAGAGGCTTCACTGAGCAGTCTCACTATCCTGCCACCTTGCAGTCTCGTTTCTTCTCAACAGTTCAGTGGGCATTTATTTGGGATTATGAATCAGATGTGTGGGAACAAGTTGTGTGTGTGTGTACCTGCCTGTGTAGGAAGGGAAAGAGGAATTGAGACTGAAGAGAGAAGCAACCTTTCACCTCTCGAAGGCACATTTGATTTATAGCGCTTTCTTGGGATCATCTGCCTTCCCTGAGAATCTCTCTTTCATTCTTTGTTTAAAAGCTAGATAGCAATTTCCACAAAAGCGGTGGTTGATCTCACTGGTTCTAGATCCCAAGGAACTAGCTTAGAGCTTGCTCAGGATAAGAACCCAAACAGCTGTTCTATTTTTCGTGGTCATCTTTGGGTGGATGCCCTAGGGGTTGTAGGTCACCACCATAAGTTATCTCCTTTGTTATCCTTTTATTATTAACTATTCTAGAATTTGCAGTCACACTAATTCAAGCCTATGTCTTCAGCCTTCTGGTTAGCTTCTATCTTCATGATAATACTTAATGACCCACCAAACACATGCCAACCGCTTAGTCAGCCCAAGCCCACGACCCCTTAACAGAGCTCTATCAGCCCTACTGATAACCTCTGGGCTAAGTATATGATTCCATTTTAAATCAGCAATCCTGTTAACACTAGACCTATTTACTAATACCTTAACAAATCACAGCCCATCCTGTATCTATGAGTGGTACCTCCACAGAAGGGCCAAGGGAGTTACTGGTCAAGTCAGTCGACTAGGCAACATTCCTCCAACATGCACTCCTGACATCAGGGCTGTCTTCTGTATCCTATTGTACTGTCCCGAGGAAATTATCTATGGTAAGACACAGCAGCTGAGGTGACTTTCCACAGCAGATCAAAATGATGCCTGAGTCCTTATAATCAGCTGCAGACCGGGTCACTGTGATCCAGAGGGTTGTCGTTGGCTAGCGTGGGGACGTAGAGTGCCTAGTCTGTCTTAGTCTGGAAGCCCTGCTGAAACCCTTCAGCATTAGAGCATGTCCGCTGACAGACAGATGATCGCTGAGCATAAAGTGTACCAGCTGGGAACTGAACCTGGGCTTCCCGTTTAGAAAGAAGAACTTCTACCGCTGAATCAACTGTTACCCCCCAATAAGAAAGAGCTGCTGAGGAACAGCAGAAAGGGCGCTATTTCTTAGGGAAGCTTAGGCAAGTCTTGTACCTTCTCTGATCGTCTAGTCCTTCACACATGAGGTGGTCAGGCAGTAGATGAGAGAGGGGAGGGGTATCAGCCTTTTTGGGTACCACTAGATCCAGTTGGCCTGATGATGGGCCGGGATGCATGGCGGAAATCTGTTAGTCATGCTTCTTCCATTTCACATGTCAAAAGCCCCACTCTGAATGCAGTAAGCACAGCAGCGTGGGCTGGCTCATACTAGTGATGGTCACAGAACGTGGGCATTGTGCCGTGGGAATCAGAGCTACGGGAACTGCACGTCACTCTGCCTTCCCTGGCCCTCCTCTCTCTCCTCATCTTTGATCCATTTTTTTCCTCCTTTTATTTGGGATCTTGTCCCCAACCTGCCCTAGAACAGTCTTTCTTTCTCTAGGTGACAGGAAATGTGACTGCTGTAACACGCAATTTGGCAACCCCACTGGGAAAAATTCCTTCCACCTAGCATCTTTGTGTTCCACAAGAGTATCTGTGATTTATAGGTAAGTGATGAAAAAAAAAAAAAGAGGAGGCCGATCACTAGCAGCACCCATTAGCCTCCATCCCATGGGAGAAGCTGAATGGTTGTAGCGTTTTGGATTCCTCTCTACTACACCCCTTCCTCCCTCAGGCGAAAGTGCAGGATCCCAGCTTTTTTTTGGAGTTTGATCACATTTCGATATGTCCTTAAACAATATCTTGTTATGTTTTGCATCTTTGGACTTTATATAAAGTAGCAGGGAGCCTGGTGGTGCAGCGTGTGTGATAAAGGTTGACAGTTTGAATTCCACCAGCTACTCCTAGAAACGCTGTACCAAACCAAACCCACTGCTGTGGAGTCAATTCCTATTCATAGTGATGCGGTCTTATTCTGTCCTGAAGGTTGGGCTGTGAGCTGGAATTGCCTTAATGATCATATCAAAAAAAAGAAGTACCAGACTGTATATTTTTTCTTATGACTTGCTTTTTCTTAACATTGTTTTCCTAAGCATTATCTGTTAATACTGTATAGCTCTTTAGTCTTTCATGGTATGCCCAAACTTGCTTAATCATTTTCAGTAACTATGGCCAGTTTACTTTTTTTTAAATTTTGAAATAATTTTAGACACACATACAGGTTGCAAAAATAGTTTGAGGAGGTCCAGTGCATCTTTACTCGGTTGCCTCCAGTAATGACATCTTATGTAACCATAGTACATTAGCAAAATTAGCAAAACCAGGGAGTTCACATTAAAAATGCACCCAATTTCTGTGGCAAGCAATGCTGTTGTAAATACTGCTGGCATGTTCCCTGATAACACCTTTGAAAAGTTTTCCTCAGCTATGTATCAAGTAGTTGAGTTGTGAGGTGGAACCAAGTGTATTTAGTCTTGCTAGGCAAAGCCAGAATCGACTCGATGGCACCAGGTTGTGAGGTAATGCCAGACTTTTTTACAAAGTTGCTCATCAGGTCTCATAGTTCTTCATCCACAACAGCATCTTTGTCTCACTTTGGTATGTTAGCCATTCTGATAGATGTATAATGATATCTCATTGTGGTTTGAATTTGCATTCCACTAATGGCTAATGAGGAGACCTGGTGGCACAGTGGTTAAAGAGCTCAGCTGCTAACCAAAAGATCAGCAGTTTGAATCCACCAGGCCCCCTTGGAAACCCAAAGGAGCCGTTCTACTCTAAAAGTTGCTATGAGTCAGAATTGACTCAAGAGAATGAATTTGGCTTTTAATGGCAGATGACAGTATCTTTATATGTGCCGATTTGCCATTTGTATATCTTCTATGGAGCAGTTCTACTCTGACCTATAGGGTCGCTATGAGTTGGACCCCCCTCGATAGCAGTGGGGCATTAGCAAGGGTATACCCTCCTCGATGGCCTGTCTTCTGCCCATTTTCTAATTGGACTGCATTTTTTTTGGTTGATTTTTGAGAATTCTTCATATATTTGAGATACCAGTCCTTTCCCCTGATTCATGGTTTGCAAATAGTTCCTACCCTTCTGTAGCTTGTTTTCTCATCTTCTCATCAGAGTCTTTTGCAGTACAAAAGTTTTTAATCTTGATGAAGCCTATTCCATTGATTTTTTTTTTCTTTTATGGATTGTGCTTTTGATTTCATGTCTAAGAATTCCTCATGAAGCCCCAGGGCTTGAGGAATATTTTCCTAAAAGTTTTACATTTACATTTCGATCCATGATTCATTTTTAAGTTATTTTTGTATGAAGTATAAGATTTAGGCTGAGGTTTTTTGTTTTTCCTTATGAATATTCAGTTGCTTTGGCACCATTTGTTGAAAAGGCTTTTTTTCCTCCGTTAAACTGCCTTAGCACATCTGTCAAAAATTAGTGGGGCCCATTTATATGGGTCTACTTGTGATTTCTCTATTCCTTTCCTCTGGTCTGTGTATCTGTTGCTTTGCTACTACATAGTCTTGATTTCTGTAACCATATAAATCCTGAAAGCAGGTAGATTGATTCCCTCCACTTTGTTCTGTTTAAAAAAAACTGTCTTAGTTACCTCCAGTTTCTTTGCTCAGCGTCTATAGGGACACTATGAGTCAGAATCAACTCAATAGCAGTGGGTAACAGGTAATGGTAGTTCCTTTGCATTTCGACAATTGTTTTAGAAAAATTATTTTAGAACATCATCTTAGACTTAATATTATGTATCTTCTTTTCATTTTTTTTTTTTTAGCTGAGTTTTGTTTTTATTATGTTTTGGGAATCACTGGATTTTTTTTTTATTATGATTGAGTGAAAACGTACATTCCCATATAAATTTGCATGCCCACCTATATGCAGCTCCCACTGCTCTCCCTGCCCAGTGACAGCACACTCTTCCTCTCTGCTCCAAACATGTCCTATCCTCCCAACAGTCTCTTTTCCCCTTTCCTCCACCCACTCCCCTTCCTCCAGTAAGAGGTCAACAGGATGATATCTTATAGATGCCTAGAACCATAAAGTGCCCACAAGATATGGTCACTCTGCATCACCAAGTTCAATCCATTGCTGTCTGAAGAGTTGACCTTCATTATGATTTATGGATAGGGGCAGCATCAGGGCCAGGGGCCATGCTCCCAGGGAAGCCTTGAAGCCCTTGGACCATCAGTTGTGGTCTTTTGATGGAGATCTCAGAGTGAACCTTATTTATTCTCCTGTTGCCAGTGAGACTCAATTTTGTGAGCTCCATCGTGGCTATCACTGGTGGTAGTTGGGCACCATCTGGTTCTTCCGGTCCCAAGTCAATGTAGACACCTAGTCCTGTGGGTCTCTCTATCTTCTGGGTTCTCTTTCCCCTGTGTTGTTTTGGTCCTTGGTAATCATCCATTCCTGCTGAGTTGAAACCATTTTCTGTACTCTCAGATGGCAGCTTGGCAGCTTTTAAGACCCCAGCCACCACTCACCAAAGTAGGGTGCAGAAGACTCTGTTTGCAGAACGCTAGTTGTGCCAGTTGGCCTCGACTTTGCCTGAAAGCATGGTCACCGGCCCCCCTCCCCAGCTACTCTGTCCTTGCAATATTGGGTTAAGATGGGAGGAGTACTCAAGTTGTGTTGTAGTCCAGTTAATATTGATCTTCTTTCTGATGTGTGCTGTCGCTGATTTCACCCAACCAAATTTCTAACAACTGTCTGATGTAAACCCTCCCCTCTTCGCTGTCTCTCCCTCTCCACCCTTGCAGCTTTCAAAGAGTCTCTTCTTCTACACATGAGTCTGTTTTTAAGTTCTTATTGTAGGGGTCTCAAACAATATTTGTCATTTTGCAGCTGACTACTTTCACTCAACGTAACGTCCTCCAGTTGAAACCAGGTTATGAGATGTTTCCTGAAATTGTTGTTCTTTATCATTGCATAGTGTTTCATTGAGTATATATGCATACCATAGTTTACCTATCCATTCCTCTGTTGGACGTCTGGGTTGATTCCATCTTTCTGCTGTTGTGGACTGTGCTGTGATAAACATTCGTGTGCGTGTATCAGTTGGTGTGAATGGCCTTGATTCTGTAGGATATATTCCAAGCAGTGGAATTGCTAGATCAAATGGTATATCTATATCCAGTTGTTTAAGGGAGTGCAAAAGAGAAATTATGTATTATAATTTAGAATTATATTTAGAACCTCTGTAATCTTGTACATATCTACAAAAAAGTCTTTCTGAATTTGGTAGAAACTGAGTTAAGCCTCTGTCTCAGTTTGGAGAGAATTGATATATCTTTACAATGCTAATACTTCCGATTCATAAACATGGTATGTCTCCTCATTTATTTAGATCTTCTTCAATTTCTTTCATCAGTGTTACATAAGTTTTAGCATAAAAGTCCTGTACATGTTTTTTCAGACTTGCACTAATGTATTTTGATTGTGGAGCCGTTGTAGATACCTTTGAATTTTAGTTTTGGTGGCCACGTATTCATTGCTATCACGTAGAAATAAATTTTTTGTATGTTTATCTTCTATCTTATGACCTTGCTGAACTCACTCATTGGTTATAGGATTTTTTGATACATTTCTTGGGATTTTTTCTACGTAGACAATCATGTTATCAGAAAATAGGAACAGTTTGGTTTTTTCCAATCTGGGTGGCTTCGTTTCCTTTTCTTACTTCTTTGTGCCAGCTAGAACTTCTAGCACTGTTGAGTAAAGTGGTAACAGTGGAAATCCTTGCCTTCTTCTTGAAATTAGGAGGAAAGCCTTCAGTGCTTCATCGGTAAGTTTAGTGACCACTGTAGGTGTCTTATAGATGCTGTCTTTCGGGTTAGGGGTGTTCTCCCTGATTTTTCAGAGATTTTTTATCATGTACTAGGTGTTGAATGTTGTCAGAGCTTTTTCTGCATCCATTTATAAGCAAGTATCTGGATTTGTCCTTCTTTGGCTTATTTGTAAAGAATATTACATTGATTTTGGGATGCTGAACTAGTCTTGCATACCTGCAATAAACTCTGCTTGGCTACTGTGTAGAATTCTTTTTAGATACTCTTGAATTCTATTTGCTAAATATTCTGTTAAGGATTTTTTTGGCTATATTCAGGAGGGTTATTGGTTGTAGTTTTCTTTCTTAGTTTTTGTACTGTCTTTTTTTGTTTTGTTGTAAGGTAACATTAAAAGAATCCATGGCCAGTGAGATGTTTTCCACTTATAAATACCCAATAGGCGGGATTAGGACTGCTTCATAGGGTTTCAAAGGCTGTAATCTTTATAAGAGCAGACTGCCACCTTTTTCTCCCACAGAGTGGCTAGTAGGTTTGATCTGCCAACCTCTCAGTTAGTAGCTGAGTGCAGAACCGCACAGCACCAGAGCTCCTTAGGATATAACTAGCTTCATGAAATAGACAGAGAAATAAATGTTCTCTTCTATTTTCTGCAATATATTGTGTAGAACTCATGTTAATTCTTCTTTAAATATTTCTTAGAATTCTCTGGTGAGACCGTCTTGATCCAGAGATGTATTTTGGGGAAGTTTTAAAATTATGAATTCAGTTTTATTTTTATTTATGGGAGTAGTCACGTTATGTATTTCATGTTGGGTATTTTGTTTTTGTTTTTTTTTTTGTTCCATTTCACTTAGCTGTCAGATTCATTTGTATAGAGTTGTTTATAAACCAAAACCATACCAAACTATTGCTGTCTAGTCAATTTCAATTCATAATGACTCTATAGGACAGAGCAGAACTGCTGTATAGGGTTTCCAAGAAGTGGCTGATAGATTCGATCTCCCAGCTTTTGAGTTAGCAGCCACCCTCTTAACTGCTAGACCACCAGGGTTCCGGAGGTGTTTATAGTATTGCCTTAATTATCCTTTTGATGTTTGTGAAGTCTGTGACATCTCCTGTTTCTTTCCAGATCTCAGTAATGCTGTCTTTTTGTATAAATAAAGCAGCGTCGGGAGCAGAGAGCATGCTTTAAATCTAAGGTTCCTCTGCCAAGATTCTTTCAGACCAAAGCAAGGCCAGTGCGACACAAAGACCTTTCTCCAGAGCCAATGAAGAGGGAAAAAACCTTCCCTCTTATCAAAATGCTGAATTTGGACTTGTGGTCTACTGGACTGTGTGAAAATAAACTTTTCTTTGTTAAAGTCATACACCTGTGGTGTTTCTATTAGAGCAGTACCAGATGACTAAGATAGATATGGTATTTTTTTTCTTTGTCAGTCTTGCTAGAGGTTTATCAATTTTAATGATTTTTCAAAGAAAGTAGCTGTTTGTTTTGCTTGATTTTCTGTTTTCAGTTTCATTGACTTTTGCCCGTATCTTTATTATCTGCTTCCTTACATTTGTTTCAGATTTATTTTGCTCTTCTTTTTCTGGGTTCCTGAGGTGGGAATTTAGATGATTAATTTAATACTTTTCCTTTTTGCTAATATATGCATTTGGTGCTATCAATCTCCTAAGCACTGCTTTAACTATTTCCCACAAATTTGAATGTTGTATTTTCATTTTCATCAATGTATTGGTTTCTCCTGTAGCTTCTTTCCATGGACTATTTAGTTGTTGGTTGCCAAGTGGTTAGAAATTCTTAGAAAATTTTCTGTTATCTTTCTGTTAATTGATCTTTAGTTTGGTCCCATTGTAGTTATAGTCTGTAAAATTTTAATTCTTTTAAAATTGTTGGGTTTTGTGTTTTGGCTGAGAATATGGCCTGTCTTGGTAGATGTTCTCTGGGCACTTGAAAAGAACACATATTCTCCTGTTGTTTAGTGGCATATTTTGTAAATGTCAATAGATCCGGTTAGTCGATGGTGTTTTTTAGTTCCTCTGTATCCTTGGTGATTTTCTGTATAGTGGATTAGAGAGGGAGTGTTGAAGTCTCCAACTCTAATTGCAAATTTGTCCTGTTTCTTTTTTCAGTTACATCAGCTTTTGTTTCATGTATTTTTTAGCTCTGTTACTGGGAAACACTGGTGGTGTAGAGGTTAACTGCTACATCTGTGAATCAGAAGATTGGCAGTTCGAATCTGCCAGGTGCTCTTTGGAAACTGTGGGGCATTCTCCTCTGACATATGGGGTCATTATGAGTCAAAATTGACTGCACGGCGGTGGGTTTGGTTTGTTTATTTTTGGTTATTGGTGCACATACATTTAGGACCGGTATGGCTAATGAAGTGATGTTTCTACTATTGTTTAAGTTCCTCTCTGTTTCTGGTAATCTGCTTTGATGTCTACTCTTCCTGATATTAATATAGATAATCCTGCTTTTTTTTTTGGACTAACATTTTCATGATATATCTTTTTCCATCTTTTTACTTTAACCTGCCTATACTGTTATATTTGATGTGAATTTCTTCTAGACAAAGCCAAAAATACCAAACCCTCTGCCACCAAGTCAATTCTGACTCATAGAAACTCTATAGGTCAGAGTAGAACTTCCCCATAGTTTTCAAGATGTATCTGGCAGATTTGAACTGTTGACCTTTTGGTTAGTAGAAGTAGCACTTAACCTCTACACCACCAGGGTTTCTTCTTCTAGACAATGCATACTAAAAAGCAAACCTGTTGCCATCTAGTCATTTGTGACTCACAATGACCTTATAGAACAGAGTAGAACTGCCCTGTAGAGTTTCCTAGGAGTGCCTGGCAGATTTGAACTGCCGACCCTGTGGTTAGCAGCTGTAGCACTTAACCGCAATGGTACCAGGGTTTTCAGACAGAGAATTGTGGGTAATTTTTTTAAACCCACTCAGCCAACCTCTGTCTTTTAACTGGTGTATTGTTAAAAACAGAAAAAAAAAAAACAAAACCGTATTGCTGTCAAGTTAATTACTACTCATAGCGATCCTGTGGCACAGAGTAGAACTGACCCATAAGTTTTCCAGAAAGTGCTTGGTGAATTTGAATTATTGACTTTTTGGTTAATAGCCATAGTTCTTAACTACTGTACCACCATGGTAATGTAATTGCTGATATGTTAAGATTTAAGTTGGCCATCTAATTTTTGTTTTCTGTTTGTTCTTTTTATTTCCTCCTGACTTTCTGTGGGTCACTTGAACTTTTTTGATAATTCCTTTTACATTTCTCTATAGTGTTTTCTGAGTGTTTATCTTTTATAATTTTTAGTGGTTGCTCTAGGTATTGCACTGTGTAGACATAAGTGATCACAGTCTACCAGTTTCTCCTTTTACCAGTTTGAGTGTTATTTTTGTAACAATATTATAGCTCTTGCTTCAACCATCAAACTTACTTAGAAAGTTCAAGAGGAGAAGGAAAATCTATTGAGTTTACTTGTATTTTGGGGTACAGTATTCTTTGTTCTTTCCTGATATTTGTTGTTTTATTACTTGCTTCCTATTTAGAAACTTCTTTCTTTTTTTAGTTGAAGACATCTGGCTACTCTCATGTCATATTTTTAGGCAAATAGCATGTACCTTCTAAGTTCGTTTTTTAACTGCATCCTCCCTCTGCAAGGTATTTTTGTAAGTGCTGCTATGCCAATTTTTTTACATGCTATGGTACAGATTAACCCAGTGTGCTTATAAAAGTACCTTGCAGAGGCAGGGTGTGGATGGCAAACAAACATAGTAGGAGCGCATTATTTGCATAATAAGTCTCCTAGTGACAGGTTCTCTTAGTTATCCTATATCTAAGAATGTCTTGGATTCCTCTTCATTCCAGATATAGGATTTGGGTTGACTGTTCTTTTAGGATTTGAAAAGCATTATTCCATTTCCTTCTGGCATCCATGGTTTCTGATAAAAATTGATTTTCCTCTGTACACAGAAGATGCCATTTCCCTTGTGATGCTTTTGAGACTTTTTTCTTTGTGTTAAGTTTTCTTAAGTTTAACTACAATATGTCTTACTGTCAATTTCTTTAGTTCTATCCTGTTTGGAAGTCACTCGGCTTCTCAAATTTGTAGGTTAATTTTGCTTTCTTTGGAAACATCTTGGCCGTTATTTCTTTGAGTACCTTTTCAGCCCCATTCTCTTTTTCCTCTACTTCCATGATCCAAAGACACAAAGGTTAGATTGTGTATTATACTCCCAGAAGTCCCTGAAACTTCTATTGTTGTTTTTCCAGTCTTTTTTTTTTTTTTGCCTGTTATTTAGGTTAAGTAATTTATATTGTTTTCTCTTTCAGTTACTGATTCTTTTCTCTGTCCACCCCCTTTTGCTGTTGTAACTGTCTGTTGAGGTGTTTTTTTTTTTTTTTTTGGTTATTGTATTTTTCGGTTCTAAAATTTCCATTTGAGTCTTCCATTGCTTTTTTGAAATTTTCTGTTTTCTTTTTTGTTTCAGGTGTCTTCATCATTGTTTGTTAAAGCGTCTTTATTATTGCTACTTTCAGCTCTGCCATACGATTCTAACATCCCTGTCATTTCAGAGTTGGCATCTAGCGCTTGTCTTATTTTTCTTCATTTTGAGATTCTTTTTGTTGTTTCTTGATCAGTGATTGTTTTCATTATTATTATTATTAAACGTGAGCATTTGGGGTATTGTGTTATAATACCCTGGATCTTATTTAAACATTCTGTTTTTGTAGGCTTTCTCAGATACTTCTCCAACAATAGAAAGTAGAAAGGGCACCACCTCCTAAGTTTCAGGTGAAGATAGAAGTCCAGGATTTCTAGATTTAGTACCTGAGGGCAGGGGACCTCTTTGTATTGTAGCAGGGGTGGAAGTTCCAGCTCTCCTTTGGTCAACCCTCCACTGGTATCTCCTTGGTTACCACTGTACCTCATATGGCACCCACATAATACAGTAGTGAAAGTATTCTTGTTACCACTGATGGCTGTGAAAGTCTTCATTCTCTGCTGAGTCTCTTCTTACACCACTCTAATACAAAGGGAGAAGAGTGCCTTGTTACTGTGTGGTTGTGGTGGAGGTCCAGTCTTAACATCCAGGAACCTTACTATTACCTAGTGAAAGTCAAGACTTGCCAGTTGGCTTTGCTGGCATGGGTGGGTAAGGGCCATAGTTTTTTCTGTGATGTTTGGCTAGCTACAGCCATTACTGTCTACAACTATTCTGTATTGCTAGCTTGCTTCTTTATTCATCCTTTGGCTAGAAACAGCAAGCTTTTGTTGGCATTTTATTTTTGCCTGTGCATGTTGGTGTTTCTTGGTGGCCAGCTTATTCATTTTCAAGCCAGGGATACACGAGATAAAAAAGAAAACCCAGGGAACTCATCATTGTGTTGTTCTACAGGTCCTAAGGCCTTCTTATGCTTGTTTTGTGTGTAATATCCAGAGTTTTCAGCTGTACTTGCAGGAAGAATAGTGAAAAGTTCATGTGCTTCATATTTCTGTGTATGTTGTTGCTATTGTCAGGTGCTTTCAAGTTGGTTCCAACTCATAGGGCCTCTGTGCACAACAGAACAAAACACTGCCCAGCCTTGTGCCATGTCCACAATCATTTTTATGCTTAAGCCCATTGTTGTGGCCACTGTGTCAATCCATCTTGTCAAGGATCTTCTTCTTTTCTATAGACCCTCTACTATACCAAGCACGATGTCCTTCTCTAGGGACTGATCCTTCCTGACAACATGTCCAAAGTATGTAAGATGCAGTCTCACCATCCTTGCTTCCAAGGAGTACTCTGGGGTTGTACTTCTTCCAGAACAGATGTGTTTGTTCTTTTGGTAGTCCATGGTACATTCAACATTCTTCTCCAACATTACAATTCCAAGGCATCAATTCTTCTTCTGTCTTCTCTGTTCATTGTCTAGCTTTCACATGCATATGATGTGACTGAAAATATCATGGCTTCAGTCAGGAGCACTTTAGTCTTCAATGTGACATCTTTTTTTAAAATTATGATTGAATGAAAATGTACTTTCCCGTATAAATTGCATGCTCACCTATATGCAGCTCCCACTGCACTCCCTGCCTGGTGACAGCATGTTCTTCCTCTCTAGTCCATACATGTCTTATCCTCCCAACAATCTCCTCTCCTCTCCTCTCCACCCACTCCCCTTCCTCCAGGAGGAGGTCAGCAGGATGACATCCTATAGATGCATAGAACCATAAAGTGTACACATGATATGGTCACTCTGGGTCACCAAGTCCAATCCATTCCTGTCTGAGAATTGACCTCCATTATGATTTATGGACAGGAGCAGCATCAGGGCCAGGGGCCATGCTCCCGCAGGAACCCCAAGGCCCATGGACCACCAGTTGTGGACTTTCAGTGGAGCTCTCAGAGTGCACCCCTTTTTATTCTTGTGTTGCCAGTGAGACTCAACTTTGTGATCTCCATCACAGCTACCACTGGTGGTGGCCAAGAACCATCCGGTTCTTCCGGTCACAAGTCAATGTAGTCACCCACTCATGTGGGTCTCTCTGTCTTCTTGGTTCTCTTTCCCCCATGTCATTTTGGTCCTTAGTGATCATCCGTTAGTGCTATTCAATGTGACATCTTTACTTTTCAATAGTTTAAAGAGATCCTTAGCAGCAGATTTTTGCAATGCAATGAGTCTTTTGATTTCTTGGCTGCTTGCTTCCATGGGCATCAGTTGTGGACCCAAGTAAAATGAAATCCTTAACAGCCTCAGTCCTTTCTCCATTTATGCCAGTGTTGCTTCCTGATCCAGTTGTGAGGATTTTTGATTTCTTGATGTTGAGGTACAATCCATACTGAAGGCTGTGGTCCTTGATCTTCATCAGTGTTTCAAATCTTCTTCACTTCCAGCAAGCAAGGTTGTGTCATTTGTGTAACGCAGGTTGTTAATGATTTGTCCTCTAGTCCTGATGCCTCATTCTTCTTCTTATAAACCAGCTTCTCAGATTATGTGCTTGGCATACAGATTAAAAAGGTATAGTCAAACGATACAACCCTGACACACACCTTTTCTGACTTTAAACCATGCAGTGTCCCCTTACTTTCTTCAACAAGCGTTTCTTGATCCATGTCCACATTATGCGTGTGTACAAGTATGCTGAAATTCATATTCTTTGCAATATTATCCATTATAAAGTTGGAACCATAGAACTGAATGCCTTCACATAGTTGATAAAACATAAATACCATCCTGATAGTCTCTACTTTAGGCTGAGATCTAGCTGGCAACAGCAATGATATTCCTCATTCTGTGTCCTCTTCTGAAGTGAATTTGAACTTCTGGCAGTTTCCTGTTGCTGTCCAGCTTTGAAATATCTTCAGCAGAATTTCGGTAGTATATTCATGAGATTGTTCAACAATTTCCACAATCCTGTGATTGCCTTGAAACCCTAGTGGTATAGTGGGTTAAGTGCTACCACTGCTAACCACAGTTAGTGGTTAGCAGTTCAAATCCACCAGGCACTCCTTAAATACTCTGGGGATCAGTTCTGCTCTGGCCCCTAGGGTTGCCATGAGTCAGATCCAACTCAATGGGACTTGGCTTGGCTTGATTGCCTTTCTTTTGGCGTGGGAATAAATATGGGTCTTAGCTGTGTGAGTAGTTGTGAATTAGCCTCCGAAACTACTTTGACTGTTTTGTGGGAAATAGATTCTCTGTTTCCAAACACACACACTCCACAGAAATGAACTCCCCTGCAGGAATATTGATGACAATTTCGTTGACTCTATAGATCAGTTAAGGGAGAATCAATATCTTAACAATACGAAGCATTTCAGTGCCTGAACATGGCATATGCCTCCATTGATTTGTTGTCATCAGGTGCTTTGGAATTAGTTTCAGCTCCTAGTAACCCTGTGTACAGCAGAATAAAGCATGGTCCTGCACCAGCCTTACAGTTGCTGCTGTGTTTGAGCCCATTGTTGTAGCCACTGTGTGAATCCATCTCACTGAGGGCCTTCCTCCTTTTCAGACACCCTCAGTGTCTTCCAGGAGAGTCTGTGAGATGAAGTTTCCCCATCTTTGCTTGTAAGGAGCATTCTGACTGTACTTCTTCCAAGACAGATTTGTTCACTCTGCTGGCAGTTCATGGTCTATTCCATATTCTTCACCAACACTATAATTCAAAAGTATTAATTCTTCTTCAGTCTTCCTTATTCATCCTCTTTTGAGTCCAACTTGAATTTCTGGTAGTTCCCTGTCAATGTACTGCAGCAACCATTTTTGAATGATCTTCAGCAAAATTTTACTTGCATGGGATGATAATGCAATTGTTTAATAATTTCTGCCTTCTTTTAGGTCACTTTTCTTTGGAATGGGAACAAATATGGATCTGTTCTAGTCAATTGGCCAAGTAGCTAGTCTTCCCAATTTCTTGGCATAGAGGAATGAATACCTCCAGTGTTGCATTAGTTTGTTGAGACATCTCAGTTGCTACTCCTGGAGACAGAGTTCTTTCCTCTCTCCCCCCACTTTCCCCTTTTCTCTCTAATGCTTTTAGTGCAGCTTTGGCTTTTCTCTTCACTACCATCTGTTCTTGATCATATGCTACCTTTTGAAATGGCTGAATGTTGATGGGTCTTTTGGAACTGTGTCTCTGTGTTCCTTTCTTCTTCTTTTGATGCTTCCTGCATCATTCAATATTTTGTCCATAGAATCCTTCATTATTGCCACTTGAGACTTGCATTTTTCATCAGTTCTTTCAGCTTGAGACATGCTGAGCATGTTCTTCCCTTTTAGTTTTCTAACTCCAGATCTTTGCACATTCCTTTGTAATACTTTGTCATCTTGAGGTGCCTTCTGAAATATTTTGTTCAGTTCTTTAGCTGTATCATTTCTTCCTTTCACTTTAGCTATTCTGCATTCAAGAACAACTTTCAGAGTCTCTTCTGACATCTCTTTTGGTCTTTTCTTTTTGATGACTTTTTGCTTTCCTCATGTATGATATTCTTGATGTCATTCTACAGTTCATCTGGTCTTTGGCCATTAGTATTCAGTGTGCCAAAGCTATTCTTGAGGTGGTCTGTAAATTCAGGTATGATATACTTAAGACACACTTTGGCTCTAGTTTACTTTTTAAAAATTTTATTCAGTTTCCACTTGAGCTTACATATGAGCAGTTGATGGTCTGTTGGGCAGTCAGCCCCTGGCCTTGTCTTGACTGACGAGATTGGTCTTCTCCATCATCTCTTTTCACAGATGTAGTTGATTTGATTCCTGCATATTCCATCCAGTGAGGTCCATGTATACAGTTGTCATTCATGTTGAAAAAAGGTATTTATCGTGAATAAGTTGTTGGTCTTGCAAAATTATATTGTGCAATCTCTGGTGTTGTTTCTGTCATAAAAGCCATATTTTCCAAATAGTGATTCTTCTTTGTTTCCAACTTTTATATTCCAATTACCAAGATATGATTGCATCGCAACTGGATGTTTGGCCAAGTTCAGACTGCAGGCATTGGTAAAAATCTATAGATTCTTCATCTCTGGTCATAGTGAGTGGTGTGCAAATTTGAATAATAGCTGTATAAACTGGTCTTCCTTGTAGGTGTAGAGATATTATCCTATCACTGACAGAATTGTACTTCAGGATCAGTCTTGAGATTCTCTTTTTGATGGTGAATGAGATGCCAGTCTTCTTAATTTTGTCATTCCCAGCATAGTAGACCTTAATTATCCCATTTAAAGTGGACACAGCTCACTAATGCCTATGATGTTGATCTTTATGTGTTCCATTTCATTTTGGTAACTTCCTGTTTTCATAGATTCATACCTCATTCCACTCTGGCTATTAAATGGATATTTGCAGTGGTTTCTTCTCATTTTGAGTCATGTCAAATCAGTATATGAAGATTCCAAAAGCTTTACCTCATTCATGTAATTAAGGTCAACTCTGTTTTGAGGATACAGCTTGTCTTAGACTGGGTTCTCTAAAGAGGAAACACCAGTAAAGCAGATAAATATATGTACAGAGAGATTTACATCAAATAGATGGTTCACGTGATTGTAGAGGCTGGAACATCCTAAATCTGTGGATTAGGATCGAGACTTCTCCCAGTTCAGGTAGCTGCAGGGGCTGGGGAAGCCAACAGCAGCAAATAAGCTGATCACTCAAGTTCCAGGGACCAGAGGTCAGACTAACAGGAAGAAGCTATAGGATTTAGAGTGAGCAAAAAGCATATATTCAGATGCAGGCCGTGTCCCCAAGGAAAACTCTTTTTCAACTGACTGACTAATCACAGCAGATCCCATCATTTACATGATTCTCACATATAAATGTGAAGACTCATAGTCCAGCCAAGTTGACACACGGTCTTAACCATCACGCAGCTCTTTTCCAGCCATATTTTGAGTGCTTTCTAATGTGAGGTGCTGATCTTCCAGCACTGTCTCAGACAGTGTTCCACTGTTATTCATAAGGTTTCTATTGGCAAGTATTTCTAGAAGTAGACCTAGTCATTCTTCTTAGCATGGAAACTTCCCTGAAACTTGTCTACCATGGGTGACCCTGCTGCTATTTGAAATTCTAGTGGCGTAGCTTCTAGTATTACAGCAACATGCAAGCTACCACAGTATGACAGACTGAGGACAAGTTGTGAAATGTGGCTAATTGGAAATTTCAAATGGTATATGTGGCTCACGTTGTACTTACAATGGATAGGGCTATCATATGCTTTCTATATTCATTTAGGTGTATTTAGCAACCACTCTGTTGTTTCAGATTCTCTTCTGCATCTTTCTTCTGAAATCCTTTCCTTTGGATGTAAGAAGGCTGTTAAGTATTATCATAGATCTGCTAGTGAATAATTTTCTAAGTTCTTTTTCTTTTCCAGTGTCTTTATTTTGCCTTCATTCTTGAAAAAGTTTTGCTAGGTTGCAGTTTTGTTTTAACAGTTTTAGGATATTACTTCAGTATTCCACTGTTTCTGTTGACAAGCCAATACTTAGTTTAACTGTTGCGCCTTTTAAGTATCTTTCTCTCTCTCTTTTTTTTTTCCTCTCCTCTTGCTTCTGTAATGGCTCTCTTTGTTTTGTTGGGTTTCTTTTTTAGAAGTTGATCTTGATATGCCTAAGTATGCTTTTCTGTTGATTTCCCTGTGTGTAGTTCTTAAAGCCTCTTGAATCTGTGGTTTGATATTTTTCATCAGTTTTGGATAATTCTCCGGGATTATCTTTTCAAATATTGCTTCTGCCCCATTCTCTCCTTTCTCTCCTTCTGAGACTATGATGACACTTAGGTTAGACTTTCTCACTGCTGACTGTAAACCTTATATCTCTTATTTTCCATTCTTTTGTCATTCCAAGCTCTATTATGGATCTTTTCTTCTTATAACCTCCTAATACACCAATTTTTTTCTTTAGTCATGTCCAATCTTGATAAAATTCACTCAGAGTTTCTAACTTTGATTACCGTACTTTAGAGTCTAGAATATATATATATATAATCTGCTGTATTCTTTTAAAAATACATACATTTCATGACTTTCTTTTCAAGCTTATTAAAAACAAATGTCATTGAATCATAGTAAGCATTATTGTTTTAATACCTGTATCTAATGTCTTTGAAGGAGCCCTGATAATGTAATAATTAAGTGCTTGGCTGCTAATTGGAACACTGGAAGTTTCAACCCCCTAGAGGGTCCACAGGGCAAAAGGTGATCTGTTCCTGAAAAGATTACAGCCTAGGTATCCCTATGGGATGGTTGTGCTCTGGCCCATAGGGTCACAGTGAGTTGGAGTTGACTTGAGATTGACAGAGCAACAGCAATAGTATTTTCAGGACTGCTTAGTCACACAAACAGTAAAGCTCTCAACTCCTAACTGAAAGGTTGGTGATTCGAATTCATCCAGAGGTACTTTGGAAGACAGGCCTGGCATCCTGTTTCCTAAAGTGCACAACCTTGAAAATCCTGTGGAGTAGTTCTGCACACAAGGGGTCACCATGAGTCAAAACTGTCTTCCTGGGAACTAAAAACAGCAACATCTAGTATCTTCAGTATAAGTGAAGTTTCTTTTGGTCTCTTTCTATTTTCTTTTTTCTTGTTGTTCTCTTTTCATCCATACTGTCCTGACTCCTCAAGTGTCTGATTATTTTTTATTAGATGCTAGACATTAGATTTGAAGAACTGCTTCTGGTGAAATAACCTGAGCCCTAGGAAGATGTTGTCTTCTCTAGGGAGAGTTTGTATTTGTTTCTGCAAGGGGCCTTCTTCTACTTTCAGAGACTGAGAAGATTGGAAGCTATCTGAGTTCTCTGTGAGATGATGTACTTGCAACCTAACTTTATTACTATGCTGCAGTTCTCTGGGTTCTTATTCCAACGTGAGGTAGGTTGCCTCCTTTGGTGAGTGCTAGACTCCAGGTTTTACCCCATTTTTAAGACTGTCCAAAGCACTGCTGAGTCTCAGCTGCCTTTTCCAGAATTAACCAGTGTTCCCAGGGACCAAGGACTCCAAATGCTGAGATTGCCTTTCAGTAGTCCTATTTTCTTCAAGATCTGTTGTTGCTGTTAGATGCCTGTTTAAGTCATCTAGTGCTGCTATGACAGAGATTCTACAAATGGATGGCTTTAAAAAGAGAAATTTTACTTTTGTCACAGTCCAGTAGGTTGAAAGTAAAAATTCAGGGCATCAGCTCCAAGGGAAGACTTTCTCTGCTGACACTGGAGGAAGGTCCTTGTCGTCAATCTTCTCCTGGACTGGAAGCTTCTGAGCCACAGGGACCCCAGTCCTTTCCAAAGGACCCACTCAGCTCCAGACACTGCTTTTTGGTGGGATGAGACCCCCAATTCTCTCTGCTATTGTCTTTCTTTTATATCCCAGAAGGTTGCCTCAAGGCACAGCAGTATCTTGTATACAGAGTCCTGACCACCAGCAGAATTGCCACCAATCTTCCCTCACAAACGTTACAGAGGCAGAGTTTCTAGCATCACGCAATACCAGGAATCTTGGCCTAGCCAAATTGCTACACAGTTTTCTGGGGGACACAATTCAATCCATGACAGTGCCCTTGAGTTGATTTTGATGCATTTTTTTACCACCTTGTTAATACTCTTATATCTTCAAGCATATTTTTAAAATTTTCATCTGGTTTTTTGGTGTACTGAATGAGTTGCCTATACTTTAATCAGAAAAAAAAATTGTTTCTTTTTTTATTTTGCCAACAGTTTCCTTTATATCTGGAATATACTCATTATGCTTATTTTACACTGTTTATCTGCCTGTGTCTGTGTTGTGTTTGGTTTATAGTGTATCTTATATGGAGGCTGTGGTCCTGAGCTCTCTACTGGTTTTGGCTCATGAGCCCGTATTTTCCTGGTGGTTATCAGCTACCCAGTATGTCAGTGGGAAAGGGATGTGAGAAAGGTTTAGCCCCTGTTTTTGTCCCTCTTGGTGAGTTTAACAAAAGCCCAGTGGTGTAGCGGTTAAGTGCTAAGTCTGCTAACCGAAATGTCAGCAGTTCAAATTCTCCAGGTGCACCTTGGAAACTCTGTGGAGCAGTTCTACTGTGTCTTATTGGGTTTCTATGAGTTGGAATAGACTTGACAGCAGTAGATTTGGTTTTTGGTTGATGAGTTTAAAGAGAAGAGTGGCGTGAGCTCCACAGTGAAGACTTGCTGCTCAACAACCGTTTTGCTTTTATTTCGCAGAGCAGTTTCTCTAGTTAAGAATTTCTCTTTAATTCTTTGATAAGAGCAGCACTGAGAGGAGACAAAGTCTTTAAAATGGTTATCCGCCATTTGTGAGAAGGTTATCTGTTGTCCTTAAGGAGGCCACCCACCATGGGTTTGGAGGGAGTTTGATAGAAGAGGCAATGTAAGAGTGAATTCACTTGGCAAGTAATCAGCCTGTGCTTGTTTGTGTCAGAATTTCAAACCAGCATGGCTTTGATATTGCTCTGGCTTTCCTGAGCTGACTGAAATGTTGCTGCTGATTGTCTTTCTCACAGTGCAGCCTCTGTTGGTATTCTCTGGGAAATATGGGGGAAAGGAAAATTTGCCACACCAGTTTGTCCCAGCTTCGGTCTCCTCAGGGGTTAAGCACAAGTTTTACATTAACTTCTCCTGTCTCTCTTATGTCATTTCATCATATCTGAATTTCTGAAAGACAGCCAGAAGACAGGGCCAACTCACCAGCATGTCAGGAACTCATATCCCTGTCTCTCCTCGTCTTCCTTTTCATTAGTCTCCTCTTCTTCTTTCCCTTCCTTTTTTTTCAATGCAAAGTTAGACTGTAGTTGCCTTATTCCCACTTTGCAGCTCACTCCGTGAGTGAGAAACGGAATTTCTCTCACTCCAAGTTCTTACTAAGGTTCATTGAAGTGGCATTTCTATATTGCTTAACTTTCAATGGAAACCCTGGTGGCATAGTGGATCAGTGCTACATCTGCTAACCAAAAGGTTGGCGGTTCACATCCACCAGACACTCTTTGCATACTCTATGGAGCAGTTGTACTCTGTTCTATAGTGTTGCTATGAGTTGGAATTGACTCGAAAGCAGTGGGTTGTCTTTTTTTTTTGGTAACCTTCAATGGGGGTAGACAGAGTAGATGCTATATTCTGTGTAATTTGATAGGTTGCATTCAGTGCTGGCCAGAGGGCTAATCAGTGAGTGGATTGACAGAAGGTTGTATTCCCCAAAATCATCAGGTCAGTGACAGGAGGAAGTCAGAAGGGCTACAAATATGGGCAACATTTCTGCCTCATGGTCTGAAGATATAATCCTTGCCAGTAATTTTTCTACCATTTAGAGCAAAGTTAGATGATTAGAAGGTTCTATTCTTGGGGAGGCTGTAAACAGAGAGCCCCAAGTTGAAGAGGGATTTTGTAAGACTCATGTCCTGTGTTGCAATATTTTTTAATACTAGTGAAAGACAATTAAGCTGTGAGCTCACAGGAGCCCTTATTATATCCATGGAATGTTGGGGTCTTCTGTAGATGGCTGAGAAATGGAGCCAGATCAGACGAGAGTCATAGAAGGACACGACTCCTTACTTCTATAGAGGGTCTGGGATTCATAGTTATCAGTGATTAGATAGATGGATGAACTAGTTAGATGAGCAGATGAATTAATGTTGTTAGTTGCTGTTGAGTCACGGCAACCTTATGCACAACAGGATGAAATGTTGCCTGGTCCTGTTCCATCTTCATGATCGCTGGTATGTTAGACTATTGTTGTGTGTCCTCAGTCAGGTTTTGACTATCAGCCTGAGGAGCCTATCTTCTGGTACTGTATCAGACAATATTCTGTTGTGATCCAGAAGTTTTCATTGGCTAAGTTGTCTTAAGCAGGGTTCTCTAGAGAAGCGTATGTACAAGGTCTGACAATTAAGTCTGAAAACTTGTTTTAAGTGCTACATACCTCTTCGCTGAACATCACTTTGGTCACCTTTGAAGTCCTCCCTTTGGGAAGCTATGCACTGATACCACTGCCTAGTCCACCTTCAAAGCAATTTTGGACCTCTTTCTGGAACAGGCATTGCGCGTCGTGGCATAGGGGCAAGTTTGCAAACTTAACAGTATAGTTGTCTGTAAGGGAGTTTTTAGCCAGTAAACAAAGAGCTGTATTGGAACATCCTCCCTATTCATCTGATCTGACCCCCAATGACTTTTTTTTTTAACCTAAAGATAAAGGAAATCTTGAAAGGAAGACATTTTGATGATGTTCAGGACATCAAGGGTAATACAATGACAGCTCTGATGGGCATTCCAGAAAAAGAGTTCCAAAATTGCTTTGAAGGGTAGTCTAGGCATTGGAATCAGTGCACAGCTTCCCGAGGGGAGTACTTTGAAGGTGGCCATAGTAATATTCAGCAGTGAGGTACGTAGCACTTTTTCTAGGATGAGTTCACGAACATAATTGGCAGACTGTGTGTGTGTGTGTGTGTGTTCATGTGCATGTATATGTATGTATGTACAAAGAGAGAAAGGGAGGGAGGAAATCTGGGGGAGGGAGGGGAGAGGACAGCAAGGAAGGAGGGAAGAACAAAGAGAGAGATTTATTTCAGAGAAATGGTTCATACAGTTGTGAAGGCTAACAAGTCCCAAATACATGGGTCACACGTTGGACTGAAGGCTTCTGCTGACTCACGTGGTTGCAGGGGATGACAAACCCTAAGTCAGCAGATCAGGCAGAAGGCTGCTGGCTCACAGGGTTGTGGGAGCTAACAAATCCCAGCATCTGCAGGTCAGGTGGCAGGTTGATGGCACGTATCCCAAGAACTTGAGGTTGAGGATGATGATTTAGATGAAGGATCCAGACCAAATGAGCTTTTCCAGAGCATCCACATATATATTGAGTGCAGGCCACATCCCCAAGGAGACTTCCTTTTCAACTGATTGGCTGATTACAGCGTATCATAAAATGAAGGATAACTACATGAGGTCACAACATGAAAGATGATTATATCATTACATAATTGCCAAATCACAACTGTTACATAATTACCAATCCCCTGAGAATCATGGCCCAGCCAAGTTGACACACAACCTTAACTACCACAGAAGTAGATCAACAGACCCTTTTTCCTAGTCTGTCTTAGTGTGGAACTTTGCTGAAACCTGTCCACCATGAGTGGCCCTGCTGGTATTTGAAATACCTGTGTCTTAGCAACACTCAAGCCACTGCAGTACAGCAAACTGACACACTGTCGGTGGATGGAAGATAGAATCAACTGATTTGTAAAGAGATGGCTTGGTGAGTTAGTAGATTGATGGATGAATGTCTAAATGAATGGATGTATTTATACATGTATCTATGTATACTTCTATGAATGACTAGATGTCAAAGTAAAATGTAGATAAGAGGATAGATAAGTGAATGTAAGAGTGGTAGGTTGGAGTGATAGAACAGGTGGAATGATTAATATTGGAATGTATTGGTAGACAGCAGACACATCAATAGCTATATATGTGTATATTACATTTGCATCATATATATGAATGGGGTGATAGAAGAAGTAGAAAGATAGATGTTTGGATGGATGGGCATATTAGATACAGAGCTAGACAGGTGGACATTGGTGGCTAATGAACAAGTGTTTATGCAAGTGGGGTAATAGATAATGGAGACACAAGAAGAAGATGAGCTCTGAAATTAGACTAGAATTTGAATCTTCACTTTTGGGGGATAAAATCTTCTAATTTCTGTAATTCTTAGCACAATTTTAAATATTCAAGGAAAAAATCCTAAGTTACAGTGAAAACCTTACGGGGAAATAATGTTGAAAAGGAGGATTTTTGGAGAATGAAAATATTAAAAGACTCATTGGCTGAGAGGGTAAAGGTCTTATTTGAAGTTAAATTTTGGCAAACCAAAATAAAAATTTCAGGAGTGGTGGGAAAATATCTGGTGGCAAAACCTGGAAACATTTAATTATGAAGTGATGTAAAACATTGTATGAATTGCATTTAAAATGAAAACTGCATAGTTTCTGCAAAAATGTTAATATCACCATATGTCAGTATGAGAGGAGCAGGGAAGAGGGTTTTGCAGCTAATGTCCTCATCCTTAATAGGAAGGAGTCACATACTACTGCCTAAATGGAAATTTGGAAGGAAAAATGGTGACTCTAATCTCATTTTTCAAAAATCTCTTTGAACAAACATCTGAAATTTTATAATTTCAGATTCCCTTCAGTTTCTTTTTCAAATGCCAAATACAAATGAAATGAAATGAAATAACTTACTGTAAATAACACATAAAATTATCACTTACTTATAAGAATGTTTCATTATATCTATTCAACCTTTGTGGAACACATGCCTGAGAAGATTCTGGAAGGGTATTTTCTTAATGTAAATGCTAATTATTTATGAGGGATGGCATTTGAATATTATAACCTCTGTGCTTTGCTTGAATAATTTATGAAAGCACACTGTCTTTTTATAAAACTCATAATAATTTTTCTTTAAATAAAAAGAGGACATTTAAAAAGACATTTAAAGACAAATTAATTCCCTGCTTATTCTAATCTTGTGCTCATAACCTTAAGTTGGTTCTTTGCAGGAGTTCTCTGGTACCTTTCGACAGTGTAATTCTAGGCTTATTGTTAATTCCCAATGGAATGTAACCTTAAATCTCCAGGTCATAGAAAGTACATTGTTTGTTTTATTTCCTATGCTTGTTAGAGAAAAGTGCACTTCCTCGGATACTGGTTATAAAAACAAAGTCCAGTGTTCACCTCACCTTGAAAACTATGAAACTGGATTGTTTACCAACCACTTGACAAGTAATCCTGACTTGTATCCCCTCTGATCTTGTTATAACTAATCTGAGATTATGTAAACTAACTACTAGAGTCTTCGTGAATAAGAAATCTAGTGGTTAGCTTTCTTCCTTAAAAAGATTTGTAGCAGGTTTATTTTAAAATAACCCCAAAACGAACCACTGCCATCGAGTTGGGTCTGACTCATAGCAACCCTGTAGCATAGGGTAGAACTACCCTATAGAGTTTCCAAGGAGCACCTGGTGGATTTGAACTGCGTACCTTTTCATTAGCAGACATAGCACTTAACCCACTATGCCACTTTATTTTAACATAAAACACAAAAATTTCTTTTAGGACAATTACAGTGCCATGATTCAGATCAAACCCTGGAGTGACAGACAAGGAGGCCAGCCTCCCAGGCACAGGGCATTAGCTGGTAGGCTGCTGATAGCCAACTCCCCTGTCAGCTCAAAGCTAAATATGGAGCAGATTTTTCTTTGTACTGACAAAACACTCGTAGGAAGGAAATGCCTGCCTGCAGACTGACTCGGCCAAGACCCATGGTTTTAGAAATTGTCAGCGAATAAATTTTCTTTAAGAATTTAAGATTACAGTTAGGAGAGGTGATATATTGGTTTCCTGTAGCTCTTTTAACGTATAACCACAAATTTGATGACTTAAAACAATAGACATTTATTCTATACAGTTGGAGAGGCCACAGATTTGAAATCAGTGTTGGTGGGCTGAAATCCAGGTGTCAGCAGGGACGTGTGCTGCCTCTGGAGGTTCAAGGGCAGATCTATTTTTTGCCTCTTCTAGCCTCTAATGGCTGCTCACATTCCTTGGGTGGTGACCACATCGCTCCAGTCTGTACCTTAGCAGTTACACTGCCTCTTTTTCTTCTGTGTCTGTCAAATCTCCTGTTTCCCTCTTAATAAGAGCACTCAAGATTGCATTTAGGGATGACCTAGAGAATCCAAAATAATTCCCCACCTCAAGATCTTTAACTTCATCACATCTACAAAGTCTTTACCACTAAGGAGACATTCTACCTCCAGGGATTAGAATATGGTTATGTCTTGGATGCAAGGCATTATTTAGCCTGCCACAACTGGTAAGATCAAGGAAGAGCTGGACAAGTTGCTCTCTCCTCTAAAAACAAAACAGAACAAAACCCATTGCTATCAAGTCAATTCCAACTTACAGAGACCCTACAAGGCAGAGTAGAACTGCCCCATAGGGATTCCAAGGAGCAGTTGGTGGATTTGAACTGCCGACCTTTTGGTTAGCAGCCAAAAGCTTAACCACTGCATCACCAACATCCCGCTATCGCTTCTAAGAGTGGCTGTTTCACACTGTATGAATTAAGGTTTCCATCTGACAGATGTGAATGTGTGAATTTACCCAGGGGTGAATTGTGACGCCCTCACTTGGGAAGTTTCCGGCACTGCCCCAGACCCCAGGCTCTAGCTGTCCTTAGGGGGACCCAGGCACCCACTACCCCTTCCTGAAGGTCCTTCCATGGCTTGAGATGGAGCTGAGTTGAGAGGCCACCCACAGCTGACAGGTCTGGATGTGTTTGATCGCTTGGCCCCTGGGTGAGAACAACAAGCAGAGCTGGGTATATTGATCCACAACTGGCTAGTCTCAGACTTGAATGTATGCAGTCTCTTCTTGTTTCAACAGAAATTGGTTCTGACCAGAAGTCACTTTCCTTTTCCTAACTGTCATGGGTGTTCTGAGGAAACATCATTCATATGTAAATGATGAGGCTCACAGTTAACGAGACAAAACAGAAAGGGGGCATTTGCCATATTGATATCAAGGATGTGTAGTCTCTCTCTGGATGTTGGCTTTCTGATTTGCACCCCAAAGCAATCCCCAAACTTCACTCAGCTAAGTCTTGACAGCAATCTTATGAGCTGAGGAGGCCTCTGTGTGTGCTCCAGATGCACTGAGTGCCTTTGTTCCACTGTCTTAGAGTGAATGAGTTTCTGCATGAAGGCTCCATGTGCAGTGAGGTGGGAGAAGAAAGGAAGGCCTGCCTTTAGGGATGTCACCCAGCACAAATGAATCAAGGACAGATAAGATTCTCTCTCGAAAGATGTGGCATAGTCTTTCAGGGTCGTGATGATAAACAGCATGATTTATAGACCCAAATTCATTGCTGTAATAAGCAGGGGCTTGATGAACATTTTGTTTCTGCCTCACTCTCCACATGTCCCCACAGCCAGAGCGGGACCATCTTTGCCATCTAACAGAAAGCCTCACGAAACAGCATGAATATTAAACTCCGAGATGTTTAAGTACATTACCAAGTTACGGAGAATAAGTGGATAGAGGATAAAACTTTAAAAAAAAAAACATTGTTTTTAGAGTAGGTAACTTGTGAGTATAAAATTAAACTATGTAATAATAGTTAAGCTTTTATTTAACAAGTATATATTGTTCTCTGGTAAGAGAGACCACATATATGCAGATATTCTGGAGGTAAGAAGCCACTGACTATAACATTTTCATTTCCAAGATGAATTTCAAACAATAATTAAAATTCATGTTGATGTTAACAGGTATTCCTATTTTTCCCTTACTATTTCTTTTATTCCCTGTCAGATGATGCAGAGTAGAAAGCAAGAGGGAAAAGTCACTTCTTTTCTTTGTTAAGTTAAAAAAAAGTAGCTTTTTGGCTTAAGCTGTCTGGGCAGGTGGTGGTTTGTAGCACAGTAAGATCGACCTTTATTCAAAATAACTCAACTATAAAGGTAAATTGTAAAATGTCTACAATTGGAAAAGCTCTCCATTTGAGGACTTTTAATGCAAAGACCGTTTATTTTAAACAGTGATAAATTGTTATTGAATAATATATAAAGCCATGAGTGTTGACTTTAACCTAAAATGAGCTTGAAATCCCTAATTAAATAAACCTTTGGGAAATTACACACTTGGTGTTTTACTTTGAAGATAATTCTGTGCTTTATTCCTGGATGCAGTTATTACAATGTCCAGTTGAGACGCATGCATGACCTTTTAACATGTATTCCATGAAATACAATCACAGAAGGATATATATAGCATAAATGTACAGCTCAGTGAATTATCACAATATATCTACCTCTAGCTCAAGAAATAGGACACTGTCCCAATCACAAAAGCCTCCTTCATGTCCCCTCCCAGTAATGAAGCACCCTACTTCCCAAAGTTCACCACTTCCCTGATTTCTCGTAGTCTAGTTTAGTCCTGCCTCTTCATAGAATATAGGGTGTGTATTCTTGTGTCTTAGTTTCTCACCCAGCATAATGATTGTGAGATGCATCTATGATATTGTAGTTTCTATAGTTCATTTCTATTCATTACTGTAAGTACATGGAAACCCTGGTGGCATAGTGAGTTAAGTGCTATGTCTGCTAACCTAAAGGTCAGCAGTTCAAATCAACCAGGCACTCCTTGGAAACTCTATGGGGCAGTTCTGCTGTGACCTGTAAGGTAGCTGTGAGTTGGACCCAACTTGATCGCACTGGGTGGGTATTGTAAGTACATAGTCTATGTATATTAGTGTGCTTGTGTATATGTTGTTTCTAGTTTGGAGCTATTATGAATGATGTTGTCATGAAACACTTTGTACATGTCTCTGAGTGCATATCTGCGATACATTTATGCTGGATAGATGCTCAGGAGAGAATTTGCTAGATCAGATAACAGGAAAATATTCAACTCTAGTAGAAAATGTCAAAATGGCTTCAAAATGATCACGCTAGCTTATACTTCCACTAACAATGTATGAGAGTTCCTGTTGCTACATACAGATGATTGACAGTTAAGTTTGTGAACTCATTCTAGAGAAAGTGCTACATACCTCATTGCTGACTATCGCTACTGTCACCTTTGAACTATTCCCCTTGGGAAGCTATGCACTGATGCCAATGTCTAGTCCATGCTTCAAAGCAATTTTGAACTCTTTCTGGAACAGCCATCAGAGCTGTCATCATATTACCTACACTTGATGTCCTGAGTGTCATCAAAATGTCTTCCTTTCAAGATTTCCTTTATCTTCAGGTAAAGAAAAACATCATCAGGGGCCAGATGAGGTGAGTAGGGAGGGTGTTTCAATGCAGTTATTTGTTTACTGCCTAAAAACTCCCTCACAAACAACTATACAATTAAGTTCATAAACTTGCCACCATGTGCAATGGCCATTCCAGAAAGAGTTCCAAAATGGCTTTGAAGGGCAGACTAGGCGCTGGTGTCGGTATGTAGATTCCCAAGGGGAGTACTTCGAAGGTAACCATAGTGATAGTCAGCAGTGAGATATCTAGCACTTACAACAATGAAGTCCACGGGCTTAATTGCTAGACCTCGTATTCTTGTCATCGTTAAGTTTAGCCATTCTATTTGGGTTGTTGTAGAAACATCCAGTGTTTTTAGTTGTTATTTCCATGATGACTAGATGTTAAGGGCATCTTAATATACTTATTGACCGCTGAAGGAGCCCTGGTGATGCAGTGGGTAAGCACTTGGCTGCTAACTGACAGGTTGGAGGTTTGAACACACTAGTGGCTCTGTGGGAAAAAAGACCTATTGACTGGCTTCTGTTAAGATGACAGCCTTGGACCCCTCCAGCAGTCCTATGCTGTCACACGAGGTGTTCGTGGGTCAGAATGGACGTGACAGCACCTAGCAACAACGTAGATGATTTAGATATCCTCCAGTTCTGTCCATTGTCTTTTCAAGTCTTTTTGCCCATTTTTATTGTGGATGTCTATCTTTTTTTTGTTTATGTGTGCATGTTTTATGTACAGTTATGGATACAAGCCTTTGTTATGTAAGTTGGAAATCTCTTTTCCCTTCTGTGTTTTATTCTCTAGATTTTTTTTAAATCAAGTATTTAGTTATAAGGTAGTTAATCAGGTTTTTTTAATGGTTAGTTCTACTAATATCCTATGTAAAAAGTCGTTACTGGGATCCACTTTTGTTTTAGTCATCTAGTGTTGCTGTAACAGAAGTATCACAAATGGATGACTTTAACAAAGAGAAGTTGATCCCCTTACAGTCTGGTAGGCTATAAGCCCAAATTCATGACACTGGCTCCAGAAGAAGACTTTCTCTGTCTCTTGGTTCTGGAGGAAAGTACTGTGGTGCATCAGTCTTCCTTTGGTCTGGGAGCATCTCGGCACAGGAACCTCGGGTCCAGAGCTGCTCCTGGTGATGCTTTCCTTCTTCCTTTTTATTGTGTTGAAGTGAAGGTTTACTGTTACTGGTCAGTTTCTCATACAAAAACTTATGCACATTTTGCCGTGTGACCCTAGCTACTCTCCCAGTACTGTGACAGCACACTGTGCCACTGCAACCCATATTTCTCATGCCCACTTGACCAGCTCCTGTATCCCTCTGATGTTCCCTCTTACCTCCAAGCAGGAGCTGTCCAATTGTTCTCCAGTGTGTGCCCAAACCATGAAGCACACTTTTTACCAGTATCGTTTTATGGCTTGTGTATCAGTTCAGTCTTTGTCTGAAGAGTTGGCTTCCAGACTGGTTTCTGTTCAGGGTTAACAGAGAGTTTGGAGGCCATGTCTTCCAGGAAACTTCTAGTCTACCAGACCATCAAGTCTAGTCTCTTTACAAGTTTTTGGGTTCTACATCCCACATTTTTCCAGCTTCGTCGTAGACTCTTCGTTGACTTCCCTACAAGGGCAGTCTTTGGTGGTGGCTGGGCACCATCTAGTTCTTCTGGTCTCAACTTGTTATTGTCTGTTGTCTGTTGCCCTGTCTTATGGGCTTGCACTTTCCTCTTGTCTTTGATGTTCTTCTTTCTCCTTTGCTCCAAGTGGGTTGAGACCAATTAATGCTTCTTAGATGATCATTTGCTAGTTTTTAAGACCCAAGACAGGACTCACTAAAGTGGGATACAGAACATTTGTTTAAAAAGCTTTGTTATAGCAATTGACCTAGAAGTTCCCTGAGTCTGTGGTCCTCAGACACCTAACCTTGTTTCTCTGTCCCTGGAAGTGTTTAGTTTTATTCAGAATACTTCTAAGCTGTGGGCTTAGTCCATTTGTTCTTGTTTTGCTGCTGTGTATTATCTCTCCATTCACCTAAAATAGTTCTTGTTGATTATCTAATTAGTGAATACCCCTCTCCTTCCCCCTCGTAACCATCAAAGAATGTTTTTGTCTGTGTTTAAATAAATTATTGAGTCCTTTTAATAGTGGTCTCGTACAGTGTTTGTCCTTCTATGATTGACAAATTTCAGCTTAATGTCCTCCAGATTTTTCCGTCTCATGAGATGTTTCACAAATTCATTATTGTTCTTTATTATTGCCTAGTATTCCATTGTGTGGCTATACCATAGTTTATTCATCCATTCTTCTGTCAAAGAGCTGGGTGCTGCTGTCTTGATGGTGTGAGGTTGCCATCTCTCTCTGCTCACTTCTCTCTTTTATATTCAAAAGGGATTGTCTTAACACACTATCCAATCTTGCAAACCACATCAACATAACTGTTGATAGTCCATCTTATTAAATCATAGTGACAGAATTTACAACACATAGGAATATCCTGTTCAATGACAAAGTGGTGGACAGTCACACAATACAGGAAATCATGGCCCAGCCAAATTGCTACACACATTTTGGGGGGACATAACTCCATCCATGACAACTTCCATTGCAGATGTAGAAATCTGTAGGAGAGCTTTGTTGCCATCCTTAAAATAAGAAACCTTCAAGGACATGACCGTCCATGAATCTGTCATGACATTGAGGGTACAAGGCAACAAAGGCTACTGGAGAAACACCAGCTTTGGTAGAGCCAAGGCGAGAGATGTGACCATCCATGTATGTAGAAAGAAATCAACAAAAATTGTAGTACAATCCTAAAAGCTGAATTTGGGCTATCATATCAGCTTGTAATGACTGGGAATCCGGGGTGAAAACATTAATAATGTAATGTGGGATTTGGAATATACATAAAAATATAACATATGGAAATAAAACAAAAAGTAGGGTACAAAAGTAGGGTAAAAATAAAAGCATATTGTATTAATATGATGCTGAAACAGTGTAATATTTTTTGAATGTAGGCTGGGATAAGTTGAAGATACGTATTTTCAGCCACAGAGTGGGGATCATCAAACTGTAGCCTGTGGGCCAAATCCAGCCCACAGTCTGTTTTTATACAGCTTTTGAGCTAAGAATGTTTTGTTTTACATTTTTAAAGAGTTATAAGTACAAACAAGAAACACGTGACAGAGATCAGATGTCCCCTGCAAAGCCTAAACTATTTGCTATCTTGACCTTGACAGAAACAATTTGCTTGTTTCTGCCTAGAGCAACTACCAGATGTTTTTTTAAAAGGTAAAAAGTACAGGCCAATACCAGAGATAAAATGGAATAAAAGAAAATCTCCAAAAGAATGCAGGAAAAGAAGAAAAACAGATGGAATAAATAGAAAACAACTAGCAGCAATGTATATTTTAATTGAATAATATCAGTAATAGCATTATATAGTATAAATACACCAATGCAGAGATTGTCAGGTTGAATTAGAGAAAGCCAAGACTCCATTACATGTTATCTACAAGAAATTTGCTTTTAATGTAAAGGTATAGTTAGGTTGTAAGCAAAAGAATGGAAAATCTGCATTATGAAACCACTAATCAAAGCAAACCTGGGTGACTATAGTAATATCAGAAAAAGTATCTTCTTGAACAAGAAATCCAAGACATGTTATCAGTTATAAGAAAGGGCATTACAAGTGGATCAATTCATAAAAAGATAGGACAATTCTAAATATTTACATGCCTAACAACAGTGCCAAAATACATAAAGCAAAATAACATTTGAGAATATTTATATGCCAAGTAAACAATAATTTTAAATAAATTGTTATAATTACAATGGCAAGATAATTCTCATGAAATTCAACTGACATAAAATCTTGTAGATCTGAAAAACTGTTTTATTTAAACTTATTTTTGAGAAGCAATTTTTTTCAATACTTTGTTTATATCAATATTTATTGTATTACTTAGAAATAAATTTACTTATGTTTTTGAAGTTTCTAAGTGGACTGAGGAAATTGATTGTTGTGTTCATTTAAATTTTTGCAATAAAGCAAAACTTTCAAATATCATAACATAACTACTACTAAAATGTAGCTTCTATGGAGAATGAGTTTTTGTCATTTTGGGACAGTATTTATACTTACCCCACTGCTATATCTCCAACATCTAGAACAATGACTGGCATACAGTGAATATTTATTATATGAATGGAAGTGAATGAGTGGAAATTCATGTATAATTGCAGACACACATATGTCTCTACACACACTTGATCTATAAACATGGCCATAAAAGATTAAAAATTAAAAGATTGACTCTGGATAAAACAGTGAAACCTGTGTTTGTTTTTCTTTATGTTTGTCAAGCATATACATTCTATCTAAAAAAGAGAGATCCTTTCTAATATTCCTTTAAGAATGAGTTTATAAAGGATAATCTGCACCAATTTACTGTAAATTTCTATTACAGCAATGATAATAATGACAGAGTAACCCCACAATTCTCTCCCTATCAAGTGTAGTCTACCATGTATGTTATGCAGAGGATATTTGTTCTTCATAAAGGTTAAATTAAAAGGTTAATTAACTAATGTATTATAAGAATTATCCTCTGAAGTGTTTAAATAAACAGTTATACTTTATAAGCAATGTTAGTAAAACTGTAAATAGTGGTTTAATCTGGAGCTGGGTAAACAAAGAAATAAATACAGATGTAGTTGATAAAACTGTATAGAACTTAACACACATGTAGTCATGTGCATAAATGAGCAAAACGGGGAAAATCTGAATTAGCTGGGTGGATTGTATGAATGTTAATATCCTGATTGTGATGTTATACTAGTCTTGCAAAATGTTACCCCTAAGGGAACCTAGGCAAAGTGTGCAAGGGATCTCTCTGTATTTTTATAACTGCATGTGAATTTATTATTATCTCAATACAATTTCAATTAACCGAAGCATCTTATGGAAAATTAACCATAGGTTATTGAGTATTGTGTATTCCTTTTTCCAAAGTCATATGTGTATTCCCCTGTGAAAACTCACAAAGCACACTAAAAATTGATGCTTTCAAAGAAAGCTAGATGACCTCACTGCCTGAGCTGAAGCTGTGCAAAACTGGAATACACAGCAAGTGGACCTAAAAAACAAGTTGAAACCAGGTTCACCTTACAAATATGTGAATTTTAAAACCTCATATTTTGTTAAAAACTTGAAAATATTAAAATAATTTGAGATATAAATCAATGAGCTCAAGCCATTTGAAAGAATAGTATTTCATGACTAAAAGATACACAATGAAAAGATATTAAAAATAGTCTATGAAGTTAAATGGGTGAATCTCAAAACCATTATGGTGAGTGGGGAAAAAAAGCCAGATGCCCCCCAGAAGAATACAGCCCTAAGAGTCTATTTATGTGACGTCCTGAAACAGGAGTAAGTAATTTATAGCAGTAGAAATCAGGTCAGTGGTTCCCTATAAATAAGGAATATAATAATGGGAATACATTGACTATAAATGGGCAGGAGTGAATTGACTACCAATTTCGTTGCCATCCAATTCATAGTGACCCGGTAGGACAGAACAGAACTGTTCCATAGGGTTTCTAAGGAGCTCCTGGTGGATTCAGCCAACCTCTGCCTATAAATAAATGGGCAGGAGTGAACTTACTAGGGAGATGGAAATGTCCTGTTTATATGGACGTATGAGGACTGACAATTAAATTCATGAACTCATCCTAGAAAAAGTGCCACATACTTCATTGCTGAATATCACTATGGTCACTTTTGAAATACTCCCTTGGGGAAGCTGTGCACTGACACCAGCACCTAGTCCACCCTTGAAAGCAATTTTGGAACTCATTTATCAGGAATGTCCATTGGAGCTGTCGTCAGGTGAGGCCTGACAACTAAGTTTGTGAACTCATCCTAGAAAAAGTGCTTTGAAGGATGGACTAGATACTGGCATCAGTGCATAACTCCCAAAGGGGAGTACTTCCAAGATGATCATAGTGATATTCAGCAATAAGATTTTTAGCACTTTTTTTCTAGGATGAGTTCTTAAACTTTATTATCAGGCCATGCATGGTGAGAGCTCTGATGGCCATTCCAGAAAAAGAGTCCCAAAATTGCTTTGAAGGGAGGACTAGGAGCTGGCATCAGCGCACAGCTTCCCAAGGGGGCTACTTTGAAGGTGATCATAGTGATATGCAGCAACGGTATATAGCACGTTTACTAGGATGAGTTCATGAACTTAATTGCCTGTCCTCATATACATGTATCAAAACACGTTAGCTTTATAGTAGAAATGTGTCAATGCTATCATATGTAAACTGTAACAATATAGTTTATTAAAATATCAAGTTTTTTAGAAGATGTAGAGCAACTGAGTTCATCACTGCTGAAAATTGTAAAACATCACAGTAACCTTGATATCAGTTCAGCAGTTTTCTATAAAGTTCAGTATTCACGTAATACTGACTCAACGGCACTTGGCTTGGCTATGATGTGGAAATTTTTACTTACATGTATGAAATGAAAACATGAACCCACAAAAGACTCATACACAAATGTTTGTAACAGTTTTATTTGTAACAGTAACAAAATTGTAGACAGCCTTAATGCCTAGGTGAGCAGGTAAACAAATTGTAGTATATTCATTAATGGAATACTAAGCAGCAATGAAAAGGAGAAAACGATTAATATATACAGCTACGTGAATGAATCTTAAAAACATTATGCTAAGCAAAAGAAGTCAGACACAAAAGACTATGTTATATAATCCCATTTATATGAAATTTTAAAACATATAATCTATAATGAAATAAGGTACTTCAAGTATTTCTTGAGTCGGGAGGGAAGACAGAGTGAGGTTGGAGATAGTACTGACTGTAAAGGGGTACCCAGTAATTTTCTGGGTGTCCTAGAAATGTTCTATATCTTGATTTAAAAGGGTTGTAGTATACATTTGTCAAAACTTGTTCAGGAGGTGAGGCCATGATGGCAGAGTCTATGGAAAAACACATTGAAGAGGCAGGGCCAAGACGAGGAAGTAGATGGAGGTTTACTGTGACCCCTCTAACAATAGAGACCCAGTGCAACCCGTACACATGACACCCTGCACATCAAAGGGAAAGCTGAGAAACTAGACTGAGCAACAGGGAAGGGAGAGTGGCAACATAAGTATGTAGGACTCCACAGACCTGCCCTACGGGGAGGTGGATGTAGCTATTGTGGTGGCCCAGGGGTAGGGGAGTGGAGTTTGGTGGGCATCCTCCTCAGCAGGAGAGGTTCCCTGGAAGGCCTACCAGCACCTCAGGGTTTGGTGGGACAGACAGCACCAGATCACCCAAAGCTAAGTCTTTGTGTGTAATCCGCCGTGTGCATCTAAATCTTTCCCCCGAGGTGAGCCCATCTCCATTCTCCTGGTCATCCTGTTTCCTTCTTTGTGGTAAGCCTTGAACTGGAGTCTGATGCCATTAGCAGAGCCAGAAGTAGGCCTCTTTGATCCCACCCTGAGCCATTGCCCCTCTCCCTTCTCTGCGTGGTTCAGAAGTCTGATGCCATTGACTGAGCTGAAAGCAGGACTCCTCAAGCATGCCCTGAGCCATTCTCTTAGACTCAGAAGGGTAGCAATTCAATAAACTTGGGGAACTTTGCAGAAGAAGAAAACTTCCTGGAATTATCAGAGGTAGAATACAAAACATTAATATTTAGAACTCTTCAAGAGATGAGGAAGGAGATGAGGCAGAATGCTGCATAGCATAACAACAAATCAAACCAGCTGCAAGAAAGCATTGAGTGGCAAGAATTAGAAATTCATAATTAATAATAATTATTAATAAAATTAATTATAATTAATAATAAAATTACAGAATTAGACAACTTAATAGAGAATCAAAGGAACAGAATTAAGGCAATGGAAGGTCGAATTAGAGACTGAAAATACAGCATGTGACAGCAACATAACTGAGGAAAAATCAGATAAAGAAAAAGAATCGAGATACTAAGAATTATATGAGATTCTCTGAAGAGGAATCATCTGTTAGTGACTGCAGTATCAGAATGGGGTGGGGTGGTGATTGAGGGGAATAATGGAGACTACTGAGAGAATTAATAAACAGTTGCTGACAGAAAACTTCCCTGATAACATAAAAAAATGAGAAGGTATCTTTCCAGGATGCTTATCAAACTCCACATAGCTAAGATCCCAAAAGAAAGACACCAAGGCATAGTATAATCAAATTTGCCAAAACTAAAGATAAGGAGACACTTTTAAAAGTAGTCAGGGATAAATGAAAAATAACCTACAAATGAGAATCAGTAAGGCCAAGCTTGGACTACTCAGAGATACCATTATGGCATGAAGGCAATGAGATGACACATATACAAAGCCTTGAAGGAAAGTAATTGCCAGTCAAGAATAATATATCCAGCAAAACTGTCTCACAAATATGATGGCAAAATTAAGACATTTTCTGATAAACAGAAATTTAGTGAATTTGCAAAAACCAAACCAAAATTACAAGAAATGCTAAAGGGAAACCTTTGATTAGAAAATGAATAATATCAGGTAACAACCCAAGACCAGAACATGGAACAGAAGAATTGGCTACAAGGAGTGCCAGTTAAGTTTGTGAACTTATCCTAGAAAAGGTACTCCATACCTCATTGCCAAATATCACTATGGTCACCTTTGAAGTACTCCCCTTGGGAAGCTACCAACCTAATTGCCAGTGTACAGTCCACCCTTCGGAGCAATTTTGGAACTCTTTTTCTAGAATGGCCATCAGAGCTGTCATTGTATTAATCTTGATATCCTGAATGTCATCCAAATGTCTTCCTTTTAATAGTTCTGTTCTCTTCAGGTAAAGAAAACAGTGATTGAAGGCCACATCAGGTGAGTAGGGAGGGCGTTCCAGTACAGTTATTTGTTTATGGGCTAAAAACTCCCTCACAGACTAACTATACAAGTAAGTTCATGAACTCACTACTGTGAGTAATGGCCATTCTTGAAAGTCCCCAAATTGCTTTAAAGTGTGAACTACACATTGTTGTTTGTGCATAGCTTCCCAAGGTGAGTACTTCAAAGATGACCATAGTGATACTCAGCAATCTAGTCTGTGGACTTAATTGTCAGACCTTGTATCACCCCAAATAGGAGAATCACAAAAATGATCATAGGCAAAACACTGAAAACAGGGAAACAGAGATGTCACTATGTGATGTTCTAACAAAACGGAAGAACTCAAAAGAAAATATAGTCATAGATCTTTCATATGCAGAGTAAGTCAAGGTGATATAAAGAAATCAAAGGCTGGTTTAAATCTAGAAAAAATAGGGGTAAATATTAAAGTAACTACCAAGGAAACTATCATTTCTGTGCATCAAAGTAAAAAACAAGAAAACCATGAAGTGTCAGCAAATACAAAACCACCAGTATTGAAAAAGATGAAAACACATAAAGAAAAAAGACTCAGCATGGAAAATTAAATGGAACAAAGAAATAGTCTACAACACACACACAAAAGACATCAAAATGACAGCATTAAGCTTATAATTATCAATAATCATGCTGAATGTGAATGGACTAAATGCACCAGAGTGGCAATCGGATTAAAAAAATACGACCCACCCATATGCTGCCCACAGGAGACACACCTTAACTCAAAACAGGAACAAACTAAAACTCAAACAACGGAAAAAATATCTATCAAGCTAACAACAAAGAAGAGCAAGAGTTGGCAATATTAATCTCTGATAAAATAGACTTTAAAGTAAAATCCACGACACTGGTTAAGGAAAGATGTCATATAATGATGAAAGGATCAAAGCTCCAGGAGGATGTAACCTTATTAGAAAACCTGAAATTCATAGTCTCCCAACTTTTAAATGTTTGCAGCTAGTTTAAAAACAGTCATGTCATGTAGGGCAATTAGAACTCATGGGTTAAGCCAGTTCCAAGGTCAGGTTCATAACAAGGCAGTGTCTGGCATAGGGAGCAGCTCCTGAGCCGGCTCAGGTAAAGCCTTGTCACTCGGGCAGCACCCAGCCTTGCCGCGGGACGCCCGTGGGTGTCTGGGATGCTCCTGCTGTAAGCTCGCCCTGCCCTGGGCTCTGCAACCCCTGGGACATCCTGGCTCTGACCCTTTACGACGGCACCAGGGTACCCAGCAGCTGTAATGACAAGACGAAGGCCTCCCTCCCAAGTTTGCCTCGGCCATCCAGCCAGCTATCGTCCACTCCCAAATCCACGTGTAATCCCAGCAGCTTTTTAACAAGGAAATTCAGTTGCCTCTTGTTTAAAATCTGTCAGTATCTCTCCATCACCCATAGGCGGCGCGCCAGCTTCTACAGGAAGTGTGCTTGACGAGCACTCCCTCTGGAGTCTATATCCCAGCACGCTGCCTTTTGCCACCTGCAGCTGTTTACATTACCGACCTCTTGCCCTCCTGGTGCTCAGAGTGCCCAGTCTGTGACAAGGTGGGCGCTAGGCTCCTCCCCAGATGGGAAGTCCAGGATACAGATACAGGTTCTTTCCTAAGGCCCAGTCTTGTTGCAAGGCCAGGCTCCGGGAGGTGCTCAGGGAACGTTGCGGGAGTGGCACATGGGTGGCTGGGGTTGGGAAGGGATGAGGGGTGGGAGAGGGGATGATAGGAGGAAGGTGGGAGTGAGGCTACCCAAGCACCTTGCAGCCGAGAAATGGTAGGTGCCAGACGACGACGCGATCCGGAGACTGACAGCATGTGGATGATGGCTGCGACACTGCCGGCCAGGTGACCTTCCAGCTCACTAGGAGTGGGAGAGCCTGGGGGAAGCCCCGGTGTCCCCGCGCGCCCCACGCCCCAACCCCTGGTGCTTTGTGACATCTCTGTTTCTACTTTCCTTTTCTTTTAATGTGTTATTACACATTTGTACTGAAAATACCGTGCTGGGCATAAACGATATTGAAGAGGTGAACGGGCGCCGTGGGCTCAAACTCCGGGCCACACTGAGGTGGCCACAGTAGCCTTAGCGTGAGGGGTCCCGCAGGACAGAGGGCGCTCAGGCAGACGGGACGGGTGGTCGGAGGCGCGCCGGGCTCGTGCAGCGGAGCCCCGCAGCTGAGTGAGCGAACCGCACACCTTCCCCAGCGTCCCCTAGGTGCGGGGGGCGTGGTGCCTCCGCGCAGGTCCCTGCAGGGCAGCGGCCGAGGGGGGCGGCGCCCTCTGGTGGCGGAGTGCGCTACGAGGCCCCGCCCACCAGCCCCGGGGCGGGGGCGGGACGGGGCCGGGGCTCCGCAAACCCGCACACCTGCGTCCCCGGCTTGCGACAGCTTCGTGGAAACGAGGGCAAAGCAGTCAACGCCACGGTGACTGTGCCTTGCTTTTCTCGTCTGGGCTTGAGAATTGCGTTTCATGGGCAGTGGTGACGATGAAGGAAACAGGAGGGTGACTGGTAATTTCTGAGCAACCAAAACGTTGAAATGTTGGGCTTCAGGAGCCCTGCGGGAATCTGTGTGTTTGTCTTGGGAAGCGGTACAGGTCAAGAAGCCAGGGAGGCACCGAGTGAAACCTGTCTCTGGCCCTTCCCAGCACGGATTGAAGGGAGAGCTGACTTGTTCCGACCCCCTCAATTCTTCTCTTGAGGACGAAGGGTTAAGCCATTGGTGGTCCTTATCTGGGACCTCTGAGGTCACTTTTGTGGACTTTGGGGTACCAGGTGTAGCTCACTTTGATGGACCCACAGAACAAAGAGAAGGGGGGTAACCAGGCATCTGACTAGAAGTTCTTTTGGGTTAGCTGCCCCACCTTGCTCTGAGACTTTGACCTCAGGACTGCAACTCCAAGCCCAGGGCCCTAGCACCCACAGTAGGGAGAGGGATAGGCTAGGAAGTGAGGGCAGGGCAGCTCCCACCTTGCCCTTGACTAGGCAGCTTTGGGGCAGTGGACAAAGGGCGGCAGGGGCATAAGGAGTTCCTCCAGGTATGCCAGGTGAGAGCTACCTGTGACTGTACTGGGCCATGGCCACCCAGGAGCCTCTTCCCGGTGTGGACTCCAAGAAGGGCCACTGAGCTAGGAATGCCTTTCAGGGATTGGTCAACTCTGAGGCCATTCTTCTCAGGCCTTGAATGAGCATAGGTGGCACTAGCCACCACTTGTGGCCTGGTGTAAGCCAACTCTCAGGACCCCCCAGGCTGGACATGACTGCCCCCCTGGGCCTTACCACTCACTGCTCTCCCCATGGGCCCTGTGCCCAGGGAGGCTCGGAACCTTCTCAGGTGATCCTGCTTCCTTGCGTTTGTCTGTGATCTTTCCTCTGCCTGGTAAGCCTTTTACTGCACCTTTGGCTCTCTTGAAATCCAGTTATTCCCTCGAGAGATCAGAATCAAGTTTCTTTTCTGATTTCTCAGCTCAGTGAACTCGGCAATATTTGTATCATGCCCTGTGTTATGATCCTATTCTTGGACTTAATTATATGCCTTTGAAGAGCAGGGACCAGCTAACAAACAATGAGGGAATGAGGGCATGAGTGCCAACTGGAAGGGGCCTGGTTTTTGCCATCTGCAGGATGGGACTAGTCCTGCTACCCTCTCGGGCTTGGGGTAAGCCCTAGGAGAGGTTCCTCCACTGGGCTTCAGTTTACCTTCTCTGATTCACAGACTTCAGGCCGTCGGCTGTTTTTCTCCATCTGTTTCCCTAGCCTCTTCTACCCTTTGGCTTTTTGCCCTAGCAAACCTCTTCCATCTTAACAGAACGTTCCTCCAGCCTTGCACCTTTCTAAGTCACTGCCCACTTAGGCCCCTTGAGTCTTCATCCCTGCCTCCCTATCACTCTGCAAATGGGCTGTGGCCTTGGTCTTAACCTGGAAATCATCTCTTTACATTTTGGACTCAGAACTGATGCTTCCTCTTTGGGGAAACTTTTCCTGACTCTCCCTTTCTTCCCACCCCTGTCCAGCAGCCTGACGTAGCTGGCATCAGCATCCCGGTGAGATATCCCAGGATTCATCCATATATGCATTTTACCTTTTCTGAGCACAAAGTAGGATTATCCATCCCGGGGGCCATGGCAGTTAGGCAGAGCCATACAACTAGTTCTGGCCAATGGGCTGTGAGGAGAAAGTGCATTACTTTGCGGCCAAAGAATTTCAATATAGGTGCAAGACCTTCGAAGACGTTTTTCTGTCTCGTTAACTGTGGCATCACATCATAAAATGGAGCTAAATGAGGATTCTGAGCAAGCATTTTGAGGTCACTGCCCAGGAATGTCTGCCAGACCTGCAGCGGACTTTATGTGATAAGGTACAAGCTTTCATTGAGCCATGTCACTGAGATCTGGTGATGTTTTACAGTGACATGGCCAAGCCTGATTTACCCTAACTGCATTTGTTAAGTGAATGAATGGCTTCATAAACTGTCAAAATCTCTGCACATTTCAGTCATTGTCATCAAGGTGTGGCAGGGACCTGTGGAGGGTGGCGGAGAGCAGGGGCTTCAGTGAGCTGGGGTGAACTTTGGGTAGTGTGTAGTGTCGCAAGGATAGGAATGGGGGTGGAGAATGATGAATGGGCAGGGTGTGTCATAAGAGAAAAACTTCCACTTGTTTATGATTTTGCCAAAGGCTTGCCCAGGACCCACTTACATATTTAATCTCTGGTGAAAGGTTATAATAAATCCATCTGATGCCTTTGGCAGGAGATAGACATTTTTCCCAGGTATTTAGTTCCTGTGGTTGTGAAAGATAGGTTGTCTCCTGGATTTGCAGGGTTTGTCTCACCCTCTTACACACACACACACACACACACACACACACACACACACACTGCCAGTCTTTCTGGGAACCTAAAATAGTTTAATACCAAATTTGATACTGATCTGATTTATCCCCCAGCTTAATTTTCTCTCTCTATCTTTGAGAATAGTTAGGGAAAAGCCACAGTGTGGCTTTATGTCTTAACACTTGGCTGTTCGCTTACCAGATGGGCTGTTCCCTTAAAGGTCTGTCTGTGTGCAGATTTCTCAAGGCCTTTTTTTGTGAAAGCCTTCTTCTCTTTGTTCAAATGTGACTCTTGTTTAACTCATGGTGCTACAGGGCTAAATTAGCTCTCTTCAATGAATAGTTGTAATGACTTAAAGTCCCCTAGAAAATGGGTAGCAGTTCGGCTGGGCCATGATTCCCAGTATTGTGGGATGTGCCTTTATAGCCCCTGTGATGTTAATGAGGGAGGGTGGGTGCCGGTCATGTTGTGTCCCTGGGGCATGACTCCGTGTGTGAGATTGTATTGTGCCTTGGAGAAGCCTCTTGGGAGATAAAGTAAAGGGACGCAAGAGGAGATTTGGGGACTTCACACCATCAAGAAAGGACTGCTGGGAGCAGAGCACATCTGGAAAGGACTCGGGATCCCGGTACCTCATGAGCTCCCAGTCCAATGGAAGACTGCACCTTCCTCCAGAGCCAGCAGAGAAAGCCTTCTGCAGCTGATACCTTGAATTTGGACTTTTAGCCTACTGGACTGTGAGAAATAATTTTTCTCTTTTTAAAGCTGTCTAGTTGTGGTATTTCTGTTAAAGTGCAGTAGGTGACTAAGAGGGTACCTTACAGTGCCCTACGTAGATTCTTCCACTCCCATTCCACAGGAACTGAATTTCAGTGGGAAAAGAGGGGATGTCCCTAACCACTGTGGAATGACTCGGTGGGTGAGATGGTACTGAACTAGCCACAGAGGCAAACTGCCTGGTGTGAGTCCGGGCCTGGTAAGTTATTATTTGTGTGAAGTTAGTAGTCACAGTCGTTCCTTGATCTCGGTTTCCTCACTTTCCAATGGATCCTTAAAGAGCAGTCTGGCCTCTGCTGCAGGGCTACAGTGAGGATCACCCATGGGCTTAGGACCAAAGGACAGTTTATAGAGATATTAATAGAGATTGGTTGTCACGGCATGTCTCTTTTCTATTCCAAGAAGTTTCAAGGAAGGATGAGGTTAAAAAAAAAAATTCCTGCAGACCTCCTGCAGGGGCCATATTGCCCTGTAGAAGGGAACCACGCAGAAGGTGGGCTTCTAAGACCGGACAAGGAAGGAGGGTTGCGAGTTTGCAGGGGGAGGTGGCCCTTGCCCTGGGACCTAGTCCCTGAAAAGTTTACAAGTTCAGGGAGAAGCAGGACCACAAGCCAAAAAAACCTCCACCTTGTTGCCACTGAGTCAGTTCTGACTCATAGCGACCCTTAAGAGGAGAGGACCTTAAATGGGGACTCTTCCCAGTGCGACCTTTTGAATGCAAAAATACCCAAGGACCTATGGGTGCTCTGGGAGCCATGTCCAAGCATGTCAGATGTTGCATTTGCAATCAGCCAGCAGGATGGGCTTGAAGTCAGATTTAATGGATTTAAAAAATAACCATGGCCTGTTTGCACACCTAAGCTTGTGCAGTGAGTTCTGCTATTGGTACTGTAAGTGCCAGTGTCAATGTGTGCTCCTGGACCATTTGTCATGCCTGCTTCTCCTGACTAGAACCTTCCAGGAAGTCTGATTTGCAGCTACCCCTGCGCCTTGTCATTCTTGACTCACACTTGAATTTACCAAAGGCCGATGGAGTGTGTAAATCAGTAGTGTGAACCCAAGAGGGCACCCCCAGGGCTCTGCTGCACCGAGAACAAACCACACAGGGTTTGTTAACCTGTCACAAGACAGTTTGTTAAAAGTGTGATTCCTGGGCTCCCTGCAGACCTGCATTTTAACAACTTCCTCTCTGAGGGTTTTACCCTGAAGGATGCATGCTCGTCTTTGTTCTAGAATGTCAAATGGGACATGCTATTGTATTCCCAGCTGGCAGTGGAAAGGACAGATCTTCTAAGGGAGTGGTATCATTGATTTCACTGTGTGCAGCTCCATTCCTGAGTATAAACTCAAGCACAGAGAGGTCAGATTCTGTCTGCTCTCTGACAGATGTCTGTATGTGTCAGCACAAATTCATGACCAAGTTACATCAACAGTAAAATTATAATATATTAACAGCAATAGTTAAAACAGGGTCAAGATTTAAGAAGGAAACCAGTCTTCCAGAATCTGAAGGTTGGCGTTCACCATTCAGGAGCTCAGTGGAAGGCCTGGCCTCCAGAAACTGGTTAAATCACTGTGAGAAGGGTCAGGGGGTTAGTTGCAGGGAATTGTTTTCCAAGCAGAACCAGTATAAATGCTGAAACTGGCCCCTGAGATTGGAGAGCCTTCCTTCCTGAGTGAAATCTTTGGAAATAAGGCTGGTGGCTTATGAAATAAGACTGGCTGTAACAGTGGTTTCCATGAAGACTTCAGTCTTATGGCAAAATTGCCATAAGACTCCATTGGCACAATTTTTTTTTTTTTTTTTTTTGGTTTATCACCATACAACACTTTCTTGGAGGTGGCACAATGACAGCAGGCTTCTGGAGTGTTCTTCTCAGAGGAGTGGCACTCAAGGCCTTTGGATGGCCATGGAGAGATGACTAGTTGCTCCAGAAGACATGGCGTACCAAGTCTCTGTCCAGTGAAGGCTCAGAGACAAGGTTAGTCCGATAGAACCATGGATTGTTCACATCCTTGTTGGTGATCTTTGGGTTCTTGCTGTGCCCCCTGTCCCCAGCACTGCTCCCCAGGCACACACTGGGGGGAGGTTCCAGAGTGGCAGAAGGAGGTGAGGTAAGATCTGTGGGGAGCCACATCGAGGGAGCTGTCCACGCACTGCCTTGCACGAATTCCGTGTCCAGTACACAGTATTTTTTAATGCAGAGGCTCTTGCATTGGCTTCTGGTGTCTACCACACAGCAGTGGGGTCTCTCAACCCATGCCAGCTTCACACTTTGGAGGAAGTAGGAAGAGGTTGATGAATGCAAGCATGCCTGAAACCAAGAAAGTCCAGCTTGCCTGCCTGCACTGTGGGCGACAGCTTGCCATCCATCTTGGTGGAAGTCAGTATTCATCGTCCCTTGCTTGGCTGACATCTCTTTCTGTCTCTCTTCGCTCCTTCTTGGCAGACAGGTTGAAGCCCAGACAGGAAAGACTACACCTCATGTAATCCAAAGAAACCTGAAAAGTGGTCTTATGACTCTGAGGAGAGGGGTCTCGTCCCTATCTGAGACGGTGGGAGTTGGAATGCCACCGCCATTCCGCAGCCCCTCCACAAGCCTTTGTCGTGGTGTGGCTTCCTCAGTTTGAAGTGGACTCCCAGAAACCAGGAGAAACATATGCAAATCCAAGTACAGGAGGGGCTAAGGAGAACAGCATTTGGATAATATATCCTTGGAATTTCTTAGTCCCTGCCCTGCTGCGTGAGAGCAGGGAACTGAGAGGCAACTAGTTGGTCCTGCTTTCAACATAGCAGCTTCCGGAAGGGTCTCTAGGGCAGGAAGCAAGGGTCTGAGGGGGAAACGAGCTAGCCTCACCTGGCTTCCGTGCTGTTGTCGGACCTAACTTGAGAAGAGGCCACAGCCAGGCTCCAGTGCCCCTTCCCTTGGCCTGGCTCTGGGCCCCTAATGACACAGTCCACTCCCTTCTTCCTCTCGCTCCCACTTCCCCATGGCAGTAAGGCAGCCAGAGGACAAGAAGGGCAGGTATCTCCTTTACCCTATCCACTTAGGGGCTAGCAAGGGGCAAGAACCACCTTAATGGGCACTAAAGTTGGAAGACCCAGTAGTGAGGAGAGCCTGGGCATCTCTGGGTCCTTCCCAAGGATCTGGAGAAGACCTCACCCTCCAGCTCTATCCCTCCCGTCTGGTGGGGTACATAGCTGCCCTCAGGAGCCATGGGCGGGTGGACTCTGGGAGAGGGAGATGGCAGGGAAGGCAAATGATGGCTGGGGTTTTCTTTCTTATTCAGAAAAAACAAAAAGGAAAGGACTTATTAAAGTTAGTAAATAGAGGCAGGTCAGGAGGGAGGCTGGGCGGCAATGCAGCTGCCTGGGGCAACCTGAGGCCCAGGGTCAGATGAGGTCTGCAGCCTTCTGCACATTGTACTCCTTGTTCTTCTTCACTCTCCAGCTGGTGAAGAACAGCAGCAGCATGCCCAGTATCTTGTAGCCCACCTGTAGGCCCAGGTACCTGTGGGGCAGGAAGAGACAGGCCCAGTGACGGGGAAGAGAGTGCTATGACCCTGTCCCAGGCCAGGGCCACTAGGAAGAAGAGCGTTATTCCCACTAGTGGTACGAATTGCTTTCTTTGTTCCTTTGACCCAAAAGGGTACCAACTTCCTGGGAAGGAGGTGACGAGTAGGCAGGAAATAGGCATGGGCCTTCTAATCCAGCGATCCTCATCCTCCGGCAGGCGCCCCCTAGGGGTGAAACCAGGAGGGTCCTGTCCTCTAAGCAGCGACAGGGCTTCCAGCTGGCCGAAGTCCCCAGGGCTCCCAGGAAGCAGAGACTGCTCAGCGCAAGGGAGAGGAGTACCTTTGTTATACCCTCTTGTTCTGTCTGTCCCCTGTAGGGCTTGGAATCAGTTCAGTCTGGTCTCGACCCCTGCTGAGAATTTCTGTTCCTACTAAGTTCCCTGCTGATAATTTACATTTCCACCCTATATATAAAGAGTCAGAATCTATATTTTCACAAGATCTTCAGGTGGTTCATATATATAACTTCTTGGGAACCTGTTAGAAATGCAGATCCTCAGCAGGAGTTTGAGCCAGAATGGACCATTTTAAAGGTCTGGGCTCCCGGCCTTGTCTACCACTCCCCCAAACATTTCCAGCCCCCTGAAGCTCACCCCCTACATGGCTTCTGGCCACATGACAGCAGCAGGTAAGGTGGCTGGAAGGCATACAGAACTCAGCAGCACTGTGTGTTGGGCCTGAGCAACGAAGGCGGGGTGGGCCCCCTACTCTTGTCCTCTACGAGGACCCTTGACCTCTACAGGGAGCTGTGATGGGAACCCCCCCTTGAGCACTGAGAGCTGGCCTGGCATCAGTCTTGGCTCCGTATCTACAGCCTTTCACCTGTCTCCCACCATCCTCTGTCTGTAACACACTGCTTTCTGCTGCTACCCTTCCTGGAGGGCCTGCTAGGACAGTAGATTGGGGCTATTTCTGAGGATCCTTTGGTCTTGTGACCTGAATGGCTCCCTGGGAGCCCTGAAATGTCTGTCACTGGGGGCATCTCCCCTGTGTCCACAGAAGAGCTTTCAGAAATGACTCCTTTGGTCCACCCCTCTTCAGAAGGCTTACAGCTACCCAGTGACCACCGGGGCTGCGTCAGACTGCCTTTTGCCCCTCTGGGCCCTCACCTGTCTCGCAGTGCGTCGTTGTTGTAGTAGACACAGGCTCCTCGCCTCCCAGAGCACTTTGAGCTCCAGTAGATGCAGGAATAGTCAATGGTGAGGCCATACAGGGCTGGAGATGGCAGCCAGGCTGGTGTCAGCAGGGAGAGAGAGTCAGAGAGCCCAGGTCATGCAGCGTCAGTCGGAGTGGGACATCTAGCCGCCGCCCCCCTGCCTCTGACCAGTTGGCTTGCAAGGAGAATGGCTCTGCCCTGCCCTGGGAGTCACAGTCACTTCAGACAGCAGAAGAGCCTGAATTTCTCTTTCATCAGAAAGCTTAGGAGAGAAATAGGAGCTGAGCCACCCTCTCAGTATGGAATGTGTCACAGAGGTCAGCTGGATGCCAGCTCAGAGACACAACATAATTCCCATGCTTGGGATTGCCCCAAGTGAAATTATAGCCAAGCTCCACTAGAAGGAAGGAGGCTCCCAAGGGTTCCACACAAATCCTTGCAAAGCCCAGCAAGTCAAAGGGGACCCTCGTTTGTATCAAGGTGGAGGGTGAACTTAGCACACAGCCAAGACGGCCAGGGCTGAGCTTTGAACCTTGGTATAACATAAAAAACCAAACCCAGTGTCGTGGAGTCGATTCTGACTCCCAGTGACCCTATAGGACAGAGGAGAACTGCCCCACAGAGTTTCTAAGGAGCACCTGGGGGATTCAAACTGCCGATCTTTCAGTTAGTAACTATAGCACTTAACTACTATACCACCAGGGTTTCCTAAACCCTCGTATATGCCGGTTCAAATCCCTTGTTCTTCCACTACATGCAGTTGCTCTGCTGGCTTCTACAACCCCTGGAAGATCTTGATGCTTTGCCTGCTCAGAGCCGCTGCTCCAGGACTCCTAAGTTTCCAGTAGTTGAGAGTGAAGTCTCTGTCTGCCAGCAGTATGCTTTACTGAACCCACTGCTGCTGAGCTGATTCTGTACTCTTTATGGAAGCAGACTGCCAGACTTTTCTTCTGCAGTGTTGCTCTATAGGTTAGAACCACCAACCCTTAGGTTCCCCACGGCCATCGAGTCGATTCCAACTCACAGTATTAGTTGAGTGCAGTTTGCCCCACCTGGAGACCTTACTAGCTGTTAAATATTTTGAATCTTCCTAACCGCTATGGTTAGTTGCACAGTGCTAGGCAGTCAGTATGTTAGAGAGGGACTTGTCTAGGATCCAAACCCAAGTCAGGTTGTTCCTGTTCCCAGCCTCTGATTAGGACCCTGTAAGATGCTGCTTTGGGACTGAAGGTAACAGTCTTCAGGTCCTGGCTGCATCCATGAGTGGGAGGGAACCTTTGAAGAAGCAGCCTCTCTACTCGGCTCACTCCAAAGTCTCCAGGTGAATGACAGCAGAATGACCAGTATGATTAACCGCCAGTAACCTTGACCAATACATCCCTATGTAGAGACTAAATCCAGACGATTGTTAACCAAACTCTCATAAGTAATTTAATACCTGCTTGAGCTTATAAATACAAAGTCCTTTTCTCTACCCCAGGGTGGAATTCTGTTCCTGGATGATGAATCCCTCCAGGTCTAAGTTTTCTAACTATAGATCTACCTTGAGTGAGCCAAGCTCAAATTAAAGGCCAAAAGCAGCAGGAGAGGGGGAGCATTGTTTTCAAGGTCACTGGAAGAAGCAGAGAAGGTTCTTCCCAGGCCATCCTAGCTGCTGGTTGGGCTGAGAGGAATGCAAGGTCTTTTCCTACCGGGAGGTTTTACAGAAGTTATAAATGAAAGAAAATAAGGAGTTTGATGGCAAGAGCACATTAGGTGCAAGGACAGGGCAGATTCCACTGCCCTGTGTCCTCTGTGTGTGTAACATGGACCAAAGAGCAGGATCTGAACAGGCCCAACCGGAAGGAGAGGAGTAAGTGGTGTGAGGCCAAGAAATCCCACTGAAAATCTAGTTCATTCCTCATCATCTGAACTTCACTTAACTGGAGGTCAGAGAGGACTCTGCCACTGCCCCTGCTCAGCTGGCCTCAGGACAGCCATCACCAACACACCCCGGAGTGACAGTGGAAGCCACCTCAGAGTGATGGTGAACCTGGCTCCCCTGACAGTAATGACACTGGGCTCTACAAGGATTTCAAGGTTTAGGGTCAGAAAGCACCCTTGATAGTGACTCAAGTTGCTCCGTTGTAATTTCATAGCAAACACACAAACCAGTTGCTATCAAGTTGATTCTGACTCATGGTGACCTTATGCATCAAAGCAGAACTGTGCTCCAGTGGGTTTTCACTGGTGAATTTTTTGGAAGTAGATTGTCAGGTGCAGTGGTTAAGTGTTCAGCTGCTAACTGTAAGGTCAGCGGTTCAAACCCACCAGCCGATCCATGGGAGAAAGACATGGCAGTCTGCTTCTGTAAAGATGACATCCCTGAAGACACTATGAGACTGTGCCACTTGGTCCTGTAGGGTGGCTATGAGTCAGAATTGACCCAACAGCAATGAGTAGATTGTCAGGACTTTCTTTCAAGATGCCTCTGGGTGGACTCAAACCTCCAGCCTTTCAGTTAGTCAATACTTTGCACCCGTGAGGAACTCCAGGGAGCACTCCGTGGGTCCTTAACAAATATGTCCTCAGGTGAATTCATTCAATCCCTAGGTCTCCATGTAAGTACCTACTGTTAAATCTAGTGCCTGGATGTGACAAGGACAGACCTGCAACATGCAACAAGGGCCACTGCACAACTCCTTACCCAGGGCCCCGGTGTCTGGCCTGCGCACCTAGGGAGAGCCGGGTGTTCCAGCCCCAGCAGCTAGCCTTCCCTGTGGGGCTGTACAGACGATAGGCAGAGACGATTCCTCTGCTGGAGGCTGGGCAGCTTGAAGGCGGGCAGGATTTGGTGGACAGAGGGCATGCACAGAGGGAATTTCTGCTGAACTGCAGTAGGCATCATGGGAGGAGTCAATTTTGTAAATGGGAAGGAAGCCACGGTTGGGCCCGGCTGTAGTTCAGGCTAGGGTAGGATATGCCAAGTTTTGTTGTTACGGGAAAGTTCTTGGAGAAAGATAAAAAAGAAATACCTGCCGTTAACACTTTATGAGGTATTCTCAACTGTGTCCACTTTGCATTTTTCTTGCTTGATTTAGTGTGGAATTAACGCCATAGGTGGGCTCGTTTCTAACAGCCCACTAGGGAAACAGCCAACTAGGGTAACTGGCCTGTACTGTTGATCATGAAGAGCTTGTCTTTGCAACAGATCAGACGAGGCTCTGCCCCTGCTCTGTACCCTACAGTCTTCCGATGCTCTGGGGCAACAATGTCTTGTGACTCAAGGAGATGGCAGACACTTACCCAGCAGGCGCATCAGCAAAAACTGTACCCCGATGGCAAACGACTTTTCTTCCTGGTTGACCACACTGCAGAGGAAAGCAGGACATCAGGGTGGGAGGCTTCAGCTGTGCCACCCCTTGGTCAGAGAGGGCTGCCCTAGAGCTGGCAGAACCTTGGCTGACTAGATACACCTGGCCTGAGTGCTCCTGTTTCTGTGTCAGTGGTTCTCAAAGCATGAATGCCACTCTCACTGGTAGACCAGCAGCAGTAGCACCTGGGGGCTTGTAAGAAATGCACATTCCCAGGCCCCAGTTCAGAGCTGCTGAATCAGAAACTCTGAGGCTCGAACCCAGCAATCTGTATTTGAACAAGCTCTCCAGGAGATTCTGATGCATGCTTGAGTCTGAGGACCCTTTCCACCCGGTGGTTTCCATGGCTCTCCAGGGCCTTCTCTGGAGAGGCACAAAGTGAGAGGAAGAGGCTGGGAGGGGAGAGAAAGGCTTAAGGGTGTATTTACAGCGGCAGGTCTGAACAAATCCCACAGAGTGTTTTGTATAGTGAAAGAGAGCCCGCAGCAAACTGTAATCAGGCTCCTGGGCTGCAGGCTTCTGTGTGCTGCTACCCGCACCCCGGGACGGGCTTCATGGGAGCGCGGCATGCAGTTTACACAAGACCCCTCCCTGAGAAGGGCCCTGTGCTTGGAGTTGTACTCTGCTGTTGCTGTCGTGACATTCCTCGTCATTTTGGAGCAAAGGGCCCCACGTTTTTGTTTTGTGATGGGTCCGGACAACGATGCAGCCAGTCCTGCTCCTACCCTTCCTCAGAGAAAAGGACACGTATCTGACAGAGAAAAGGGGTTCAAGGACAGACGCAGAGAGCTGCACTTGGCCCCACCCAACCCCAGCTGGGGAGCAGAGCAGGGTGGGAGGGGCCCCCATTATAAGGTGGGGAGCTCAGAGCTCCAGCAAATGTATCCAGCTGCAGGTGCATGAGGAAGGTCCCCTTCCTGGCCCAGCCCAGCCCGTCGGGGGCTCAAACTGGGTCAACCTCAGAGGATCCAGAGGGTCTTGGAGACGGCCCATGAGCAACCTGACTATGTGTTCTGAGCACACACACTCCTCGGTGGTGCTTGTCAGGGGACAAGGCTGAGGGGACAGAGACGAGGGGGACTCAGAAGCAGTCTCCAGACCTCTACCCATCCCCTGTCCCCTGGCCACAGTTCTGTCTGGACAGACCTTCTTCCAGCTCCTGTGAAAGATGGTCCAGTGAGAGGACACAGGCAGGCACTAGGATACCCTCCACTGGAAGGTGCCTCAAACCCAGTCTTAAAGGGTGCCTCCTTGGCAGCTACACATCCCTCCAACCGCCAATCTGTAGTAGACACCCGCATCTGGGAGAGCATCCCGTGGTGGTGCAGACAGTTAAAGTGCTTGGCCGCTAGTCAAAAGGCTGGAGGTCTGAGTGGACCCGAGGGTCTTTGGAAGACAGGCATGATGACTTCCTTCCAAAAAAAACTGTCACTGAAAACCCTATGGAGCACAATTCTACTGTGACACATACAGGGTACTATGAGTTGGAACTGACTTGATGACAATTGTCTTGGGTGTCGTAGATCTGTACTTCCTTACACAGGCAGAATCCCCTGAATTCTCAGTGACATGGAACTTGGACACCCTCATTTGGTATCTGATTTTGATCTTGGGCTTCTCCCTCATCTCTGAGTGAATGCTGATGTCCTGACCACTTTCTCTCCCTACACACCTCCAGCTGACCTTGTCTCATGGCCCATGCTCCGTGCCTGGTTAGGGGCTAACACTGATACCAATGATAATGAGATTGCCTTCAGTGTCACCCTTAATCCTCATTTTCTCACATTAAATCACCTCATTCTTCCATCTTTTCCAGTGAGATTTCTCTTTAAACCATCTTGAAGTCTCTAGTTTCTTCGCAGTCCCTGAACTGACTTGAAGGTGATAGATTTTTCTAGAAGAGCTGTAAGTTGTCTGCCCCAAGGTTGAAATGGTGCTTGACCACTTCCTCATCTCTCCATTGTGACAACATCCCTCTAGGGGGTGATTTGACAGGGACAGCCCGGTTTCTCAGGGACTGCCCTATGACATTTCCTTAGCCTGTATGCTTTCCTGGTCATGGCCTCCCTCAGATCTATCACAGAGTTAGTGTACACTGTGATCCATCTGACCCAGGGAGCAAGAAGGGAACCTACCCAAGTGACTTGAGTGAAAATATCAGGACTTAGAATGCACAGAATGGAAAGGAGGAGAGGAGAAGGGGGTGATCAGAGAGAGGCAATATACACATTAGCATCCCTGCATGTTTTATACCAAGAGTGCTGTGTCCTGATGGCACTCCTCCTGGCCCATTTGTTGGGGTTGAGATTGTAGCAAGCGCCTTAAGGGACAAGGTATCATCTTTCTCCCATAGACCAAGAGCAGGCTTGCTGGAAGCCATAGTCTCCTAAATTCAGTGTTTTTCAGCTGCAGCACAAACCCACTAGGTGTGAAGCACATATCTGAGCCCCCAAGGGGCTCAGAGGCAAGGTAATCAGTACTGTATGATGTCCGTGACACTTACGTGCAGCGAGAGTAATGTCCTTTGTCCTTCACCTGGGAGTCTCAGGCTTCTGCCAGCATCCATGAGATACTAACAGGCTAACTTGGTAGCTTACAAACAGGATAAAATCCCAGGCCCTGAAAACAGCTGCTTTTGCTTCTTCCTTACCTCCTAACCTTCTGGAGAAAACAGGTCATGAGCTACCTGTTCATAACAGTTAGTACTATTATTAGATAATACTTATCATAACAGTTAGTACTATTATTGGATAATAGTGAGAATTATCCAATTTATAGAACATCTGTATTTACAAAGTGAACTGCCATCTAACCCTTTGAGGTAGATATCATTATCTCCCCTTGATAAATGAGGAAATTGAGGCTCACCAAGGTTAGGCAACAACCAAGGACATTCAGGGGGGACTTCGACCCTGGCACCCAGATCCAAAGCCCGTGTTTCCCTCTGTGGTGAGGTAGGTGAGGACAGCAGGGAAGATGGTGAAGCAGGGAGAGCATGGGCCAGGTGATCTGGGTGCAGGGGTTGAGGCGGAGGTAGGGTCCCTCCCTATGCAAACCTCAGGGGCCCTTCAGTGCCATTCGTAATGGAACACCTCTTCCTCTCCCTCCCCATCTCCTTGCATGACCTCAGACCTCAGCCCTCAGTCCCGGCCCCAGGCACGCTGGGCTTTACTCACTTCCATCACTGCTGTCTCTCTGGAACTTTCTGGAACTCTCTGGAACTTTCCTTCCTTAACTTTTGGTACCCAACTGAATCCTCCTCCCTCCCTTTATTTCTTTTAGGATTTAAAAACAGGTGACTCTGTTGGCCGTCCTAAGAAGGTAGACAGGCAGCCTGGCCTCAACATGTGGCTTTGCCATTGTGGCTCTCTGGGTTGAGTTGGGTAGCTGTGATGCGGTCTCCATTGGTACAAGGCAGGGCTCCCCCCCCACTGATGTCACTGGCATTTTTGTCCTGTATCACTGAGAGAATCCTTTGCCAGCAAAGGGAGATGAGATGAGAAGCAGGCAGCTGGGTGTGCAGTCCAAGGTGTCTGCCCCCCCAAAAAGTGCAGGGAAGAAGTAGCCCAGCCTGGCTGAGGGGAGCCACTCACCGCAGAACCATCATGTAGAGGGGATTGTGGGAGATGCAGGCTATCAGGGCCACAAAGGAGATGAGGAAGATGGCCGGGAGCAGGAAGTGGGCACAGGAGACAGGGCATGACCCCGTCTTTGCAGAACCAGACCCCTTGTTCACGCAGCTGCAGTTCAAATAGATCTTAAAGAGGAGAAGGGGACAATCAGGAGACAATCTGGTGATAGTATTTTACTTCTGTACAGTGTACATCTCTGCACCAGTTCTTGCTAGACAGTCCCTCGGGTTCCCGACCCTCTTCCTTTATGGGCCTCGAAGAAGCGCTGAGATCTAGGTGACGCTGGCTGCTGAGGCAGGAGAGGAGGCCAGGTGAGAGTTTCCAGGTGCTTCCTTGGGTCCTGTCTCTGATCTATAGAACCATCTTCCCCAATACTAGTCATCCCAGCTGGGGCTGGCTCCTCCAGCAGTTACACCCACATCAGGGCTCAGGGATCTCTCTGGGCCAAACTACCTAGTATGCAACAGCATTGGTTGTGGGGCTGGATGGCTATGCTGTTCATATGTTTCTTGTGGGGTCAGGTATATGTGAAGGAGAACAGTGTCCATGCAATGGAGTCCACTGAGCTCTGAATCTGTCAGGTCTTTGCCAGAGCCTCTTGCCTGAGATAAATTCCTCCTGTGCATAAAGGGCTCCAGGGAAGATGTCACTCTCGAAACAGCAAGTCCATGTGGGTCAACGCTGATGTGCAACTCACCTTGATGGCTACTGCCTATCCCTGGTTGTCCTTCCTCTCCCTATTGCAGTGTCCAGTGGCTCAGCCTATGACCCTTGCAGTGTCACAGCACTTATGGAATCTAGACTAAAACTAATGAGCTAGAGTTGACTCAGTAGCAGTGGGTTTGGTTTTGATTATGCTTCCTTCAACCAGATGGTGAGAATGATGTACCCTCTTTACCTTGGCTGTTAGGAAGCTCAAAAATAACTTATGGACAATATGGACTTTCATAATACAGATTATTTTTACTTCCATTTTATTTTATTTTTTTCTTGGTTCTAAACTAATGGCTTTGGTCTTGATGTGCTTGTGCTATTATTGGAAGCTTGTCAAGATTATTTCTGGAAGTGGATGAGTCAGAGGTAAGTAAATAAAGATAAGAAAACCACAGAAGCCACTTCAGACTCCTCCAAGTGGAAGACAACTAAGAAAGCATCTTTTCCAAGCTCCTTGCTCTCCTTTTGTCAGAGAGCCAAGCCCCTTTGTCTACAGGGGTGGCTGTGGAAGCAGCCCTGCCCTGTCCTCTCAGAGAAGGGTGGTAACTAGGGACTAGTCTTGCATATGCCCTCCACGTAGGCTTACGGGACTAAAATGCATTCCTTTCTTTAGGGTATCCTTAAACCAACAGCAAACTCATCGCAGAGTTGATTCTGACTCATAGCAACCCTACAGACCTCCTACTGCTCTTAGGAAAAATGACATCCAACTCCTAAGCCTGGCCTACCCAAGTCATCCCCTGCCTGCCTCCCTGATCCAGCTAGGTTTGATGCTCCTCCCTGCTCAGCACTAACCCTGACCTTCTCTCTTTTTTCCCGGGACATACCCAGCTCTTTCATGCTCTGGGGCTTCGTACTTGCTATTCTCTTTACCCAGAATGCTTCACTCCCAGGTCCTCAATTGAGTTTCTTCTTCTGCTTGTTCAATTCTAATGCTGCCTCCTCAGAGAGGCTTTCCCTGACCACCAATGTCAAGAAGGCACCCAGACCCTCTCGGCCTCATAAAGTCTGTCTGTGGCATTTATCACCCATTCTACTGGATAGAAGGCAAATTCTTGGTCTGAAGTGTTGTGCCTAGCTGGCTTGTTGCTCGCTGACTTCGGAAGGTAGGAGCCACAACACTCACAGCAGGAATGGACACATCCTTGTCCAGTGGGCGGCAGTGCTTGTGGGCTGCATGAGGGAAGGGCCAATCGCCAGCAGATGCCTAGCCCTGAAGAAAGGAGCCCCACACTGAGTTGGGGCTCTGGGTACTAGTCTCAGGTCTATACTAAACAGACAGACTTTCCGGCTAGCTGTGTGGCCTCATCTGGGATCCGAGGGGTTGAATCAAATGACCTCTACTCTTGCTCCTCGCTCCAGCCTTGAGGTCCACACCACAGAGGCCCCATGTGCTTGTCTAATCTAGGCCAGCCCATGTGGCTTTGCAACATGGTAAGGACTCAGGACCCAGAGATGCCCCCTAAGGCTCCGTCAGGATGAGGCTCAAAGGCCTTGGATAAAGCAGTTCCTTGGATTGCCCACTCAGTACTGTTAGGCTGCGAGCATTTGAATTTGTGGGAGAGCGGCCAGTCTTTGCCTTTGGACTCCAGGCATCTGGTCATGACCCTAGGGAAGGGGGTGTGGGGACACAGGGTGTGGCCCAGAGGAGGCCAGGATGCTGCTACAGAGCGAGAGTGGAGCCCTGCCCATCCCGGCACCCAAGGGGCAGTCTGCGAGGGCAGACACTGAGCTTGGAGGCCCTCTAGCCTCCTGCAGACCCCAGGACCCCAGCTGTCCTTACCGTTTGTTTGGAGGCTGCAGAACTAGTGTTCACACTGCTGCAGCCAGCATGGCAAGGGGAGAGGTACTCGATTCCGTTGTCTCCACAGACAGGATGGAAGATGGAATCCGGGCATGAGCAGTCCCTGCGGCAGGCAGGGGGAGGCTGCGGATGTATAGGACTTGATGTGCTGCCAGCAAAACAGGAAACGGGGACTCAAACAAAGCAAGACTAAAGAAGAGCTCCATCCTCCAACCCAGCGGGAGCTCGAGGACTGGTTAGCTAACGTGCTTGTGTGGCTTTGTTTGTTTTGGGCTAGTGCCACCCTGGGATCTGAATTCTGCCTGTTAGAGCTGACAGTAAATTTGTCACTTGGCTGGCAGTCACGATACCTCTCCATTTCTTCCACCACTCAGAGCCCCACCCATCTGCTTCCTGGACCAAATCCAGCAACTATTCAGAGAACTTGGCTGGCCAAGCCCCCACAACCATGGGGGCCAAGACCACCAACTAAGTAGAACTCTGATAATGGCAGGTGGGACGCAAAGGTCATAGGTAATATTTCTTTTCTCTTCCAGCTGTACTCCAGTTAGGGAGAGAGGCTGGGACCCCTTGAGGTATCTGGGGTCTAGTTGGTTGCCTGTCTCCTGGACCTATGTAAGTATTCCCCAAGTCACTCAATGGCCCTGAATTTCAACCAAGAGGATTTCACTGGCTGATCTCATGCTTCCCACCATCCCCATCTCTGATAGTCTTGATATTCTTTGGGGAGAGATGAGATAAACCCAAATCCCCACTGCCGTTGAGTCGATTTCAACTCATCGTGACTCCATAAGGAAACCCCACAGGGTTTCCAAGGAGTGCCTGGTAGATTTGAACAGCTGACCTTTTGGTTAGCAGCCTTAGTACTTAACCACTCTGCCACCAGGGTTTCCAGGGATGAGACAGGGCTGGCCACACCACCATCTGGAGTTTGGCTAAAATAATTACACTAATGTTCTTGTTAGTTGACATTGAGTTGGCTCTCACTCCTGGCAACAACCTTGTGTATAATAGAACAACACGTTGCCTGGTCCAGTGCCATCCTCACGTTTGTGGGTACCTCTGAGGCCACTGCTGTGGCTATATACCAATGACAGTTAACATTTCGGGGGCATCTCCTAAGAGCCAGGTGCTGTGCTGAGGGCTTTTTATGCATAGTCATCATGATAACTTTACCATTTAATGATCCTTATTTTGTGCATGAGAAAACTGACGCTTAGATAAATGAACTATTCCCTAGCTAGTGAAGAGCTGTGCTAGGACCAGAATCTAGGCCTGATGATTTCAAAGCTCTGTGCTCAACTTCCAGGGAAAACAGTCCAAGTTCTGAAGCCTTCTCAGCTTCTCCCAATCCACAGTCAGCCTGACAGGACCAGTACACACCAGGGTGAGGTCCACACCCTGAGCAACCCTCCTTTCTTTGGCTCCTTTCTCCTTTACTTCCTTCAAAGAAAAAGACACAACACCAAAACTGAAAGGTGCACTGTCTCCAAATGTTGAAACCTCATTAAGAAAATCTATAAGAAAATGTTGTTGAAAGGTGGTACCCAGAAAAAATAAATGTTCCTTGCTCAGCCATCTTTCCCCAAAGTCCTCTAAAGTCCTTCCTCAGCTTGAAGCCAGACTTAGAACTCATGTCCCACATTGCTTTGTGCAAACTAACAGATAAACTGCTGTTTTCCTCACCTGCCCTAAGTTTTCAAGTCTTCCATCTTTTTCATTGTTCTTTTGTAGCTCATCTCAAGTCTCTTACTCTCATCTTTCTCCAGCAGTTCACTGAGCCTCTATAATCCTAGGCAGGACAGAGCTGGTTCCTGTGGCTCACTGCCCAACAGATTCATCCTGAAACTGCACTAATCAGTTTTTGGTGTTTCAGGACTTTGACCCTGATTGCTGGTGGTCCACTAAGACCCTCTGGTGTCTTCTCATAATTGAGCAATTATTTGAGATTCAATTTTCTAAACTGCTGCAGGAGAAATTAGTTTAAAAAGTGAAAAGAAGAGAAAAAAATTGAGAAAGCAGGAAGGATATGTGGCAGCCCGATCCAGACTCCGGCCTCAGTGACAGGGACCTCTGTACCTGTCTATTACCTGTCAGGGTAGACCTCTGCCACAGTTGGGGTGGAGCATCCCATGAAGAAGAGAGGAGTAGAGAGGACAATGGAGATGAAAATAATAGTGGCGGCCACACGGGGGATCGTTTGCAGGGAGAAAACACATCGTTTCATGAGGATGCCTCCAAATAGCATCCCTAAGGCTGCAGCAGGAAGGTTCACAGCACCTGGGATGGAGAGAAGGGATGGATCTCAGAGCCCAGGCCTGGGAGTGTGTGGAAGCCACAGACACTGAGCTGAACCATGGGGAGAGGACCCAGCTTCAGGGGGAAACATTTGATATGTCAAGTAATAATAGCATGACCATTGTCTTTGACTCCAATTCCAATTCAGCAAGCCCGTGATAGCTATAGCCAACCCTTAGTGAGTGCATACTGTTTGCCAGGCATGTTCTAAGTTCACACGACAGAATTATCTTGACAGAGACGTGCTCTGTCTATGCAAAGAATACAGAAAGAAGAAATGAGGCCAGAGGGCTACAAGGTGAATGGGCATTTATTAATGTGCCTGGCCCTTTGCTGCATCCTCACTGGCCACATGGGGTTGGCAAGGCAAGGGCGATGACCCCAGTGTGTCAGCCAGAGACTAGAGGCCAGGAGATTTAAATGTAGCCCAGGTCCATGTGCGGGGTCAGAGGTGCGGGGTCAGAGGTGCAGGGGAGTTGCCTTGGCTCTCATCCCTGACCCCTGACACTGTCCATGCGGCAGGCTGGCAGAATGGCTTTGCTCTTGAGGAGCTGGAGAATCTGATCTCCTGGCCTGCTCTCTGCAGAAATGAGGTCTCTGAGCCTGTTGGGGACTGAAGAGTCATCTCTGGAGGAACAGGAAAGACAAGCAGGGGAACGTTGCTCCCTTTGAAAGCACGGTTCCTCGGATCATCTGGCTCAGAGACCTTTGCTGTCCTTACTGGCTCAGTGTTAAGGGAGAGGCAGCCTGTGGCTCAGAGACCTAACTCAGCTGCCAGAGGACACAGCCCGGGCCTGCCTGATTGAGGGCTGTGGCACGTTCCCATGAACTCCTGGGGCTAGTTGGGTGCAGGGCTTGGATGGGTGGTCCATGCTGAAGGGGCAGAATGTCAGTGCTGGGTTGCTGGGCTGGAAGTTAGATGTCCTCAAGTTGCTCCCAGGGGTGGGGCAGAAGCCGAAGGCGCCAGGGGGTTACTTGCTTCACAGACCACAAAGCCCGCAAATAAACCAACAAATAGTGTTCTCTCCCTTTTGTAAAAGTAACATGTGTTACACGTGTTTGTCAGGAAAACGAGAGAAGGGTCCACACTTGACCCTGACTGTGGCTGGCTCTAGGGGTGCCTGGAGGGAACTTCTACTTCCTCCTTTTTAGACTTCGATATCATTTAAATTTCTCACACCAGTCTGTACTTTTACAAGCTGAAAAAAAGTTCATTTTTAAACAAATTGTACTGTTTGAGAAGAACAGCAGAGAATTTAAGAGTCACTCACCTCCCTCTTCAGACTAGGAACAGTACCTGAAACATACCAGTACTGGTCACTGGTAAGTCAGCTCCAACTCTGTGGTGACCCCCTATGTATCACAGCAGAACTGTGCTCCATAAGGGTCTCTCAGTGGCTGATTTTTTGGAAATAGATTGCCAGAACTTTCTTCCAAGGTGCCCCTGGGTGAACTTGAAATGCCGCAGTTTGGGTTAGCTGCTGAGTGCATTAATTGTTTGTACCACCCCGGGACTCCATCTCAACACACAGGGTGAATGGAAGGAATCTCCCTGCACATAGTTTCTTTCGGATCTCTTGCCAGCCGCTAGAGTAGCAATAAATTCTGTGGGCAAGAGGGAAGGAGGAATGGCAGGTGGTCTTGGGGAGACAGATGGAGCTGGGGAAGTAGTCGGTGTGGGAAGCCAGAGTCCAATGCAAAGAAGATTCTGCGCAGAGGTGTCGGGGGAGATCAGCAGTCAGGACTCCATTCATGCAAAGGCTGAAGGATAGCAGGCCTCAGAGCTGCCACCTGGCTGTCCCCACGCTCCAGGTATGAGAATGAGTCTGGCAGGGCACATCCATCACTGTTCCTCCTGGCTCCCTACACTAGAGGGGCCATTCTGGTCTGGAGCTGACAAGCCCCAGGGGCAGGCCCCATTCAGGATTGTGGGGAGGCTGATGGAATGTGACCACACCCATATGATCACACATGGGTGGATTGGGCCACTACATTAGGGTGCTTAGTGAGGCCACATTAGCCAAGTGCCATCGTTAGTGGTTCTCAATTCCAATTATAAAAGCAGCGACGCTGGGCCACATTTCCAGAGATCCTGGTTTCATTCATCTAGAGGGGGGTATCTGCATTTTTTAAAGCTCTCTAGGGAGTCTAGGAAGCCCTGATGACAAAGTGGTTAAACACCACTATTGCTACCCAGAAGTCATCAGTTCACCTTTGCCAGACACTCCTGGGAAACTCTATGAGGCAGCTCTGTTCTGACCTATAGGGTCGCTATGAGTCAGAATCGACTTGACAGCAGTGGGTTTGGGTTTTGTCTGTTTAGGGGAGCCTAAGTCCCTGAGTGCTGCAAATAGTTACGTTCTCAGCTACTAGCTGAAAGATGGTAGTTTGAATCTACCCACAGATGCCTTAGAAGACATCTGGCAATCTGTTTCTGAAAGATCACAGCCGTTGAAATCTTATGGAGTACAGCTCTACTTGGACACACAGGATCAACATGAATCCGAATCCACTCGATGGCAAATTGTTCTTTTTTTTTGTGGACTCTTGTTGTTATTTAAGGGAGCCTAAAGTGTGGCCAGGGTTGACAATCATTAGACTACGTGAGTAAATGTATCCAGCTGCCTGGAGAAGAAAACATTTGCCTAACCCCAAATTCCATCCTCCTCTTTCCTTCTCTTGTACTCACTGAAGTGAGGGCCTTTGGGAGACTGCCAGACTTTTCAGCCCCTCTAACCAGGAGGAAGGCAGCCCCTAGCCTCTGCCCATGTAGGAAGAGGAAACCTCCTGATGGGCAAGATTGGCGCCCCAGAAATCTGCCAAGAACATTCTGGATTGCCAACCAGGAAAAATGTCCTTAAAATTCTTTCTCCTGGGCCTGTCCTCCTTCCGCACCAGTCTGTGTCCGGTCTGGCCTCCACGCCCCTTCCCTCTAACCCCCTAGGGATGACCAAACTCCCCAGCTCCTCCCTCAGCCAGAGCCAGCGGCTCCTGCTGCACTCTCCCAACTCACCAATGAGGAAGTTGGCATAGGCTGCGGAGGTGCCATACTGCTTCTCCAGGAACTTGTTGAGGAATGTGGAGAGACCAGCGATGACGGAGGAGAAGGTGCACTGGGCCAGGACCACCACCACGAAAAGCGGATTCATCAGGAGCTTTAGGAAGATGCGGGGGAACCCTGCAAAGAGACAGCTGTCATGAGCCCGCCCCTTAGGGCAGACTGTCAAAACAGTGCTGGGAGACTTTCCCCTCTTTTTAGGCAAATCCTTTTCTCTTCCTCAGGGGAGAAACTGAGGCATCAAATAGTCAGCGGCCAACTCAACGACCCAGAAACACTCTGACTCACACTTAACACACTCATGGGCTAAATGAGATTAGGGTATGACTAAAAGAAATCAGGTAGCAGGTAGATCAAAATATAACTTAACATATATGGCCTAACCCTGTTCCATCCTCCCCCTTTCCTCTTGTCCTCCTGAGTCAGGGCCTTTGAGAGGCTGCCAGACTTTCAGCCTCTCTCAGAGGGAGGAAGGCAGTGCCCAGCCTCTGCCCATGTAGGAAGAGGAAACCCTTAGACAACCTCCTGACTGGGAACAGTCTCTTCATACAACAGCTCCCCCCACATTGAGGAGGAGGAGGAATATGGGGGCTGTCATGGACGGAACTGTGTCCTCCCCAAAATGTGTGTAGCTATGTGGCTGGGCCATGATTCCCGATATTTTATGATCGTCTTTCATTTTGTGATGTGCTGTGTGTTAGAGGAATAAGGTGGGACTGTAAATCCCCTCATAGGATCACCTCCCTGCTCCACTGTGAAGGGAGTTTTCCTGGAGTATGGCTTGCCCCACCCTTTATCCTTTCATCGAACAAGAGATGAAAGGAAAAAGAAACAAGCAGAGAGTCAGGAACCTCACACCATCAAGAAAGCAGCAGCAGAGAAGTGTATCCTTCAGACCTGAGGTTCCTGCACCAAGATGCTCCCTGAACAAAGACTGATGCAACACAGGACTTTCCTCCAGAGTTAGCAAGGGGGAAAGCCTTCCCCTAGAGCAGACATCCTGAATTTAGACTTCTAGCCTACCAGACTGTCTAAGAATAAACTTTCCATTGTTAAAGCCATCCACTCATGATATCTTCTGTTGGAGCGGTACCAGGTGACTAAAACAGGGGCCAAACCATAGGGTTGGGGAAAGTGGGGCTGACTCTGCCTGGACAGGGCTTCAATTTGGGTCTCTTGACACCTGCAAGGAACTCTGGTGGTGTAGTAGTTGAGTTCACTTGCTAACCAAAGAGCTGGCAGTTCGAATCCACCAGCCGCTTCCTGAAAACACTATGGGGCAGTTCTACTCCACCCTCTAGGGTCACTAGGAGTTTCACTTAATGGCAAGAGGCTTGTTTTTTTTGGTTTGGTACCTGCAAAGTAGAACCACCAGGACCCCTGACAAAACCCTTTCTGTGCTGCAGGAACACCTAGGGGTTAGAGCCCAATGACAGACCCATCCTCCGCTTTCACTGCCTCTGATCACACAATACCACATGGGTGGGGGTGCCCCTGACTGCCACCCTGCCATGAGCCAGCCCACCCAGGGCTGTTGGGTCAGTCAGTTACGTTTAATGAAATCTATCAGGGAGCCTCTTGACTTGGCCTCTTCTATCTTCCTCGTCTCATCCGCAGTGGAAGCAGATGTCTGAAGGCAGAAAAGGAAGTGAGTGTTAAGTTGCCCTTCCCTGGGCCCTTGACCCTCCTGGTCTTTGTGGTTTGGGGCTGGACAGCTGTGAGCTGCCCAGGTGTGCACATGGGAGGGCATCCAGAGGATGTTCTCTTAAAGCGAATGCTGCCTGGTTGTCAGTGAGCCCAGCGCTTTGGCCAATGACCAGCGTGCAGCCATCTGATCCTCAAGGTTCCCACAGGCCTATTATTTCATATCTTATTTGACCATGACTGATGCCAAAATGTGTCTCACCAGATCCTAACCCTTGCCTATCTGTTATGACTACAATTCGCCCTCATTCTCAGATTCCAGGAGCTGCTGGCTTCTGGGACACTCATGTCTGTGATGCTCTGTTTCCAGCTCTCCCTTTGTGTCTCCTCTGTGGGGCCCCTGTCCCCTCCTGCTGAAGAGCCTGTACTGGCCCTTCACCGTACTCCCTGTGCAGCTACCTCAGGGAACATGCCTCCATCAGGTAAACTCTTCCACTTCAGCCTGAGCCCCTGGCTCTCAGCTGCCACAGAAATACGAGACTCCTGAACTCTGATGCCATCTGGACCCCTGAGGGGAATTCATTGCCCAGAACAGATGTTCCCTCTTGAGGGCTCACTGCATGCTGGGTGCTGTACTTAGGGGCCCACATGCATCGTCTCATTCCTCCCTACCTCCTCCCAAGATAGATCTGCTAATTCTCTGTATTATTTTCAAGAAGACAAAACTTAGGAGCCAAAAAATTTGCCTAAATTGTTCAGCTAGTACATAACTACAGCGCTGGATTCAACACGAAGTCTGCCTGACTCCAAACCACTAAGGCGTGAAGCCAGCTTCTGAAATTCTTGGCCTGCCTCCTCTTATGGCTCACACACCTCTTTACCAAACATCCAGCTCTACCCCTGACTCCAAACCCTGGCACTGGCACAAAGCATTAAGGACTAGGCTGCTAACTGAAACATGATGGTTATTCAGACCCACCCAGCACTGTCTCAGAAGAAAGACCTGGTGATCTGCTTCCAAAAGGTCACAGCCCTGAACGGTCTATGGGAGAAGTTCTGTTTTGTGACACACGGGTGTTTATGAGTCAGAACGGACTCAGTGGCAACTATTTTTTTTGAGTTTTGATACCGAATCTAGCTCACTCTGAGTCTTTGGCATTCTTTCTAAGGCATTGATTTTTGCCCTGACCTTGGCTCCTTGATGGCCATTTCCCTGGTCCTCAGCTGCATCCCCCATCTCTCCCCTGGGTCTCTACACTGGACTCTTTAGGTTTCCAGCATTTGTTCTGTTCTGACCCGTAACCTCAACCTAGTTACCGTGCTGCCAGCCAAGTGGCTGCCTAAGAACTGCAGTATCTCAGGACTTCAGAGGACCAGAGTAAGCCTTAAGACCCTTCAACCCAGCACCATGGCCTTCCACTTCAACTTCTCATCCCTCCTTGTTTCTTTCCCCAAAAGATACGTATGACTGGAGGACGCATGAGAGGTCACCTGCTCAGACTATGTTTGCCCTGCTTTACTGCTCACATTTTTCTGCACCTGGAATGTCTTTCTTGTTCAGACATTCATGGGCAAGTCAACCACACCAGGTCACATACCCAGCTTTTACTGGCTTTTAAATCTTTAGCCCATGTCAATGAACCTGGTGGTTCCCTAGAACCTCCTGATCCTGGTGATATTAACACAGTAAGGGAACACTGGAAGATAACACATTTGGGGAATTTGCCAGCATCCTTCCATCTCAAAGACTCTGAGAAGTGCTGCATCCATGAAACTTGTTTGGACTTCACACAGAATTTTCCTAACCTATTGCAGCTTCTCAGAAACCCTGGTGGTGTAGTGGTTAAGTGCTAAGTCTGCTAACCAGAAGGTTGGCAGTTGGAACGTGGGACATGCTCCTTGGAAACTCTATGGAGCAGTTCTACTCTGTCCTATAAGTTCGCTATGAGTTGAGATTGACTCAACGGCAGCAGGTTTGCGGTTTTTTGGCTTATTCGGGAAACCCTGGTGGCATAATGGTTAAGTGCTATTGCTCCTAACCAAAAGGTCAGCAGATCAAAACCACCAGATTCTCCTTGGAAACACTTCTACTCTGTCCTATAGGGTGGCTATAAGTTGGAATCCACTCAAAAGCAATGGAGTATGGACCCCTTACTCTCTGTAATCCCCACCACTCTCTTTCTTAAACTCCTATGGGTGCAGTCATGGGCTCTGAGAACCTTACCTCTGTTGTTCCTCTGGACATCGTTTTAGGGAAGAAAAAAAAAGGGAAAGAGATGACAATCAAGGAGGCTGAGGAGATGAGCAGTCCCAGCCACCAGGCTCCAATCCATCGAGGGTCTCCAGGGCTCAGCTGAATGGTGGCTGAAGAGAAACCAAGGAACATGGGTGCTTGTTCAATGAATGCATCATTGAAATTTAGTAGAAAGAGATTCTCTGATTAGTGGGTATTTCAGTGGCTTTTTGCCCATGATGGAGAATAGGTACGCCAAGAACTAGACAGAACCTTGGGCAAGCTCCAGGATGTTCTGATCTTCCCAGGGAGCCAAGGCCATGTACTGCATGTGAAAAGTAAAAAAAGAAGAGGAAAAAAATAATAATAACCCTCAGGCTAAAGGGACCACAAGTTTCACCTCACCTTGTTTTATTCCTTTGAGATGAGGCCAGGGAGAATTGCCAGGGGAAAGTGTCCTTTTCAGAGGCCCCACTGCTAATGCCTGTTTGCTTAGGCCCCGGAGGATTATGGGGGACTCCATTTTCTTTGGGGTTAATAAAGTTGGGAGTTGGAGAGTTCACTGGTTAAGAGTATAGATTTGGGCACTAGAAAGATCTAGGTTGGAAACTGATCAATCGTTCCTCGGCGGAACGATGATGATAAAGGTGGCTGACTGTCCCACGGGCTTCCCATGGGGCGGACCCTAGACCATGTGCTTTACATGTGTTAGCCCACTGACTTCTAGCAAGTCTACCTGCCTCTAAAGAGGTATGTCTCATGTTCAAGGTTAAGGCTAATAAGTGCCATTTCATTGATCAGTTTCCAACCTACATCTTTCTAGTGCTCAAATCTATACTCTTAACCAGTGAACTCTCCACCTCCCAACTTTATTAACCCCTAAGAAAAAGGAGGCCCCCATAACCTTCTGGGGCCTAAGCAAATAGCCATTAGCAGTGTGGCCTCTGAAAGGGACACTTTCCCTGGCAATTCTCCCTGGCCTCACCTCAAAGTCTGCCTTAGTGTTTCTCTATGTAAAGACATTGCACAGAAAGGGAGGAGGTGACACAATGGCCCACAGTCAAGCAAGGACAGATGTTTACGGGCACTTGCCCAGGGTGGATGGGGAATTCAGTTGGTGGTCATTTGGGGCAACCAACAGTCACAAGTCAACTCAGGAATGACAGCCTGGCTCTGACAGAAGAACATTTTTTGTGTTTTCCACTTTCACTTCCAGCACAGATGACATCGGGGAGATGATGTGGTCTCACAGTCCTGGGGACAGGCTGTAGCGACATGGTTAGGTTTCACATCTGCCCACATTCTTTGTGAGACCAGAAGGCTCCAATCTGATGGGCACCAGTGGGGGGTGTCGTTCCTAAGGGTCTGGCTCAGACTTGTCTTCCAGCTACATTTCCCAGCAAACTGGGAGCCTACACGCCATCCATGAACTCCCCACCTTTTCCACTTGCCTGGCTTTGAAACCACTTAGGAATGCCTTTACCCTCATGGCTGCCTGCTGAAATCCCACCCATCTCTTGTGGCTCCATGCAGATGTCACCTCCTCAGGAAGTCCTCCCTGATCCCACCATTCAGTAGCCATCTTCTCTTCTCTTGAATTTCCAAAGCACATTTCCATTCCTCTGTTGTGGCATTGACTCTCCCTGGCTTGTCAGGAGCTGGGTATGTGTAGGACAATTTACAGAGGCCAAGCCCTTTCTGGATTCATCCTAAAGGATTCCCGATGGTGCAGCGCCTAAGCACTCAGTTGCTAACCAACAGGTCATGAGTCTAAACCCACTAGCTGCTCTATGGGAGAGCGATGTGTCAGTCTGCTTCTGTAAAGATTTATAACTTTAGAAACCTTGCAGAGCAATTCTACTCCATCCTACAGGGGGTCACTATGAGTTGGACCTGACTGGATGGTAACAAGTTTGGTCTTGGTTTTGGGTTTATCCTGACTCCCTGAATAACGAACTCAGTACTTCCGGCCTTGTCCATGGTCTGTCTGTATTTTCTCATTCTGTGATATATTCCACACCATTTTTTTGAGGAATATGAGATCATACCTGTTAACCTCTTAATATGTATCAGGTATGTTCTAATAGAATTGGGGCCAGGCACTGAAACACCCCTCTAGATGACAGTTACAATGCATGTGTACATTTTATATAATATCTTTTCCTTTCCCCAAAAGAGCTCTTAATTTTTTAAAGAAAATAACAACATCTTAGACTCTCAGAACCATGCATGTAATTTTGCTTTTTAAAAAGTCCACCATGTGTACCAGCAGAGGCAGTACCCGAGGCCCTGCCCTGCGTCTCAAGGCTTCCTCACATGAAATGCTCCCTCAGGGGGTCATTTCCACAGCACCCAGCATGGGCCGTGAGACAGGACATACATGCCACCTGTGCCCGGCTGCCCGAGGGACGGCAGGAGTGAGTGAGGTGGCAATGAGCCTTCTGAGTGGAAGCCACCCAAAAAGTTGCCTCATTTTTGGCCCTGACTCGACAGTAGTGTCTGCTTTGTGGAACAATGACGGAAGAGGGTGTCCTCCCCACAAACTCACCTGTGTCCACCCTGCCGTAGTCCACAAAGATTCGCAGCATGACAGAGCCCAGCAGGTATCCAAAAGCTGGTCCAAACACAGCGATGGCAAACAGAATAGCTGGAAACAGGGCAGGGAACAGGAAGGGAGAAGAGGTGGAAGGGCTTGGGAGAGTCTGGCAGCCTCAGACTCCCAAGCTGCAGAAGATGCCTGAGTTGTCACCCCATCGGTCCCCTGGTCCTTACAAGCTCCACAGCTGTGGCATCTTTAGAAAGGAAACAGCCTCACGGCATTTTAAAGCTGCCCACCTAGAGGTGAACTGATTGGTGAAGCTCCCTGTGAGTATAAAGCTGGTGGCCTAGGCGGAAGCTTGTGGGGCGACTGAGCCTGCGGGGCTGGTTTATCTGATCAGGGGTGTGGACCCTGAGGATGCTGAATGCTGCTGGTTCTAAGGGACAGGACTGGACATTCGGATGGTCATCCATGATCTGCTTTGCAGGCATTGCTTTGAGGCTAAACATGTCCCTAAGGACATGTGTGGTCCAGTCTGTGTCTGGAGGACTGGACAGCGGCAGTAGTTACTTGAAGATGTGCCCTGTGCCTGGCACGGGGCTAAGCAGTTATACCCCTATTATGTCATGCAACCTCACAGGCACCCAGCACAACAAATAATCCTAACCCCACCGTGTGGGTAAGGAGCCTGGGTTTCAGCCCCAGGATCACGCAGCTGGTAGGAAACACGACCAGCACCCACGCCCAGATCTGTCTGATCCCCAAACCTCTGCATTCATTTGCTCAGTTGTAGGGGGAAGAGGGTGAGATCTGGGGGCTCAGCCATGTTAGAACCTGACACTACCCCCACCCCCGAAGCTGTCCTCCAGCGCATGACTCACAGATGTACAGGGGTGAGTTGTTGGGCTCTGCAAAGTCATCCACATAGGAGATCCCAAATGGCTGAATGGGCACGGTCCCGATGCCAGCCAGCAGCTGGGCGACCACCATCAGGCCCCACATGCTGCTGGTCTCCTTCCGGGACTCCTCGGTGACGCTGTGGCATTTACTGGGGGGCAGGTCCTGCCTGTTCTTCAGACAGAGCTCAGGCTGGTAGCTGCTGCTGTTGCTGCCTACAATGAGAGCACACAAAGGTTGTCACTGCTCAGGTCTCCTGGTCTTCCAGTTGGCTTCCAGACCTGGCTTCTCAGGCAGGGGCCAACCCAGTGGCTGCGCTGACAAAAGGGCATGTCCCTGAGAGTCACCTCCTTTTGTCTGGGTAGATGGAGTGACTCTAGAAACAAAGCTGAGTGTGTCGCTTGCCCTGCAGAAGTAGCCTACTCCAGTGACAGAGGCTTCTTCTTGTGGGTGTCCATTCTTTCTCCTCTATGGGGATTGGGGACAGCTGAGAAGGGTCAATGTCTTTGTTCCTGGAAAAGAGGGCACAGGATAGAAACTCAGGCTTGTTGGTTTCCATGTGCCGTGCTCAGCCCTGGGGTTCTAGGTACCCAGGTATGACCCTCTATACTAGGACAGAGGTCATTCTGTCCCACAGAAGATGCTGTTGAGATGGTATTGAGTCTCTCCTGGGATGCATCCCACTGGAGCATGATTCCAGAACCAGTCCTCCTGAAATAAGCCTTGTGTCATCTCACAGTGGAGGACCTACTGTCAAAAGATGGTTAATGCCTTTACTATACCTCAGCAGCCCCCCAAAGCCACAGAACTTCCTGAGGCTGACAGGGACTGTGAAACCACCTGGGAAAACTGAGGTTGTAGCCAGAAGAGCCAGAAAGCACCTTGAGGCCCTCCTGTGAGTGCCCCAGAAGCTCCCAGTGTAGTCTCCTAGTTGACTCTTACGAATGTGGACACCTGGCCAGGCCAGGTCAAGGCTGCCATTCCACTGCTTTTCATTTGGCTGGCACTAAACAGTTAGCACTACAGAGCTCTCCAAGGCCTGGAGGGCTCTGAGGGCTTGTTTCCATGAGATCCTTTCTTGTCCCGCCTTGTCTGAGTCAAAGCAAACTGCTGACATCACCCATCATGCTCTGTGGGGCTGTTTACTTAACACTAATGCAATTCAGTTTGATTCTTAATTTGTGTTGTTCTCAGAGGGGACAGCTCGGCCCTGAGCTTGGTGGGCTTCACAGACCACAGGAAGGGAAAAGAAGTGTTGTAGACTAGAGCTGCTTCTCCCACTGGACTCTGCCCAGGAAGGTGGAGCCGCTACCCTGCTCCACTTCGTCCAGCCTACTTCCACTATGGCCGGTTCTCTACACTGGCATCTGTACAGAACATGTTTGAAAATTGCTGGCCTAGGGGACAGCCTCGGAGGCTTATCCAAGGAAAAGCCAAGGTGTCGGTCTGGTCAAAGTCATGTAGACTAACCCCAGCTGTGAGCAGGGAACTGAGTTCCAGGGCAGGCAGCCAGCCCCCTGAACTCTGGGTGGCATTTTCTCTGTGCCTTCTTCCTCCCCTCCATTCTCATGCGGGCCCTCATTGGCAAAACTTGCATGGACTGACCTATCGAATACATAGAGAAAAACTCTGGAAGACTGTCTCTCTGGGCTGTGGGCTGGATTTGGGTTGTGGGATTGAGGTGACTGTTTCTCTGTTTGTCTAAACCTGTTTTCTAATTTTTCTATAAAGAATGTACAGTATTTTTGAAATAAAACAATAAATGTTTTGACGTTAAACAGTTTTCATAAGTATTTGCAAAGCTGAATAACGTCTTTCTCATTCATTTTTCTTTGCTCCATCCGTACTGTCCTTCTCCTTGGTCAATGCCTTACACCTACGAAGGTGTCTGTCACACCAGTGCTGTGTTTCTCTGCCACTACCCACCTCCTCTCCCCTCGGGGATCTTGAGCTTTCTCTCATTTGCAGGCTCTACTGTACAGACCCAAGTTCCAGCAACAGAATATTTTTTTTAAGGTGGTAAATACATATGTAAGAAAATATTTGGCATCTCAGTGTTCTTCAGATGTACAGTCAGGTGACATTAATTGCATTCATCATACTGCCAGGACTAGACTTTTTTTTTTCCCTAATTGTGATTAAGTGAAAGTTTACCAATTTGCCATACAAAACCCCCAACACACACGTCTATGCAACTCTTATCTGCTCTCCTCACTCTGTGACAACACACTGCTCCTTTCTACCCTGTACTTCCAGTATCCACTCAACTGATACTTGTTCCCTCCTCTGCACACTTCCTCATCCCTTCCAGAAAGAAATCGGTCAATAGGCTCATATATTTACTAAGCCACGAAGTACACACATCACCTGCACCACTCTACGTCCCATAGTCCAGTCCAACCTGGTTTCAGCTGTGAGCTGGTAGTAAGTTCACGGGCTATATTCTCAAGGGACCCCCCAGGATGTCAGACCATCAAGTCTCAGGAGCAGACTTTTTAAACCCCCATTTATGAATGTGCCTGGCCCGTCACTATCGAAGCATGGCTCCTGCTGACAGAGGGTACTGGCTTACCTAAGGGGCCGACTGGTGGTCTGGTGGCACAATAGTTAAGAGGCTGGCTGCTAACAAACAGATCAAATCCACTTGCTGCTCCTTGGCAATTCTTTACGGCAAGTTCTTCTCTGTCCTATAGGGTCACTATGAGTTGGAATAAACTCCACAGCACTATGAGTTGGAATCAGCTTGATGGCAATAGTTTTCAAGGGGCTGATTGGGGCACAGCTGGGATATGAATCTGTTTTGTGGCCTCAAAGTTTATACTGAAGACAAGCTTGAAGCACCAGTTTTGTAAACACGAACCTACATTCAAGCTTCTACAGGGATGAAGGAGTCAAGCTCCACCATCCCTAGACACATTCAAATACATGAGCTCTCCTCCCTTAAATTCTGTGGGCAGACACACTTGCTTCCTCCCAGGCAGATGTGCTCTGGAAAGTGCTAGCTGCTGGAACTTTTGTTAAAATCTGGGACGATGAGATGAAATAAACACAGTATAAGGAGTCTAGGGAAACTGGCTTTACCTGTAGGCAGCTGTGTGACTTTGAGCAACTCTTCGACTCTGGGACTCTTAGCCTCAGTTTCCCTGGATATAGAGGCTCTCCCTATAGATCCTTAAGGAGCTGGAAGGCTTTGGGTGGTTCAGCAATGCTGCCAAGATTCCATTCTCAGGACTGTCATGTTAGCCTAGAAACACAGAATTATAAAGTGCTCCCATGGAGAGAGACCATGGAAACCGCCTATGCTGTTCCCACCCTGCTCAGGGACCCTTTCATCAACACTGACTCGGGTCCAACACCCAGAAACAGAGATTGGAGCTGGCAGACTCACGTGGATTCCAATGTGGTCAGGTGGCGCCAACAGATGTTGGAAGGGCTGGACTGGGACCCTGGGACTTGGGCTGAATCTGACACTTCTTATCTCTGTGACCTTGACTTTGAAAGGCCTCTGAGGATTCTAGCAAGGGGCCAAGCATTGCAGGAAATGGTCAGGCTGCCAGTGCCCATGGTGTCAGAGGGCCATGTGGACAGCGTTGGTGGCAGGCTCCCTGCTCACCCCTTGTCCTTAGTGTTGTGGCCACATAGAGAAACGTTTTTGCATCAGTGCCTGTGCTGGAATGACTGATGAGCCAGCTCTGTCACTTTATGTCCTCCCTGCTATTGTAGCACTCATTCTGACTCATAGGACCCAACAGAACAGAGCAGAACTGCCTCATAGGGTTTCTGACGCTGTGATTTTCACGGAAGCCAGTCACTCCACCAATCACCGTGGCACCCTTCTCTTCTCACTTCCTTGTGTCAACTCTGACTAAGGGGCAAAAAGAGACCTGGGGGGTGGGGATAGAATCTCCATAAATAAAAGAGACACTGACAATTTCTCAAATGGGTATTTCTTCCAAAAGATTCAGACCAATTTGTAGTACATTTTGTGAGGGATGACTGGTGAGTCTGCTATTCATTGGCAAGTGCATTGGCTAAGCTGCTTTCTGTGAGATGCTGCCCCATTGGCCAGGGGGAGGCAGGGCCAGGTCTATGTTACATGCAAGAGTGGTCTAAAGACTACCGGAAGACAAATGACAATACCAGGGAGGAAGTGCAAAGAATCAGCCCTTCATCCCAGCTCAGTCACTCAAAGACCACACTCAGGCGTGCTCCTTCACACCTCTGCCATCTTTCCAGCTCCACTGAGGCTGATGCCTGCTTCACAGTGGGGAGCCATGGGTGGCGACAGTCCTGAGCAGAAACCTGGACCTCTTCAGTTACTCAGTTATTTCGCCGACAGCGGCTCCAGATGGGCACTCTGCTGGATGGGTAGATGTGAAGGTGACTGAGACACCTGAGACCCTGGGACTCTTTGGCCCTACATCATCAAACCAACAACCATGGTAACACCTGGCACCTGCTGAGTTGTGGAGGTCAAGGTCCCAGTGGGCAATTGAGAGAGGTACCAAACCCAGTGCCATGTGGGTAGACTGGGTTCGGAAAAAGCTTCTCAGAGGAGCCAACAGCAGTACGCAGAAGCTGAGTTTGAGGAGGAGAGAAGAACAGTACGTAGGAGGGTGGGAGGTGTGGGGCCACCCTTCCCAACATGAAATGAAGCCCAACAGGATGACATACAGATGCTACTGGAATGCTTGTGTGTCCTGGGGAGAGGGTGGGTTTATGTCCTAAGAAAACAGAAAACTCCAGAAGGGTGAAGCTTATCAAGGAGAGCAGCGTAATCATAACACAGGGGAGGGATATAAGGCCAGTGTGTCAGAAGGGGAGTTGAGGCCATCAGCAGATATTAGAGGTAAAATAGCTGAGGCTACACGAGGCATGGGGAAAGAGAGAAGCTGCTGGCTGGGCAGCTGGGCAGATGATGAACTCAGAGTCCAGACGCACAAGGCCAAGTGTGGGACACGAGTCCACCAGTTACTGTCAAGCTGACTGGGACTTACAGTTGTCCCACGTGTGTCAGAATAGAGCTGTGTTCCATAAGGTTCTTAGTGGTAGTTTGCCAGGCCTCTCTTCCAAGGCACCTGGGGTACACTCATATCCCTAAGCTGTCAGTTTGCAGCCACATTTGCTGATTGCACCACCCAGGGACTCTGCTGTAGAAAAACAGAGGCATGAGAAATATCTCTGGAGAAACCAAGAGCCCGAGGATAAACGTTTAAGAGTGCTAGTTCTTTATTTTGCCAGTTTTCATTATTTCACTAAGTTCACATTTATTAGACTATTGTTGCTGACTTGGCTGGTAAAATTACTTTCTGTGGGACATTTAATGGTCATGAAAGATCTTAAAATGTTGACTGGCGTACTGAATCTTTACTAAGTCTTTACATGGCACACTGTGTGGCATGGCAACACCATAAACAGCGTCATAAAATGTCACCCAAGGAAATGTCCAGGAGGCCAAGAGCTTCAGGGATCATTTAATGGTTATCATTAACTTCAAAAATCTCCAATTATAAGTCAAAAACAACTTTTATTAAAAGTGTTCAGTTTTAAAAACAATCAATTGGCCTCAATTAAACTCAAGTCTACATCCTCTTTGTCTAGTCCAAAGTGATTCAAACTGATTCAAGATCATCTAACAACCCTCTTTTAACTATGCCAATCCTGAACGGGGCCTAAGCCCATGCCAATCAGACTCTGACACATGTGAAGGAGACAGCAGTTAAACTTGACCTCCAGAGTCAGGTTTCTTGTGTGTGTGGCCACTGCCCTCAGTGAAGTAGCAGCTGGCTGGCCTGAAGACAGGAAAGTATTGAGCCCAGGAGCCAGGAAAAAAAAGACACAGCAGTGGATAGGGTCTGCTAATAAGGTGCCCTAATCCTCACTTATCCCTACCTTTATGTGGGGTAAATGTTTATGTCAGAGTCAGCCACAGTGTGGCCCTTCCAATGCTTGGGGTCCCGTGCAGCGTGTAGCCCTGGCCAGCTTCCCTGAAGAGGCAAAATCTTCTAGAATCTAGACAATTAGTCTCATCTCTTAAAAGTAAGAGTACAGAAATAGGTGAGTCCAAGGGACGAGAAGGAGAGGAAAGACAAGACCTTGCCTCCAGAGTATACACCATGGCCAGCCCTGTGATCCAAGGACAGTGATGGTAGATAACCCTGGCAGACAGAATGGGGGTCGGGGAGATAGGAAGGTTTGGTTTTCTTTTGCCCCATTTCATCCTTCCCTTACCTAGGGCAGATTCCCCAGCTTGCTTCAGGAGCTCGACCCAAGTGAGGGAAGACACAGCAATCTCTCACCACTTCTCAGCGTCTACAGCAAAAGCCCTATTATGACTACTCTCCCTTTGACTCAAGGAAGCACACAGCCTTCTCCGAAATTGCTAGATCCTTCCAGACATCACCATGGAGGCGCAGTGGTTAAGACTGCTAATGAAAAAGGTCAGCAGTTCAGTTCCACCAGGTGCTCCTTAGAAACTCTATGAGGCAGTTCTACTCTGAGTTATAGAGTTGCCATGAGTTGGAATTGACTCAATGGCAGTGGGTTTGGTTTGGGTTTGGACCATCACACTATGTCACACCCTCTAAGGAACTCAGAGAAATGCAAGTCTTTTCTAGCTACTACAGCTCCTAGGGGCCACCTGCCCACCCAGGTCTGCCTAACTCTGTCTTACAGAGGGCCTCCATGACGGTGGAGAGTCTCTTTAATATGCTGGTCTGCTTCTCATTGTCTCCGAAGTGGACTTCTGGAAGGTTCAGTTTCATCAGAACATATTCTTTTTCTCTCAGGACACAGGAAGGCCTGGCTTTGCTGGTTTTCCCAGGGCTGTGAAATGCTAAGTAGAAACAGGCCAGCACCCCTCCCCGCCTCCTGCCACCCCAGTCCCACCCTAGCTGCACGTGAGTCAACCCTGTGACTCAGCCTACAACTTCAATATGCAGAATTTCAGTTTTAATTTCTGGACCCGTTAACAGATTTGGAAATACAGGAGACTACATCAGGAGTCTCCTTGAATGGGATCCATGAAGATGGAACACATCTGGAACAGACCAACATCTGGCCACTCAATTCTTCGAGAACACATGTTTCTGGCTTCCTTTCCATTACTCTGGGTGCCCCAGCTAAGACAGCAGGAAGGCTGTCAAGGGCAGGACAAGAGATCTTCACACAAGATCTAGGATAGAGAGAGGACCCTAGAGAGGTCAATTCACATGCAGAAGCTGTGGCAAGTGGGGTCTTCCTTTGGCCTGTCATTCTGGTGGAAACCCTGGTGGCACAGTGGTTAAGCACTACAGCTGCTAATCAAGAGGTCAGCAGTTTGAATCTGCTAGGCACTCCTTGGAAACTCTATGGAGCAATTCTACTGTGTCCCATTGGGTCTCAATGAGTTGGCATCAACTTGGCTACAGTGAGTTTGGTCTTTTGGAATCATTCTGGTGGAAGAAAGAGAAGAATTTTGTAAAGTAACAGGAAGGCAGTAGCAAGTTCTCCTTTCAAGCCATGGTACTGGTGTAGAGACACCCATCCTCAAGCTGGTGGGTGAGTGGGGTCAGGCAAGGGTGAGGTTGCCCCAAACCTCAGAAGTAGTCCATAAGAGAGCAATGGGGGAAAGGCAGGGATATTTCTACAGACTTGTCCAGTCTGACTGCCAAGAGGCCAAGCCCTCAGTAACCAGCTCTATTTTTCAAACGTCATTCATAATGTTCCACTCTCAAAGACCTATTTTCCTCATCCACATAAATTCATCTACTCAGAAATTCTTCCTGAAATTCTACCCACACTCACAGGCAGGCTTGGTATCCATACCCCATAATTTCTGATCTCAAAGTCATTTGTAAACTCGGTTGTTTGCAAATGAAAAAGTGCTTGGTTTCTCAGTGGCATCCACAAAGTCTTGATAATACATGTTGTCATTGTTAGGTGCTGTTGAGTCAGTTCGGACTCACAGCAACTTGTGTACAACAGAGCGAAACACTGCCCAGTCCTGTGCCATCAACAATCTTTGCTAAGTTTGAGTCCCTTGTCACAGCCACTGTGTTAATCTATCTCACTGAAGGTCTTTTTTCACTGACCTTCTGCTTTACCAAGCATAAGGTCCTTCTCCAGGCACTGGTCTCTCCTGATAATATGCCCAAAATACATGAAATGAAATCTCAGCATCCATAGTGTCCCTAAATACATATTCTAGTCCATCTAAATGAAACTTCCATTTACAAAGAGATTTCTGTGAGGAAATACAATTAATCAATTCTTCCTTCTTGGTAAACTAGGAGAATATATTCTTTTGCCCCAGGAGAATCAGAACAAGGAAGATGGACAGCTTGGGGCATATCTGTTTTTTTTAAAAAAATTTGATTATCTTTAGATGAATGTTTATGGAACAAATTAGCTTCTCATTAAACAGTTAATACATATATTGTTTAATGACACTGGTTAATAACACCACAACCTGTCAATACTCCCCTTCTTGACTCTGGATTCCCTGTTATCAGCTTTCCTGTCCCCTCATGTCCTCTATTTCTTGCCCTTGGCCTGATGTGTCCCTTTAGTCTCATTTTGTTTTATGGAACTACCCAATCATTGGCTGAAGGGTGATCCTCAGGAGTGATTACATTACTGAGATAAACGGGTGTTTGGAAGGCTTACTCACAGGATTTGTCAGTCTTGTCCAGCCAGAAAATCTGATCTTTCTTTGTGAGTGAGAATTTTGTTCTATGTTTTTCTCCAGCTCTGGCTCAGACCTTCTATTGTGATCCCTGTCAGAGCAGTCAGTGGTGGTAAATGGACACCATCTAGTTATACTGGACTCAGTTTAGTGAAGCTGTGGTAGCTGTGGCCCATTGGTGTTCTGGGGCACATCTTTGTGGTGCAGTGAAGGGAATTCATACTTTGAGGTTACACAGACCTGGTTCAGATCTTGATTCTACTGCTCCTTAGTTGGGGTTTCTCTGAGCCTCAGGGTCTTCCTCTCCAAAACAGATACAATAATATCTAGTTTGTAATATTCTTATGTTGTTGTTAGGTCTGTTCCTGCTCAAAGTGATCCCATGCACAACAGAATGAAACACTGTCTGGTCTTGTGCCATGTCCACAATCATTTTTATGTTTAAGCCTATCATTACAGCCATGCTGTGAATCCATCTCCTTGAGGGTCTTCCTCATTTTCCCTGACCCTCCACTCTACCAAGCATCATGTCCTTCTCCAGGAACTTATTCCTCCTGACAACATATCCAAAGCATGTAAGACACAGTGTCACCATCCTTGCTTCCAAGAAGCATTCTGGTTGCATTTCTTCCAGAACAGATCTATCTATTCTTTTGGTGGCCTGTGGTACATTCAGTATTCTCCTCCAACACCACAATTCAAAGGCATCAATTCTTCTCCTGTCTTTCTTATTCACTGCCTAATACTCTTATGAGGATTAAAAATAATGAGCCTCAGAGACATACTGATCATGCAATAAGATCGATTTTCACCCAAATAAATGGGTAATTTGTGAAACTCAAATGAGCAAGGGAAATGACAGAACCACAGAGACAGGCAATATTTCCCAGTTTTTAAGAACTTGGGGACAAGGTCCAGAAACCAGAGACAAGTAAGATAAATGCTGGTCATCCGCAGTGGAGGGACTGTAATAAAGGTCTTACGGGGATGAGCAGGATGCGCGGTAGAATTTTCACTGAAAGAAGAGAGCTCAGGAAGGAGTAGGAGAGAGTTCCTCTACTTGGCTCTCAAGATCAGATTTCTGAAACTAATTCTATGGCTGAAACTAGAAACTGCTTCCAACCCAGCCACATTAGAAGTAGGGGGGACTATGAGGAAAATGCCTACTTGTATCAAGACCATGTCAAGGCTGAGCTAGGCCCACTATGCATGACGCAACTGAAGCCGGCGGTTACCCTGCTAGCAAGAGTCTCTTTGCCCTTGCTTACCGCCCTGCATACTTTTGCCCCTTGCACCCACCCCCTCCACTCCCTACAGAATCACCACCAGACCAAGAAAGGAGGCAGTGACAGGCGGCTCATCACTGGAGATATTTAGTTGATAGAAGAGACAGAAGGCACACTGAAGACAGCAGGATGGCAGCTCAAAGACAAGCAATCTTAATATTCAAAGAGATGTGCATTTAATTTGCAATCACCCAAGAGGGTGTGAAGCAGAACTTACTGGTTACAGATTTGTTTAGTAGGCTAATGAAGAATCTCAAAAAATTAAATCAACTAGCTGCACCAACTTGAGTTTACCAAGAGCCAGTCATGTCCAAATAATCTCATTTCTTCTGTTAATGGGGCACAGATACCAGCAGGAAATCATCACATGGTGTTACTTGACTGGAGGAAGCCTTTGACAAAAGCTGTTGTGACAAGACGAAGACATGTGACTGGAGAGTTCTCAGGAGAGAGCTGGCTCAAAGCATGCTGATGGGCCAGAGTAGTCTGGAAGGAAGGTGGCCCTAAATGTGCGCTTGTTCAACACTGTTGACAAGGACTTGGGGGAAACTGAGGAAACAGGCTTTTACAGATATGTGAATGACACAAATGCTATAAAGCTGGGAGGAATGGTGAACAGGGCAGTTCAAAGGCTGAGAATTCAAAATCAGAACCAAGGAAAGGTCCCAACCCAGAAGACTAAATCTAATGGGGATAAAATATGAAGCTTTACTTTCACTTCAAAGAATTTAGGTAGTCAAGAATTTAGCAGGTGAGACTTGGCATGACAAAATTTATGGGGATAAATCCTTGGCATTCCAACCACAAGTTCACAATTTCAGCCTACATTGATGGAGGCCTCCCCATCCAGAGGGGAGATTCCCACTGTCTCCATACCAGGGAGACCACCCTGAGGGCACCATGTTCTTGCCTTGACAGCGTTGGACCCAAAGGACCTGAAGCTTTATTCTGTGAGTGTCATGGATTGAATGTGTTCCCTAAACAATCTATAACCTTTTGGCTGTGCCTTAATTCCTGGTATTGAGTGATGGTCCTCCATGTTGGAATTTCTGCCTCTATGATGTTAATAAAGGCGGATGGGCAGCGGTTGTGTTTGTAGACAAGATTCAATGCATAAGTTTGTTTTGTGCCTTGAGGCTGTCTCTTGAGCTATAAAGGGAAAAATCTGGCAGAGAGATTGGGGAACCTCAAACCATCAAGCAAGCAGTGCTGGGAGGAAAGTGCATCCTTCAGACCTGAGGTTCCTGTGCCAAGATGCTCCCTGAACAAAGACTGATAAAACACAAGGACTTTCCTCTAGGGCCAAGAAAAGGAAAGCCTTCCCCTGGAGCAGACACCTGAAATTCAGACTTGTAACCTACTGGACTGTATAAGAATCAACTTTCCTTTGTTAAAGCCATGCATTCTGTGGTATTTCTGTTAGAGCAGCACTAGCCAAGCCAGCCAAGTGCCATCGACTAAAACAGGGAGGAAGAGCTAGAGACTAGCGCTACTGAAGCCAGGACTCTGGGATCACGTGATGACTACTTCCGTAGCTGTGGACTGCTGAATTTCTTCTGGATGGCTCCAGAGGGCAGACCTAGGACAGCCAGAGTGGCGTATAAAACCAAAACACCCATTCCTGTAGAGTGGATTCTGACCATAGCAACCCTATAGGGCTGAGCAGAACTGCCCCATAGAGTTTCCAAGGAGCACCTGATGGACTCGAACCACTGACCTTTTGGTTAGCAGACATAGCATTCACTATACACCAGGGTTTCTGAGTGGAGTATTGGATGGCAGAATTCAGGGAAACTTAAGGAAAGAGGTATATGAGAACAAAAAGGCCTGTTCCTGGTACCCATGACCATCCATTTCAAGGCTGCCTAAAGTCCCACACCTCCAGAATTTGAGTCTGTATGTCTAGGGTGCCTGGAACAGGTCTTGGGGGCCAACCTAGTCCAGGAATTAGCATTTCAAGTCCAAGAATTGGGCTAAATGCAGACCTTTTCTTGTGTGTTTTTTTTTTTTTTCTTGTCAATAATGTCCCACTGTAACATGCCACTGTTAGGTGCCCTAGAGTTGGTTCTGACTCACAGCAACCAGACTCACAACAGAATGAAACACCGCCTGGTCCTGTGTCGTCTTTACAATTACTGTTACCCTTGAGCCTGTTGTTGCACCCACCATGTCAGTCCATCTCACTGAGGGTCTTCCTCTTTTTCACGGGCCCTCTGTTCTACTAAGCATGATGTCCTTCTCCAGGGACTGATCCTTCCTGCTGACATTGTTCCAAAGTATGTGAGATAGTCCTGGTATCCCATTTCTAGGGCCTCAAACCCAACCCAACCCAGTGCCACTGAATCGATTCTGACTCAGACTGACCCTGTAGCACAGAGCGGCACTGCCCCATAGAGTTTCCAAGGAGTGCCTGGCAGACTTGACTTGTCGACATTTTGGTTTGCACCCTAGCACTTCTAGGGCAATTAATGTTAAATTGCTGAATGATCTTTCACAGCTGGGCTGGGAACTGTGAGGGCCAACAGAAGAGAAACTGCTAACTGTTGACCTGACTCAAGTTGCATCCCATCTATTCTCACTCCCACCCCTGCTCCCAGTTAGGCCTTTGGCTAGCACACGCTAAAGAACCTAGGGGTTCTTATTTCAGGCCTTGGGCTAGAGGGGACTCTGAGCACGGCCAGTAGCCCCGGCTCTACTGAGTGTGGCATGAAGAGCAGAATGTGCCTCCTTTTTTGTTCACAGGGTCTTTGCGGGGCGAGGGTCCAGGACTTCCCTTAAAGTGAAAATCAATGGTTTTCTCAAATTACATTTCCCAGCAGGACAAGGACCACGTTCTGCTTCTGTAGGGTATATCCCTCACTCCTTAACAATCTCCTCACCGTGTCCAAAGCCACTGGACAGTAACTGATCTTCCTTTTCTACCGTGCGTGCTGACTCTCCCAAGGAGACCCTTGTACTGGCCTCAGGAGGGCCCGAGACACACCGCACCAGTGCTTAGGGGCCAGTAGGACAAAGTCTGCCTCCTAGGCCCAGCTCAAGCTTGGCTCACTCCTGAACAAGGGAAATGACTAAACAGGCCCAAGTAAGAACGCTGGGGGACAGAAGCCAGGCCCAGGTACTCACTCAAGTCCACATTGGAGACCAGGAGAGGAAAATGGATTGTGTTCCCAGGCCCACCAAGGAGGCTTTATGATTCACCCATAACACATGTTAGAAGGGCCTGATGGAGAGCCAACTACTTTATGTCAACAGCCAGACATGATCTGGGCCTCCGGAGATGATGCCACGCCATCACTACAGAGACCACCAATTCTTCCACAGCGCTCCTCATCCTTTCCTCAGCCTTCCCCTGATGTTCAACACAGAGGCCTCAGGTTTTCTATCACTTCTCTGGGCTTGTTTCTCTTCTTTCCTACATTACGCCTTTAAAAATCTTCCATATCAAGTCTCATTAGCTTTTGTTCGGCTCATCTATTTGAGGCTATTTTTCCTTCAGTTAAATTAATAACACTCGTACGTCTGTGACCTCTACTTATTTTCCTGTTCAGGTTGAACAGATCCAACTGGCCAGGTTGTGCAACTCCCACTCCAACCCTACACCCGTTCACACACACCTATGTCCACATGCACACACGTACATGCATTTGCACCCTCCATGTACTGAAACCCACAGATACACACTTTTCCCTTCACAGACATTGCCCACCCAGCCAGGTATCCCACCCACCCCTCTTTCAACATCTCCACAAACATTCATCTGCCTCTCTTCTACACCCATATACCTCGCCACCACACTCAGCTTCCTCCAGATAGAAATACGTCTTTCATACACACACATCTACAAAACTACCCTACAAACACCCTGGTACTTCCCTGTGCACCAGGTACCTTTCACAGCTTCCCAGCACATCTGTTTCACAATCCTGTGGGTGTTCCTCACTGAGTTCCCCTGAACTCGAGGTTCGTGAATGGTTTCCTCAGTCAGAAGACCCTGTACATCATACATGGTTTAGCGGAATGGGTTCTGTTCTAGGAGCTGAAGAAATGATTCTTGGCCCTGTGTGTTCCCCACTGATGAAGGGACTGCAGTCACCTAGGACACCACAACTTCTCTCATCCTATGCTTCCCACCACTTTCCTTCTCAGAGACACCCTTGGGATGCATAAGCATGGATTGTAGTTCTAGGAACTTCAGGAATAAACAGCTAGAAAAAGCTCTTTCCTTCCTTTTCTGTGTGGCACCAAAAATAAATCCCCGACTCTTCCCTCTCTGCTTATCCATAGGAAGCTTCCCGCCTGTGTGCATCTATTGTATGTAGGGGCAGACTTCCCTCTGGATTCATGGAACCCTCTTCCATTGTTACACCTAGTCTCAGCAGACACTAGTTTCCACAGACTCTTATCTCCTGGGAGATCTGGCCTCATGTTGGCCTGCTTCCCATCACGAAAACCTCTTTGTGCCTTCCAGAAGTGATGTTGGAGGCCTTGGCTGGGTAGCAGTCTGTTCTCTACAGGCGCCAGGGCACATTTCTGGACCCCAGTGACATTTAGAAAATCTAAACATTCTTAAGTATTTTCATGGCCTTTTTAAAATTAGCAATTAGTTGTTAAAGGTCTCTGTGATTCCCACAATGATCATCAGCCTTTCTGTAATTCTTTTTCCTAAAACACATAGTTACTCTTCATTTCCCATGCTCATTTCTGGAGCAGGTTTGCTCCAAGGGAAAGAAATCACCAATTAGCTCATGGTAATATGTCTGGGTGACATGTTTCGTAAGTAACAAATTTCAAATACTACAACAAGTTCAGGAAAGGAGAAATTCGCTAAGCAGCCAGTGACTACCTATGTTATTTCAATTTTACCCTCAGAAGAGTCCCTGAGAGGTACAAATGGTTAAATACTTGACCACTAACCCAAAAGTTGGCCATTTGAAGCCATCAAGAAGTTCCTTGGAAGAAAGACTTGGTTATCTGCTTCTGAAATGTCACAGCCAGGAAAACTCTCTGGAACCCAGTTCTACTTTACATACATGGGGTAACCATGAGTTGGAGTTGACTTGAGGAGGGTAACTGATTGGGTTTTATATCTTCAAAGCACTCTGAAAGTAAAGGTATTTTTGGTCCCTTTTTATAGATAAGGAAACTGAGTTTCAGCAAGATGAAGTAGCTTGCCTGAGGAGACAGGCAACTGCTATGGATTGAATCATGTCTCTCCCCAAATACGTGTTGGAATCTTGACCTTGGAAACCCTGGTGGCATAGTAGTTAAGTGCTACGTCTGCTAACCAAAAGGTCAGCAGTTCACATCAGCCAGCCTCTCCTTGGAAACTCTATGGAGCAGTTCAGCTGTGTCCTATAGGGTTGCTACGAGTCAGAAACAACTCAACAGCAACAAGTTTGGTTTGGGTATATTAACGAGCCCAAATGCATAGTACATGTCCAAAACCTAATCACTTCTGAGTTATAGAAAGAGCAGATTAGACATGGACACAGGCTCATTAGGGAGATGATAGACTATCTGAAAAAGGCAGATAAATCTATAAGCACAGGAACTCCAAAGATGCTGGCTGCTAGAATCTGAAAAGAATGAGCCCTGGTGACACAATAGTGAAGTATTTAACTGTTAAAGATGGTCAGCAGTTTAAAACAACTAGCAGCTCTCGAGCAGAACAAATCTGACAATCTGCTTTTATAAAGATTACAGTCCCTAAAAAATTCTATTTGGCAGTTCTACTCTGTCCTAAAGGGTTGCTAGAAGTTGGAATCAACTTGATGACACATAAAAACAGAAGCTGATACAGACAAAGAAAGACCTTCCTGTACAGGCCCACACTGGATTCGAACTTCTAGACTCCTAAACTGTAAGAAAATACATTTCTGGTATTTAAAGTCACCCACTTGTAGTATACATGTTATAAACCAACCCAAACCAAAATACATTGTTGTCAAGTCAACTTCAACTCTTAGTGACCCTACAGGACAAATTAGAATGGTCCTATAGGTTTTCCAAACACTATAGGAAACACTGATGGCATAGTGGTTAAGTGCTATGGCTGCCAACCCCAGAAAGTTGGCGGTTCAAATCCGCCAGGTGCTTTTTGGAAACTCTATGGGACAGTTCTACTCTGTCTATATGGTAGCTATGAGTCAGAATCAACTCAACAGCAGGGGGTAAGTTTTTTGGTTTTATACTCTATACAAAAGCAGATGCCCACATTTCTCTCCTAGGAAGCAATTGGTGGGTTAGAACTGTTGATCTTTTGTTTAGCAGCCTGATGCTTAACCACTGCATCACGTGAGTACCTTATTGTGTTATAACCAAAAAAAAAAAAAAAAAAAAACTAAACCCATTATTGACAAGTTGATTCCATACTTTTTCTCATCACACCAAGCTACTCCAGCCTGAGGCTCTGGGAGTAGAATAGAGAACATCAGCCTAAGCTTTGACCAAAAGAAATGCTACGGACTACACGTGACAACACAGCAGTGCCTACACTGAGATACGGCCAGAGCTGGACCTACTGTGCAAAAGAAGGAAAGCTGCCTTCAGATGCCACACAGGCCATTGGTGAAGAGTTGTCAGACTCTTTTTCTTCCCAGGAAGCAAGGTGTTTCCTCATTTGGACCCTGAGGATGCCACTGTATTCTCAACATCACACACGTAGTATCCCCACCACCAGCAGTAACAGGGCCACCACTTACCGGCTATTGATTACACATGGTAGCCATTAGGCTCAGTTTTGATCGGGCATCCTCTCAGCCACAGCAACCCTGTCATGGAAGGCCTCTCATGTATCTACTTGACACAGGGTGAACCAAGACTCTGAGCTGTAGAGGAAGTTAGCCAAGGTCTTGCACTTAGGCAGTATCCAGGCCCAGATTTAGCCCAAGGACTTCCTGCTCCAGAAGCCAGTTTAGATTCACCATACCACTCAGGGTGGTGCATTTAAAGAGATGCATTTGTCCTGCTAGGCTTGCATATCTCAAAACTAGAGTTCCCACAGAAACACATCTGGCACAGATTCCAAACTCTTCCTAAGAAGTGAGACTTTATAAATATTTTTGTTTTGCATGTATTAGCATAGTGCATGCCTCAATGTGCTGGCACCCGGTGCAAGCCCCCAGGCTAGATCCTAGGGCCTGGCTCCAGGGCCAAAGTCCTTGTCACCCCGCTCCTTGTACCAGGAAGATGCTCCCAGAGCAGCTCAGTCAAGGGCATTTTCAGCTGTTGCTCAGACCCCAGATGAAGGAAGTAAGACCATAGGACTCTACTAATTCAATTAGAATTTACACAAATAAAATAAGCAACAATTACAAACAAAAAACAAAAAACCCTCCATTCTCCTGGCCTGCAATTCCTCCCTGCAGGCCAGAGAAGCAAGTTATCTTATCCCTCTTACTGCCCCCTCTGGTCCTCTCAATCGCCTCATATGCATGTAGAAGCTGGGCAGTAAATAAGACAGACTGGAGAAGTAATTACTTCGAATTATAGTATTTGGGAAGAATACTGAATAGACCATGAACTGCCAAAAGAACAAACAAATCTGTCTTGGAGGAAGTGCTTCCAGAAAGTTCCTTAAATGCAATCATGGTGAGACTTTGTCTCACATACTTTGAACATATCATCAGGAAGTACCAGTCTTTGGAGAAGGACATCATTCTTGGTAAAAAGGGTCACCAAAAAAAAAAAAAAAAAAAAGAGGATGCTCCTTCTTGAGATAGACTGCCACCACAGCTGCAATGGGCTTGAGCATAGCAACCATTGTGGGGACGGCACAAGATCAGGCAGCAGTTTGTTTTGTTGTACAGATGGTGGCGATGAGCTGGAAGTGACTTGATGGCACCTTACAACAACAACAGCAGAGTATGATGAAGAGAACTAAAGTCAGGTCTGAATGCTAGAATATTTCCCTCTGAGTGGTGGAGAATCACGGTGAGCTGAAACCAAGCTGACAAACGGTCCCCTAACAAGAAGCAAAGTGACTGTTTTCAGAGGCCCACCCTAGCCATCCTCCTCTTGTTGTTCTGTGCAAAGCAAACGCTACGGGGATGTAGGCCCTGGCCCCAGAAGGCCAACCAGCCAGGACGAGCAAGCTGCAGTAGATGATGCCTCCCCTTGGCCTGGACCCAGTGCCCCAGGATATTTTGCTGATTTCATTAGCTCAATCTTGTTCTAGAGAGAAGACAGTGCAGTGGACCTGGCTGAAAGAGTGGCCAGCAACTCCTGACTCTCTATTAGCGCTGGCCTCAAACCCCTTGTCTAGACGGAAGGGGAGAAGGAGCACAACTAGATCACTGGGCTAAGGTCTGTCTACGGTCACTTGAAGCAGGACTTTGCCCTTAAGCAGATTGCAGTAGATTTAAGGCTACAGTGTATTTATGAGATACGGCTGTTTCACTGATGATTTACAGAGAAGTGGGGGGTGGCCAGAACCCAGAGGACATCATTAGATGTCCCTGTTTCTGCCCAGTCTTTTTCCATCCCAGCCACCTATTTACTCCCATGCCTGTAGATCTTACAACCAACCTATAATGAAATCCCTTCTACCATTCTAAAGGATATAGTCTTGAATCTGGTTTGCACAAAAAAGGGCTTGGTATTTAAATAAACCAGAGTCTACTATTCCCTCAGCACATTCCTGGGTAGCTCAATTACCCTCAGACACCTTCAACTTGAATGCAGTGGTCTGAGAATGAGCGTTTACAGACTGCTACTCCTTACAGTGGAAACCTTGGTGTGTAGTAGTTGTAAGCTACAGCAGCTCACCAAAGGTCAACAGTTTGAATCCATGAGGTACTCCTTGGAAACTCTGTGGGACAGTTCTAGTCTGTCCTATAAAGTTGCTATGAGTTGGAATCAATTCAACAGCAATAGGTTTTTTTGGTTACTCCACTTCTTATATGCCTTAAAAAAGTACAAGTGCAGAACTACTCTATTGGGCTATTTCCATGACCATGGCAACACAAAATTCCTGTACAGGAAAAAAAGAATCTCACTGAAAATGATCTTACAGCCACACATAGGGAACATACAAAGAAAAAGATCTACCAATCCAGACTCAAATAGAAGATCCTAACAGAATGATCTGAGACTTAAATACATTTAAAATAAGAAATCAAAGGTGAAATATAGAGACCATGGGAATGATAAGAAACCATGAAAACAGGGCAGGATGTCTTGAAAAACTATTGCAAGAATTTTCAAAATTAGCAAAATATACAGAGTCATTAAAATTTAGAGTGTAAAGGATGGACTGGACGTCAGAGTAACAGAGTTGGACAGAGATTTAAGTGAATAGAAAAACATACCAAGAAAATCCCCTGAGATGGAGCACAGATGAAAAAGTACTAGAAACTACAAAAGACAGGTTCTGAGGGGAAGAGGCCAGCATGAAAACATCCAGCACATACCTAGATACAAAAACAGCAGTGACATAATACCAGGCATAGAGAATTTTTTCAGAATTAAAGAACGTTAACTGTCAAAAGAAATAGCACATTAAACTTCCAAGCAAGATGATTAAAAATTAACCTGAACTCAGATACCTTACGTTAGACATACAAAAAGCAAAGAGAAAAGTCTCAGAAACTACTATAGAGAATAACAGAATACCTATAAAGAGATGACAATTAAATTGACAGAGATGTCCTAACATCATCAAGAGATGCCAGAAGACATCACCATCAAAGGATGCCAGAAGACAGAGGCACGATACCTTCAAAGTACCAAGAGGACATAACTGTTAACTTAAAATCCTATTTGCAGCTAATCTGTAATTCAAGACCAAGGGTAAAATTCAGACAACGACTAAGATTTTCTCACTCATGGGCCTACCTGAGAGTAACACTAAAGGATGTACTTCAGGAAAAAGGAAATTCAATCAACAAGGGTAGGTGAAATCCAAGAAACAGTGGTGAGCAAAGAAATCATTACTGAACTTGTGGGTAAACATACAGAAGTACTGACATAAATATAAACCACAACAACTGTGATAACAATAGCCACTTTAAAAAAACAAAAAAGCCAAACCTCCTGCAGTCAAGTTGATTCAGACTCAAAGAAATCCTTTAGGATGGAGTAGAACTGTCCCATAGAGTTTCCAAGGAGCACCTAAGGGAAGAGTATAAACGTGTGGAAACACAATACTGGTCAACAATAATGTGGAAGATGAGAGACAGTATGGGACATTAAAAAATTCTACAGCTCTTGTTTTGTTCTCTGTAAAAACATAGGCCACTGTTAAAATATAAGAGTAATGGAAAGGCATACCATGTTCATGAATTAACAAATTCAATATAGTAAGTATGTCAGTTTTCCCAAAATTTGTCTATGGATTTCATATACTTACAATTAAAATTCAGCAGGATTTATTTATTTTTCTGTAGGTATAGACAAGTTGATTCTAAAATTTACATGGAAAGGCAAACAGATTAGGTCAAATAATTTTGAACAAGATGACTAAAGTTGGAAGAATCACATTACCTGATTTCAAGACTTACTAAAAAGCTGTAGGAATCAAGACAGGTGTGATACTGGCAAAGGGGTAGACACATGGATCATTGAAGCAGAAGACAGAGTCCAGAAATAGACCCACAATGATATGATCAGTTGAATTTTGACAATGGTGCAAAAACAATTCAACAGAGAAAAGATAATCCAAAACACACAAAACAACAAATGCTAGAGAGGCAGCGGAGAGATTGGAACTCTCCTACACTGCAGGTGGGATTGCAAAATAGTACAATCTCTTTGGAAAGCAATCTGGCACTTCCTTAAAAAGCTGGAAATAGATACGCCATTTGATCCAGTAATCCCACTGCTTGGAACTTATCCTACAGAAATAAAGGCTGTCACACAAACAGACACATGTACGTGAATGTTCATTGTAGCACTGTCCACAATAGGAAAAAGATGGAATCATCCTAGATGCCCATCAACAGATAAATGGATAAACAAACTATGGCACATATACTCCATGGAACACTATGCAATGATAAAAAAACAATGATGAGTTTAGGAAACACTTCATAACCTGGTTTCAATTAGAAGACATTATGCTGAATGAAATCAGTCAGCAGCAAAAGGACAAATACTGTATGAGACCCCTGCTATAAGAACTTAAAAACAGACTTAAGTACAGAAGAAAAGACTCTCTGATGGCAACAAGGGCTGGGAGGAAGGACTGGGGGTTAATCATAGATTAGATCACTGATAGAGATTAGAAATTTTGTTCATTTACTGTATCCTCAGAACTTAGAGTTGTTATAGTGGACTCTGACAATAAATATTTGTTAAATGAATAAATAAATATCATTCCAAAAATAGAAAAAACAAACCAAACTAAAGAAGCTCAACACATACCTCACACTTTATAATAAATTAACTCAAAATGGATTGTAGGTCTAAAAATAATTGTAAAACTATAAAGCCAAGCCAGTGCTGTCAAGCCGGATCCACATAAAATATAAAATCTTTAGTAAAACACATAGGAGAATATGTTTGTGATCTGGGAGAGGGGGAAAGTTCTTAGATGTGGCACCATAAAGTATGATTCATAAAAGGACAAATTGATACATTGAACTTCATCAAAATTAAAAGTTTTCTTCTCTGCAAATGAATGTACAAGATAAGCTAAAGATTCAGAGACAATACTGGCAAATCTCATGTCTGATAAAGAACTTATAAAGAAACTCTCAAAATTTGACAGTAAGAAAACCACCATCAACCAAGTTAAGAAACAAGTAGAAGATTTAAACAGACACTTCATCAAAGAGGGTGTACATTTGGTAAGCGAGCACATGAAAAGGTGTTCGACATCGTTAATGACTAATGAAATGTAAATCAAGACCACAGTGAGACATTAGTACATACCTATCAGCATGACTGAAATAAAAAGTAGTGGCAATACCAGATAATATTGAAAATGCAGAGTAACTGGAATTCTTACACATTGCTACTGGAAGTGCAAACTGGTAGAGCCACTCTAGAAAAGTTTGGCAATTTCTTAAAAATTTATACATATACATGTCATAAAGCCCACTCCTTGGTATTTAATCTAGGGGAACGAAACCTTACATTGACACAAAAACCTGTACATAAATATTTATATCAGCTCTATTGATAACAGCTACACACCAGAAACAATGCAAATGCCCATTAACAGGTCAATGGATAAAACAACTGTGGAACAGCCATTCAGTGGAATACTACTCAGCAATAAAAAGGAATAAAAACTGACACATGCAACAACTTGGATAAATTCCAAATACATATGTTGAGTGAAAGAAGGTATTCTCAAAGATTATATACTGTATGATTCCATTCATTTGATATGCTCAGAAACACAAAACCGTGGTAATGGCACAGAGAACTGTGGGTGTCAAGGTACAGAGAGAGTCTAACCATAAAGGAATAGCATGAGGCAGATTTGGGGGTTGATAAAACTATTCTGTATCCTTACTGTGGTGGTGGTTACAAAAATCTGTACAAGTGTTTAAACTGCAGTGCACCACCTCCAATAAAAAGCAATTTTACTTTGTCATAATTTTTTTAAAAAAGATAAAGATAAGTAACAATGTTTAATTCCAAAAAATGTCGCCGCCCCCCAAAAAACAAAGTCACTGTTGTTGATTCTGACTCATAGCAACCCTATAAAAAGAGTAGAACTGCCTCATAGAGATTCCAAGGAGCACCTGGTAGACTTGAACTGCCAACCTTCTGGATGGAAACCCAGGGCTTCTTATAGCGTCACCAAAAAGAAAAAAAAAAAACCACTGCTGTCGATTTGGGTCCAACTCATAGTGACCCTAGAGGTCAGAGTAGAACTGCCCCATAGAGTTTCCAAGGAGCACCTGGTGGATTTGAACTGCTGACTTTTTGGTTTGCACGTAGCACTTAACCCACCACGCCACCAGGGTTTCCTATAGTGTCACAGAAGCCTAAAAACCAGAAGACCTGAGGTTCTCTCTTCCTAACTGTCCTTAGGAAAGTTACTGGATGTCTTCGAGCACTACATCCTTGTCGTATTCCTTTTCTTTCTCTGTCAATGCTCAGGGAAATCACTCTCATGCACAGCATAAGAGTACACTGTTACCTGAAGAATGAAGGACAAATGCGCAAATGCCAGGGACCGTTACAATTAAGCATCCACAGATGTGATCACATTCATCGCTTTAACCTTCCTCATACCAAGCCCCATCGCAGAAGCTTCTCACAAGTGTCCCCAGGCATGGCAGCTTGAATCATTCCAGTTACACTCTGTTCCTCAGCGAGCCAGAGCTCAGCTCGCTGCTCCATGTCTCTACAGACTTCAGAATGTTCTGAGCCTCAGATGAGCTTGATGGAGAAGCTACACAATAAAAGCCAACGGGAGCCCGCTGGTGGAGAGACATCACGGCCTAGTGGAATACAACTGCCCCAGGAGCACCTCATCAACTTTATGGTATATCCCCTCATTCCTTATGCTCCCACAGCAGGGACAGGACGCCACTCACCGACAGTGCTGGCTGAGGTGTACTGGTAAGGCTCCGACAGGAAGTGTGGGAGTGTGAGGAGGAAGGCGCCTGCAGCCAGGAGCAGGCCTCCAATGCCGATCAGCCGCGGACGGTGCACCCGGCTGCCGAAGTAGCTCACAAAGATAATGAGGATGGCGTTGCTGATCTGGGGAGAGAGGGGTGGAGGAGCTAAGTGAGACCAGAAACCCCATCTTCATCCACCCGCAGAGCAGACCTGAGTACACCTTGTCCAGGACAACTGGAGAGGCAAGAGCGGGGCCCAGTGTTTGCTGAGGTCCAGGCAGGGCGGTGTCAGACCTGCCCAGAAGGCCTCCAGTGTGTAAATCCAGCTTTCGCTCTGCTGCCAGAAGCCCTTCCTTGCCTCGCCTATGACAGCAGGCTGGGGGAAGTACCTTAACACCATGGAAAGCTAACCATTTTAGGACAAATCATTTGAGGCCAAATCCAAGAAGTCTTCAATCCTGGCTAACTCCTAGGAGTCAGCCCTAATTAAACTCCTTCAACTCTGTCCAAGCAACGCACAGTATCTCATTTAACCATACATTATCCCTTGCTTTACAGGTGACAGAACTGAGGCTCAGAATATGAAGTAGCTTGCCCGTGTCCATGAAGTTAGGAGGTGATCAGTCCAAGACTTCAGCACAGGACGGGCTGACTCTAAAGCCTTTAACCTTTAATCCAGTGGTCTCTCAGAGAGGTGGGTCTCTGCCCCAGTTCTGCTGCTAAGTTGTCACCGTTCCTCACTGGTCTTGTTTCCGCTTCTGTAAGCTGAAGTCTGGAGACAAAATAAGCCCATGTCCCTGTCCTGTTGTTCCCTAGGAGGCCATGCTCTCCTAAGCCCCATCACAGCTGGGGAAGGAACATAAGGACCAACTTGAGAAGCAAAGCCTTAAATGGATAAAGGGGTGCAGGCAGTCTTTTAGGGGTGTGGGCAGTCCTTTGATATGTCACCACCCAAGGAGATGACACTGTGCCCCAGAAAGGAAGGGCATCTGGACTAGAGAAACTTTGAATGACAGCTGTCACAGCCCGTATCCTGCCCATGGCACAGTCTCCCCCTAGATGGAGAAGCAGGTGCCTCTGTCTCAGGAAACAGAGGCTAGAGTCTCAGTAGATGGCTCCTGCCCAAGTCCCCAGTGACCCCCTTACAGCTTAATTATACCTCCAGTCTCAGTTCTCCTTTATTTGATCTCTCATCACCATTTGACTCAGTTGATCATTTCTTTCTTTCTAAAATACTTGTTTCACTGAGTTTCCACGATGGTGCCTCTCCTAGTTTTCCTCCTGTCTCCCTGGCTGCGCTACACCCATCTTCTCGGCTGATTCTTATTTCTCACTAATTGCTCAACATTAGGCCTAGAGCTTAGTCCTTGCATCTCTGCTCTTTGCTGGACAGTCTAATCCAGGCTCATGGATTTACATGCGCTATATGAAACCCTAGTGGATAAGTGCTATGGCTGCTAACCAAAAAGGTCAGCTGTTTGAATCCACCAGGTGCTCCTTGGACATTCTATGGAGTAGTTCTACTCTGTCCTATTGGGTCATTATGAGTCAGAATTGATTTGACAGCAGTAGGTTTTGGTTGGTTTGGTTATATGTACTTCTAATGCCCACGGACTTAGCACATTCAAGATCTCACTTCCATGGCCCCCAGTTCCTGGCCCTTCCTTCTTATCTCCTTTGTCTCCTCATCTCAGTCAATAGCACCTCCATCCTCCCAGTGGCTGAAACAAAACATCTGATCACCATCCTTGACTGTTCTCTCACACTTGCACCCAACTCACCAACAAAATCCCGTTTGCTTAATCTTCAACATCAACCTAGAAGCCTAATGCTTCTCCTCCACCAGCTGCAGCCTGGTCTAAGCCATCAGCCTGAATTAACACAGTAGTTTCCTGACTACTCTCCCTACTTCCACCCTCACCCTAACGCAGTCTGTTCTGCATGCAGCGGCCAAAATGGCCCTACTAAAATGTCAGACCACATCCCCTCTGCTCAGTTCTCCAATGGTAAAAGGCAAAGTCCTTGCGAGAGCCCCTGGAGCCCTGAACATTTCTCCCCTGCCCCTCTTACCTCCCTCCCTCCCTCCCTCTGCTCCAGCCATTCTACCTTCTGCAGCACTCGTATCAATAAATTTTTGAAGGAACAGGTGCATTCCCTCCTCAGGGCCTTTGCACATGCTATTGCTGCCTGAACCACTCTTCCTTTACATGTCTGCAGAGCTTCCTTCTTTGTTAATCAGATTCAGATAGCTGCTCAGATCTAATCTTCTTATTAAAACATCTGATCGCCTTATTTAAAATTCAACCACCACCTGAATTAGGCCTCCACCTCCTTTTTCCCCATCACAGTTTTGTTTTTCTTCACACCATTTATCATCATCTGACCTACCATGTGTTTTATTTACTTCTATAAATGAGTGTCACTAGTCATCAGAACATAAGCTCTATATAAGTAGAGGTTTTTGTCTGTTCATTCCTGTCTCGCTAGCACCTACAACAGTGCATGATGCACAGTAAGTGCTCATTAAATATTGGTTGGGCTAATGAATGAATAAGGGAGGACACAGTTGCCCAGCAGACCCCTGTTTCGTGGCCACAAGTAAGAGGGCTTCTGATTTGCATGGAAAAAGTAGAGCAGTAGACGTGTGAGGAGGCAGCTTTGACTGAGCTGGGGAGTTGCCCCAGGTGGTTCTAGAACATTCAGAAACCTACATATGGAAAGAAAGCTTTATTCTTATGCGTCTTAGATTATATTCATTTCCTTCTTGTTTCCCCATAATTTTTCACAAAACGATTGTAAATGTCAGAACATAGCAGCTAATGTTTACTGATGCTAACTGTAGAATGAGTATGGGATGAAGGAGAGATCCAAAAGGGGAATCCAGGAAGAAAGCACTGGGGTTCCCAGACCCCATGTATCCAGAGGGGCAATTCCAGCACTCAGAAGAGGCCAGAGACTGTATTCAGAGGGAAGCTGGCCCTCCATGGTGTCGTGGACGAAGCTGGTTACAATCTTGGCTTCTAAACCTGTCTCCCAACATAAAACAACTAACCCCCAAGGCTGTTAGAGCTGAGAGGAGAGCCTCTACAGCCCAGGTCTTATCCCTTGCCCACCTCCAGCCCCTGCAAGCACACAAACAACAAAAAAAAAAACCCAAAACCATCAAGTTGATTCCAACTCATAGCGATCCTATAGGACAGAGTAGAACTGCCCCGTAAGGTTTCCAAGGTTTTAAATCTTTATAGGAGCAGACTATTGGCATCTTTCTCCCATGGTGGGTTTGAACTGCTAACCTTCTGATTAGCTGCCTAGTGTCTAACCATTGTGCAACCAGGGCTCTTTCCAATGCAGTGTTCCCTAAAGCAGCTCTGTGGATTTCCTGTTGGACTGTTTGAAAGCTGTTACAAAGCTCATTTGTAATACATCACTGCTCTTTAATATCTCAAACAAAAAGGGCATAGGGCCAAATTGGTGGGAATGCATGAAGGTCACAGGGCCCCTAGGACTCCTAGCGACCTAGTCTACTCAGTCTTGGCCTTTAGTCATGGAAAAGAGAAGGTGCTGTTTGCACAGGGCCAAGATGCCCAAGGTCTTCTGTCACCTAGACTTCTCCTGCTGCTGGCCTTGCATACCCCATCTACACCGGCCCTTCACTCCACCTGTCGGCCCCCATAAGACTTTGAAACTCACAGCTGTACCTGAAGGCTGACCGCCCTGGAGGGCTGCTCACCCAGGCTTCTTGTAGGCACCCTCCTTGTGGTTTCTAGTGCCTTCCATCCTGCACTCAGACAGCTGCCAACTTTGGCTTTTTTCCTTTTCCGTGTCTCTGGGATTCTTCATTCCTTTAATCTCTTGAGTCTGGGGCAGCTGGCAACTTGCTGATGCACTCTACCCTACTTCTCCTGGTCACCTTTTCTAGGATGTGACTTTCCATCCCTCCTTAGCTCTGCTCAAGAAACCATGCCTGCCACAAAAGCAGAGACTTTCACACCTAACCTTCTGCTTGCCTTATAAGGACCCTGGTTTACTACTTGGCTCTGTTTCTAAACACCTGGGTCCGAATCAACACAAGGGTAGAAAGTCCTTCGGCTTGAATTCCCATCCTAACTTCTCCTCACATAGTCATCCACTTTCTTCACACACATTGACACAGATACACACTCAGACACACTCACATTGTGTGTCTGTGACACACAGACAGAAATACACATACAGATCCAAGCATACACATACACAGTCACACAGAGAGACACAGACACACAGGCTGGTCAGGTCACGGGAACGAAATTTCTCACGTCATTTGCCTGACATCATGAGTACATGCATGATCCGAAACCAGGCTGCTGCAAAGCTCTTGTGAGTTTGGGAAAGAGAAGATTATTTAATGGATGAGTTATTTGCATTTTCAGTTGAACCACAGTCCTGTTTGAAATACAATCCCCTGATTGGACAAATCAACCGCCCATCTTAACTAGCTCCAAGGCACCAGCTGGTCATGCCCTGCCCCTTGAAGAAGCCATTTGCTCCCGGGACGACATTTTTGTTCCAGGCATAGAGACAATGTGAATGAAAATTTACTCATGGACGATCATAGAATATGCCATTGTAAGGGCCGGAGGGGGCAGGGAGGGTTTGACTCACATGCCAGTTCTGATTTTAATCAGTAGAGGTACCTCGGATACTGGGTTGAGAAGGATTCAGTTGGAACCTGTTTTGGACTCAGCGGGAGAGAAGACTGTGGTAGATTGGTGATGCCTGCCAGGGCTGTGGCAAAGGACTGTGGTAACACAAATGTCAGAGATTTGTTTTTCCTAATGTCTCTCATAAGCTCTTCACTGGCTAATTCTTTTCAGCAGTAGACTGCCAGGTCCTTCTTCCTGGAAGAAGTGCCACCAGAGTGCTCCTTGGAAGCAAAGACTGGAAGACTGCATCTCACATACTTTGGATATGTTGTCAGGAGGGATCAATCTCTGGAAGACATCATGCTTTGAGCATAAAAACAATTGCGGACACGCTGCAGGACTGGGCAGTGTTTTGCTCTGTTGTGTACGGGGTTGCTATGAGTTGGAACTGACTTGACGACACCTAACAACAGTGAGGACATGTGGCATGGTCACTGTCAAAGTTCAGGACACAGACGCACATTAGATAGAGACACACGTGCGTACACACACAGAGAGTTACACAGACAGTCAAACTCATAGACACATACATACAGAAAGCAATGTAGCCACACAAATGGCCTGGTAGTTCAGAAGAGGGATCTGAGGCCTGTCAAGGAGTGAGGACATGTGGCATGGTCATTGTCAAAGGCTGTTATGGATTGAATAGTGCTTTCCACCACAAATACACATTGACGTCTCAGCCTGTACAGTTTCGACTCTGCTTAGCAATAGAGTCTGTTTTGTTATGTTAATTAGGTCATAAGTGAGTAGGGTGACTCCTAACCCCAACTACTTCTGAGTTATAAAAAGACCAAAAAAGACACACAGACACAGAGATAGACAGACAGACATATACATACAGAAGAAGACAGACGTCATGTGAGAATTACAAGCCAAGGGAAAAAGGACTGCCCAGGACACCCAACAAGAAGTGACTCTACACAGCCAGGACCCTGGTTTGGACTTTTACCTACCAGAACAATGAGAAAACAAAGCTCTGTTCTTTAAAGCCATTCACATGTGGTACACGTGTTACAGTAACACTAGGAAAGTTTAAGACGTAAGTCTACTTTTGGAAGGAACTATTCTCTGTGAGGACTGTCAAGTCCTGTCCTGGAGAGAATAATCTGCACGGTGAGGTGGTCCCAGCCACTGTATATCATCAGGAAGTTCAGGCCACAGACACACATTAGATAGAGACACATGTGTGTACACACACACAGAGTTACACAGACAGTCAAACACAGAGACACATATATAGAGAAAGCAGTGTAGCCACACAAATGGCCTGGTAGTTCATAAGAGGGGTCTGAGGCCCATCAGTCCAGCAGGAACAACTCAGACAGGACACAGGATTATGTGGGTACATGTAAACATATGTCACCGGTGTGGGGGAAATAGTCTGTGTCAGAGGACTGCTGTGCAGACACAGCACCCATAGAGATTTCAGTGATGTGTTAGGGAGTGTGACTTCTTCGGAGAGAACAAAACTGTGGGCCAGGAACAGGGAGAGAGTTCTGGCAGAAGAGGGGTGGGGCGGGATTCACAGAGGATGGCCTTCATGTAGCAGCCACCAGACAGATCCTGGTGGCATTATGCTACAACATGTGGCTGCTGACCTGGCATGGGTTATTAGACTCTGTAACCCAGGCTTTATCCCCTAAAAATATGGCCACGGGGAGAACCTTCCTTTTAAGACTGCAACACAGGCAAGGGTTCCTGTGTGGGCCATCAAAGGCAGAGGAAGAGCTAAAAGCAAAGTCATGTGTCCAGCTAGGGGCAAGCTGAGGGGACAGGTGACCAAAAAGTGATGAAGGGGTGTCAGGAGGCATTCCATCTTCTTGTACAGCTCCATCACAGCCAGAGCTGTTCTGGAGGAGCCCCATGTCTCTCAATCACTGCATCTTCTTGATTTCACTAAGTCAAGGAAGGGTCTAATCATGCTTCAGAAGCAACGCGCAGCTCGTGGGAGACAGAAGCCACCGGCTCCATTCAGGAACAGCGGGCCTTGGGGTAGAGCAGAGAGAAGCCGGGTCTGGTGGCCCATCTGCACAACGTGGAGCCTCGATGCCGAAGCCATGAAGGCAGCAGGGCGGCATCCCTTTCTCCCCATTTCCAGTGACCTTTGGTAGACTGTGTCCTCTGCCCTCCTGCCCCCTAGCGCTTGGCCTACTTTACCTTCCTGTAACTGTTACGGAGTCGCTAGGCGACAGTGTGGAATGGCCTCGTCCATGATGCTGGAAAGCCACGGAAATGTGACCTCTTCTGTGAGCCAAGGATGCTGAGCGGCTCAGGTTCAAGTGACCTTTGGTAAGATCGGAGCTGCCTGGGCCTGGGCTACTATCCCACCTGAGTGCCCTGGGCTCATCTCTCCCGACATGTGGCCAAGGCCACACAAATGCTGGGGTCACCACAGAACTCGATTTAAGGTACAAAGTTTGGAGGCACACTTTGGGCAAGTCACTTGGACTTTCTAAACCTCATTATTCTCATCTGTCAAATGGGGATGGGCAGAGCACCTGCTGGAAGGGGTGCCGAGGCCCTGAGGCCAGGTGTTGCAGGTGACCTGCCCAGTGCCTGGCACACAGTAAGGCCTTTGGAAATGTGCCTGCTAGGTCAGACTGTCTCCATTTCCAGGGTTCCCAAGCAGTGAGAGGGTTGCACTCCACTTACACATGCCACCCCGCCCCCACTCCCCTGCTCCTCACACAGCCCTCTCGGAGAGGCCACAGCAGGGTCGGGTGGACCACGACCTTCTGCTCACCTCATTCAAACTGGAAATGAGCCCCGACGAAGAACTGGAGAGGCCGAAGCGTTTCTCGATGGTGGTGAGGCTGCTTTTGAAGTAGGCGCTGTACAGGAGCTGGCAGAGCTGCAGGAGGCCATGGCAGAGAACAAACACCTGGGGACACAGAAGAAGAGCCCTTTAAGCCTCTGGACAGCCATCACCAGCCCAGCTCTCAGCCCTCCACTCTAAAACCCCCGCTACAGGAGGCCCAGCAGCCTGACGTGAATCCTCCTCCAGCACGTCCTTGTCCTTGCTGTGAGACTCAGCCCCCTGGTCCTCCCTTCCTCACCTGTTGTATGGGTAACAACTACTTTACCAGGTGGCCTGGAAGGTGAAATGAGACCACTGCTCTAAAGTTTGTCTTCAGTAAGTGTTAGCTGGTACTATCACTGTTACAAATGGCCAGTAAAACCAGGACTAGGAGTCCAGTGATGCCAAGATTAAGCACTCAGCTGCTAACCGAAAGGTTAAGCAGTTGTGCAGGAGAAAGACCTGGTAATCTGCTTGCATCAAGATCACAGTCAAGAGAACGCTGCGGGGCAGTTTTGTTCTATTAAATGAGGTCACTAGAAATTGAAATCGACCAGAAGTTAAGTGCTGTGGATGCTAACTGAAAGGTGAGCAGTTTGAATCCACCAGGTGCTCCTTGGAAACACTGTGGGAGCAGTACTCTGTCTTACAGGACATGATCGCCGTCCAGTGGTCACTATGACTGGGAATTGACTCGACAGCAACAAGTCTGGCTTTTGGTTTTGGCAATGACACTCAGCAGCAAAGCCAAGACAGAACTGGAGAATCACTGCCGAAAGAATGGCTAGACTTATCAGCCACGCCTTCACCACCTCGGGTTTTTTTCCTCATGGAGCTGTTGGTCTGCCCACAGGGCCTATTTTTCCTTCTGTGCCCTGTAAGGGCTGAACCCCACTCTCCATGCAATCCAGACCACTCCCAGGCTCACAAGAAGCCCTAGACCACACCACTCTCCTGGCCTCTTCTCTTGATCTTTCCCTTGTTCCCCCCACTCTATTAATACCCATTCTCCAAGGCCCCACTTCTATTGCCCCAGTGAAGACCCACGATGCCGACCCCAAACCACTGGGTTAGAATGAATGCTTCCCCTCACTTCCTCACTTGTCAGGGTCTCTTCTCAGAGAGATCTTGGCGCAAACCGAAAGGTGAGCAGTTGGAATCCATCAGCGGTTGCTCCTTGGAAACTATAACACAGTTCTACTCTATCCTTCAGGGCTGGAATCAACCTGACTGCAGAGAGTTTGGTGGTTTCTTATTTTTCTTTCTTTAAGTCAGTTTTCTGTGATTGGGCTTCCACCTCTCCTGAAAGGATGATAACAGCCTCAGGGAAACAGCTGAGGCCTTTTTGTCTTTTTATCCTACCCTCACCCTGAGGGTACTTGGAAATGTTTGAGTTCACAGTCATAGAGACAGATATACAGCAGGGAGGGTGGAAGAGGGGTTTGATGGTCTGGAGCAGACAGGCTCCAGGTCCCGAGTGAGTCTCACCTCCTCGACGAACATCCCCTAGAAGATGTTCCTTCTGGACATCATACTCTTCCTCCAGGGAAGGGTGGGGCACCATTCCGTTTCATAGTTTGCCAAAGTTCTTCCCTTCACTGGAGGGCTGGCATCTCAAGAGAGCAACTGGGGCTCCACCTTCATTTCCTTTTCCTCCCAAAGTAGAACCTGCCCCTCCACAGGGGCCAGAGCTCTCATTTCCTGTCCTACCTGATAGGGCGGAGCTTTTCTGAGGCCTGCTTGGAGTTCCGTCAGGGCCCAGCCCTCACGGCCTGCACATGCATTCATGCCTGGAGGCTTTCGAATGTGAGCTAAGTGAAACCAGAAAACAGATCTTCTCCGAGCTGCTGCCTACCTCTGAAGCCATGCTTGCCCCCACTCCTCACTCAGCAATGGAAGGAAGGAAGTCAGTCAAAGGCAGAGATGACACTCCACCTTGCCTTCCTAGACAGGCCCCATCTCGCTTGTTTTTATTTACCGGAATTCACCCTAGCATTTTGTTTCAACCAAAGGGTTCTAATGATAAAGGTATTTTGGAAAATGGTCTAGACCTTCCATCTTTGCACAAATGGGCAAACTGAGGTCTAGAGACAAGGACCAGAGGGCCTACCATAGTACCCTGCATGTAGTTGGCCTTTCTGGGCTTCAGTGCCAGTTACTTGAGATGTTCTGGGCTCGCCCCTTGCACAGCTGTGCGACCTTGGCACATTTCCAACGTCACAGCTCCACGGTTTTCCCCGCTGTGAGGTCAGGGGGCTAAATCAGTGGTTGTTAAGTCAGCTTTCATTTAGAATCACCTGGCCGGGCTTTGGCTGGCCGGGGTTGGGAACAAAGAAGTGTCTTCAAAAGATAGAGGCAGCCCAAATCCAGACTTGCTCAATCAAAATCACTGGGAACAAAGCCCCAAGTATATATTTTGAAAAAGTTCCTCCAGGAGAATTTTATAAACAACTGTGTCCTAAAATCATTGGTTAAGAGGAAACTTCTTAGCCCTAAAAATGTGTGTGAAAGATTCAGAAAAAAGATAAAAATCAAACATACATTTTTAGTTGTCATCATGGTGATCCCAGCTCACGGTGACCTTATGAATAACAGAATGAAACGCTACCTGGTCCTGCACCTTCTTTATGATTATTTATAAAACAAACAGCAATGTTCCCTAATACATATAATAGCATTTCTACTGTGCAGTATAAAGGAACACAAGAGGTATGGAACTAGGCTGAGAGGAAGCAGTGCAAGACGGTAATGGGATCTGTCAAGGTCTAATATTCTTCCACGGAAACCCTGGTGACATAGTGGTTAAGTGCATGGCTGCTAAGTAAAAAGTCAGCAGTTCAAATGTGCCAGGTGCTCCTCCGAAACTCTATGGGCAGTGCTACTCTGTCCTATTGGGTCATTGTGAGTCAGAATCGACTCAGCTACAGTGGGTTTGGTTTTTGGTTAAAATTCTTCCACAGAGACAGGGCATCAAAGCACAGTCAAGCCCAGATGCCCTGGTTCAGATCAGACCCAGAAAACTATTTGATCTTGGATGGCTTGCCAGACATTCTGCTCATCCCCTAAGAGTTAATGCCCCCATAACTCTATCTATAGTCTCTCCTGTGTACAGCACCCCTTCTGCCCCACTTTCATGGAGAGTCTCAGTTTCTCAGTTAGAACTCACCCTAGAGCTTTACACTCAGATCTGTCCCACTGACTGCTGGATGTGTCCATCTGGACACTCTCAGATGCCTCAGACTAGTCACTCCCTGAATGAAAATCATCATCTCTCTCCTCAAACACGCCACTCTTTTGCCTTCATCCTCCCTCACCTTCACTCACTCAGTGTCCCCAAATGGAAACAGGAATCCTGCTAGATTCCCCCTGTTCCTCACTCCCCACCCCCTGGCATTCACTCCACCACTGACCCTGTGATTTCTCCTGGTGCCTCTAGAGCTTGACCGCTGCTTTTAATCTTCAAGTGCGTGCCTTTGCTCTGGGCCTCACCATCTCTCCCACGGATTACTCTAACAGCCTCTCACTGTCTCTTGTTTGCCTCCCTTTAAAGCTTCTACTATGTCACCCTACAGGGAGCCTTCTCAAATGCAAGCACAAGCATGTTACACCCAAATTAACACCTGTCACTGGCTCCCTACTTCTTATAAGATAAAAGCTCAAGCCCTTGGCATGGTATCCAGGACTCTACAGTTCCTAGACCTTGCCTATGTGGCTCTATGTCCTACGGTAGCTGATCGTATTTTTGCAAAGGTAGCCACATCAGTATCTCTTATCCCAACTCCTCCTCTTACAGTGTGACACTGACACTCATTCAAGAGACGAGGTCTGTGTTCCCTCCTCTTGAATATGGGCTGATTTTAGTGACTCGCCTCTAACGAAGAGGATGAAGCAGATGTGGTGTTATGTGACTTCCGAGGCTAGATTCTAAAAGCTGACACAGAATCTGCCTGGCTCTTTCTCATCTAGAACATTCGCCCTTAGAACCAGACATTGTGTTGTCAAGAAGTTCAGTCTTCCTTACTCATGGGAAGGCCACATGTAGGAATTCTAGCCAATCTCCCTTCAGCTTACAAGTAGCATTAACTTCCCTCCACGTCAGTGAGTGAACCTTTGGATCATTCCAGCCCCAGATGACAAGTGGAATGGAAATGAGCTATCCCCAGCAAGCCATGTACAGACTGAGAAGATTCAAGAGCAAACTAAAGGGTAGCTTTTGTTTTGCTGCAGCAGAATCACCTGATGTCACACACCTGCCCTCTAAATATCATCTAGGTCATACTACTGAAAGTTCTTGAGAGCCCACACACTGTGTCAGTGACTTTGCTCACAATCTTCGCAGAATGGTCTTTCCTTTCTTTGTCCGGATAACTCTCCCTGGCCCTTCAGTACCCCACTTGCACAGCATGTAACACAGTTGTGTGTCTTGTTCAAGGTTGCCCAGCACCCTGTCGCCTGATCCTGCCAGGTGCAACTTGACTCTTGGCACATGGTTCATGGCAAGGGCAGCATCCAGCAAAGAAGTGAGGAGCTGACATAACAGCCTTGGGAACGGACGAGGGCTTGACTTGAGGCTGGGTCAGTGGGATGCAGGAGGGACCCAGCTGAGGGGCTCTTGTAGAGGGTGGGTTGACAGGGCTATTACTACTTAGAAATAGAAGTAGCAAGGTTTTCAGCCTAAGGGCCAGGAAGTGGGCAAGGCTGGGCACAGAGACAGGCTGACTGGTGGAAGGAATGTATATGGAAAGGGAAGATAATGAGTTTCTGAGCACCAAGTTCATAAAATGCCAGTCTCCCTCTATCCAAATAAATAATGAATTAACAGAAATGACTAATGTTTCCAACTTCCCTAGCTGTCTCATAAGGAGAGGGTGGGGACAGTAGGAGAGAAAATCTGTCTCAGATCCCTTCCTGAAAGATAACCTTTGCTCTTTCCAGTAACTACAGAAATCTCCCATTTTCTCCCCCAGATATTAGGTGGATGACTACCCCTCGAGTGTGCTGGCACCTTCCCACATTCCCTGCCTCTGGCAAAGCCAACCTCACCACCAGCTGTTGGGCATTGCATCCCCGCTGGGTTGCGGTACCTGATGGATAACTTGGCAGAGATAGTAGTGTGTATCTGGGCCTCTAGGTTCCAACAGGTGTGGAAGATGGGGAGGCATCAGATATGGCACTGGAGGGAAGGGAAAGGTGGTGAGAAAATGCCAGAAAAAGAGAAAGAAGTAAACAGAGGGCTCTGGCAGAACTTTCTGGCCGGGACCACTCAGAGGCACGGCCATGGCTCTACATACCGAGCTTATGTGGATGGCATCATTTTCCCATGATCCAAGCTGCCCAAACTTACTCAGTACCTGCTACATACCCAGCACGAGATAAGCAAAGAATGCTTGATGCAATGCAAGAGAAACAGAAATCCGGCCCTTGAGGAAGACACAGGTTTAAGAGCAAATGTAGACTGATTGGTGGGAGTTGGGAAAAGTTTGATCGTTGGGTTGCAACCCACTCTTCACCATCATTTAGGGGACATTGTGCTATAGAGTATGGGTATGAGTCTTCATAGGCTTAAGTGTAGACTCTGGCTCTGTATGGAATGATGTGACCTTCTGTTACTTATTTGACCTCTCTGAGTAGCAGTTTGCCAAATGGGAGCTACAATAACAGTGGAGATCCTCAAGAGACGGATCTGACAGCAGCTCACGCATAACACTGATCACAAGGATAGCACAGGATCAGGCAGTGTTCAGTTCTGTTGTATTCAGTGTTGCTATGAGTCAGAACCAACTCGATGGCACCTAACAACAGCAACAAACGATAATATCTGTGCACAGAGTTGTTGTGAAGATTGCATGAGATAATGTGTTTAAAACCTGGCACCTTGCCTGGCCTTTAGTGAGTACTCCACACATTGGAGTGATTTTTAATGAGTTGTAGCTTCCAGCACTCTGTTCTCTTGGCTCCCGAGTAATTTAACGTCTCTATTGCTTTCATTTCTCTTGTGGTATGGGAACTCTAGAAGAGCATTTCCCATAATATTATTACTGGGAAAAGCTCCAGGTTCTTACTACCTGTCGCTAAAAGCCAATCTCTGAGATGGGTGCTTTCGGTAAGAGAACAGAGGGTTTTTATTTGCATACCAGTATGCAAGAGACCAGAGGTCTTCTCACTCTCAAAGCCTGTCTACCGTTGCCAACCAAGGTTGGGGTTTTTAAGTGGAGAGGCTACATGCAGGTGTAGGTGCAGGCACCAGGGAAACAATGTTGGGGGCATCCATCCAAGGGCCTGAGGGGTCTTTTGGAGATGTGCTTCAGGACCTGGGGTCTGGATGCTCTCTGCTGTTACCTGAGCAGGCAGTGGGACCCTGAGCTGGCACCTCCCTTTGTTTGATGGTCCTAAGAAGAAGACTGTGAAGGCTGCAAAGGTTTTAATCTCGGTGGCTCCTATAAGTTAATGTGTGATTTCCTGGGTCAGGTAGCACTAGGAAGCCAGGAATTTTTAAGAAAATCAAGTAAAGAGTCAGTGCTGAAAAAGAGGTAAAGAATTAGTTCTGACTACCCACCTCAGTTCTCTCTGTTGTTTGAGAATAAATGTCACTCTTGGTTTCAATCTGTTCTGCAGAATACTTGCTCTACATACTCCAAGTCAAAAAGGTTCTCAGAAAGAAGTTGGGAAAACACTGCATACTACCATCTTTCCCCATGAATATTCCAATTCCATTAGCATATGAAAGGCTCTAAGAAGTCCTTTAATATGCTTAATTATATAACTTTTTTCACATGACAAATGATACCACTCTGCAGAATGTACTTTACAAATAGTTATCATGTGGTAGTATTTACAGGTTGATATAAATCTCACAATTCTTCAAAGATCTAAAATCTGTGTGCTTCATTATATGTAAACTATGTCTCAATAAAGTTGGTTGAAAAAAAATTAATTAAAAAATTTGCAGGCCATGGAGGGTATTTAAAATAATGTTTTAAAGCTTTGAAGTGAATTCCACAATGAGTTTTATTATTGATTTACTTCTAATGTTGTAAGCAATGGTAATGTCATTGGGATAAGTTTGTTTCTCATTTGTTTATCTAGGGACCTACTTTGAAATATTCAAAATGCGTGTAAACATCTAAGTTTGTGGTGTATGTGTGTGTTAAAATGATAGCTGTCACTTTAGGCACATCTTCTAGAAAGCAACTAGTAGAGAAATCCCGTGCCAGGGGAGTACCATTCTTGTGAGTTAGGCTGAGAGTGTTTTCATACTTCCACATGTGAAAGCAATGCTCACAGCTCCATCTTTTTCTATCCTAGGAAATGTGAAGAGGGAGGTCACCAAAAGCAAACCCACTGATGCTGAGTTGATTCCAACTCATAGCAACCCTGTAGGACAGACTTAGAACTGCTCCATAGAGTTTATGAGGAGTGCCTGGCAGATTCAAACAGCTGATCTTTTGGTTAGCAGACATAGTACGATGCCACCAAGAGGGAGGTTAGAGAGGAAAAAAGCCAGGAAATTGGAGTAACTATAAAAACCTTTCTTCTAATAAAGAGGGAACTTTTTACCACCTGTGCCAAAGGGCTAACAGAGGCTGAAGAGATCCTGAGATCTTAAGTGGGTGGCATCCCAGGCCCAAGTCAAGAGTCAGAGATAAAGGAATGGGTAGGACAGTTGTAAAGGGCAATCACAAAGAAAAGGAGGAAAACCTTTGCAGCTCAGGATGGAAGAGAAAGAACCAAAGTGTGGCCTAGATGCAGTCACTGTGCTATACATGTTTATGAACTCTGTGTTCAAATTAATCACTAAAACTACAGACCCGACGTGTCTAATCATGGTTATAGGGACACTGGGAAGAAGTTCTGAAATGTGATCGCCATAGAGTTCTTACCTATTTAAGTGCCTTACACTAATTGTGTCCACACTGATCCTGGGAAAGATAAAGCTCTAAAGTCATTACATCCTCTGGGATGTGACTTCTCTCTGATGACTCAATATGCTGGGGTAGCCCAAGAGTGGGAAGAAAACAAGTCATGAGCAGAAAACGGGGCTAGACTGAGACACATGACTGTGACTTCTGTTTAGAAACATTGTTTCTGTCCCTCAGTGGCAGCTGGCAGCTTTTCCAAACCAAACCAAACCCATTGCCATCCACTTGATTCTGACTCATAAGGACCCCATAGAACAGGGTAGAATGGCTCCACAGAGTGTCCACGAAGTGCCCAGCGGATTCAAACTGCCAACCTTTTGGCTAGCAGATTTAGCACTTAAACCATATACCACTAGGGTTTTTGTCAGCTTTCCCAAACAGGAATATTTAAATGGAACAATTCTCCTGAAGGAAAGGGTGGGGAACTTGGGGGATACTTTCCTCTTCTACCCCTCTCCCCACTCCTTGCAATTTTTAGTAGTTCCATCAGTATTTTTCTTACTTTCAGATAACTTTATCTTATAGCTGGAAGCCAGAAGGAACAGGTTTCTCTCCTGGATGCAGACACCCGTAATAGCTGATGGCTTCCTCAGTCTGTAGAGGGACAATCCCTTGTGTTCTTCCTGGAGTAAAGGACTTTCCTGTGTTAATCCCTCAGTGTTTGGCTCCCCTTTCTGCTTCTGCTTTCTGTCACAACTGCTGATTCCAAATCTGTTGTCTCTCCAAGGCTGTGCCGAGCGCAAGGACTCCACTCTGCTGTTGGCCTCTGGCCTACACACTGAAGGCCGGCCTTCCTCCACTCTGTTTCATCCATCTCCTCTTTCCACTTAGCTGAAATTATTGAAATCTTTTATCTACTAGCCAACAGCCTTCCATCCATAGTCTCTCATCATTTCTTTTTTCTGTTGTGAAATTTCACCATTTTTTAATTCATTACTTTCATCAAAACAGGGTCTTGGAGATAAAGGAAGACAGACTTGCACAGACTGCCACTTTGAATTATAAACCCAGTCTACTTCCTGTTGCTAAACCTAGCAGACAAATGCACTATTCTGTCCTCACATTTTCAATGAGGAGAAAGAAAGACTCCAGGAATTATGTGCTGGTCAGTGGACTAAGTTGTTAAGCCAAAAAGTGTACCAAGGTCCTTCTCTATGAATCTCTCTCACCCCACTAGAGTCATTCACTCTGATAACTCATTTACTTGACTAGATTCTTCCAAAGTTGTTGTCATATCTCCAACAGACAGCACATGTCTGGAGAACAATGCTGTCTCTGGGTTGTCTGTCCCATCTCCACTGGTACTTTCATTTTTCAGAGTCTCCACCCCTCGCAGCCCATTCTCAGGGCTGGTTGGCAGGTCCTCAAAACATAAGGCCCAGGAGGTGAGTCTCCTGGCTTCTGGGGCTCTAATGCAATGGAGATAAAGAACTCAGAAGGCCAACCCTATTTTCCCATGATGTCAGAGATGAAAGCGCAGGAAGACAGGAGGGGTTCTGGGTTGGCTTCTCTGAGCTGGAGAGGATAGCATAATCCTTCTCATGTTCCCCCAAAGGCAAAGGCAGAAGACAGGAGAAGCAAAAATCAAGAATCATGTGTATGACCAAGTGGGATTCGTACCAGGGATGCAAGACTGGTTCAACAACAGGAAAACAATTAATGTGATTAACCACATAAATAACACAAAAGACAAAGATCACCTGATTTTGTCCATTGATGCCGAAAAGGCATTTGATAAAGTCCAACACCCATTCATGCTAAAAACTCTTAGCAAAATGGGCATAGATGGCAAATTTCTCAACACAATAAGGGCCATTTATACAAAGCCAATTGCCCACATCATCCTGAATGGAGAGAGACTGAAAGACTTTCCCTTGAGATCAGGAACTAGACAAGGATGCCCAGTGTCACTTCTCCTATTCAACATTGTGCTAGAAGTTCTAGCCAGAGCAATTAGACAAGACGAACAAATAAAGGGCATCTGCATCGGCAAAGAGGAAGTTAAAATCTCCCTGTTCGCAGATGATATGATTGTACATGCAGAGAACCCCAAGGAATCTATAAGTAAGCTACTCAAACTGATAGAAGAGTTCAGCAAAGTCTCAGGATACAAGATAAACATAAGTAAATCAGTAGGATTCCTTTATACCAACAACGAGACTGTTAAGGAGGAAATTATTAAATCAATACCATTTACGATAGCCCCTAAGAAGATAAAGTACCTAGGAATTAATCTAACCAGAGAAACAATAGACCTTTACAAAGAGAACTACAAGCCCTTACTACAAGAAACTAAGAGAGACTTAGATAAATGGAAAAACCTACCCTGCTCACTGATAGGAAGACTTAACATTGTGAAAATGTCTATTTTACCCAAAGCAATTTATTTATATAATGCAATCCCAATACAAGTTCCAGCATCATTTTTTAATGAGATGGAGAAACAAATCACCAATTTTGTTCGGAAAGGGAAGAAGCCCCGGATAAGTAAGGTACTACTAAAGAAGAAGAACACACTGGGAGGCCTCTCATTACCTGACCTTAGAACATACTACACTTCCACAGTGGTCAAAACAGCCTGGTACTGGTACAAGAACAGACAGATCGATCAATGGAACAGAAATGAGACCCCAGAGATGACACCATCTGCCTATGAACAGTTGATATTCGACAAAGGCCCTAAAACATTAAACTGGGGTAAAAACAGTATCTTCAACAAATGGTGCTGGCAAAATTGGTTATCCATCTGCAATAAACTGAATCAAGATCTATATCTTACGCCTTATACAAAAACCAACTCCAACTGGATAAAAGACCTAAATATCAAACCTAAAACGGTAAAGCTCATCCAAGAAAAGGTAGGAACAACAATGGAAGTTTTAATACACAATGAGGACAGACTCCAAAATCTGTCAAAGAAACCTCAATCAACAGAAGAGAAAATAGATAAATGGGAACTATTAAGAATCAAACACTTTTGCTATCCAAAGACTTTATTAATAGAATTAAAAGAACACCCACAGAATGGGAAAAAATATTTGGCAACTCTATGTCAGACCAATGCCTGATCTCCATAATCTATAAGATACTACAAAATATCAAGAAGAAGAAGATAAACCATCCAATTAAGCGATGGGCAAAGGAGATGGACAGACACTTCACTAAAGAGCAGATCCAGGCAGCCAAAAAACACATGCGGACATGTTCACGATCTTTAGTTACTAAAGAAATTCAAATCAAGACAACAATGAGATACCATCTCACCCCAACAAGATTGGCCATGATCCAGAAAACACAAAACAACAAATGCTGGAGAGGCTGTGGAGAAAGTGGAACCCTCCTACACTGTTGGTGGGGTTGCAAAATGGTCCAGCCTCTTTGGAAGGCAATCTGGCACTTCCTTAAAAAAATGGATATCGATATACCATTTGACCCAGTAATTCCACTACTTGGAATATATCCTACAGAATCAAGGCCTTTCACACCAATGGACACATGCACCAGAATGTTTATCGCAGCACAGTCCACGATAGCAAAAAGATGAAATCAACCCAGATGCCCAACAATAGAAGAATGGATAGGTAAACTATGGTACATATACTCAATGGAGCACTATGCAATGATAAAGAATGACGATGATTCCAGGAAACATCTCCTAACCTGGTTTCAACTGGAAGACATTATGTTGAGTGAAAGTAGTCAGTGACAAAAGGACAAGTACTGTATGAGACCTCTACATTAAGATCTCAAAAACAGACTTGTGTATAGAAAAAAAGACTCTGACCGCTGCAAGGGAGGGGAGGGAGGGGGGTAGAGTGGGAGGGTTTAGTTTAAATAGTTACTAGAAATCTAGTTGGGAGAAAGCGGTGATAGCACGCATTAGAAACAAGAACAACATTAAGTGGACTTCAGCATAACTTGAGTACTCCTTCCATCTTAACTCAATACTGCAAGGATAGAGTAGCTGGGGTGGGGGGGCGGGGAACCATGCTCTTAGGCGAATTCCAGGCCAATTGGCACGATGAGCGTTTTGCTAAGAGAGCTCTCTGCACCCCACATTGGTGAGTGGCGTCTGGGGTCTTAAAAGCTGCCAAGCTGCCATCCGAGGACACAGGAAACGGTCCCAACTCAGCAGGAACGGATGCTCACTGACGACCAAAATGACATGCGGTAAAGACAACCGAGAAGACAGAGAGACCCACAAGAGTGGGTGCCTACATCGACTTGGGACCAGAAGAACCGGATGGTGCCCGGCCACCACCAGCGATAGCCACGATGGAGCTCACAGAGAGGAGTCTCATTGGCAACACAAGAATAAAAAGGGGTGCATCATGAGATCTCCACTAAAAGACCTCAATTGATGGTCCAGTGGTTTTGGGGTTCCTCTGAGAGCACGGCCCCCAGCCCTGATGCTGCTCTTTCCCATAAATTATAACAAAGGTCCACTCTGTGGACAGGAATGGATTGGACTTGGCAAGGCAGAGTGACCATATATTGGAAGCACTTTATGGTTCTATACATCTATAGGATATCATCTTGCTGACCTCTGGCTGGAGGAAGGGGAGTGGACGGAGAGGAGGGGAAAGGAGACTGTTGGGAGGATGAGACATGTATAGAGCACAGAGGAATAGTGTGCAGTCACCGGACAGGGAGAGCAGTGGAAGCTGCATATAGGTGGGCATGTAAATTTATATGTGAATGTACATTTTCACTCAGTTATGTTAAATAAAAATAAAAATTAAAAAAAAAATCACGTGTGTTCTGGAATGGAAAGCCTCTTTCAGCTAACTGCCTGCTTATCCCTCTTGCACCTTCTACATGCTCTAACTCTGGATCCCAATCATACCCCAGTGGCCCAAAGAAGAATGTTTCTTTTAAGAAGTGATTCAGGAAATCAAATGCATTCCCATGCAGGAAGAATGTCTGAACAAGATAAAGCTCAGAGATTCATAACAGCCAGCCTAAGGTCAAAGTTGGTCTATTCATAGTCGCAGTAACATGAGGTATCTTAGCATTACCAGGATTATTATGATTTAGAGAAAGCCTTTGATTAGACAAGGGTCCTGTGGGCCTTTAGAAGTATCAACGTCACAATAATCTAAGAGAAACACATAGATTGCCATTGTAGCATCTTTGTTCCTTTTTAGCGCATATAAAAAGGAAGCAGATGAGCTTTCTAGCTCACAATGCTACCAATAATTGTAAGATACTTGTTGTCTTGTTTTGTCTTTTGCCTAGTGGTGGGCCATTCTGAAGCTCAGCAGTCTCCTTCTCTCACTGCCATCAACTTGATTCCGACCCAGAGCGACCCTCTAGGACAGAGTAGAACTGCCCCATGGGATTGCAGTCTTTACAGAAGCCGACTACAACATCTTCTGTCTGGTGGAGCGACTGGCATGGGTTCGAACTGTCAACCTTTCATTTAGAAGCAGTGAGCCTAACCACTGCAATAGGAATGGAGAAAGGCAGATGGTTGAATGGATCTTGTGCTATTTGCCAGAGAAGGTGAAATGGAAGAGCAAATAGTGAGAGATTGCCTAAGGTGATGAGAACTGAGTCTGAGCTTTAGAAGACTAATTTTAGAAAAAGAAATTCTAGAAGAGATGAAACATGAGTACATAAGACTAGATGAATTTATCAGATTAGCTAGAAGCGTGGTGCCCAAAGTTTCTCAAAGTACTAAAAACTTTGCAAGAAAATTACCATTGACATTTATGTAAATAAGTATTCAGATTCTTATTCTAAAATCCCCAAAGTCATAGCTGTTACTAAGCCATAAAAGCTTTCCTTCATGGAAACAAGTGCCATCTTGTCTTTTTGGAAGTTGACACAAGAGCATTTTGTTAGGTTAAAATTAGGCACCATTAGAGAACCTGTTTTGTACACATTTATGGAAGGGGGAAGCATTCAGATTGTTTTAACGTGGAAGCTTCACTTATTTTCTTTCTATTCTTTGCTATGACAACAAGAGGGGATGTCAACATTTCCCCTGACTTCAGGGAAGGGTTTGGTGATCAAGCCCTTCCTGCCCTAGGAAAGGAAAACTAGTTTTTTCAAAGAGAGAGAACACAGACATCAGGGAGGGGGTATCAGAGGAGTCCGGGACAGTGAAAGCTGATCTCAAGGAAGATGAGATTTACAGAAGCTTACAAAAGTTTTACAGTGTCACACAGTTAGTAAATGGCAGCAACCACATGAAGCTAAATCATGTCATCCTTCTGCTCCTCCACACTGTTCAATCTCATCAGAGTTCAAGAAATAGACTGGGGAAAATATATGCAGGATATATACATGAGGCAGGATATATACATGAGACAGATTAAAAGTTATCTATATTTTCCAACCAGCACACAGGAAGCTTTATAACTTAAATCACATCACTTTTTTAATTTTAAATTTTCTATTGTGTTTTAGGTGAAAATTTGCAGAGCAAATGAGTTACGCATTCGATAGCTTGTACATGAAGCATTCCATGACATTGGTTGTCATCTTCACAATGTATCAGCATTCTCCCCATTTCCGTCCTAGGCTCCCCATTTCCTTTCCTTTTGGTTTTGTACCCTTCCTGCCTTCTTATCTTTGCTTTGGGGCAAATGTTGCTTTTTTGATCTCATGTAATCGAATGTTCTAGTGAGCACATTCCTCTTGGATATACTGTTTACTTTATGGGCGTGTCTACTGTTTGGCTAAAAAGTGGTCTCTGGGAACGGCTTCAGTTCCAGTTCAGAAGAGTGTCTTAGGGCCATAGTCTGGGCATATCTTTGGGTCATAGTCTCAAGGGTTCCTCCAGTCTACAACAGATCACTGACTCTGGTACTTTTTTTGAGAATTTGATTTTTGTTCTGAACGTTTTCTCCTGCTTTGTACTGGACTCACTGTTGTAATCCTCTAGTTTTTCTGGTCTCAGTGTTTTGTAAGTTGTGGTTCATGTGGTCCATTAGTCCTTTGAACTAATTGTTCCATTGGGTCTTTGGTTTTCTAATTCTCCTTTGCTCCAGATGTAAGAGACCAATGGCTGTATCTTACATGGTTACTAGCAAACTTTTAAGACCCTACACCCTATTCACTAAAGCAGAAAGCAGAACCTTGTCTTTGTGTACTACGCTGTGCTAACTGACATAGATGTCTATAGTCTTTTGCCTTTGAGAATGAGACCTTAGTCTTGAGAGGTAGGTTATGACTAACAAGACCTGAAGTGTGGTCCTAGTGTGCTCAGTTGTCTATATTAACATATAGGTAGCACCTACAGTTGTATATGTAGAAATATCCACCACCACACCGATATCTGCAGGTGAGAGCCTTCCTTATACTCTCCCATTTCTCTTGGCATATTCATCTCCCACATATCCATTTGTAACCTACCGTTGTTGGTAATAGTGTTGTAGGATTGATTACACTGCAGTGTTTTCCATTGTTGTCCTTTGTTCCTCTCAGTGTCGTCCCGTGCCTTGTTCATGCTTTGTTGACTACCCCATGTTGTGTATTGCCTTCCCTTCACAATATTAACATGCCTCTTCCATCTACTTGTAATTTTCCCTCTTTCCTACACCTCATCCTTGGTAACTGTTGAAAAAGGTGTTGTTTTTTTCCATGGATAAACCTTTTCTTGTTTCTTTAGAATCATTAAGCACTGTTTGTCGTTTTGTGACAGACCTACTTCACTCAGCATACTATCCTCCAAATTCATCCACATCATGAGGTGTTTTGTGGATTCATCATTATTTTTTATCTTTTCAAAGTATTTTATTGTGTGTACGTACCACAGTTTGTTAATCCATTCATCTGTGGAAGGGCACTTAGGTTGTTTCCATCTTTTTGCTATTGTGAATAATCCCACAGTGAATGTGGCTGTGTCATGGCTTTTAGCTTTTATCTCTTTAGGGTAAATGCCTAGGAATAAGATTGTTGCCTTGTGTGCTAACTTCGTAATGAGGCACCATACTGTTTTCCAAAGTGGTTGTAGCATTTTAGATTGTCACCATCAGTGCAAAAGAGCTTCGGCAGTCTCTCCACAACCTCTCCAACTCTTGTTATTTTCCTTCCTTTTTGTTTTTTTGTTTTTTTTTTTAGTGATTAGAGCTCATTGTGGATTTGATTTGTGTATCTTTAATGGCTAACGATCTAGAACATTTCTTCATGTGTTTGCTACTTGTCTGAATGTCTTGTTTGGTCTATTTATTTTCTTTACCTATTTTTTTAAATTGGATTGTTTGCCTTTTTGATGTTGAGGTGTTGACGTTTTCTGTAGATTCAGTGATTAGACCCTTATTGGATATATCATAGCCAGAAAAAAAAAAAATTGCCCAATCTGTAGGTTTTTCTCTTTTGGAGGAGTCTTCTGATAAGCATAAGTGTTTAACTTTTAGGCGATCCTGTTTAGCTAGTTCACCTTCTGTTCCTTGTGCATTTTTGGCTATGTTTGTATTCTATTTATCCCGTACATTAGAGATCCTAGTTCCCCCTTGCCATTTGTGAGGACACTTGCTGTCCCAATTTTCCTGCTCCCCCTCTCTGACTGATCCTTATTTGAAATCCTTGTGGGAGTCCTTTCCTGTCTCCCCTCCTGATGTTGATGCTATCTGGGCTGTCTTCATGGGCATCCCATTCATCCATGCCTAGACTCATCCTTGTCTGCTTGCTGAAACCTCTCAGCCCACAGCAAGAGAGCAGCCTTTCCCTCCTCAACTAGGCATGCAGCCAACTACATCTCACACATTTCAACTTCCACCCCCATCAGGAACTCAAATTCATGCCCTAGACCATTCTCTTCAGTTCACACCTTCTCTCAGTTCCAGTTCTTGTCCAAACTGAATCTTGACTTTGTCTGTGCTCTCTATCTCCTTGGCTGTCCTCCAGTCCAGGTCACTCTCAGCTCCCAACTGAGGCATAACAATTTTCCACCTGTTTCCTGCTTGCATTTTTTTCTCTCTTCTAGTCTACTCTTTAGTCAGCAGTCACAGTAATCTTTTTCTTTTCTTTTTTTAAACATCTATTGTATTTGAGTGAAAGTATACACAGCCAAACAGGTTTCTACTCGACAATTTCTATACATGTTGTTGAGTGACATTGGTTATGTTCTTCACATTGTGCCAGTATTCTCATTATTTCTGTTCTGGTTGCTCCATTTCCATTATCCTAGTTAGTTAAACTGTCCCTCAGTCTTTTCAGCTATACTTCAGAGTAATTGTTTACAATTTCATCTCATACAGATAATTTTTTAAAGGAGCACAGAGTCAAAGGTGATATACTTTACGAGCTAGCCTGCTGTGTAGGGAGAAGGTAACTTCAGGGGATAGTTTCAGTTCAAGGTTTAAAGACTATCTCAAGGGAATAGTCTTAGAAATTCTTCCAGTTTCAATCAATACAAGTCTGAAATTGTTAGAATCTGAATCTCTGTTCCACATGTTTCTCCCTTTCAGTCAGGATTCGTCTATTGTGATCATGATCAGAGCATTCAGTAGTGGTAGCCAGGCACCATCTAGTTCTTCTGGTCGCAGGACAGAGGAGGCCATGGTTCATACAGACTATTAGCTCACCGAAGTGATCTTTTAAAAGAGGCTTTTAATTGCAATGTAACATTTGCACAGAAAATGCATGAATTATAATGGTACCACTCTGTATAATTCCACAAACTGAGTACACCCAAGGTACCACCATCAAGAATTAGAACCTTACTGGAACAAGCAGAGTAAAGTAAGTGGTGGCATCTTGAACATAACCTGCACCATTCTGTTTCTTAATTCTGTCTCCAAGCATGAGCCCATTGTTTCCCTTGGTTTCTCTCAAGTTAAGGACTCATCTACACTCTCATTAGGACTGTGGAAAAACAAGTGATAATAATCTAAAAGCCATAAGAGAAAAACAAAGGAATCTGCCTGGTGACTGGAAATTTACAGGATGGCCAGGCCATCTCCGGCCTCAAAATACCAATTAAGATACCAGTACACCTGGGATGCCTGACCACTGTGACCAACTAAAGAAGATTAACATTCTATAAATTCCTAGGACTCATAAAACTTTATCTCCCACTCCTATAAGACCTCGTTAATCTCTATTTCAGTGAGATAGACTTTGGAGGAATCTATCTCATCTGCCTCCTTGTGTACTGGTACACAATAAAACATCTTGCTTCTCATCTCACTCCTGTCTCAAAGATTGGCTGTTTGTGACAGGCTACACAAACTCCACTTAGGTTTGTAGTGACATGAACAGCTTCCTAGAAGTCCCCTAGTGTCTCCTCCCAATCACAACCCACCACCCAGGGTAATGACTCTTCTAAGGATGAACATCACTAATTTTACCTGTTTTATGTGTTATATAAATAGAATTGTATAATATGTCAGCATGATGTTTTGAAAATATAAATCAGAGCCTGTTGTGACTATGTAAAAACACCTCTAATGGGTTCTGTCACCTCAGATTGAAATACAAGTAAAGAATCCAACCTGTCATGAATTGAATTGTGTCTCCCCCATCCTGGCAAAATGTGATGTAGCAGTTTGGCTAGTCCATGATTCCTGGTATTGTGGCTGTCCTCCATTTTGCAACTTTCCTATATTGTAAATCTAGAGCAAGGTTGGATTATGTTCAAGAAGATTAGGGTGGGATTACAAACACCCTCACTAAAGTCACACCCCCCCATCCATCATAAAGGGAGTTTCCCTGGGGTGTGGCTTGCATTGCCTTTTATCCTACAAGAGATGAAACAGAAGCAAGCAGAGAGCTGGGGACTTCATATCGCCAAGAAAGCAATGCGAAAAGCAGAGCACATTCTTGGACCTTACGCTCCTGCACTGAGATGCTCTGAGACCAAAGGAAGACTGATGTAACACCAGGGCCTTTCCTCAGAGCCGAGAGAGAGGCAGCCTTCCTCTGGAGCCTGCCCCTGAATTTGGACTTGTAGTCTACTGGACTGTGAGAAAATAAACCTCTCTTTGTTAAAGCCATCCACTTGTGGTATTTCTGTTACGGTGGCACTAGATGACTAAGACAAACCCTAAAGGGTTCTTCTTGCTCTAGTCTCGTCTTTCTTCCACTCTCACTGAGCTTCCTACCACAGCTGTTGCCTCTTGGGTACCAAAACTGAACACCAAATCCATTCCGTTCATTGCCATCAAGTCAGTACACAATTTGGTCTCAGCTGCTACCCTGCCCCAGTGGCTCTGTGGAATAAAGGCTGGTGATCTGCTTCCAAAAAGATTACAGCCAAGAAAACTCTATAGAGCAGTTCTACTTGGTCACATGGGGACTTGGATAACAAGCTACCTAAATTCAGAGTTCAGTCATGAGCAGCTGAACTGTGTAGCTAAATGGAAAACGCAAGGCCGGTGTTAGATAGTCTCTTGCCTTCCCCTGAGGCCATTCTTTCTGCCTGAGGCACACTTCTTCACTCCCTTCTACTTACTCATTTTTGTGACGACAAAAAAATGTCCCTCCTGTTACTTTTCTACATTGTTCCTTCAGGGCATTGAAGACTACAATACCTATGAGTTTTTTACCTCCGTGACAATCCTGGGACCTAGCACGCATAGCAAGGCAGAGGGAGGAATGACAACAGAAGTTGGGCTATTTTATGGGGAAGAAGCAATCCACTTGGTAAACATTTGATGAATCAGTAAATCAAAGAACTGTAGATTCCTTAAAGAAACTATTGTACTCATTCATCCACACACCCCTCAAAGGAGCCCTGGAGGCACAATAGTTTAGTGCTGGGCTACTAAACATAAGGTCAGCTGTTCAAACCCATCAGCCACTCTTTGGAGGAAAGATACAGCAATCCGCTTCCATAAAGATTAAAACAACTACCATCAAGTGATAGTGACCCTGGAGTTCAGAGTAGAACTGTCCCACAGAGTTTCCAAGGAGCACCTGGAAGATTTGAACTGTCAACCTTTTGGTTAGCAGAACCTCATGGGGCGGTTCTAGGGTCCTATAGGGTTGCTGTGAGTTGAGATCCACTCGAAAGGCCGAGAATAACAACAATCTGTCAGAAAGTCATAGAGGCCTAGTAAATTAATGAGCAATCTGTGCAGTCTTCTACATTCTTCAGGTTTAAGCCCCATATCAAAGCTTCCTAGAAAACCTTCTCCATTTGAAGAAATGAAATCCTACACCTATTTGTGACTCTTGGCCCTGGCAGCTTCCTTCAGCAGACAAGGGGGTAGGAGACTCCCTCCCCTAGCAGTCAGGACAGAAGGCTGTCAGACAGCGTGTCTGGAGCAGACCTGGGGAGGAGCCTTAGTAGTTTTTACCAGGGCTAGTCAGTACTTTGCTCTGTAGGTGCCCTGGCAGGACAGGAAGGAGCCCTTGCCAAGGGAAACCCCTGCCCGGGGGAGCCTGTGCCTACCTACCACCAGCTAGCTTTCTCTGCTCCAGGAAGACCAGAGCCTCCCTTAGGCACTGCTGCAATTCTTCAGAGCACAGCAGAGATGGGAGAATAAAGCTTCAGGAACATGACAAAACCGCAGATGCTGTAGAAGAGGATGAGCAGGTTCCCCGTCCTGGGAGAGGAGAAGACGCAGACGTGCACAGACACCTGTCGACCTCTACCCTGTCCACCTGCTTGGCTATGCTCACTGTCAGCTATCTCATCTCTATGACGTCAGAGTTCTACTGAGGTTACAGCCCGCTGGAGTTTCATGCACATACGATAGACAGATTTGCTGAGTCCCCCAGTCCTCCACCCGGACCACGCAACAAACCTACTTGCTGTTGGAGACAGGCTTTCCTGCATAGGAACACTGTCACTCGCGTTCTGATTGCCTGGCCGATCCCCTGCCTGTTGACAGACCTCAAATTCACAACAACGAGCTGTTTTCCTAGGCATCCATTCTCTCCTGAGATCCCTAAAATCTCTGTCCCATTCAAAGCAGGTCTCTAACAGCCAGGATAAGATGCTCAGGGAAAAAACAATAACCCCACTCCCACCTCTCAGTGAGCAGATTGTCTCTATCTAAGAAAATCACCCTGGTGGCATATTGCTTAAGCACTGTGTCTGCTAACCAAGAGGCTGACAGTTCAGATCTGCCAGGCACTCCTTGGAAACTCTACAGGGCATTTCCACTCTGTGTTATAGGTTTGCTGTAAGGCGGCATTGACTCGATAACAATGGGTTTTGTTTTGCGGTTTTTAGGAAAATCACCTATTTCTGTGACTGTTCCTTCCCACTGCTCTTCTGTGGTAGGTAGAAGAAATGGAGGAAGAAAAGATTTTTCACCTGACATTCAAACTTCTCCCTCCCATCAGATGCTGCAGCAGTATAAAGTGTCCTCTCTTAAGTGCTAAGTGGTCAGAACAACTCCAGATTTTCCATTTGACTTGCGACAGAGCAGAGGACAGTTGTGTGACCTAGTGTTCACAATGACCAAGGCCAAAGTACCAAGCATATGAATCCAAAGGACCCAAAGGACCACACCCCCCATGGATGGTTCTGGGCAGGGAAGTCTGTCCACATCACACCCGTGGGCTTTCACTTTGCCTCCCCACTGAGGCCCTGTCCCCTCCAGATCCAAAGGAGGCCTTCTGAAACTCTTTGCTACGATCCCTACCGTTGGCCTCACACCTCCCTCCACTCCATTTTCTCTTCCTCTGGAACTCACAGCAAGATGCTGAAGACATTTTCTGGCCACGTAGGCTGCCTCTAGCTTCCTTGTTGAGCAAAACTTTGGCCTGAAGACAAAGTTAAAAGCATGAGCTTTGTCACAAGACCTGAACTAGACAAGCAAGTTACACTGTCTCTTTTTAAGTCTTGGTATCCTCCTTTGTTGGAAGGAGCCCCTGGGTGGTGCAACCACTGTGGAAATTTCTCAAAAATTTAACCATAGAATTACTCTATGGCCCAGTAGAGCAAAAGGTGGGAGAGAATGAATGGAAGCCAGTGTTCAGGAAGAGATAAGAGAGAGGGATTTTGTCAGTATCACAGAAAATGCCCACATCCTTCCTTAGCAAAGTTTCCTTAGGTATGAGGCTGATGTGGCAAGATAAAGGAAACTTACATCAACAGGTCAAGACAGGAGCTCAAGTAAGGCATGCTTGCTTCCTTCTGATCAGAAAACCATATTTACATTACAGCATCCCCCCTGGAACCCACACTCTCTAGCACTGCTTCCCACCCACCCCCATTGCCCATGACCCCAGGGAACAACAAGGGAGAGTAAACCACAGGGCCCTCCAATGTTGTTGGGAGAGATCATTAAGAGCATTAAGATATTCTCTGCTCCCCGCCCCCAAAAGAGTCCAGTTTAAGCACAGGAAATGAGGGCAAGAGTAGGTGCAGGTGGAAAAGCAAGCCAAATTCTCAAATTCTCGGTTTACCTACAGTATTTGAATTGAAGCTGTAAATATCATAAATTACAACATCCTTGACCTCAGCCTCTTAAACATATGTCATCTCTAAACTATCTTGGGAACAAAACACTGAAATGGAAAACAGCCTAACACAACAAGACTGTGTGCACAGAGCACCACCAGAGAGCTCCTGATCCCGATTTGTGATGGGCTACGTTCCTCCTTGCTGAGAAAGTTCATCCCTCGACACCCTCCTCCCTCTTCTTCTCTTAGTCCACAGGTAGGTCTCAGAGACTGATGGTCATGACCAAAGTCTTTTCCCTTCACTGGATTTCTTGGGTTGTTGTTAGCTGTCACAAAATTGGTCCTGACTCATGGTGACCCTATACACAACGGGATAAGACTGCTGTGATCCCTCAAGTTTTCACTGGCTGATTTTTGAAGTAGATCACCAAACCTTTGCTCCCAGTCTCTCTTAATGTGGAAGCTTCCCTGAAACCTATTCAGCATCAGAGCAACACAAAAGCTCTCACTGACAGATTGGTAACGGCTGCACATGAGGTGTTATCACTGTTGTTAGATTCTGTCCACTCAGTTCCAACTCACAGGACCCTATATGTAACAGAACAAAACACTGCCTGGTCTTGTACCATCCTGACAATCCTAGTTATGTTTGAGTCCACTGTTGCAGCCTGTGCCAATCTATCTTGTCAAAGGCCTTCTTCTTTTTTCACTGACCCTCCACTTTACCAAGATAAATATCCTCCTCTAGAGACTGGTTCCTCCCAATAGCAGGGCCAAAGCAGTTGAGATGTAGTTTCACCACCTTCTCTTCCAAAGAATATTCTGGCTTAGTTCTTTGAAGATGAAATTGTTCATTTTTCTTGTTCAAATATCCATGGTATGTTCAATATTCTTCAGCATCACCATAATCCAAAGGCATCAGTTCATCTTTGATCTTTGTTATTTATTGTTCAGCTTTCATGTGCATCTAAGGGGACTGAAAATACCATGGCTTCGGTCAGGTACACTGTAGGCTTCAAAGTGACATATTTGTTTTTCAACACATTAAAGAGGTCTTCTGCAGCAGATCTGCTCAAAGCAATACGATGTTTGATTTCCTGACTGCTGCTTCCATGGGTGTTGATGGTAGATCCAAGTGAAATGAAATCCTTGACAATGTCAATCTTTTCTCTCTTTATCATAACGTTGGTTACCAGTCCAGTTGTAAGGATTTTTGTTTTATTTATGTTGATGCGTAATGTGTTCTGAAGGCTGTAGTCTTTGTCAGTAAGTGCTTCAAGCCCCCTTTGCTTTCAGCAAGCAAGGTTATGTCATCTGAATACCACAAATTCTTAACAAGTCTTCCTCCAGTCTTTATACAGTCCACTTTTTTGGATTAGTTGCCCAGTATACAGTTTGAATAAGCATGGTGTAACGACACAATCCTGATGAATACCTTTTTCAACTTTAAACCATGAAATATCCCTTTGTTCTGTCCAAACATCTGCCTTTTGGTCTATGTAGAGGTCCCTCAAGAGCACAATTGTTCTGGAATTCCCATTCCTTGAAATGTTATCCATAATTTGTTATGATCCACATAGGTGACTGTCTTTGCATAGTCAATAAAACACAGATAAACATCTTTCTAGTATTCTCTGCTTTCAGCCATGATCTATCTGACATCAACAATGATGCTTCTTATTCCATGTCATCTTTTGAATACAGCTTGAATTTCTGGTAATTTCCTGCTGATAAACTTGTTGTGATTAATTCACTTGTGTATGATATTACTTGATCATCTCTGAATTCTGTTGGATCTTTCTTTGGAATAGGCATAAAAAAATGAATCTCTTCAAGTCAGTTGGCCAGGCAGCTGTCTTACAAATTTCTTTGCATAAAGTAGTGAGCACCTCCAGTGCTGCATCTGTTGAAACATCTCAGTTGGTATTCTAACAATTCATGGAGCCTGTTTTTCACCAATGCCTACAGTGCCCCTTTGACTTCTTCCTTCAGTATCATCAGCTCTTGATCATATGCTACCTCCTGCTATGGCTCGAGGTCGGCCAATTTTTTTAGTACAGTTACTCTGTATCATCTTCTTTGGATGCTTCCTGCATCATTCAATATCTTGCCCAGAGCATTCTTCAAAATTGCAACTCAAAGCTTGAATTTTTTCTCCAGCTCTTTCAGCTTGAGAAATGCCAAGTGTGTTCTTCCCTTTTGGTTTCTTAACTCCAGGTCTTTGCACACTTCACTAAATTACTTTACATTATCTTCTTGAGCTATCCTTTGAAATCTTCTGTGCAGCTCTTTTACTTCATTATGTCTTCCATTTGCTGTAGTTACTCTATATTGAAGAACAAGTTGCAGAGTCTCATCTGACATCCATTTTGGTCTTCTTTTTCTTTCTCATCTCTTTAATGGCCTTTTGCTTTCTTCATATATGATATTTTTGATGTCAACCCAAAACTCACCTGGTCTTTGATCATCAGTGTTCAATGCATCAGATCTATTCCAAATGGTCTCTGTTAATTCAGGTGGCATAAACTCAAGGTTGCATTTTGGACCTCATGGACTTGTTTTAATTTTCTTCAGCTTCAAATTTGAACTTGCATATAAGTGACTGTTCTGCAGCAGGCCCCTGGCCTTGGTCTGACTGAGGATATAGAGCTTATCCTTGTCTCCTTCTGCAAATGTAGTTGATTTGATTCCTGTGTATTCCATCTAGTAAAATTCATATGCATAGCCATAATTCACATTGTTGAAAAAAAGACATTTTCTTTATTATTTTTCATTATGTTTTTAAGAGAAAGTTTACACTTCAAGTCAGTTTCTCATACAAAAACTTACACACAATTTATGATGAGACCCCAGCTGCCCTCCCCACACTGTGACCTCACACTCTTCCCATATTTCCTGGTCTGTTCAACCAGCTCTCATCCCTCTCTGTCTTCTCATCTTGCCTCTGGGCAGAAGCTGCCCAGTTACTCTCCTGTATCTACTCTGGTCAAGAAGCACATTCCTCACCACAATCATTTCATGTCTTATATACCAGTTTAATCTTTGTCTGAGGAGTTGGCTTTCCAGAATGGTTTCAGTTCTGGGCTAACAGAGAGTGTGGGAACCACGTCTTCCAGGTACCCTCCAATCTTGCAGACCACTAAGTCTGGTCTTTGTATTAGAAGCTGAGTTCTACACCTCACATTTCTCCCACGCCATTGGAGACTCTTTGTGGCATTCCCTGTAAGGGCAGTCTTTGGTTGTGGCTGAGCACCATCTAGTTTTTCCAGTCACATGTCAATGTAGTCTCTGGTATATGCAGCCCTTTCTGTCTCTTGGGGTCATATTTTCTTTGTGTCTTTGATGCTCTTCATTCTCCCTTGCTCCAGGTAGGTTGAGACCAACTCCAGGTAGGTTGAGACCAACTGATGTGTTTTAGATGGCTGCTTACTAACTTTTAAGATCCCAGACACCACTAACCAAAGCAGGATGCAGAACATTTTTCTTAATAAACTTTGTTATGCCAATTGACTTAGATGTCTCCTGAAACCAGAGTACCAGGGGCAGGGACCTCAAAGTATTTAGTTTTGTTCAGAAAACTGAGCTTTGCGGGGGGGGGGGGGTGGAGTCAAGATGGTGGACCAAACATGTATCTCCCTAAATCCTTTTGGAAATCAAGACCTGAATTGATAATTCAACAGAGCCTTCTGGACACCTACTGAGCCTAGGACATGGCATATGGACAATTTGGACTTCATACCACTGGGTAGAAAGTTTCCTCTCTTTCACTGACCCCTGCTCTTGGTGAGTGCGGGCTTTCATGGACTGAGGGTAACTTGCCATTTTATCTTTTTTTCTCTGTCTTGGTCAGTGTGCGGAGTTGGCACTTGACTGGCGGCTGTTCTTAGATGCACTGCTGGTGGGACTGGTGGGCAAGATTGCCATATTTTGAAAGCTCAGCTTTGGACTCTGCATCTCAGCACCTTTGGCCTCTCTTTCCACCTCCACCATTAACTGGCCTGCACTGCAGCAGGCAGGGAGCTTGCGCAGGATGCCATCTTGTTCCACTGGGAGGAGGATATACCCATATGGAGGCCTCAGTGGTACCTAATTCCTAGGCTGGGAGGCAGTGTCTACCTAGAGGAGAGCACTTTTCCAGCAGTAAAGCAGTATTCTACACAGTGTCACCTACAGCTGGGGTCCGACAGCAAAGGCCAGCAAGGCAGTAGCCTTTCTGTACTTTGAACTAGTTTACTACATCTGGGGTTGGATATAGAGGTGCTTATTTTGGCAGCTGGGAGGAGGGACCGGTAAACCTGAAAACCTGGCTGACTTTGGAAGTTTTCAGATACCTTTTACCTTTCACTTTAAGATGGCCTAGAGAAACAACTGTGGTCCATCCTTGCAGCATCTCTCCCAGCCTCTATTGATTCACATGATGCCCAAACTCTGGATAAAAGCGTGACCAAGAAATCATTGATGGCTTCAGAAGGCCCTCAAAAGAAACAACCAAACAACTTCCCAGACAAAGAAATCTTTCTGAAACTATTGGAAGGTGAATATGAAAAGATTATATATACAGCCCTCTTAGACCTTATACAAAATGCAGCAGAGCAAAACAAAAAATTAAGCAAGCTGTTCGATTTGATGGAATACCAGTACTCTGAAATCAAACAGATCAAGAACAAAATCAAAGACATAGAAACTTCACTTCAAAGCCAAGAAAACAGATCAGAATGAATGGAAAATAGACTTTCTGACTTTGAAGACAGTGCTACTGACTCCAGCACCTATGAGGAGAAATCAGAAAAAAGAAACAAGAAAAATGAAGAAGCATTAAGAAGCACAGGGGACTCTATTAAGAGGAAAACTCTATGATTAATTGGAGTTCCTAAACACGGTGAGACACCTGAGAAGTATTGTTGCTGAGCTGCTGACAGAAAACTTCCCAGAAATTATGAAAGAAGAGAATATAGATATCCAAGATGCATGTCAAATGCCACTCAATATAGATCTCAAAAGAAAGACTTGAAGACGTATTATAATCAAGCTGAACAAAATGAAACACAAGCAGAAACTCTTAAAGGCAGCAAGACTCAAAGCAAAGCTAACATTCAGAGGGAAACCCTGTAGGCTTTTATTGGATTTCTTAGCTGGCACGGAGACAGTGGCATGACACATTCAAAGCCTTGAAGGAGAAGAACTTCCAACCAAGAATTATATATCCTGAAAAACTACCTTTCAAATATGAAAATGAAATTAAGACATTTGCAGATGAACAGAAAACTTAGCTTTTGGTTTAGTCCAGCTATGCTGACTTCTTTCCAACTGTGTATTGGCCTTCCCTTCAGCTAAAATAACCGTCTATTATCAAATTAGTGAATACCCCTCTCCCTCCCTCCCTCCCCTCATAACTATCAAAGAATGTTTTCTTCTGTGTTTAAACCTTGAATCCTTACAATAGTTGTTTCATACAATATTTGTCCTTTTGCCACTAATTTCACTCATAATAATGTCTTCCAGATTCCTCCATGTTATGCTTCCCAAATTCATCATTGTTCTTTATCATTGCTTACTATCCCAATGTGTGTTTATCCATTCATCTGTTGATGGGTACCTAGGTTTATTCCATGTTTCTGCTCTTGTGGACAATACTGTGATGAACACTGGTGGGCTTGCATCTGTTTGGGTGGTAGCTCTTGCATTTATTTGGGTGGCAGCTCTTATTTCTCTTGGATATATTCCAAGAAGTGGGATTGCTCGATCCTGTGGTATTTCTATTTCTAGCTTTTTAAGAATGTGCCAAATCAATTTCTAAACCGGCTGTACCATTTTACATTCCCACCAGCAGTGTAGAAGTGTTGCAGTCTCTCCAACATTTATTATTTTGTGGTTTTGGATTAATGCCAGCATTGTTGGGATCATATCTCATTGCAGTTTTTTTGGATTTCTCTAATGGCTAATGATTGTGAGCATTTTCTCATACATCTGTTAGCTGACTGAATGTCTTCTTTGGTGAAGTGTCAGTTCATATTCTTTCCCCATTTTTTAATTTGATTATTTGTCTTTTTGTTGTTGAGGTTTTGCAGTATCTTGTAAATTTTATAGATCAGACATTGATCAGGTTGTGGTAGCCAAATTTTTTTTCCCAGTCTGTAGGTTGCCTTTTCACTCTTTTGATGAAGGCCTTGAATGAACATAAGGGTTAGATTTTTAGGAGTTCCCAGTAATCTATTTTCTCTTCTGGTCTTTGTGCATTGTTAGTAATATTTTATAGTCTGTTTATGCCATGTATTAGGGTTTCTAGCATTGTTCCTATTTTTTCTTTCATGATCTTTATCACTTCAGATTTTATACTTAGGTCAAAAAAAGGTATTTTCAATGAATAGGTTGTTGGTCTTCCAAAATTCTATCATCTGATCTCTGCATCATTTCTATCACCAAGGTCATCTTTTCCAGCTACTGATCCTTCTTCTCTATTTCCAATTTTTGCATCCCAATTACCAGTAATTAGCAATGCATCTTGACTGCATGTTTGATTAATTTGAGACTGCAGAAGTTGATTTTCAATTTCATGTGTAAATTTGAGTAATAGTCATGTTAATACACCAATAGTCATATTAAACATATCTTCCTTGTAGGTGTATGAATATTATCCTATTACCAACAGTGCTGCACTTCAGGATAGATCTTGATATGTTCTTTTTGACAATGAATATGTTGCCATTCCTCTTCAATTTGTCATTCCTGGCAAAGGAGATCATTTTATTGTCTGATTCAAAATGTCCAGTATCAGTCCATTTCAGCTCACTAATGTCTATGGTATTTATCTTTATGTGTTCTACATCATTTTTGAGAACTCCCAATTTTCCTCGATTCATACTTTCCGCATACCATGTTCTGATAATTAACAGGTGTTTTCTGTTGTTTCTTCTTATTTTAAATCATGCCACATTGGCAAACGACAGCCCATAAGCATTATTTCATCCATGTCATTGAGATCAACTCTACTTCAAGGAGGCAACTCTTTCCAAGTTGTAAGTTATTTTTTGTTCCTTCAACCTACTAGTCTTTTGGTACTATGCCTGACAACATTCAGCTGCTATTCATAAAGCTTTCACTGGTTATTTTTTAAAATTATGATTAAGCAAACGTATACAATCCGAGTCGGTTTTGCATACCCGCATCTCTACAACTCTATCTAGTCTCCCGACCCTGTGACAATACCAATGGTCAAATTTTTAAGAAGTAGATCACTAGGTCTTTGTCCTGGTCTGTCTTAGTTTGGAAGCTCTGTCGATAACTATCTACTATAGGTAACCTTGTTGGTATTTTAAATGCTGGTGGCATAGCTTTCAGCATCATAGCAACCCATTAGCCACCACAGTTACAACAAACTGACAGACAAGTGGTGAAAATGAGGTGTGATGGCCAGGAATCAAACCTAGGTCTCTTGTATGGAAGGCAAAAGTTTTATCACCAGCCACCACTGCCTCCTCTCCCAGTAAGTGTGGTTCCTATCTTCAAGCTCACCTTCAAATTGATACCAATTACTCCCTGGAAGTCCCTTTAATGAATACACTGGCCACAGGGACATCAGACCATTGCAGTGTCCACTGGATGCTGGCTGTGTATTAGTTTCCTTGTCTGAAAGAAGAGGTCCTCAAATCTCAGCATGTATTAGAAACATTCCTGGGTCTTATGGAAACAGCTTGTTTGGCCAACCTCCAGAATTTTGTTTCAGTAGTTCCACAATGGGACTGAGGATTTGTACTTCTGACAAGCTCCCATGGGATGCTGATACTGCTAGTTTACACTTTGAGAACTACCACCTCAGACTCAAGTCTCCCTGAACCTGAACCTGAACCTAAATCCACTCTTTCTGATACTTCTTTACTGCAGACAAGGCTCAACCTCTGTACACAAATGCATTCTACACAGCAAGGAAGCTTAAAAAGGAAGTTGTTATGAATTGTGTCTCCCTAAAATGTTTGTCGACTTGGTTAGGCCATGATTCCCAGTATTGCAAGATTGTCCACCATTCTGTTACCTGATATCATTATCCTCTGCGTTATAAATCCTGCTTCTATGATATTAATAAGGCAGGAATAGAGGTAGTTATGTTAATGAAGCAAGATTCAATCTACAAAATTAGGTTGTATTTTAAATTAATCTTTTTTGAGATATAAAAGAGAGAAGTGAGCAAAGAGACTTGGGGACCTCATACCACCAGGAAAATAGTGCCAGGAAGAGAGTGAATCCTTTGGTCCAGGGATCTCTGTTCTGAAAAACTCCTCCACTGGGGAAGACTGATGTCAAAGACCTTCCCCCAGAGCTAAGAGAGACAGAAAACTTCCCCCTGGAGCTGGTGCCCTGAGTTCAAACTTCTAGCCTACTAGAGGAAACCATAGTGGTATGGTGATTAAGTGCCATGTCTATTAACCAAAAGGTCGGCAGTTCAAATCCACCAGGTGCTCCTTGGAAACTCTATAAAGCAGTTCTACTCTGTCCTATAGGGTCACTGTAAGTCAGAATCAACTCAGTTGCAGTGTGTTTAGCCTACTAGACTGTGAGATAATAAAGTTCTGTTTGTTGAAGCCAGCCACTTGTGCTATTTCTGTTACAGCAGCTCTGGATAATCAAGATAGAATTCTTTTTCTGGGGTAAAACTGAGTCAATTCCTTGATTTCTGTGTCTTCACCTAGGCCATCTGCTCATCTCTGCAGAGTCTCCTCATACAGCCAGGGTCTGGCTGCACTGTCACTGTGGACTGTCAGAGTCCTGGAATAATCTTAAACTGTGAACTTCTGTCCACTTTCCAACTCCTTTGAACACTCCACGTTGCCCATCTAGAACCCTTGAAGGCAATTTTAGAGGACTATGGCTTCGTCATCCACACCTGGCTGATTTTGGCTGGGGTGTTTACCTGCAGGTTTCAAGAATCCAGGATGAAATCATCAATAAGCATCTTTATATGAGGAAAGATTGGCTAAGCAACTACAAGCTGCCTACCAGCCACAGCTCCAGAAGCAGCAGACATGAGCTCATCCACCTACCCAACCCTGGGCGCTGATACATATCTGCAGCCCTGGGCCTGTGATCTTAGCAGGGAGTCATTCAAAGGAACAATGGTAAGCAATAGACATATATCAGAAACAAACAAAAAAAGTTAATTCTGACTCCTGACAACCTCTGGTGTTGCAGGCAGAACTACACGCCAAAGGATTCTCACAGCTGTGACCTTTCTTCTGAGGCCTTGCTGATTAGTAGTCAAATGCTTAACTAGAACTGGTAATAAGCTGGGTGTCTGATCTGTGCCACTCTGGCAGCATTTATGTAGAGGAGGGAAGTGGATCTCTGTCCTGGAATTTTCAAGTTACAGGATTAGAGCAGCAACAATTTCCATTCCAGGCCTCCTTGCAGAAGCTCATCCCCAAGTGATCTTCCTCCCACTGGAAATTTCAGGAAGCAGAGAATCTTCCAGTACTTCTCTTTTTAAGGTTCCTGTGGTCCAATAGTGGTGCAACATTTAAGGGCTACATCTGCTAATCAAAAAGTGAGCAGTCTGAATATACCAGGTACTCCTTGGAAACTCTATGGGGCAGTTCTTTCTGTCCTGTAGAGTCACTATGAGTTGGAATCGACTCGATGGCAGTGGGTTTGGCTTTTTTGTTTTTTGGTTGCCCACTGGGGCTCACCACTCCTGGAGCCCTCTATCTGCTGCTGTCACATTCTACCCTGTCCACGTCTGAGACGCGCTGATCTTTGACCCTGTGACAGTTACAGTGCTTCTCTAGGCACAATCAATCATTTGCATGCTTGTCTTTTCTTCTGTGCTTGATTTCTTGCTTAGTGACTTCAGTGCTTTACTAGTTTATTTATAGTGAGGGTTCATGACTAGTAACCTCTCTGCCTTTGTTTGAAAATCTCTTATTTTCCTCTTTATGAATAACTGTTGTAGTCAGTTATAAAATTCAAACTTGATGATAATTTAGTGCTTTGAAAATTATTCCATTATCTTCTATTTGAGAAGTCTATTGTCAATCTAACCAATGATTCTTAAAAGTAGTCTATAATTTTCCTCTAGTCATTCTTCAGATTTTTCTTCAGCTTTGGTGTTCTAGTTCCAATATAATGTCTCTAAATGGGCTTTCTTTGTAAATGACTGTCAATAAATTTCTGCTTTCTTTATACTGAAATGTGTATGTTTTACTAAATCTGCAATATTTTTTCCATTATCTATTTGAATATTATCTGTCACCTATTCATTTTATTCTCTTCTTTTGGAACTAATTTCTGACTTATATTGGCCTTTCCCACTACCATCTCTTTTCTCTTAACTTCCTCTTCACATTTTCCACTGCTTTATTCCTCTGAGATGCCCTGAGGGCTGCTTCTGCAACCCTGTCTCCCACTTACTAGCTCTTTTCATCTATGTTTAATCAGCTATTCAACCACTCATTAAATTTTTGATTTCTATATATGTATCTATATTTTTCATTTGTAGAATTTCCATGTTTTTCAAATTGTCTTACTCCATTTTCATAGTTTCTTTTTTCTATTTCTTCTTACATGTCTTTAAACATTAAAAATATTTTTATAGTCTCTTCCAGAATGTTCTGGTATTTCAAAGTCTTGAGACGCCAATCCTTGTCATTGACATTTCTGCTGACTTTTGCTCATGGAGGATCATTTCCTTGTATAACTTTGTTCTATACTCTTCTTCTTTAGGGATTGTCTTCTCTTAGAGACTCCAGTTGGTCTGGAATGTGAAATTATCCCTGCAGAATGTTTTCACTCTTGTGTCTGTGAGACAGCAAAGAGTTATACACCATCCCAGAACCATTTTTTTGTGTGTTAATTTATTGCTGAGAGGTTCTTATACTCTACGGATAATATAAATGTGGTTTTCAATTCTACATGGCACAGACTTGGGGTTTTGATTTCTTAGAGAAATTTTTCACCCAGCATGTCCTGTCTGAATGTAGAGAGCATCTCAAGAATAGATCTGGCCCATTAAACACTGATGACCTGAGATCAGATGAGTTGTGGGAAGACATGAAGGGTCTCATATGTGAAGAAAGAGGTCATTCAAAAGACAGGAAAGAAAGAAAAGACCAAAATGGATGTCAGAAGAGACTTTTACATTTACTCATAAGTATAGAGTAGCTAAAGCCAACTCTTCAGATAAAGATTGGATTAGACTGTAAGATGTAAAACGATACTGGAGAAGAGCGTGCCTCTTGGCTTAAGTAGATATATGAGACTAACTGGACAGATGAGAGGGCAGAAGAGGACAGGAGCTGGTTGAAGGGACATGGAAAATACAGGGTGGGTAAAGCAGCTAGAGTTACACAGAAACGTGTGTGTAGGTTTTTGTAAATCAGATTGACTTAGATTGTATACTTGTATTTAAAGCACAATAAGATATTAAAAAGAAAGAAAAAGGTAACTGGGAACCATCCAGTTCTTCTGGTCTCATAGCAAAAGAGGTAGTTATTCCTGTAGGCAATTAACCACACATTCCATTTCCTCCTCCTATTTCTGACACTCTAGAAGAATCCTCTGCTGCTCCAGGTGAATAAAGATCAACTGTGCCTTGCATGACCGCTTGCAAGCTTTTAAGACCTCAGGCCCTACACAAGGAACTGGGAGGTAGAACAGAAGCACTGAACACTTTATTGGGCCAATCAACTCGAATGTCCTTTGGAACCATGACCCTAAAACTCATAACCAAGCAACCAAATCTCATGAGGTGTTTAGCTGCATGTAAGCAGCCTCAGCATCTACACTTTTCTGTTGTTATTGTAAATATAAATGCATATAGTCAACCTTTTATAGATGTACAACATGTTGGCAGCAATTACAATAATCAGCTGTGCAATCCTAGCCTTAATAAATGCAACTTTTCCATCATCATAAACTAAACTCAATATTCCATAATCAAAGGCCTCTATTCCTTTCTCCTTCCCTCCCACTCTTATAATCATAATAAACTTTGTTCTCTATAAATTTGCCTTTTCTTGTCTTTTTACATAAGTGAGGTCATACAATGTTTGTTCTTTTATGAATGTCTTCAAGTTCCATGCTTATTATAGCATATATCGAGAGTTCATTTCTCTTACTGGTTGAATAATATTCTACTTGTGTATTCACTACCTGTTGTTTATCAGTTTATCTGTTAATGGGCATTTAAGTTGTTTCTACCTTTCAGCTACTGTGAATAGTGTTGTAATAAATATTGGTATACAGGTATCTGAATCTCTACTTTCAAGTCTTATATATACAGGAGTAGAAATGCTGAGTCATATGGCAATTCTACTTTCAGATTTTTGAGGAACTACCACACTGTTTTCCACAACAGCTGTACCATTTTGCATCCCCACCAACAATGGATAAATTTTCTAATTCCCCTACATCCTTATTTGTTATTTTCACGGCTTTTTTTTTTTTTTTTTTTTTTTTTTAAATCTTAGCCATCCTCATGGAAGTGAAAGGGTATCGCATGGTATCTCACTGAGGTTTTAACATGCATCTTTCTGATGATGCGTTAGTCATCTAGTGCTGCTACAACAGAAATACCACAGTGGACGGCTTTAAAAAGAAAAATTTATTTTGTTACAGTCCAGTAGGCTACAAGTCCAAATTCAGGGCATTAACTTCAGGGGAAGGCATTCTCCACTGGCTCTTGAAAAAGGTCCTTGCCTTCAATCTTCTCCTGGACTGGGAACTTCTGAAGCACAGGGACCCATGGTCCTTTCCAAAGAATGAACTTAACTTCTGGCACTGCTCCTTCGTGGTATGAGGTCCCCAACTCTCAGCTTGCTTCCCTTTCCTTTACATTCCAAGAGCCTGCCCCAAGGCACAATACAATCTCACACATTGAGTCCTGCCCCACCAACACAACTCTCACCCATCCTCCCTATTAACATCACAGAGGTAGGGTTTATAACATAAAGGAACATCACACAATACTAGGAATCACTGCCCAGCCAATCCACCCGGTGGACTTGAACTGCCGACCTTTTAGTCGGCAGATGTAACACTTTACCACTGGGCCACCAGGGTTTCCATAAGCCCTTAAGCCAAACCTTTAGAACAGTGCAAATGCTCCTTAAATATTAGCCATTGTGATCAAGATGACGGCAATGACGACGACGCTGCAATCTTCAGGGAAGGGGAATCTAGATATCAGCCCCTCACTGGGGGCTGCTGAGGGCGGACACAGACCACGCATGCCTTGTCTGGCCACCTCTGACTTCATGTGCAGCCTATGCCCACTGTATCTTAGAGGTCCTTCTGAGCTTGCCCTCACTGAGGGCAGTGGGCCTGGAGGTGGCTGTCACCTTGGTATCAGGGGTGGGGATGGTCTGCTCAGCTGGTTGATGTGCCTACCACATCGACAGCTGAGACATTGAAAGAAACTGTCCCTGGTTTTTCACACCTCCCTGAGAATGACATCTTGCCTGACCACTTTTCTCCAATAAGGAGCTGACCAATAGCTTAGTCAACCGCTGCAATACCTGTGGCCCTGCTATGGTCACTGGACACCTTTCCCCTATTACCAGACCCAACCCCACCCAGGCAGTCCAAGACAATGCCTTTGTATTAGTCAGCCAGCCACCTGGGTGAGGTCTACTCCGCCTGAGCTCACCCACGGCCCCCAGCTCAGTTATGTCCTTAGGCTTCATAACTGCCCTACCACTGCGCTGAGGAGACTTCCTGACCCCCACCTCCTCCAGCACCTAGTCCAGAACCTTCAGCTCAGACCCCTGTGCCTTCTTGAGATGGGCCTTCTTGAGCCGAGTTGCCCTGGGCCCGGGCTGCCAGGACTCCCCTGCCATCAGACAGGAACTCCTTGACAAGCTGGGCTGGACCTGACTGTCAGTAGCCACCTTGGAGCTGCTATCCCATAGGATGAGGATGTCAAGTTGCATCCTGGTGGGTCCCCTTTCTCCTCTAACATAGACTGCCCACGTTATTATTTTGAATGGCCTTGAGGAAACTGGGAGACTTTGGGGACTGTAGCAGAGCCCGCCAACTCTCGCCACTTGGCCCATCACTGTTCCCTGGGGTTACACAGCAAATCAGTGCCGGAACAGGAAATCAAACCACATAGTTTGGATTGCTAACCAACAGCAGCAACAGCCTTTGGCTCAGAGAGGGGCAGGGCCCAGCTGATAAGCTGAGGACCTGGCTGGGAGATAGAGAGGCTGGTGGGCCCTGAACTTGCCACAGTCAGAGAGTGGGGAGTGGGCAGCCAGGACTGCACAGTGGAAGCTACTGGAGAGTTTAATGAGCAGTAACACAGTCTGAGAAATCCTGCCGGCATAGTGGTTAAGTACCACGTCTGCTAACCAAAAGGTTGGGAGTTCAAATCCACCAGGCACTCCTTGGAAACTCTCTGGAGCAGTCCTACTCTATCCTATAGGGTCGCTAGGAGTCAGAATCGACTGGATGGCAGTGGATTGGGTTTGGTTTGGGGAACATGGTCTGACGTGGAATCTGGGAAGATCATTCTGGTTGGTGTGAGAAATGGAAGTGATTACGGTGATCCATGAAAGAGATGCACAGGCAGGAACAGACGGTAACACCTGGTAAAGAGCCCCAGACAGGGCAGAAAAATGCCTCACACGTTACTCAATAATGCACAACAAATAGGGCTCCAACTCAGCCCTTAGACTCTCAGCCACCGCCCCTCTTATGTGCTGTGAGTCAGAGGAAAGCAGGGAGCTTGCAGAAAGGCCTAAGCCATGAGTGAAGAATGACTTGTCCACCAGACTGAGAAAGTGATCAGTCCAATCCCCTCCTGCGATTCATGGTAGCCACTTGGGCAGGGCATGTGTGGCTTTGGAAGCCTGTGATCTTCCTCCCCTTCCTCCTCTACCCAGATCCCTCCTCTTTGAGGAGGCCTATAGGACCTCACTGCATACCCTAGACCCTAACCCTCTAGTGCCCTAGCCTTGTCTAGAAAGTTATGACATCCACATACAGCACACCTGTCCCATTTAAACTTTCCAGGAACTGTTTCTGCTGAGTCCACAAGCTGGCTGGGTGAACTAACTTGATAAACTAGTTGAGACGTGAGGTCCGCCTGTGCTGTTTTCCAAACTCAGTGCATTCCACCTGGAGTCCACATCTGCAACATGAGGTAGACAGGGTATAGTTTTCTACAGCACCAACATTACTCAAATTGGGGAAGGGGGTGTATAACATACTATTACTGGGAAAGAAATAGATACATTATGAAGGAAAAGAAAATTCATGTGATTTTAAGATAAAACACAAAATACCAAGGAGATACAATACTCAGTGTGAGTCAAGCCAATTTCCCAGGTACATCTCTTTGCCTTCTTAAAGAAAAAGTCACAGCCATCAAGTCGATGTTGACTCACAGAAACCCCATAGAATGAAGTAGAACTATTCTGTAGAGTTCCCTAAATGGGGACCTGATCACTCCCTTCTGAAATTTAGGGGATCTTGATGAGGCAGTTTGGTAAACACTAGCTTAATGCAATACTCTCTAATGATATTTGCATTTTAACTGAGATCTTCTGAGCTCTAAGTGAGTATCTCCCAAGGGTGTTGGATGCAGAGTTCTTCAGAAAATAAACAGGCATTACTGATACTTGCATAAACAAATTAAACTTGTCATTAGGACTCCCCATTTCCTACACTGCCCCAGTGGACTATAACTTTCTTTCTTTCTTTGTACTGTGAATTACGAACAATTTTACAGTCTATATAATGTTGTCATATGACACCCTGAACTTTCCCCTCTATTCTATTTGAACTATAATTTTCTAAAAAGGAGTGAGTTTACCCACTTTTCTGGAGGCAGGGAGGTCAGTACCAAACCCTGACCAGATTGAGCCCTAAAAGTAACAAGTCCCAGGGTTACTGCCCTGACTGGTGCCTCTGGGCTGTGTAAGAACCTTCAGTATTTTCTCCCTCTTAGTACTTCCATTCAAGAGGGCAACAAGACTGAGAAGACAGGCTGCAGAAGAGGGTTGTTGAGAGGCAGTATCATTCTTCATCCCCGGAATACAGTCTGGGACTCCCTGCCTGGGCTTCATTCCCCTACCCCTGAGCAAATTTAATCCATCCCAAAGAGTAAGGCACACCCTGGGACTCAAGGTTCTGTACATCGAGTAGCCGAGGACTGAGCAAAGACAACCTGGTCAGTTGGCATGTACTTCTTTGCTTTTGCCAGGTTTCAGAGCAAGCCTTCCAGAAAAGCTCAGGCCCAGCTGGCCCCACTCCTGCTGTCATCTCAATCAGTGGCTACATTGCATGAAATGAGACTCTGAGAATGTGAAAGGACCCCCAAAGATCACTGATCCCAGGCCCAAATGTTCACAGCATAGAATATCCAGAACTGAGAAGCATTCTATGGTTATGGGATTCTTTCTGGAGTGAGAAGTAGCACTGTATAGGAATTCATGCTTTGTCATGTACTAGATACATGACATTGGATAGGCCTCAGTTTCCTCAGCCATGGAGTGGAAATGCTTACCACTGTCTTGCAGAGCTACTGTTGACTTCAGAAGAAGTTTAGGAACATAGATTAAAAAATGAAGTTCAAGGGGAAAGACATACCAATCAGCCAACGCCAGAAGAGAAGCAGAAGCACATGAATACATGAATTCTAAGCAATTACTAAAGAAGAGCTTTCAATCTGTCTTTAAATTTTCTTAAAAAGCCAAAATAGAAAAGGAAACTGAATGGGTTATACAATTTGGTATTCATAAGATAAACATGGGCTATTGCTAAAGAGGAATCAAGCTGTCACTTGATTTGAAGACTTGCTCTTGTTCAGTAGCTGCAACAATCAAGACTGAGTCACATTGGCAGAGATACAGACACACAGATCAATAAAACGAATAGAAAAACCAGAAATAGACCCAACCAAGTACGGTCAATTGATTGTTGACACACGTGGAAGGACAGTTTAATAGAGAAGGAATAATCTTTTCCACAAACAGTGCAAGAGCAATTGCACGTCCACAGGCAAAAAAACAAAGAACTTAATCTCTGCCCCCACCTTTTATATAGAAATTAACTCAAAACAGATCATAGATTTAAACCTGAAGTTATAAAACTTTTAGGAGAAAATGTTTAGAGACAAGATCTTGATGAAATGTTCTTAGACATAACAGCAAATGCAAGATTCACAAAATAAAAAATGGTTAAACTGGACTTTATCAACATTAAAAACTTTTATTCTGTGAAAGATCCTATTAAAAGGATGGAAATGGACAAAAGATGTGAACACAGGTTTCAATGAGGAGCATATACAAGTGGTAAAAAGGCACATGAAAAGATGTTCAGTACCACTAGTCATTAAACAAAAACCTACTGCCATCAAGTCAGGTCTGACTCATGGCAACTTTAGAGGTCAGAGTAGAATTGCACCCATAGAGTTTCCAAGGAGCGCCTGGCAGATTTGAACTGCTGACCTGTTGGTTAGCAGACGTAGGACCTAACCCACTGTGCCACCAGGGTTTCCCACTAGTCATTAGGGAAGTGAAAATTAAGACCACCACACACCCATTAAAATAGCTAAAATAAAAGCAGTAAGAATACTGAATGCTGTCAGGGATGCAGAGAAACAGGACCACTCACACATTGCTGGTGAGACTACAAAACAGTATGACGACTCCAGCAAACAGGTGAACAGTTCTGTAAATAAAACAAACATGAAACTACCATACAATCCAACAAATCATAATCCTGGGCATTTATCCCAGAGAAATTAAAATTTATGTGTACACAAAAAGCCATACATAATTACTCACAGCAGCTTTATTTGTAATAATAGCCTCAAACTGGAAACGACCCAAATGTCTTCAGTGGGTCAATGGTTAAACAGATTATGGTATATCCATACCACGGGATACTATTTCGCTATTAAAAAATGAATAAAAACTTGGATGGATCTCATGGATGTGATGCCAAGCCAACGCCAGCTGAGTGAAAAAAGGCCAATATTAAAAAGCCATATAGTGTATGGTTCCATTTACATAACATTCTTCAAATGACAAAATTACAAAGATGGAGAACAGGTTAGTGGTTGACAGGGTTAGGGATGGTGATGGGGAAGGAGATGAGTGCCACTATAGACGGGTGGCACAAATGAGACCCTTGTGGTGACGTTAGAGATCTATACCTTGATTTTTCAGGTAGAATGGTGCCTACACTTACACATAGGATAAAATGGCAGAGAATTATACACATACATTTTGGCAATGTCAGTTCTCTACTTTTGATACTATACTATAGTTCTGCATGAGGCAAATACTGCAGGAAATTGGGCAGAGCATACAAAGGACTGCTCCCTCTACTATGACTGCAACTAACCATGTATCTGGAAACCCTGGTGGCAAAGTGGTTAAATGCTATTGATGCTAACCAAAAGATTGGCAGTTCAAAACCACCAGGCACTCCTTGGAAACTCTATGGCTCAGTTTTACTCTGTCCTATAGGATTGCAGCGGGTTTAGGTTTATACGGTCGCTGTGAGTTGGAATTAACTTGACAGCAATGGGTCTTTTTTTTTTTTATTCCTATGAAGCTATAATTGTTCAAAATAAAAAAATTTTAAACCTTCAAACTAAATTAAGCTTCCTCTGGTATTAAGAACTCAGCTGGCTTTTTCCCACAGTCCATTACAAGAGCATCCCCAGGGACTGTAGGGAATCACTCATTTATACCAGTTCTGTTGGATACAGGTAGGAAACCTCGGTGGTGAAATGGTTAAGTGCTATGGCTACTAATCAAAAGGTCAGCAGTTCAAATCTACCAGGCACTTTTTGGAAACTCTATGGGGCAAGTCTATTCTACTCTGTCCTACAGGGTCGCTGTGAGTTGACATTGACTCGACAGCAGTGTTTTTTCGGGGGGGTTAGTTGGATACTGACAAGTATGAATTCACACACATCATTCCTCAACAGAGACTGAGAGTGGAATGGTGAAGGCCATGCCAGTGAATGCTAAGAGTGTGAGAAGAGGAGTCAAAGCAGCCCACCCCACCCAAGATTCTCTGATGGACCCAAGAGCACCTCTGGTTTCCTCTCAGCCAACTATTACCAGCTCTCTGGCTTTGGCACCTAAATGAAGCTTTCTTGGGTGGAAAGAAGCCTCAAGTAGGGCAGATGGTGGTTAAAACCACAGAACAGGATAAAACTAAGCAGAGGTGACACGAGGGAAAATGAGGAGAAGGGCAAGGTCCAGACCTGCAGGACCACTGACATTCCTCTGAAGGCCCCTGACCTCTGTGCACAAGCAAAACAAAAGAAGAGGAGGGTAAACCACACTATCACCCCAACATCCCAACATCACATCTAGATTTCCCGTGATGGGAAAAACTCACCATCACAAACAAACGAGTTCAGAAAGAGATGAAACGGGCCACAGTCGATCCTCATTTATTGCAGACTCCGTATCTGCAAACTCATCTACTAGCTAAAATTGACTTCTAACCCCCAAGTCAACACTCAAGGTGCTTCTGCACTCCTTAGTGGGTGTGCAGAATGCTAAGAAGTTGAAGTCATCTGATGTGCATATTCAGTCCCCAGCTGAGGGTGACCAAGGTAATGCTCTACCGTCACGTTTCAGTTTTCATACTCTAAGTGTTCTTTTCAGCCTATTTGGTATCACATTTCTCACGTGTTTATGCTTTTCGTTGTTTATGTCACTGTTTAACATGGTCCCCCAGTGCTGAAGTGCTGTCTAGTGTCCCTATGTGCAAGAAGATTGTGATAAGCCTTATGGAGAAAACATGTTAGGAAAACTGTGTTCAGGTATGAGTTACAGTGCTATTGGCTATGAAATGAATGCTAACAATTCACATTCAGGAAAAGGAAGAGGAACTTTGCAAATATGTCCATGAGGTCTCCCCTGAGGGTACTAAAGTAAAATGCATACAGTGAGTAATGAAGCTATGGAAAAGTGTAAGAATCTGTGAATTCGTGAAATGAAAGACTGACAGGGGTTCCTAGAAGGTATACATAAGAATCACTTGGGGAAACTTGTTTAAAATATAGATTCTGATTCAATACGCCTGGGGGTAGAAATGCAAATTCTCAGCAGAGAAAATTGTTAGAAGTACAAAATACTAGCAATTCAAACCGAAACAAATCAATTCTATGCTCTACTTTAAAACAGAACCACATATAAAACAAGACTACGTAGTGACTGGTTGACCAAACAGCTATGACCAGAGGCCCACAGGACCCTGACTCATCTTCCCTGGGAGCAACGGTTTAGTATTCACTGATTCAGTGTTCAGAGTCCCTAGGTGTCTGTCATGGATTGAACTGTGTTCTCCAAAAAATGTGTGTAGCAATCTGACTGGCCAATGATTCCTGGTAATGTGGGATGTTCGCACAACTGTAAGCCCTGCCCTATGACGTTAACCAGGGAGGATGGGCAGCAGCTATGTGGGTGAGGTAGGACTCTGTGTGTAAGATTATCTTGTGCCTTGAGGCAATCTCTTGACATGTAAAATGAAGAAACCAACAGAAACATTTGAGGACCTCACACCATCAGGAAGCAGTGCCAGGAGCACACTGTATCCTTTGAAAAGGACTCAGGCTCCCTGTGCCTCAGACACTCCAAGTCCATAGGAAGATTGGCAATGACAAAGACCTTCCTCCAGAGCCAACAGAGAAAGCCTTCCCTGAAGCTGCTGCCCCGAAATTGAGACTTGTAATCTACTAGACCGTGACAGAATAAATTTTTTCTTTCCGAGCCATTCATTGGTGGTATTTCTGGAGCACTGACGACTAGACATGACCAGAGAAGCACTGGATGACTAAGACAGTGGCATAAATGGTTATGCACTTGACTACCAGCCAAAAGCTTGGCAATTGAAACCTACCCAGAGGTGCCTCAAAGCACAGCCTGGTGACCTACTCAAATGTCACAGCTTTGAAAACTGTGAAGTGGTTCTACTCAGCACACGTGGAGCACCTGTGAGTCAGAACTGACTCAACAGCAACTAATAATGACAACAATTCATTGTTTATGGTGAATACAGTATGCTGTGAACTATAAGTTATTGTTCCATTTTTTCCATGGCAGAGTGGCCGTAAATCTACTGCCAGGGCAGAAAGTGAAAGCTAAGAAGGGGTTTGAGCACCAGCAATGGGGACAGGGTCAAAGTGACCTGCAGTCACCCTACCCTGGCCCTACCCATTCTCACTGTTCTATCTTGTTCCTCTGAACTCCTACCAGCAGGACAAGGTGGCTTATCAGGGGACAGAACCTCCCAAGAACAGAAAAAATGCTGTCCTACACGCTGAAGAACCACCACCTTTGGAGAAGAATATGCATATCTTTGTTCTCTGGGGTCAGTTCATGAATCCTTTGGCCCAGGGAACATGACAGAGAGTATTTTTCTGACCATGAATTTCAGAATGCTGGGATATAGCACTTCTAGAAACAGAAATTAAACTCACGATGTTTACCCATGTTCAGGGTCAGGGGCTTCAGGAAGTTATGGACACAGGCCAGGACAACGTGCCTCAGCCCCCATTTCTGGTCCTCTCTAATCAGAGGCCACCAGGGCCACATAGACTTAAGTTATGACACTTGCTAACCCCCTCTTCCCACCTTCTAGCCCTCCACCCCTCCCGGACATTCTCGCATTACTCTGGGGCCCTGGCTGTGCAGGGTCTTGAAATAAGGGTAGCAGTTACCAATCAAGCACTCCTTCTATAAGACACCTCCAGTGTGGGCCCTGAAGACGATTTCATTTTAAGGAAAACCAGATCTTGGTCAGCCTGCCAGGATAAGTTACCCACACAGGCACCTCTGTAATGACTGAGTGAACCTGTTTTTAATTTAGAATTTGGGACGCTGAACTTCTCCCTCATCAGTGAGTACGGAAGCAGGCCCTCTGCTTCTTCAGACTCCTGTGAACCAGCAGCAGCAGAGGCTGTTTCTAGATTAAACACGAACCATTACTTCTGCAGGGTCAAAAACCATTCACCCAGGGACATGCCAGGGTCCTTAGATGAAAGTTATGAAGAGTGAACTGGCAGTGAGCTTGTTAGTGGTTCCGGGCATGCCTCCTGAAGTCACTGCTGCTCCTCCTGGCCTTGACTGGGATGTGTGTGTCACCAGAGCCTGGAGAAAGCCCTGGCCACTTAAAACAAGCATACTCACAGCGACCCCCATCTGCTAAATCAGAGCTGAGCAGTACCACATCGACAAGACAAAAACACTCTGGGAGAGCCAGTAGTCAGGATCTCTGTGGCTCTGGGGTGTCCCCTACCAGCTTCTTCTCACCTCCATCCCCTTCTGGACAGTAACAGTGTCTGCTTCACGCAGTTGCAACGAGCTCTAAACACAAGTAAAATATTTCCATAGGGTATGGTACATTCTAACAGTTCCATTACCATTAGCTGAGTCCCTACTTGGCATACATGGTTAAGGCCTCCACCACCAGCGGGAAGGGTTGGCTGTTCCAATCCACCCAAGGGTGTCTTGAAGATAGGCTTGGGAATCTGCTTCCTAAAGGTCACAACCTTCAAAGTACTATGGAGTAGTTCTACTCTGCACACATTGGGTCGTCATGCCTGAAGACCCGTTCAGCAACTAACTGAACAGCAACTAACAACAGTTACTACTACGACTTTGAACATTATTATTTTAACTTCATTTTCTCTTGACTATTAACTACACCTTGGAATAAGGCAAAAACATTAGAACAGCTCTTAGGTGACATCTGAAAGTGCAGTTCTGCTTGTTGAGACAAGCATTGACCTCAGGTTAATACCAGTCCGAGAGCACAGCATGGTTGACAAAGCCCTTTTCCTGGGCCTCATCCCTCATAATCCTTACTGAGCCCCAATTAGATGGGAATTATTAATATCACTCACTGTTTCAGGTAAGGACACTGAAGCCCAGGTTAGGTGAGAAATGCTTTCCTGTGTTACCCAGTTAGTAACTGGCTGAGATGGGACATGGATTTGAGTCCTCTGGCCTCATTCTTTTCCCCTGAACCATAGGAGGAAACCCTGGTGGTGTAGTGGTTAAGTGCCAGGGCTGCTAATCAGAAGGTTGGCAGTTTAAACCCACCAGGTGCTCCCTGAAAACCCTGTGGAGCAGTTCTGCTCCATCTATTGGGCCGCTATGAGTCAGAACTGATTTAATGGCAACGGGTTTGTTTTTTCGAGTTTTAAACTGTGTAGAAGGAGCCTACCCAGTGGTTAAGTGCTAGATGAAAGCTTGGTGGTTTGAATTCACCAGCCACTTCATGAGAGAAAGACGTGGAAATAGTTTAGTCTCAAAAACCCTACTGGTCAATTCTACTCTGTCCTATAGAGTTGCCACAAGTGGAATCAATGCAACAGCAATGAGTTTTGTTTTTGTTTTTAAACTAGATTCTACACAGGTTTTTGCAGCAATATTACAAGCCAATTTATTAGTCTGTACCTCAGGATGAGTCATGAAAAGAAGGCCCAGCAATGAGGAACCCAGAAAAATGACATGTCCTCAGGGTGGGTATGTCCCACCCCCCAGCCATGTCACAAAACATGTGCAGTTCATACCCCTAGTGGGAAGGTGGGGGTCACTCCACCTCTCATTGGGAAGGGGAAATCTTCCACCATCTAGCAAAGCCCCCAAACTGCCACAACGATCCCAGAAGAAAAAGGGGTGAGTTTAACCAGTGGAATTCCAGACTCCAGATTTGCCTTGAGATACTTGACTTTCTACCTGCTTTCAGGTTGATAATCTAAATTAATCTATCTGATTTGTAGAATTACTATGGAACAAAGGAGCAGATGATTAAGAGAACCAGTTTGAGAGTCAAGAAAAGCTCTTAGGCTGGTATGAGCTTTCATAAGGCCAATTAGACTGTATCTAGGACGCAGGCACAGGGTGTACATTATCAGTAAAAAGTATCTTGTTTTTATAGATCTTCAAAGAAACTGATGCCATAAATTCATTTATTTAGAAACTCAGGCTGTGTCTAAATGGATCAGGCTCGCTGACAATCACCCTCACTGTCAGGAATCTCTTCTGGGATACAGAGAACCATTTCTCCTGCCCTTCTGGGTAAAAATGGTGGGAGACTGTCTCCCTCCCGGCCCCAGCTCCCTTATAGCACCTCTCTTATCAGGCCACCCAGCCCTCATCCCCATCCTTTCCTCCCAATTCCTAATGGATAAACACCCAGTTACCCTAATTCTCTGCTGAAAAGTCCCCAAGGCCCTTTTTACACTTTGAAACCAAAAAGGTACACCTAGTGCTCTCTTCAGATCTCACCAGGGTTGGGGAGATTTGCAGATTATCTTCAACTATCTCAGAATATCTGTGGTTCTATGATTTAAAAAGGGTCTTGGAGAAATTTTAGCAGAGAATTATATCCAACAGTAGAATTAATTCAGCCTCTACTTATTGTAGAAACCCTGGTGGTGTAGTGGTTATAGCGCTACTTCTGCTAACCGAAAGGCTGGCAGTTCAAATCTACCGGGCACTCCTTGGAAACTCTATAGAGCAGTTCTACTGTCTTATAGGGTCTGCTATGGGTCAGAATCGACTCGATGGCACTGAGGGGTGGTGACGATTACTTATTTTTACACAGAGAGAGAGTAGAAGCAGTATTCCCAACTTCACTGCTAATGAACTGGGTAAGTAGGTAGGTGGGATCCACTGTGACCTTCAGATCTCTTTCTGTTGGACTCTCACATGAGCAGCCCACAAAAAATCTCATTCTTTCTTTGTGTCATCTGAGTTCCCCTAAACTGCATCAAGGGAGGCTTTTTTTCAGCCCCATTTAATTGTCAGAATCACCCTCTCTGGGCTGTGATACCTACGCTGATCCTGATGCAGCCTCTGAAGCCTACCACATCCTTACCACAATGACTGTGCCTTCCCTGGCTGTGTCTGTCCCACTTGCTTTTGCCTGGCAGAACAGGACAGAAGAATCTAAATGTAGATTCTACCATTCCAGGTCCTCCTGGATCTGTGAGGGAGTGAAAGCGATTCCTGAATCTTGGGAAAGGAGATGACTTCATCTACAACTTCAAACATAGCTTTCTCTTCTTCACCACCTCCATGACTTGTCCAATGAGAGGTATCTGCTAGTATACAGTTGAACAAACTCTGAGAGCCTCAGCTATCCTGGGCCATTTCCAGACCAGGAAAGCTGGTCCTGTTGCCAGTCTCAGAAAGTTGCTCCCAGAGAAGGAATTCTGCACCATGGACATTGCCTGGAGGAGGAACATAGAGAACTGTGTCCCCGCCCCCATCACCGCTGCTCTTGGGGTAGATAAGCACCCAGGCAAGAAAAACATCCCTTCTGCCACTCATGCCAGGAAGAGGACGGACTACGACCTCCTCCATCTCCATCTCAGCGGGTATCTCAGCCGGACCACAACTTGCCTTCCATCTGGGCGCCTCCAATCTCATTGCCTTAAAGAAGTTAGCCCACCAGAGACAGAAAAAGTACTCCACAAGATCTTATTTATATCAAAGAATAAGACATTTCCCTCTCTTCATGGCAGGACTATGAGCAAGTACCTTCATCTCCCTATTTCTTACCCCGATAAGGGCATGTGAGCGCACGCGCGCGCACTCACACACACACACACAAACACACGCACACACGCACACACACTCTTCTCTCTGTTTCTCTTTCTCTCAGCGCGCGCTTGCCGATCCAGGACCCCACCGCCCACCGCCAGGTCCCATGGGGTTGCGTCCGGAGCAAGGCGCCAAAGGCTGAGTAGGTGCCCTGGACTTGGCTGGACAGCGCCAACTCCTGGGGCCCGGCCGGCTCGGGCCGGAAGACCCCGCGAACTCTGCTCACCTTAATGTTGTGGAAGATCGAGTGGGTACAGCGGCTAGCCGAGCCCGAGGAGGCTTCTCTGCGCTGGGGTGCGCCTGGCTTCGACAAGAGCCCCATGGTGATGGTCACCGGCGAGTTCAGCGGTGGCTTGGGGGCGCGTCCCTCCGACCCGGCTGGGACAGCAGCTGCAGAGTCCAGGGACCGTAGCACAGCGTCTGCTCAGGGCAGGGAGCAGGGCAAACAGGGGCCGGGGCACTTCTGGCTGGAGTGGCCAGGCCGGTGGATGGTGAGTCCAGTGGCGGTGACCGGAGGAAGAGCGCAGCGCGAAACTGAGAGAGGGTGCGCGCCCAGGAGTTTTTATAAGTGGCTTCAGTCCCCGCGGCTACAGCAGATGATGAAACGCGCTCTTCCTCCTCCCTCTTCTACTGCGGTGTCAAAGGCGCCGCGAGCCCCCGCCCCTGCCGCTGCCGCCACCCCCACCGCTGCCGCCGCCCCCCTCCTCAGACAGGTGTGACACGACGGCCGGCTGCGCTCGATCTTGTTCCCAGCCCAGACTATGCGCCAGGGCTCGGGCGCCTCTCTGCTTCGGGAGGTCAGCTTGGACCCTGCAAGGCCGGATCACCCCAGGAGAAACTGAGGGTCTGGGAGAAGGAATAGTAGCTCTGAGACAGGAAGGGGCAGGAAGGCAGAAGGCCCTAGGGGACTGGAGGGGTGTGGAGACTGGTGCAGCTGCGACCGGGAGGCGGGAGAGCTAGAAGAATCCGGGGGAGGGGTCGGCAGGGTTAGGGGCAGGGGTCCTGCGCTGCTGGAAGGGAGATGGAGGGCTGGAGTGGAGGTGGGGGGCTGGAAGGGCCCGAGGTGTGCTGGAGGGCCAAAGGGACCCAGGAGACCCGAGGTGGCCTGAGGGGAGAGTGGAGCCGGAGGGGGAGGGGAGTGGAGGTCTGATGGAGGAGAGGGGCACCCTTGCCCCTCCCGACAGAGTTGGGGAGATTTACGTAGCCGGTCTCTGCTTGTTTGCACTTGCAAACAAACCCAGGCCCTCGGTTCCGGTGATGGCTCCAAGACTCGCAGAACCTCTGTTTGTGCCGCGGTCTGATTTATATTTAAACTGCTCTTTGCGCTGGAGAAGGGGCGGGTAACAAGGTGGAGGGGTGGGGGCCGCCCCGGGCTGGGCCTGAACTCTCTGGACCTGAGCCAAAGTAAACTGCAGGCGCTGTCCTGTGTCAGTACCGCCTGGTCTGGGCCCGAGCACTGCGGGCGGGGGGCGGGGGACGGCTGGACGGAGGGGACGCACCCACCGACCTCCTCCTCAGAGCTGGGGTAGAACAACGAGTTTATCTTCTCCCCCAAGATGTTTTACCGCCAGAAGCCCGACTGCGGAGAAGAGAAAGGAGGTGAGGCTTTTCAAGAGAACAGTATGAGTGTTTTGACAAAAGCAGCTGCAGTGAGGAATCCATTTCTGGGGACATATTTCCAGTTTCCTGATTCTCAATCATCTCCTTCAGAGTCAACCGCTCCAAGTCCACCCCAGCCCCGGGTAAAGATGCCCTTCAATATCAGAAGCCATGGCATGGAGGGACCACCCAGGCATCTTATCCCTACCCAAGACCTGATACCTTTGTAGAACTGATTTAATCAAAGCAAACCCACTGCCATCTAATTTAACTGTGACTCATAGCTACCCTATAGGTCAGAGTAGAACTGCTCCATAGAGTTTCCAAGGAGTGCCTGGTGGATTTGAACTGCCGACTTTCCATAGCCCTTAACCACTATACCACCAGGGTTTCCAGACCTGGTTTGGCCAATCCTGTTCTCATCAGCAGCGCAAGGACCAAAGTCAGGCAGCGTTCAGTGCTGGGGATGAAACCCCAGACAAGGGCAGCCTCAGGCCGCTTAACTTACCCACAGAGGGCGTTGCTGGCCCTGCAGAGCCCTGGAGCAGCTGCAGCCCCACTGCAGCCATGAACTAAGGGTTCCCAGTCTGCCCTGTTGGAAAACATGGAACACAGAACAGCTCACACTGTGTGCCTGGCAGTGGACTGCAACACTGTGGTGGATGTCTGTCATATCAGGCTGAGCACCCACATGATGCCACATCGTCCCAACATCACCCTGTGGTTCTAGGTACTGTTATATCCCGGAATACATGGGTGAGGATACTGGAGACATCGACGGATTTACTCAAAACCGTGCAACCAGTAAATGGTGGAACTGGACATTGAACGTGGCTTTGTCTGACTGCACAGACGTGAGAATTAGTTGCTCCAGCAGCCTCGTTTCACAAGTGAAACCAAGCAGGGACCAGAGAAGGCTCAGGTCAAGGCTGCAGATGTTGGTTGGCAGAGCCTCCTCTTCCAAGCCTGGGCAAGACATTCTGAACTGTGCGGCAGTGCTCTAGGGGAATGTCTCTCCGCAAACCTCCCTCTCTGCCCACTGCTGGGACCGCTAGCATCTCCAAAGGAAGGAAAGGCCTGTTCCAAAAGGCTCACAGATGGGTGTCTGCCTTCACTAGGCAGAGTTCAGCTAAATGTAATGGAGACTCAACCTCAGTGAGATTTTTTTGTCTCTCTGGAGATGAATTCTGCAGGTAGACTGAGGGCCAGGACCTAGGCCCTTTACAAGTGCTTAGTGTGTGGCTCTTGTGCTGTGGCTGCCTCACAGTCAGAACATGGCTGCCTCACGTCCAGCAGCCTCATTTAATTCCAGAAAGGAGGTGGAAATCAGAAACTAGAAAGGAGCAGGCTTAAACCAGGAGAGCAAATCTTTCCCTTTTTCCTTGTCTCGCTGGCAAAACCTGGGTCACATGGCTGCCCTCTGCAAAGGTGGTTCTGAAGGGAACTTGTTTAACACTATTGCTGCCCCTTGATTTCAACAAAATTAGAGTTCTTAGGGGAAAAGGTATTAAATGTACAAGTGTCTGCACATTGAACCAACCCATTAAAAGAGTACTCTCAAGCTTCTCGTGCTTTCTATCCTTCCATTTCAGCAACGATTTCCTTAAAAGGAAAACCAAGCCCATTGCCAGGGAGTGAATTTTATCTTACAGTGACCCTACAGGACAGAGTAGAACTGCCCTATAGTTTCCAAGGAGCACTTGGTGGATTCGAACCGCCAACCTTTTAGTTAGCAGCCATAGCACTAAGCACTATGCCACCAGGGTTTCCGAATACTGTAGAAACAACCAGAAAGTCTGCTCAAGTAATGGTTGAGTACTGTGTCTACTAACCAAAGGTTGGCAGTTCGAATCTGCCAGATGCTCTATGAAGCAGTTATACTCTGTCCTATAGGGTTGCTATGAGTTGAAATTGACCTGTTGGCAGTGGATTTTGGTAGAAACAACACAAAGCAAGAATAGTCCCTGGCTATAGCTGCAGGTTAGGGAGTGGGAAGAGAGTATGAGTGTGATGCTAGAAGAGAGATGTGCCATATACACACACAAAATCAAAAAAATCCATTGCTGCCAAGTCAATGCTAACTCTTGGTGACTCTGTGTTACACAGTAGAACTGCTCCTTAGGATTTTCTATGTTGTAATCTTTATAGGAGAAGATCACCAGGACTGTCTCTCCATGGCACCCCTGGGCAGGCTTGAACCATCAAACTTTAGGTTAGCAGCCTATCACAAACTGTTTATGCCACACATGAGGGTCTCTAACTCATCCTGGGGCAGCAGGAAGGCTTCCTGGGGGAGGTGACTTTCAAGATGAACCCTGAGGACTGGATGGAACTAGAGGATTAGAAAAAGGGGGATGAATCTGTGCCATGGTCTCAGTGTGGCTGGATCACAGGCACAAGGACAGTTGGACTGAGGAAGAGGTGAGGACAATGAGTGGCAAGCTGTGATGTTTAGGCCTTGTCACCGGCATGGTGAGGAGCCATTAAAGGCTTCTGAATGGGCAGCCTGATCTGGTTTACATTTCATGTGGCAACTGGGTAAGAACATACTCCACAGCAGGCTGTGGAAGGAACCACAAAACTGTAGTGGAAGTCTGTACTATAATGAAAGTCAGGAGGGAAGGACTCATAAGAGGCTGAAAGCAGATGCTATTATGTGTCTGTGAAGACATTAAGGATGACTTCCAGGACCTGGCTTAGGTGGCTACCCCTGGTGATAGCAACCCTGACAGAGGGGACACAAGAGCAGCAGCAGTGATGGGAGGAAGCCTGTGAGTCCCTCTGGACTCATTCAGAGTTTCGAATGCCAAGGGTACATGTGAGTGGAGATGACCAGCAGGTGGGTGAGGGTTATATGGGTCCAGTGCTCAGGGTGGACACTGGGCAAGAGATACAGATAGGAGATCCCAGTGGAGGTGGTATTAAACCCAAGAAGGGATGGGTTTCCCGCTGAGAATGTGTTGATGAGAAATAGGCTCAGGACAGGCCCCAGCAACCTCCGGGGGTAGTAGAGTGGTTAGAGCCAGCAAAGGAGACAGAGAGAGGCCAGAGTGGAGGGAATATAACCAGGAATCGGGGTATCAGTAGGGCTGAAGGCTAGCGTTTGGATGAACTGGAAGACAGCAGTAGGTCCAGGCTGCTGAGGAGGGAAGTGAGAAGCCCTGAGGAGCAGCCATTTGGCGCACAATATTGTGGCATTAAGGACCTTGGTCTGAATGCTTCCAGTGGGAGATGCAGGCAGAGGGCAGCTTATGTGGGTTGTGGAGGTACAGAAAGGAAAAAGTACAAATGGATACAAGCAAGAACTTTCTCCAAGTTGTACAGGGAAGGAGAAAGACAGAACAAGGCTAGCAGCTTCCACCTCTCTTTCTGCTCTGCCCTAGTTGTCCCCAGACTTCTTGTGTCTCTGCTACAAGAGTCCAGGTTCCCACCCCAGGCCTTTGCTGGCATTCCAGGCCCCACCAGCACTGACTGGGTTATTCCCTTACAGAAGCAGCTCACATTACTACCTGTCCCAGAGAGCAACAGGAAAAACTTACGCTATAGTCCTGTCACAGATGTCATCCCTTGTCACTCAGGAAACTTGAGCTCATCATCCCCATTTTACAGATGAGTACACTGAGGCTCCTCCATCTCACACAGTACGTTCTTGCCTTTATTAGCACAGGTCACAGTTGAGACAATATTTGTGGTGGTGAAGGGAACAGGCCTTACGGTCAAACAAAGATGCTGACCCCCTCCCCATAGCAGCTGTCACCTTAGACAGCTTCCTTAGCTTCTCTGCCCTTCAGTGCCTTCAAGATGAGGGTATTAATGTCCACGTCACAAGGTTGTGGTAAGTTGTGTGTGACATGACGCAGAAGGTACCCGTGCACAGTGAAGTCTTGTTGTTGGGCGGCTGCTCGCTGGTGTTGGTATTAGTTGGCTGTAACCTGTCTCTTCCTCCAACTCAGCAGTGTGTTTCTTCAGGGCGGAGGTTATGCGTTTCTTCTCTTTGTGTCCCCCATTCGGCCCAGTATGCCAGTTGCTCTGAAATGTTTATTAACTGAATTGAACTGAAATGCTTCCAAAAAGCCCAGTGACAAAAGTAAGCCTCGTTGCTTTGAAGGCTTCTGGGTCATTGGCTTCTGTTGAGACTCCTGCTGTGTCCCCTGACCCATTCCTCCTGTCCCTTGGAGGTGTCTTGCCCATTTTGGGGCCTCAGCCTTGTTCCACTGTTGTCTGTTTTCACTAGTGGCTGGCCATGACCTGCTGTTGCTTCCTCGGTCCCAGGGCCACATAGCCCACTCTTGCAGCTGCTGATGGCATTTGGGTTACCTGAGTGGGATCAGGGATTAACTCTTTGGCCACCTGGCTTCTTTTCTGCCATCTGTCAGTAGACCTGTGGTAGGAGAGCATACCCTGATACAACCCCCCACCCCTACCTCAGTCCTGTCCCCTCAGGTGATGGCATTCTACAACCTAGGCTCAGACTCTGTCACATTTGGGCAGTCTACTCCCAGTCTGGGCACTCTGATCACTACTTTGTATATTTATTTAACAAATACACAGCATTGATGGTCTGTAATACTAACTCACTTAACCCTCATAACAACCTAGTGAGAGAGGTTATGTTTGTTAGTGTTGTTTTACATTTAGAGAAACTGAGGCACCGAGAAGTTAAATAACAAGCTTTGGGCCACTTAGTAGGTGACAAAGCAGGGATTCAAACCCAGCAGCCAGCTGCAGAGCCCCAGCCACAGCGTGTGGGCAGGCCAGGCCCAGCCCCTCCCACAGGTAAGCCTTTAGGAACTGGAAGCCCACCCTGTGCCTCCCCCTCCCCGCCCCTTTGGAATGCTTTTCCTGCTTCTTCGGGGTTGAGCAACTCTGCTGTCAGGGGCCTCGCCCAGCCTGGTAGGCTCTCCCCAAAAGAAAGTCTGCGCAGGGCTTGGGGCTGCAACAGGGCCCTGCTAGGTTCAGCTTCAAGGACCACTCCCCAACACCCACCCTGTCCCCATTCTGCGGTTCTTTACAGTGGATATCCGTCCTTCCAGTAAAGGTTTATATAGCACCCACTGGATGCCGTTCTCTCTTCTGTTGCAACACAGGGCCTAACCCTCTTCCCGTCAGCACCTGAGCCGAATAGAGGGAGGCCTTGCCTCCCCTCCCCCACCCTGAGAAAACCTAGTGTGGAGAAGGTGGGCCCCGCAGCACCAGGCAGCCTGCCTCCCAGAACCCCGATTGTCCTGTGCCTTACCTGAGGTACACCAGTACTGGTCCAGGGCCTGGCGGTCAGCCGGTGGCCAATACACCCTTGTGGAAAAGAAGGGGTGATGGGATTTCCACTTTCTTTCTCTAGGCCTGGCCCTCCTGTTTCCAGCTCTGGGCTCGCCCAGTAGACGTCACTTAAACTGCCCTGGCAGGAGGGGCAGGGGCAGGGAAAGGAGAAACCCCACAGGCCTCACCCATGGGCTCCATGTCCACTCCCTCACCGTCTCCTCCCTGTGGGTGGGGAGCCCAAGACCGGCCAGTCTTCTGCGCTGCGCCCACACTGGGTTCAGGTCATACCCCCGGGTGGTGCTTACCAAGCCTGCCCTGCAGGGGCCTGGCTCAACATCTTTCCCGGCCATCATCAGCGTTCTGGAGAGGAAGAACAGTGTCACCTGTGTCCTGATCCTGCTGGCGGTCACTCAACACACATCCACAGAGCGTTGGCTATGTTCTCAACCTGGGGGTGCTCCAGGGCCACCCCAGTCCTGTCAGCCAGAGGCTGCTGCTTGAACAGAGAACTAGTGCTTTGCCTCTTGGCTGTGATGCTTGTTTTTTCAGACTGCTTTTCAATCTTTATATTGGACTCTCTCACAATAATTTAACTGTTTTAACCCTACTCCTCAAAAACTGAACCCAGTGTCATTGAGTCGATCCTGACTCATAGTGACCCTATAGAATGGAACAGAACTGTCCCGTAGAGTTTCCAAGGAGCGCCTGGCAAATTAAAACTGCCAACCTTTTGGTTAGCAGATACAGCACTTAACCACTATGCCATCAGGCTTTCCAGCAGCCCTATAGGACAGAGTAAAACTGTCCCATAGAATTTCTAAGGAGTGGCTGGTGGATTCCACCTGCCAACCTTTTGGTTAGCCACTGTAGATTGTCATAGCTCTTAACCTCTGTGCCACCAAGACACTTAGGACTTTACCTAAACCCTCCTCTGGTGTTGATTGGTGGGGATATTTTTGACTTTGTCTCTTACAAGTAATGACTTGATGGCTAATGGTTTACATTCAGTTTTTTCTTTAGGTCTGATTGCTAGTAGTGTTTAATTACTAAGTCAGCAGGTCTGAAAACTTCTAGATATTTTCTTTGTAATGTTCAAACCCACTCCTGCTCCAGTTTTCCCACCACTCAAATCCGGTCTTCCTCACTGGTGATGCCCCTGCCAGGCTTTGAAAGGAAGGTTGGTAGTCCATATGGAATGACATGAGCACACCAGCTTAGAGATGGGGCTTCTTCCTTGTCCCCAACAGTTCAGACAAAGTCTTGGCGCTCAGAAAGCCTTCTCAACCCATTTCACTGCCTGACCAAGTGAGGCCTGACCAAAAGATGCAACGGACTGTGGCTGCCTTGATTCAAGCCCCCGTATACCTCACTGTCAGTCTGGACTGTAGGTTAGAGACCTTGCATGGGAGCCTTTCCTAGTGACAGCTGTATTTCTTACCTGTGTAACTGGGGCAATGGACTTTGTGACTCAAGGCAGCTAGCCTTTCCTTCTTTCCCAGCTCTGTCAACTTGCTATCTGGGCGACCTTAGGTAAGTCACTTAACCTTTCTGTATAGCACTTACCTCATAGAACTGTTGGGAGATTGCATTGACCCACAAACCTTGATGATGCTCACTTTTACGACTGTTCTTTCCTGCTTTTCTTTTCTCTTAGTTCAGCAATGCTTCCGTCATGGTCCGCTGTTTCCTCCTTGGCTGTTCTGCACTTTTTTTTTTCCCATAAGAAGCCCTGCTTTCTCCATAAAACCTTTTGCCCACCAGGATCCCTACTGCGTGGCCAAGTCTAAAGGACTGTTCCCTCATTTATAGAAGCTGTGCAAGGAGCCTGGGAGAGGTCTCCATTGCCTGTCACCTCGGACCAGAAATCGCTGGAGCTGTGAGGAGTGCTAATGGAGTGACAGACCTCTGAGGACCAAGCCTGAGGCCACCCCTCAGTACGCGTAGCGCAGATCTCCATTCTTTCTTACTGTCGGTCGGGATGGACCCTGGAGTCAACAGCGAGGTGGGGGGTGGCCTCTTCTTGGAGCCCTGCTCTCCCCTCTGCTCAGTGAAACGTCCCTTCTGTGTACACATGGCAGAAGCTGAGAGTCCCAGTACAGCCTTTCAATTCCACCCCTCCTCCCCAGGAGCCTAAATCCTGGATTTGGGCCACAGCTTGGCTGTAATAACACACACACACACACACACACACACACACACACACACACACACACACACACCCTCTCACAAACAGACCTCCCCAAAGCTCTCTTGGCATTTCCTGGTCTGAGATGCCTTTCCCTTCCTCCCTTCCTCCTCTGCTTGAATCTTCACATCCTGCCTACATCGGGGTCAATCTGTGGAAGCCCTAATAGGGGAGATGCCCTGAGCCGGGGAGCAGGTACCCTCCAGGGCTGTTCCCTACGGGGCCATTGGCTCTCCCAGGCCTGCTGTCCACCTCCTCAATATGCCCTCCTCCAAGCAGTGGTCGTCTTGGTGGATAGGGCAGAGGAAGGGGACTTTGCTTTATTTCTGTTTTCCAATTTTCTAAATTTTCCACCTGCATAGGGTCGCTATGAGTCGGAATCAACTCAGTGGCACTCAATTTGGTTTTGGTGTGTTGGTTGCTTTTATAATCACTCTAGATCAGCCACGTGCGGACCTGTGCCCTGTCTCTCTGGTTCAGAATTCAGGTTTTGTTTCTGCTGTTGCCTAGCTGGCTCCCACTATGGCAAAGGATTGCCTTCGCCCTCAGTCTTGCTTCTAGGATCCCCTCTCCTCCCTCCACCCTTTGTCCAGGTATGTGGTCCCCTCATTTACCAGAAACCCTTCTGGCTGCCTGCTTTGTGCCCTCCTGTGCTCTCAACACCCCTTCCATGGCTCCCTGGGGTAGCAGGAGCCCCGTTTCTCTGTCACTGGGGGAAAGGGAATGCATCCTACCTGGCCGTGCACACACCTTGGCTGCACTGTTTGGACTGTCTGCGTATCAGGTGGGTTGTGAGCCTTCAGGGCAGGGACCAAGTACAAACACGGGTACAGATAGCAGGACGTCACCTAGAAGAGACTGCTCAGGGACAAATCCGTCAGCAGAGCCTGCGTCTCCCCCTCCCTTGGGGACAAGAGACTGGTGTGAGGGTGCACTTATCCTGTACCTTAGTTCCCACAGAATAAAGTTAGGACTGAGGGTGCTGGGCACTTCCAGTGGCACTTCCAGTGGCTCCCCAGCTAGCAGACTGTCTGCCAGTGATTACTTGGGATACTTGTCCTGGGCTCAGCCCTCTCCCTGCCCCTCCATCTCCTGCCCCCACCCTAGACAGGCACACTTGGGCAGCCTCCATTCTGTCTTCTCAGCTATAAACTTTGGGGCCTATAAAAGTGCCATGGGACATGTCCCGAGGCCTGGGGTCCAAATCACACCCTGGGCATTGCAGCTTGTGAGCTGAGTCACCTGATGAGGTCACCAGCACTCAGGCCTCCTCCCTGTTCACAGGTCACAGGGTGAGGACACCTGGAGGTGTGGCCCTCCTTGCAGGGGATTCAGGGTAAAGCATGTTCATGGCTTCGTGGCCCAGTTGGCAGGAGAGGAGGCTGAGGACAGTGAGGAGTGGGGAATAGGCCTGCTGGAGAATGGGGATGCGGAGACTAAATTCCAGGGAGGCTCCTGGCCTTGGCTGCTCTAAACATCTCCTCCAGGCCCTGTACTGAGAAGGATGGTCAGTGAGTGGGCATCAGGCCATGTTCAGGTGGAGGCAGTCTGATCTTCGGTTGGAGTCCCTCTTTCCCCATTCTCAGATTATGGGCTAGCTCCACGAGGGCAGGCAGGTCCATGACTCCGGCCTGGCCGCTGGGACCACGTAACTGTCTCTGCTACCGTGATTGGCACAGAGCCCGGTATGAGAGCACAGGCCCCTGGTTAGCCATCAGGGCCTCCCACAGCGCTCCTCCTGGGATGCCATCTCCCTGTGAGTCTGTGTCAGGGTCATCCCAGGGAGAATGCACCCCCAAATGGGGACACTGGAGGACAGCAAATACAGAATGGGGATCTGAGGCCTGTAACCACCTCCTGTTGGCTCTGTACATCTGAACTTTTTAGTTCTGTGCACCAACAGATTCCCTTTGTGGTCTTAGTTTCATTGAGCTGGGTTTCCTATTAATGGCATTAAAATGAGGCCTGGTGGTGTAGTGGTTAGACACTTGGCTGCTAACCAAAAGTTCAGTGGTTTGAACCCAGCAGCTCTTCCACATTTGAAAGATGCAGCAGTGTGCTTCTGTAAAGATTAAAGCCTTGGGAATCCTATGGGGCAGTTCTCCTCTGACCTATAGGGTCCCTGTGAGTCAGAATTTACACAGCCACAGTGGGTTGGTTGGTTGGTATTTGAAGAGTTGTGATTAATCCAGTGAGCTAAGGCTTGTACAGCGCTAGGCAGCTTACACAGCAGCCTCAGAACCAGGCTCTCATTTAATATGAGGTGGGTCTGCACGTCTTTATCCCCATTCTAAAGAAGAGGAACTGAGGCTCAGCATTGAAGGAATTCATCCAGCCCTGGTGAGAGCTCAGTTTGTCCTAGCACCGAGTCTTCTGAGCACAGACCTTGCCCTTCTGCCAGGTCCCACTATAAAGGACCCTGCTGGGATGGGTGGCCTGGCAGCACAGGAGGTGATAAAGGCTGGGGTGTGACTGCCCAGCATGTTGGTGAGGTGACAGAGACACATGCTGTCATTGTTAGAGGCGATCACGTTGGTTCCGACTCATCGCGGCCCTGTGTACAACAGAACGAAACACTGCCCAGTCCCGCAGCCTCCTCACAGTGGTTGTTATGCGTGAGCCCCTGTGTCCGTCCATCCATCCCGCTGAGAGTCTTCTTTTTCCTACCGACCTTACCAAGCATGATGTCCTTCTCCAGGGACTGGTCTCTCCTGATAAGACACCCAAAGCACTTATCTAAGGAGCACTTTGGCTGTACTTCTTCCAAGGCAGATTTCTTCCTTTTTCTGGCAGTCCACGGAGTTGCATAGGCTTCCAAAAAAGTAGAAAGAAACAGCTCCCCTCTACATCCAACCCAACCCAACCCACTGCTGTCCAGTGAATTCTGACTCAGAGCGACCCTACAGGACAGAACAGAACTGCTCCATAGAGTTTCCAAGGAGACACTGGTGGATTTGAACTGTCAGCCTTTTGGTTAGCAGGTGTTACACTTAATCACTATGGCACCAGGCTTTCCACACTACCCAGTCATTAAAAATATGTTCACAAAAAATCTCTGGTAACAGGAAAAATGTCATGATGTCAAATGAGAAAAAATATGGGACAAATTCATTATTACAAACTTTTATGAATTACAACTATGCTTTTCTAGGGGTCCCTCGGTAGTGTTAACAGTTTAGTACTCAACTGTTAACTAGAAAGTTGGTAGTTCAAATGCACTCAGAGATGCTTTGGGAGAAAGACCTAGCAACCTGCTTCTGAAGGGTCACACAGCCTTGAAACCCTGTGGACACAGTTCTGCTCTGACACACGAGGTCACCCCGAATTGGAATTGAGGTGTTTTTTGGCTTTCTTTTCTGTATGCTCTTCTAAATGCTCCTGCATGGAATATTTTTCAGACTAGAAGAAAACACAGGAAAATGTTAAAGTGGGCTTTAAAAAACAAACAAACAAAAAAATCATCTTTCTAGTTTTTGTAGTAGATTTATTGTATAGCAAAGCAAATAAAGTTGTTTCTTAAAAAAAAAAGGGTGTAAAGAGTGGAGGGGGTATGTGTGCCATCACAGGGTGAAGAGAACAGATAGAGCTGCACAGAGGTGGGGGATCGCGGTTTCGTATGGCAAATTGACTTGGATTGTAAATTTTCACTTAATCACAATAAAAAAAGTTTTTTTGAAAGTAAAGAGAGGAACCACTTGGTCACCTAGCAGTTTTCCAGAAGTACTATTTTCAAAATCTAAACCAAATCCCAGTCAACCCTTGTCCAGGTACATGTCAGGGAAGATGCCCCAATCCAGCCCCACCTTGACTCCCACCACGAACTTGGGGAAACTCCTGCTCATCTCTGTGCCTTGGTCGCTTCATCTGTACAATGGGAGAGCACATGCGTGGCCTTTTCAGCTGCTGCTCCAGTCACTGACCTCTGCCTGTTTATGAGAGCTGGGTTGGCTGGAATGCTCGCTCACACCAAGCACCAGGAAGCTGTGTTGTTGCTGCCCGCGCGGTGAACACTCGCTTGTGTTTGCTGAGTCCTGTTCACGTGCAGATCGTGTGCCATGCGCCTGATTCTCACAGCAGCCCTGGCGGGTGATGCAGTCATTACTCTCCTTTTCCAGGGGAGAAAACTGAGGTTTGAGGAGGCTAAGAACTAGGATTGGTCACAGGCAAGCTAGGAGCAGAGCTAGAGCCTGAGCTGCATTCCAAGTCATTGGCCACTCCATGACACCACTTCTATTTCCAAACATTCCTGGGCAACTTGTTTATTTATCCCTCTCACAAATATTTATTGAGCACTCACTAAGTACATAACCTCAAAATTGGTCACAAAAGAGACATAGAGAAAATATGAGACACCAGCATACCCCAGAAGCTCCTCACACAGCTCAGAGGTCTCCAAGGAGAGAGTGGCACCTTGGTGGTGTACCCAGGACCTAGTGTACACCTTGTGTACTCAGAACCACCCAGTGGGCAGTGGGAGGTATATCACAGCTTCTGTTTGTCATTATTTTCTATCTTCTGCTGTTAGATTTCTGGTTTGTATGTATTTTATAATATGCCAGATATTGAAATACCTCCTGAAATACCTCCTGCTGTGGTCAAGTCAATTCCAGCTCATAGGGATCTTTTGGGAGAAAGTAGAACTGCTCCATAGGACTTCCTTGTGGGAAGGAGCTGAACTCTTCACCCCTGAGCCATAATTTCCATATGAAACATGTAATAAATCTTTCACATATACTCAAAAAAGGAGACCTACAAATTTCATTTGTGAATCTATATAAGTGAAAGTGTAAAATGATAATTCAAGTTTATTTGGAGATGAAAAGAAAAAAAAAACGATGAATGTGGTAAGAGTTTAGAGGCCTGGGACGGTCAGGAAAAGCTTATAGAGAAGGCGTGACTTGCGTAAACATGGGTGGACTTTATTCAGGTCAAGAGAGGGAAGAGGGCTTTGAAGGCAATACGAGAGCGTCAGCAAGCACTTGACTTTGGAAATGCAGCCTGCATAAATCAGGGAGTGTGATTGCAGCCTGTCCTTTCTGCATCCGCCCCAGCCTTGGAACTTACAGATCAGTAGCTAGTCCACTCAGTCCTGCAGCCTGGAGCCCACCAGCCCTTCTGCGACATGGCTCCAAACTCCGAGCTTCACTTATTGAACTTCTGTCTCATCCATCCCCAGGCTCCTGTTATGTTTCCTCCCAAATCCAATCTCCCACTGCCCTGCCCCTTCTGGCCCCTTCTCAGCCTCCTGCTGCACTCCAGGTCCATGGTCCCCCGTCTCCACGTTCTCAGCCTCAGTCACTTCTGTTCTTTCTAGCTTTGCCTTGGCTAGAACCCGGCTGCCCTCAAGAGCCCTAATCCTGTGCCCTCCTGAGCAGAAGCTGCTCATTCTCTAACACCCAGGGTCAGACAGTGGGTACGGGGTGTCTAGGGTCTATCCTAGGTCCCCAAGGCCACTTTCAGCCACCTGTTTCTTGAGATGTGCTGCCCGTAAGACCCACACATCCAGCCCAGCTCCCCTGAGCTCCTTCCTCGCACCTGTGATCTTTTACTCTCTAAGTTTGTCTCCCATATTCTTCAAGACCAGAGCTTTTGCTCTTACTCCAGTCATACCGCTGCCATCTGGACAATGTTAGTGTCCACATGGACCACCTTCCTCTCCTCACACCCTCAGTTCCTTGACCTTGACACTGGAGGCCTTCCTTCCACTCCAGATCACTTGCAACCACACCCAGAGTCCTATCTCCACTACGACTGGCGTTCACCTCTCTGCCCTCAATCTGACGGTAGCTAGTCTTCCACTTCTAGAGACACACAGTGCTTCATCTCCAAGTTTTCCACCATCTGTCCCCTCCAATTTTCACTTTACATGCAGCTCAGAACCTGGAGAATTCAGTGGAAGGGCTGTCCCTCTTCTTAACTAAGAGCAACACTTGGAGCTGTGTTCTAAATCCATCCCCTTCTGCTTTCTCAGGCAGAAGTTTGCTCTTCAAGTTTCCTCCCTCTGCACTACATCTTCAGCTTTCAGTCTACATTCCACAGGTCTTCTTTTAGCAAATACACTTGCTTACATTTTCTGCTTCCTTATATAAATAACAAAAGAACTCCCCACCCTTCAGCTTCCTCTTGTCATTGTCCCATTTCGGGCCCTTCCTTTACATCCGTGCTTTTTCAAATCATCTCCACTTTTTCACCTCCCATTCTGTGCTTAATCCCCTGCCAACTGACTTCAAGATTTACCATGACATTGGCCTTTCTCATGTCAAGATCACCAGGCACCTTTCTGTTAATATGTTCCCACGGGCACTAAGAGAAGGTCCTTAACGGGCTCTCTGCTTTGATCATTCCCTCATGGAAGCTTTCTTCCCTCCTAGTCTACACGCTCTACACTTCCCTGCTTCCTCTGCTCCTGCCTCTGGCTGCTGCTTCTCTGGGTCCTTCACAGAGTCCTCATCCTATGCACACTCATTAAACATTAGTGTCCCCGATGCACAGATTCTCTACTCACTCAGTGTCCCCATGACTTATGCTACCTACCTACTGCTAGTAGCTCACATCATTTTTGTCTAGCCCAGAAACTACCTGAGCTCCAAACCTTGCATTCTCTGGACACCTCACATGGGCAACCCCCCGATGTCTGCAACTCAGCTGAGGGCATCCACTTCCTCTCCCAGCTTCCTCACCCTCTGACTCACGTATGCCCTCTGGTCTTGGTTTCCCAGTGCTGCTATTCCAGCAGCACCACAAGTGAGTGACTTTAACAAACAGAAATTTATTTTCTCACAGTTTAGGAAGCTAGAAGTCTGAATTCAGAGCAGCAGGCTCTAGGAGAAGGCTCTCTCTGTCCACTCTGGAAGAAAACTGCTGTCTTAGCTTCTCTTATGTTCTCCTTGGAGTTCCTTAGCGTCTGCATCTTTTCCTCTATTGTGTTTGCTTCTTTGTCTAATCTGCCATGTTTAAGTCTTAAAAGTCATTACGTTTAAGGCATAACCTGCACTGATTTATGGCTTCATCGACCTAACAAAGAAAACCCTATTCCCACAGAGAATTAGACCCACAGTTAGAGGGGCTAGGATTCCAGCACTTATTCAGGGAGCACGATTCCATCCATGATACCTCCCAGAAACTCTAAAGCAGTTGGTCAAGAAAGGCCAGTGGGCATCAGGAGAGTGCTAGGGTGCTCTCCCTTATAAAGGAGGTATGATTTTCCTTGCCTGTCCAGGCATGGACTGCCAAGAGAAGATTAAAGGAGGTGAGTGGTGCAGAGAAATGGCTCTCACTCTTGAGTGAACATCACAGTTACACAAAGCCGATTGAAACCCAGCTTGCTGGGCCCTGCAGCAGTTTTTGATTTTGCAGGTCTAGGGTGGCGCTTGAGAACTTGCATTTCTATCAAGTCCCCAGGTGCATTGCTGGTAGTCCAGGGCCCACACTTGGGGAACCATTGCTGTAGAGAAAAACCCCTAGTCTTGAACCTCTTTAGTGAGTCCTGTAGGCTCATACAGGACTCTCATCTGGGATGGAAGTGTGGTTTTGTCTCATCTGTGCTGGCTTAGCTGACAAGGGTGACTCCCTTCACACTGGCTTGTTTCCATGCCTGGACTTACTCTCAGGTCAGTTTTCAATGTACTGTTGATCTTTGGGAAACGCTGGTGGCATGGTGGGTTAAGTGCTATGTCTGCTAACCAAAAGGTCGGCAGTTCACAGCTATGGGGCAGTTCTACCCTGTCGTGTAGGGTCACTACAAGTCAGCATCAGCTTGATGACAATGAGTTTGGCTTTTCTGATTGATGCTTGTTGCTGTAAGTGCTATACAAGAAGAAAATGGGCACCAGTGATCGTATGTGACAGGTGAGGCATATTGAAGTGGTGGTAGAAGGTACTCAAGGGTGACCTGCCTTCCCCCAGACTCAGATTTTGCTCTTCTGACGGTTTCGTTTTCTCTGGGCTCCATCTATCAGGTCTGACAGTTAAAGCTGGGAGCTTAATTGTTCTAAGGCCTATGTACCTCATTGCTGAATATCACTACGGTCACCTTTGAGAAGCTATGTACTGATGCCAGTGCCTAGTGCACCCTTCAAAGCAAATTTGGAACTCTTTCGGGAATGGCCATTGCCCACAGTGACAAGGTGGCAAGTTTGCAAACTTAACTGTATAATTGTCTATGAGGAAGTTTTTAGCCAGTAAACAAATAACTATATTGGAATACCCTCCCTGCTAACTTGATCTGGCCCCCAATGACTTTTTTCTTTACCTGAAGATAAAGGAAATATTGAAAGGGAGACATCTGGATGACATTCAGGACATCATGGGTAATCCAACATCAGCTCTAATGGCCATTCCAGAAAGAGTTCCAAAACTGCTTTCAAGGGTAGACTAGGCACTGTCATCAGTGCATGGCTTCTCAAAGGGAATACTTCAAAGGTGACCGTAGTGGCATTCAGCAATGAGGTCTGTAGCACTTTTTCTACAATGAGTTCGCAAATTGTCAGACCTTGGATGTGTGTTTTAAAAGGACACAAAGCTATGCTTCTTTAAAGACCAAAACATGGTATTCATCACATTCAGAATATTTTCTCTAGCAACCTTGAGCTCTCCACCAGCACCCGTATCCTGGGCTGACTGTCAGAAGGACTTTCTACTTGGGGGAGATGCCAGCCCTGGAGAGGAAATGGCATAACCGTATTTGCTGACGTAGGAAGAATAGGGCAGTCTCACAGCTGAGGTCAGCATTCCTCCCTAGGGGCAGAGCCCAGAGCCGCCCTGGCCCACTCCTCTCTGCCCTCTGACTGCACGAAGGACTAAATAAACAGCATTTACCTTGAGCCCCTTGCCAAATGTCTGCCCTGTTTCCCATTGTCGGCAAGAGCTGATGCTATCTGTACAGGAAGAAGTGGCTATTCCCATAGGGCTGAAGACCTATGTGCTTGGGAATGTAAGTGGCTGCTGAAGCAGGGGTTGGGTTTCTTTGCTGAAGCCTAAAAATATTTGATATTTTCTTTGGTAAATACCATAATAAAACGGTACCCACTTCCTTACAGAGACCCAGATCTGATCTGATGACTGCAAACAGCCACCCTTTAATAAAGGCTGTGGGGCACTGTCTGAATCATTGCCCGGAACTCAAAAGGTATCCAAAAAATACTGAATGAATGCATTCGTGCCAGAATAATCTATCCATTCCAGAAGATCTTACGCAGTCCTGGCTGCTCTTACCTGACTGGAGTTTTTTCCTGTTTCTTGTAATCCTTCTCTTAAATTCTCAGATGGGGCATAAAACAAACTTTTATTCATCCTGCAACTGGCTGACAGGGAACAATGAAGAGGTCACTCAGCAACACGCAAATTAAAATTCCAGGGCCACTGATTCCCTGTCCACGCAGAGTAGACCCAGAACCCTCCACCACCTGCCTTTGTTGCCTCTATTCTCACTCAAAGGATCCCGTTTAATTTTTTTTTTTTAATTAAAGCAAAACCAAAACATACATTGAAAAGGCAAAAGTGGGAAGCAGACAAACATGCTGTCACAGCCGTGGCTGCCTGAGTCCCAGGAAGATTACAGAATAAACAAAAGTGAGAAAACAAGCCAGTGTGCTGCCAGAGCCAGGTTTTTCCAAGTCCAAGCAAAGTGACAGAATAATCAGTATATAGTAACATTACAAATGGGCAAAACCATTGAGAGCGCTGCTGTTTAACAGGCCACTAGAAATTGTGATCCTACATTGTGACTTGTCTTTCTTAATAGTCACTGGTACAGGTTTCAGTATAGACAGTCAGGTGGGTTTTCATTGGCCCAACAAATTTTCTACTCACTACATGCTAATAGCAAAAGTGCGTGTTCAAAATCTTGCGTGTGCTGTTTGGTTGGCTTATGTGAAAGGTTGCCTGAAAGATATTTTCCAGAATTATCTTAGCTACTGTCTTTATGCCTCAGGGCCCAGTTGATGAGTCCTTGTGAGTCCAGTTGAGTCACATTCTCTATGCTTCAAGGCAGGGAATAATGATTCCAACAGCATTTCCTAAATCATTCCCTCCTTTTGATCAGAAATAGGAGATAACACATCAGTGACCAGTGACCAGTACCTGGATTCAGGCACATAATTGTCAGTCAGCAGTTTCGTTAAACGTACAGTGCTGGTTTTCCACCAGATGCCATTTGGTTCTTCACTAGGATATTAAGTAAGAGCAATGTTCTCATCAACCACATTGCTGTGGTGAGCGGGCTTAGCATATATCAGCATTTTAGCTGAAGCCTTTTTTTTGCCCTTTTAGATGTGTAAGATGATAGAAGACACATTTTATTTTGCCAAATACTACCAAGATGCAGACTAGAAGATTACTATTCCTTACAGTAGTAATCTAGCTCATGCACTTATTCCTAATGGTAAGAAACCATACGAGTTGGTTACAATGTGTAACCAATCCAATTCTATGTATAGCTTGTTCTACTTCTCCTGCCTTGTTTATCTAAATGCAACAAGAGCTACTTGCCACAGCACAGACTATACTCTTTGGCTAATAAAAAAAAAAAGAAAAATCTTGTCTATTTGGTTATCTCCTGTCAGCTTGGTTTATGAGGTCAGAGATCACTGCTGTGCTTTGATTCCACCCGCAACTTCATCTCCTATTGGTGCCATAGTGGTTGATAAATTTCTTAAAAGATTTCTGCAATTCAGCTGTTCCATAAGTAGGAAATAAAGCTACCAACCATACCATGAGGCCACAATATCTTTGCCTCACCTAGAGGCAAGGATCTATAGTCCCCTGTCCTCTCTGGAGACTTGTATCACTTTACCCAGGAATTTGCAATGGCAGGTTATTTCTAACTCCTGAAGGGCTTTCCTTCTTTGCACGTTTCTCAGTCACGTGGTACTCCCAGTTCCAAGGTCTCGGGAGACTTGAAAGACCAAATAACAAAGAAGGGCCAGGATGGGGCCCCAAGTCAATAAAAGTAAAAAAAAAAAAAAAAAAAAAAAAGATGTTTTCAAGGATTGATTTGGGGGCCAAGAGCTGGGAAGATCCATTCATAGCTGTGGCTCTCTTGGCACCTAGTTCACCGAGTTTTTATTGGGTTCTCTGTGCTACGTACCAAGGGTTCTGTGGGTTAGGAGTTCAGACAGGACGCAACAAAGGTAATACTTGTTTCTGCCCACGGTGTCTGGAAACACAGCTGGAAGGTTTGAAGGCTGGCAGCTAGGATCCTCTGAAGGCTTGCCTGAGGACAAAGGATTTGCTTTCATGGCAATTAACTCACATGCCCAGCGAGTTGGTTGCTCTTCACAAGAACCTCTACACAGACCTGCTTGAGTGTTCTAACCAGAGGCAGATTATCCAATAAGCAAGGTAAACTTGGTGCTTACCATGCTTATCAGGTTATCAGTAGTGAGCAGTTTCACATGAACGTCACTGTATCAAAGATCAAGGAACCTCAATTAAAAGGAAAAAGGGCCAAGTTGAAGAGTCACTTGGAGAGATGTGTAGGTGAGAGTTCTCACCACCAATGCATAGACAGTGACAGAGAGAAGGAGCTTTAATGTGGTGAAACCCATGTAAAAATTTTCACTACAGATTAGTAAGTAAGCACAGGTGAGTCTGTGCTCGCCTTGCTTACTGGGTAATCGCTCGCTTTCAGGGGGGACTGTAAATTTGAAAAGAGATCATGCTGCAGAAAGGTGCTACAGGGTTGGGAGAGAGACAAATGCCAGCCATATCTAGAAGCAGGTGTGACAAAAAATGTGAAATTGTTCACTGCATCTGACCTGGTAAGCCAAGTAATACTACGCTTACCTTGTCTATTGGATAATCTGTCCCTGGTCCTAACAATGTGGCCACTGGCTCCCTATGGCAGGAGCCATTCGAGAGACGAAGGTGCAAGCTACAGTACTTTCTATGACCTCAACTTGAAAGTCGAGTACCATCACTTCTTTTGTATTCTGTTTGTTAGAAGTGAGTCGTTGTGTCCAGCCCACACACAAGCAGAGGGAGTCTCCACCTTTTGAGGGAAGGAAGGTCAAAGAATTAATGGACGTATTTTTAAGTCTCCGACCAAGGGCAAGGTCCAGAAGGAATACCAAAGAGTTTTGCTTTGTTCTTTATGGTCCTATCTATTATTTGATTTCTTTTCTTCCATAATTAAGATAATGTGGAAATGATCCACACAGACAGAGAGGTCCAGGAAGTTCAGTGGACAAAGAGGTCAAGGAGGGAGCATGCCTGAGCTGAGCTGGAAGGATGGGTCAGGATTCCAGCAATCCTAGCATAGAGGCAAGGCTATCTCAGCTGGGAGGGGTGGTGTGTCAGGGCCATAAGGCTGGGATGGGCATCTCTTGTGAGGACTCATGGCAACATGACCATTAGAGCTAAAGCCTGCTTGGTTACTCCGGGAATTGGCCTTTTCTGGGCCAGGAAGGGATCAGAGGTAGCCTCAGATGTTCATTGACTGGACCTACAAAGAGGAAAGGGAGGGTGGTTGGGAGGCTGATGTAATAACAACATGCAAGGGAGGAGAGGACCTTAATTAGGAGACCAGTTACGGAATGGAAAAGTGCCAAGCCAGAGGAAGGTGCAGACAGGAGTTCTGGTCACCTGTGCATGGACAGCAACAGAGGGAAAGCAGAAGTGAGAGCTCTGGGTTATGTCTTGGACCCTAGGTCCTGGGAATAGCAGGTTTCCTACTAGCATATGTTATTGTCCTCAAAATGAGTCTGTGTTCGTCCCGTTTCACCAGCAAAGATTTCCCCAAACATCAGTCGTTTACACCACGTGTTGGTAGTTTCACAATCTTTTTATTAGCTCACTTTTTAAACTGGAATATTAAGTTAATCTTGTCCTGTTCAAAGATACCTGAAAAACAACAAATTTGATGTCATATTTTTCCAGTTTCTGTGAAAATAAATTTGTGACCTTTAAAAATGCTGAAGCTTTTATGCCTAAAATCATGTCAAGTGGTCCCCAAGGAATGTTCTCCTTTCTTTGGCAAACACTGCTCTGGGCCTTTGGCCATGGAAGAAGTCCCATGTTGTTTCGAGAGATGACTGCTGCCTCCCACGTCCAGGCAGGCAGGGCAGGGGGAGGATATGGCTTGTGTCAGATGAGAGTTGGGCAGTGCCGCCCTAAGAGTCACAGCCTCAGGTCTCTTTCTCTGGGGCTCAGATGCTAAAGTGAATCCTCAGGTCAGAGCTCTTGAGAATCTGCTCCTGGCATCCTGGCCTGCATGCTGCTCCTGCATCCTGGCCCTTGCTTGCAGAAACAAATAGAAGGCAGCAAGCGGAAATTGTTCCTCCAATACCTGATGCAGCTTGTGACCCAGCATTTTCGGGGAAACTGTGATGAGGAGAAAATGGGGATCCCAGAAGTTTTCTGAGTTGACTGTCAGTGATTTCAGCCAAGGCCGATGCTGTGGGAAACACAGCTGCCGACTCACATTGGGTGTCAGGTAGCCCACCACAAGTGCCACGGCATTGTCAAGAGTGATAGGCTGCTCACATGTATGATGCCTTCCTACGGCAGAGGACAATACCTCCCTCAGACACACTGTGCAGGGAGGTGAAATAGACAACACTGCGGACATTGTATTTTGGATCAATAATCGTTTCAAAGCATTCCACAAGCAAACGAATAGGAAATCAGTCTAAATATTGATATTTTTCAGGATAAGTAAATAGATTAAGTTTTCAAATATTGACCTTTTTTCAATAAATGCTCAATAAATTCTGATTTTTTAACTATATCCTCAACCTAGAAATAATATGAATTAGGCATGGAGTTGCTACTGAAGATTAAGAATGGAATATTTTATTTATCATATAATTTACAGATGTGTACAGTGGTGTGATTGACCCGAACGGTGCTATTGCAACGCCCAGCTCTGATCTTTCATGGCAATTGCTCATAAGGATGTTCCAATGTCACTTTGCTCCTGCATTGTCAAGATGGGTGCTCTTGTTATGCTTTCTTCATCTTGCTTTCTTCCTTTCTAAAAATGTTTTCGTGAGCAAAGAAGAGAAAGAAAAACAGACGAGATGGTGAAAATGCCAGCTCAAAGCACTCTGATGCCGCTAACCGTCCTATAAGCTGATGAGCTGAAGAGACCGCTGTGGGCTAAAGGTCTGAACATCGGTGAGATTAGTCAGAGACGGCACACACTTTCCAGAAGCTCAGCACTCAACTCTCCTCTGCTCTATGCCTCGAACATCGTTGATGTCAGGCCTGGCTGCTGGTTCCAGTCCCAGCTGCAGTGCCAAACCTTGTGTTACCTTGAATAAATCACACCTTCTCTCAGAAGCTGTTTCCTCATCAGTACCAATAAAGAGGTGCAGAGAGCTACAGTTCGGTTTGTTCTGGGAAATCCCAGTCTTGTTCTTCAAATCAGCTGTGCTGGCTGATAATTAGTCTGGGCCCAAGGCTGATTCTGGGGCAGATTACACAGGGGTGTCTGCCTTGGCCCCAAGCCTGCCTGAAGTTTCTAAGCCCTGGGCTCACATAGTGCCACTGCGGCCTCACCTTTCTGAGTGTTTAATTGAGGGAGTGTGAAAGTGAAAGTGACTGGGAAGAAAAGCAAAACTGGTTTGTCCTTTCTCTCTCTGGGGGATGGGACGAGGAACCTGGCAGCAAGCCAAAACAGCAGTGACAAAGGTCATTTTTTGCCCCTTGAAATGAAGGCCCAAGGAAAGCTTTGAATCTTCCTCATTCCTTGTCTTTCCTCAACAGTTCCTGAAAGACTTGGTCCTTGGGACACTTCAGGTGCGTCAAGGCTGTCACGACAGCCCTGCCCAACAAGCTGCCCAGATGGCCTGCCCAACCCATCCTTCACCAGGGCCAGCTGAGCTGCCGAAGTCGAGGAGCCGTGCACAGAATTGCTGACATCTTTGGGCACAGGCATAACTGTCCCCAGGTACACAGAGTACACTCGTGACTTCAAACACTTCCACACAGAGGGTCACGTTCATTCTTGCATGTGTATCACCCCTCAGATTCACATACATTCAAGGTATCTCTTCCCCAAGCAGGCTGTCACAAATGTATGTAGCTCTCTCCAGGGACAAACCTCCACAGATGCACATAAACACCCCTCTCCCTCCAGCCCTTACCTGCATACCCACCCACTCCAGGTACACACACACACATTCCTGTACACTGGATACTCTGCTCTTGAGTAACTGCCCGTTCCTTTCCATGCACACGCCCAGTTCACACACACACAACCGCGTACTCCGGGCTCACTGCTGGCATCAAGCCTCAAGAGGTGCTGCTGTCCTTCCCCTAGACTGACAAGGACCGTCTCTCCTTCTCGGCACACTGTGTCTGGCCAGAGCAACTCCAACACCTCTCCCTTTTAACTGTGCCCTGGGGTCTGTTTGCAAACCCAGGCTTTTCAAAGATGAGGTCACCCCATCTGCTGTATGTTTTTCGCAAGTGTGGCTAACATACAGTGCTGGAGGAATTGGGCTGCCTGGCCTCGGGTTCTCTGGCAAATAGAGAGAGTGTGTTTTTGTCCATTTCTGTGTCTGAAAAACATTTCTGAGCTGCAAGAAACAGACACACTCAAGTTACCTCAAGTAATGGCTGCTTATTGTGAAGGAGGAAAGGCAGGACAGACAGACGGAGAGGCTGTCAGCAGTGGCCTGTAGTTGGGACTTAAGATTCAGGATGGGTTTTAAGATAACCTGAATTAGGATAACAATGAGTTTGTGGAATGTTTGCTCCTCAGGCCAGGCACAGAGATGTTCTTCGTGCGCGTTATCACGTGATGTTCGTGACAGCCTTGTGAAATCTGTAATAAAACCATCATTAACCCACTTGCAGATAAGAATGTTGAGGCTTACAGAGTCTGTAAACTGCCTAAAGTCCCACAGCCGTCAGAGCAGCCCAGAAGAAAGCCCCTTGCTGAGGTGATTGCCACTGTCTTAGTGTTTCCCCCAAAACTGGAGTCTGTGGCTCCCCTTCTGATAGACTGGAGGTTCTTGTGACAGTTTTCCTGCACCTCTCTCTGTCTCACTTCTTCTCACACTCCTCCTCGGTGCCTCGCTCTGTGTGTCCTTGATTTAGAACTCCCTGAGAAATGACCTTCAGGGTCAGGCAGCCAGCATGGAGCCACCCCAAAAAGCAAAGCTCTCACTGGACACAGTCTTTGTGTCTGGGCCCCTTTCCGTCTCACCAGCAAGCAAGCAGCTGCCTCTGGGTGGGACAGTTGGCTGTGGCCACAGCAGCCAGGAGTCCCTGGGGCCATTTCTTGACAAGGATCTGTGGCGGGGTACATGCAGTACCTCCCACAGACTGCTCAGTGTAGTTTCAAATGCCATTATTGGATAACTTTACTAAACATAGTCCTCATTTCCTTGACTTGGTAAGATTCATCTAGTATGCTTAATTGAACTTTTTGCATTTCATCAGAATTTGATGATTCCCTGGGACATCGTTCTAAATTCCAACTGGATCACTGTTTTCTGTGTTTTCTCTCCTAGGCTGCAGAAGCAGGAGGTGTGGGGCGAATGCGTGACACCAACCAGGAAACTCCCTAGACATCTTTCTGAAGGACATTCCTGACTGGTTATTTGCCCTCATTTTAATGTAGAGGCAACAACTGAGAAGAAAAAGTCCCTGGCACTAAACTCCTGTGAATTCAGGTGCTGTGGTGTTCCCTAAACGCAGGCAGGCGTCATGGTGTTAAGGAACCTTAGTGGTTCAGTGGTTAAAGCGGTCAGCTGTCAAGCAAAAGTTCCACGGTTCGAACCCACCAGTTGTTGCACAGGAGAAAGATGTGGCAGTCTGCTTCTGCAAAGATTTACAGCCTTGGAAACCGTATACCCCAAACCAGACCCGACTCACAGAGACTCTATAGGATGGCTAGAAGTCAGAATTAACTCGATGGCCATGGTGCCTCTCATGGTGTCAGCTGCGAATGCAGGCAGACCCCAAGTGGAATCAGCTTCCTCTCTGGGACCTCACAGCCCAGGCTGCTGAGAGCCTTCCACACTGAGGCGCCTCTGGCCCTCCTCTGACATGAGGGAACCCAGGCCAGCTCCTCCCTTGCCTTCCGTCCCAGTAGCCTTTCTCTGCTGACAAAAGGAGGGAAGATAGACGTCTCAGTTCACTCCATCCCCATAACACCCACAAATACAGGCAGCTAATCCACTCTTGGAACTGTCAGGACAAGGCCATTTTAGTTAGATCCTTTGAACAAATATATTAGAGGCCACAGACCTCAACATCTGGGTGTTTTTCAGCTTCTGATGGAAAACATCCCAATTTAGGGAGGTTGGAAGAGGCATGAAGCAAGGAGCACTTCATTGAAAATACTTGACTGTGACCTAATAATTCACACCCAAAGCCAACATCTGAATTCTGAGCACTGGCCAAGGTCAGACTGAACTCCCTGTGGATCTGAAACACCAAAAGTCAGTAGCTCCTCCAGAACCAGCATTGCTAACAGGACAATCAATTCCTCTAGGTCTTGTCCCACAGAACTCTCCCAGGGTAGCTGAACCTTAGTTTCCTTAAACTTAGGAGGCAGCTGGAAACAAGACTGTGGAGCTGGAATTCAAACCCTTGTCCCTGCAGGCTGCAGGGTGTGTCAGCCTGGGGCTGCCAGACACAGAGAGGGGAGCCGGGAGAGTGCCTTTGCCTGTAGAATTCAACAGTGTAGGTCCTGGGATCTCCATTTCTCTGTCAGGAGTAACGTGAGGAGATTGTGTCAGAAGACTTGCTGCTGTGTGACAGTTACATGAAAAAAAGACCATAAGTCATAGAGCAGGCAGGCCTAGATTTTTAAGGGAAGTATCTGTGGGTGGAAACCCCAGTGGCCTAATGGTTAAGTGCTACATCTGCTAACCAAAAGGTGGACAGTTCGGATCTGCCAGGTACTTCTTGGAAACTCTATGGGGCAGTCCTACTCTGACCTATAGGGTCTCTGAGAGTCAGAATTGGCTGGACAGCCGTGGATTTTCTTACTTTTTTTTTTTTTTTTTAATGTGGGTAGCCTTGCTTTGCTGAGCCTACTTTACCTTCTTTTTCAAACACTTACTGTGTAGAAGAAACAGTATTTTCTACCAAGGTTGCACATGGTTCCTACTTCGAGGCCTGACCTTGGAAACTCCACAAAGAGGGTTAATATTCCCAGTGTGGGCATGTTGGTCTTGTCCCACTGATGTTTAGCCTGCATTAGTGACCAAAGAAGTTTAAGTGGCTTGCTATGATCTGAAAGGTGTGCAGGGAGAGTTAACCAGCACTAGGTGATTCTGGGAGGGGCAAGAGGACACCCCTATAGCTTATGGCAAAATCAATACCCAGTGCAGGAAAGGAGGGACCAGAGCTAAACTGCCCAGCCAAAGTGATTAATGAGTCCAGAAGGGAGACTGGTACCCGCCGGCAGCCTGAGCCCAACGCTCTCACTAGACGATCACAAATTCCAGGGTCAGAGGCAGAGGCAGAGGCAATCTCAAACAGATTTTCCAGGATGCCCAAACAGGACCTTCAGAGCACGTGGAGGGAGCAGGGGTTTGGGGCCCAGGTCCCTAGGTATTTGCCCAGTCATCTCTAGAGAGGGAAACCCTGGTGGTGTAGTGGGTTAAGTGCTACCACTGCTAACCAAAAGGTTGCCAGTTCAAATCCACCAGGCACTCCTTGAATACTTTAGAGGGCAGTTCTACTCTGGCCTCTAGGGTTGCCATGAATCAGATCTGACTCAACAGCACTGGGTTTTTTCCCCCCCTCTGGAGAGTACAGACTTCTATCCTCCGACTGCCAATGAGAAAGGTTGAGAAGAAGCCACATTTCACATCTCAAACAACTGTGACCATGACTCTTCCAGAAAGCTCTTTCTCAGAGTATGTTCTTGAGGGTCCCTGTGTAGGGCTGGCCCCCAAAGTGCTATCAGGACACTTCTGGAGCGATCAGGTCTTTCAGGCTGGGAGGTTCTATTGTATGGTAAATCTCTAGGATTCAAGGAAGCAGGAGGTGGACTACCAGGAACTGGAAGTTGGGGGCCAACACGGGGCTGGGTGTTCTGAATAGGAGAGGAGCCAAGGTAGCATGGTTCGGCTTGCTAACATTCACTGCATTTCAGCCAGACCTACCCACAGCGTCAGACATTAGCACCAGCGGGCAACTTTGGGGTCACTTTTCACTGCCTCACCAAGCATTTTCACCCACGAATTCCCCTTCAATCCCCCCAGACTCACCCAAGTCAAAGTTTGGGCAGTTGAGAGAAGACACTCTTGTCCCATCTCATGGATGAGAAAACAGAGGTCCTAAAAGGTGAAGTAAGTGGCCCTGCCAGGACACACATGAGCTGGGACTGAGCCTGTATCCCCTCACTTCTCTCTAAGTGCTTTTTAAAACACACTACATTCTGGACCAGGACATTCCTTCCTAGAAGAGGAGAAAATATTTCATCTGAGAGCTTCAGACCTGGGTCAAGTTTACAGAACACTCTACTCATCCTGACAGAAGAACTGATTGATGTATTCCAGTTGTGGTGTTAGCAAAGAATATTGAATACATGTGGACTGCTAGGAAAATAAACAAATCATTCTTAGAAGAAATACAACCAGAATGTGCCTCAGAAGTGAGAATGATGAGATCTCGGCTCCCTGTGGAGACATCATTAGGAAAGATTAGTCACTGTGCGGTAATGTCGAGATCCAGTAACCAACTAGACCCTGAGTGACACAGCTCGGGTTTTGGATATGGGGCTAGCAAGTTCAGTCTCCCAACTGGCAACAAACTGTGCTCCCCCTCCTCCAGGCACAAGGATGCAACCTCTTCAGTGGCAAATGGTGGAAAAGTTTTATTAAACAAAAGTATGTTCTGGAGAGGGAATGAGTCAGTCTCTGCAAGCGGAGAAAGATCAGGTACAGGGCTTGTGGGTCTCCTTATGCTGGCAAATGCAGGGGGTGATGTCACAGATAAGCAGAGGAGGTAGTGATGTGGTTCTTGGTTCCGGGTTTGAGGCTCCATGTCAGCAACTGTATGGGGGGGGGTCCCTTCCTGGAGAGCATGGAGATGGGATGGAAATAGCAGCTAGGTCACTTCTAGGTAGTCCTTCCGAGGAGGAATGCACATGTGGCCAATCACAACTGCCAGGAGGAATTGTTATATTTGCATCACAACATGCTAGGAAGAACCGTTACATCTGCAATTACCCTTGCCAAGCATTGATATGAAGACGGCATGCAGCAAAGGTAATCAGAGGACCTAGCTAACCTTGTCAGTGTGGTGAAAAGAAAGGAAACCCTCACTGAGATGGATTGATGCAGGTGCTGAGACAATGAACTCCAACACACCACCAATCATGAAGACGGCGCAGGACCCGATCACATTTTGTTCTGATATGTAAGTCATCCAACTTGACAGCAACAACAACAACTTGCCTTACTTCATTTGCCAGAGCTTTACCTCAAGGCAACTTTGCTGAATAAAATAACTCTCCTTGCGATCAGCCCCATATAGCCCTGTAAGGGGCCAGACACCCTGCTAGACATTATGCGTATCATGTCTCCAAATGACCCAGTTATCTTGTATCCTGTAGACAGGAGAACAGAGGCTTATGGAGGTGAAATAAAGCAGCCAGTTAGTGCTGAGGTGTGCATTGATCCCATAGAAGTGTAGTTTCAAAGTCTATGTTTTTCCCAGTGTGGTCACCTTTAACACCATGCTTCAACACTCATTTATTCAACAAGTACTTATTGAGGGCCTGTTTTATTAGGCGATGTTCAAGATGCTACTCTAAGTGCTTGAGATACTTCAGTTTATGAAGTGAACACTGACCCCTGACCTCGTGAAGTTCATCATCTGTCATGGGCAGACAAAGCAGACAAACAATTAATATATTAAATCAGAAATTATACTATATATGGAAAAAAGAGTAAGCAGAAGAGGCACGAGTGATCAGGAATGCTGCTGATGGGACAGGGACAGGCAAGTTGTGGTATGAAATGGGGTCGTTGGGGGTGACTATGTGGAGAAAGCGATATTTAAGCGAAGACTTGAAGAAAACAGAAGCTGAGGCATGTGGCTGTCTGTAGAAGAGCATTCCAGGCAGAGAGGACATGAGTCAAGGTCCTGGGACAGACAGTGCTGGATATATTGCAGGAATTGCAAGAAGGCCATGTGACTGGGGTGGGGTGAACAGGAGAGCATAGAAGGTACCACGAGAGCAAGAACAGAGGTTGCCGGTATTGGGCTCATGGATCCCTGTGAGGAGCTAAGCTTGACTCTGAGAAACAGGAGCCACTAGAGGGCTCTGGAGGAGGCCTGGTGGCACAGTGATTAAGCACTCAGCTGCTAACCAAAAGGTTGGCAGTTGGAACCTACCAGCTCAGCCACTCTACAGGGGAAAAACACAGCAGTCTGCTCCCATGAAGATTTGTAGCCTTGGAAACACCGTGGGGTGGTTCTACTCTGTCCTGTCAACTCGGCAGCAGTGGATTTGTTTTTGGCTGGTTTTGCTAGTGGTGCTCAGAATTGGTCCCTAACCAAAAGCCTTAGCATTACTTGGGAACTTGTTAGAAATGCACATTCTAACAAGGGTTCCAACCAGAGTTCCAAACCACTGCTTCTAACCACATCAGTCTGCCTTGAAGACAGACTGCAAAGGGAACAGGGAGGAAACTGAGACATTGGTTAAGATGCTCTTGACACAATCCAGGCAAAGATGACCTAGGTGGTCCTGGTGACAAAAGTGCCAGAGCCTTCTTTCTGTTTTGGAAGGAAAGTTTATGGCTAGGCTAACTACATTCCAGTCCTGGCATGAGATAAGCTGCTTCAACACTCAGAACCTCAGTTTTCTTGTTTAGAAAATGAGATGCCTGCGAATGAACTATAACAATGTGTTTGAGACACAGCTCAAAACAAAAACCCACTGCTATTGAGTTCTATTTGGTCCTATAACAACCCTATAGGACCAAGTAGAACTGCTCCATAGAGTTTCCAAGGAGTGCCTGGTGCATTCGAACTTCCAACTTCTTGGTTAGCAGCCATAGCACTTAACCACTAAGCCACCAGGGTTTTGAGGCTCAAAGCTGGTTCCATCTGCATCCTGAGACCTGTCACAGACAGGGTTCCTGGCCCTTATCCTCCCCCAGCACCCCGTCTGTCAAAAGCAGGGACAGTTGACTCTCAGAACCTCTCAGGGAGGAAGTACTTCAGGGCAGATGGTGCTATGTAGTCTTTTACACCTGCGGTCCATAAAGCAGAGCCCAGGTCACAGATGTCAACCAGTTAGGGAACTCGGGAGCACAGGGAGGAGTTCCAGCTCTCCCTGCCTGGAGGGGAGCCCTGGATTAGGTGTCTAGCAGCCTGCATTTCCATATCAGCCCTGCCAGTTCCAAGCTTAGTGTCTTTGAAAAATGACATTTCTCTGAGCCTCAGTTTCCTATCTGCCAACTGTAAGGTGTTAGTCAAAAATCTCTACACCTCTCTCCAGTTCTCTGGAAGTTTTCAGTACCTGAAGCAGAAGGAGCCCATGGAGCTGTGAGGTAATGGATTTATGCACTTTCTTATTTTTCTCCATGACTTGGTCCTGTTGTTCATGCCACTTGCACCTCAACTAATTCTGAATTTGTTCTGAGCCATTTCTGTGTGAAGAGGGGGGGCTGACCTGGCTGAGAGGATGCTAGAACACACCTGATTCACACGTCCCCCCAGAAGTATACGTGGGGGGGGACATCAGCGTGGTGACCAGGAGGTTAGACAGTCCCTCGGAGACCACATTTCATGGATGAGGAGGCTGAAGCGAAGAGAAAACCAAAAACCAAATCCACTACCGTCAAATCAATTCTGACTTAGAGCGACTCTGTAAAACAGAGTAGAATGATGCCGTAGAGTTTCCAAGAAGTGCCTGGTATATTCTGAAGTTACATAGAGGGCATAGGCTGGAGACAGGCAGTGATGGAATTTAAAGCCAAGACTTAGGCACGATCACCAAGGAGCAAGAGTAGGTGAAGACTGAGCACAGGTTCCCCAACACTAAGAGGCCAGATCATGTTCTACCCTCTATAAAATTCACCTTTACTCACAATTCTATGTCTCTGTTGTTGTTGTTGTTGTTAGGTGCCATCGAGTCAGTTCCGATTCACAGTGACCCTACGAACAACAGAATGAAACATTGTCTGGTCTTGCGCCATGTCCACAATCGTTTTTATCCTTAAGCCCATTGTTGCGGCCACCGTGTCAATCCATCTCGTCAAGGGTCTTCTTCTTTTTCACTGACTCTCTACTCCATCAAGCATGCTATCCTTCACCAGGAACTGATCTCTCCTGACAACATGTCCAAAGTGTGTAAGAGGCAGTCTTGCCATCTTTGCTTTCAAGGAGCACTCTGACTGTACTTCTTCCAGAACAGATCTATTTGCTCTTTTGGTGATCCATGGTACCTTCTACATTCTTCTCCCACAAACCTGCAAGTCAGCAGGAATCTCCAGCCTGTTGCCTAACCTACAGGATTTGGGCCTTGCCAGTCTCCACAACAGTGTGAGCCAATCCCTTTAAGTTATTGTCTTTCTCTATTAAAAAGGAAGCAACACATCAAATCTGCTCCCATAAAGTCAATTCCAATTCATAGAGATCCTGTAGGAGACAATAGGACTTCCCTGTACAGTTTCCAAGGAGCAGTTAGGGGATTCAAACTACCAACTTTTTGGTTAGCAGTCCAACTCTTACCTACTGCACTACCAGGGTCTCTTATTGGTTCTGTTTCTCTAGAGAACCATGACTAAGTCAGGCACCTCCAACTCACCCAGTCTTCCCTGGCCCATGCAGGAGAATGAAGAGCAGGGCGGGTACCATCCAAGCTCTCCTGAGACCGGACGGAGAAAATCAATAGGTCTTCCTCACATCACTAGTTAGCTATACTCTTGAGGTGAGCTGTGGTAGAAAGGCCTAGGGTGTAGGAGAGAGCAACCAGCCATCCTGGGGTTCATGGAAGAATTCTTGAGAAGTGAGGGATAAGCCAGAACCTGAAGCATGGTAGGAGTTGGTGAGAGGAAGACACGAAGAGAAAACATTTCAGGCAGAGCAGGGAGCAAAACAAAGACTGTGAGGGAGCAAGGTGCTTCCTGTATCTGAGGAACAGGGAAGGCCAGTGCACCTTGAGGGAGACCCGCAAGGGAAACTTGGGATTCTAGAGAGGGAGGCAGGACCACAAACTGTGAATCTGTGCAGTAGCAAAGCATATATGCCCTTTCCCTGGTCAGGGCCCAGGGACTGGGAATGGACAGTGGTCTGGAGTTCAACAGCAGCCTTGGAGGGTCGGGAGTCCCAGGCTCAGTTTTCATTCAGCAGTGGTCATGACCCTCCAAGAGCTCTGCTCATCAGTGAGGAGGTAGTGGGTCCACACCCTGTCCACTGCTGGCTCTTGGGGACTTATCCAAGCATTAGAGGAGGCCCAGGCCTTCTGCCTCCTGTGGGTTTTCAGATCAGGGTAGAAAGGCCAAGCCCTGGAATGCACTGATCTCTGCTCCTCCCAAGGCCTAGGAACTGAGGCTTATTCTTTCCGAGCACCAAAGCCCCGCTGAGGCCACAGCGGGTGAGGCCCAGGGCTGGCCAGGGCGGCTCAGGAGTGTCCACTTCCCTTAGGATGATTCCCAGAAGGACTTTGGCTCACCTCCAGCATCCTTCCTTAATGGGATGAATATCCCTGTGGCCAGGGTCAGCCATAAGAACCCAGCCAGCCGGGGAAGTGCTGGCTCATTTCTTTCTGGGCAGGGCTCTGCCGAAAACCCCTAAGCTGGAAGTACTGGAGCGCCTTTCAGGAAATTTCATAGTGCATTTGGAAACCACTCCTGTCGCGTAACATCAGGGCACTTGTGTGTGGCCTGCGTTTGGCGGGAAGTGCCCTGGCGGCTACAAGGAAAGGGAGGCAGCAACGAGAGAAGCAGTAAGGCAGGGCCTCGAGGGTGGGAGAGGCACCAGCCTGCGAGGGGCCCCCTGGGCACATCTGTGCCCATGCCAAAGAAAGGTGACCCCATAGAACGTGGAAATTATCAAGCAATATCATTAATATCACATGCAAGTAAAATTTTGCTACAGATCTTTCAAAAGTGGTTACAGCAGTACATTCACAGAGAACTGCCAGAAATTCAAGTTGGATTCAGAAGAGTAGATGGAACAAGAAACATCACTGCCGAAGTCAGATGGATCCTAGCTGAAAGCAGAGAGTATCACAAAGTTGTTTACCCTCGTTTTATTCACTACGCAAATACACTCAACTCTGTGGATCAAAGCAAATCATAGATCACATTTTGAAGAATGGGAATTCCAAAGCATTTGCTTGTGCTCATAAGAAGCCTGTATATAGGCCAAGAGGCGGTTGTTCAAACAGAACAAGGAGGTGTTGCTCGGTTTAAAGTCAGGAAAGTTGTGTGTCAGGGTTGTGTCATTTCACCATACCTATTCAATCTGTATGCTGAGCAAAATAATCCAAGAAGCTAGACTATACAAAGACTGGGGCATCAGGATTGGAGGAATTCATTAACAACCTGCGTTATGTGAGTAACACAACCTTGCTTGCTGAAACTGAAGAGGACCTGAAATATTTACTGAGAAAGATCAAAGACCACAGCTTTCAGTATGGATTATACCTCAACACAAAGAAAAGCAAAATCCTCACCACTGGACCAGTGAGCAACATCATGATAAACAGAGAAAAAATTGAAGTGGTCAAGGATTTCATTTCACTTGAATCCACAATCAATGTCCATGAAAGCACCAGCGACGAAATCAAATGAAATACTGCATTGGGCAAATCTGCTGCAAAAGACCTCTGTAAAGTGTTGAAAAGCGAAGACATCACCTTGAAGGCTAAAGTGTACCTGATCCAAGCCACGGTATTTTCAGTCACATCACATGTGTGTGAAAGTTGAACAATGAATAAAGAAGACCAAAGAAGAATTGACGACTTTAAATTGCAGTGTTGGAGAAGAATATTGAATATATCACAGACTGCCAAAGAATGAACAAATCTATCTTGAAAGCAGTACTACTAGAATGCTCCTTAGAAGCAAGGATGGTAAGGCTTTGTCCCACATACTTTGGACATGTTATCAGGAAGGACTAGGCCCTGGAGAAAGATACCATGCTGGTAGAGTGTCAGTTAAAAAGAGGAAGACCCTCGCCAAGATAAGACTGACAGACACATAGGCTGTAAAAATGGGTCAAGTGTAACAATGGTGATGGGAATGGTGTAGGACTGGGCAGTGTTTAGTTCTGTTCATAGGGTCCCTACGAATTGGAACAAAACTCAAATGGCACTTAACAACAACAACAACATATTCATACACACATATACCCACATACATATTTATATACACACATATATAATAGTCATCAATTTACAAATTTGTGCTGTCATACATATTTACTGTCTCCGTCATGCCAAGGCACAGAGTCTCAAGTGCACACATGTACACACACACTCAAGCGCTCACTGTTTCTCAGAAGATACCAGGTCAACAAAGCTGAGACAACACTCAGACAATAAAGCCGAGAGGTCCTGGAAAGGTCATCATCCTCCATCAGAAAGCAAGTAGTGGCTTTAGAGGAGCATGGAGCTGGTGGTCAGAAAGCCTGGGCAGGTGATCTTGAAAAGGTCACCTCACCACACTTCAGTTTCTTCGCCTATAAAGTGGAGGGATTGAACCAGATTACCTTTAAGGCCTCTCTTGGCACCAAAATTCTAACACAATGTCATGGATTAAATTGTGTCTGCCCCAAAATGTATGTGTTGATTTTATTTGGCTATGAGACCCCATATGGTGCCATTTCTCCCATGTGTTTTGAATCCTGCCTCTGTGATACTGATGATGGAAAATGGCCTGCAGTTGTGTTAGTGAGGCAGGACTCAAGTTACAAGCTTGTGGGATATAAGGGAGAGAAGTTAGCAGACGAAGTTGGGAATCTCTCACTACCAAGAAAGCATGACCGAGAGCAGAGCATGTCCCTTGGACTCGCGGTTCCTGAGCTGAGATGCTCTCCTTGAATTTGGACTCAGCTCAGTGGGCTGTGATAATTTACTGAATGGACTTGCAATTTGTAATGGATTTGTGGCTTACCAGATTGTGACAATAAAAATTTCTCTTCATGAAGCCTTCCACTCATGGTGTTTTCTGTTGGGGCAGTACCAGATGACTAAGACACATGCAAATCTGAAAACTGGCAACTGTTTCACAAAAATGGAATTTCCCAAGGTGACTCGGAAGTGAAGGAGAAGAGAGAATGGTATTAACGCTGCCTGCACTCTAGACTCAAGTCTGCCTTGTCCCATCCATGCCAAGCTAGGCTTGCTCTGAAACTTAACTCAGAAGCTGAGATTGAGGAGACTCTGTCAGTGGATTTCAGAGAGGTTTAACATAAGCCATCTTCTTCTGCCATGTCCCTGGATTTCAGAGAGGCTTTAGCATAAGCCGTTACCCCAAAACAGCCCACAGGAATTTGAACCACAAACAACACTTCATGCCTGCACCCCCCACCAAGCAAAGCTTTTCTCTTATCAAAGGCTGTGAACAAACCTTAGCCCCTCCCCTTTCTGATCAACATTTCTTCCTCATGAGACCATAAACACCCTTAATTGGAATTTCTTGCTAACCCCTCTCTTTTTTTTAACATTTCTTTCCTTATCAAACAAAGCCCCTTCACCCCACACTATTTCATTAGAACTTTGAAACTATAAAAAATTTGCCCTACTGGCCTGGAACGGACTGAGCCACCTCTTGACTCAGATCCCATTCTCTTTCTCTTCATGGGCTGAGCCACCCTCAGCTCAAGATCCCATTCTCTTTCGAATACACTTCATTGGACCCTTGGACTGGTGTGTCTGCATCTGTTTCACACGATTCACTCTCCAACAGAGATGAAAGGGTCTTGTTCTTGGTTGTCCTTGCCAGGCTTCTGCCTTGTTTAGATGGGTCTTTTATAAATCCTGTGGGATAAAGATATGGCAGTCTGCTTCCCTAAAGATTTACAGCCTTGGAAATCCCTTAGGGCAGTTCCGCTCTGTCCTATAGGGCTGCTGTGAGTTGTAACTGACTCTGACATCCAGGAGTTTTAAGTCCCCACTGGTGTGGTGAGTAGGTGGCCTGTGGTCAGATGTCCTATCGTATTTAAGGGGATTCTGGAGAAGCAAGCCCTTCTCACCTCCCAATTGCAACAAAGAGAAAATTAATTGATTTCAGAGAAGGGCTATTCTTTCAGTAATTTTAAAGTCAGCTCTGGTTTGTGTAGGCAGCAGGATCTTCCCCTCTCCGGAACAAGTTGCCTTCTCTGCACCCGCTCCACCCTTGGACACTGGAAAGATGCTCCCTCTGCCTCCTCATCTTACCACTGCCTTCTCAGTTCCAACCAGCAGCACTTCCGGCTGCAATTCTCTACCTTGGATCTGCTCCCAGAAATTTCTGGAAGGATTCAGTAGTTGCAAACAGATTGTTTTCATTATGATTATTTGGGGTTTAACCTCCTGGCCTGGTGTCGCTAGGATTATGAGACTCTGGCAAGAGGTCTTTCGTCCTTGCTGTCCTTTTGGCTACCCCCTACATCAGTCTTATTTTTCTTCACTCCAATTCTAGATTCTGTCTTGTGAAGCCCTGCACCTCTGCAGGCCCTGCTTGCCTCCTCTGGTCTCTGTCCAATGAAGCCAAAGAGTCCTTGGGACAGCAGGTAGGCCCCTAAGACTCTGCCTTCCATGCCCTGACCTGTGACTGTGATCACCCTCACTGCTCTGTGGTATTTTGTAACCAGCGTCACTGACTCTAAGTTGCTTCCCAAAAGGTTTCAGGAGATCTGCCAACATTTGGATTTAATGCTTTTAATGTGAAGATTTTTCTCTTCCTTAAAGATATAATAAAACAACACACCAACATGAATGTGTTACTTGCAAATTTTAGTATTTTGAAAACTACCAACAGCTTAACTTTGACCACTGCCTTTGTTTGATTTTTTTTATGTGGACTTTTCAAGGAAATGTCTAATGAATTAACAACAGACCTGGGAGTGTCAAGAGAGTGGCTGAAAAAAATTAAAGCATTCTTAATATGTCCATACGACTCAGGAGTTTCTTGATATTGCACAAACTATAACATCTGATGAGTTCGTGATCTCAGTTGTTCTAAGTGCTACACACCTCCTTGCTGAATATCACTGTGACCACCTTTGAAGCATTCCCCCTTGGGAAGCTATGAACAGATGCCAGTGCCTAGCCTTCAAAGCAATTTTGGAATTCTTTCTGGAGTGGCCATTGTGCATGGTGGCAAGGTGGCAAGTATGTGAACTTAATTGTATGGCTGTCTGTAAGGGAGTTTTTACCCCTTAAACAAATAACTGTATTGGAACACCCTCCCTAGTCCCCTGATCTGACTTTTTTCTTTACCCCAAGATAAAGGAAGACATTTTGGTGACATTCGGGACATCAAGGGTAATACTATACAAGCTCTGGTGGCCATTCCAGAAAAAGAGATCCAAAATTAACCTTGAAAGGTAGACTAGGCACCGGTGTCAGTGTATAGCTTCCCAAGGGGAGTACTTCGAAGTTGATCATAGTAATATTCAGCAATGAGCTATGCAGCACTTTTTCTAGGATGAGTTCGTGAACCTGACTGTCAGACCTTGTATACAGTGAGGCTGTTGGTCTGAGTTTGATCATCATTTGACATTCCTGCTGAGTTCAACAGGCTGCACACCAGGCTACAGAAAGACAACTGCTACATTTTTATGCAAATAATGCTTGCCTTCTACGTTTGTTTGCCCACTGCTCCCTCCTCCCACAAAGTATTTTCATAAGTGAGCTATTCTAATATTTTTAGAGCAACATGTAAAACAAATTGGCATATCAGCGTTTATGAAAATACCTCCCAGAGGGAGGGAGCAGTTGGCAGACTAACATAGAGGAAGTTCTTTATTTGCACAAAATATATGGTATTTTCCCCCTGATTAGGTGATCCTACCTTCCTTTGTAGTCCAGAGCCCTGATGTGAGTTATTAAAGGAAGAGCATTAGAGCATCCAATCAGCTCACAAAGTTGAGTCTCACTGGTAGCACAAGAATAAAAAGGGGTGCACCCTGAGATCTCCACTAAAAGACCACAATTGATGGTCCACGGGCCTCAGACTTCCCCTGGGAGCATGGCCCCTGGCCCTGATGCTGCCCTCTCCATAAATCATAAGGGCAGTCAACTCTTTGGACAGGAACGGATTGGACTTGGCAACACAGAGTGACCATATCATGTGTGCACTTTAAGGTTCTATGCGTCTATAGGATATCGTCCTGCTGACCTCTTACTGGAGGCGGGGGAGTGGGTGGAGAGGAGGGGATAAGAGATTATTGGGAGGATAAGACATGTATGGAGTGGAGAGGAAGAGGGTGCTGTCACCGAACAGGGAGAGCAGTGGGAGCTACATATAGGTGGGCATGCAAATTTACGTGGGAATGTACATTTTCATTCAATCATAAAAAAAAAAAAGCATCCTATCATGGGGTTGGTAGCCTGGCTAAGTGGCCAGCACAAAGCCTCAGGCAAAAATATCCACAGATGCAGGAGCTCACGGATCTGCCCCTCTCCAGACTTACAGAGACACACAGACACACACATACACACTGCCATCGAGTCAGGTCCAACTCATAGTGATGCTGTGAGTCAGAGAGGAACTGCCTCATAGAGTTTCCAAGGAGTGCTTGGTGGAATGCAACTGCCAACCTTTTGGTTAGCAGATATAGCACTTAACCCACTATACCACCAGGGTTTCCTTAGAGATACAGTGACCTACAAAGTTTCTGGGTACTTCCTCATGTAATCCTGGGGTGTGCCTAGGAGCATGCAGGAGCTGCAGGCCCCACTGCAAGCTCTGACTTTAGGAAGAAGCCCTTCCTCAGCCTCCCAGAAGCTCTTCAACTCCTAGAGGCCTTGGGGGCCAGGGAGAGGGGATGTCCCAAGCTGGACATCCAAAGGAAAGGGAAACTGTTTACATTTCAACCAGACCTATTGTTTCAGAGGACTCAGCAAAATCATTCCCAGTCCTAAAGGACTGGGCAGAATTCTCTAAGTCTTGCAGTTGTGGTTAGCCTAGTTGGACTGTCTGTATAATGCTAAAGTCCTCATTTACCAAACTAGCCACCTAGCAGAGCCTAGAAACTATCTTCCAATTTTAAATTTCAGAATTTTGGTCTGTTATGACACTGGGTCATGCAAATGTTTGGCATGCTGAGCTACTAAATGAAAGGTTGGAAGTTCAAGTCCACCTAAAGGGTCCTCAGAAGGAAGTCCTGGTGATGTGCTTACAAAAGATCACAGCCTACAAACAGCTTATGGCGCACAGTTGTGCTCTGACACAGATGGAGTTGACATGAGTCAGTATGAACTTGATAACAACTGGGTTCACTTGATACAGACAGTATTTCTGCAAGGACAAGAACAGGCTTCATTAGACTGTCAGAGTCCAAAGAGCAGCCCAGAGGGACCATCTTCCCCTATCAGAGGTTGTTGCAGAGAAACTACGCTGCATGGAGAGACCATGGGCAGTAACACTTTTTATTTTAGGCTGTGTCTTTAACCATCACCAAATCGTGAGTGTTAAGAAAAAAAAAAAAACACAGTTTGTTGTGGAGAAGGCCTGGTTTGCTCCAGATAGTGAGGCTGAGAGGAATTCTTGAAGAGATTGGCTTTGCGTGTCCTCAACACTTCAGTGTGGTCCCCCTCCTGAGACGAACTGCCCTCCCCACCTCACACCCACCTGTTCCTCCAATAGCCTCTCCCATCTCAGCCTTTTAGTTGCCAGTTGTTTGAGACAAAAACCTTAGGGAGCCCTGGTGGATTAATGATTAAGCACTTGGCTGCTAATGCAAGGGCCAGTGGTTCAAACCAACCCATCTGCTCCACAGGAGAAAAGACTTAGTGATCTACTCCTGTAAGCCTATAGCCTAGGAAACCCTACGAGGCAGTTCTACTCTGTCCTATAAGGTAATATTGAATTGGAATTGATTTGAGAGTACACAATGACATACTTATTCCTGTCAGACTTCCACATCCAAGACCTAAACCATCAAGAATTCCTGCTGGCTCTCCCTTGAGTATCTGTACAGAATTGTTCTTAGTCCCAACCTCAGGTATTTTCTCGTACCTGGATTGCTACAGCAGCCTCCTGGTCCTCCATCTTCTGCCTTCATACCTCTATAGGCTATTCTATACACAGCTTGTCTTAGTGGTACAGCTCTAACAGAAATACCAAGTAGATGGCTTTAAATAGAGAAATTCTATTTTGTCACAGTCCAGTAGGCTAAAAGTCCAAATTCAGGATGTCAGCTCCAAGAGAAGCCTTTCTCTGCTGGATCTGGAGGAAGGTCCTTGTCATCAGTCTTCCCTTGGACTGGGAGCTTCTGATGTGCAGGGATCCTGGGTGCTTTCTAAAGGATGAGGTCAGCTCCTGACACTGCTTCTTAGTGGTGAAACCAAACCCAAACTCACTGTTGTCGAGTGGATTCCAACTCATAGCAACTCTACAGGTCAGAGTAGAACTGCCCCACAAAGTTTTCAAGGAGCACCTGGTGGATTTGAACTGCTGACCTTTTGGTTAGTAGATGTAGCACTTAACTACTACCTCACAAGATTGGGGATTTAGGTCCCCAACTCTCTGTTCTTGCTTCTTTCCTTTAAATCTCAAGAGAATCAAGGCACAAAACAATCTTACCCACTGAGTCCAGCCCCAGCAACACAAATGCTAAGATATATGTTAAGTGAAAGACAGCAGGGTACAAAGCAGTGTGTAAGTAGGCTACTCTCTGTGATGTGAAATGTCATCATAATTAATGTCACTGACCTACACATGTGAACATAATTCATGTCACTAAACAGCACGTGTGAAAGTTGTTTGAATGGCAAATATTTGTTTACACATTCATTTGCTGTACACCACCCATCAAAAAAAGTCATCAATAATTCAGTGAAGCCATTGTAACCCTGATACCAAAGCCAGACAAAGACACCCAACCAAAAAAAAAAAAAAGGCAAAAAGAAAATTCTGGACCAATATCTCTCATGACTATAAATCCTAAAACTTAGTGATATTCTATACAACAGAATTCAGTATCATATTAAGACAATATTCCACAATGAAGTGTGATTCATACTGTGTATGCAAGAGGAGTTCAACATTAGAAAATCAATTGAACAATCCACTACATAAATAAAAGAATCACATAAGCATCTCAACTGATGCAGAAAAAGCATTCAATAAAGTCCCAGACTCCTCATAAAAATAGTCAACAAAGTAAGAATAGAAATTCCTCAAAGTAATAAAGATCATCTGCACAAAACTCGACGGCACTTGGCTGTCTTGGCTTGGCACAAAACCAACAGTCAATACCATTCCCAATGGAGAGAGACTGAAAGCGTTCCCTCTGAGGACAGGAACAAGACAAAGATGTACTTTATCACCACTCCTATTTAACACTGTGCTGAAAGTCCTAGCTAAAGCAATAAGACAAGAAAAAGAAGTAAAGAGCACTCACATTAGACAGGAATAAGTGAAAGTATCCTCATTCACAGATGACATGATCCTATACATCAAAAACACCAAAGATAGCAAAAGAAAACTACTGAAGCTAATATAAGGAATTAGCAGAGTAGCAGGATATATCCAATTATAAAAATTAGTTGTATTTCTATACACCAACAAAGAGAACTTCAGAAGAGACATCAGGAAAACAGTATCATTTATAGCCATTCTTGTTAGGTGCCATCTAGTCAGTTCTGACTTGTAGTGACCCTATGTACAACAAAACAAAACACTGCCCAACCCTGCACCATCCTGATAGTCTTCATTATGCTTCAGTCTATTGCTGTAGCCACCATTTCAATCCATCTCACTGAGGGTCTTCATCTTTTTTGCTGACCCTCTACTTTACCAAGCATGTTGTCCTTCTCCAGGGACTGACTGCTGCTGACAATGTGTTCAGAGTATGTGACATGTCATCACACCATCCTTGCGTCTAAGGAGTATTCTGTTCCTATTTCTTCCAAGGGAAGTTTCATTGTTCTTTTGGTAATCTATCATATATTCAATATTCTTTTACAGCACCACTATTCAAAGGCATCAATTGTCAGCCTTCCTTATTCATCATCCAGCTTTCACATACATATGAGGCTAATGAAAACACCAGTGTTCAAGTGAGGCATGCTTTGATCTTCAAGGTAACATCTTTCCTTTTCAACACTTTAAAGAAGGTGAAGAAGTCAGGTGCTTCCTGTGATCCCTCCAATAACAAAGATCCAAAAGGACAAATGAATGATTACTTATGACATCCTAGGAGCCATGAACATCAAAGGGAAAACTGAAAAATTGGACTAAACAATGGAAAAAGCAGAGTGAGTCCAGAATATCTAGGACTGGCGAGACTTGATCTGCTGGGAATTGGCTGTGACCAAAATGGTGAACAAATCAGTTGTATTTGGGGGACATCCTCTTCAGTGGCAAAGAGTAGCAGAAAGTACACTTGACCTTCCACAACCAGTGGGAAGCAGCATTTGACTGTCAAAAGCTAAGGAACTGGTGTCTACCTGTTGCATGGGCATCTAAATCTTTCAGGATAAACCTCTCTCCATTTGCCCTGTGCTTGCCCCTCCCCTCTTTGCACTAAGCCCTGCTCTGGAGTCTGACGCCATTAACTGAGCCAGAAGCAGGACTCTTTGAGCCTGCCTGGAGCCATTCTCACAGACCTGGAGAAGGAACAATTTAACAAACTGGCAGAAAGGGAGAAAAAAGTCTGCTGAGTCATCCAAGCCAGAAATTAGGGGCACAAGCAGTGCCTTCACCTAGAATCAATCATAAGGGGACATGGCACCCTCACAGATACTCAGGAATGGCTGTTAGCCTCCTGTCTTTCTCAGTGCCTGCAGCCAGCTACTTGTACTTATACCAATCTGTCCTGCCCATCTAGGACAGTAGGCAAGAGCCTGCACCACACACTTGATGACTGACTACCTGGACACCTGAGCTGAGTTAATACAAGAAAAATAAATGGATTCCTGTGCTCACAAGTCTAGTAACAGCTCTAGTCACCTGGTGACAGGACACTAGAGCTTTGAAACCACCAATAACCAAACTACAATGAGTCACCAGCCTATTTGGACATTTCAAAACAAAACAAGAAGCTAGAACACAGTAAGCAAACATAAAACATAAATTAAACAAATTTAACAATCTATTGATGACTTGAAGACAACAGTCAATATCATATTACTTAAAGAGGCAGACCGCCATGGCTTCAGAAAGATCCCAAAACAAATAATCAAGAAATTTTCCAGATGAAGAAAACTCTCTGAAATTATCAGAGGTAGACTACAGAAGATTAATATTTAGAACTCTTCAAGAGATCAGAGAGGAAATGAGGCAACACATAGCAAAGCATAATGACAAATTGAACAGGCTACAAGAAAGCATACAGACAGGAACTAGAAATTCAGAAAATTAATAATAAAACTACAGAATTAGACAACTCAATAGAAAGTGAAAAGAGCAGAACTGAGATAAGGGAAGGTTGAATTAGTGAGACTGAAGATAGAACATATGACACCAACATATTACATAAAAAAATCAAGGAACACTCACAATTATGTGGGACTCTAGTAAGGGGAATAATCTATGAGTGATTGGGGTACCAGAATGGGGAGATAACAGATAATACAGGGAGAATTTTTAAAGATTTGCTAACAGAAAACTTCCCTGACATCTTGAAAGATGAGAAAGTATCTACCCCAGATCCTCATCAAACTCCCCAGAAGGTAGAGTCCAAAAGAAAGACATCAAGGCACACTATTAAAAAAAAACTTGTCAAAACTAAAGATACAAAGACAATTTAAAAAATGCACCCACTTGCCTTCAGTTTCTCATACTGTGGGGGATTGAGTGTTGCTGTGATGCTGGAAGCTATGCCACCAGTAGTCAGATACCAGCAGGATACAAATGGTGGACAGGTTTCAGTTTAGCTTCAGATTAAGACAGATGAGGAAGAGGAATCTTGTGGTCTATTTATGAAAAGAATTAACCAGTGAAAACTTTATAAATAACAATGAGACATTGTCAGGTACAGTGCCAGAAAATGAACCCCCAGGTTGGAAGGCATTTGAAAGACGACTGGAGAGGAGCTGCCTCTCCAAAACAGAGTCCACCTTAATGACACAGATAGACTCAATTTGGCAACTTCATTTGCTGATGTGTCAAGACTCAAAAGAAAAAGAAACAGCTGCAAACATCCATTAATAACTGGAATGTGGAATATATGAAGTATGAATCTAACAAAAACTGGAAGTCATCAAAAATAAAATGGAATGAATAAGTGTTGATATCCTAGGCATTACTGAGCTGAAATGAACTGGTAGTGGCCATTTTTAATTGGACAATCATGTGGTCTACCATGCCAGGAATGACAACTTGAACAGGAGTCATGTTGCATTCATTATCAAAAAGAACATTTTAAGATCTGTCCTGAAGTACAATGCTGTCAGTGATAGTATAACATCGATATGCCAGTTAATAGGACTATTATTCAAACTTACACACCAATCACTGAGAACAAAGATGAAAAACTTAAAGAATTTTACCAGCTTCTGCAGTCTGAAATTGATTGAATATGCAGTCAAGAAGCACTGATAATTACTGGTGATTGGAATGCCGAAGTCAGAAACAAAAAGAAAGGACTGGCGGTTAGAAAATATGGTCCTAGAAATAGAAATGATCCTGGAGATCGTATGATAGAATTTTGCAAGACCAACAACTTCTTCATGGCAAATCTCTTTTTTACCAACATAAACAGTGGCCATACACATGTGCCTTGCAAGATGGAATGCACAGGAATCAAACGGACTACATCTGTGGAAAGAAACAATGGAAAAGGTCAATACTATCAGACAGAATAAGACCAGGTGATGACTGTGGAACAGACCATCCACTGCTCATTTGCAAGTTCAAACTGAAACTGAAGAAAATTAGAACAATCCATGTGAGCCAAAGTAGGACCTCAAATATATTCTGTCTGAGTTTAGAAACCATCTAAAGAATAGATGTGATGCAATGAACACTACTGACCAAAGGCCAGATGAGTTGCTGAATGACATCAAAGACATCATATCTTAAGAAAACAAGAAATCGTTAAAAAGATAGGACCAAACTGGATGTCAGAAACAACTCTGAAACTTGGTCTTAAAGGTGAGTAGCTAAATAAAAAAGGAAACAATGGAATAAAGGAACTAAACAGAAGATTTCAGAGTGGCTTGAGAAGACAAAATATTATAATGACATGTGCAAAAAGCTGGAAATAGAAAACCAAAAGGGAAGAACACAATCTACATTTCTCAAGCTGAAAAAAACTGAAAGAAAAAAAATTCAAGCCTCAAGTTGCAATAGTGAAGGATTATGCAAGCAAAATATTAAATGACTCAGAACACATCAAAACAAGAAGGAAGGAATTCATAGAGTCATTATACCAAAAAGAATTGGTTGACACCAGTTCAACCATTCCAAGAATTAGCATATGAAAGAAATCCAAGCTGTCTTGAAGGCACTGGCAAAAACAAGGCTCTAGGAACTGATGGAATATCGATTGAGATATTTCAACAAACAGACACAGCACTAGAAGTGCTTGCAAATCTATGCCAAGAAATTTGGAAGACAGTGAACTGGCCAACGGACTGGAAGAGATCCACATTTAGGCCTATTCGCAAGGAAGATGATACAAGTGAAAGTAGAAATTATTGAACAATATCATTAGTGTCATGTGCAAGTAAAATTTTGTGAAAGATCATTCAAAAACAACTGCAGAGTACAGTGACAGGAAACTGCCAGAAATTTAAGCCAGATTCAGAAGAGAATGTGGAACCAGGGAAATCACTGCTGATGTCAGATGGGTCTTGACTGAAAGCAGAGAATACCAGAAAGGTGTTTACCTCTGTTTTACTGACTATGCAAAGGCATTTGACTATGTGGATTGTAACAAATTATAGATAACATTGCACAGAATGGGAATTTTGAACACTTAATTGTGGTCGTGAGGAATCTATACATGGATCAAAAAGCATCACACAAACAGAACAAGTGGACACTTTAAAGTCAGGAAAGGTGTGCGTTGGGATTATATCCTTTTACTATACCTTCCTAATGTGTACATTGAGCAAATAATCTGAGAAGCTGGATTAAACATGAAGAAGAACAAGGCTTCAAGATTAGAGGAAGGCTCATTAACAATCTGCATTATACAGATGACAAAACCTTGCTTGCTGGAAGTGAAGACAATCTGAAATACTGATAAAGATCAAAGACCACAGGTTCAACATAGTTGTGCCTCAACATCAAGAAAACAAAAATCCTCACAAACAAACTAGTAAGCAATGTCATGATAAATGAAGAAAAGAGTGAAGTCATCAAGGATCTCATTTTACTTCCACATTCAACACCCACGAAAGCAGCAGTCAGGTAATCAAAAGGTGTATTGCACTGGCAAAATCTGCTGCAAAGGATCTCTTTAAAGAGTTAAAAAGCAAAGACGTTGCTGTAAAGACTACGCTGTGGCTAACCCAGGCCATGGTATTTTTAATCACATCATTTGAAAGTGAAGACCGGACAATTAGTAAGGAAGACAGAAGAATCAATGCCTTTGAACTGTGGTGTTGGAGAAGAATATTGAACATAGCATGGACTGCCAAAAGAACAGATATGTTTTGGAAGAAGTACAACCAGAGTGCTCCTTGGAAGCAAGGGTGGTGAGACTGAGTCTTACACACTTTCACATGTTGTAAGGAGGGATTATTCCTTGGGGATGGATATCACACTTGGTAAAGTAGAGGGTCAGCAAAAAAGAGGAAGATGCTCAACAAAAGTTATTGATGCAGTGGCTGCAACAATAGGTTTAAGCATAAACCTGATGGTGGGCATGGCACAGGACTGGGCAGTGTTTCCTTCTGTTGTACATAGGGTCTCTATGAGCTGGATCTGTGTCACCAGTGCCTAAGAACACCAGCAGGGATAAGCGAAAAATAACCTATAAAGCAGAATCAATAAGCCAAAGTTTAGACTACTCAGCAAAATTATGCTGGCAAGAAGGCAATGGGATGACACATACAAAGCCTTGAAGGAAAGTAACTGCCAGCCAAGAATCACATATCTAGCAAAATTATCTCTTAAATATGATGGTGAAATTAGTATGTTTCCAGATATACATAAATTTAAGGAAATTACAAAAACCAAACCAAAATTACAAGAAATACTGAAAGGAATCCTTTGGCCAGAAAATCAATAGCATCAGACAACAACTCAAAATTAGAACATAGAACAGAGCAGCCGGCTGTCAATCCAAACTAGGGAATCACAAAAATAAACCAAAGGCAAAACACTGACATTAGGGAAACTGTGATGTCACTATGTAAATATTAATACAAAAAAAGGCCTTAAAAGAAAATGTAGTCGTAACCTTTTATACAGACAGCAACTCAAGGCAATACAAAGAAATTAAAGACTGGGTTAAAAATTAGAAAAATAAGGGTATATATTAAGGTAACCACAAAGGAAATTATCAATCCTATGCATCAAGATAAAAAAAAAGTAAAACATGAAGTCTCAGCAAATATAAAACCAGCAACACTGAAAAAGGTGAAAACACATAAAGAAAAAGATTCAGCACAAAAAAATTAAACAGAAAAAAAGGAAATGTCTACAACTCACAAAAAAAGACATCAAAATGACAACATTAATCTCATACCTATCAATAATCAGAATAAATCCAAGTGGATTAAATGCAACAACAAAGAGATGGAGTGTGGCAGATTGGATTAAAAAACAAGATCCATCTATATACTGCCTACAGGAGACACACATTAAAGACAGAAACAAATTAAAATTCAAAAGATGGGGAAAAAATACATCACACTAACAACATTTGAAAAAGAGCATGAGAAGCAATATTAATCTCAGATAGAATAGTCTTTAAAGAAAAATCCACCACACTGGATAAGAAAAGACATTGTGTAAGTGTCTTTCACTGAAAGGACATATTGAGAATGAAAGGACACAAAGAGAATGAAAAAACATCCTACCAGAACTTTTGCAACACAGCAAAAGCAGTGCTCACAGGTCAGTGTATCTCAATAAATGCACAGACACAAAAAGAAAAAACTGAAGAATTAACTCTACAATTTGAACAAGTGGAAAGAGAACAGCATAAGGACCACTCAGTCACCAAAAGAAAGCAAATAATAAAAATTAGAGTAGAACTTAATGAATTAGAGAATAGAAGAATGACTGAGTTAACAAGACCAATGGTTGGTACTTTGAAAAGATCTACAAAATCGATCAACTATTGGCCATACTGACAAAAGAAAAACAAAAGAGGAAGCAAATAACCCAAATAAGAAATGAGATGGGTGATACCACAACAGACCCAACTGAAATTTTCAAAAATCATACCAGATGCTGTGAAAAATTATACTCTAATAAATTTGAAAACCTAGAGGAAGTTGGCAAATTTCTAGAAGCACATTACCTACTTAAACTAACACAAACAGAAGTAAAACAACTAAATAAACCCATCACAAAAAGAACAGATTGAAAAGATAATTTAAAAACTCTCAACCAAGCTCTCTGCACCCCACATTGGTGAGTGGTGTCTGGGGTCTTAAAAGCTGCCAAGCTGCCATCCGAGGACACAGCAAATGGTCCCAGCTCAGCAGGAATGGATGCTCACCGACGACCAAAATGACACGTGGTAAAGACAACCGAGAAGACAGAGAGACCCACAAGAGTGGGTGCCTACATCAACTTGGGACCAGAAGAACCGGATGGTGCCCGGCCACCACCAGCGATAGCCACGATGGAGCTCACAGAGAGGAGTCTCACTGGCAACACAAGAATAAAAAGAGGTGCATCATGAGATCTCCACTAAAAGACCTCAATTGATGGTCCAGCAGTTTTGGGGTTCCTCTGAGAGCATGGCCCCAGGCCCTGATGCTCCCCTTTCCCATAAATTATAACAAAGGTCCACTCTTTGGACAGGAATGGATTGGACTTGGCAATGCAGAGTGACCATATATTGGAAGCACTTTATGGTTCTATACATCTATAGGATATCATCTTGCTGACCTCTGGCTGGAGGAAGGGGAGTGGATGGAGAGGAGGGGAAAGGAGGCTGTTGGGAGGATGAGACATGTATGGAGCAGGGAGGAATGGTGTGCTGTCACCAGACAGGGAGAGCAGTGGAAGCTGCATATAGGTGGGCATGTAAATTTATACATGAATGTACATTTTCACTCAGTTATGTTAAATAAAAAACAAACAAACAAACAAACAAACCGCTCAACCAAACAAGGCCCTAGCCCAGAAGACTTCACTGGAGAATTCTACCAAACTTTTAGAGAAGATTTAATTCTGCTATTACTAAAGCTATTTCATAGCATAGAAAAAATGGAAGTCTCCCAAACTCATTCTATGAAGCCAGCATAACAGTGATACCAAAACCAGATAGAGGCAGCACAATAAAAGAAAATTACGGTCAAATATCTCTCATGGACTTAGATGCAAAATACCTTGACAGACTTCTAGCCAATAGAATTCAACAATATAGCAATAATAATAATAATAATAATTCACCATGACCAAGTGGGATTCATACTAGGCATGCAGGGATGGTTCAACATTAGAAAAACAATTAGTGTAATCAACCACATAAGTAGAACAAAAGACAAGAACGACTTGATTTTATTAACTGATGCACAAAAGGCATTTGGCAAAGTCCAACATCCATTCGTGTTACAACTCTCAGCTGAACAGAAACAGAAGGGACATTCCTCAATGTAATAAAGAGCATTTATACAAACACAACGACCAACATCATCCTAAATGGAGAGAGACTGAAAGCATTTCCCTTGAGAACAGGAACCAGACAAGAACACCCTTTTTCACCACTTTTATTCAACTTGGTGCTGGAAGTTCTAGCCAGAGCAATCAGGCAAAATAAAATAAATAAGAGCATTCACACTGGTGAGAAAGAAGTAAACGTATCTCTATTTTCAGATATGCTCTTAGTATACATAGAAAACACTAAAGAACCCACAAAAAAAACCTGCTGGAACTAATAGAAGAGTTCAACAAAGCACCATGATTTAAGATAAGCATACAAAAATCAGATGAATTCCTTCACACTAACGAACAGAACATCAAAGAGGAAATCACTGATTAATAACATTTATAATAGCCCCCAAGAAGATAAAATACTTAGGAATAAGTCTAATCAGAGCTGTAGAAGACCTATACAAAGAAAATTACAAGACTTACGTAAATGGAGAAACCTACCTTGCTCACAGATTGGACAACTGTACATTGTGAAAATGTCTATTCCACCCAAAGTGATCTGCAGATATAATGCAATCCCAATACAAATTCCAATGGCATTTTTAATGAGATGGAAAAACAAATCACTAACTTAATATGGAAAGGGAAGACACCCCAGAGAAGTGAAGCATTACAGAAGAAGAACAAAGCAGGTGGCCTCACTCTATCTGACTTCAGAATCTATTACACTGCCACAGTAGTCAAAATAGCCTGGTATTGGTACAAAAACAGATGCACAGACTAATGGAACAGAATTGAGAATCCAGATACAATGTCATCCACTTATGCACAGCTGATATTTGACAAAGATCCAAAGTCTATTAACTGGGGAAAAGACAGTATCTTTAACTAATAGTATTGGCATAATTGGATATCCATTTGCAAGACCCGTATCTTACGCCATTCACAAAAACTAACTCGAAGTGGATCAAAGACCTAAATAACAAATCTAAACAATAAAAATCACAGAAGAAAAAATACAGACAACACTGGGAGCCCTAATATCAGCATAACCATCCTACCAAACATTACTAACAATTCACAAAAGAGAAAATAGATAACTGGGAACTCCTAAAAGTCAAACACTTATGTTCATCCAAAGATTTCAGCAAAAGACTGTCTTTGGATGAGTGAAGAACAGCAACCTATAGACTGGGAAAAAAATTTTGTCTACCACAAATCTGATCAGTGTCTAATCTCCTTAATGTACAAGATACTGCAAAACCTCAACAAGGAAAAGACAAATAACTCAATTAAAAAATGGGCAAAGCTCTCCCATACTGCTGATGGGATTGCAAAATGTTACAACCTTTTTGGAAAGCAATTTGGCGCTCCCTTAAAAAGCTGGAAACAGGTATATCATTTGATCCAGTAATTCCACTCCTTGGAATATATGCTACAGAATCAAGGGTAGTCACACAAACAGATACTTGCACACAAGTGATTACTGCAGCACAGTCCATAGTAGCTAAAAGACAGAATCAATTCAGATGCCCAACAACAGATGAATGGATAAACAAACTATGGTACATGTACTCAATGGAATACTATGCAGCCATAAAGAACAATGATGATTTTAGTTAGCATCTCATAATGTGGTTTCAACTGGAAGATGTTATGCTGAGTGAAATCAGTCAGAGGTAAGAGGACAGATAGTGTCCTAAGACCGCTACTATAAGGGTTTAAAAGTAGACTTATGTACAGAAGAAAAGACTCTTTGACAGCCACAAGGGTGGGGAGGGAGGGAGAGGGTTGGTCATAGATTAGATAGTTGACAGAAATTAGGTTGAGTGAAAGCAGTGACACCACACAGTAGAAAGTAGATCAACTTAACTAGACTTCAACATAAACTGAAAACTCTTCTAACCTTAACACAATATTGCAAGGATAGAGTAGCAGGAGTGGGGTCTGGGGATCATACTCTTAGGGGATCTCCATGCCAATTGCCATAACTAGCCTATTGTTCAGAGAGTTTTCAGCACCCAATATTGGTGAGCGGTATCTGGATTCTTAAAAGCTAGCAAGCTGCCATCTGAGGTATACCAAATGGTCCCAACTCATCTGGAACATATGATCACTGAGAAAAACAAAGACATGAGGAAAAAAGAGCCCAGGAGACAGACAGACAGACTCATGTGAATGGAAGACTGTATCAACATGTGACCAGAAGAGCCAGGTGGGTGCCCGGTCACCACCAAAGACAACCGTGATAGGGCACACAATGTTGAGTCCCTGTGGCAACATGAGAAAAAGAGGGGTGCATCCGGGGAACTCTATTAGAAGACCACAACTGACGGCCTCACAACCTGGTGAATCCCCTGGGAGCATGGCCTCTAGATCTGCTGCTGCCGCTGTCCAGAAAATACTAATGAGGTCAATTCTTTGGACAAAAATGGACTGGATTCAAGGACACAATGTGACCATATGGTTTGTGTACTTCATGGTTGTATGCATTTATAGGATGCTGATCTTCTGGTCTCTTTCTAGATGGCAGAGAATAGGGTGGAGAGGAGGGGACAGGAGCTTCTTGAGAGGATATGACAAGTATAGAGTGAAAAGAAGGAGTGTGCTGTTACCAGGCAAGTAGAGCAGAAGGAGCTGCAGATAGGCAGCCATACAAATTTAATTTGGATTGTACACTTTTGCTTAATCACAATTTAAAAAAAAAAATGGGCAAAGTGTATAACAGGCACTACACCAAAGAAGTCATCAAGGATGCTAACAGATACATGAAAAAACACTCCTGATCATCAGCCATTAGAGTAATCCAAATCAAAACTGCAATGAGATGCTGTTTCACCCCATCAAGGCTGGCATTAATCTGAAAACATAAAGTAATAAATGCTGGAGAGGCTGTGGAGAGGCTGAATACTTCTACATGTAAATGTAAAATGATATAACAACTTTGGAAATAGATGTGGCACTTTTTTAAGAAGCTGAAAATAGAAACACTGTATAATCCAGTCATCGCACTTCATAGAATATATCCAAGAGAAATAAGGGCTGTCACATGAATAGACACATACACACCAACTTTATTGCAGTGCTGTCCACAATAGCAAAAAGACAGAATCAACCTGGGTTGATCAACAGATGAAAGGATTCACAAACTATAGTATATTCACACAACGGAATACTATGCAATGACGATCCTGGGAAACATCTCACAACATGGAGTTGTCTGAAAGATGTTTATGCCTAGTGAAATTAGTCAGTTGCAAAAGGACAAATATTGTAAGAGATCACTACTACAAGGGCTCAAGAAAAGGTTTAAACACAGAATAGTCTTTGATGGTAGTGGCTTTGGGGTAGGGGAAGAATGGAGAGGTGTATTCATTTACTAGATAACAATAATAATAAAAAAAACCCACTGCCCATGATTTGGATCCAACTCTACGGCACTTGGCTTGGCTGGCTGTTGAGTTGATTCCAATTCACAGCCACCCTATAAACAGAGAACTTACCCACAGAGTTGCCAAGGAGTGTCTGGTGGATTTGAACTGCTGACCTTCTGGTTAACAGCTATAGCATTTAACCACTACCCCAGAAACAGGGTTAGGTGAATGACACAGTAGAAGGGAAGTCAGCACAGCTGGACTAAACCAAAACTTAAGAGGATTCCTAAACATAGCCAACACTTCAAAAGACAGAGTAGCAAGGACAAGAGTGTAGGGACTATGGTTTCATGGGACATCTAGGTCAACTGGCATAACTAAGTTTTTTAAAGAAAGTTTTCTGCATCCCACTTTGGTTAGTGGCTTCTGGGGCCTTAGACACTAGCAAGCAGCCATCTAAGTAGCACCAATTTGTCCCAACACACCCGGATTAGAGGAGAATGAAAGACATCAAAGACATAAGGAAAATTGGAGCCCAAGAGACAGAAAGGATCATATAATCCAGAGACTGTATCAACATGAGACCAGAAGATCTAGATAGTGCCTGGCCACTACCAGTGCCTACCCTGGCAGGGAATACAACGTAGAGTCCCTGACGTAGCAGGAGAAAAACTGGCGTGCAAAACTACTATGAAAAGATCAGAATTGATAGTCTGACAGAATGGAAGATCCTCAGAAGACATTTCCCCTCTGTTAGCCAAGAGCTGCAACCAATCCCAAAGTTAACTCTTCAGACAAAGATTGGACTAGACTATATAACATGAAACAATTTTGGCAAAGAGTGTGCATCTTGACTTAAGTATACACAAAAAGCCAAACCCACTGCTGTCAAGTCGGTACTGACTCATAGAGTAGAACTGCCCCATAGAGCTCCCAAGGAGCACCTGGCAGATTCGAACTGCCGACTTTTAGGTTAACAGCCTTAGCACTTATCCACTACACAACCATTAAGTATATATGTGAGTCTAACTGAGCAGCTCTTGTCCAGACGCAAGATATGAGGGTGGAGGTATAGATTATCCAATAGGCAAGGTAAGCATTGTCTTACTTGTGCTTGCTTATTAATGTGTAATGAACAATTTTACATGAGTTGTGCCACATCAAAGATGTGAAACCCAACTGAAATTGTTCACTACAGATCAGCAAATAAGCACAAGCCCATGTTAATCTTGCTTGCTGGGTCATCTACCTCTGTCAAGGACTGTAAATTTGAAAAGATGCTTTGAGTCTTTAGGAAGGTGTTGGGGGTTGGGAGAGGGACCAACGGGCAGCGGTTCCTAGAAACACAATCTTGAATGTGATGACTAATGTGAAATTGTTTGCTACAGGTGATCTGATAAGCAAGGTTAGCACTGTGCTTACATTGTCTGCTAGATAATCTTCCCCAGTCCTGCGTAGAATCACCTCTACCTGGGCTGCCCACAGTGGAAAGGCTTCATTCACTGGAGGAAGTGGGTGCTGCCTATGGTAGGAGGGATGCCAGGCCACCAGAAATGGTCAGAATGGCTCCCACAATGCATTTGAAAAGGGGAAAACACCGGCATAGTGGCCAATCAGATCAAAGGGAGCATGAGTGTGAGTAGAGGCCCACTGGGACTACACTCATTTCCCACTGGCAGAGGTCCTCCGATAGAGGAATCCTAGGTCTGGAAGAATTGTCAAGATCTTTTGAACATGAAGTTACAATTTCAGAGTGAATTAGTGGGGCTTGGGATATATGACTCACGGTGTAAATCCATCAGAACGTGCCTGAAGTGCCACACCCTGGGCCCGCTCCTTGCCTTTTTGAAGAAACAAAAAGCAGAACTGGGCAATGTTCTGGAAGGCTTAGCAACCCTAGGAGACTGGAGACTGGAGGTGGGCAGAAGAACATGGTACAAGCCTAACCTTTCTGCTTGGGTGGTCTAATTCTTGGCAATGTTGATGTGTCCCAGAATTTATGGCGATGAGCTTTTCTTTCACAAAAATCTTGAAACAATTGTAGCTGGGTGACACCGTTTCAAATCTGGCATGAAAATTCCTGCTGTGAGTCCTGCGGCTCAGACTGCCAAATACCAGAATTCTTCCATGCTTGGTCAATATTAAACAACAAATAAGGCCACTGAGTAGGAATGATTCAATAGTTTTGGAGGACTGCTTTTTATTACATTAAAATCTATATTTGGAAGTAGTTAATAGGCTAACTGTATACCTCACCTACTGTTATCAATAAAATATGAACCTCAACCAATCTGGGAGAGGGTAGAGTTTGTTTAATTACAGTTGATGCCATAAGGCAAAAGTGCCTTATGCAAAACTTCTGTTCCCAGCTACAGACAAACAGTAACGGACTCGGATCCCATGACTCCCTCTGGTGGTTCAGTCTTTCATGATGAGGGCCTGTTTTAACTACGAGACACTTCTAGACCCTTCTGTGAGAGCTGCTGTGCTTGTTTCTTTGTTCTGCAACATGACCCTTTGCAAATGGTAAATCCAAGCTGTCTGTAAACCTCTGGAAGGCACCAAGGCCAGTCTCCTCAATGAAGTGGTCTGGTGTCCTTGTTCCCAGGACTAAGGGGGTTTCCACTATATGGGACTTTCAGTACTCAACTCAGGAAAGTCCCGGGCAAACCAGGACAAGCTGGTCAACCTACTCTACATTCACTCAGTGCTACTGCAGCTGCCTTCTCCACAGGAATCCAAGAGGAACATGGAGCGGAGTGTGGGTTTAGCAGCAACAAGTCAAATGATAAAAGTTTTCTCCTGCATGCTGTTTACTATGCCCTAGACTCTGTGTCAAGGGCTTTTCATGTGTTCTCTCTTTTCACTTTTTCTACAAATGCTCTCTACATGGGTCCCAGAGAGGTCAAGTGACTTGCCCAGGCTCACCGAGCCAATAGATGGAGAACCAGGAATGGGGACACGGGTCTGTGACATTTCACTCTGGAGCAATACGAGTATAAGCTGAATGATCATTCGGCAGTCTTCTATACCATTTGTCTTTTTTTTTTAAAGCCCTAAAAATTATTTTGAAAAACTTTGTATATGTACACATTTTAAAATGAAACTCTAAATAATTTTACTGTAAGTCTTGGCAAGTCTAAATTGCTTGAAATATGTATTTCTGGTATATTGTAAATACCAAATAAAAATATCATACCACCCTTTAAAATGTATCCAGTAATAGGAATGCAAAATGGTAAAACACTATGGAAGAGAATGTGGTTATATCTAGAAAATTATGTAAGCTTTTACCCTTTTCCTAGCAATCTTACTTTCGAGGAATCTATCTCAAAGATTCAGTAACAAAAAACACAGAATGTTGTATCACAAGGCTATTTACTGAAGCACTATTTGTAATAACAAAAGACTGGATGTATTCCAGATTTTCAGCACTAGGAGCAATTTTCTACCGGTTTAATAAACCAGAGCAAGTTCATATAACGGAGTGCTAGAAAAAGGAATGCAGAGAAACTCTTTATGCATTCTTGGTATAATATATAGGACTTACTATTAAGTGAAGATCACAATGCATACAATCATATATATCTTTTATCTAAGGACTGTGGGGATATATGTGTGTGTGCCTGTATGTGTGTGGATCTGTGCATATAGATATATAAATATTTATATATCTATATAGATATACCTATAGATATCTATATAGATAGAGATAGATATATAGAGAACGAGATCTTGGTTAGCAGCCTTATCACTTGGCTACTGTGTCACCAGGAGTCCATATCTACCTATAGATCTATCTATATGTCTGTGTCTATGTCTAGATCTAGGTTGATTTATCTATAAGGGCCGAAAATAAAGTCTGTGAACTTAATTGTTCTAAATGCTACATACCTTGCTGCTGAATGTCACTATGGTCACCTAGGAAGTACTTCCCTTGGGAAGCTGTACACCGACACCAGCACCTAGTCCACCCTTCAAAGAGATTTTGGAACTCTTTCTGGAACGGCCATTGTACACAGTGGCATGGTGGCTAGTTTATGAACTTAATTGTATAGTTGTCTGTGAGGGATTTTTTAGCCTGTAAACAAATAACTGTATTAGAACACCCTACCTACTGAACTGATCTGGCCCCCAACAACTTTTTTCTTTACCCAAAGTTAAAGGAAATACTGAAAGGAAGACATTTTGATGGCATTCAGGACATCAAGAGTAATTCAACAACAGCTCTGATGGCCATTCCAGAAAGAGTTCCAAAACTGTTCTGAAGGGTAGACTAGGCACTAGTGTTGGTGCACAGCTTCCCAAGGGGAGTACTTTGAAGGTGACTGTAGTGATATTCAGCAATGAGTTATGTAGCACTTAGAACAATTAAGTTTTGGACTTAATTGTTGGACCTCGTGTGTGTGTGTGTGTGTGTGTGTGTGTGTGTGTGTGTGTGTAGAGCCAGTCCTAGCAGTGATGTGAATCAGAAGAAGCCTTGGAACCTTGCCTGCCAATACTGGGATTTATTGACCTTCACAGCCTGTGAGCAAGAATCCTGTTCTCTGACCTGCTGATTTTGAGTTTGCCATCCCCTGAATAGTAAAAAGACTACCCTGATCCATGCACTTGTGACATTTCAGCCTCTAGAATCATGTGAGCCATTTCCTTAATATAAATCTATCTCTATCTCTATATCTGAGGTCTGACAACTAAGTTCATGAACTCATTCTAGAGAAAGTGCTACATACCTCATTGCTCAAAATGACTATAGTCACCTTCGAAATCCTCCTCTTAGGAAGATATACACTGATGTCAGCACCTAGTCTACCCTTCAAAGCACTTTTGGAATGCTTTTTCCAGAAGGTCCATCAGAGCAGTTCTTGACTTACTATTGATGTCTTCATTTCAATATTTCCTTTATATATATATATATATATATATGCTTCACTGGTTTTGCTTCTCTAGAGAACCGAGCCTAAGACATAATGTATTTGACATAATTAGAACAGTACATTAAGTCTGAGGGGGAAGAATTACATATATTAAAATCAAGCTAGTTTTCTAAAGTTTGGGGCATTACATTCTAAATAGCATTTGAGAACATTTTATGCCACATTCACACCTAAGTAGATGGTCTGCTTTCAATTTACTCTCTGGAAATTATTAGCATAAAGAAAAGGTCAACACACTATTCCTGTCCGTCATGCAAAAGTTATCTGAGTTTGGGATGTCAAAAGGGGGTTAATGGTACAGTGGCTGTGGCAAACAGTTTGGTGACTCTTCAAATAATTGAACATAGAAGTACCACATGACTCATGAAAGCAGCAGTCAAAAAAACCAAACTATGCACTGCACTGGGCAAATTAGCTGCAAAAGACTTCTTTCAAGCATTGAAAAACAAAGATATTACTTTGAGGACTAAGGTGTACCTGACCTAACCCACGGTATTTTCAAGTGCCTCATATATATGTGAAAGTTGGACAGTGACTAAGCAAGACCGTATAAGAACTGACTCATTCAAATCACAGTGTTGGCAAAGACTACTGAATATACCATGGACTGCCAGAAGAACAAACAAGTCTGTCTTGGAAGAAATATAGCCAGTTGGCTTCTTGGAAGCAAGGATGACTGGACTTCATCTTACATGCTTTGGACATGTTATCAGGAGTTACCAGTCCCTGGAGAAGGACATGAGACCCTCAGCAAGATGGAATGACACAGTGGCTGCAACAATGGGCTGAAACACAGTAACCATTGTGAGGATGGTGCAGGATCAGGCATGGCTTTTTTCTGTTGCATACACTGTCCTTACAAGTTGGAACCAGCTCAATGGCATGTAACCACAAGAATATACAGAAATAGATTGTTGGGCCTTTCTTTCATGATGTCATTAAACCCAAAATAAAAGAACTGCCATAAGTCAACTCTGACTCACTGAAACCCCACAGACAGAGTAGAATTGCCCCCATGGAGTTTTCAAGGGGTGCCTAGTGAATGTGAACTGCCTGATCTTATGGTTAGCAGACATAGCACACAATCACTATGCCACCAGAGTTTCTGTGGTGTCACTAGGTAGGTTTAAAATGTCAGTCTTTAGGTCAGTAGATAAACACAATCCATAAAGCTTCCCAGAGAATTGCAGTGTGCAGCCAGGACACAATATCTGACAAAGTATGTGAAAAAGTGGTGAGAAGGAGGGGCTGGACAGTATATCTCTGGCCATGAACATCCATGGTGACCTACAGTGTTGGCAGGGTTCCTTCATTGTCCCCAAGATAAAATTCAGACTCACTAGCTCGACACACATCAGAATGTCCACTGTGTAGAAAAATAGCCTCGAGTTGTGGGGAATTTGTTCTGGGAGAGATGCTGGGCTCAGAGAATGAGTGAGTCAGAGAAAGGGAGGTAGGGCAGGCCAGCAGGAGGGGAGACTGTGGGAGAAGAATGAGGGCTTTGAGGTCAGTTTGGTTTCAAATTAGACACAATGATCTTGAAAAAATAACCTCTCTGAGCCTCCCTTCCTTCCATTAAATGAGGATAAATCTAGCTGTCTTGGAGATTTGGAGTGAGACCTTAATGAAGAGCCTGACCAACTTTGACTGGCATCCAGAAGAGCTCGGTAAAAAGGAATAGTCATGGGCACTCACATGAGAACTGCAGCAATAAGGATCCTTCTTGGGGCAGAGGCCATCCATCTGTGTGTCTTCCCTGTGAATGCCTCACAGAGCACCAGGGTTCCTGCTGGGTCAGCAGGGAGGGGAATTCAGCTTGTTAGGAAAACTGCCATGCTGAAGATGCCACTGGAGGCTGAGGAAAATGTCTGTCTGAGTTAGGCAAAGTTTGACGGCAGTTACCAGACCCACTAAGTCACAACCTGGCTTTTGCAATACTCTAGTGCAGGGTGGTTGGGAGGGAGCGACAAAGAGCCCTCTTCCTGTCCTCTGGAGTGTCCCAGAGCATGCAGGTGGAATCTGCAGTTTCTCAGAGAGGGTCTACGCTCTGGAAGCAGACAAAAGTCTGGGCTTGGCTTTTTCCTAGATGTGTGACCTGGGACAAAGACTGAACTCTCTGAGCTTCACTCTCCTCAGCTGTATTACCAACCTCCCAGAGCAATGCTAAAGACAATGAAGGAATGCAAATGATGCATGCAGCACACCACAGGGTGGACAGTGGAGGCTCCCCTCCCATCAGGACCTCCTTCTCCCTATGCAGGGGATGAGAGGGTTACAGCTGTAGGCCAGGTTTCCAGTTCAGGAGGCTGACTCATGGAGGATGGCTGGAGAACATCATGGCCTGACGATAAGAAGTGATTGACTCATCTTGGCTTATCAAATTGCTTCAAATGAAATCCTTTGAGTCTCCCACTTCCTTAAAGAAATCGATGAAGTATGGTGTAACTTTTATTCTTGGGAATCTGGGCTACATCCTCCTCCACCTTCTCTAATTGTCTGCCATACCTTCAGGTTCATTAGGTGCTTTCCTCCGAAGTCCTGCTACTCCAAAGGTGATCCAACTGCATGTCTGTCTACCTACCAGCTGCTGTGTACTATGAAGGTGAAGTTGTGTCTTGCATGTCCCTGCATGCCTAACACCTAGCAGGGGTGTCTTGGCAGTTCAGCTTACTAGGTCCCAAACATGGAATGATGACATTCAAACAACTGGCTAAGTCCTATCCTTCAGAGGCACAGGCAGATACCGAATCCACCTCTGGAAGCCACAGAAGCTACAGCTGGATTATCCTAAACTTAGAACCATCTAGAGATACCACTCTTCATAAAGAGACTGGCCAGTTTGGCAGCTAGGCAGACAGACCTTGGGTCTCACTAGCTTCCTCAACTCACTGGTCTGGCCTGGATTGTATACCCCAAAACCTTCAGAGACTGATCTGTATACAGTGGGGTTATAATTTGAATTTTGTCCTCCCCCAAATATTTTGAAATCCTAACCCCTGTACTTGTGAATGTGGCTCTATTATAAGACAGAGTTTTATTTCGTTATGTCAATGAGTTCATACTAGAGTAGGATAAGACTTAAACTTACTCACTTCTGAGTGGTTCCTTATAAAAAGAACAGAATAATTGTGGACAAACACAGGTGGATGAAAGATGTCATGTGAGAACCTACCCACAAGCAAAAGAATGACAGATTAACAGCAGAAATCGGAAACTAGGAAAGAGCAATAAGACTAAACTCTGGCTCACTCAGCAGAAACTATGCAGGCAAGAAGACAACCGAATTATATGTGTGTGTGTGTGTGTGTGTGTGTGTGTGTGTGTGTGTGTATAACTTTAAAAGAAAAATACTGCCGATGAAGAATAATATATCTTGCAAAACTCTCATTTACATAAATTAATAAAATTAGGACATTTCTAGATAAAGATAAACTAAGGGAATATGTAAAAACCAAACTTATAAGAATTATCAAAAGGAGTCCTTTGGTGTGAGAAAAAACAATACCAGACCATAGCCTGAATCTAGGATACAAGATTGTACTAGTCAGATATCAGCATAGGAAATCAACTCTCAAGAATTACCCAAAACCAAAAGAAGTGCTATATGGAGCCAGAGAGATTAATCTGTAAGTGACAACATCAAAGCAACAAAAGAGGGACTAAATGGTATAAGTATAGAACCATCTAACGGAGTGGAATGTAAGGCAATGCCAAGTAATAACAGACTGGTTCAAACCTACAAAGATGAAGGTAAATTTCAAGGTAAATCACAGATAAAGTTAACAAACCTACTCATCAAAATGAAGAAGAAAAACATAATGCCTCAACAAAAGCAAAATCTACAAAAACAAAAGAATGGAAAAGAAATCTACAAATCAAAGGAATTCAACACAGGAGAGCAAAAGGAACAAAGAAAATGACAGCATCACAAAAAAAAAGTGCACTACAAAATGACAGCGGTAAACTCATAGCTCTCAAAAATTACACTGAATGCAAGTGGCCTAAACACACCCATAGAGACATGAAGAGTGACAGAATGGATAAAAAAAATCAGGATTCACCAATATGCTGTTTAGAAGAGACACATCTTAGAAACAAACACGTAAACTTATTAAAAATCAAAGGACGAAAAAAATACATCAAGCAAATAGCTACCAAAGAAGAATTGGAGTGGAAATGCTAATTTCAGATAAACAGACTTTAAAGCAAAATCCACCATAAAAGACAAAGAAGTGCACTACCTAATGACTAAGAGGGCAATACATCATGAAAACTTAACTGTAATAAACATCCAGGCACCCACTGACAGGGCTCTGAAACACATAAAACAATCTCTCAGCAATTAAAAGAGAAGTTAACAATAGTAGTAGGAGACTTCAACATACCATTCTCAGTAAAGACAAAACATCTTGAAAGAAACTCAACAAAGATACAGAAGTTCTAAAGGGCATCCACAGCCAACTCGACCTCATAGACATGTATAGAACACTCAACAGCTGCAAAGTACACATTCTTTTCCAACACATATGGAACACTCTCCAGAATAGTTCACACCTTAGGTCACAGAGCAACTCTCAACAAAGTCCAAGACACTGAGATAATACAAAGTATCTTTTCTGACCACAACGGCTTCAAATTAGAAATTAACAACAGGATGAACAAGGAGAAAAAATCAATCACATAGAAACTCAATAACACCCTACTTAAAAAACACTGGATAATAGAAAATATCAAAAATGAAATCTAAAAAGTCCTAGAAACAAATGAGAAGGAAAACACATCATACCCAAACCTTTGAGGTACAGCAAAGACAGTTCTCAGAGATCAACTTATAGCAATAGATGTACACATTAAAAAACAAGAAAGAGAAAAAATCAAAATACGTATATAGCTACACAACTCAAATAAATAGAAAAAGAACAGCAAAAGAAGCCCACAGGTACCAGAAGAAAGGAAATAATTATGATCAGAACATAAGTAAATAAAATAGAGGGAAATAAAACAATTGTTACTGTCAGGTACCACTGAGTTGGTTCCGACTAACAGCGACCCGATGCACAACAGAATGAAACACTGCGTTGGTCCTCCGCCAGGCCCCAAATCAGTTATATGCTTAAATCCATTGTTATAGCCACTGTGTCAATCCATCTTTTTTGCTGACCATCTAACAAGCATGGTGTCCTTCTCTAGAGATTGATTCCTCCTTACATTGTGTGCAAAGTATGTGAGATATAGTCTATCTCTGCCTCCAAGGAGTACTCTGGTTGTACTTCTTCCAGAACAGATTTGTTTGTTCTTTTGGCAGTCCATAGCACATTCAATATTCTCCAACACTATAATTCAAAGGCATCAGTTCTTCTCTGTCTTCCTTCTTCATTGTCCACCTTTCACATGTATATGATGTGATTGAAAATACTACGGCTTGGGTCAGGTGCACCTTAGTCTTCAAGGTGACGTCTTTCCTTTTCAATACTTTAAAGAGGTCCTTTGCAGCAGATTCTTCCAGTATAGTGCATCTTTGGACTTCTTGCCTGCTAGCTTCCACGGACATTGATTGAGGACCAAGTAAAATGAAATCCCTGACAACCTCCATCCTCTCTCCATTTATAACGATGTTGCTTACTGGTTCAGTTGTGAAGATTTTTGTTTTCTTGATGTTGAGATGCAATCCTTACTGAAGGCTGTGGTCTTTGACCTCCAGCAATGTTTCAGATCCTCCTCATTTCCAGCAAGCAGGGGTGTGTAATGTGGATAAGGCAGGTTGTTAATGAGTCTTCCTCCAATATCGATGCTTCATTTTTCTTCGTACTGACCAGCCTCTTGGATTATTTGCTCAGCTTCCAATTTGAAAAGGTAGGGTGAAAGGATACAACTCTGACACACACCTTTCCTGACTTTAAACCATGCAGTGTCCCCTCATTCTGTTCTCACAACTGCCTCTTGATCCATATACAGATTCCTCATGAAGACAATTAAGTGTTCTGGAATTCCCATTCTCTGCAATGTTATCCCTAATTTGTTATGATTCACACAGCCGATTGTCTTTGCATAGTCAATGAAATAGGCAAACATCTTTCTGTTGTTCCCTGCTTTCAGTCAAGACCCAACCAACATCAGCAATGATATCCCTGGTTCCACATCCTCTTCTGAATCTGGAATTTCTGGAAGTTCCCTGTTAATATACTGTTGCAGTCATTTTTGAATGACTTTAGCCAAATTTTACTTGCATATGTTATTGTTCAATAATTCATCCATTTGGTTGTATCAGCTTTCTTGGGAATAAATGTAAATATAGATCTCTTCCAGTTCATTGGCCAGGTAGCTGTCTTCCAAATTTCATGGCATAGATGAGTGAGCACTTCCAGCACTGCATCCATTTGCTGAGAGGTCTCAGCTGATATTCTATCCATTCCCAGAGCCCTGTTTTTCACCAATGACTGCAACACAGCTTCAACTTCTTCCTTCAGTACCGTCCGTTCCAGAGTATACGCTACCTCTTCACGTGGTTGAACATCAACCAGTTCTTTCTGGTACAATGACTGCGTATTCCTTCTATCTTCTTTTGGTGCTTCTTAAGTTATTTAATATTTCCTCTGTAGAATCCTTCACTACTGCAACTTGAGGTTTGAATTTTTTCTTCAGTTGTTTCTCTTTTGATTTTCTGTTTCCAGTTCTTTGTCTATGTCATTATAATACTTTACTTTGTCTTCTCTAGCTGCCCTTTGAAATCTTCTGTTGAGTTCCTTTACTTCATCTTTTTGCTTTAGCTACTCAGTGTTCAAGAACAAGTTTCAGAGTCACTTCTGACATCCAATTTGGTCTTTGCCTTCTTTCCTGTCTTTTGATGACTTCTTGTTTTCATCATGAATGATGTCTTTTTTTAAATTATGATTAAGTGAAAGTATACAATCCAAGTCAGTTTTGCATGCCTGTCTCTCTACAACTCTGTCTGCTCTCCTCACCTCATGACAGCACACTCCTCCTTTTCACTCTTTATTTCTAGTATGCTCTTAACGAATACTTGTCCCCTCCTCTCCACCCTCTCCACTCCTCACTAGAAAGAAACCAGTAGGCCAGCCTTCTATATATGTACAAAACCATAAAGTACACACAACCATGCATGTATCTGTTTGTGTGACAGCCCTTATCTCTGTAGGATATGTTCCAAGCAGTGGGATTGCTGGATCATATAGTATTTCTATTTCTAGGTTTTTAAGAAAGCACTAAATTGCTTTCCAAAGAGATTGTACCATTTTGCACTCCCATAAGTAGTGTGGGAGAGTTCCAATCTCTCTACAGCCTCTCCAGCATTTTTTTGTATTTTTGGATTATTGCCACATTGTTTTGTGTTTTTTTGGATTATTTCCAACCTTGTTGGGGCAAGATGGTATCTCCTTGTAGTTTTTATTTGGATTTCTCTAAAAGCTAATGACTGTGAGCATTCCCTCACGTGTCTTTTGACTGCCTGGATGTCTTCTTTGGTGAAGTATCTGTCCATGTCTTCTGCCCATTGTTTAATTGAGTTATTCACCTTTTTCTGTTTGATATCTTGCAGTACCTTGTAGATTATGGAAATTAGACGTTGGCCCGACAAATAGTTGCCAAATATTTTTTCCCATTCTGTAGGCAGTCTTTTAAATGTCTTGATAAAGTCTTTGGATGAATATATTTGATATTAGTACTTTCTGTTTACCTGGAAACCTTGGTGGCATAGCAGGTTAAATGCTACATCTGCTAACCAAAGGTTGGCAGTTCAAATCCACCAGGTGCTCCTTGGAAACTCTCTGAGGCAGTTCTCCTCTGACCTCTAGGGTCACTATGAGTCAGACCTGACTCAACAGAAGTGGTTTTCTGTTTTTCATCATTTATCTTCTCTTCTGTTGTTTGTACATTGTTGGTAAGATTTTGTAGTCTATCTAAGCTGTGTATTCGAACTTCCATTGTTGTCCCTACTTTTTTTTCCATAATCTTTATTGTTATAGGTTTGATATTTAGGTCTTTGATCCATTTTGAGTTAGTTTTTGTGTAAGGTATGAGATATGGGTCTTGCTTCAGTGTTTTGAAGATGGATATCCAAATTTGTCAACACCATTTGTTAAAGAGACTCTTTTACCGCAGTTTAAAACCGTTGGGACTTTGTCAAATATTAACGGCTCATAGGAGAATGGTGATATTTCTGGATTCTCTGTTCTGTTCCATGGGTCAATATATCTGTTTCTGTACCAGTGCCAGGTTGTTTTGACTACTGTGGCAGTATAATAGGTTCTAGGGTCAAGTAGTCTGAGGCCTCCCACTGTGTTCCTCTTCTGTAGTGCTTTACTTTATCTGGGATTTCTTTCCTTTCCAAATGAAGTTGGTAATTAGTTTCTCCATCTCATTAAAAAATGACATTGGAATTCCACTGCATATGTGGATCACTTTGGGTAGAATAGACATTTTTACAATGTTAAATCTTCCTATCCATGAGTAAGGTAGTTTTCTTCACTCAAGTAAGTCTCTTTTGGTTTCTGACAGTAGAGTGTTTGTAATTTTCTCTATGTAGGTCTCTTACTTCTCTGGTTAGATTTATTCCTAGGCATTTTATCTTCTTGGGGGCTATTATAAATTGTATTGATTTGGTGAATTCCTGTTTGATGATCTCTTTGTTGGCATAAAGAAGTCCTACTGATTCATTTATGTTTATCTTACATCCTGATACTTCGCTGAACTCTTCTATTAGTTCCAGTAGTTTATTTATGGATTCTTCAGTGTTTTCTGTGTATATGATCATATATCATTTGCAAATAGGGATACTTTTACTTCTTTTTTACTGATGCAGATGCCCTTCATTTCTTTGTCTCATCTGGTTGCTCTGGCTAGAACCTGTGACACCGTGTTGTATAGAAGTGATGACAGTGAGCATCGTTGTCTAGTTCCCATTGTCAAGAGGAAATTCTTTCAGTCTCTCTCCACTCAGGATGATATTGGCAGTTGGCTTTGTGTAGACGTCCTTTATTGCACTGAGGAATTTCCCTTCTATTCCTGTTTTGCTGAGAGTTTTTAGCACGAATGAGTGTTGGACTTTGTCAAATGCCTTTTATGCATCAATTAATAAAATCAAGTGATCCTTATGCTTTGTGTTACTTACATGGTTGATCACATTTATTGTTTTCATGATGCTGAAACAACCCTGCATCCCTGGTATGAATCCAACTTGTTCATGATGAATTATTTTTCTGACACATTGTTGAATTCTATCGGCTAGGATTCTGTTGAAGAATTTTGCATCTAGGTTCATGAGTGATACTGCTCTGTAATTTTCTTTTTATGTGGGATCTTTACCCGGCTTTGGTATCAGGGTTATGCTGGCTTCATAGAATGAATTTGGGAATGTTCCATCCTCTTCTATACTGTGAAATAGCTTCAGTAATATTGGAATTAACTCCTCTCTACAAGTTTGCTAGAATGCTCCAGTGAAGCCATCTGTGCCAGGACTTTTTTGCTTGGTAGTTTTTAGATACTTTTTCAATTTCTTCTTTTGTGATGGTTTATTAACTTGTTCTACTTTCCTTTGTGAGAATTTTGGTAGACAGTATGAATCTAGAAATTTGTATATTTCCTCTAGGTTTTCAAATCTTTTAAAGTACAAGTTTTCACAATATTCTGTTATGATACTTTTAGTTTTGGTTGGGTCTGTTGTGACATCTCCTGTCTCATTTCTTTATTTGGAGTATTTGTTTCTTCTCCTGTTTTGTGAGTTTAGCCAGTGGCTTATCTATCTTGTTGATCTTTTCTAACACCCAGCTTTTGGTTTTGTTAATTCTTTCAGTTGCTTTTGTATTCTCCAGTTCATTCAGTTCTGCTCTAATTTTTATTATCTGGTTTCTTCTGGTCCTCAGAGTGTTCATTTGTTGTTCTCTTTCTACTTGTTGAAGTTACAGGATTAATTCTTTGGCTGGGGCCCTTTCTTCATTCTGTATCTGTACCATTTATAGAGGTAAATTGACCTCTATGCACTGCTTTAACTGTATTCCACAGGTTCTGGTAGGTGTGTTTTTATTCTCATTTGATTCCATGAATTTCTTTATTGCATTGTTGATTTCCTCTGTAACCCATGAATTTTTGAGTATGGTGTTCTGCAGTGTCTATGAGTTTGAATTTCCATCTATGTTTGTTCTGCTATGGATTTCAACTTTTATGGCTTTATGGTCTCAGAAGATGCTTTGCAATAACTCAGTGATTTGGATTTTGTTGAGACTTGCTTTATGGCCAAATGCATGGTCTATTCTGAAGAATGTTCCATGTGCATTGGAAAAGAGCCGCCAAGTGCCGTCGAGTCAGATCCAACTCGTGTACTTATCTATTGTTGTGTAAAAAGTTTTGTATTTGTCTAGGAGGTTGAGTTGGTTGACTGTCTTAGTAAGATCTTCTGTATCTTTATTGGGTTTTTTTCTGGATGATCTGTCCATTACTGAAAGTGGAGTGTTGAAGTCTCCTACGTGGAGTAATCTATCTCATTTTTCAATGTTATCAGCATTTGTTTGATATACTTAGATGCTCTGGTAGTGGGTACATATTTAATATTGTCATATCTTCCTTATGTTTTGAACCATTAAGAAATAGTGACCATCTTTGTCCACAACGGTGGATTTTACTTTAAAATCTGTTTTATCTGAGATTAATATTGCTACTCCTTGTCTTCTTTGCATGTTGTTAGCTTGGTATATATTTTTCCATCCTTTGATTTTCAGTTTGTTCATATCTTTGAGTCTAAGGTGTGTTTCTTGTAAGCAGTATATAGACAGATTGTGTTTTTTGATCCAATCTGTTACTCTCTGTCTGTTTATTGCAGCATTCAATCCATCTACAATCAATGTATTTACTGATAGGTATGTAGGTAGTGCTGCCATTTTGGTGTCTTTATTTTTCGTGTTGTTGACATTTTCTTTCTTCCATTTAATAATCTGTTCTGGGTCATTTTTCTTTATGGGTTTTCTTTTCATCATTTTCAGTGTTGGTTTTGTGTCTGTTGAGATTCCTGTGTTGTGTTTCTTGTTTTGATATATAGTATTGTTCATTTGCTTTGTGGCTACCCCTTTGATACCCTCTAATGTTCTAGATTTAAACCAAATCTTTAACTTCTTTACTTCTCCTTAACTTCCAATTCATCTGAAAGGTCTATGCATACTGTAAAATATCCCTCTTTATAGTGTAATGTTGTCATAGTTTATATGTTGAGATCTCTGCTTCCTTAATTTTAACATTTTCACTTTGACTGAGCTTTATAACCTCTCTAACTAAATAGGACTCTGGTTTCTGTGTCCTGCATTGCATCCTTGAGCATATCTGGTGTTACTGATTTTCTAACAGAAGAACTTCCTTCAGTATTTCTTGTAATTTTGGCATGGTTTTTGCAAAGTCTCTAACCTTCTGGTTATCTGAGAATGTCCTAATTTCACCATGATATTTGAGAGACAATTTTGTAGGATATATAAGTCTTGGTTGGAATTTTTTTTCCTTCAAGGCTTTCTATGTGTTATTGCCTTCTTGTCAACACAGTTTTGAATGAAAAATCAGAGGTCAGTCTAAAAGAATTTCCTTTGTATGTTAGTTTTGCATTAAGCCTGGCTGCCTTTAAGCACCTCTCCTTATGTTTCATTTTATTTATTAAGTTTGATTATATTAGTCTTGGTGTCTTTCTTTTGGGGTCTACCTTTTGTGGAGTGGGATGAGCATCTTCAGCGGCTATCTTCTCTTCTTTCATGATGTCGGGGAAGTTTTCTTCCAGCAACTCATGAACAATTCTCTCTGTATTTTCTACTATTCCTCCCTGCTCTGGAATTCCAGTTATTTGTACATTGTTGCTCTTGATAGAGTCCCACATAATTCTTAATGATTCTTCATTTTTCTTGATTCTTTTATCTGATTTCTCCTCATATATGCTGGTGTCAGTTGTGTTATCTTCAGTCACACTAATCCTGCATTCCATTTCCTCAATCCTGCTCTTTTGGCTTTGTGTCAAATTGTATAACTCCGTAATTTTATTATCGATTTGCTGAATTTCAGATAGTTGATGTTCTAGCAGTTCACATAGCTTGCTTTATTTTTCATTTTGTTCTGCTGTACTTTGTTTAATCTCTAGAAGGACTGTATGCCTAACTCCTTTTATTCTACCTCTGATAATTTCAGGAAAGCTTCTTCACCTGGGAGGTGAAGGTTTTTGATTCTTTATTTTGGGAGTTTTGTGGAGCCATAGTAGTCTGCTTCTTTTAATGTTTAGATATTGATTGTTGTCTTCAAGCCATCAGAAAGCTTTTCAACTACTCCAGTGTCACACCAGCAGAAGCTACGGCATAGCTCAGGAAAGGGAGTGGGGAAGGACACTGCTTTACTTGGCCACCAGTCACTGTTGCATTTCTCTAGGTGCAACTGTCTTAAGTACAGCTTCTCTACTGAGAGAGATGCTGTCCGGTCAGGCAGTCCTGCTCAGCTTGGCAGGTGGCCCTCAGGGGTGATAGGCTCTGCCTCCTGGCTGACAAAGATGTTTGAAACCTACTTATGAAGACTCTCTGGAGTCACACCAGCAGATGCTATGGCATGGCTCAGAGAAGGGAGGTGGGAAGGACACTACTTCACTCAGCTGCCAGCCAATGCTGTGTTCTCTAGGTGGGCTGTCTTAGGAAGAGATTATCTGGTGAGAGAGATGCTATCCAGTGGCTTCTGGTCCCAGCTATGCCCCCAAGCTTGGCAGACTCTGCCTCCCAGTTGACTAAGGTGGCAACCTACTTGTGAAGTCTCTCTGGACCTGCACCAGCAGATGCTATGGCATGGCTCAGAGAAGGAAGGGGTGAAGGGTGCTGCTGGACATGGCTGCCAGTCACCATTGCATTCTCTAGGTGTGGTTGTCTTAAAAACAGCTTGTCTGTTGAGAGAGGCACTGTCTAGTCAGGTTCTGCTGCTCAGCATGGCTGACAGCCCCAGATGGACCCTCAGGTGTGGCTGACTATGCCTTTCAGCTGATGAAGATGGCATCCTACCTGTGCCACTCTCCCGTGCTTCACCAGAAGAATCTATGGTGCAGCTCAGAGAAGAGAGGCAAGAAGGGCACTTCTAGACTCAGCTGTCAGCCACTACTGGGTTCTCTGGATGTGATTGTCTTAAGTACAGCCTCTCTGCTGTGAGAGATGCTGTCCACTCAAGCACTGCTGCGCAGCAAGGCAGCTAGCCCCAGCCAGGCTCTCAGGTGCAGCAGCCCCAGTCCCAGTCTGCCAGTTGACAAAGATGGCATCTGTACCTGTAAGCCTCTCCACCACCACGTCAGCAGAAGCTGGACTCTTTGTGCTGCCGTCTCACCTCAGACAAAGGTAGTTTTCCTCTTCCTGTTGCCCAGTCTGATCTCACAATTTTCTGCATGATCTTGGGTCTCCTAAAATGTCCACTGTGCACTATTCAGTTGCTTTTCTAGGCACTGGTTCTCAGAGAGAATGGAGGACATGTGTGACTAGTCTGCCATCTCAACCCCATCTCATTGGATAATGTCTTTGATGTCATCCTACAGCTCATATGGTCTTCAGTCATTAGTGTTCAATGCATCAAATATGTTCTTGAAATGGTCTCTAAACTCGGGTGGGATATACACAAGGTCATACTTTGGCTCTTATAGACTTGTTCTAATTTTCTTCAGTTTCAATTTGACCTTGCATATGAGAAATTTTGATGGTCTGTGCCTGGTCTTGTTCTGACTGCTGATATTGAGGTTTTCCATTGTTTCTTTCCTCAGACATAGTCGATTTGATACCTGTGTATTCTGTCTGGTAAGGTCGATGTATAGAGTTGCCACTTATGTTGGTGGAAAAAGGTATTTGCAATGAAGAAGTCATCAGTCTTGCAAAATTCTATCATTTGATCTCTGGCATTATTTCTGTCAGCAATGCTGTATTTTCCAACTACAGGTCCTTCTTCTTTGTTTCTAACTTTTGCATTCCAATCACCAGTAGTTATCAGGGCATCCTGATTACATGTTTGATCAGGCTGTGAAAGCTGGTAAAAATCTTTAATTACTTTATTTTTGGCCTTAATGGTTGGTGCATAAAGTTGTGTAATGATAGTATTAACTGCCCTCCCCTTTAGATGTATGGATATTATCCTATCACTGACAGCATTGTGCTTCAGGACAGATCTTGAAGTGTTCTTTTTAACAATGAATGCAACACCATCCCTGTTCAAGTTGTCATCTCCAGGATAGTAGATTATATGATTTCCCAATTCAAAAGGCCCAATATCAGTCCATCTCAGCTAATTAATGCCTAGAATATTGATATTTGTGCATTCCATTTCATTTTTGACGATTTCCAGTTTTCTAGATTCATACTTCACGCATTCCATGTATGATTATTAATGGATGTTTACAGCTCCTTCCTCTCATTTTGACTTGTGCTACATCAGCAGATGAAGGTCCCAAAGGCTTTACTCCACCAATATCATTAAGGTTGACTCTACTTTGAGGAGGCAGTTCTTCCCCTGTTGTCTTTTGAGTGCCTTCCAAAACGGGGGTTCATTTTCTAGCACTATATCTGCCAGAATTCGGTTGCTGTTCCTAAGGTTTCCACTGGCTAATTCTTTTCAGCAGTAGACTGCCGAGTCCTTTTTCCTAGTCTTTTTTAGTCTGGAAGCTCAACTGAGAACTTTCTGCTATGGGTGATCCTGCTGATATCTGAATACTGGTGGTATAACTTCCAGCATCACAGCAACATGCACACTCCCCAGTGTGACAAACTGACAGACAAGTGTAGGAGAAAAACAATAGGAAAAATTAACAAAACCAAAAGATAGCTCTTTCAAAGGATCAACAAAATTGACAAACCACTGGCCAAATTGACAACAGAAAAACAGAAAAGAACTCAAATAACCCAAATAAGAAATGATATGGGAGACATTCATCAGACTCAACTAAAGTTTAAAAAAAAGCATCATAACAGAATATTATGAAAAAGTATAGCCTTAACAAATTAGATAAAAGGAAAAATTTCTAGAAACACACTAGGTACCTAAACTAACACAAAATGCTGTTGAAAATCTGAACAGATCTGTAACAAGAAAGGGTAAATAAAGAAAAAAGAAAAAAAGCCCTGGCCCATATGGCTTTACTGGAGATTTCTACCAAACATTCAGAGAAGAACTTACATCAGTACTACTAAAATTATTTCAGAACACAGAAAAGGAAGAGGTGTTTCCAAGTTTATTCTATGAAGCCAGCATAACCCTAATACAAAAAACAGGAAAAGACACCACAGAAAAGATAACTACAGACCAATGAATGTAGATATAAAAATTCTCGACAAAACTTCAGCCAACAGAATTCAGCTCCACATCCAAAAAAATAATATACCAGAACCAAGTAGGATTCATACCAGGTATGCAAGGATAGTTTAACATTAGAAAAATCAATCAATGTAATCCACCACATATATTAAAAGAAAGAAAATAATTACACAATAATCTCAACCGATACAGAAAAAGTATTCGACAAAGTTCAAACCCGTTCCTGATAAAAACTGTAAATAAAATAGATATAGATGTGAAATTTATGAACAATAGAGGGCATCTAGGGAAAACCAATGGCCAACATTATTCTTAATGGGGGGAGACTGAAAATATTCCCCTTGAGACAAGAACAACACAAGGATGCCCTTTATCATCACTCCTATTTGACATTGTGTTGGAAGTCCTAGCTAAACTGGTAGACAAGAAAAAGAAAGAAAGGGCATCCAAGCTGGTAATGAAAAAGTTAAACTGTCCTTATTTGAAGGTGATGTGATACTATACATAGAAAACCCAAAAAACTGTGACTACTGGAATTAACAGAAAGTTTCAGCAAAGCAGCAGGATATAAAACAAGCAGACAAAAATCCATTGGATTCCTATACGCCAATAAAAAGAAAAATGAAAAGGAAACCAGGAAAACAATACCCCTGATAATAGCCCCTGCAAAAAACTAAATACTTACGAATAAACCTAACAAAGAATGTAAAAGACCTATACAAAGAAAACTACAAAACGCTACTGCAAGAAATAACAAGGGATTTACATACATGGAAAAACGTAACATGCTCATGGATAGAGAGAGTCAACGTTGTGAAAATTTTACCCAAAGAAATTTACAAATAAAATGCTATCACAAACCAAATATGAACATTCCGTAAAAAGATAGAGAAATTTACCATCAACTTTATATGGAAAGGGAAGAATTTCTGGATAAATAAAGCACTACTGAAGAAGAATAAAGAAGAAGGACTCAAACTACTTGACCTCAGAGCCTACCATAACAGCTATAGTAGTCAAAACAGCCTGGTACTGGCACAAAGACAGATACACTGACCAAAGACACAGAACCAAAAACCAAGATGTAAATCTACGTACCTATGGTCACCTGATGTCTAACAAAGGCCGAAAACCCATCATATGGAGAAAACACAGTCTTTTTAACAAATAGTGCAGTATAACTGGATATCCATTTGCAAGAAAAAATGAAACAGGACCCATATCTCACACCATATAGAAAAACCAATTCAAAATGGATCAAAGACCTAAATATAAAACCCCAAACTACAAAGTTCATGGAAGAAAAAACAGGATCAATGCTAGAAGCCCCAGTAGATGGCATTAACAGGATACAAATGATAACCAACAAATCACAAACTGCAGAATATAAGCCAGATAATTGGAATCATCTGAAAATGAAACACTTATGCTCATCAAAAGACTTTACCAAAAGAGCAGAAAGAGAATCCACAGACTGGGGGGGAGGAGAGGGAATTCGGCTATTACAAATCAAAGATCTAGTCTGTAAAGTCTACGAGGAAATTCAACACCTCTACAATAAAAAGATAAATAATCCATTTAAAAAATGGGCAAAGGAAATGAACAGACATTTCACCAAGTGGTCAACAGACATATGAGAAAACAAGATACTGTCTCTCCCAATGCTACTGGCATGAATCACAAAAACAGAAGGTAGCAAATGTTGGGGAGGTTATGACAGTCCTCATACTTACGTGTGTACATATGCATATATGTGTATATATATGTACATATACATATGTATGTATGTATGTATATCTATAAGCATATAGCTGCATACATATAAAGGAAAAGGCTCATGTGATTGTAGAGACTGAAAGGGGTGTGGCTTGGATACTGGCAGAGTCAGCCAGCCAGCCTGAGGGCCTGGCTAGGGCTGGCTGCTATGTTGAGCAAGAGTGCTTGACTGGAGAGTGCCTCTCCCAGCGGGAAAGCTGTTTTTGAAACAATCATCCCTAGAGAATATAGTGGTGACTGCTGACCAAGTTGCTGGTTCCCTTACCTCTCCCTTCTCTGTCAGCTAGGAGGTAGGGCCTGCTACCCATGAGGGCCCAGGTGGCATTGGGTGCTGCTGGACAGTGCCTCTCTCAGCAGAAAAGCAGTTCTCAAGAAAATCATATCTAGAGATTGCAGCAGTGGCTGGTGGCCAAATGTGGTGGCTCCATTTCCCCCTTTCTTCACTGAACCATGTCATAGTATCCGCTGACAGTCCCAGAGAGACTCCATAAGTAGGGCTTCATCTTTGTCAGCCAGGAGGTGGGGCTTGACACCCCTCAGGGCCTGGTTGCTACCAGCTGCCACTGGACAGAGCCTTTCTCAGCAGAAAGACAGTTTTTAAGATAAGCACATCTAGGAAATGCAGCAGTGGCTGGTGGCCAAGCGTGGTGGCATCCTTCTCCCTTCTCCAACTTACACCATAGTGTCTGCTGGTGTGATTCTGGAGAGTTGGCACAAGTAGACTGGCATCTTTATCAGCCAGGAGGTGGGGCCTGCCTCCTCTGAGGGCCCAGCTGGGGTCAGCCACCAAGCTGACCAGCATCACAGGGCTGGACAGTGTCTCTCTCACCAGAGAAACTATACTTAAGTCAGCTAAACCTGGAGAATGCAGCAGCAGCTGGAGGTCAAGTCTAGCAGTGTGCTTACTCACTTCCTTTTTAGAGACATGCCATAGCTTCTGTTGGAGGACATCAGAGAAGCTGAACAACTTTTTGATTGCACAAAATCAACAATTGATACTTAACCACTTAAAGTAGACCACCATGACTCCAGAAACAAAGAAGAAAACAAAGAATAAAAAACTTCCCAGATAAAGAAGCCTTTCCTGAAATTATCAGGGGTAGAATACAAAAGAATTACATATAGAGCCCATCTAGAGATTAAACAAAGCACAGCAGAACTAAATGAAAAATTAAACAAGATTTATGAACTGCTAGAACATCAACAATCTGAAATTCAGTAGATCAACAGTAAAATTACAGAGTTAGACAATTCAGTGCAAAGCAAAAGAGTAGGACTGAGGAAATGGAATGCAGGACTAGCAAGACTAAAGATAAAGCAACTGACACCAGCATTTGTGAGGAGAAATTAGAGAAAAGAATCAAGAAAAATGGAGAAGCATGTGAGATTCTATCAAGAGGAATACTCTATGAGTAACTGGAGTTCCTGAACAGGGAGGGATAACAGAAAATATAGACAGAATTGTAGGATAGTTACTGATAGAAAATGTAGCCAGCATCATGAAAGACAAGAACATAGCTATTTAAGATGCTTATCAAACTCCACAGAAGGTAAAGTAGACCCTAAAAGAAAGACACCAAGACATATTATAACCAAGCTGAATAGAATGAAACATAAGCAGAAGCTCTTAAAGGCAGCTAGGCTTAAGTTAAAACTAACATACAAAGGGAAGCCTTGTAGGCTGTCCTCTGACTTTGTGGCAGAAACCATGTTGGCAAGAAGGCAGTGGGATGACACCTACAAAGCCTTGAAGGAGAAAAGTCTTCAGCCAGTAATTACAGAATTCTGCAAACTGTCTCTCAAATATGACTGTGAAATTAAGACATTCTCAGATAAACAGAAGCTTAGAGACTTTGGGAAAAAAAGCAAAAATTACAAGAACTACCAAAAGAAGCTCTTTGATTAGAAAATCACTAATATCCAATGTATACTCAAGGATGCAAGGCAGCACACAGCATCCAGAGTAGTAACAAATCTCCATCAAAGCTAAAAATATTAAAATTAGGGAAACAGAGACCTTAACATGTAACCTGACATCATCATACTATAAAGAGGGATATATTACAGTATTTATAGCTCTTTCAGATGGAGAAGAATTTAAGGAGACATTCAAGAATTAAAGATTGGTTTAAACTTAGAATATTAAAGGGGAACAAAAGGGTAGCCACAAAGCACACTAACAATACTAAATGTTAAAACAAGAAACATAATACAGGAATCTCAACAGCTCCAAAACCAACATTAAAAATGATGAAAAGAAAACTCATAAAGAAAAACAACCAGAACAGACTATTAAGTGGAACAAAGAAAACATCAGCAACACAAAAATAAGGACTTCAAAATGATAGCACTAAGTACGTATCTATCAGTAACTACACTGATTTTAAATAGATTGAATGCTCCAATAAGGACACAGTGAGTATCAGGTCAGATCCAAAAATATGATCTATGTACATGCTGCTTACAAGAAACACACCTTAGACTCAAGGATGAACAAACTGAAAATCAAAGGATGGAAAAATACATACCAAGCTACCAACAAGCAAAGACGACCAGAAGTGACAATTCCCATCTCAAATAAAATATATTTTAAAGTAAAATCAACCATTGTGGTCAAGGATGGTCACTATTTATTGCTTAAATACACGAGCAGGATGTAACAATTAAATATTTATGCACCCAATACTAGAGAATCTAAATACATCAAAACAAATGATGACAACATTTAAAAATGAGGTAGGTCACTTCAGAATAATATTAGATTTCAACACCCTACTTTCAGTAATGGACAGATCGTTCAGAAAATAGCTCAATAAAAGCAGAGAAGATTGTATTGTGACAATTAGTCAACCCAACCTCATTGACATATACAGAACTTGTTACCGAACAACAGATAAGTACACCTTCTTTTCCAATGCACATGCAACATTCTTGAGAATAGACCATGTATTAGGAAATAAAGCAAGTCTCAACAAAATCCAAACCATTGAATTACTACAAAGCATCTTCTCAGACCATAAAGCCATAAAAGTTGAAATTGATAGCAGGAAAAACATAGGTAGAAATTCAAACTCATGGAAACTGAACAACACCTTGCTCAAAAATTCATGGGTTATGGAAGAAACCAAGTATGCAATAAAGAAATTCATGGAATCAAATGAGAATGAAAACGCATCCTACCAGAGTTTAAGGGATAGAGCAAAAGCAGCGCTCAGAGGTAAATTTATCTCTATAAATGCATACATCCATAATGAAGAGAGCACCCACACCAAAAAATTAACCCTACAACTTGAACAAGTAAAAAGAGAACAACAAAAAGACCCCTTGGGCATCAGAAGAAAATAGGTAATAGAGATTAGAGCAGAACTAAATGAATGAGAGAATAGAAAAACAATTGAAAGAATTAACAAAACAAAAAGCTGTTTTTTTTTGAAAAGATCAACAAATCAATAAACTATTAGCTAAAATCAGAAAAGAAAAAACAGGAGAGGAAACAAATAACCAAAATAACAAATGAGAACAAGATGTCACAACAGACCCAACCAAAGTTAAAAATACCAAAACAGAATATTACGAAAAATTGTACTCTAAAAGATTTGAAAATCTAGAGGAAATGGACAAATTTTAGATTCACATCACCTACCAAAATTATCATAAGGAGTAGAACAACTTAATAAACCCATCACAAAAGAAGAGATTGAAAAAGTAATAAAATAAACTACCAACCGAAAAAAGTCCTGGCCCAGATGGCTTCACTGGAGAATTCTTCCAAACTTTTAGAAAGGAGTTAACTTCAATGCTACTGAAGCTATTTCACGACATAGAAAAGGACAGAACACTCCCAGATTCATTCTATGAAGCCAGCATAACCCTGATACCAAAGCTAGGGAAAGGTCCCACAAAAAAAAAGAAAGAAAATTACAGACCAATATCACTCATGAACCTAGACACAGAAATCTTCAACAAAGTCCTAGCGAATAGAATTCAACATAAAAAACAACAACAACAACAACAAAAAACCATCATGACCAAGTAGGATTCATACCAGGGATGCAGGGCTTGTTCAACATCAGAAAAACAATTAATGTGATCAACCAAATAAACAGCACAAAGGATAAGAATCAAACTGGTTTTGTCAATTGATGGAGAGAAAGCATTAGACAAAGTCTAACACTCATCTGTTAAAGACTGTGAGCAAAATAGGAGTAGAAAGGAAATTCCTCAGTGCAGTAAGGGTCATCTACCCAAAGCCAGTCATCAACATTACCCTGGACAGAGAGAGACTGAAAGAATTCCCCCTGACAATGGGAGCTAGACAAGGATGTCCACTGTCACCACTTCTATTCAACAGTGCAGTAGAGGTTCTGGCCAGAGTAATCAGACAAGACGAAGAAATAAAGGGTATCTGCATCAGTAAAGAAGAAGTAAAATTATCTCTATTTGCAGATGATATGATCATATACACAGAGAACCCTAAAGAGTCCATAAGTGAAGTGCTTGAACTAACAAAAGAGTTCAGCAAAGTATCAGGATATAAGATAAACATAAGTAAATCGTTAGGATTCCTTTATACCAACAAAGAGATCATCAAAGAAGTAATCATCGAATCGATACCATTTTCTATAGCCCCAAGAAGATAAAATACCTAGGAATAAATCTAACAAGAGAAGCAGGAGACCTATACACAGAAAATTACAAGACCGTACTGCAAGAAACTAAAAGAGATCTACGTAAGTGGAGAAAGCTACCTGGCTCATGGATAGGAAGAGTTAATATTGTGAAAAATGTATATTTTACTCAAAGTAATCTACTTATACAATGCAATCCCAATACAAATTCCAATGTCATTTTTTATGAGATGGAGAAACAAGTCACCAACTTTGTTTGCAAATGGAAGAAACCCTGGATAAGTAAAGCACTACTGAAGAAGAGGAACACAGTGGAAGACCTCACACTACCCAATCTTAGAAGCTACTACACTGCAACAGTAGTCAAAACAGCCTGGTACTGTTACAAAAAGAGACATATAGACCAATGGAACAGAATAAAGAAACCAGAAATATCATCCTCCTCCAATAAAGCCCCAAAGGTTATAAACTTTGGTAAAAACAGTCTCTTTAACAAATAAGTGGTTTGGGCAGAATTGGATACTGATTTGTAAAAAACTGAAACAAGACCCATATCTCACACTTTACACAAAAACTAACTCAAAATGGATCAAAGGCCTAAATATGAAACCTAAAATGATAAAAATTATGGAAGAAAAAACAGGGACAACAAAGGAAGGTCAAATACACAGCTTAGACAGACTACAAAATCTGGCAACAATGCACAAACAACAGAAGAGACAATAGATAAATGGGAGCTACTAAGAATCAAACACTTTTGCTCACCCAAAGACTTTATCAAGAGAGTTAAAAGACCACCCACAGAATGGGAAAAAATATTCAGCAACTGCATGTCAGACTGATGTCTGATCTCCATAATCTACAGGGTACCCACAGTATCAACAAAAAAAGGATAAATAACCTAATTAAACATTGGGCAAAGGAGATGGACAGACACTTCACCAAAGAAGACACCCAGGCTGTAAGAAGACACGTGAGGAAATGCTCATGATCATTAGCTGTTAGAGAAATCCAAATCAAAGCTATAATAAGATACTATCTCATCCCAATGAGGTTGGCAATAATTCAGAAAACACAAAACAAATGCTACAGAGGCTGTGGAGAAATTGGAACTCTCCCACACTACTGGTGGGAATGCAATACTTTGGAAAGTAATGTGATGCTTTCTCAAAAAGCTAGACATAGAAATACCATACGACCCAGTAATCCTACTGCTTGGAATATATCCTACAGACATAAAGTCAGTCACATGCAGAGATACATGCCCACAAATGTTTATTGCAGCACTGTCCACAACAGCAAAAAGATGGAATCAACCTAGGTGCCCAACAATAGATGAATGGATAACTATAGTATATATACACAATGGAACACTATGCAATGACAAAGAACAATGATGATTTTAGGAAGCATCTCATAACCTGGTTTCAACTAGAAGACTTAATGCTGAGTGCAATCAGTCAGCTGCAAAACGACAAGTATTGTATGAGACCTCTGCTACACAGACTTCAAAATAGACTTAGGTACAGAAGAAAAGATTCTTTGATGTCTACAAGGGTGGAGAGGGAGGGAGAGGGTTGCTCATAGGTTAGATAGTCCATAGGAATTTGGTTAGGTAAAGAGAGTGATGGCACACAGTAGGGCAGATCGGCATAACTGGATTACATCATAAACGGAAAGGTTTTCTAAACTCAACTCAACATTTTAATGGGCAGAGTAGCAAGAGCAGGGGTCTGGGGACCATATTTTCAGGGGACATCAAAGTGAAGGGCACAACTGTTCTTTTGCTAAGAGAGTCTTCTGTACCCCATATTGGTGAGTGGGTTCTGGTGTCTTAAAAGCTAGCAAACTGCCATCTGAGGAACACCAATTGGTCCCAACCCACCTGGAACAGATGACAACTGAGAACATCAAAGACACAAATAAAAATGAATCCAGGAGACAGAAGGACCAATTTGAATGGGAGACAGCACCAGCATGAAACTAGAAGAACCAGATGGTGCCCAGCCACCATCCAAGGCAGCTGCGATGGGACACACAACGTAGAGTCCCTGAGGAAGCACAAGGAAAAAAAGAGTGTTCAAGACCTGTACTAAAAGAACAAAATTGATGGTCCAACAGCCTAGAGGGCCCCTTGGGAACATAGCCCCCAGACTTGCTGTTGGCCCAGACCTGAAACCAGTACTGAGGTAATCTCTTCAGACAAGAATGGACTGGACTCAGAGTGTGTGGTGTGTGTGCTTTATGGTTTTACACATTTATCGGAGGCTGGTCCTACTGGTTTCTTTCTACATGGGAGAGGAGAAGGTGGACAGGAAGGAACAGGTGTCCCTTAAGAGGACACTATAAGAGTGAAAAGGAGGAGTGTGCTGTCACAGGGAGAGGACAGCAGATGGAACTGCAGATAAGCAAGCATGCAAAATTGATTTGGATTGTACACCTTCACTTAATCACAGTAAAAAATATATACTGAAAGAAAGAAGAAAATAATTCTAGTGCTGTTTTTGAATGTTGTTCACTTGATATATATTTTTCCCTTCCTTTGAGTTTTAGTTTGCATCTTTTATTCATTCTGCCACTACCTCTTTATTTCGTATTTCATCCACTTACATTCCGTGTAATTATTGACAGGTTTAAGTTTAGTGTTGTCATTTTGATTCCTTTTTTGGTGCACTGTTGATAATTTCTTCCACTTAATTTTCTGTGCTAAGTCATTTTTCTTTACACATTCTCATATTTTTCATTGTTGTTGGTTTTGTTTTTGCTGAGAGTTTCTATTATTCTTGTTTTTTATTTGAGGTGTAGGATTGTTAATTTCCTTTAATGTTACCTTAATATTTACCCCTATTTGTCTAAATTTAAACCAGTCTTTCATTTCTTTGTGTTGTCTTGACTTGCTCTCCATATGAAAGGTCTGTGACTACCTTTCTTTTAGTCCCTCTTGTTATGTTGTCATCTTTTCCATTACGACACCTCTGTTTCTCTACATTCAGAGTTTTAGCTTTGATTTGTTTTTGTTATTTCCCTATCTGGGTTGATTTCTGGTTTCTCTGTCCTGTTTTTCTAATCTTGGGCTGTTATCTGATGTTATTGATTGTCTAACTGAAGGACTCTCTTCAGTCTTTCTCATAATTTTTGGCTTGGTTTTGCAAATTTTCTAAATTTCTGCTTAGCTGAAAATGTCCTCATTTCACCATCACATTTGAGAGACAATTTTGCTAGACATATAACTCATGTCTGGCTTCTTTTTTCCCCTGCAAGCCTTCTTATATGTAATCCCCTTGTCTTCTCATCTACATGGTTTCTGCCAAGTAGTCTGAGCTTATATTATTGACTCTTGTTTGTAGACTGTCTTCCATTTATCTTTAGCCACTTTTACATTTCTATACTTTTGTCTGGCAGGTTTGATTATAAGTCCCGGTGTCTTTCTTTGGGCATTTGTTTTGTGTAAAGTTCAATTAGTCTCGTTTTTCATGCTATAGGGGAAGTTTTCTGTCAACATTATCTTTAACAATTCTGTCTGTATTTTCTGTTCTGGTACTCCAGTCACTCATAGATTATTTCTCTTGATAGAGTCCCACATAATTCTTAGTGTTTCCTCATGTTTTTTTAATTCCTAGGTACTTCTGGACCTAATTTCCCTTCCCTGTCTCTCAGTGTGATTTCTCAACTTTTACTTTGATGTTCAGAGCTCCTAGAATGTCATATATTATCAATGCATTTGTTCTTTTGTGTATTTGTTGTTACAGGTGTCACAGGAAATATCTGACTACTCTACCATTTTAGCCTTGCCACCTCAACAATTTTTTTTCAAGAGGTAAAGAAATAGAGGAGATGAGCATGGCAGGGAGGTCAGAAAATAGTGATAGATCCCACAAACACAGTATTCAGGAAAGCAAGATAGCATTGGGGCTACTCCGGCAGCCCTGAGTCCTTACTCTGTCATTGACCAGCTCTCTACCTTCTCAAACCAATCTTTCTATAAAAGAGGAAACGTTGATAAACTGACTTCAGGAGTTGAGATGTAGCCCAAGGTAGATAATTCATCATGAGGGTTGAGCACCCCTAGCCCTCAATCCATACCGTTGTTGTTGTTTGCTATCATTGCGTTAGCTCCAACTCATAGTGACCCCTACGTAAAACAGAACAAAACGTTACCCAGTCCTGTGCCATTTTCACCACCTATGGTTTGCTTGAGTCCATCATTTGAGTGTCTTCTAACATAAGGGTTCATCTTCTAGCTCTATACTGGACAATATCCTGTTGTTATCCACAGAGGGTTTTTGGCTGAGTTTTGGAAGTACACCGCAAAGCCTTTCTTCCTCATCTGTCCTAGTCTGGAAGCTCTGCTGAAACCTGTCCACCACTGATGACCCTGCTAGTATTTGAAATACTGGTGGCGTAGTTTCTGTCATCATAACAACATGAAAGTCACCACAGTATGACAAACTGACAGACGCCCGGTTGCAATCCATATTAGATGTTCATACATTAGCAACAAAGAAGCCCCACTGACTCCACTCTGACTCCCTTCACTGTCTCTGAACAGTGCTAGTCATAAATGTATGTATTTATTTTTATGGACACTTTTTGTCAAGTTTTCCATTTACCATAACACCAAAACCAAACCCACTGCCATCGAAACAATTCTGACTCACAGTGACCCTATAGACTGAGTAGAACTGCCTCCACAGAGTTTCCAAGGAGCACCTGGTGGACCTGAACTGCCAACCTTCTGGTTAGCAGCTGTAGCACTTAACCACTACTTTTTTTCTGATGAGCTTTATTGTAAATTACCCTGGATTCTGCTTTCCTGCCCTGTTATTCCCAACAGTATCTGGCCACAGAAAGCAAGAGCAATAGTCCAACTGCTGCCAGAGAAGTTGTCTGCCTCTCTCTGTGGCTGTCCAGCATAAATAGGGACAGAGAGGTCCTGCCTGAAGTGTCTGGTGGGCCAAGGAGGCCAGGAAGACAGGCTCCTGATATAATCTCTGCTTCCGCTCTTCTTGAGAACTGTCTGAGAGTCTTCCCATGTGATTGGATAACAAGTGGAACTTCCTTTTTGGATGTACTATTTATTCCAACATCAGAGGCTTTCTGACAGCAGGACCCCAGACCTCTGTCCTCATCCTGCAAAACCACAAAGATAGGTTTGTTGTTTCATGATGATAACAGCAGGATAACGAATTAACAACCCTAGAGTGTTCCCTCTCTAGGTCACGTTCCTGGGAAGCATGGGATGTAGAGGCCACAGAGGCATGGAGCTGGGAGGAGCCACAGGACCATCTGACTCTGCATGTTCTGAGTGTGGGACGTGAGCTGACTACGTAGTACAAGATATACAGGTTACTGTAAACACGTATTTGTTTTTATGGGCACTTTCTATTTATATCAAGTTTTTCACTTACTATAGGCATAGATTTCCTTTTAAATGATTGCATTCATTTTTTCTTAATAGATTGTTTTAAAGAGGAAAACCAAATTGCATGTGATTAAGCAATTCTATGTACATATGCAAAAATCACAGATTGTATGCAAAAACGCTAAAATTAAAATATTGACAGACAATCCCCCTCCTCCCCCTCTACCCCCATCCCGACCCCATTTGTCATATTAGGAAACTAAGGCCTTCAAGATTGCTCAGAAGTCTTGGTGGGAAGATTCTGTATGCCAAACCCACAGGCACCTCAGACCCCCAAACCAAGAGAGGCCCCGTTCATTGTAAGGGAAACCCGAGACTCAACTTTATGGTTCTAAATATCCAGTTCAGAAAGCTTTCCTCCAAACTCCAGAGTCCTTCAGGAAGACAGGACCCCAGCTACTATTAGGGATCTCTGTGAGGCCAGCCAAGGATCCCCCCCAAATCAGTATCTTTCTTCAGACGAAGAAATCACAAGCTGAAGAAAGAATCAGGGTCCCCCTTTGAGGTACCCACTCCTTCCTGCTTGAGAGTCTGTGGCCCAACATTCTGGGGTACTATCCAAGGCTAACTTCATTTCTCTGAGCTCACCTTCAAGAGGACCTCAAATCCTAAAAAGGCACAACCAATAGAGGGGTCACTAAAAATAATAAGATGTCACAAACAACTTCCTGGCTCACCAAGAAACACGTATTTCTAGAAGATGACAAAGAAGGCCAATTTGGTGTCACCTCAATCTAGGTTTGAATTCCAGTTGAGGAATTCCAGAATGTATCCTTGACCACATTACCTGACCTCTCTGAACCTAGGTACCCATCTATAATATTGGGATAATAATACTAACCTCAGAGGTAGTTGCAAAATATGTAATGCCTGAGGTATAGCTCTTGGAACACAGTATGTGTTCTATTAACTTACAGCAACCACAGTCACTGAAGTGGTTGTTAATCATGTTAACCATTCTGCTGTTTCTGCTCTCACAGTTTCCTTGACCTTTATGATCACTCTGTCCTATTTGGTATTCTTGTTGCCGCTGAACAAACACTGCCATAACTCTATATCTCTGCTTGAAAAACTTGGTGGCATAGATGTTAAGAGCTATGACTGCTAACCAAAATACCGGCAGTTCAAATCTACCAGGCACTTCTTGGAAACCCTATGGTGGCAGTTCTATTCTGTCCATATAGACTCACTATGAGTCAGAATTGACTTGACAGCAACACGTTTGACTTTTTGGTTTATGTCTTTGCTTATGTTCTGTTGCTTTCTGATCAACATCCTCTTCCTTTCTTATGTACCTAAGTTTTATTCATTCTTTATGATAAAGCTTTTTAGGGAAGAAATAAAGCTGAACTGATATTAGCCAGGCAGAACATAAGAGACCCCAAACCTACCCATTGACCTAGAAGTTCACCCAGCCACTACCTGATATGCACCCCCCATCTACCATTCCCTTCCCATCCGGTCACTGAGAAACCTACCCAACTGTCTTTTACCAACCACCTAGTCCCCTACACGCACGTACCCATTCTCCTATCTACTTGTATTGTTCAGGATAATCTATCAGCTCTTATAGAAGTGTCAGTAGCTCACAGGCATGTAATAGTGGTTTCAATTCTCACTCAGGCCAAGTCCAGTGCAAACGCATCTGACCTGGCAAGACGATTTCCTCCAAGCTCCCTTCGTCTTGTAACTGTGCCATCCTGTAGGGCCTCCTCAGAATCCTCTTCCAGTGAACAAGAGAGACCAAGGAAGGACCTCGAGCATGATTATAAGGGCTAGGCCTGGAAATGCGTACATTATTACCACTTGTCACCGAGTCAGTCCCTGACTGATGGAAACTCCATGCATGGGAACAAAATGCTGCCTGTCACTGAGCCATCCAAGTGGTTGGTTGTACATTGGGCCAGAGGGTACATTTTGATCCAGAGGGTTTTCACTGACTGATTTTCTGGAGTAGATCACCAGGCCTTTCTTCCTAGTCCATCTTAGACTAGAAGCTCTGCGGTCACCTGTTCAGCATTACAGCAACATACAACCTCTGGTGACACACGCCTGGTGGCTCTGCATGAGGTACACCGGCAGGGAAACAGACCAGGGTCTCCCCCAGTGAAGGTCAGAATTCTGCTACTGACCCACCAACCATCTCTTAACTCTATCCATGTTTCCTTGTCTAGAACTAGCCTTGTGGCCTCACATAATTGCAAGGGAGACGGAGAAAATGTCACTTTTCTAAATACCCAGAAAAAAAACGAAATGGCTTGATAAATGTATGTCACTATCTCACTCTCCCAGGATCTAATCTTCTAGGTACCAAAAATTAGCTTTACTAATTGGCATACGCTGCTCATAAAATTTCATTATTGTCATTTTAGTTTCTGTAGAGTTTTCAGTGACATCCCTACTCTCATTTTTTACGTGGTAATTTGTGTCTTCTCTCCTTTCTCCTGATCAGCATGACTAGAAGTTTCTCGGTAGTCATATGATCTTTCCAGAGAAAAAGCTTTTGGTTTTATTGATTTTCTGGTTTGTTTTTCTTTGTACATTTTATTGATTTCTATTCTGATACTACCTATTTCCTTTCTTCCACTTTGCATTTCGCTTACTCTTTTCTTTCGTCTTAAAATGGATGCTGAAATTGTCGACTCGAGGCCTTTCTTCTTTTCTAATAAAGCTGGTCCGTATAATTTATGTCCTCTAAGTACCGCTTTAGTTACCTCTCACAGCTTTTTAATGTGTTGTTTTTATTCTCCTTCACTTCAAAATATTTTGCGTCTCAGTCATCTGGCACTGCTCTAAGAGGAACACTGCAAGTGAATGGCTTCAGAAAGAGAAGTTTTATTTTGTCACAGTCCAGTAGACTACAAGTCCAAGTTAAGGGCATCAGCTCCAGGGGAAGGCTTTTTCTGTTATCTCTGGAGGAAGGTCCTTGTCATCAATCTTTCCCTAGACTGAAAGCTTCTGAGGTGCAGGGATCCCGGGGTTCATTTCAAAAGGATACACTGCTCCGAGCACTACTTCTTTCCTGATGATACTAGGTCCCCAAATCTTTCTGTTAGATTCTTTTTTCTACAATTTGGGAGATTGCCTCAGGGCACAATACATCTCACACAGTGAGTCCTCCCCCACCCATACAACTGCTGCTCATCCTCCCTAATTAATGCCGTACAGACAGGATTTACAACACATAGGAACGTCATACAATACCAGGAATCATGGCCCAGCCAGATTGCTACACACATTTGGGGATGGGGAGGGGACACAGTTCAATCTTTGACACTTTCCAATTCCCTTTTTAATTGTTTTTCTTTCACTGTAGGTATTTATAAGTGTATAATTCAGTTTCTAAATATTTAGTGGACTTTCCAAAGATTTTTCTGTTACTATTTTCTAGTTTAATTCCATTGTGGTCAGAGAACATCATTTCTATGATTTATGTCTTATTAAGTTTAATAAGACTTTTTATGACGGGCAATATTGCATACTTGCAGTAAATGTCCCATGTGCACTAGAAAAGAATGTGCTTTCTGCTGTTGGATTTTACTCATGCCGATTAAGTCAAGCTGGTTGAGAGCATTCTTCAAGTCCTCTCTGTCCCACTCATTTTCTGTCCACTTGTTCTATGGATGGAAACCCTGGTGGCGTAGTCTTTAAGTGCCACAGCTGCTAACCACAAGGTTGGCAGTTTGAATCCACCAGGTCCTTCTTAGAAACTCTATGGGGCAGTTCTATTCTGTCCTAAAGGATCGCTATGAGTTGAAATTGACACAAGACAGCTGATTTGGTTTAGTATTTGGTTGTTTTATGATTTATTACAGGAGAGATATTTAAGTTTCCAGCTATAAGTAAGAATTTACTAGTCCTTTCAGTTCTGTCAAGTTTTGCTTCATGTACTTTGAAGGCCTATTGTCACGTACATAAACACATCTAGGATGATTTTATCTTCCTGATAAATTAACCCCTTCATGGTTATGAAATGACTCTGTCCATGATAATATTCTTACTTTGAAATCTACTTTACCTGTTAAGAATATAATCACTCCAGTTTTCTTTTGATTAGATGGTATTGCCATCCATTGTGAAGCCTTCTCATGTTGATGCAATAATCAGTACTGACAGTACTCAGGTGACTATTCCAGGGGACCTTCGGAAGATTTTCTCGCTCTGCCACAGAGCAGCTGTCTCTTCTATCTGATCAGCTACCCTGAAACTCAGGCCACTTTGTATAGGGTTCCAGTTCCATCTTCTTGATTCAGGGAGATCTCCAGCCTCTCCCTGGATTTCCCCTCTTGTGCTACTGCATAGAGTCTTTCCCAGGCAATAAGCTGGGACAGTTGAAGGGCTCATGTTATTTGTATCCCAACTTGCAGGAAATACTGCCCTTCATCATCTGATATTCAATGTCTTAATATTGTTTCATGTATTTTGTTCAGAATTTTTAATTGTTTCGGGTGGAGAGAAAATCAGCCTCTGGTTCATTCATGTTGGTCAGAATCAGAAGTTTCAAATGTTTAATTTTTGATACTGTAAGTTCGAAATGGCTATTAGTTATTCAAGTGGAGATGAAGAACCCATGATTTTACACATCTAAGGCCTTGTGGGGAGTCATATGTGAAGTCCACTGGGAGTTGCCTGTTTCCTTGGAACTTCCTGTATACATGTTGGCTGCAGACAGATAAGAGCCCAGAATGTTCTGTACTTAGAGTAAGGTGGGGTATCAGCTCATCTCCCACTTCATAGCTGCTGCCAATTGATGATGGCTTTAAGTCTTGAATAGGCAGAGCAGTTGCTAGTCCAGGCTTGTAGTAGCTTGCACAATTTAATTTCCTCAGACTTACTGGATTGCTGATCTAATTGCTTTCAGTTCATGTGTTACTCACAGCCCAAGTTCTTTCCTCATTAGAGTTCTCAAATCTCAAGGCGTATCTTTTACTCCTGCCCTACCCTTTCGCTCCGTATAAAGTCTGCTACCTTGACACTATTCAGCCTGACTAGGAAAGACAAGACTTTAATTTTCTCTGAGGGTGGTTTATTCAACTGATAAGTTTTATTGATCCATTGTTGCTCAAAGCTTCAAAAAACAATTTTGTCTCTAGTTAACTGGAAAACTGTTTCCTCTTACCTTCCCCTACCACCAATATCTTAATTTGGAAGTAACGGGAAATGACTAAAACTTTGACACTCAAATTACTATATTAGATAAGTACTAGTAATTAAAATATGCTTTTAAGAAATGTCTTGAAAGAAAGCAAGTAGTTGGGATATGACCATTGCCTTGGCTGGCTTTCATAAAAGTGTTGCAGCATTTCAGAGTTGCTACAATATATTAACTTTTAGAAAGAAAAAACTTAGCAAATAGCTTATAGTTATTTTATATCTTAAAATCAAAACAGTACAGATATGTCTTTACATGTCATGACCATGCCAGAAAAGTACAGATGTTTAAGGTATAAATCAGAGTATGCAGTTTTGGTAAACTTTTTTTGTGAACTTAACTCTTACTTCAATATTGTGCTCAATTTTTCTTTTATTTTTATTGTGATTAAGTGAAAGTATACAAACCAAATCAATTTTGCATGCCCAAGTATCTGCAGCAACTTCTGCTTTCCTTTCCCAGTGACAGCACACTCCTCCTTTTCAGTCCTCTTAACAAGTTCCTGTCCCCTCCTCTCCATCCTTTTCTTTCCCATCTAGGAATACACCAGTAGGACAGCATCCTACTGGTGTATAAATGCATAGAACCATAAAGTACAATCACCATATGGTTACACTGTGTCCCTGGGTCCAGTCCATTTTTGCCTGAAAAGTTGACAAGGTTTTCTGGTCAGGGGCAGCAGCAGATCTAGGCGCCACCCTGCCAGGGGATCCTCCAGGCTGTTGGACCATCAATTCTAGACTTTCATTAGAGTTCTTGACTTGCATGCCTCTTTTCCTCACATTGCCACAGGGTCTGTACATTGTGTCCCCCATCATAGCTGTCTTCAGTGGTGGCTAGGCACCATTTGATTCTACTGGTCACATGTTGATTCAGTCTCTCATTCACATGGGTCCTTCTGTCTCCTGAGCTCTTTTTCTCTCATGTCTTTTTTGGTTATCATCTGTTCTGGATGTGTTGGGACCATTTGGTGTACCTCAGATGGCAGTTTGCTAGCTTTTAAGACCTCAGATACCATTCACCAGTAAGACTCTCTTAGCAATAGGGTAGTTATGCCAGTTCGCCTTGACGTTCCCCAAAAGCATGATCTCTAGACCTTCACTCTGGCTACTCTATCCTTGCAATATTGGGTTGAGATTGGAAGAGATTTCAGTTTATGGTGAAGTCCAGCTAAGTTGATCTACTTTCTACTGTGTGCTGTCACTGCTTTCACCCAATCAAATTTCTATCAACTATCTAATCTACGACCAACACTCTCCCTCCCTCCCCACTCTTGCAGCCATCAAAGAGTCTTTTGCTCTGTACATAAGTCTATTTTTAAGTCTTTATAGCAGGAGTCTTATACAGTATTTGTCCTTTTGCTGCTGACTGATTTTACTCAGCATAATGTCATCCAGTTGAAACCAGGATATGAGATGCTTCCTAAAATCATCATTGTTCTTTATCATTGCATAATGTTCCATTGCGAATGTGTACCATAGTTTGTTTATCCATTCATCTGTTAATGGGCATCTAGGTCGATTCCATCTTTTTGCTGTTGTGGATGGTGCTGCAGTAAACATTTGTGTGCATGTGTCTTTTGATGTGACAGCTTTTGTCTCCGGATATATTCTAAGCAGTAGGATTACTGGATCAAATGGTCTATCTATTTCCAGCTTCTTAAGGAAGCACCAGATTGCTTTCCAAAGAGGTTGTACTATTTTGCAGTCCCACCAGCAGTGTAGTAGAATTCTGATTTCCCCACAGCCTCTCTAGCATTTGCTATTTTGTATTTTTTGGATCATGGCCAACCTTGTTAGGGTGAGATGGTATCTCACCATAGTTTTAATTTGAATTTCTCTAATAGCTAATGATCATGAGCATTTCCTCCGTGTCTTTTGGCAGTCTGGATGTTCTCTTTGGTGAAGTGTCTGTCCATCTCCTTTGTCCATTGCTTAATTGGGTTATTTACTTTTTATTGTTGATATTTTGCAATACCTTGTGGATTACGGAGATCAGACGTCAGTCCAACATGTAAGCCAAATATTTTTTCCCAGTCTTTAGCTGGTCTTTTAACTCTTTTGATGCAGTCTTTGGATAAGCAAAAGTGTTTGCTTCTTAGTAGTTCCCATTTATGTATTTTCTCTTCTGTTGTTCATGCTTTGTCTGTCAGATTTTGGTCTGTTTAAGCTGTGTATTAGAACTTCCATTGTTAACTCTATTTTTCTAGCATGATCTTTATCTTTTTAGGTTTGATGTTCAGGTCTCTGATCCAATTTGAGTTAGGCTTTGTGTGGATCTGGTTTCAGTTTTTTGCTGGATATTCAATTTTGCCAACAGCATTTGTTAAAGAGAGTGTTTTTACCCCAGTTTACATTCTTAGGGTCTTTGTAGAATATAAACTGTTTATAAGAGGATGGCAGCGTCTCTGGAGTCTCAACTCTGTTCCGCTGGTCTATATGCCTCTTTTTATACCAGTACCAGGCTGTTTTGATGACTGTGGCAGTGTAATAGGTTCTGAGGTTGGGTAGTGTGAGGCCTCCCACTGTGTTTCTCTTCTTCAGTTGTGCTTTAGTTATCTGGGGTTTCTTCCCTTTCCAAACAAAGTTGGTGATTTGATTACCCATCTCATCAAAAAAAGACACTGAAGCCAAAAGACACATGTGGAAATGCTCGCTATTATTAGCTATTAAAGAAATTCAAATCAAAACTATGATGAGATATCATGTCACTCCAACAAGGGTGGCCATGATCCAGAAAACACAAAACAACAAATGCTGGAGAGGCTGTGAAGAAATTGGAACTCTCCTACACAGCTGGTGGGATTGCAAAATGGTACAACCTCTTTAGAAAGCAATCTGGTGCTTCCTTAAAAAGATGGAAATAGATACACCATTTGACCCAGTAATCCCACTACTTAGAATATGTCCTACAGAATCAAGGGCTGTCACACGTACAGATACATGCACATAAATGTTTATTGCAGTACAGTCTACAGTAGCAAAAAAATGAAATCAACCCAGGTGCCCAACAACAGAAAAATGGATAAACAAACTATGATATATATGCTCAATGGAGCACAATGCAATGATAAAGAACGATGACTTTAGGAAGCATCTTCTAACCTGGTTTCAATTGGAAGACATTATGTTAAGTGAAATCAGTCAGTGGCACATGGACAATTATTGTCAGACCCCTAACATAAGGGCTTAAAAACTGGACTCATGTACAAAGAAAAGACTCTGATGGATGCAAGGGAGGGGAGAGAGGAAGGGTTGGTTATAGGTTTGATAGTTGACAGAAATTTGGTTGGGTGAAATCAGTGATAGCACACATTAGAAAGAAGGTTAATTTAACTGGACTGCAACATAACCCGAAAACTCTTCCACTCTTAACTCAATATTGCAAGGATAGAGTAGCAGGGGTGGGGGCTTTAGGACCACGCACTCATGGGACATCAAGGCCAATTGGCATAGCTAGCCTATTGCTAAGAGAGTCTTCTGCACCCTATATTGGTGAGTGATGTCTGGGGTCTTAAAGGCTAGCAAGCTGCCATCCGAGGAACACCAAATGGTCCCAACTCACCTGGAACTGATGATCACCAAGGACAACAAGACCTGAAGGAAAAAGAACCCAGAAGACAGAAAGACTCATGTGAGTGGGTGACTATATCAACATGTGACCAGAACAAACAAATGGTGCCTGGCCACCACCAATGACAGTTGTGATGGGGCTCACAATGTTCAGTCCCAGTGACAACATGAGAAATAAGGACTACACCCTAAGAATTTGGCTAAAAGATCGCAACTGATGGTCAAAGCCCTGAGAGTTCTCCTGGGAGTGTGGCCCCTAGACCCGATGCTGCCCCTGATCGTAGATCATTACTGAGGTCAACTCTTTACACGGGAATGGAATGGACTCGGGAACACAGAGTGACCATATCGTGCATGCACTTTATGGTTCTAGGCTTCTATAGGATGTCGTCCTACTGGCTTCTGACTAGGCGGGAGTGGAGAGGAGGGGACAGGAGAGTCATAAGGGGATGTGATATGTATGGAACGGAAAGCAGGAGTATGCTGTCACCGGACAAGGAGAGTAGAGGGAAAATGCAGATAGGCAGGCATGCAAATTTGAATTGTATTGTAGGCTTTCGATCACACATACACAAAAAAGACACTGAAATTTGTATTTGGATTGCACTGTATAGGTAGATCACTTTGGATAAAATAGTCATTTTCACAATGTTAAGTCTTCCTATCCATGAGGAGGATAGGTTTCTCCACTTATGTAAGTCTCTTTTGGTTTCTTGCAATAAGGTCTTGTAATTCAGTCTGTATTCTCTTAATTCTCTAGTTAGATTTATTCCTAGGTATTATATCTTCTTGGGGGCTACAGTAAATGGTATTGATTTGGTGATTTCTTTTTTGATGATCTCTTTGTTGGTATAAAGGAATCCTACTGATTTGCTTATGTTTACCTTATATCCTAATACTTTGCTGAACTCTTCTATTAGTTCCAGTAGTTTATTTATGGATTCTTTAGGGTGCTCTGCATGTACAATCATATCATCTGCAAATAGGGAGATTTTTACTTCTTCTTTGCCACTGCAGATGTCCTTTATTTCTTTGTCTTATCTGATTGCTCCGGCTAGATTCTCTAGTACAATGTTGAATATATGTGGTGACAATGGGCATCCTTGTTCAGTTCCTGTTCTCATGAGGAATTCTTTCAGACTCTCCCCATTCAGGATGATGTAGGTGGTGGGCTTTGTGCAGACGACCCTCATTGGATTGAAGAATTTCCCCTGTACTCCTATTTTGCTGAGAGTTTTTAGCATGAATTTGTGTTGGACTTTGTCAAATGCCTTTTATGCATCACTTGACAAAATCAGGTGATTGCTATCCCTTGTGTTATTTACGTTATTGATCACATTAATTGTTTTTCGGATGTTGAACCAGACTTGCATCCCTGGAATGAATCCAGCTTGGTCATGATGAATTCTTCTTTTAATATGTTCTTGAATTCTATCAGCTAAAATTTTGTCAAAGATTTTTGCATCTAGGTTCATGAGTGGCATTGGCCTGTAATTTTCTTATTTTGCAGGATCTTTCCCTGGCTTTGGTATCAGGGTTACGCTGGCTTCATAGAACGAATTTGGGAGTATCCTATCCCTTTGTACACTGTGAAATAGCCTCAGTAGCATTGGAGCTAACTCTTCTCTAAAAGTTTGATAGAATTCTCCAGTGAAGCCATCTGGGCCAGGACTTTTTTGAGGGTGGTAGTTTTTTATTATTATTATTATTACTTTTTCAATCTCTTCCTTTGTGATATGTTTCTTAACTTGTTCTCTTGTGATCATTTTGGTAGGTGATATGAATCTAGAAATTTGTCTGTTTTGTCTAGGTTTTCAAATCTGTTAGAGTACAGACTTTTGTAGTATTCTGTTGTGATACTTTTGATTTCAGTTGGATTTGTTGTGACTCTCCCATCTCAATTCTTATTTGGATTGTTTCCTCTCCTGTTTTTCTTTTGTAAGTTTAGCTAATAGTTCAACAATTTTGTTGATCTTTTCAAAGAACCAGCTTTTGATTTTTTTCAATTATTCTATTCTCTGATTCACTTAGTTCTGCTCTAGTCTTTATTATCTGTTTACTTCTCATGCTGAAAGGGTTCTTTTGTTGTTCTTTTTCTATTTGTTCAATCTGTAGGGTTAATTCTTTGATTTGGGCCCTTCATTCCAGATGTGTACGTTTACAGAGATAAATTGACTTCTGAACACTGCTTTTGCTGTATCCCATAGATTCTGGTAGGATGTTTTCATTCTCATTTGATTCCATAAATTTATTTCATCCTTGATTTTTTCTGTAACCCATGATTTTTTTAGTAAGGTGTTGTTCTGTTTCCATAAGTTCAAATTTCTATGTTTTTTCTTCTATTGATTTCAACTTTCATGACTGCCGAGAACATGCTTTGCAATAATTCAATGGTTTGCATTTTGTTGAGATTTGCTTTATGTCCTAACACATGATCTATTCTGGAAAAGGTTCCATGTGTAATGAAGAAGAAGATATATTTATCTGTTGACATGTAAAAAGTTCTGGACATGTTGGTGAGGTCTAGTTGGTTATTTGTCACAATAAGACCTTCTGTATCTTTACTGTATTTTTCTCTAGATGATCTGTCCACTACTGAAAGTGGAGCATTGAAGCCTTCAACTATTATTGTGGAGTGATCTGTCTAATTTTTCAATGTTGTCAGTGTTTGTTTGATATAGTTATATGCTCTAGTATTAATAAAACCCACTGCCATCAAGTAGGGTCCAACTTACAGCAACCCTAGAAGACAGAATAGAACTTCCCCATAGAGTTTCCAAGGAATGCCTAATGGATTTGAACTGCTGACTTTTTGGTTAGCAGACATAGCACTTAACCCTCTATACCACCAGGTTTTCCACTCTGGTACTGGGTGCATAAATATTCAATATTGTTATGTCCTGCTTATGTATTGAACATAATAAACAGTGATCATCCTTGTCCACAACAGTGGATTTTATATTAAAATCTATCTTAATTGAAATTAAACTGCTCTTCTTTGTATATCATTAACTTGGTATATATTTTTCCATCCTTTAATTTTCAGTTTGTTCATATCTTTGAGTCTAAGGTGTGTTTCTTGTAAGCAACATATAGAAGGATTGTGTTTTTTGATCCAGGGTGTCACTCACTGTCTCTTTATTGGAGCATTCAGTTCATTTACCTTCAGTGTAATTATTGATAGATATGTATTTAGTGCTGTCATTTTGATGCCTTTATTTTTGTGTTGCTGATGGTTTCTATGTCGCTCTTAATAGTCTAGGCCATTCTTTATGGGTTGACTTTTCATCTTTTTCAGTGTTGGTTGTGTGTTTGTTGAGACTCTGGTATTGTATTTCTTGTTTTGATATGTCACACTGTTATTTTGCTTTGTGGCTACCCCTATGACCCCCCCTAATATTCTAACTTTAAACCAGACTGTAACTTCTACATACCTTTTTAATTTCCTATCCATCTGAAAGGGTTATAACTAGTGTAGTATATCCTTCTTTTTAGTGTGATGATGTCATAGTTTTCATGGTAAGATCACTGGTTCCCTTCTTTTAATGTTATAGCTTTGATGGAGCTTGGTGGCTTCTCTAACTGAGGGGGATTCTGGATACCACATCTTGTTACTGCCTCCTTAAGTAAGCATTTGATGTATTTGTTTTTGTAAACAAAAATCTTCTTTCAGTATTTCTTATATTTTTGGTTTGATTTTATACAAAGTCTCTAAGCTTCTGTTGATCTGGAAATGTCTTAATTTCACCTTCATATTTGACAGGCAATTTTGCAGGATATGTAATTCTTGGTTGGAAGTTTGTCTCCTTCAAGGCTTTGAATGCATCATTCCACTGCCTTCTTGCCAATATCGTTTCTGCTGAGAAGTCAGATGAAAGCCTACAGGGCTTCCATTTGTATGTTAGCTTTGCTTTAAGCCCTCTGCCTTTAAGATCCTCTTTTTATGATTCACTTTATTAAACTTGATTACAATAAGTCTTGGTGTCTTTCTTTTAGGGTCTAGTTTTGTGGTGTTCAATAAACATGTTGGATATCTATGTTCTCTTCTTTCTTAATTTCAGGAAAGTTTTCTGTCAACAACTCTACAATACTCTATTTTCAGCTATCCCTCCATGTTCAGGAACTCCAGTTATTTGTAGATTATTCATCTCAACAGAGTCCCACATGTTTCTTAATGCTTCTTCATTTTTTTATTTCATTTCCCTGATTTCTCCTCATAAATGTTGGTGTCACTTGCTTTACCCTCAAGCTCACTAGCTCTGGCTTCCATTTCCTCTGCTGTTATTGGCTTTGGATTGAATTGTCTAATTTTGTTTGTAATTTCATCATTGATATGCTGGATTTTAGATCATTGATGTTCCATCAGTTCAAATAGCTTACTTAATTTTTCATTTTGTTCTGCTGCATTTTGTTTAATCTCTAGGAGGGCTCTATACATAATTCTTTTGTACTTGACCTCTGATAATTTCAGAAAGATTTTTTCATCTGAGAAGGAATTTTTATTCTTTATTTTTGGAGTTTTCCGGAGTCATGGTAGACTGCTTCTTTAAATGGCTAGCTATTGATTGCTGTCTTTGCACCATCAAGAAGCTGTTCAGTTTGCCTGGTGTTACCTCAACAGGAACTGAGGCACAGCTCTAAAAGGGGAGTAATGGCACTACTAGATTTGGTCAACAGCCTCTTCTGTGTGCTCTAGTGACTGGCCCCAGGTGGACTCTGGCGTGGCATGCCTGACCTCCTGGCTGCTAAAGATGGGAGTTACTTGTGGCAAATCTCTGTCATTATGCCAGTTGAGCCTAAGGTGTAGCTCAGAGAATGCAGGAGAGAAAGACACCACCCAAAATGCTGCCTGGGACCACTGTCCAAGAGGCTCACTAAACTCCACACAAGGTAGCTCACAAAAGAAAGACACTAAGACATATTATAATTAAACTTACCAGAACTAAAGATGAGGAGGTGATTTTAAAGGCAGCTAGGCTTAAACCAAAAATAACCTACAAAGGAGAATCAGTAAGACTAATTTTGGATTACTCAGCAGAAACCATGTTGGCAAGAAGGCAATGGGATGATACATATAAAGCTTTGAAGGAAAAAGGAAACCTTGATGGCATAGTGGTTAAGTACCAGGGCTGTTAACCAAAAGGTCAGCAATTCAGTTCTGCCAGGTGGTCCTTGGAAACTCTACGGAGCAGTTCTACTCTATCCTATAGTGTCATGATGAGTTGGCATCAACTTGATGGTACTGGGTTTGGTTTTTCTGGTTTAAAGGAAAAAGACTGCCAGGAAAGAATTATATATCCTGCAAAACTGTCTCTAAAATATAACGGCAAATTTAGGCCATTCCCAGATGAACAGAAGTTTAGAGAATTTGCCAAAACCAAACCAAAATTACAAGACAGTTCTTCAATTAGAAAATCAATAATATCAGACATATACTCAAGGGTACTGTGCAGCACAGACTATCCAGATATCAACATAAATAGGGAAACCACAAAATAAATTAAAGCTAAAACACTAAGAACAGGTAAACAGAGACCTCAGTATGTAAATGTTGACATTACAGCAAAGAGAGGGACTAACTATTCATAGACCTTTCAGATTGAGAGGAAAGCAAGGTGATACAAAGAAATTAAAGACTGGTTTAAACTTAGAATATTGGGGTAAATACTAAGGTAAGCACAAAATAGATTAACAATCCTACGCATCAAAATAAGAAATAAAATCAAGAAGTCTCCACAGATATATAACCCAAAATGGAAAAGATGAAAAGAAAACCCATAAAGAAAAATGACTCAGCACAGAAAATTAAGTGGAATGAAGAAACGGTCAACAACACACTCAGAAAAGACATCAAAATGACAGCAATAAATTCATACCTATCAATAATTACATTGAATGCAAATGTGTTAAATACACCAATAAAGAGACAAAGAGTAGTATGCTGGCTGCAAGAAATACACGTTAGACTTAAAGATACAAACAGAGACACCAACGATGGAAAAATATACAGCAAGCTAACAGCATTAAAAAAAGAGGTGGAGAGGCAATATTAACCTCTGATAAAATAGACTTTAAAATAAAACCCTCCACAGTGGACAAAGAAGGCCACTATATTCCACTTAAAGGGTCAATACCTCAGGAGGACTTAACCATATTAAATATTTACACACCTAACAACAGAGCTTCTAAAAATATCAAACTAAATGTAACAGCATTGAAAAGTGAGACGGACAGCTCCCTGATAACAGTGGGACACTTCAGCACACCAGTTTTGGTGATGGACAGAACATCCAGAAAGAAGCTCAGTAAAGACATGGAGAGTCTAAATGACACAATCAACCAATTTGACCTCATAGACATACACAGAACATTGTCCTGAACAACAGAAAACTACAAGTACTGCCAATTAAGTTTGAAAACTCATCCTAGAAAAAGTGCTACATACCTCACTGATGAATATCATTATGGTCACCTTCAAAGTACTCATCTTGGGAAGCTATGCCAGCACCTAGACCATTTGGAATTTTGGAACTCCTTTTCTGGAACAGCAATCAAAGCTGTCGTCATATTACCTTGATGCCCTGAATGTTACCAAAATGTCTTCCTTTCAATATTTCCTTGATCTTCAGGTAAAGAAAAAAATCATTAGGGACCAGATCAAGGGAGTAGGGAGAGTGTTCCAATACAGTTATTTGTTTACTGGCTAAAGTTTCCCTCACAGACTATACATTTAAGTTTGCAAACTTGCCACCTTGCCACTACACACAATGGCCATTCCAAAAAGAGTTCCAAAATTGTTTTGAAGAGTGGACTAGGTGCTGGCATTAGTACATAGCTTCCCAAGGGGAATACTACAAAGGTGGCTATAGTGATATTCAGCAATGAGGTATGTAGCACTTGGAACAATTAAGTTCACAGACTTGTCAGACCTTGTATACCTTCTTTTTCAATGTTCATAGGACATTCTCCAGAACTGACCACATGTTAGGTCATAAAACAAGTAATGGTAAAATCTAAAGCAGAAATATTGCAAAGTAACTTTTCAGACTACAGAGCCACAAAAGTAGAAATGAATAACAGAGGAAACGAGAGTGAAAAATCAAACATGTGGAAAGTGAACAACATCTTGTTCAAAAACTTTTAGGTTATGGAAAATACCAGGGGTGGAATAAAGAAATTCACAGACTCAAATGAGAACAAAAACGCATCCTACCAGAACCTATGGATACAGCAAAAGCAGTGCTCAAAGGTCTATTTACTTCAGTAAATGCACACATCCAAAAAGAAGAAAAGGTCCAAATCAAAGAATTAACCCTATAATTCAGACAAGTAGAAAGAGAACAACAAAATAACACCTCAAGCACCAGAAGAAAACCAATATTAAGAATTAGAGCTGAAGTGAATTAGAGAACAGAAAAACAATAGAATGAGTTAATAAGACACAAAACTGGTTTTTTTTTTTTTAAAAAAAAACAAAACACCAAACCTACTGCCATCTAGTCGATTCCAACTCATAGATCAACAACATAGATAAACCATTGGTCAAATCCACAAACAAAAAACAGGTGAGGAAGCAAATAAATGATAAGAAACTAGACTAGTGATAATATAACAGACCCAACTAAAACTGAAAGAATCTTAACAGAGGGCTACAAAAAATTGTACTCTAATAAATATGAAAACCCAGAAGAAATGGACAAATTTCTGGAAATACACTACCCACCAAAACTAAGACAAACAGAAGTAGAACAACTGAATAAACTGATCACAACCAAAAAAATTCCTGGCCCAGATGGTTTCATTGGAGAATTCTACCACACTTTCAGGGAAGAGTTAATACCACTATTACTAAATGTATTTCACAGTGTAGAAAAAGATGGAAAACATTCTCCCAAAATCATTCCATGAGGCTGGCATAATTCTGATACTAGAACTGGGTGAAGAGAGCACAAAAAAAATTGATAATTACAGACCAATATCTCTCATGAACTTAGGAGCAAAAATCCTCATTAAAATTCTAGCCAATAGAATTCCACGTATCAAAAAATAACCCACAGACTCAAATGAGAACAAAAACGCATCCTACCAGAACCTATGGATACAGCAAAAGCAGTGCTCAAAGGTCTATTTACTTCAGCAAATGCACACACTGTGATCAAGCAGGATTCATACCAGGGATGGAGGGAAGGTTCTACATTCGAAACCAATAAATTTAGTAAACCAAATAAATAAAACAAAATGTAACAATCACTTGATTTTATCTATTAATGAAGAAAAGACATTCAACAAAGTCCAGCACACATCCATGATAAAAACTCTCAGCAGAATAGGAATAGAATGGAAATTCCTCAACATGATAAAGGGCTTCTATGCAAAGCCAACAGCCAACATCATCCTAAATGGAGAGAGTCAGAAAGCATCCCCACAAGGATGTCTTTTGTCAGCGCTTTTATTCAACATAGTGCTGGAGGATCTAGCCACAGCAATCAGGCAAAATGAAGAAATAAAAAGCATTTAAATTGATAAGGAAGAAATTAAAAGTGCATTTGCAGATGATATGACCTTAGACATAGAAAACCCTAAAGAATCCACAAAAAGTTTACTGGACCTAATATAAGAATTCAGCAAAATATCATGATACAAGATAAACATATGAATCAGTTGGATTCTTTTACACCAACAGAGACCAGAAAGAAACCAAAGAAGAAATCACCAAATAAATACCATTCACAATAGCCCCACCAAAAATAAAATATTTAGGAAGAAATCTAACCAGAGACATAGATGACCTATAGAAAGAAAATCACAAGACTTTACTGCAAGAAACCAACAGAGATCTACATAAGCAGAAGACCCTACCTTGATCACGGATAGGAAGACTCAACTTTGTGAAAATGTCTGTTCTACCCTAAGTGATCTATAGATATAATGCAATCCCAATACAAATTCTAATGGCATTTTTTAATGAGATAGAGAAACAAATCATCAATTTCATACAGAAAGGGAAGAAGCCCTGGATAAGTAAAGCACTACTGAAGAAAAGCAAAGTGGGAGGCTTTACACTACTTGATTTTAGAACCTATTACACTGTCACAGTAGTCAAAACAGCCTGATGCTGGTATAAAAACCAATATATTTTGACCAATGGAACACATAGAGAATTCAGATATAACATCATCTACCTATGAGCAGCTGATGTTTGACAAAGTCCGTGAACTGGAGAAAAAAATTCTCTTCAACAGTGTTGGCAAAACTGGATATCCACCTGCAAAAGAAATGAAACAAGGCCCATATCTCACTCCCTACACAAAAACTAACTCAAAATAGATCAAAGACCTAAATATAAAATCTAGAACAGTAAAGATTGTGGAAGAAAAAACAGAGACAACACTGGGACCCCTGACACATGGCATTAACAGACTACAAAAGATTACTAACAATGCACAAACACCAGAAAAGAAAACAGATAACTGGGAAGTTCTAAAAATCAGACACTTGTGTTCATTCAAAGACTTCATTAAAAGACTACTTACAGACTGGGGAAAAAAATGGCAACCATGAATCTGATCAGCATCTAATTTCGATAATCTACAAGATATTATAAAACTTCACCAAGAAAAAGACAAATAATCCAATTTAAAAATGGGCAAAGGAAGAGAGAGAGGGTAATTCATAGATTAGTTGATAGGAATTCAGTTACATGAAGGGAATGATAGCACACAGTAGAAGGCAGGTCAGCATAACTTGACTATACCATAATCTAAAAGGTTTTCTAAATTCAACCCAACATTTCAAAGGACAGAGTAGCAGGGACAGGAATCTGGGGACCATGTTTTCAGGGGACACTGAGGTCAATTGGCATAACTAGTCTTTTTCTAAGACAGTGTTCTGTACCCCATATTGGTAAGTGGTGTCTGGGGTCTTTAAAACTAGCAAGCTGCCATCTAAGGAACATCAATTGGTCCCATGCTACCTGGAGAACATCAAAGATACAAGGAAAAGTAAGCTCAGGAGACAGAAAAAGACATATGATTGAGAGGCTATATCAATGGAGAACAGAAGAAATAGATGGTGCCTGACCATCATCAAAGACAGCTCTGACAGGAACACAATGTAGAGTAGAGATGTAGCATGAGAGAAAGGGGTGTACAGACCTAGAACTCTATTAAGACTAGACCTGATGGTCAGACACCTTAGAGGGTCCCTGAGAACATGGCCCTTAGACTTGTTAGCTCAGAGATGAAACCAGCACTGAAGCCAACACTTAAGACAAAGAATGGACTGGACCCGGGGACACAGAGTGATGCAGGTGGTGTGTGTACTTTATGGTTTAATACATATGAGGCTGTCTTATTGGTTTCTTTTTAGAGGGAAGAGGAGAGGGTAGGGAGGAAGGGACAAGTGTTGGTTGAGCAAACACTGCAAGTAAAGAGTGGAAGAGAAGAGTGTGCTGTCACAGGGTAAGGACAGAAGACAGAGTTGCAGAGAGGTGGATGCTCAGGGTTTTATATAGCAAATTAGGCTATAAACTTTCACTTAATCTCAAAAAAATAATGTATATTTTTTAAATGGCCAAAGGATATAAACAGGCATTTCACCAAAGAACACTCCAGGCAGCTGACAGACACATGAGGAAATGCTCATGATCATTAGCCACTGGAGAAATCCAAATCAAAACTACAATGAGGCACCATCTCACCCCAACAAGGCTGGCATTAATCCAAAACATACAAAGTAATAAAAGCTGGAGAGGTTGTGGAGAGACTGAATCTCTTCTACATGGTTGGTGGGAATGTAAAATGGTATAACCACTTTAGAAATTGATTTCCCACTTCCTTAAAAAGCTAGAAATACATATACTCTATGATCCAGCAATTCCACTGCTTGGAAAAAAATCACACAAATAGATCACATGCACACCAATATTTACTGCAGTACTGTTCACAGTAGCAAAAAGATATAATCAACCTAGGTGCCCATCAATAGGCAAATGGTTAAACAAACTCTGATGTATTCACACTATGGAATAGTATACAGTGATAAAGAACAACCATAATCTTGGGAAATCTCATAACATAGCATCATATGGAAGACATTCTGCTGAGTAAAATAAATCAGCTGCAAAAGAACAAATATTGTATGAGACCACTATCGTAAGGACTCAAGAAAAAGTTTAAGCACAGAAGAAAGCAACCTTTAATAGTTACAAGGCAGGGGAGGAAGGGCAAGGAGTATTCATAGATAACCCCTCCCCCCAAAAAACCAAAAAACCAAGCCCACTGCCATTGAGTTGATTCCATCTCATAGCATTTCTATGGAGTTGGGTTAGCTGAAGGGAGTGACAGCATGCAGTAGAAAGGAGATTAACATTGCTGGACTATATCAAGAGCTAAGAGATTTCCTAAATACAGTCTAACATTTCAAAGGACAGCATAGCAAATTTTTTAAAGAAAATTTTCTGCATCCCATCTTGGTGAGTGGTGTCTGAGGTCTTAAAAGCTAGCATGCTGCCATCTAAGTAGTACCAATTAGTCCCAATCCACCTGGAACAGAGGAGAATGAAGAACTTAATAGATACGAGGAAAATGTGAGCCCACGAAGACAAAAGGAGTCATATGATTTGGAGGCTACATCAGCATGAGACCAGAATCAGATGTTGCCTGGCCACCACCAATGACTGCCCTGGCAGGGTACAAAGTAGAGTCCTTGATGTAGTAGGAGAAAAAAGTCTAGTAAAAGACCAGACTTTGATGGTCTGACATTCTGGAGGGTCCTCTGAGGACACTGGCTCCTGGACTGTCTGCTGGTCTAGAGCTGAAACCAGTACCAAAGCTAACTCCCCAGACAAGATTGGACTGGACCATGAGACACAGAATGGTGCTGGTGAAGAGTGTACTTCCTGGCTATTAGAGCAGCTCCTGACCAGAGGTGAGATGGGAGGGTGTGTACGAAGAGACAGGAATTGGCTGAATGAGTATAGAAAGCACAAGTTGGAAAGGAGGAATATTCTGTCACAGGGTAGGGAGAGCAGCTAGAATTGTGTAGTGGTGTGTGTGCAGAGTTTTGTACAGCAAATTGACTTGGACTGTAAACTTTCACTTGAAGTACAATAAAATATTTAAGAACAAAAGATGCACTGCATTGAGAAAATTGGCTACAAAAAAACCTCTTTAAATTGTTGAAAAGCAAAGATGTCATCTTTAAGACTAAAATGTGCCTCATTCAAGTCACAGTGTTTTCAGTTGTACCAAATGCATGAGAAAGCTGAGCAATGAATAAAGAAGACAAAAGAAGAATTAATGCCTTTTAATTGCAGTGTTGGAGAAAAATATTGACTATACCATGGACTGCTAAAATAACAACAGGATCTGTCCTGGATGAAGTACAACCAGAGTGTTCCTTAGAAGGATGGCATAACTACATCTGATATACATTGGACATGTTGTTGGAAAGGATCAGTCTCTGGAAAACGACATCATGCTTGGTAAAGCAGAGGGTCAGTGAAACAGAAAGACATGCAGCAAGACAGACTGACATAACTCCCAAGTCAAACCCACTCCAATAGAGTCGATTCTGACTCATAGTGACCCTATAATATAGAGTGGAACTGCCCCATAGAGTTTCCAGGGAGTACTTGGTGGATTCAAACTGCTGACCTTTTGGTTAGCAGACATAGCACTTAATCACCACACCACAAGGGCTTCCAGATTGATATAGTGGCTGCAAAAATGGGCTCAAGCATAAGAACGATTGTGGACATGGGCAATATTCATTCTGTTGTACATAGAGTCACCATGAGTCAGAACCAACTCAAGAGCACATAAACCATAACAAATATCCCAAGGTGTGCTGGTTGTGCAGTGATTAAGAGCTTGGCTGCACCATATTGGGACTCATAGCCAAGTCAAATCAATACATAAATTTTTGGAGGTATACAATGCAATCCACAACCCTCCACCCTTTGTCCCCCCCAGATCATATCGTTAGAACATGTACTCATTTATAGCACAGAAAAGGTCTTAAGTCCAGATCCAAAATCTGTAAATTTCTCTTCACCTGTGAAATCCAGAGCAGGTCCTATCTTCCCAAAATACAATAGCATAACAGGAAGATACAAATTATACATTTTCATTATAAACGGAGAAATTGCAGGGAAATAAGGCTTTAACAGGCAAGTCAGGAGAACACATTGTATTAGCCTCAAAGCTTTGAAAATAATCTTCCATTCTCTGAGACATTTTACACAATAGCTTTGCCCTCCAGACTCTAGGTATCAGCCACACTCCTTAGATTCTGAGTGGAAATCTCTGGTCCTGTGCTACAACATCGCCTTCAAGACCCACTTGGACAGCAACTCTGCCCTCTTGGGTTTAGATGCAACCTAATCCCAAGTGAGTAGGAACTCCACCCTTACAAACACAGGAAGCCCTGGCTCTACCCTTAGAAACCCTGAGGTCACAGCCATACCTTTTGAGATGGAGGCACCTCAGCTTTTCCTCAGTCTTGTCTCTTCAGATTTCATGGCCTCATAGCCTGGGTCTCAATCCTGCATCTGCCCTGCAGGGGCAAGTGTTCCAAAGCTCTGAAGCTTCACTGATTCAAGTCCTTGAGGCATCCCTCTCTACCGGGAAGCCTCCTGCACACAGGCATTCAGTCAGGGACTCAGCTCTTTTGTTTCATGGGTCAGCAAGCCTAGCTCCACCAATTCAAGTGCCCAGAGACAAGCAACCCTGCCAGGAAAACTCTGTGCACAGGCATTCGGCTCTCGCTCCATGGGTCAGCTCCTGGTTCTGCTGTTGCCGGTTCCTTGCTTCTTCTTTTCACCATCTACTGCCTTCTCATGTTAGCAGTTCTTTGGGGTTCCTTCTTCCACCCATTTCACAGTTTCAAAAAAAGTTCCCACATTTTAGGTATTTGTTAGAGCAGTACCCCACTCCCAGTACCAAATTCCATTTTAGTCACCTGGTACTGCTCTAACAGAAATTACCACGAGCAGATGGTTTCATGAAGAGAAACTTTATTGTCTCAGTCTGGTAAGCCACAAATGCATTTAAAAGATGCAAGTGCATTCAATAAGAGAAATTATCACAGTCTGGTAGGCTAAGTCCAAATTCAATGAGAGCATCTTAGCACTGGAACCTCAGGTCCAAAGGACACGCTTTGCTCTCACTGCTGTCTTCTTGGTGGCACGAGGTTCCCAACTCTCTAAGTTCACTTCTATCCCTTATATCCCACAGCTGCTAACTGCAGTCCTGCCTCACCAGCACAACTGCTGCCCATTCTCTGTCATCAGTATCACAGAGGCAGGACTCACAACACATGGGGAGAATTGCACCATACTGGGACTCGTAGCCAAGTCAAATTAATACATACATTTTTGGGGGGACACAATGCAATCCGCGACACCTTGTAACCAAAAGGTCAGCAGTTCAAATTCACAAGCTGCTCCTTGGAAGCCCTGTGGTGTAGTTCTGCTCTGTCCTATAGGATTGCCATGAGCTGGAATCAACTTGATGACAACTGATTTGTTTGTTTTTGGTTAAACATCCCAAACACCTAACCACTCTCAATCTCATTTCATACCTCCTTGTAAACTAGCGGATTCTCTTCTGAGTTCATACCACTTGTTATACCTTGCTGTCACAGCCAGTTGCCTCCACACGCTTAACCTGTGCTGTCCACCATGATCCTGGCTACCAAGGACTCAGTAAGCATGTGCTCTTCCTTCACATTTCAACAAGCTTTAGTTTTAGCAACTGTTTTTCTCTAATAACATGTGCCTCTATTTCTTAAGCCTCCAAAATTAGTTTTCTCCCTCTTCATGCCCTACTCCTAAGCTAGTGTGACAGATTGTAACTGGACCCTGCTGATCTCACAAATCTCTGTTATCAGCCAGGATAGACTAATAGCTACCATGAACAACTATTAGTGGTTTACTAAAACAAAGGTTGTTTTGTTTATTAATTTGCTGAAGCAAAATCCAGTGTGAATGTTTCTGGTCATGCAGCACCATATATATGGGTCAGAGCTGGAGAGAAACAGAGGGCTTTACTATGTTGATGCTTGCAAGTTAAAGCTCACCAGGAATATACCACTAGTGGAACGATGTTATTGATCTTTGTTGAAAGGGAGGAGAATACCATGCGGACTTTGGGACACTACTCTTGTTACAAGTGTCAATAAACCCAACTTTGTTTGATTGCAAGTGTGTTTTTGGCTGCTATGGATTAAAAACTATGATGCACTATCAGTAATTATAAATGTAACAAATGTAACAAACAATTCACCTATTTTAAAAAGACTTTCAGATTCTATTTTTAAAAATAAAAATTATGCTATTAGAAAACAGCATGATAAAACAATGTAGCAAATTTTAAAAGGACGGAGAAAGATTTGTCATGCAAATACTAAGAAAGAGAAATCAAGTATGGATTACTATTAGTCAAAATAAAATTCAATGTAAAAATCAAAATTGGGATACAAACTGTTTGATAAGAGATATAAACAAGTATTTGATAATAGGCATAATAAAAGAATTACATCTCTTTTTTAATCATGATTAAGTGAAAACATATTCTGTCTCCTGGGCTCATTTTTCCTCATGTCACTGATATTCTCAGTAGTCTTCTGTTCCAGGTGGGTTGGGATCATTTGGTGTTTCTCCAGTGGCAGCATGCTAGCTTTTAAGACCTCAGATGCCACTTACCAATACGGGGTGCAGAAGATTCTCTTACCAAAAGACTAGTTATGCCAATTGACCTAGATGTCCCCTGAAAACATGGCCCCCAGACTCCTGTGCCTGCTACCATATCTTTTGAAATATTGGGTTGAGTTTAGAAAACCTTTCAGTTATGGAGTAGTCCAGTTATGCTGATCTGTCCTCTACTGCATGCTGTCACTCCTTTCACCTAAAAGCATTATACCTCTTATTGATTAGAAAGAATCTTGGTGGCACAGTGGTTAAGAGCTCAGCTGCTAACCAAAAGGTTGGCAGTTCAAAGCCATTAGTTGTGCCCTGGAAACCCTAAGGGCAGTTCCACTCTGTCCCTTAGGGTAGCTATGAGTCAAAATCAACTTGACAGCAACAGGTTTGATTTTCAGGGGAACTGTTTAGACAACATGGTAGTCATGAATCCTTTTGCATGAAACAACATGTTTTGCAATATGTGAAATAAAAATTGTTACACATAAGGGCTAAATTTACATATCTGGTATCATTCATGGAAACATCTGACTTCCCAAAATATTAAAAACTTTCTCTCAAGATTTCTGTCAGAAATTGACAATCATGTGGAATACAAGAGGAAGTCATTATATAGAAAATATGAAAAACAAAATTAAGGAGCTTAATACAAAAAAATGAAGTTAAAACTTTGTAAACAACAGATACTATATTATTTTTCAAACATGCATAAAGCTTTCACAAAAACATACCATGTAATATGCCACAAAGTAAATATCCAAAAGTCCCCCAAATAAGAAAAACACAAGGTGTCTTCACTACCAATATCTCAGATTTGCCCAATGCAATATGTTGTTATTTCTTCACTGCTGCTTCCATGGGTGTTGACTGGATCCAAGTAAAGTGAAGTCATTGATAACTTCAATATTTTCTCCATTTAGCATAATTTTGTTTATTGGTCCAGTTGTGAAGATTTTGTTTCCTTTTTGTTGAGGTATAAATCTTACCAAAAACTGCAGTCTTTGATCTTTGTATGTAAATACTTCAAGTCCTCTTCACTTCCCTGATTTTAAGCCATACAGTGTTACCTTCTTCTATTTGAATGACTGACTGCCTCTTCATTTATATATTACTTCTGCATGAGCACAATTAAGTGTTTCAGAATTCTCATTCTTCACAGTGTTATGCATAATTTTTTGTGATCTACACAGTCGAATGCTTCTGCGCAGTCATTAAAGCACAGATAAACATCTTTCTGGTATTCTCTGCTTTCAGACAAGATCCATCTGACATCAGCGATGGTATCTCTGTTTCTACGTCCTCTTCTGAATCCAGCTTGACTTTCTGGCAGTTCCCTATTGAGGTACTGCTACAACCAACTTTGAATTATTTTACTTGAATGTGTTATTAACTATATCGTTCATTGATTTCTGCATTCTGTTGGATCACTTTTGCTTGGAATGGGCACAAATAATGAATCTCTTCCAGTCAACTAACTCGGTAGCTGTCTTCTAAATTTCTTGGCATAGATGAATAAGCACCTCCAGTGTTGCATCATTTTGGTTGAAACATCTCAATTTGCTTAATTTCTACAGCCTTGTCTTTTGCCAGTGTCTTCAGTGCATAAGTTCTTCTGTTATATGTTATCTCTGGAAATAGCTGAACATCAACCAATTCTTTTTGGTACAGTTACTGTGTATTCTTCCCATCTTATTTTGATGTTTCCTGCATTATTAATATTTTGTCCATAGAATCTTTCAATATTGCAACTCAAGGCCTGAATTTTTTCCTCAGTTCTTTCAGTGTAAGTAAAGTTGACTGTGTTCCTCCCTTTTGGTTATCCAACTTCGAATCTTTGCATGTTTCATTAAAATACTTTGTCTTCTCAAACCATCCTTTAAAATGTTCTGTTCAGTTCTTTTAGTTCATCATTTCTTCCATTTTTCTTTGCTAGTTTGTGTTCAAGAACAAGTTTCAGAGTCTTCTGACATTCATTTTAATCTTTTCTTTCTTTCCTGTCTTTTTAATGACCTGTTGCTTTCTTCATGTATGATGTCCTTGATGTCATTCTACAACTCATCTGATTTTTGGTCATTGTTTCTTCTTGAGATAATCTCCAAATTCAAGTGGAATGTACTCAAACCTGTATTTTGACTCTTGTGGATTTCTTTATTACCTTCAGTTTCAACTTGAACTTGCATATGAGCAACTGATCATTCTACAATCAATTGGCCCCAACCTTGTTTTGAGGGATAATATTGGGCTTACCCATCATCTCTTTCCACAGATATAGTCAATTTGATTCCTATGTTTTCCATTCAGTGAGGTCTACATGTATAGTTGCCATTAATGCTGTTGAAAGAAGATATTTGCAAAGAAGTAGTTGTTGGTCTTCCAGAATTCTATCATGCACTCTGGCATGGTTTCTATCACCAAGATGTTATTTTTCAACTACAAATCTTTCTGTTTCCAACTTTCTTATCCAAATTATCGTATCTTGATTGCCTGTTTGATCAATTTCAGACTGCAGAAGTTGATAAAAATCATCAATTTTCTCATCTTTGGCATAAATTTGAGTAATAGCTGTCTTAATTGGTCTTCCTTGTAGGCACAGTTCAAATCCACCAGGCACTCCTTGAATATTCTGGGAGTCAGTTCTACCCCGGCCCCTAGGGTTGTCGTGAGTCGGATCCGACTCGACGGCACTTGGCTTGGCTTGGCTGAAGGCACATGGACATTAATCTATCAATGGCAACTCTGTACTTAGGATAGATCTTGAAATGTTTTTGACAATAAATGCCACTCCATTTCTCTTCACTTTGTCATTCCTAGCATAGGAGACCATGTGGTTACCTGATTCACAATGGTCAATACCAATCCATTCCAACTCATTAATGGCTAGAATATTGATTTTTATGCATTTCATTCCATTTTTGAAGACCTCCACTATGCCTAGATTCATACTTCAGACATTCCACATCCCAATTGTTAACGGATGTCTGCAGCTGTTTCTTCTCATTTTGAGTCCTGCCACATCAGCAAATAAAGGTCTTTGAGTTTTACTCCATCTGCATCACTAAAGTCAACTCTGCTTTGAAGAGGCAGTTCTTTCTCAGTCATATTTTGAGTGCTTTCCAACTTGGTGGTACAGTGGTAAAATGATATGCTTGCTAACTAAAAGGTCAGTAGTTCAAATCTGCCACACTCTCCTTGGAAACTATATGGGGCAGTTCTACTCTGATCTATAGGGTTGCTATGAGTTGGAATTGACTTGATGGCAGTGAGTTTTGTTTGGTTTTGGTTTCCAAATTGACAGTTTCATCTTCCTGCCCTATATCAGACAATGTTGTGCTGCTGACCGTAAGGTTTTCATTGGTCACTTTTTTCAGAAGTAGAGCACCAGGTCGTTCTTCTTAGCTTTTCTTAAACTAGAGGCTCCATTGAAACTTGTCAACTGGCATAGCTTCTAGCATAACAGCAACACACAAGCCACCATACCATAACAAACTAACAGACACATCAGTATAATTAGAAATTAATATACACATTCTTGAAAAGAAAATTATCAAGCAATTTGCTACAAAAAACCCACCAGAATCATAATTTAGAAATAAATGAAAGTAAAAGCACTTCAAAACCTGAAGTTTGCAAGCAAAAGTACACTCAGACGAAAAGTTATAGTCTTAGATGCACTTATTGGAAAGGAAGGTTGAAAATAAAGTTGTAAATTCAATAAGCTGAAAGAAATAGTAACATAAACTCTAAGATAATAAATAGAAGGAAATGATACAGTCAACAAAAGTAGAAACTAACAAAAAAGAAAAGGTTTAAAGACAAATGATAAATAAAACAATTGGTATTTCAAAAAAGCAATAGAAAAATACCAATCTTAGGCAAATGTGATCAGGAGAAAAAATGAGAAAAGAGTTAAAAACAACATTATGAACAAGAAATGGGGCATAATTGGTGGAAAGGAATATTTTTTAATTATGAAAGAATTTTAAATATGGCCTTATATCAGTCAATGTGAAAATCTGAATATATAGGTGAGTTTCTTGGAAAATATATTTGGAAAACTGTTGCACAAGCATGTATATTTACCAAAACTCATCAAATAGAACATCTTAAGAGTGGTGTGGTTTTTTACACGTAAATTGTATCTTAATTTTAAAAACATAAGTAATAAAAATTTTATCATCCTTTTAAAGATTTGCCTCTACACAAAGCTCTAGGAGCATACACTATGCAGAGAAAAGTTACAAACTGTCAAAGAACAGATGACAAAAACTAGAACCTAAAAGTTTGTAGGAGATTTCTCAGCTAGCTTTATGAGACAAACATAATCCTAAAACCAACAAAGGTAAATATAACACAATAAAATAAGTGTATAAGGTAACTGTACTTACAAACTTAGAGCTTTTTTTTTGTCCAAATAGTAGAACATCAAATTCTGGATTTATCTTAAAAGAATACTACATCACAAGGAGAAATGCATAGTTGGGTCAGCACTAGCCGATTGCTGTCAATTTGATTCTGACTCACAGCGACTGTATAAGATAGAAAGAACTGCATCATAGAATTTCAAAGGACCAATTGGTAGATTTGAGCTGCCAACTCTTTTTCGTTAGCAGACAAGCCCTTAACCACTGTGCCATGGGCAACATTAGATAACTTAAACATAAAATAATCAATGTTTAAAAAAGAAAGAACTGATTATCTCCATGTAAAAGCATTCTAAAAAAAATGCAAAATCTATTTTTGATGGAAGCTTTACCATATCATTGTTGGTATTAAGTGCCATTATGTTGGTTCCGACTCACAGAGACCCTGTGTGTAACAGAACAAAACACTGCTTGATCCTGTGCAATCCTTACAATTACTGTTGCACTTTAGCCAATTATTCTATTCCAAAACCAAAAACCAAACCCGCTGCAAAAGTCAAGTCGATTCTGACTCGAAGTGACTCTATAGACAGAGTAGAACTATTACAGATGGTTGAATTACAAAAAGCATTTCTCAGAAAGATACTGAAGATATCATAATAAGTGGCTACTAAGTAGAAGTATTTCCATTAATGTCAAGAACAATGTGTCATGGATTTAACTGTGTCTCCCCCAAAATGTGTGTAGCAATTGGCTGGGCCGTGATTTTTGTGTAATTGTCCTCCATTTCATGATTTTCCTGTGCTGTGAATCCTAATCTCTGCCTGTGGTTGAGAGATAGGATTATGTCAAAAGAGGATTAGGGTGGGACTATAACACTCATACTAAGGGAGTTTCTCAGGAGCTGTGGCTTGCACCACCTTTTATCCTACAAGAGATAAAAGAGAAAAAAGTAGAGAGCTGGGAATCTCACTCTATTAAGAAGCAGCATGGGGAGGACAGCATATCCATCAGACCTGAGGTTCCTAAGCCAAGATGCTCCCTGACCAAAGACTAATGAAATACAAGGACTTTCATCCAGAGTTGACAAAGAAGGAAAGTCTTCCCCCAGAGTGGACACCACGAAGTCAGACTTGTAGTCTACTGGACTGTGTAAGAATAAGCTATTCTTCGTTACAGCCATCCGCTTGTGGTGTTTTTGTTCGAGTAGGGCTGGATGGCTAGGACACAGGCAAAGATACAAGTTATTATTGCTAATATTGAAGATTTTCCTGGAGTCTTTTGCCAAAAAGGAAGACAGAAATAATATATAAACTCAGACAAAATAGCCGATTTGTTGGCAATAGATTTATATACATAGAATATTCCACCAAACCAATCTATTAAATTGTTAGAACAAATAAAAGAATATTATAGGGAGTTTAATATCAAACAACAAACAAAAGTGAGTGGTTTTACTTTTACACCAACAGAAGTAACTTTAGTACTGTAATGAAAAGTTATTGTTTATTTCAAAAATCTACAAAACATCTATTTCTAGTTCATAATGTATTAATATAATCTTGATAGTAACAATAATAATTTGGAATTGTAGAGGACCTCTATGAAACAAACTGTTTTAGTTAGCTAGTGCTGCTCTCAGAGAAATACCACAGAGTGGATGGCTTTAACAAAGGAAAGTTTATTCTTACACAGTCCAGGAGGCTACAAGTCCAATTCAGGATGTCCACTCCAGGGGAAGGCTTTCACCCTTGTCGGTGCTGGATGAAAGTCTGGTATTGCATCAGTCTTTGTCCAGGGAGCGTCTTGGCACAGGAACCTCAGGTCTGAAGGATACACTCTTCTCCCAGTGCTGCTTGCTTGATGGTGTGAAGTTCCCAATTCTCAGCCTGCTTCCCTTTCCTTTTATCTCTTGCAGGATGAAAGCACTAAGGGTGGGACAAGCCATACTCCAGGGAAACTTCCTTTACAGTGGAGCAGGGAGGTGATCTTATAAAGGGATTTACAGTCCCACCCTAATTCTGTAACATACAGCATGGGAAAACCACAAAACAGAGGACAGTCACAAGATACTGGGAATCATGGCACAGCCACATGGCTACACATATTTTTGGGGGGACACAATTCAATCCATGACACAAACTATAAATTTTTAGAGACAGACATTAAGAAATAACTATAATGGCAAAATATACTGTGATACCAGATGAAATGACTCAATTTATAAACATGTCAATTTGCCAAAATACAGTTAAAAATCATAAAAATTGTAAAGAAATTTTATGAGATTCTAAAATTAATCTGGAAGAGAAAAATGTGCAAAAATAACCAAAGTGATTTGAAAGAGAGACAGGAGAAAACGGGAGGGGTGTGGAATAACGTGTCCTATGTATGAGTAAGAATTGACTGGACGATAATGGATTTGGTTGTGGCTTTATAAGAAAGTAAGAGTCCTGGTGATGCAATAGCCAAGCACTCAACTGTCAACTAAAATGTAAAGAGTTTGAACCCACAAGCCACTCCCCAGAAGAAAAGACTTGGTGATTTACTCCAGTAAAGATCACAACCTAGAAAACACTATGGGGCAGTTCTGTCATACAGGGTCACCACGAGTTAGAACGGACTCTATAACATACAACATATCAAAATAAACAGAAATGTTGACAGTTACAAGAAGAAGAAAAATATGTTAACATACCTCTATGTATAACCAAGGGAGCCCTAGTAGCACACTGATTAAGACCTTACCTGCCTACCAAAAGGTCAGCAGTTCAAATTAACCTCCTGTAGAGCAGTTCTAGCTGTCCTGTAAGATCACTGTGAATTGGAACTGACTCAACAGCAACAGGACCCCCACCCCCCGTATTTGTAGCTGATAGAGCAAATACACTAAAGTCAACAAGATTTTTTAGCTGATTAGAGCAACACAACTTACAAACTTGATGTAATGGACGTATTTGTCGTACTTAGGAATTTCGGGACACACATTCTTTTCAAGCACACATGTTCCATCTATGAAAATTTACTGCAAAGCTATAAAGCAATTTTTAAGAAATTTCAAAGGAATGGAAACACAGAGCACATTCTGTGACTACTATGTAATTACGATCGCCAAGTGTCTTGTCATTCTGTGAGGATGTGCGTGTTGCTGCGATGCTGAAAGCTACGCCACCAGTATTCAAATACCAGTGATCACCAACGGGGGACAGGTTTCAGCTGAGGTTCCTAAACTAAGACAGGTTAGGAAGAAGGAATTAGTGGTCTACTTCTGAAAAGTATTAGCCAGTGAAAACTGTACAAATAGCCTCTGAACATTAATATAGCGCTGGAAGATGAGATCCCCCACATTGGAAGGTACTCAAAAGACAAGTGGGGAAGAGTTGTCTCCTCAAAGTAGAGTGGACGGAGAGTCCTCTGCTTTGTCAACCATGGTGTCTTTTCTAGTAGTTGGTCTTTTCCTAATGATGTATCCAAAGAAATGAAACTGAACTCTCATCATACTGGCTTCTAAGTAGCATTCTGGTTGTATTTCTTCTGTTAAGAGAAACTGTGAAGCTTTCAGGACCTTCATTTGCTGATATGACTCAAAATGAGAAAAAGCAACTGAAAACATGTACAGATAACTGAAAAGTGGAGTGTATGAAATATGAATCCTAAGAAAATTGGGAATCATCAAAATGAAATGGTACACATAAACATTTACTATCCTCAGCATCAGTGAGCTAAAATGGATTGGTGTTGGCCATTTTGAATCATATAATCATATAGCCTACCACACCAGGAATGACAAGTTGAAGAGAAATGACATTACATACATCACCAAAAAGAACAATTCAAGATCCATCCTGAAGTACAGTGTTATCAGTGATAAGATGATAGGCATATGCCTACAAGGAAGATGATGTAATATGACTATTATTCAAACTTAGTGTACCAACCACTGAGGCTAAAACTGAAGAAACTGAAGACTTTTATCAACATCTGCAGTCCGAAATGGATCAAAAATGTAGTCAGGATGCATTGATAATGATGGGAATGCAAAATTACAAACATAGGAGACTGATGGGTCGTTGGAAAACATGGCTTTGGAGATATACACGATGCTGGAGATCATGTTTTAAAATACCAAGGACTTCTAGATTGCAAATATCCTTTTTCAACAACATAAACAATGACTTTTTTTCAACAACGTAAGTGGTAGCTGTACATACGGGGCTCATCAGATGAAATACACAGGAATCAAATCAACTATAACTGTGGAAACAGGCAATGGAAAAGTTCAATATCATCAATTAGACCTAGAGCAGGAGTTGACTGTGGAACTGAAGAAAATTAGAAGAAGTTCACAAGAGCCAAAGTATGACCTTGAGGATACCCTACTTGAATTTAGAGACCATTTCAAGAATAGATTTGACACACTGAACACTAATGACTGAAGAACACACCAGTTGAGAACGACATCAAAGACATCATACCTGATGAAAGCAAGAGGTCATCAAAAAGGAAAGAAAAGATGAAAACAAGTGTCAGAAAAGACTGAAACTTGCTCTTGAAGCTAAAGCAAATGAAAAAAATAAAGAAGTAGAAGAGTGGAATAGCAGATTTAAAAGGGGGCTCAAGAAAGCAAAGTATTATAATGAAACGTGCAAAGACCTGGAATTAGAAAACCAGAAGGGAAGCCTGTGCTCAGCATTTCTCAAGCTGAAAGAACTGAAGAAAGATTCAAGTCTTGACTTGCAATACTGAAGGATTGTATGGGGGAAAATATTAAGTAATGCAGGAAGAATCAAAAGAAGATGGAAGGAATACACAGTCATTATACAAAAAAGAGCAATCTCAGAGCTCTCCAGCTAGCCATCAGATGTTGTTTCCAAGAACTGTGCCAGTTCTTTGAAGTGCTGTTTACACTAGAATTTACATTCACCTGGGATAATATGCCTATGTGAGGTTAGGTAGATTGGCTGCAAGGCAATGAGTTGTTAGGGCATGACCTTCGCCCTCCCTCTCCTTCCATAAGTTATCACTACTGTTATTTGCATGTCGTATCTTCTGTTACACAACTTGCTATTTCTGCATTCTACTCTGCATTGGTTTTCACCTCAGTGGTCTTTGTCAAACTTTTAAACTTCGACGAAGCAGGTGGGAGTACAGAGGTAGCTTGTTGTGGTGATTACTAATGAGCTTGAACACCTTTCTGTCAGTTTAATGTTCATTTGGATAGTCTGAGTGCTTCTTTGCATCTTTTGTTCATTTTTCTATAATTTGTCTGCCTTATGTTGTTGTTAGTTGTTGAGTTGGCTCTGACTCATGACAACCTTATGTACGTTGTTGTTGTAGTTGTTAGGCGCTGTCGAGTCAGTTGACTCACAGCAACCCTACTTTACAGCAGAAGGAAATGCTGCCGGGCCCTGTGCTATCGAGTGATCATATGCTGTATTTGAGACCGTTGTTCCAACCAGTGTGTCAGTTCATCTTACCAGGGGCCTCCCTCGCCTTTGTCAGTCCTCTGCTTTGTCAACCACGGTGTCTTTTCTAGTAGTTGGTCTTTTCCCTAATGATGTATCCAAAGTAATGAAACTGAACTCTTGTCATACTGGCTTCTAAGTAGCATTCTGGTTGTATTTCTTCTGTTAAGAGAAACTGAGTCAGTAATCAAATTAGTCTATTAGATGAGGTTTACTTGGGCAGAAGTTCTGAGATTTGGGTAGCGCCAAACCACAACTGAGTAGCAGCAATGATTGGCTTATACTGAGGATGTAAAAGATGCTTATTTCTAATTGGCTCACACAATTTACAGTTGAAATGTAAAGCTGGCAAATGTGTTATATATATTTTTACATAAAGGAAATATTGTTGTGCCCGTTGATTGGGAATACATGAATCTAGACACTGAATTCCAGAGAATGGATATCCTTTTTACGTGATTTTTCTAGTCAGTGAACATGACACAGCCTTCCCTTCCTTTTTATTATTTTCCCTAGATAGAGCTTACACATCCTCTGCTAGGTTTACTCCTAGGTGCTTGTTATTTGTTTATGTTACTGTAAATGTGTCTTTTAAAATTTACTTTCTGATTGTTGTTGGTACATGGAAATATAATTTCTCAACAGCTTTATTGACATATAACTTAAAAAGTTTACTCCTATAAGGTGTATAATTCAACGATATTTAGTATAAGCAAGGAGAGGGGAGAGGATCCCTTGCCCTGGAGCCATCAGGTATTTGCAGGGGAAGAAACAATAACAACTAGTGTATCTTACACATCCCACCAATGGTCACAAGACCTAATAATAGCTCCATCCCATCCCTATCAGTCTGTGATTCTAGGGTCTGCCTGGTCCCTGACTATAGGCTACTGCTCCTCTGAGCTGGCTCAGGTGTGGGCAAGCACAGCATCTTCATGCTAAGCTGAAATAGATCTCCTTGCACAGTGCTTGAGAACACAGCTCAAGCCTCAGTAGGCCACAGAGAGCCAGTCCACTTCTCTGCCAAGAGCCAGCCAAGTGGCACTCCAGAGGAACTCACTGCAGCCGCTGAAAAGAACAGCATGGGTTAGGTACCAAGGTTCCCTTGAGGCCAGCACATGAGACGACACTCTTATCACCAGAAGCAAAGGTTGCTGGCCCTGCAGGTGAGGTCCTGTCATCTTGGGAGAGGGATGGAGGAGAGGTCCTTCTCTGCACTATCCCACCAGGCCTGACCCATCTCCTCAAGAAGCTTTACTGACCTGCCTGTTCAGGCACCTGGTCTATCTTTTAGGTAAGATCTGGCAAATATCTCTGCGTCACATCTTATCCCTTCTAGCAATAAAAACCTTCAGTAATATGCATGTGGCATTTTATAGCCCACGAAGGCCTTCCCTCTCATTCAGCGCCTGGCCCCAGCTCAAGGGCCAACGTAATTTGACACTGATTTTGCTCAAAGATTCAGGAGGGAGGCAAAGCTGAATAATGTCACATTTTTATGTTAAACACAGATACAATATGAAGCAAAAGGCAAACATTCTTACATTTAAAGAAAAGACATTTCTCAGGCTTGATAGTGTGAAATCAAATTTATGTTAAAAGATAGATATTCTGCTTTTATTTCAAAAGTTGTTCTTATCCACAAACTTAAAACTTCCTGTCCCAAAATTAATCCACTGACTTTTTTTTCCTCCCTCTCTCACCCCAAATGACTGTTCCAAAAAGCAGAGTGTAACAAAACTATGAACCTAGGATAAACTGAGAAAGACTCACACTTCTTCAATTTGAATTTCTGCAGTTTCTGGACTGCAGGTGAAATGAAGGGTGAATCTTCCTTGAAGCCACCTTTTTTAAAAAAAAAAAAAAATTATGACTGAATGAAAATGCACATGCCCATATAAATTCGCATGCTCACCTATGTGCAGCTCCCACTGGTCTCCCTGCCCGGTGACAGCACACCCTTCCTCTCTGCTCCATATGTGTCCTATCCTCCCAGCAGTCTCCTACCCCCTCCTCCACCCACTCCCCTTTCCCCAGTAAGAGTTCAGCAGGATGACATCCTATAGATGCACAGAACCATAAAGTTCCCACAAGATACAGTCACTCTGCATCACCAAGTCCAATCCATTGTTGTCCAAAAAGTTGACCTTCATTATGATTTATGGACAGGGGCAGCATCAGGGTCAGGGGCTATGCTCCCAGGGGAACCCCAGAGTCCCTGGACCATCAGTTGCAGTCTTTTATTGGAGATCTCAAGGTGCACCTTTATTTATTCTTGTGTTGCCAGTGAGACTCAATTTTGTGAGCTCCATTGTGGGACCATTTGTTGTATCCTCGGATGACAGCTTTTAAGACCCCAGAAGCCACTCACCGATGTGGAGTGCAAAGAGTTCTCATTAGCAAAATGCTAGCTGTGCCAGTTGGCCTCGATTTCACCTGAGAGCATGGTCCCTGGCCCTCTGCCCCAGCTACTCTTGTCCTTGCAACATTGGGTTAAGATGGGGGGAGTACTTAAATTGTGTTGAAGTCTAGTTATTATTGATCTTCTTTCTAATGTGATTTCTATTAACCAAATTTCACCCAACCAAATTTCTATTAACTATCTAATCTAAGCCCTCCCCCGGCACCTTCCCTCCCTCCCCACCCTTGCAAGCCATCAAAGAGTCTTTTCTTCTATGAATGAGTCTGTTTTTAAGTTCTTATAGTACAGGTCTTATACAATATTTGTCCTTTTGTCCCTAACTACTTTCACTCAGCATAATGTCCTCCAGTTGAAACCAGGTTAAGAGATGTTTCCTGCTATCATCGTTACTCTTTATCATTGCATAGTGTTCCATTGAATATATACCATAGTTTACCGATCCATTCCTCTGTTGTTGGGCATCTAGATTGATTCCATCTTTTTGCTGCGGTGGACTGTGCTGCGATAAACATTCATGTGCATGTATCAGTTGGTGTGAACAGCAGGCCAGCCTCTTTCTATCTAAGTGAGATCCACCACAGCTGGTCTCTCACCCAGCTCAGGACCTGTTACATCGATCACCCTGTCTAAGGTCTCATCTGCATGTTAAAGTTGGTTCATGGCAGTGCCAAGAGATAGTGGGAAGATCTAAATATTTCCATGTCCATTAGTCCTGACAATCCAACCCAGATAAAAATGATCATATGTGACAACAGAGGATTTTGCAACCTGCGTAAACTGTGTGTTAAGGTTGATCTGTGGTCCCCCCCAAAAGATATATTCAAGTCATAACTTTCAGTACTGCAAACCCTAGTGGCAAGTGGTTAAGTGCTACAGCTGCTAGCCAAATGGTCAGCAGTTCAAATCCACCAGGTGCTCCTTGGAAACTCTACAGGGCAGTTCTACTCTGTCCTGTAGTGTCGCTATGAGTTGAAATTGACTCAACAGCAGTGGATTAACCTCTCGTACTGTGAATGTGACCTTATTTGGAAATGGTATCTTTGCAGCTTTAACTAGATGTAATATTGGAGCAGGGTAAGGCAAAAAAATTGTTGTCCTGGAGAAAACAGGAGAGGCAGGAGACAGATACAGAGGGGAAATGGTCATGTGAGGAGAGAAGCAGAGTTAATTCTGCCACAAGCCAAGTGACACCTACGGGTACCCAGAACTGGAAAAGACAGGCTAGGACCTTCCCCTAGAAACTTCAAAAAGAATGTAGCCCTGTAGATATCCTGATCTGGACTTCTAGCCTGCAGAATTTTAAGAGAATAAATTCCTGTTTTCTCAAGCCATATAGTTGCTGGTATTTTGTTACAGCAGCCTCAGGAAACTCATGTAGTACTAATAAAAATACCTTTTGAAAAATGACTGTTTTCCTGCCTCAGTGGTTCTTCAGTCAGAGTCCTTGGGTGTTATAACAATGAAAGCACTCAGCTACCAACCAAAAGATTGGAGGTTTGAGTCCACACAAAGGAATCTTGGAAAAAAATGCCCAGTGATTTAATTTCCAAAAAGCAGCCGATGACAACACTATGGAGCATAGTTCTACTTTGATACACATAGAGTCACTATAAGTTGCAATCAACTTGAGGGCAACTGCTGTTGGTACTGGTACTGGTGGGATCAATAAAAGGAACAGCACTGTGCCCACTATGCAAGGCCACCTTCAAGAGAATCATCAGCACCTCTCCACCCAGAAAAATGTACCTGACATTCAGGATCTTACCCCGGTGGGATCATTCTTTTCTTTTTTGGTGCTCAGAACATTGTGTACCTTTTAGTGCCATTTATTGCCCATTGTAATTAATCTACCTTTTACTTTGAACAAGTAGGACTACAGAAGTGTAACCCATACCCATTGCCACTGAGTCAATTTCATCTGATAGCAACCTTGTATCTCACAGCAGAACTGCCCCAGAGTTTCCAAGGAGTGCCTGATGGACTTGAACTGCTGACCTTTTGGTGAGCAGCCGTTACATTTGATCACTACACAACTATGGTGTCCAATGTCACTCTAAAACTTAAGCACTTGGCACAACTAAAATGGCTGACACAGGCCTGGATCAGACTCCGTTCTGTTTTAAGTCCCTGCTGCTGCTTGTAAACTACGAGCACCACTTTCAGGCTTGTTTTACAAACAAATGTGGTTATGCTTGCTTGACTATAATCCTAGGATTTGTGTGTAGACTATTCTTGGGAAAAATGCTTGCTCTCAGGAAAGATACATCTGAAAACAGATTAACTGAAATGCAGAAAGATCTGTTTGTGTCTGCAGTCACATTAGTCTTCTAGTATAAAAATGTTGCATTCCTTTGTGAACACTGGAACATTTGTAATTTTACTCAGTGCTACCTAACTTTGTATTTCTCAGTAGAACTCTATGATTTCTCTCCATACAGAGTTAGTGTTGCTTAAACTTTTGATACTTTTGGTGGCAGAAGTTGGGAGTTAGAAGGTACATTGTCTTCTGTGATTCCCCCAAGACAACAAGGACTCAGGCTCTGGTACTAGCTGAGGTGCTTGGGCTCTCTGTGTCCAAGGACTCTGAGGAGTCATCTCGAGGTAAATAGCCTCACATATCTGAGGTCCATTCTTTTGCATTGATAGTTCTTTGACTTTTATTGTTGATTTGTTTTTGTCCTTCCAAGTAAGCAGCATTGTACTCTCTCTCTGAAAAACGGGAAATGCAAATTACAGTCCAGGATAGAATACATGTTGTGTTAAAACTTAAAAGTTAATAATTATGAAAAGTGAGAGTACAAGTTGAAACTCATTGTTTCCCTGACCCAGGGGGAGGAATGTTCCATGAAGGGTACTTTATCTTGATCAACAAGAAAGCTGATGCTGCCAGAAAGGAATGACCTGCAGCTGCCTTTTGACTACTCTAAACCTGTTGGACCACTGTAGTCACTAAGGAGTAACTAAAAAACTCTTTAAACCAGTCATTAAACCTACATGTTACGTTCACCAAAGACGGTAAAGATCCCACTTTAAACGACCCATCTTTGACAGTGCTGTATCAGTCAAACAAATCAGAACTTTTTCTTCAATTCAATTCCTTCTGTAATAGTGTATTAGAGACTTGATAACTGTGAATCAGTGGATTCTATCGATCTTTGTGCCTGGTGCACACTGGCAGTTCCCTTATTCCACTGATTATTATTGGTCCTAGCTTAATAAAGATCTTTTTATTGGAAACTAGGGTCTTTTTCCTCCACTACAAATCCAAGAGTATATCAGAACCACCCTCTGAGATCCTCATTCATTACATGAACAAGCATGTTTATCCATTAATATATTCTTTCTTGTTTGCACAACCTTACTAGTAGATAATTTAGAGAACCAGCGGCCAGTTTGGGGTCCATTAATACTTTCTTTTATTTTTTTCTGCATAGCAAACTAGAAAACTGAGGCTCCTCAATGAAACAATTTCAATAGGATGTCTATCTTGATTGTCATTTAGAGGCCTCTAAGAGACATCAGGATAGTAAAATTACCTCCCTGCAGGACACTGTAAACTGACTAGGCAAAACAAAGAACTTCAGGGCCAAAATCCTGTATCTATTCCTTCTGTTCCACTGCTAGCTGTTATTCCTCTGAATCCTTTTCTGCTCTCTTACTCCTCTGACAGCAGTCTGAACTCTCCCTCTTTCCTAAAACACCAAACAATAAACCTTTGCCTGAGATGCCCTTTAAAATCAATCCTGGTGTGGGGCTGAAGATCTTCCTCACATTACTTTTGTCCCTTGAATACAGACAGAACAGTGTGGTACTGTAAAAGATTTTTCTGAAACCACATGAAGAGCCTTATAAATTTGAAGAATTTAAGATTCTTGTTGAGTTTTACAAAGCTGGGTATTCCTGACTTGCATCGATTAGTGCATATGATAACTGGTGAAGCCCATTTATGGTTGGAGAAAGCTGAGTGGAAGGATTGTAAGGACATTTTCCCTTTAAATATTGACAAAACCATAACTGTTGGAAGACTCTCAGTGCATGTACAAAAGGCTGTTGGAAACAATCTCCAGAGCCTTCCTTCCATTCTTGCAAACAGAATAAAGACAAGAGTGTTCTGACTGCCGGAACCATTTACTCCAAAAATTTTCCAAACATTCTGAGCTTACTTTATCGGCTCCCCACACTACTGAAGCTTCTAACAGTGCTTTTATATCTGGCATTAGACCTGATATTTCAACCTTAGTAAAGAGATACTGACTAGACTGACAGGTGGCTCCTATTGTCTGACTAATCTGGCCTACATAACTGATGTTATTAATTTTCTAATCAAAGAACTTCCTATGGTGTTTCTTGTAATTTTGGTTTGATTTTTGTAAATTGTCTAACCTTCTGTTTACCTGGGAAGGTCCTAATTTTGTTGTCATATTGGATAGACAATTTTTCAGGATATATACAGAGTCTGACAATTAAGTTCACAAACTGGCCACCATTTGCTTACATTCACAACAGTGTACAAATAACTTGGTAAGGTTTCATAATCTTGGTATATCAGTGTCTCACAGCTATGTTCATGTTGACATATACTGGTGTCTTGCTGAGTGGCATTCATTATTGTTCTTGTGCATTTTTGTGTGCTGTCACAAGAATGGTAGAACTTGAATTAGAACAACAAATGTTAAATTTCTGTTAAACTTGGCAAAACAGGGACATGTTAGTCTAAGTTTATGGGGATAAAGCCATGAAGAAAACAGCAGTGTACAAACGGCTTAAAGGTTTTTCTGAGGGAAGAGAAAGCATCACTGATGAAGAGTTTAGGGTGTCCAGTAATGAGCAGAACTGATGAAAACATTCCAAAAATTTGTTGAATTGAGTGTCACAATCATTGGCTGATTGTGAGAAGCATAGAAGACCAAGTAAACATTGATAGAGAAACAGTTAGGAAAATCTTAACGGGAAATCTTGGCATGAGAAGGGTATCATGCAAAAATGGTCCCAAAGGAACTCACTGATGAACAGAAGCAAAGGAGAATTGAAGCTTGCTGAGACCTTTTACAGAGGCAAGACAATGTTTTGGGCCATGTTATCACTGGTGATGAAACATGGGTGTACCAATATGATCCTGACACAAAGCATCAAAGGGCACGATGGAAGTCAGCCAATTCTCCATGACCAAAAAAGTTCTGTCAGTCCAAATCAAAAGTCAAAATAACGTGCTAACCTTTTTTGATATCAAAGGGATTATCCATTATGAATTTGTACCAGCTGGACAAGCAGTTAACCAAGTACAACCTGAACTTTTTGCTAACAACTCATGGCTCTCACACCACGACAATGTACCAGCTCACATGGCACTGTCTGTGAGGGAGTTTTTAGCCAGTAAACAGATAACTGTATTGGAACACTCTATCTGCTTACCTGATCTGCCCCCCGGTGACTTTTTTCTTTACCCGAAGACAAAGGAAATATTGAAAGGAAGACATTTTGATGACATTCAGGACATCAAGCGTAATACAACAACAGTTCTGATGGTCATTCCAGAAAAAGAGTTACAAAATTGCTTTGAAGGGTGGATTAGGTGCTGGCATTGGTGTATAGCTTCCCAAGCGGAGTACTTCAAAGGGGACTATAGTAATATTCAGCAATGAGGTATGTACACTTTTTCTATGGTGAGTTCACAAACATAATTGTTAGACTTCGTAATTCTTGGCTGGCAGTTCTTTTCCTTTGAGGCTTTGTATATGTCATCCTGCTGCTTTCTTGCTAGCATGTTTTCTGCTGTGTAATCTGATCTGAGTCTTAATGACCCTCCTTTGTACATTATTTTTTGTTTAAGCCTAGCTGCCTTTAGTTTTGGCAAGTTTGATTACATATGTCTTGGTATCTTTCTTTTGGGATCTGCCTGAATGCAGTCTGATCAGCATCTTGGATAAGTGTCTTTCTCATCTTTCATATCAGAGAAGTTTTCTGTCAACATATTTTCACCAATTCTCTCTGTAATTCTGTTACCTCTCCCCCCATTCTGATACTCCAATTATTCATCAATTATTCCTCTTCATAGAGTTCCACATAACTCTTAGTGATTTTTCATTTTTTAAAAAATTTGTTTATCTGATTTTTCCTCATATGTGCTGGTGTCAGTTGCTTTACCTTCAGTCTCACTAATTCTGCATTCCATTTCCTCAATCCTGTTCCTTTGACTTTCAATTGTCTGATTCTGTAATTATATGTTAATTTGCTGAATTTTAGATTGCTGTTGTCCACGTATTTATTTCAGCCTGTTTGATTTTTTATTATGCTCTGCTGCACTTTTGTCTTATCTCCTTCTTGATGTCTTGCAGAGCTGTAAATATTGCTCTTTTGTATTCTACCTTTTAAGTTCTTCTTCATCTGTAAACTTTTTTAACTGTTTTGGGAGTTTTCTGAGGCCATGATGGTCTGCTTCTTTAAATGTTTAAAATTTGATTGTTGTCTCCAAGCCATCAGAAAGGTGTAATTTTTTTGTTGTTTGATTGTGTTCTAATTTATGTATATATATTTTTAACTGCACTTTTTAGTGTTTGAATATTCTAGTCATTTGAGTCAGATTGATTATTGCAGCCTTAAAAATTCCAATGTCCTGTCACCAGATGGTCAGATCTGTGAGAGCACTGAGAAAGATGGGGGTTGTTGCTGGCTCAGAGAATCTGGTAGAACTTTTTATTCCTCTTCTTTTGTTTCCCTCTCCAAGTCTGAGAGAATAACTTAGGGTATGCAAGTAAGATGTCCCACTTCTGGCTCAGGTAGCATGTCAGAGTCTAGTGCCAGTATAGTGCACCAGCAGAGTGGAGAAGAACAGAGGAAGTGCTGGGGAAAGAGAGAGAAATCAGTGCATAGAAAAGATTCTGCCTTTACAAGCGTTTGCAACCACTTAGCTTATGATGTTCAGGTGAAAGTTCTCTGTGGTTCTGTAGGTGGAGCCGCCATCCAAAGCTCAGCTTTCCCTCTGGGAAAGATGAGATGTGCTACAGCACTGCTTCTCTGTTCAGCTGCTGGCCACTGTGCCATGGCTCTGCTTGCCTGGCTGAAGTGGATCCCACTGCTGGGTGCAGGTTTAAATGTGGCCAAAGTAGTTGCCTCTGGACTTGCTTTGTCCCCCGTGAAACCCAGTCTGATCTCTCAGCTTTCCCTCTCAGCTTTCTGCCCAATACTCAGGACTCCTAAAATGTCTCATATAATCCATTCAGTTGTTGTTCTAGTTCTTTGATGTTATAGGGATCATTAAATACCTGTAGTTACTCCACCACCTCAGACCTGCAATAATCTGGCCTACAAGCTTTCCCAGACTTAGGAGCTGAAAGGTTTCTAAGGATAATTAGTTGATGGCCCTCCAGTTGCAACAATTGTAGTCTCCCAGTCAAAAGAAAAACACCAAACCTTCCAATAGTACAAAAGCTGGCATCTATCTTTATTACAAAACACCGACCATTTGAGAAGTGACTGCTACAAACCCACCCCCAAACCAAACCCACTGCTATTAAGTTGATTAAAACTCATAACAACTCTATAGGACAGAGCAGAGTTTACAAGGAGTGCATAGTGGATTCAAACCACAAACCTTTTGATTAGCAGCTGTAGCACTTAATCACTACATTACCAGGTTTCCAAGTGCTACAAATTAAAAAGTAAACAGAAAACTCATCAATGGGATGCCTTGCAATGTGATGTAGAATGAAGGGGACCTGGGTGCAATACAGGGACTTTTCCCATGGTGCCATTTAATTCACAAGAGGAAACTATAATGTACATTAATGGAGAAGCTTCCTATTGTTAATGGACACCAGAGTCACCCTGTATGACATTAACCTCACTTGTTTACAAAATCCTTGTCCTCGAGTACAAAAACTTCAAAAGTAGTAGGGTGGGTCAGGTTTACTAGCCAAACACTGATTGAACCCCAGACCATTCTGATATCCCTTGTTTCCACTGAAGATTTATATCCCATTTTGGTGCTCGATTTCAAAAGGTAAGAACATAGCCTGTTGCATTTCAAAGGTGGTGAAACAGTGTTTTAGATTTCAAAGAGTGGCACCCTTGCCAACTTGGTCCTAGGCTACAGGGCTGCTGTTGCCAGAGGAATGGAGCTGCCAACCAAAGCAGAGAGGGAAGAAGGCCAAAGTGGTGGGGTCGCCGATCAGGTAGACCTGACCGGAACTACTATTCTAGTGGGCCTGGAAGGTGGAGATGAAGTCCAAGATCAGTGAGTCTCCACCCAGAATTCAGAGAGAATGCATAACACTCAGAGTCTGGAGCACATGGCCATTGTCCAGATTGTTTGGCCAACATAATTTGTTCTCTTGGGTTTTGGAGTTTCTTGGTGCTTCTTAGCTCTTTTTCTCCCTTTGTAATGGAAAAGCCTATCTTGTGCTGTTCTACCATTACACTTTGAAAGAAAATGATTTCTAGTCTAGATTTCATAGGTTCATAGATGAAGAATTTTGAAGAAGATGAGATTTTAGACTTGAAATCAGTTTAATACTTTTGAGTTATGATGGGGAGAATGTAGCAAGAATGTGAATTTGTGGCAAGAACATAAATGGAGGGCCTAAAGTAGAACGAAGTCCTGGCAACACAGTGGTTGAGCTTAGCTGCTAACCAAAAGTCATCAGTTTGAATCCACCTGCTGTCCTAGGAAACCCTATGGGGCAGTTCTACTCTGTCCTGTAAGGTTTCTATGAGTTGGAGTTGATTTGGCAGCAACATTTGGAGGGACAGGCAGGACAAGGGTAGAATATTATGGATTGAACTGTGTCCCTCTTTATGAGTCAAATTTGCTAGGCCATAATTTCCAATATTGTGTGGCTGTCCTCCTTTCTGTGATCCGATGTAATTATTTTCCATTTTGCAATGTGTTGTAAATCCTAACCTCTATGCCTGTGGTTATGATCCCCTGTGGGAGCGAGTTATTCCTTATATTAATGAGGTAGGATTAGGGTGGGATGTATCTAGAGTCACTGCCTTACTAGAGGATGTGACTCAAGTCACCACTCTTACACCCATTGCCATACTTATCACCCTTGTTCAAGATATGCACTTACTTGAATTACACATTTAATCTTACAAGAGATAAAAGGAGAAAGAAACAAGCAGAGAGAGAGACCTCAATGCCACCAAGAAGAGACAGGAGCACAACGTGTATTTTGGACCTGGGGTCCCTGAACTGGGAACTTCCTGGAACCAAGAGACACAGAAAGAAAGCTGTAACACAGGAGAAGGTACAGGACAGTGAGAGCAGCAGCACAGAACTGGGACACCAGTGCAAGATGCCATAGGAACCAATCCATAGAGCAAAGAGTGAGCTCAATGCCTTTGGGAAAGAAATATCCTGGTGGTGTGGAATGGCACTTATCAGGAGAACAAAAGAGCTTTGTAACACTTGCAGAAGCAGGGCAGACACTGGGCTAAGGGCCCTGAGGGGCCAAGAGCTAGAGACAGGCCTACCTGAAGATACAGCCAAGCAGAGACTGTACTGACTGACATAGAACCTTTCCCAGAGCCAACAAACAGAAAGCCTTTTCTATGAGCTGGTGCTCTGAATTCAGACTTCTAGTTCCTAAGTTATAAGAAAATTAATTTCTGTGTTAAAGCCATCCACCTGTGGTATTTTCATTATAGCAACACTAGATACATAAGAGTATTAGTTTGCTTTTGCATGGGAAAACCAACAACTTCCTGGGTTGTAATCCCCAAAGAATTTACTGAGCCTTCTACTTACTTTTCTCAGGTTTTGCATGCTGATTTGCAGGCTTCACAATTTATAAATCAAATTATCTTACTACAATATGTTAATCATTTGTTAGTCTTCTCAGTCTCCCAGCAAGTTTACCTTGATGATGGTGTAGGCTTATTAAAATAGCCGGCTGCTGGCAGACATAAGTTTTCCAAGGAAATACTGCAATAGGCCCAGCCATCTGTTACGTGTTTATGCCTTCTAGTTTCTGCATGTCTCCAAATGAGAAGAAACAGCTGCAAACATTCATTAATACTCAGAATGTGGAATGTACAAAGTCATAATCAAGAAAAGCTGGAAGTTTTCAAAAATGAAATGGAACACTCAAAAACAGATATCATTGTCACTATGAGCTGAAATGGGCTGGCACTGGCCATTAATAGGACAATTATGCAGCTACTATACTGAGAATGACATATTGAAGAGGAATGACACTGCATTCATTGTCAGAAAGAACGTTTCAAAATGTATCCTGAAGTACAACATTGCCAGTGATAGGATAATGTCCACATGTCTGCAAGTAAGACCAGTTAATATGAATGTTACTGAGATTTACCATTAAACATTAATGCAAAAGATGACGAAATTGAAGATTTTTACCTACTTCTGCAGTCTGAAATAGATCAAACACGTAATAAGGATGAATTGTTAATTACTGGCGATTGGAATAGGGAACTCTGGTGGCATAGTGGTTAAGTGCTACGTCTGCTAACCAAAAGGTTGGTAGTTCAAATTCACCAGGCACTCCTTGGAAGTTCTATGGAGTAGTTCTACTCTGTCCTGTAGGGTTGTTATGAGTTGGAGTCAACTTGACAGCAGTGTATTTGGTTTGGGTGACTGGACTGCAAAAGTTGGAAACAAAGAAGACTCAGTAGTTGGAACATATGGTCTTGGTGACAGAAATAACACTGGTGATCACACACTAGAATTTTACAAGACAAGTGACCTGTTCATTGCAAACGCCTTTTCAACAACAGAAATGGTGACTTGACATATGGACCACACTAGATGAACTACACAAGAATCAAATCAGTTACATCTGCAGAAACAAATGATGAAGAAGCTCAATATTATCAAGCAGAAGAAGGCCAGGGATAGATTATGGCCTTCTTCTGGTTGACAATATACTTGTTTACAAGTTGAAGCTAAAGAAAATTAAAACATGTTCAGGAGACCCAAAAGACAACCTTGAGTATATTCCATCTGAATTTAGAAACCATCTCAAGAATAGATTTGATGCATTGAATATTAATGACCAAAGAAGAGAGGATGTGTTGTGGAATGACATCAAGGTCATCATACATGAAGAAAGCAAAAGATCATTAAAAGATAGGAAAGAAAAAAAAAGACCAAAATGCATGTCAGAAGAGACTCTGAAACTTGCTCTGGAATATAGTGTAGCTAAATGGAATGGAAGACAAGACAAAGTAAAATACATGAACAGAAGGTTTTAAAGAGTGGCTCAAGAAAGACCTGGGGTTAGAAAACCAAAAGGGAAGAATACACTCTCAGCATTTCTCAAGCTGAAAGAACTGAAGAAAAAACTGAAGCCTCAAGTTGCAATAGTGAAGGATTTTATAAGGAAAATATTGAAAGACAAACGACAAAACCTTGTTTGCTGAAAGTGAGGAGAATTTGAAACACTTACTCATGAAAATCAAAGACTACTGCTTCAACATAAAGAACAAAAATCCTCACACTGAACCAATAAGCAACATCATGATGAATGGAGAAAAGAGTAAAGGTGTCCAAGATCTCATTTAACCTGGATTCACAATTAACACCCATGGAAGCAGCAGTCAAGAAGTCAAAAGACATACCGTGCTGGGCGAATCTGATGCAAGAGAGCTTCTTAAAGTGTTGAAAAGCAAAGATGTCACTCTGAGGACAAAGGAGTACCTTACTCAAGCCATAGTGTTTTCAATCACATTACATGCATTTGAAAGCTAGACAAATAAGTAAAACCAAGTAATTAATGCCTTTGAATAGTTGTTTCAAAGAATATTGAATATGCCACAGATTGTCAAAAGAACAAACAAATTCGTCTTGGAAGAAATACAGCTAGAATCCTCATTAAGAAGCAAAGTTGGCAAGACTACATCTCACATACTTTGTTTTTCATTTTTTATTGTACTTTAGATGATGGTTCACAGGACAAACTAGCCTCTCATTAAACAGTACACATAGTGTTTTATAACACTGGTTAACAACTCCACAACATGTTAATACTCTTCCTTCTAGAACTTGGGTTCCCTATCACCAGCTTTTCTGTCCCCTCTTACCTTCTAGTCCTTGCCTCTGGGGTGTGGTGTACCTTTAGTCTCATTCTGTTTTATGAGCCTGTTTACTCTTCGGCTGAAAGGTGAAACTCTAGAGTGACTTGTCACTAAAAGAGTGCCTGGGGGCCATAGATAGTCTCAGGGTTTCTCCAGTCTCTGTCAGGCTAGTAAATCTGGTCTTTTTTTTTTTTTTGTGAGTTAGCATTTTGTTATACATTTTTCTTCAGGTCCACTCAGGACACTACTATGAGCCCTGTCAGAGCAGTCAGTGGTGACAGCCAGCTACCATCTACTTGTATTGGACTGAGTTCAGTGGTGGCCATAGTAGATGTGGTCCATAATGGTAGATGTGGTCCATTAGTCCTTTGGACAGATCTTTCCCTTGTATACTTAGTTTTCTTCATTCTCCCTTGCTCCTGAGGGGTGAGACCAGTGGAGTATCTTAGATGCCTGCTCATAGTCTTTTAAAACCCCAGACACAACTCAACAAAGCAGGGTGTAGAACATTTTCTTTACGTTACACCAATTGAGCAAGATGTTCCCTGAGACTATGGTACCCACAGCAATCAGCCCAGCAATTTGGCCCCTTAGGGAATCTGGATGTGTTATCGGGAGTTTCCATGACCTTAGCTAGAACAAGTTGTGCTGGCTTCTCCAGTACTGTGTACTGTCTTACCCTTCACTGAAGTTATCACTTTCCTATTATCTATCTAGTGTTTCTCCCTTTCCACCACTCCCTTCCCTCATAAAGATTGTTTCTTTTTGTGCGTCAGTGTTTTCATGAGTTTTTATAGTGGTGATCTCATAGAATATTTGTCCTTTGTCACTGACTTACTTCACTTTGGATTCATCCATATTATGTGATGTTTTGAAGATTCATCATTGTTCTTTACTGTTGCACAACAGTCCATTGTGTATATGTATCATAGTTTGCTTATCCATGCATCTGTTGATGGATATTTAGAATATTCCTCTGTTTTGCTATTGCGGACCATGCTGCAATGAACATAAGTGTGCATATGTCTATTTTTGTGATGACTCTTCTTTCTCTAAAACCAAAACCGAACTCACCGCCATCAAGTCAATTCTGACTCAGTGACCTTATAGGAAAGAGTAGGACCACCCTGTAGAGTTTCCAAGGAGCACCTAGTGGATTCAAACTCCTGAACTTTTGTTAGCAACCATAGCACTTAACCACTGCATAACCAGCATTCATTTCTCTAGCATATATGTATTCTAGAAGTAGGACTGCTGGATCATATGGTATTCCCATTTTTAGCTAAGAAAGCATCATACTGTTTTCCAAAATAGTTGTATCATTTTGCATTCCCAAAAGCAGTGCCTACGAGTTTCAATCTCTCTGCAGCCTCTCCAATATTTCCCGTTTTATTTTTACTTTTTTTATTCTGCCAGTAATGCCGGGGTGAGACAGTATCACATTGTGGTTTTGATTTTCATTTTTCTAATGGATGGTGATCACAAGCATTTCGCATGTGTCTGATGGCCACTTGAATGTCTTCTCTGATAAAGTGTCTGTTCATCTCCTTGGCCTATTTTTAAGTTTGATTATTTGTCTTTTTGTTGTAGGGCTGTTGGATCTTCTTGTAGATTTTCCATATTATATTTTGTCTGATTTGCAATAGCCAATTTTTTTTTTTCTCCAGTCTGTAAGTTCCCTTTTTACTTTTGGTGAAGTCTCTTAAGGAGTATAAGTGTTTAATTTTTACATTTTCGCATTTATCTAGCTTATTTTCAGGAGTTTATATGTTGTCCATTATGGTTTGTATCCCATTAATGGCATATATTAGGGCTCCTAGTATTGATCCCATTTTTCTTCTATTAACTTTATAGTATGGGGCCCTATATTTAGGTTTTTGAACCATTTTGAACTAGTTTTTGTATTGGGATCTCTCCGGCTTCAGTTAGACCGTTAAGTGTGGACTTTTTACTAGAATTTGAGTTCTGAAACTCCACTTTTATCCTGCTCCATCAAGGACTCTCTGTTGTGTTTCTTGTCAAGGTAATCACTGGTGGTAGCTGGGCATGGTGTAAGCTATCAGTCCTGTTTCATTGTTTTGTAGATGGACATTCAGTTTTGCCAGCACTATTTGGGCTTGTGTCATAGATTAAGTGATCCACAGGTGGATGGATTTACAAGTGGGCACTCAACTTTGTTTCATTGTTCAATGTGTCTGTTGTTGTACCAGTTCCAAGTGGTTTTGACTACCCTAGCTATATAGTAGGTTCTGAGGTCAGTATAAGTCTTTCCACTTTTCTTTATTGTGCTTTAAAGGAAAGTTTACAATTCAGTTTCTCATGCAAAAATTTATACACACATTTTTATGTGACCCTAGTTGTTCTCCCTAAAATGTGACAGCACACTCCTTCTTGCCAACCTGTTTTACCCACGTCCACTCAACCAGCTCCTGCCCTGTTCTGGGTTCTCATTTCTCCTCTGGACAGAGAGCTGCCCATTTAGTCTCATGTACCTACCTGAGCTAAGCAGCACACTCCTTACAAGTATCACTATATGTCTTAATACTCTAGTCTAATCTTAGTCTGAAGTCAGAATGGTTTTAGTTCTGAGCTAACAGAGTGGTGGGCCTCGTCTTCTGGGATCTGTCGAGTTTCAGTTAGACCACTAAGTGTGGACTTTTTACTAGAATTTGAGTTCTGAACTCCACTTTTATCCTGCTCCATCAAGGACTCTCTGTTGTGTCTCTTGTCAAGGTAATCACTGGTGGTAGTTGGGCATCATCTTGTTTTTCTAGTGTCAGGTGGATGAAGTCTCTGGTTTATCTGATCTTTTCTATCTCTTGAGGTAACATTTTCCTTGTCTTTGGTGTTCTTCATTCTCCTTAGCTCCAGGTGGGTGGGGACCAATTGTTGCATCTTAGATGGTAGCTTACTAGTTTTTAAGACCCCAAATGTCACTCTCCAAAGTGGGAAGCAGAGTATTTTCTTAATAAACTATACTATACTATGCTATACCACTTGACCTAGCTGTCCCCTGAATCCGTGGTCCCCAGACACCCACCTCTGGTACTCTGTCCCTTGAAGTGTTTCATTGTATTCAGGAAATTTCTTAGCTTTTGGTTTAGTCCATTTGTACTGACTTCCTCTGTATTGTGTGTTGTTCATCCCTACACTAAGATAATTCTTGTCTATCTAGTTAGCATAACCCATCTCTCTCCCCATCCTCATAAGTATGAAAGAATGTTTTCTTCTTCATTTAAACCTTTTCTTGAGTTCTTGTAACAGTGGTATATTTGCTTTTTCGTGTGTGACTAATTTCACTCAGCATAATGCCTTCCCGATTCATCCATGTTATAAGATTGTCATGGATTGCAGTGTGTCTCCCCCAAAATATGTGAATTTGGCTTACCCATGAGTCCCATTATGGTGTTATTTTTCCTATGTGTTGTGAATGCTGCCTCTAGGATGGTTTATGAGGGAGAATGGGCAGCAACTATACTGGTATACTCGATCCACAAGCTAGGACTGTATTGAGGTCATCTCTTGAGAGATAAAAGGAAAGGGAAGTGAGTACAGTGTTGGAAACCTTATTCCACTAAGAAAGCAGCACTGAGAGCAGGGTGTGTACTTTGGACCTTAGGTTCCTGTGCTGAGATGCTCTCATACTAAACTTGGACTTATAGCTTATAGACCTGTAACAATAACATTTCTCTTTTTAAAGCCATCCACTTGTGCTGTTTCTGTTAGAGCAGTACCAGATGACTGAATCAGAGATGTTTTACAGATTCATCAGTGTTCCTTATCATTGCATAGTACTCCATTGTATGAATATACCATAAATTCTTTATACATTAATTCACTAATGTGCATCTAGATTGTTTCCATTTTTTTTTACTATTGTAAACATGCTGTAACAAGCATGAGTGTGCATATATCTATTCTTGTGTGGCCTCTTATTTCTCTAGGATATATTCCTAGGAGTTGGATTGCTGGATTATAAGGCACTTCTCTTTCTGGCTATTTAAGAAAGTGCCAAATGGATTTCAAATGGTTGTATCATTTTACATTACCACTCTCATACCACCAGGGTATGAGAGTTCCAGTCTCTACACAACCTCTCAAACATTTATTATTTTGTGTTTTCTGGTACCAGTACCAAAGCTGTTTTGACAACTGTGACTACCACTAGGGTTAATGCTAGCTTCACTGGGATGAAATGGTATCTCTTTATAGTTTTGATTTGCATTTCTCTAATAATCATGAACATTTCTTTATGTGTATGTTTGCCACCTGAATGTCTTCTTTGGTGAAGTGCCTGTTCATATCCTTTGCCCAGTTTTTCCTTGGGTTGCCTTTTTCTTATTAGCGTTTTCCAGTAATTTGTAAATTTTAGATATAGGACACTGATCAGATTTGTCATAGTCAGAATTCTTTTCTCTATTTGTAGTTGTCTTTTTACTCTTTTGATGAAGTACTTGTACAACTTTTAGGAGCTCAGAATTATCAATTTTCTCTTCTACTGTTTGTGCATTGTTCTTTAATGTTTTGTATTTGTTTATGCCATGATTGGGGCTCCTAGCATTGTCCCTAATTTTTCTTACATGATCTTTACTGTTTCAGATTTTATATTTTGGTCTTTGACCCATTTTGAGTTAGTTTTTGAACATGGTTTGAGGTATAGGTCTTGGTTCATTTTTTTGGAGATGGATATCCAGTTACGCTAACATCATTTGTTGGAGAGACTATTTTTTCCCCAGTTAATGGACTTTGGGCCTTAGTCAAATATCAGCTGCTCATAGGTGGATGAGTTTACACCTGGATTCTGAACTCTGTGGCACTGATCTGTGTATCTGTTGTTGTATCAGTATCAGGCTGTTTTGATTACATGGCGGTATAACCGTTTCTAGAATCAGGTAGTGTGAGATCTTGCATTTTGTTCTTTCTTCTTCAGTGATGCTTTACTTATTTGGGGCCTCTTCCCTTTCCATATGAAGCTGATGATTTGTTTCTCCATCCCATAAAAAAATGTCATTAGAATTTGGATCAAGATTGCATTACATCTGTAGATTTCTTTGCCTTTTCTACATCAATTGATAAAATCATGTTGTTCTTATCTATTGTTTTATTTATATGGTTGATTGCACTGTTTGCAGTGTTGAAAGATCCCTACATATCCAGCATGTCACACTTGGTCATACTGAATTTTCCATTTTTGATATGTTGTTGAATTCTATTGGCTAGCATTTTGCTGAAGAGTTTTGTATCCAAGTTCATAAGAGATATTGTTTTATAATTTTCTTTTTGTGATGTCTTTACCTGGTTTTGTTATCAAGGTTACGCTGGCTTCATACAATGAGTTTGGAAGTCTTCTATCCTTTTCTATGCTCTGAAATACCTTTGAGTAGCAATGGTGTTAACTCAGCTCTGAATGTTTGGTAGAATTCTCCAGTGAAGCCATCATAGCCAGGGATCTTTTTGTTAGTATTTTAATTACCTTTTCAATTTCAATTTTATGGAGGTTTATTTAGTTGTTCTACCTCTGTTCATGTTAGTTTATGGAGTAGTACTGTTTCCAGAAACTTGTCCATTTCCTCTGGTTTTCAAATTTATGAGTACAATTTTGCATAGTATTCTATTATGATTCTTTTAATTTCACTTGGGTCTTTTCTGATATCACCCATCTCATTTCTTATTTGCATCCTCTCATATTTTTCTTTTGTCCCTTTGGCCAATGGTTTATCAATTTTATCTTTTGAAAGAATCAGCTTTTGGTCTTGTTAACTCTTTCAGTTGTTTTTCTGTTCTCTCATTTAATTCTGCTGTAATTTTAAATATTTGCTTTCTTTTAGGGCCCCAAGGGTTCTTTTGCTGCTCTCTATTTGTTCAAGTTGTAGGGTTAATGCTTTGATTTGGGCTTTTTATTTTTGCATATGTGCATTTACTGCTATACAGTGACCTGTAAGCATTGCTTTTGGTGTGTCTCAAAAGATCTGTTAGGATGTCTTTTCATTCTCATTTGATTCCGTGAATTTTTTAATTCTATCCTTAATTTCTTCTCTAACTTAAGGTCGCCATGAGTTGGATCAGACTCGACGGCACTTGGCTTGGTGACTTGGCAACTTAGTAGTATCTGTGCAAGCTGTTGTTCATTTTCCATGTGTTGATTTTTTCCTTTTCTGTTACTGATTTCTACTTTTGTAATTTTATGATCAGAAAAGATGCTTTGGAATATTTCAGCGTTTTGGATTCTGTTAAGGCTTGTTTTATTGCCTAACATGAAGTCTATTCTGGAGAATTTTCCATATGCATTGGAAATCATACTTGGCTGCTGTTGGGTGGAGTGTTTTGTGTATGTCTGAAGTTGTCTGATTATGACAACTTTGAAGGTGACTGTAGTGGTATTTAGCAACGAGGTATGTAGCCCTTTTTCTAGTATGAGTTCGTGAACTTAATTTGTAGTCCTTGTATCCTTGCTTGCCTGGTAGGAATCGTACTTGGTTGTGGTGTATTATTTTTTTGATATGGTGTTGAATTCTATTGGCTAAAATTTTGTTGTGAATTTTTGCATATCTCTTCATGAGAGACACTGGTCTCTAGATTTGCACTTTTGGGTGGTGTCTTTGTCTTATTTGGGTATCAGGGTTATGTTGGCTTCATAGGATGAGTTCAGAAGTATCCCTTCCTTTTCTGTGTTTTAGAGTAGTTTTAGTAGTATTTGTTTGTTAGAATTCTTCAGTGAAGCTATTTTTTCTATGTTGGATGTTTATAAAATTACCTTTTCAACCTTTTGTCTTATTATGGGTCTGTTCAGATTTTCAACATCAGTTTGTCCTAGTTTGGGTACGTAAGTGCTTCTAGAAATTTATCCAGTTGCTCTAGGTTTTCAAATTTGTTGGAATATACTTTTTCATAATATTCTGTTAGGGTCCTTATGATTTCGATTATGTCTGTTGTAATGTCTTCCATTTCATTCTTATTTGTGCCCTGTTTTTATTTTGTCAGTTGGGTCAGGATTTTCAATTTTTTTAAAAAAAATCTTTTAAAATAAACAACTTTTGGGTTTGTCGATTCTACTGTTTTTCTATTCTATGTTTCATTCACTTCTGCTCTGAGTTTTATAATTTCCTTTCTTCTGGGGCTGTGGGCTTTGTTTGCTGTCTTTATATTTGTCCAAGTTATGTTCCTAATGTCTTGATTTTGTCCCTTTCTTCTTTTTAATATATGCACCTGCTGCTATAAAATGACCTTTGAGGACTGCCTTTGCCATGTCCCAAAGGTTGTGGTACAATGTGCCTTCATTCTTGTTTGAGTCAAGAATTTTTTTTATTTCATCTGTCTTAGTTATCTAGTGCTGCTCTAACAAAAATATCACAAGTGGATGGCTTTAACAAAGAGGAATTTATTTTCTCACAGCAGGCTAAAAGTCCAAATTCAGGGCATTAGCTCTAGGAAAAGTCTTTCTCTGTTGGCTCTCTAGGAAGATCTTTGTCATCAATCTTCCCTTTGGCTCAGATCTTCTGAGGTGTAGGGACCTGAGGTCCTTTCCAAAGGACATGCTATGCTCCCAGCACAACTTCTTGGTGGTATGAGATCTCCAACTATGTCTGCTAGCTACTTTCTTTTATATCTCAAGAGATTGCCTCAAGACACCATACAATCTTACACACTGAGTCCTGACCCACCAACACAACTGTTGCCCATTCTCCCTCACTAACATCATAGAGGCAGGATATACAACATGTAGGAACGTCACACAATACTGGGAATCACGGTCCAGCCAAACTGCTACACACATTTTTTTGTGGGACATGATTCAATCCATGGCATTCCACTCTTTGGGTGCTCAAAAATCACATTCTTGCAACATAAAGACACATTCACATCACAGCAAGTCCTAAGTCGAAGTCCAAAATTTAGAAATTATTCTTCAACTGTGAAATCTGAACATAAGTTATCTGTTTCCAAAATATAATGGCAGAACAGACACAAGTTAGACATTTCCATTACAAGTGGGAGAAACTGCAGGGAAAGAAGGCATAATAGCCAACAAGCAAGTCAGCGGAGCACAGGCAGCCCTAACTCTGAAAATAATCTTCCATTCTCAAGATGTTTTACACAGTGGCTCTACTCTTCAAACTCTAGATATTGGCCACACTCTCCAGACAGTGTGTGGAGGCCCCTTAGCCCTGGTTACAGCTCTACCCCCCAGGCCCACTGAGACAGCATCTCTGCTCCCTTGGCTTTAGGCATGCCATTTTCCTAGTCTACTTGAGTGGCCACTCCATCCTGAGAGACACCAGCAGCCATGGTCCCGACCCTAGAGATCCCTGAGGTCATGGCCATACCTTTTGATGCTGAGGCTGCTCAGCTTCTCATAATCCTTGTCTTTGGAGCTTCTGCTTCCTGTAGCGTCTTGACCAGGACTTCACACTCATATCTGGCTTGCTGTCACAAGTGTTACAAAGCTCTGTAGCTCCACCAGTAAGTGTACAGAGGCACCTCACTCTGCCAGGAAGCCTTCTGCACACGTTCAGCTCTCTCACTCCACGGGTCAGCTCCAGTATTATCTGGCTCTTGTTTCCTGGTTCTGCATTGCAGATTCACTTCTGCTGGTGGTGGTCCTCTGCTGCTTGTTTCTCATCATTTGCACCTTCCTTAGTGTTAACAGCTCTCCTAAATTCCTTTTGAGGCTTCTATCAATTCAGTGTCAATTTAGGCATCTGTTAGAGCAGCACCCCCACTCCCAGTACTAAATTCTGTTTAAGTCTTCTAATGCTGCTATAACAGAAATAACACAAGTGATGCCTTTAACAAAGACAAATTTATTTTCTCGCCAAAAAAAAAAGGTTACAAGTCCAAATTAAGGGCATCAGCTCCAGGAGAAGTCTTGAATTCTGTTGGATCTACAGGAAGGTCATTGTCATCAATCTTCTCCTGGACTGGCAGCTTCTGAAGTGCAGGGATCCTGGGTCTTTTCCCAAGGACATACTCTGCTCCTAGCACTGCTTCTTGGTGGTACGAGGTCCCCAAATCTCTGCGACCTTCCTTTCTCAGTATCTCAAGAAATTGCCTCAAGGCATACAATCTTAAACATCGGGTTCTGCCTCACCAACATAACTGCTGCCCATCCTCTCTCATTAACATCATAGATGCAAGATTTACAACACATAAATCCCATCACCCAATGCCAGAAATTGTGGCTCAGTCATCAAACTGCTACACATACTGTTTTGGGGACATAATTCAGTGTAAGACACCATTTCTGATTCTTCTATTACCCAGTGGTTTTTAAGCAGGGTGTAATACAGTTTTCATGCAATTGATTTTTTCCCTTGCTCTTCCTGTTGTTAGTTTCCACCTTGATAATACTGTAGTCTGAGAAAATACGTTGTATTATCTCAGTGTTTTGGACTTTGCTGAGGGTTGCTCTGTCACCTAGGAGGTGATTTTTCTGGAGAATGTTCCAAGTGCACTGGAAAACAGTGTGTATTTTGCAGCTATTGAGTGGAATGTTCTATATATGTCTGTGAAGTCAAGTTGGCTGATTGTGTCCTTTATCTATTCTGCAACTTAGTTGAATTTCTTTCTAGATGGCCTGTCCTTTACGTAAGAGTGGTGTGTTGATGTCTTCTATTACTGTGAAATTTCTCTTTTCAGTGCCATTAAAGTTTATGTATTTTGGAACCCTGTCATTGGGTACACAGATGTTTATTATGGTTATGTCTTTATGATAGATCATCCCTTTAATCATTATACAAGGTCTGAGAAGTCTGTAACAAACGTAATTGTTTTAAGTGCCACATACCTCACTGCTGAATATCACTATGGTTACTTTTGAAGTACTCCCCTTGGCAAGCTATGCACCAATGCCAGTGCCCAGTCCATCCTTCAAAGCAATTTTGGAACTCTTTCTGGAACAGCCATTATGCATGGTGGCACAGTGGAAAGTTCACTGACATAAATGGATAGCTGTCTGTGAGGGAGTTTTTAGCCAGTAAACAAATAACTGAATTGGAACACCTTCACTACTCACCTGATCTGGTCTCCAGTGACATTTTTTTTCTTTACCCAAAGATTAAGGAAATATTGAAAGGAAGACATTTTGATGACATTCAGGACATCAAGGGTAACATGACAATAACTCTTATGGCCATTTTAGAAAGAGTCCCAAAATTGCTTTAAAGGGTGAACTAGGTGCTGGTGTTGGTGCATAGCTTTTCAAGGAGAGTATTTTGAAGATAACTGTAGTGCTATTCAGCAATGAGGTATGCAGCACTTTTTCTAGGATGAGTTTGTGAACTTAATTGGTAGTCCCTATATTGTGCCCTTTCTCTTTTATTGTGGATTTTGTTTTAAAGTCTATTTTTTCTGAGATTAGTATTACCACTCCTGCTGTTTTTTGGTAGTTGTTTGCTTGATATACTTTTTCCATTCTTTGATTTTTAATAAATTTATGTTGTTGTTTCTAAGGTGTATCTCTTCTAGGCAGTATATTTATGGGTCTCTATCTTTCTCTTTTAAAATCCATTCATACCAAAAGACTCCCTTTAGTATTTCTTTTAAGTTTGGTTCAGTGTTTACATATTCCTTTAATATTCACTGTCTGCAAATGTCCTAATTTTACTAATTACTTTGAGTAAGATTTTTGCAGGATATATTATTCTTGGTTGGCAACTTTTTTCCTTTCAATGTTTTACGTATGCCATCTCATTGGTTTCCTTCCTGCAGGGTTTCTGCTGAATAAACAGAGCTTAGTCTTATTGTTTCTCTTCTGTGTGTGACTTTTTGCTTTTCTTGAGCTGTTTGCAGGATTCCTTCTTTGTCTTTGGTTTTTGTATGATTATGATATGCCCTGGTGATTTTGAAGCATGTCAATCCTATATTTGTTAAACTTCTTGGATGTTCAGCTTTTCATTTTTCATAATATTAGGGAAGTTTTCTGTCAGCAATCCTTCAATGATCCTCTGTTTTCTGCTTTCTCCTTCTGTTCTGGAATTCCAATCAGTCACAAATTTTTGCTTTTGTTTGTATCTCTCATAATCCTCAGGGTTTCTTCATTTTTCTTTGCTCTTCTGAATTTTTGCCAAATAGAGCTGTATCCAAGTATTCATCTTCAATTTCACTGATCTGCTCTTCCATCATTTCAAACCTGCTCCTCAGCCCTTCATTGGCACTGCCTATTTCTGGCATCTTGCTATTTATGTTCTTGACTTTTGTTTTTGTATGCTTTCTAGTTGTGAATTTATTTTGGCATTTTATTCCTGGATTATTTTCCTAAAGTTGTCCTTTTTTTTTTTTTTTGGTCTGTATTTTCCATGAATTTGCCTATTTTTTCCCTCATATTTGTCTGTTCTTTGCTTCAATGCTCAGATAGCTCTGACTATTAGACATCTGTGTTCCCAACCAGGTAGCTCTGGTGCCTTTTCTTCTACTGAATGCTCATTGTTTATTAATTGTAGATCAGTTTTTTAAACCTGCTTTTCTTATTTATTTCTGAGCAGGCAGGCTGTGTGTCCTTTGTTGTTTGCTCATCTGTGAACAGGATATTTTCACCTCCTCATCCAATGAATAGGGCCAACCCCTCAACTATGGTGTAGCAGGACAGGTCCAGTTGAAGAGGACTGGGATGACTTGTTTCTATATCTACTAGAGCTGACAATGTAGGTTGGCAATCAGTGCAAGGCACATTCTGAGAGGCTACGTATGTGATGCTTGTGGGTGTAGGTAGGCAGGAAGGAGGGGAGGTGTTGTGATTTGTGGTGTTAAAATACATATGGTAATGAGGATAGAGAAACAAGAGCCAAAACCAACGAATACTAAGGGAGCTTTTCATTGGAGTGAAGAGATTAGAAACTGAGAAATGGAGAAAAACAAAAAAGGAAAAATAAAAGTAGAAAAAAAGAAAAAAACCTTCAGGGCTCCCTCTGGTGTAGCTGCAAAGACTAGGGAAATGGCTCCCAGTCCATGAAGTACAGCCTGGCTAGAGGGGGTACAGACGTCACACAGCACCAAGTATTCAGAAAACATTAATAGATGGTAATTATACAGAGATGAGAAACTGGAAAATGAAGAAAGTGTAAAGGAAAAAAGAAGGAAAACAGAAATGCCCTTCACCCCCCATCCCAGGCATCTGCAGTTACACAGACTGGAGAAGTGGCTACCAAGCGACACAGCAAGTACTAGCTTCCAAGACGTAAAAAGAAAATGATGACACACACACAAAAAACAAAAGTGCTATGGATCCCCACAGTGTGGCAGTCCCCAGCTGAGCCATGCTTCACAGCCTTTGAAGAATCAAAGATGGCACACAGAGCCAGGTGTTTGAGAAAATGGCAAGGTGGTAAAAGGCACAGAAGCCAAAGCAGCAGAAAAAAGCAACATCAACAACAAAAAATGACACTCAGGTAGCCAATCAGTGTGGGCAAGGTAAAGCTAAACAGTGTGGGGCTGAAGATGTTGTCTGTTGGCCAAGAGACTATGGCTGGCAGTAAGTAAGCAGCAGAGCCAAATGTGGCGGGTGGTGTGGGAGTGGGAAAACGTTAGTAGGTGCTCTGTCTCCTGCTGGGAGTTCCATGAAGCTTGTTTCCTATATTCCCTGTCAGCCAAACTCCAGTGTGGGCTGGGTAAATCCAGCCTAGAGACTGCAACCATCTATGGAGCAGTAAAGGTGGAGTGAAGGGTGAAGGATGGAGGGTGGGAAACTTTATACCGCTGATTACCAGATGTTCTGTCTCCTGCTGGGAGCATCGTGAAGCTGCTTTCTCATACTATCTGGGCACCAGACTCCAATGTGGACAGGATAAATCCAATCACAATAAACCCTGCACTTCTCAGATGGTGAAGCAACAGCAGTTAAGAAGTGGCAGGGGTCAAACAAGGGAAAGAAGGATAGGCAATGGGGAAGCGTATATCACTGGTTACCAGGTGTTCTGTCTCCCGCTGGGTGCTTCTGTACTCTGTCTTCCCATCTCCAACAGGAGTCTAAGATGGTGAATCTGTGCTGCATGACCTCATGGGGACCTCCAAAACTATCTCTCCTTCCCCTCCGTTCTCTGTCAATTTCCCACTCCATTTGATGCTTGGTTGAATTCTTTATCTTCCCATTTGATGTTTAGGGTTCCAGGATTGATGTTTGTCTTTGTTTACTTAACCATTCGGGTATTTGCTACACAGTGCTGGTATGGTGCTTCCATCTATAATGTCATGTTGGCTCCACCTCCGCACAGATTTTGAACATGGTATCAGGAGAGATCAGGCCCTGGAGAATGACATTATGCTTGGTAAAATAAGACAGACTCTCAATGGTATGTATTGATGCAGTAGCCATAACAATGGACTAAAGCATAACAACAACCGTGAGGGTGGCACAGGACCTGGCAGCACTTTGTTCTGTTGTTCATAGGGCTGATTTTCTGACGACAGTAGTAACCGTCAAAAGATGTCTTAGTCATCTTGTGCTTCTATAACAGAAATACCACAAGTGGATGGCTTCAACAAAGAGAAATTTATTTCCTCACAATAAAGCAGGCTAAAAGTCCACATTCAGGGTGTTAGCTCCAGGGGAAGGCTTTTTTCTCTGTTCACCTTCTCATCAATCTTCCCATGGACAATGAGCTTCTCTGCACAGATAACCCCTGTCCCAGTACTGCTTTCTTGGTGGTACAAGGTCCCCGTGTCTCTCTGTTTACTTCTTTTATAACTCAAGAGATTGCCTCAAGACACAACCCAAGCTTGTAGACAAGTCCCATCTTACTAACATAATTGCTGCCCATTCTCCCTCAATAACATCACAGAGGCAGTGTTATGGATTGAATTGTGTCCCCCCAAAAGTGTATGTGTTGATTTGACTTGACTATGAGTCCCAATATGTTGCCCTTCCTCCCATGTGTTGTGAATCCTGCCTCTGTAATAACTGATGATGGAGAAAGGACAACAGTTGTGTTGGTGAGACAGGACTCAAGCTACAAGCTTGTGGAATATAAAGGAGGAAAGCGAGCAGAGGAAGTTTGGAACCTCATATCACCAAGACAGAAGCACCCAGAGCACAGCATGTCCTTTGGACCACAGGTTCCTGTGTCAAGATGCTGTCACTGGATTTGGACTCAGCCTAATGGACTGTGATAAATTCTCCTATTGAATGGACTTATAATTTATAAATGGATTTGCAGCTTACCAGACTGTCAATAAAGCTTCTCTTCATGAAACCTTCCACTCTGTTGGAGCAGTACCAGCTAAGACAGGCAGTATTTACAACATACAGGAAAATTATACAATACCAGGAACCACGGCCCAGCCAAACTGATACACATTTTTTGTGGGGAACACAATTCAATCCACGACAGGCACTGTACCAAAAAAAGTTGGTCCATGTTCAGTCATTTCAGAAGACAGCACGTGATCAAGAACTGATGGTACTGAAGAAGGCCGAGCTGCACTGAAGCCACTGCGTGAAAACAAACCAAAAAAACAAAACCCACTGCTGTCAAGTCAATGCTGACTCATAGAGACCCTATAGGACACAGCAGAACTGTTCCATAGAGTTTCCAAGGAGCACCTAGTGGATCTGAACCGCTGACCTTTTGGTGAGCAGATATAGCACTCAACCACTATGCCACTGCGGTTTCCAAGGTTCCAGGAATTGGTGGAATACTGTGAGAAATAAATTTCAAAATGGTCCATCTTCAGAACAAAGGCTAAGATAAGAAGTTACTAGCAAACCTAAAGAGAAAGGGGGAGGAGAGGGGAGAGAAAAACCTATTAGGAAAGCAGGAGACATAACCTTAAAATTTTGAGAATGGAGTGTTAAGACTTAGTTGACATCCAGGAGAGACTGTTCACCTTATAGTACTCAGCCAATGAGGAACTGAAGGAGGGACTCACAAGCTAGAGTACAAGAATGGCTTGTAAGGAACTGTGGTGTGCCCTTCTGTCTAGCTTCCTTTGTGGGCTTGGGCACCGTATTTTGCAAAATTGTTCAATAAAACCTCGCTGTTGCTAACTAAATTTAAATTTGATTTCTTGGGCATTCATTGGAAAAACTCTGTTAACTACCTATTGGTGACCTCATAAGGGATGAGGTGGCCTGTCTCAATCATTGAGGTAGGGTCCTAGTTGTGGGTTTATACCGGCTCGCCAGTTGCCAAGAGGGACCGAAGCAGTATCCAGGGTGCCAACAACGTTTCTCACAATAACAACTGAGATGCTTCAACAAGTGGATTCAATGCTGGAAATGCTCATTCTTCTATGCCAAGAAATTTGGAAGACAGCTACCTGGCCAAATGACTGGAAGAAATTCATATTTGCCCATTCTAAAGAAAGATGGCCCCAAAGAATGTAGAAATTATCAAACATTATTAAGATCACATGCAAGTAAAAGTTTGTTGATGATAATTTGAAAAATGGTTGCAGCAGTACATCAACAAGGAACTCCCAGAAATTCAAGCCAGATTCAGAAAAAAATGTGGAATGAGGGATAAAATTGCTGATGTCAGAAGGCTCTTGGCTGAAAGCAAAGAATAGATGTTTGTGTTTTATTGATTACGCAGAGGCATTCAACTGTGTAGATCATAACAAATTATAGACAATATTGTGAAGAATGGGCATTCCAGAACACTTAATTATGCTCATGTGGAACCTATACATAGACCAAGAGTCAAGTCATTTGAACAGAACAAGAGGATATTGCTTGGGTTAAAATCAGGAAAGGTGTGTGTCAGAGTTGCATCCTTTTACCATACTTACTCTCTCTGAGAAGCTAGATGGTGTGAAAAGGCAGTGTCAGGATTAACACATTAACAACCTGCAACATGAAGATGATATAACCTTACTTGTCGAAGCTGAAAAAGACTTGACGCATTTATTGATGAAAATCAAAGATTACAGCCTTCAGTTTGGATTACACCTCAAATTAAAGGAAACAAAAATCCTCACAACTGGACCAAAACACATCATGGTAAATGGAGAAAGGATTGAATGTTGTCAGGGATTTCATATTACTTGGGTTTACAATCAGTGCCATAGAAGCAGTAGCTGAGAAGTCAAACAATGTATTGCCTTAGGTAAACGTGTTGCAAAAAATCTTTTTAATGTATTAAAAAGCAAAGATATCACTTGAGGACTACTGTGTGCCTGACCCAAGCCATAGTATTTTCAGTCACCTCATATGCATACAAAAGCAGAACAATGCATAAGACCACAGAAGAATTGATACATAAGAATTATGACATTGTTGAAGAATACTGAATATACCATGGACTGCCAGAAGAATGAACAAATTTGTCTTGGAGGAAGTATAGCCAGAATGCTCCTTAAAAGTGAGGATTGTAAGACTTCATCTCACACACTCTGGACATTTTATCAGGAGGGACCAGTCCTTGGAGGAAGACATCACGCTTGATAGGTAAACGGCAGATGAAAAAGACCACCTCTACGAGAAGGACTGAGATAGTGACTCAGACAATGACCTTAACCATAGCAATGTTTGTGAGGAGAGTGCAGGACTAGACTTGCGGAGGTCCGCCATCAGCCTTGTAGACAAAGTCATGAACCCCTGTAAATGACGGGCTGAAGCATCTCACCTGTGACATGATTTCTAGCCTACTGCCCTTGATATATTTGGCTTCCTAATTAAATTTTCCTCAAAAAAGATAGCCCCTCCTCTCCTGGCACAAGGATCAGGGGAGATGCCTTCTGGGAGGGGCCCTTTACTACCCCCTGGGTTTATGAAATAATATTGGGAAAACCTGTGCAGGAATTTCTGGGGAAAAGAGCTCAGAGGAATGATTTCTAACACAGCCAGCTTGAAAGCAGCGAGGCCGGCCCAACCCCTGCTGACTTCTCCCAGCTGCTCACCCTCCCTTCACATGAGGTAAGCAAGCTTGCAAGAAGGCCCTGAAGGGCTTTCCAGAGACAGCTCCCCTTCCTCTCTTTCTCAGCTCTTAGATAGCAAACATCTTACTTCAAGAAAATAACTAGATCCCAAGTTTACTACATTTGGTATCGGCAAACAGACAAATACTAAAGAAATGCCTTTCTTAGAGTAGTTTAAGAGAAACTTAGAATAAGGGACGGTGGACACCCATTGTCCTTACAGGAAGAGATAAGGAAGAGCAGAGAAGGAACAAATAGAGATTGTGTAACTTTTAAGATGGGTTTGTCTTCTCTTCCTGCTTAGGTAAAGTTAATAGAAGTTCTAAGATTAGTTTTACTCCAGCTGTTAATTATAAATCACAAGTATGCCTGTCTCAGACCATTCTTTAGAGGGCCCTAATGGTTAACATGAAAAGGAATGACAAAGTGTTTGCTTTTTACTAACTGAGAAGACCCTAACAGTCAACAAGAGTAGAAGACCACTGTCTCTAACCATTGTTTAGAAGATCTTAATAGCTAACATGAAAAGAGACACTAGTCTCAAGCCATTATTCAGAAAACTCTAGTGATTGACATGAAGAGACCACGAGGGGTCAGTTTTTTGTTAGCCAATAATGATGGGTCAGTTTCTTGTTAACCTATAGCTTAATGATGAAGAAAATGGGGTGAACACTATGTCACCCCACCTATAAAGAATACAGACAGACAGCTCTCACTCTTTTGCTCTCTGGGTCGGGCTGCCTTAAACCAGAAAAGTCTTTCCTGTCTCTCTTTATTCATTTCCCGCCGCGCCTTCCCTCCCTCTGTGTGGGACCCCGAAAAGTGTTGGGACTGGCTCCTGGTATAGACTGTTTTTTTATTCTGTTGTACACAAAGTTGCTATGTGTCAGAGGTGCCTCAACAGCCCCGAACAACAATCTCTGCAAAGGCATGCCTATCGATCCTATATGAAAAGTATTCTTGTTTTTCCTATATATGAAATAAACAATTACAAGATTTGATAGGACTCGGTGGCTACTGCCAAACTGGGATATCTGACTTTTGTTTGATGGTTCAATTTCTATACAAATATTTACAGGTTTCTGAACTAGACACATTACAAATAACACCAGAAGATCAAGAGGCAGTACCTAAATTAAACTTTAATCAATATGCCCATTCTAGGATTTCCTATCATTTAGATTTGTCCTTATTTGTGCCTGAAGTATCTGGAAATGCTTTTGGTGTATTAACTCAAAAACATGAAGGATTTCAAAGACACATAGATTGTCATAGCCTCCAATTTGACCCAGAAGCCAGAGTGCCCAATCTGACTTCATATTCTAGCTGTTACTGTTAAACTGGTACAAACCATGGCACATGTACCACTGGGCAACTTTTGGATGTGTATGTGCCCCATGCTATGTCTGCCTTAATTAATCAGCTTTTACAGATATCTTCCAGCAGACTTACCTCCTAGGATGCTCTCCTCCTGGTTGGAATGATCATCCATCTATAGTAGTTCTTTGGTAGAATGGCTTGAGAAGTCTAATTAAACCATCACTGTTCCACACAACACTACCAGAAATGGTATGATTTGTGCCCTGTATGGGTATGTATTTTCACAAGAGTGATTAGGTTATCCTGCAATAAAAGAACCTACTCCACATGATCACCCCTATTCCTAAGCATTACCTTTCTTACATGGTTGGAACATGACAGGTCAATGCACTTTAGAGACTTTAGGAATCCCCACAGATATCCACATGTATAATAAAAGTAAACACTGGACTAAAACTAAAATCCAAACCTACTGCCGTTGATTCTGACTCATAGCGACCTTACAGGACAGAGTAGAACTGCCCCAAAGTTTCCAAGGAGTGCCTGGCACATTTGAACTGCTGACCTTCTGGTTAGCAGCTGCAGCATTTACCCACTACACCACCAGGGTTTCCAGCACTGGACTAGTGATATAAAAATCCTTGCTTGTCACAATCTAGTAGCTGATAAACCTGGTATAATGGATTGAACTGTATCCCCCCAAAATGTGTGTAGCCATTTGGCTAGGCCATGATTCCTGGTAATGTGTGTTCCTATATGCTGTAAACCCTGCCTCTACGATGTTAATGAAGGAAGATGGGCAGCAGTTGTGTTGATGGGGCAGGACTCAGTGTGTGAGACGGTATTGTGCCTTGAGGCAATCTCTTGAGATACAAAGAAGCCAGCAGAGATAGCTGGGCACCTCATTCCACCAAGTAGTGCTGGGAGCAGAGCACATCCTTCAGAAAGAACGTGGGATCCCTGCACCTCAGAAACTCCCAGACCAGGGGAAGACGGCTGACAATGATCTTACTGCAGAGCCAATAAAGACTTCTCTTGGAGCTGATGCCCTGAATTGGACTTGCAACCTACTGGACTGTGACACAAATAAATCTCTCTCTTTAAGGCCATCCACTTGTGTTATTTCTGTTATAGCAGCACTAGATGGCTAAGACACATGGATTCAATTGTGTCCACCCAAAAATGTGTGTAACAATTTGGCTAGGCTACGATTCCCAATATTGTGTGATGTTCCTGTATGTTGCAAATCCTACCTTTGTGATGCTAATGAGGGATGATGGCAGTGGTTGTATTAGTGAGGCAGGACTCAGCCTGTAAAACTGTACTGTGCCTCGAGGCAATCTCTTGGGATATACAGGGAAGAGAAACAAGCAGAGTGGGGGACCTCATACCATCAGGAAAGAAGCAGTGCTGGAGCAGAGTGCATCCTTTGGAGTCAGGGTCCCTGTCCCTTCCAATCCCAAGGAAGACTGAAAACAAAGACCTCCAGAGCCAAAAGAGAAAGCCTTCCCCTGAAGTTAGTGCCTGGAATTTGGGAATTTGGACTTTTAGCCTACTTTTCTTTAATAAATTCCCCTTTGTTAAAGCCATTCACTTGTGGTATTTGTTATAGCAGCAATAGATGACTAAGATATCTGGGATGTGATTAGTACTCCCCTGAGCCCTCTCACTCAACTACAGTATCCCCCAGCTTGAAAGACTGCAGTGAGATAAATTACTTTTGTGTGAACTTTCTCACCATGGTTTTCTAACTCCCACCAAATGACTGGGTAGCACCACGCTAGTAAGATATGGATTGTTAAGTACTGTCATCCTTCTAGGCTTAAAACGAGCCATCCCAGAGGCAAGAGGGAGAGGATCTCACCACCACCAAAGATGAAGGTGAGAAGGAAGCAAGATCCTTTGTATCCAGGATCCCTGCATTGACAAGAAGTTCCACTTGAATTACTGAATAAAAAAGAATCTTCTAGGCATTTCTAGTCTCAAGAAATCTGGTTGCCACTGAGTTGGTTATGACTCATAGTGACCCTAAAGGACAGAGGAGAACTGCCCCAGAAAGTTTCCAAGGAGCAGCTTGTGGAATTGAACTGTTGACTTTTTGGTTAGCAGGTGAGCTCTTAACCACTGCATCACAGGGCTCCAATTAAAATGACCAGTCTGGTGCAGTAATCAAAACTCCAACCATTGTTAAAGGTTGTCCTGGCATCTCCAGCCTAGAGCCTGCCTAGGTATAGGTCATAGTTGGCTTCTTCTCCCTTTATTATCAGCTTCTCTTATCCTGCCTGGCAAATTGTGGGGCTCTGGAATTGTTTGTGGAATGTGCTGAGCCTCAGTTTTCTGATCTGTAAAACACAAGTATTACTTCCTCAGCTGCTAAATAAGGGGATACAGTGGCAGAGCACAGGGCAAGTGAAGAAAACCAAAGACACAAGGGAAATATTAGTCCAAAGGATTAATGGACAACTACCACAGCCTCCACCAGACTGAGTGTAGCACAACTAGCTGATGCCTAGCTGTCAGCCTCTTCTGCTCTGATATGGATCACGAAAGGGTTGTGGACAGAGCAGACGAAAAATGTAGAATCAAATTCAAACTGAAAAAAAAAAGACCAGACTTACTGGTCTGATGGAGACTGCAGAAATGCTGAGAGTACGGCTCACTAATACCCTTCAGACAAAGATTTGATAGCCTATAAAATAAACAATAGCACACATAGTTCAACCATGTATACAGGATTAAACTAGCACACCAGCTCAAAAGCAAAGACAGAAGGCAGAAAAGGATAGGAAACCTAGAGGAAAGGAAACAGGAAACCCAAGGTTAAGAAGAGGAGAGTGTTGACACATTGCAGGTGGGCAACCAGTGTTATAAAACGATTTGTATATTGTTTAATAAGAAACTAATTTGCTTTGTAAACTTTTACACGAAGTACAGACGCACACACACAACAGATTACAGCCAAAGAAAAAAAGCTTTCCATTTTCTCTGCACTCTGGAATTATTTAAAGAACATGAAAATCTGTCCTTCGTGGGGCAGTTCTTCTCTGTCCTATAGGGTCACTATGAGTTAAAATCAATTATATAGCAATAGGCTTTTGATCTGGACTTTTTTTAAATTATGACTGAATGAAAATGTACATTCCCATATAAATTTATTTTTGATCTGGACATCTTTTCTTTTTTATGATTGAATGAAAATGTACATTCCCATATAAATTTGCATACTCACCTATATGCAGCTCCCACTTCTCTCCCTGCCCAGTGACAGCACACCCCTCCTCTCTGCTCCATACATGTCCTATCCTCCCAATGGTCTCCTATCCCCTCCTCTTCACCCATTCCCCTTCTTCCATCAAGAGGTCAGCAGGATGACATCCTATAGATGCATAGAACCATAAAATTCCCACAAGATACGGTCATTCTGCATCGCCAAGTCCAATCCATTGCTGTCTGAAAAGTTGACCCTCATTATGATTTATGGACAGGGCCAGGGACCTCCCAGGGGAAACCCGAAAACCCCAGACCATCAGTTGTGGTCTTTTATTGGAGAGCTCAGGGTGCAACCCTATTTATTCTCTTGTTGCCAGTGAGACTCAACTTTGTGAGCTCCATCATGGCTATCACTGGTGGTGGCGGGCACCATCTGGTTCTTCCAGTCACAAGTCGATGTAGAGACCCATTCATGTGGGGCTCTCTGTCTTCTGGGTTCTCTTTTCCCCATGTTGTTCTTGTCCTCGGTGATCATCCATTCTTGTTGAGCTGGGACCATTTGCTATACCCTCAGATGGCAGCTTGGCAACTTTTAAGACCCCACATGCCACTCACCGATGTGGGGTGCAGAGAGTTCGCATTAGCAAAATGCTAGCTGTGCCAATTGGTCTCAATTTCACCTGAGAGCACGGTCCTCGGCCCCCCGCCCCAGCTACTCTGTTCTTGCAATATTGGGTTAAGATGGCAGGAGTACCCAAATTGTGTTGAAGTCCAGCTATTATTGACTTTTCAAAAAAATTTTTTTATGTAACATGACTGAGTGAAAATGTACATTCCTGTATAAATTTACATGCCCACGTATATGCAGCTTCCACTGCTTACTGATTTTCTTTCTAATGTGTGCTGTCACCGATTTCACCAAACCAAACTTCTATTAACTATCTAATCTAAACCTTCCCCCTCCCTCCCTCCCCGCCCTTGCAGCTGTCAAAGAGTCTTTTCTTTTATGCATGAGTCTGTTTTTAAGTTCTTATCGTAGGGGTCTCATACAATATTGTTCTTTTGTCGCTGACTACTTCCACTCAACATAATGTCCTGCAGTTGAAACCAGGTTAAGAGATGTTTCCTGCGTCATCGCTGACAAGTTATATTTCTTAAAAGCAGACACTTGATCACTTTTTATTTCTTCTACAAATTACTGATCTAGTCTGGTTTTCTATTTGTTAATTTTGGCATGCATATTTTCCTTTAAAAAAACACTTTTTTCTAGATTTTTTGAATGTATTGGTGTAAAGTTGTACACAGTGGTCTCCTATAATTTGAGTCTCCTTTGTATTTATGGTGATATCTACTTTGTCTTTGTTAATTTACTTCTCTGTTTATTAAGGCTAGTCTACTTTTGGAAACCCTGTTGGCATAGTAGTTAAGTGCTAAGTCTGCTAAAGGTTGGCAGGTAACATCCACTAGGCACTCCTTGGAAACTCTATGGAGCAGTTTAACTCTGACCTATAGAGTCACTATGAGTTGGAATTCACTCGATGGCAGCGGATTTGGTCTAGTCTATTTTTAGTGGCCCTTTCACTTGACCCACTTTTGGTTTTTATTGATCAACACTAATGATTATTACTTATTTCCTATTACATTGTTTCTACTTTTAATCTTTATCGATTCGCTTATTTCTTTAAACTTACTTTGTTGTTTATTTACTGGCTTTCTAGGTTAAAACTTGCAGCAGACTGCATTTTCAAAAATAAAAAAGTGGCAACAATATCTACCATTCCACATAACTTAATTACAATATGATTTTCACTTTCTTCCCATTGAGAGATGGATGCCTTTTTCCTCCTCACTTTGAACCTAGGTGGGCTGGTAACTATGGCAGAAGCAATGCTCTGAAACTTCTAAAGGAGATCATGAGAGCTAATACAAAATAAGCCATCTAGAATGATGAAGGAATAGTCTGAGAAAGTCTAGGCTAAAAATGTAGGCATCATCTAAAAAAAAAAAAACTTTATTAATGCTCTTCAAAATATAAATGTAAAAACTGGCTGATTCTCTTGGAAAATTTACTCTGGGAACCAGTCACCATACCATGAGGAAGCTCAAACAGCCTGTAATGAGGCCCAAGTGAAGAGGAACTGAGGCCCCCAACCCAGAGCTCTGCGTTGTAAACAAAAAGCCAACATGAGCTTGCCAGCCACGTAGGTGAGCTATCCTGACAGTAGTTCTTCCAGCCAAGGTGAGGTGCCCCAGATGATGCAAACAAACTGCCTTTGTTGACCCCTGCCCAAAATGTACATCATATTCATGAACAAATCACTGTTGTTTAAAGGCACCACATTTTGGGAAGGCTTGTTACACAACATAATGACTGGAATGAAGGTTTAGTTTTTGTTTTGTTCCCATTTTTCTTTAAGGTTGTGAATGTCCTCATTTACCACCATTCCATGATCCAATACAAGAGAACAAAAAGCAAACCCACTGCCAGTAAGTCAGTTCTCACACACGGAAACCCTACAGGACAGAGCAGAACCACCCCACAGCTTCTGAAGAGCACCTAGTGGATTCTAACTGCTCACAGTTTGGTTAGCAGCTGTAACTCTTAACCACCACACCACCAGGGATTACTGATCTAATAAAAAATACTTCAATTATTTTTTTCTTATGCATCTTTCTTGTATTTTTGTTGATGTGCTCTTTAATCTACAAGCCACTTAGGAGGTAGTTTCTGCTTCCCCTTGCTAGTTATTTTGGCTTTCTGTCACTAATTTCCAAGTTTATGACATTTTAATCCATGAATGAGAACAACACGAAATCCTCATGATTTCATTTACGGCCTTATATATATTGGTTACTGTTTCGTACATGTTTGAAAATCAAGTGTCTTATTCTATGATCAAACCTATAAATTTATCATTCAAATCATCTAAATGTTTTATCTTTTTTTCTTCATCTGTCAATTTCTGAGAAATGTGTATTAATGTCTTCCACTAAGGCAAGCTTGTCATTTCTACAAAGGAAAACTTGTAGAAATGAAAAACATAGCCATTAAAATTTAAAACTTAAATGCATTAAACAGCAGAATGGCTGTAACTGAAAAATGAATTAATGAATTGGGAGACAGGCCAGAATGAAGTGCAGAATGTTAAAAGGGGAAAAATTACTAAGGAGAGGTTGAGAGTCATGGAATATAATACTATTCTTCAAAAATACGTTTTCTTCTTCCTCTTAGTTTACAGTTTAATTAACCCAATAATAAACAGGTCCTGTATCCACTGCTTGGCATTTTCTCCCAGACAACAGGAAGTGAAGCTTACTGTGGCAAAAATACTTGTTTAAAAAAAAACAACAAATGATTTTCTTGTAACAAAAACAGTTTCAACAGGGCCACTTCCTGGTATCCTGTGGTTTAGATGATAGTGTACTTTATAATGAAGATGCTATATGCTTTGTAATTTCACTGCAAAAAAAAAAAAAAAAACCACAGAACAAATAAAAACCAACCAACCAACCAACCTACCAACCAACCGACAACAAGAAAAAAAACAAGGAAACTAATTCCCTGGGTGAGAAGGTCTTCTGTCATTAAGTCTCTTTGGCAGTTGCTAGTACCCCTTTCACAGTGGGTCAGCCAATAACATTAGCTCTTCAGAATGACCTTCTAGATAATCTTGTGGGGGTGAATTAGAATAGGGAGTGGTGACGGCTAGCTTGGCCACAGACCATTTCCTTAGTGGCTCCAGGCCACAGGTGGCAGCCCAGTCTAAGCAGCTACCCTATGGCTCAGGTTTGGGTTTCAGCAGCCAGAGGCACCGGGAAAGTTGTCACCACTCCTAGAAAAGGAACTCTGGGGACTCTGAACAGATCATGTATTTGCGTAAGTGTAGGGTGAGTGACTAAATGACTAGCATGAGCCCGACACTGTGCAATGCCATTGGATCATGACATGGAAACATACCTCATCAGGGAGGTTCACATAAATGCCCCCCACACATGGCTGTCTCACCTCACACAGAAACATCAGGGATTAAGTACTTCCTTGCCCTACCCAGCGCCCCCAATTCCCTCCTCTCCCCCTTCCTTCCCCTCTGGAGTGCGAGTGCCTGTGTCTTAAAACCCATTCGAGCCTCTGGCATACAGCTCTCCAAGACTTTTGAATACATTTATGTTTTCTGCCAGTAAGAATTCTTGGAATAATGAATTCCGCATGTGTATGTTTCTCAGTGGAACGTAGGCAGGACTACTTTTTTTTGGTCAGTAAATTTTACCTTCTTTCTCCATGAAATCATTCTATTCAATAAGCCCTGGACGCCAGAGGGACTTACAGACGAGGGGTGAGCAGTCCTTTCTTTGCTTGGGAGCTTATGGCATAATGGAAGAATATGTCAAGCCCTCGTGAAACATCACAAAGTTTTAGTCCTTGACATCCATCCACACAGTTCTACACATTCATACTTGTTGGAGGGAAACATCTCTCATGACAGATTTTCAGAGTTTGAAATAAATGCTTGAGTGATTTCTGACAAAGGAAAATTAAGGTAACTTGGGCAGCTCTCAGAAGAACATGGGGCAGGAGGCCTCAACAGGATGTTCATGCTAAAGTCTCAAGGAAGTAGCAGAGGGGAAGGAGGTGTTGGACCCAGGGGTGAAAGGGTGGGCACTGGGGTGAATCTGAGAAACCTGAGGTCCTGTCTAGGTGACTCTGAAAGAGGAGCCTGATGGTACAGTGGTTAGGAGCTCAGCTGCTAACAGAAAAGCTAGTGGTTAGAATCTATCAATCACTCCACAAATGAAAGACGTAGCAGTCACTTCTTTAAAAGACTGACAGCCTTGGAAACTATGGAGTGGTTCCACGTGGTATGACAGTCACTGTGAATTGGAATGGGACTCAGAACCATACAGAGGGGGTGAAGGCAACTCCTCTGTGGACCTGGCCGAGGGCTGGATAGGGAAGGAGGAGGAGTTAAGGGTTTGCCACATTGGGCTTGAGATGGCTGTGTGATACCCAGGTGGGGATGTCCAGGAAGAGATATTTGGTGGCACTTGACCAGAGATCCAGGTGTGAGGGCACCTGACACTGCAGGTATTTCAGTGTAAGTGGCCACCAGGGGGGAAGCAGCAAGATGAGCAGGGGAAAAGGGGGAATGCTGTGCTAGAGACCTTTGGAACCCTACATTTTGCAGAATGGGAGAGAGAGAAGCCTGTATAAGACTTGAGAGGAAGAAAAGTTTCAGGAAAGGATTGCTGAGGAAAGAGGATTTCAAGCACAGTGCTGTGGTTAGTGAAGCCAGGAGGATGAGGGCTGAGACTCACTAAATGTGGCAGCTGGGGGGGCTTGGGGGCTGCAGAGGGAGATCTCCCACAAAACAAGGATACCGGTCTTGGGTCAGGGTGTAATGACATCCAAGTAACCTGACGGGTGGATGGGCCCTCAATTCTTTCAGGCAAAGTGATACTGAAGCTACAAGGTAAAGAGGCTGAGGAGGGAGGGGTAGAGAAGACCACAAATAGGATGTCTCGGGGAACTAGGGCAGGAGGTGACAGGAGTGTTGAATGGAAGAGAGAATGAGATGACAAACATCTTCTGAAGGAGACAAGGGGTGTCCCCGGAGCCTGGGAGGGCCTTCTTGAGAGAGAACACTATTAATAGACCAAGTAGGACACAGAAAAGAGCTTAAGGAGTAGAGGTGAAGAGGAGAGGCATCGGTAGGGCCAGCGGAAAGACAGAGCATGACGTGGAGGACGATGAAGCTGCTCTGTAAGACGCCAGCTGCAGAGATCACAGCACAGTCAACCTGAACAAATGACGAGCCAAGCTTCTGAGAGGGCACCAGACCCAGGCTGCCGCTCAGAAAACGAGCTATGTAGGAGCTATGTGGGGTCCAGTTCTCCTTTTTCCTGAGCCCTGGGAACCTCACAATCTACAGTGGAGCACTTCACTAGTGATGGGCTTCTCTTTTGAGAACACTCCACCCCCTCTTTCTGCCTAGTCTAATTTCCCCAGTCTTGGCCTGTTTCCTGATGCTTCCTCCCCTCACCCACAGCTTCCAAGAAGGGAGAGATGATGCCTCCTCCTGGAATCTGCCCAGCTGTTCCAGGGAAGGAAGCTGTGCCATACTTGGCCACTGCAAGGACCAAACAGACTCTTGGTCGGTAGGATTCTATATTATGGGATGAGAATGGGATGGAGAGGAATCTGTGACAAAGTAGCTGTAGTCATCCAGGGTGCAGCAGTGGCGGCCTGGCCAGAGGAGTGATGGTAGAGTGAAGACAAGTGGAGGATATAGAGACATATTTTAGTAGTGGATTATTAGGGTGAGAGAGAGGAATCAAGGTTGGTCCCTCACACCAATGACACTGAATGTCAATCACCTGAATGGGAGACTTCTAAGAAGTATACCAGGTGAGGATGTGATATCCTGGAATATGTTTTCTCTCAGCCTGGGAAACCTCAGGAAAGAGAGCAGATGTCTGCATTCCTGAGGGGGCGGGGGATCTGAATGTCTGGAAAGTAGCGTGAGAGGGGCCACGCCTTGGATCCAGTCTCTGCAGGGACTTCCCTGACAGATACAGGGCCAAAGACTCTGAACTCAGCTCTGGGAAGGCTGTGAGAGGGACAGTCTGGTAGGACCACCCACCCCAGCACTGTCCTCCTCCTCCAGCCTCTCTCTTAGCACTGGCCCTGAGAGCCAGCATGGCTGTCTGGGACTGCAGGCCTGATCAGATCCCCTCACCATCCTGAGAAATTCCCCTTGATCTGATGTGATACAATTTTCCATAGGATGGACAATTTTTCATTTCACCTCTGGGAAATGGGAGTATTTGTTTTCTAAGGCTTAAAAGGACTGGATTTTGCAAGATGAAGTTTTAATAACAGAGGGAGGGTGTTCAAGGAATAAAGCTGCCACAACAGTTTCCTCACTACTCTGGGATGACACTCAGCTCTGGGGTGTGTGCAATGCTGCTGGTATACCCTGGGGCGGGGGCCTCTAAACTGTTAGGCTTAGACAGGTAGGAAGAGGAGACCGAGCTTCAGAGATGTAGTCTCTCATCACACTAGCAGTGCCAATTAGAAAGCTAAACTCTAGGACAAAAGTGACAAACCCTTAGATAAACAGAAGGCCTTGCATGCCCAGGTGCCACACACACACACACACACACCCCAACAGCACCCCCACCTCACAGATGGTGGCTCAGACACCCCTCTTTAGGGGTCACCTTGCCCTCCACATGACCTCAGGCTCTGAGTGGTTACTAGGCCCACAAGGAAGGTTCTCCAGGGCTGGAACCACAGCTTCAGAGCCTCTTCCTTCCCACACATTCCGCCATGACTTACTGGTTATGTGCCCCAAATCTATCCTCTACCCACCCTCACCCCAGACTGTGAATAGAGCTGGTGTCCTTTAGCTTTCCACTCCTGGGTTGGCAGAGCCTTCTGTATTTTCTGGTCGAATCAGCAGACCAAAGACTACATCCTCAACTAGATGAGCAAATCCTTTCTGTAGAGTATAAACCTACGGTTCTTGAGTGGCAAGAAGAAACAGCCACTTTCAACTTCCTAAAAACTCCTTCAAGGTCTGGCAAGAAGGTAGTGACTGGGCTGTATTCTTTTCCCTGCCTCTGGACCCAAAGAGTCACAGCCCAGGGTGAGCAAAGAGAGTGGCCAGTCCTGCCTTTTCTATTTCCCTGTACACGACCTGACCAGAGCTTCACAGCCTGACCCGACCCAACCACAGATGGTGGGAGCTAACAGAAAGCTAACTATTACCAGATACGAGAAGATGAGATGAGCCAGGCCCATCAAACTGCCTCTTGGGAATTTGATGACAGCAAAGAGAAGTCCAGTTAGTAGCAGAAGCTGAAACCGTACAGCTATGATGTGCAATGAGTTACAAAGACCTAAACTGGCCTGTGTATGTAACTTTAAGTTATGACCCAGAAATAAGCTGAGGAATCAGCTGGTAGCTGGACAGAAACAAAGAGGGACCTTTAAAAAGCAAGGGATCAAAAAGCTCTTGGAGGAGATGATGTGGTAGCTGGTTTTTGCAGGTGAGGACAAATTAGCTACACTGATAGGAAGGAAGTAGGGCATGGTGCGACATTCTAAGAAGAGGGCAGAAAACATGGGAAAGCGCAATGAGTTCATACAGAAGAATGACTGAGTCAGTATGGCTAGGAATGAGAAAGGTGGCTGTGAGGAAGTGAGCCAGGGGCCAGATGGAGAAGGGTGATGGGGGCTAAGATGGGAAGTCTGACCAATGTGCAGGGCACATCAAGCATGCTGTGACCACTTCCACTCTAGAAACCTCAGTCTCACAATGTCAACCTCTCAAGTCCACGGCCTCACCAGCCCTGTCATCTCCCAGAACTAAGCCACCTCTAGAATGAAACTCTTGATCCCACTCTAACTACAGCAACTACTGTTCCAGCTGCTTTTTCGCTTTGTCCTACATCCACTCTGCAACCTGCTAGACTCAAGGCTGCCAGACTCCTGATCCTTCTATTTTCTGGAGACCTATCCTGGCCTACTTACCTGCCTAGCAGGAACCCATGGCTGACCACTGAACTCTCGCTGCCTCCGTAGCTTCTCTTGTGCTGCTGCCCTCACTTCTGTCCAGGAAAAGCCCCATCCTGGATCAACCCTGCAGTCAGTCTTCTCTCCTGTGGTAGACTGCCAACTAGTTTTCTCAGCCTATTCTCCTCTTGTTCCATGGTAACAAAGTTCTATTTGGGAAAATGGATGCCCAGTGACATTCATTTCCCCGTCTTCCCTGCAGCTGGGTGTCTAAGCTCTTGCCCATGGAATGTGAGCAGAAATGATACATGCAATTTTTCTGCCACTGCATTCCAGCAGCTGCAGCACTCACGTGGTAGAGCCCAGTTTTGGCCATGCTGCCCTATTAGCACTGCCTTGGGATGGCAGAACAAGATATAGGGATGTGGGACTCTGAATAATTCTGAAAGATGAGCCATTCCACTAGCCTTTGGACTCATTAACATGAGAGAGAAATAAGCTCCCATCTTACTTACCTACTCTTTGTGACAGCAGATTCTGTTGTTGTGGGCCGCTGAATCAATTTCAGCTCATTCCCTATAGGACAAAGGAGAACTGCTCCATGTGGCTTTGAAGGCCAAAGATGGCTGGGAGGTATAGTGGTTAAGAGCTTGGCTACTAAGCAAAAGGCTGGCAGTTTGAACCCCCCAGCTGCTCTTTGGAAACCCTATGGGACAATTCTATAGGGTCAACTGTAAGTTGGAATGGACTCGATGGCAATGGTTTTTTAATGGGAATCTGTACACAAGCACACTACCAGATGTTCCTTCCAGGAAGAGGCTGGTGGGTTCTTAGAGCCAAGTGCTTACCTGCTGTGCCACCAGGCCTCCTATAGCAGACTCTCCTAAAGCCAAATTCACGGAGAAAAATTCCATAACCATTCAATAAAGTACCATTATAAGTCTTTGTCTCTAAACTCATGAGTTTATTCTTCATTTATTAATATTAATATTTATTATTCATTTATTCTTGGTTGATTCCCTTTCACATTTCCCACAGTAAAGGCTTCAAACTCTCATTCATCACACCCAGATCACGCCTCTCATGCTCATCAACATTACAGTCTCTCAGGTCACAAAAAGCGTGGATGACCAGATGAGATCCACTCCTCATTCTGCCCACTGGTGGAGTCCTTCCAACCACAGTGGTACAGCAGTCCTTTCTGTGTTGAATTAAAATCCCAACTCCACAATTTACTACCTGTGTAATTTAGTTGAACCTCTATTTCTTTTTCTGTCACTTGTATAAAAGCCAATCAACTGTTTTCCGCTTTTGCTCTTACTGCCTTCCAGCAGCTGCAGCACCGATATGGTGAACGGAGCCCAGCACATCACATGAGATCATGTATGTAAGGTGATGACCACACTGCCGAGGGCACAGGAAATAGGAGCCCCCTGTCACTAACACTGCTAAACAAATATGACCACATCATCATCTGATAAGTGCCCTTTACTGAATCTCCGTCACCTACCTATAGATAACAAACTTCTCATTACACTAGACCGGCTCAAGGAAAAAATCCTCGCCATTTTCTGCTTTAAACACTATGTTCCAAACTGCCCACAGACAAAAAAAAATATAAGACCTTTTACTCACTCAACAGATACATATGAAACGCCCCTACTGGAGTGTCAGTAATTGTGTTGCTGCATTCTTGTTAAGTGCTGTGGAGTTGGCTACGACTCACAGGGACTCCACGTACAAAAAGAACTCAACACTGTTGGCCCTGTACTGTCCTCACAATTGTTGCTGTACCTGAGCCCACTGTTGTAGCCACTGTGTTAACCCATCTCATGCCAGTGATTACTACAGTAACTTGCAGAAGAAAATATCTACCTCGTAAAAAATGGGCAGTCTGAGAAACAGTCTGAGAAGTGATAGTGAATTTGGCTCCTCATTTGTAAAATGAATGGTTAGTGTATTTTGCTTCCAGCCCTAAAATGCAGTGCTGTGCTTACCAATGTGGGTTGTAAGGAAAAAAAGAAATCTACTTTTAAATCATTCTGTTTAAACGCAAGTAATGGTCACATCCTGTGGCAAGGGAATGAGCTGCTCCAAGAAGGGCATCTGATGCATAAAGTGATAACACAGGGCACTGGGGAACAGGAAGAGGCCACTGTGGCCCAGAGGAAGGAGGGGGGAGCCCCTCAGTGCGGAGCCAGTCCCGGGTTTCCACAAGGCCCAGTGGTGCCAGACTGCAGCCTCCTGTCTCCTCCCTTTCCTGCATTACCAGAAGAGGCAAGAAGGGCCTTTGGGAAGTACTTATTAGAAGGACAGTCTGATTACCTGACCAGAATGCTTGTCAGTCAAATAAAGCTGCCCATTTCCTTTCAGTTAAATGAACTGTGGGTTGTTCTGGGGGTTAAAAGAAATGCAAAGATGAGAGAGATACTGCCTAGAAGGCACAATATAAAACTTAACACAGGCTTACTGAGATACTGTACCTCTTGGTGCAGAGATCACACTTAAGGCATACCCACTCTGGTCTACGCAAATTCAGGGCTAAAAACAAAACAAAAAATACCACTGCTGTTATGCTGATTCCAACTCACAGCAACTCCACGTCCTGTGAAAACTGCTTCATATGGTTATCCTGACTAATAATCTTAACAGAAGCAGGCTGCCAGGCCTTTTTACCACAGTACTATTACCACAGCTAATAATTGAAAATAAAGCATCTGTGCCACCTAGAAACTGTAAAGCTAGGCTGTAAATTTTTATTGAAGAACACTACCACATCTTTTTCTGGCAGAGGGCAATGGTAGATTCAAACTACCTCAACTAGCAGCAGAGCACTTAACCACTGCACTACCACTCGAGAATCTTTATTTAGAATATTAATACTGGGGACTTTCAGCCAAAACATAGTGCCACAGATAGAAGTACCATGCCATCCCTCTACAGCAAAGACCTGAAAAATTAAGTAAAACAAAGACAGACGTTGATCCTGGAACCTGAACTGTCAAACGAAGAGATGAAGGACTCGGCCAAACACCAAATGGAATGAAGAACTGAAAGAGAACAGAGATGGAAAGGAGATAGAGCTGAAGTTCCCTATCAATTCATGCAGCACCGATTTGCCATCCTGGACTCCTGCTGGAGACTGGGAAGATAGGAAGCATGGGAAAGCAGCTTCAGGGAAATTCCAGCAGGAGACAAAGCACCTGGTAACCTGCAATACATGTTTTTCCACCCTCCATTTTCTCCCTGCTGCTCTACTTCCAGTGCTTCCTGGATAGCTGCATGGCTTGGCTGGCAGGGAAGAGCAGCATCTTTGGCTCTTGGGTTTGCCCTGCCCACACTGGAGATCAGCAGGGAGTACAGGAAAGCAACTTCAGGGTGCTCCCAGCAGGACACAGTTCACCAGATGCCATGGATTGCACTGCATACCCCAAAATGTGCGTATCAGTCTCGCTCTGCCATGAGTCCCAGTATGATGTGATTTCTCCCACATGTTGTGAATGCTGCCTCTATGATAGGAATAAGAATGGGTGACAGCTGTATTGGTATGGCAGGGCTCAATCTACAAGCTTGGGCTGTGTTAAAGACCATCTCTTGAGAGATAAAGGTACAGGAAGTGAGGAGAGCACTGGGAACCTCATACCACCAAGAGAGCATCACTGAGAGAAGATTACATCCTCTGGACTTGAGGTTCCTGTGCCAGGATGCTCTCATATTGAGTTTGGACTCTTAGCCTACCAAACTGTGATAATTTCTCATACTAAATAAATCTGCAGGTTATGAATGGATTTGTGGATTATCAGACTGTGACAATAAAATTTATCTTTTTGAAGACATCCATTCATATTATTTCTATTACAGCAGCACCAGCTAACTGAGACACCAGGTAGCAAATACATGCTTTTTAACTCACACTCTACTTCTACCCCTTGACCTCTTCTGCTTCTCAACTGGTCTCCTGGCTTGGAAGCAACTACTGTTACCCCCAGCTGCTTGTATTCATACCACCTACAGTGGCCAGCTCCCTGAGTGCCATTTGTCTATAGCTGGGAAAAGCCAGTGGCATAGTGGTTAAGTAGCATGACTGCTAACCAACAGGTCAGCAGTTCAAATCAGCCAGGTGCTCCCTGGAAACTCCATGGGGCAGTTCTACTCTATCCTACAGGATTGCTGAGCAGGAATTGACTTAAAGCTATTTTTTTTCCTGATGTTGCTTTTTTCCCATTTCTTTTCATTTCTTCCACACATCCCATCATGTCCTCCTCCTTTCTCTAGAATACCTTGCTCTATGTGCCATCTTTGATTCTACTTCAAAGGTTCTGAAGTGTTGCTCAACTGGAGAACCACTTTGCTGACCTGGGATGCCATGCTGGTAGACTCCTGTCTTAGTCATGTAGTGAGGTTAAAACAGAAATACCATAACTGGATAGCTTTAACAAAGAGAAATTTATTTCTGTCCCAGTCTAGCATGCTACAAGTCCAAATTCAGGACATCAGCTCCAAAGGAAGGCTTTCTCTCTATGTTAGCTCTGCGGGAAGGATACTCCATCATGAAGACTTAATCATAATAAATATCTCACATCCCATGAGAGGGCTCCAAAATACATAAAAGAAATTCAAACAGAACTGACAGTAGGAAATTTCAACACACACCTGTCAGTTAAGCACAGAACATCTAGAAAGAAATTCAACAAAATTACAAAGGAGCTAATGTGCACAGTCAGCTGACCTGGCCTCACAGACGTATACAGAACATTCCACCCAACAGCTACAAAGTACATGGAATGTTCTCCAGAACAGACCACACCTTAGGACACTGAGCCACCTTCAACAAAATCCAAAACACTGAGATAATACAAAGTATTTATTTGACCATAATACCACAGTACAAATGAACAACTAGAAGAACAATGAAAAAAAAATTATATGGAAACTAACACCCTGCTTAAGAGTCACTGGATAACAGAATAAAAAAAAAAATCCCTGAATCAAACAAGAGCGAAAACACACCATACCAAAACATTTGGGACAGAGCAAAGGCAATTAGTTCTCAGAGGTCAATTTATAGCAACAGATGCACATATCAAAAAAAGGGACAAAATTAAAACATTAGCTATACAACTCAAATAACTAGAAAGAGAACAGCAAAAGAAGCCCACAATCACCAGAAGAAAGAAAAGAATAAAGACCAGAGCAGAAATAAATAGGGAAGAGAAAAACAACAGAAAGGATTAACAACACAAAAGATAGTTTTTTGAAAGGACTGACAAAATTGACAAACAGCTGGTCAACCTGACAAAAACAAGAACGAATGCAAATCATCCAAGTAAAAAATGGAAACAACGGACATTAAAACCAACTCAACTGAAATAAAAAGACTCCTAACACAGTATTACAAAAAACTACATTCCAACAAATTTGCAACCTAGAGGAAATGGACAAATTTCTACAAACATACTACCTACCCAAACTAACACAAAATAATGTTGAAAATCTAAGCAGACTGATAACAAGAGATTGGAAAGGTAGTAATATCCACCCCCCTCCAAAGCCCTAGCTCAGAAGGCTTCACTGTAGAACTCAACCAAACATTCTGAGAAGAGCTCACACAATTACTACTTGAAACTATTTCAGAACACTGAAAAGGAAGAGATAGTCCTAAATTCTTTCTATGAAGCCACCATAAGCATAAACACAAAACCAGAGACACCACTAAAAAAGAAAATTACAGATGAATATGTCTCATGAATATTATGAAAAAATTCCCAACAGAATTCTAGCCAAGAGAATTCAGCATCCTATCAATGATACACCACAACCAAGTATGATTATACCAGGTATGCAAGGATGGTTCCATGAGAAAAGCAATCAGTGTAATCCACTACATAAATAAAAGGGAACAGAATCACAGGATCACCTCAGTCTTTGTAGAAAAGGCATTCGACAAAGTCCAACAGACATTCCTAATAAAATGCTCAATAAAATAGGTATAAAAGGGAAATTTCTCAATATGATAAGGGTTTCTATGTAAAACCAATGGCCATCATCATTCATAAGGAGAGAACCTGAAAATATTCCTCTTGAGAACAGGAGCAAGACAAGGATGGCCTTTACCACTCCTACTTAACACTGCTCTGGAAGTCCTAACTAGAGCCGTGAGACAAGATATACAAAAGGCATCCAAATTGCTACTGAAGAAGTTAAACTGATCCTATTTGTGAATGATGATACAATACACTGAAAACCTGCAAGACTTCCCTTCGTCAGAGTAATATACTCTGAGAAGAAGGCTGAAATTCAACTACAAAGGCTGAAATTCAACTACAAAGCCTGAGGGAAAGGCAGAGGTATTAGACGATTTTTCCAGGAGCATGGCATTCTAGGAACAGGACCAACACATGCAAAAGGACATAGGAGACATCACTACGAGCTTACAAGGAGGCAGTCAGTTGGAAAAAAGCAGGTGAAACTGCAAGAATGCCTATCTCAAGTATGAGAAAGTTCTACCCTAAAAGCTTTGAGAAACGGTGGTGTTTTATGCAGAGCACAGGGGTTTGGTTTTAGGAAGCATTACTCTGGCAGCAGGATGAATGAGAAAGGCCAAGACTGGAGGCCAGATGAGCAGATATCGAGGCAATTCAGAGAAGATGATAACCAGAAGCTAGGATCAGAGTTTGAAGCCCTAGTGGAGCCAACTCAACAGAAGTAGATTTTTATATGCTGGCAATGCACTGCAATGGATTGTTTTTATATGTAGCCATGGTCTTGTAACTGCCACCCAAGTGACTGAGTGGAACTATGTAAGTACATTAATTATGGTCTACCAAGGGGAGTTTTGCCATTAAACTATGCTTAAAAATGAGCCATCCCAGGGACAGAGGGAGTACCACCACCAAGAAAGAGGAGCCAGCAGTAGATCACGTGCTTGATGGGCAGGGAAGGTGGGGTAGAGCACTGTAACATGGAAGATGGATGGAAACATCAGCTAAGAAACAGGGGCAAGAGACACTTGCGTGGCGCTAAGTCTACTGACCTACAAAGCTACAGCTGAGTGTTTTCAGGCCCAGGCTTTCTGGCAGAATGGGGTGCTTCCAGGTACTTAGTTGCAGAACTAGAAGAACTTTGTTAACACTTGCCCCAGCAGAACAGAGACCAAGGGCCAGAGGGGCATGAGTGCAGGTACAGATAAGAGGATGTTCTCATCAAAGAACTGTATCCTAAGCATTCCTGAGCCTGACCTGTAACCTGTTACTTCCCAGCCTAACCCCGTAATCGTGAGTCTGAGTACTGTGTAGCTATTGCAACCCAAGTTATCCCACTCAGCAGAGAAGTAGGGAGGGACACTTAGGGTCAGAATTAGAAAGATGGTGGAGAGAGGACCATGTCTGACCTCCTCTTCTTAGGAATCAGGTTTCTCTTTCCCCTCTTGCGAAGTTACAGGAGATCAGATACCTTCCCCATGCTATTTTTACAGGGAATGCTTAAAATTTTTTACACCATCACCCTTTCCCTTGTCACATCCCCCCCCCCCCAAAACCTTCATGCCAACCAAAGGGACTGGAGATCAGAGTGGACAAGCTTTCATGCTTGTGAGCCAAAATGAAAGATGGATGTCTCATACTCATAATGAATTTTTCTCACTGTACACTGGATCATTTCCATCAGCCTGTGAAACATTTTCTGGTTCTGTATCTTCCATCTGGAAAACAAACATGGTCCCTTCTGTGTACCCCCAACCCCCAACACAAAGAAACTTCTCTGAACCTTTCTAGTTAGAACTCGTATTTCCCTTTGCAGCAAAGCTTTCCAACAGTACTGACTACACAGGGTCTCCACCTTCTAATCATGTTGTAACTTGCTCCAATCCCCAGGCTACAGTTAGTAATCTCCCCATCACCAAATCCCACAGAAGTTTCTTTCTCTGTCTTGAAACTTCCCTGGACTTCCACAATACTTGATCCCCCTGTTTTTGTTGTGCTTTTTGCTACTACAGTGGCTTATTTTCAGTCTTTTCTTTTGTTAGCTCTTGTTCTTCCACTAGGTAACTAAATGTTGACATGCTCAGGACTTAGTCCTAGGACCCTGTATCCATTTAGACTCTGAACTCATCCAGTACCCCAGGTGTATGTTATGTACCTACAGTTACAGGCTCCCCTGAACTCCCTGAGCTCCCCAGTGCTGTCTACCTATCAGAAATTTCACTTAGCTGACTAGCATCTCAAACACGACCTACATCAAATTACAGCTTTTCCATGCCAGAGCAAAATCTTGTTCCTCTCACCCATCTCACTACTTAGTTTGGCTTACAACCAGATGCTCAAACTAACTAGTCATTCTTGATCACTTCCGTTCCTTTGCCACTGTACTCCCCAGCTTCCACAGGATCTCATTTTTTACCTTCAGAAATAAAAGGTCTTCCAGTAAGGATGTCCTACTTCTGACAGCTCACTGAGACGATATCTGTAAAGCTATAGCAGCCATATTTATCACTTTTTTGAAATAGTCTTGACAAATAGCCGTGAAAAGTTAATGATTCCATAAGGTGTAGAAATCATTAGTTTATTATCAAAATCAGTGTTCTGTTAACCAAACATTCTGTGCATCACATGAAATTTACAATGTGCATAATCATCCCACCAAGAGAACAACTCAACATTTAATCAAAAACTCTGAGACTACCAGGTCTCTTGCCAGACAACGTCTGTGCATCAGTGAACTGCACATTCTAATGAAAACACCGCCACTGCTGGTCAGAGTGTGTGCCAGAATCCATTCCAATCAACTTCTCGCTAAGCAAAAGAACCAGGCCTTTCGTTCACCACAATCTGGTGGATTTTTGCAACCGAATTTGAAGCTTTACCCTTACACAATTTTTCTTAACTCAGGAACTCAAGTCCAATGACCACAGACTGCACCATACATTTGCTGACTGGGCTCCTGAGCAACTGGAAATTGACTTTGCTTTTGGCTGAAAAATCATCTTTGGTGATGAGGCTCATTTTTGGATGAATGGTTTTGTTAACCAACAAAACTGTCACATCTGGAGCAGTGAGAATCCAGTAGAGATGGGTCTTGGTCTGGCAGAGTCATTGGCCCTTATTTTTTCCAAGATGAACAAGAAGCTGTACCTGTCAATGGTGACAGATATTGGGTTATGACAAATGATTATTTTTGGCCCTATTTGGTGGCCATTTACCCAGTTATTTTCCACACATGATGCCATCAAATACCATTAAAATTATATCATTTACACAACTTGTTTTATTCAAGTTCAAAGGTAGGTCACCCTGACTGGAAAACCCTCTATGTCTTCAATCTGTCTCTTCTATCCATGTACACTCTCCTGCTCATGCTGGTCCTCCTACCATCTTTGCTGTCGTGGACTACTGCAAAATCTTCTTTAAGGTTTCATTACTTCCACCCTTACCCTCCTATAATGCAGGTAACACAATCTTTGTAACATGACAAATCAAATCATGTCACTCCCTTATTTGAAAAATCTTGGACTTTTTCTTTAAGGGAATCTGAAACTTTCAACAGTTTATTTTTTAAACCATTTACTTTTTTCAGTCCCCATCCTAGAAACCATCAAAGATTGTTTCTCTGTGTAAAACTTTTTGTAGTTTCCATAGTACTGGTCTCATACAACACCTGTGCCTTGGTGACTGACTCATTTCACTCAGCATAATGCCCTCCAGTTTGCTCCATGAGATGACATCAAGCTTTGCCAGCACTATGTTCTAAAAAGACTGTCCTTTTCCTGTTTGACGGACTTTAGGCCCTCATCGAAGACCAACTGACCACAGTGGATAGATTTACATCTAGGTTCTCAATTTTGTTCCACTGACAAGTGTATCTGTCACTGTACTACTACTAGGTGTCTTTGTTTTTAAGGTGTGTCTCTTGTAAACAGCACATTGATGAACTTTTTTTAAAAGCATTATTGTCAGTCTATCTTCTTATGGGTGCATTAGGTCATTTACATTCAGTGTAATAGTTGATAGGTGTGAGTTTACTGCTGTTATTTTGTAGTACTTTTCTTCTGTGGTGCTGATATTTTCTTTGTTCTTCTTATTCTCCTGTGCTGAATTCCACTGGTTTGTGGATTTGCTTGCTTGTTTGTTTCTGTAGATTTTGTTTTTCTTGAGACTTTATATTTTCCTTCTTTACACTTATAAGCATGTTTATTAATTTTCTTCATGGTTACTTTGAAATTCACCCACCTTCCTAGGTTTGAACCAATCTACCGTTATCTGGTAGCACCTTGCCTTCAAACCCTTTAAAAAGTTCTGTATCTATACTGTTTTATCTCTTTTTTTGTTGTTCTGATATTCTCATCATTTACAGATTCAACTCTATGGTTCCCTGTTATAACTATTTTGGTTTTGGAAAGTCCTTCAGAGTTCACTTCTTAGACTGATATCTGGCTGGAACAATCCTGTATCCTAGATTCAGGGTGTAGTCTGATATTGTTTGTTCTCAGACCAAAGGACTCTCTTTGATGGACTCTTTCTGACATACTCCTTTAATTTGGGTATATCTGAAAATGTTCTTATTTCACTAATTTAAAATTGAACAAGAGTTTTGAAGGATATATTATTTTTGGCTGGTGATTTTTTTTCTTTCAAGGTTTTATATGTACCATCCCTTTGCCTTCTAGCTTGTATGGTTTCTCCTGAATAATCAGGGCTTAGTCTTACTGTTCCTCTTCTGTATGTGACTTTTTGTTTTCTTGAGCTCCTCTCAGAATTTTTTCCTTGTCTTTGGTTTTACCAAAATGTAATCATGATATGCCTTGGTGATTTTCTTTTAGGGTCTATCCTTAGCTTCCTGGATAGCCAGTTTTCCATCTTACATATTAGGGAAGTCTTCTGTCAGCAATTCTACAATGATCCCCTCTGTGTCTTGTATCTTCTACCTGTTCTGGAACTCTGATCACTCACAAATTTTTGCTTATAATTGTATCCCACATAATTCTGTTTCTTCTTTTCTTGGATATCCAAGTGTTTACCTTCAATTTCACTGATTCTGTGTTCCATTATTTCATAGCTCCTCCTCAGCTCTTTTACAACAACGTCCTTTTCTGAAATCTTGTTTTTAATCTTTTCAATTTCTAATTATTGTTTATGCATAATTTCCACTGTGAATTTATTTTGGCATTTTGTTCCTGTATCATTTTCCTGAATTCTTCCATGAATTTGTCTATTTTCCCCTCATCTTTGCTTTCACTCTTAGATAGTCTTGAATATTAGAGATTTGAATTCCCTGTCAGGGAATTCTAGTACCTTCTCCTCTACTGAAAAGTCATGCAGCATTTTATTTTGGACATCTACTGGAACCTTCCCGTCCTACTTTTTATGTTTTGATATTGTCTGTGATCTTCAGGCCATTCAGTAGTTATTCTGTTTATTGATTGTAGATTTGTTTGTTAAACCCTGCTTTTTTTGTTTCATTTGATTATGTCACAGCAGGTAGGCTGCACATTCTTTGATGTTTGCTTGTCTGTGGTCATGAAATCTTTCACCTCCTTGTCCAACACACAAGGCCATTCACTTAGCCACAGTGCAGCAGGACAGTTCAAACAGATGATCTGTGTCCTGCCAGGAGCTCCTGAAGGTTTAGGTTTGGCAAATCCAGGAAATCTGGTCACTGCACTTCCTGGCCAGCTGAGCCACTGCAGCTAGCTACCAGGTGCTTTGTCTTCCTCCTCTTCAACCTCCACGGAATTGCTCTCCTGTGCTCCCTGGAAACTCTGGTGGCATAGTGGGTTAAGTGCTATGTCTGCTAACTGAAAGACCAGCAGTTCAAATTTATCAGGTACTTCTTGGAAACTCTGATGGAGCAGTTCTACTATGATATCTAGGGTTGCTATGAGGCAGATCTGACTCAATGGCAGTGCATGCAGTTTGATTTTGGTTTTGTGCTCCCTGTCTGCTAATCTCTGACAGGCATCCGAGATGGTGTATCCATGCTGAGTTAACAGATTGGGAACTTTCTCTTACATATCTTCTCACTCTCTTTTCTGTCAGTTTCTTACGCCATTTGTTTTTGGCTGGGATTTTTATCTTTTCATTAGACACTTACTTTCCAGGACTGACCTTTCTCTCTCTGTTTTACTTAGTTTTTTGGGTTTTTACCATGGTGGGATGGTGCGGTGCTTCGGCCTATGGTACTATGTTGGTTTGCTGTCCTTGGATGGACTGCTATTGTATTTAAAATAACATATATATGATTCCCATGGCTTACAAGGCTTTGCTATCTGGTTCTTAAGTCTCCCTGACCTGACATAATACCACTGTCTTTCCTAACTACACTGTGGCCTCTTTTCCTTTCTTCCTGCTTTTAGGCTTTTGCAGTTATGCTCCTCTGCATAGATCTTCTCATGGCAGCTTTCTTCTTGTCATTCAGGTTTCAGGTTAAATGCCACCTGCTCAGAAAAGCTTGACCATGGTACCTAATGTTACTTATCACAGCACTTACCAAGTCCTATTCATGTTAATTTTTTGCCTAACTAGAATGTAAGATCCAGAAAAGAACACAAGAATGAATAACCCAATCCCCCTAGCTTCCACAAATAAAAGTTGCTTACTGTAGGGCCATTATGAGAAAAGACAACACATACAACTGTAGAACACTACAGTTGCTTATAATAGCATGTCAATATTTTCTGATTTGCTTCTTTCTCATAATTATCACTGTATGGTTTTGGTAAAACCCGTATGTAACAGTCACAATCTATGACAAAACCATCTGAAGAGGACCAGCCACAGAAATCTTGTAACTCCTGTTTCCCATCCGTATCAGTGATGTCCAGTAGCTTAGCAAAAAAAATAAACTGTTTAAAGTCTTAAACCACCTACTAAGACAAATACAGACACAAAACAAAAGAGCTTAGAAACTCAAAAAGGTAAGGTTAAAGTTACATCCTCCCAGCAAACTCAGAGCACCTCTTAAAAAAAACCAAACCCATTACTGCTGTGTTGATTCCAACTAAGAGCAACCCTACAGGACACAGCAGACTGTTCCATAGGGTGTTCAAGGAGCAGCCGGTAGATTTGAACTGCTGACCTCTGGCTAGCAGCCAAACACTTAACCATGCACCACCTGAGCTCCAGACACCTCTTACTACTTGCCAATATGGTGCAGAAAGCAGAAATGAGTATCTTCTCCTTGTAACTAATTCTGTCCATAATACTGTAATTTCTAAATAATGCACTCACCTGAAAACAAAAAACAGTTCACTGAAGGTTGAAAGGGATGATAGAAGGATCATTCCATGTGAGTAAAACATGGGAGATGATGAGGTCTGACAATTAAGTCTGCAGACTTAATTGCTTGAAGTGCTATGTACCTCATTTCAAAGGCATCAATTCTTCTTCTGTCTTCTTTGTTCATGGTCCAGCTTTCACATCGAGTAAAACACAGTAAGTGCTAAATAAATTCACCTAAATGCCTTCTAAAGCAGCAAAACATGAACAAAACATCTGTAACTTACAAACTGTTCAAAACATTTCTATGTGTATTTGCCCAGTCACTCAGGGGGCTGAGTAGTTCATTAACCAAGGAGTAAGTGTTAACAACAAATGGTACCCCTGCAAGGCATACCTATTCCTAAGGCCCATTCGGTCTAGTCACAGGTCAACTAAAACTGAGCATAAATTTATACATACTCTTTATTTAGTGGCTCTGGAGAAAACTTTCAGTGTCACAGTAAATTCTTTGAATCAGTAACTTCAGTTCAGAAGCTGAACTGAGCAGCAATTGTTATAATGGTCAGGGCATTTAAGTGTGAGCTGAAACCCTCAGGAAACCAAGCATGAATGTCTAGTTTTTGCATGTTCAAAGACTGAACCACACACAACAACCAGTTGTTCACTGTGAACAATACTTTTGTTATAATATAAAACAAATGCTTTAATTTTTCAAGTGTTTTAAAAAAGGAATTTTATACTTATGCCGGCCTTGAAAATGAGCACAAAATTTACTGTTTCCACTTTTTTTACATACAACTCAAGCAGCTACTCTGTGCACAGCACTATTTTAGGAGCAAGTAAGGGACCTTTAACCTTAGAAGCACGACCTCACTTTGGAAATTGTATTGTCTCCTTTTCCAGAAAGTAAAAATAAACTGAATTGACATTATTTACTACCAACCTGCTCCAAACCCATTTCTGATCCAGGGAAAAGTTAATGTATGATCAGTTTAAGATGTAACGAACCCTGTTTTCCCCAGTATAAAAAGCAGAATTCCATATCATTTAAAAAATAAAATAAAAAATATGCCCCTTTCCATACAAGAGTAGTTTCTAATAAGTATTATAAAAACTTGAGATTTTCTGTTAAGTTTTTTTCCGCCAATATTGCCTCTTCTTGTACTAAGCAAACCAAATATCTTTTTATGCTGCTTTACCCCTTTCTAAGAAAAGTACTGCAACTTGAAGACAAACCATTTCCCAGGACTAGTGATAACACTTGAGAAAAAACAAAAAAACTTTACAGGTGAATCACCTACAATTACTGTGATGAAATCAAGAACTGAAAAACAGTTGGTACTGAAGTAGCATTCCAAATATATGTTGAAAAAATTTAAAAAACTGTTTATTTATTTTGTAAGAATGTAGCCATAGTCCAAAATAATTGTTTTAAAAATCTTTTGGCCAAAAAAAATTTACAAAAAATCTTTCAGTTCAACCTAATAAAAGTGACATCTAGAAAATATTCCACATTATTAAGTCTGTGTTAAAAAATTTCAGTTCTAAAGCATTCGTAAGGCATGGTGTTTTGGAAGACAAGTGTGCTTCTCCTGGCATCGTGTTATATACACAGTGTCTCTGACCCGCTCCAAACCACCTCCAACAAGCATGTTCCTCCTGATGGTCTGGGGTTGTGAGGGCAAAGTCAGACATACGCTCCCAGGGCGGCATGGAACTCTGTGAGACACTGTACCAGCTGCTGGAACTTCGGCCTCTCCTCTGGATCTAAGGCCCAGCAACAGGCCATCACAGCAAATCTGCAGAGCAACAAAAACAGAAAATTTGGCTGGTAAGGATTGACTGCTTCTGACCTTTGGTCATTTACTGTTTCTGTCTAAACGTAGGCAAGGAGAGGATAAGAAATTAAAAATCAATTTTGATACTTTTGGTAGTTTTAGAAAAAACTAAAATAAATGAGTTATCTGGATTATGTATTTGGATTCCAATTCTCCATGAGACCTATATCGAACTATGTATTCCAGCACACACTTACATAATAAAAAATAATCAGCTGTATTAGTTGTATATAAGTAAAGACCAAGAACTTGGAAAGAAGGACCTTCTGCTTCCAAGTTCTAAGAACCCTGGGTCCACAGCAAAATCAGTATAAAAGCTGCTACCTCACCTTGGTGCAGAAACCTTCACTGGGCTCTGAAACTGAGAGCATGCTCACTGTGCATGCAGCGCCCCTAAGCAGCCTCAGCCCCATTGTACAAGATTAGCCAGGTGATGAGAACAGGAAACAATTACCTCCCTCACAAGCCCAGAATGTCTTCTTTTTATATCAATTGTCACCAGTTGGCAAAGTAAGAAGACAATGAGAAAGGCTTTTTATTTTATTTTTCAATGTGATTCAGTGAAAGTGTACAATCCAGCTTAAATGTGCATGTCCACATATGTGCAGCAACTTCTGCTCTTATTGCCTGGTGACAGCACACTGCTCCTGAGAAAGGCTTTTTAAACAATAACTAAACATACCCTCAAGTCTGTATAACCAAAACTCATATCCTCATTCTATACAAAATAATCTACATAGTTTTCTCTTTCCTCACTGTATACATTAGTCTCTTAGATTAGACTAAGCACTATAAATACAAGATGCAAAAAGTCCCAATGTCACAAGCATGAAGAGATGAATGTGCCCACCCGACTCTTTACTTCTCTCAAAACTAAAACCAAACCTACTGCCATCAAATTGATTTCTTCTCTAAAGAGTCCAATTCATGTCCAGAGAGTCACTATTCTTAAAAGGGAAGACAATATGTGAATACTAAAGCCTGCTTTTCTTTTTTCTCCAGTATACGAGAATGGAATAAAAACTAGGTCTTCAAATTCATTAAAACTCACAGTTCATCAGGACAGTTGATGGGTTGAGCTATTCGGTAGCCATCTTTCAGGTATGCAGCCATCTCAAAGGGGTCAATGTCCACGTATGGTGTCTGGCCCAGTGTCATGAGCTCCCACAGTGTCACTCCGAAGGCCCACTGAGGAGAAGCGCAGCAGAAGAATGAGAGCATGCCTAAAACAGCAATCAGTGTGCTGTTGCCTATGGCCAGCTAATGGTCAACAATATCTCAATTCTTTAAGGAAATCAAAATATTTTCTACAAAATAAGTTTTACCATGGTCTCAGAGACATGTGGCTCAACGGGCACAATACAGTTAACAAAGACAATGTTCTACATCCTACTTTGGTGAGAAGAGTCTGGAGTCCTAAAAGCTTATGAGTGACTGACCATAACATATGTTCACTGATCCCATCTTGTCCAGAGCAAGGGAAAATTAAGAAAATCAAAGACACTAGGGAAAGATTAATCCAAGGATTAGCCCAACAAATTTCAAGGAATTTTTTCATTTGATCTAAGTTACTGATTTTATTGGCACAGCGTTCACAATATTTTCTTAATACTTTTTGATGTCTGTAGGATTTGTAATGATAGAATCTCTTTCATTCCTGATATTCATAATTTAAAGGAGCACATCATGCAGAAGGAAAATGACACCAGATGGAAACTTAGATTGATATACATAGTGAAGGTTACTGAAAATATATGGATAACTATTAAAGATACTTTTTCTTATTGCTAAACTTTCTCATTAGATTAGTAAGCAAAAACAGTAACAATGCACTGTGGGTTTCATACAACACAGAGTAGTAAAATGTTTGCATACAAGAGCATATAAGATGGAATAGGGTAAACATACAGTTTGCTGCAAGATGCTTACACTATACATGAAGTAGTATACTATTACTTCAAAGGAGAGGGTGTATACTATAAACTTTAGAGCAGATTTTTCAACCTCAGCACTACTGACATTGTGGGCCAAATAATTCTTTCACGGTGAGAGTCATCCTGTCAAATGTAGGGTGTTTAGCAGCATCCCTGACCTCTACTCACTAACAGCCAGCAGCACATGTACTCCACCCTACACACACATCCCACGTGTAAAAACCCAAAATGTCTGCAGACAATGTCAAATGTCCACTAGGGGGTGAAAGTGCCTCAAACTGTGAACCACTGAATTATACTAATCATAAACAAAATGAAAAGATTTAAATTAACAGTATCAGAAATGAAAGAGATTGTATTATTACAGATTCTAGAGACATAAAAAAATATTATGAACATTATGCCAATAAGTAACTTGGACAAAGTGAACAAATTCCTAAAAGACACAAATCATCAAAACAGAAACAAGACTAAAAATAAAATAAAATATCTATCTTTAATAGCCCTGTATCTGTTAAATAAACTGAATTCATAATTGAAAAATCTTTCCAGGTGCATACAGTTTTACTGATAAATTCTATCAAATCTGAAAGAAAAAATAGTACCAATCATACACGAACTCAAGAGAAGAGGGAATATTTCCTAACTCATTTTGAGGCCTAACTATAAAAATCAATGTTCGTTCAGCCTTTTGAAACCAAATACCTCTTTTATTAACAATGAACATTAACTGAGGCCTGGTGCTCCTTGAATACTCTAGGGGGCAGTTCTACTCTGGCCTCTGGGGTCACCATGAGTTGGATCCAACTCGGTGGGCACTTTGGAGAGAGAAAAGAGGCAGCAACAGGTGGAGAAGGATGTCTCGTCTCCAGAGACTCAAAGCCTAAATGAACCACTGGATTAAGCGAAACATTCTACTCTGTTCAAGAATGGAAAAGCGATTTCAAATTAAGAGAAGTTACAGGAAGGTGACTCTTCGTATGAGGTATTTATCTATCTTAAAATCTTACTCTAAACAAACATTTAATAATAGTGATTAGTAAACAGAACACTTGATGTTCTGGGGTTTTTTAAACCATGCTCAGTTTCCACAGAAATAGAAGTTCACAGCCGAGGTGGAGGAGAGCCCAAAGAGGTGAACCTGGGTGGGAGCCTGTCTCCATTCCCTCTCCCCAACATGGGCCTGTTCTTATTCACTGGCTATGGCAACAGCTGTCGGGAAGAAATAATCAATCCAGACTAGACTGTGGAGAAAGGAACAATGAAAATTAGTAACAAGGGGCTATCACAAGTCTGTACACAGAGAATAAGCCCATTCATGGACAAGAAAGATACAGTCTAACAACATCTAACTGTAGGGAGCTTTTCACAGTAGGGTTACTGGCATCAACACAATGGGGTCCTTGAGGGCAAAGGATTAATACACGCAGCTGTTAACCAAAAGGCTGGAGGTTCAATCTACCCAGAGGTGCCTTGGAAGAAAAGCCTGGTGACCTACTTCAAAAAAAACCCAGGTACTAAAAACCTTATGAACCACAGGTGGAGTTGCCATGAGATGGAATCAACTCAGTGACAAATGATTTTTATTACAATAGTACACTAGCATCTAAAAGTATATAAGCTGACTTTCCTTGGCTGGCTTGTTTTGTCTACAATATTATCACTAAGCATTTACTACTATCATTAGCCACTCACCAGAGGTTCTCAGAGTAAGTATTACAACACTAATAAACACCATATAAAAGGAACAATCAAGCCAAAGGGTACCCTGCAGTTTCATTTCCTTAAAAGTCAACAAAAGTGATTAATTACATGTTAGCTCACCAACCCTTAAAAAAAAAAATCCAAGACCAAACGACACAAGGATAATTTGTGGAAAGCTAGCTGTCTAAAGTCTTCTGATAACTGAACCTTTCAAAATTTAGACAAACTTATTCTATAATTTCCTTTTGTTTGACGTCTTTGGAAAGAGGGCAGTAAGGAGGTCAAGCTGAACTTCTTTCCAGAGTTCATGGAAGGTGACTGCTGCCTCCACTTAAAAATCATTTAGAGAATAACAACGTTTCTCTTCTATAGATCTTATTCCTGTCCCCCAACCTGTACTCTTTCATGGCTTCTTAATATACATGATGTAAATATACATACACTGATGTGGTTTGTCAAAATGTACATTCATGAAGTTTCTTTCAAACTTAGAGTTAACTTGACCGAGTTGGAGCTACTGAATTATGAAATTTCCATTCTGTTGCTTCAGGAAGTTATAATAAAAATCTGGCTTTTATTAACACAAAACTTTTTATTTTAGAAGTTTGAAGAACTTTAATTTTATAACCCAGTTTATTTTATACTGATGATAAGAGAATTTATTCCAGTTCTAAATTATCCCATCTGACCCCCTGAACATACAATGAGAAGTTCCATGGCTAAGTGTTTCTGTTAATATGAGAAACCTCACATCCTTTTCTCACACACCAACACCAGTTCAAAGCAACAAAGTGTAATTAATGTGATTCATCAGGTCAAGTGCTTTCAAAGTTTGACTAATGACAAGAAAAAAGACCCAGTGATGCAATGGTTAAGTGCTTGGCTGCTAACCAAAAGGTTGACGGTTCAAACCCACCAGTTACTCTGTGGAAGAAAGGACCTGGCAGTCTGCTCCTATAAGGATGACACCCTTGGAAACCCTATACGACAGTTCTATTCTGTCCTATCAGGTCACTGACTTGGAATCAATTCAATGGCATATAGCAATGGTAAGCATCATCTGGGATGCTTGTTAAAAATCTAGATTCCTTGATCCCAGTCCATCATTCTGAAACCTGGAACTCAGTATTCTTAACATCAGTAGTACTGGCTGGGTCTTAAAGTCTAGGAAGTTCAGGAACTAGTCTAAGATGTGTCAGCAGTGACAGTTAAATAGCAAGCACAGTTTTTAGTTAATTTTTACTGCAGTATCGCTGACATACAATAAACTGTATATAATAGTGTTCAATTTGATAGGTTCTGACACATGTATACACTGCTGAAACTACTGCCACAATCAAGAGAATGAGCATATCCATCACTTCCAAAAGATTTCTCCTGCTATACACCTTCCGTCCTACCCCTCTGCCACCAGTCCTAACACCCCTAACATCCCAAGGTAAACCCTGATCCATCATCTGCCACTAGTTTGTATTTTATATAAATGGACTGTAAAAACCATACTTTCTCTACTTACTTTTTCTCACTCAACATTACTATTCTGAGGTTCATCCATGAAGTAGCATGTATTAACAATTCATTCCTTTGTATTCATGAATAGTAGTATATAGTTGCTAGGGACTGAATTATGTCCCCCTGAAATATGCAAGTAGTAAATTCTAATCCCTATACCTGTGGATATGGTTCCATTTGGGAAGAGAGCTTTCTTTGTTATGTTAAAGAGGCCGCAACAAGTCAGTGTAGAGGGTGTCTTAAGACCATCACTTTTGAGACATAAAAAGAGCAGTTAAGGCATTAAATCAAATAATTAGGAAGGGGTGAAAGATAAATGACAACTGGAGATCTCAAGGAATGCAGAGAAGGAAGCTAAAGAAGCTGAGAGACAAGCTTTCCCTCACAGTTTATGCCCTGAGTCCAGACTTACAACCTACTAAACTTGGAGAAAATAAATTTGTTTTAAATCTACTTGGAGCAATTTTGTTACAGCAGCACTAAGATACTGGGTCAACAGCAGTATATAGTTGAATACTATGTATACAGTAGGTCAGTATCTACGTGGGATGCACATCTGGAATGTTTCCAGGATTTCCTACTAAAAATTAAAGCTGCTATTAACATCCACATTAAGCATTTGTAAGAGCATACGATTTCAGTTATACAGAAGAGAAATAATTACACCATACAGTATGAATGTTTATCTTTTTAAGAAACTGCCAAGCTGTTTCAAAAAGTGGTTATACCATTTTACATTCTCATCAGCAGTGTACGAGAGCTCCAGTTCGTCCACACCCTCAGTAACACCTGGTACCATCAGTGTTTTCAGTTGTAGTCATATTAATAGAGACCCTCCTTGGAAAGTATATGGGGCAGTTCTGCTCGGTCCTACAGGGTCACAGAGTCAGAATCAACTTCACAGTAGTGAGTTTTTTTTTCAACGGCAACCCTACATGACAGTTCTACTTTGTCCTATAGGGTCCCTATCAGTCAGAATCAACTCAATGGCAATGGGTTTGGTTTGGTTTTAAGGGAGCTCTGGTGATATGGTGGCTAGGAGCTTAGCTGCTGTCCTAGGTTGGGTTCTCTATAGAAGTAAAACCAGTAAAGTATATAAACAGAGTGAGATTTATATCAAAGAAACAGTTGGCACAATTGTAAAGGCTGGAATGTCCCGAGTCTGTGGATTAGGATACAGTCTTTTTGCAATTCACGTAGCTGCAAGGGTTGGTGAGCTCCAGATCACTGGGTTGGAGAGCAGGGCTCTCTGCTCTGAGGCTCTGAAGACTGAAGAATCCCAGAATTGGGAGATGAGCTGACAGCTCAGGTCCCAAGAACCAGAGGTCAGACAAACAGGCAGCAAAGGATCCAAGCATGCAAAATGCTAGACCGCCTGCCACTCAAAGCAGCTCCCTTGCAAGTGACTGGCTAGTCAGCAAATTCCATCATGGGAGTCTTCACATAGAAGGTCTGACAATTTAAGTCCACAAACTTAATTGTTCTAAGCACTGTATACCTCACTGCTGAGTATCACCATGGTCACTGTTAAACACTGCCCTTCGGAAGCTATGCACCAATGCCAGTGCCTAGTCCATCCTCCGAAGCAATTCTGAAACTCTTTCTGGAATGGCCATTGCACACTGGCAACTTTATGAACTTAATTATATAGTTGCCTGTGAGGGAGATTTTAGCCAGTAAATAAACAACTAACTGTACTGGAACACTTCACCTACTTGCCTGATCGGGCCCCCAGTGACTTTTCTTTACATGAAGATAAAGGAATACTGAAAGGAAAACATTTCGATGACATTCAGGACATCGGGGTAATAAGACGACAGCTCTAATGGCCGCTCGAGAAAGAGTTTCAAAACTGCTTTAAAGGGTAGACTAGGCAACGGTACTGGTGCATAGCTTCACAAGGGGAGTCCTCTGAACGTGATCACAGCAATACTCAGCAATGAAGCATGTAGCGCTTTTTCTAGGATGAGTGAGCGAACTTAACTGGCAGTCCTCATAGGCTGTACATCAAGGCCTCGAGCATTGTCCTTACATTTTCCTCCATAATCTTTACAGGTTTGGCTTTGTACTCAGTTTTTGATCCATTTTGAATTAGTTTTTGTATATGGTGTGAGGTAAGGGTCCATTTTCATTTTTTAAGAGACAGACATTCATTTTCGCCAGCATCTTTTATAAACACGACTTTTTTTTCCCCCCAACTTAATGGACTTAAGGTATTTGTTGAAGATCAGGTGACTATAATGGATGAATTTACATCTGTATCTCTGATTCTGTTCCCCTGGTCAGTGTGTCTGTTGCTGTAACAGTACCAAGTTGTTCTGACTAATGTAGCTGCATAACAAATTGAGGTCATGTGCAAGCCTTTCTACTTTGCTCTTTTTCAATAATGTTTTACTTATCTGGGACCTCTTTCTTTTCCACATAATAATTAGTTCTTCTGTCTCATTAAAGAATACTGTCAGTCTTTGGATTGGTATCATGGTGTATTTGTAGACTGCTATGGGTAAAACTGACCTTTTTACAATGTTGAGCCTCCTTATTCATGAGCACTAAGCATGTTACTCCATTTATATGAGTCTCTTGGTTTCTTGCTATGTTGTCTTGCAGGTTTTTTTTTTTTTTTTTTTTTTGTGTGTGTGTGTGTGTGTGTGTATAGGTCATTTATGTCTCTAGCTAGACTTATTCCTAAGTATTTCTAAAGGTTTATTAAAATTGGTATTGCTTTTCTGATTTATTTTGTGTTCATTTTATTGGTGTATAGGAATACAACTGATTTTTGTAAACTTAGTCTAGTATCTTGCTACTCTGCTGAATCTATTCCAGCAGTTTTCTTATCGAGTCTTTCGGGTTCTTCTTTATGTATAGTATCATATCATCCACAAATAGGGTTAGTTTTACTTCTTCCTTACCAATCTGGATGCCATCTCTTTCGCTGCCTTATTGCTTTAGCTAAGAATTCCACCACAATGTTCAAAATAGGAGTGGTAGCAAAGGGCATCACTGTCTTGTTCCTCTTGTTCCCGTTCTCAGGGGGAACATTTTCAGCCTCTCTAAACTCAGAAGGCTTTTTGGATGTTGGTTTTGTATTGGTGCCCTTTATTATGTGGAGTTAATTACTCTTCAAGATGTATTATACTGAGAGGTTTTTTTTTTTTTTTTTTAACATCAGGAATGGCTGTTGTACTTTGTTGAATGCCTTTTCTGGGTCAACTGAGATAATCTTGTGATACCTTTCTTTATGTGGGAGGTTATCCTGATTTTCTAATGTGGAACCATTCTTGCATACCTGTTATGAACCCTACTTGGTTACGGTGTGTTATTTATTTTATATGATACTGAATTTTATTCACTAGAATTTTTGCTCTATATTCATGAGATATACCAGTCTACAATTTCTATTTGTTTTTCAGTGTCTTTCATTTTGGTAGCAGAGTTACGCTGGTTTTAGAGAACGAATTTGGAAGTATCTCTTCCTTTCCTATGTTCTGAAATAGTTTTAGTAGTACTGTGGTGAGCTCTTTTCTGAATGTTGGACAGAGTTGTCTAGTGAAGCCATCTGGCCCAGGACTCTTTTTTTTTTTTTCTTTCTTTAATAGGAAGTCTTTTTTTTCTTTTTAAGTAACTCTTTCAATCTTCTTCTGTTGTTATATGTCCAGTTTTTCTACCTAAGTTTGTAGTTTAGGTAGGTAGTGTATTTCCAGAAATATATCCATTTCCTCTAAGTTTTCAAGTATGCTGCAATACAGTTTTTCATAGTATTCTATTATGATCCTTTTTATTTCATTGGATCTGTTGAAATGTTCAACCTTGCAACCTCCTCCCCATGCTGCCCCATTTCATTTCTTATTTGGGTTATCTGCTTCCTCTCCTGTTCTTTTTTTTCTCAATTTAGCCAATGGTTTGTTGACTCTTTCAAAGAACCAACTTTTAGTTTTGTTGATTCTATCGATTGTTTTCCTTTTCTCCATTTAATTCCATTTTTCCTCTGATTTTAATTTTTCCCTTTCTTCTGGTGGCTGTGGGTTTCTTTTGCTATTTGTTTTACTTGTGTAGTTAACAATTTGATTCTGTTCCTCTCCTCTTTTTGTGATGTGTATATATTGCTATAAATTGAACCCTAAACAATGCCTTTGCTCTATCCCACAGGTTTTAGTATGATGTGTTTTCATACTTATTTGATTCTAGGAATTTTTTAATTTCACCTTTGATTTTTTCTATTACTCAGTATTTTCAAGAAAGGTATTATTCAGTTTCCATGTGTTTGATTTCTATTCCTTACTCTTCCTGTCACTAATTTCTACTTTTATGGCATTGTGATCAGAGAAAATCCTTTGTATTACCCAAGGGCTTTGGATTTTGATGAACGTTGCTTGGTGGCCCAAAATTTATTCTATTGTGTAGAACCTTCCATGTGTATCAGAAAAAGAATGTGTACTTTGCTGCCATTGGGTGGAGTTTTATGTATACATTTATAAGGTCAAGTCAGTTGACAGTGCCCTTTAGATCTTTTGTATCTTTGTGTAGTTTTTTCCTACATGTTCTGTCCTATACCAAGCAGTAGGACATGTTCTGTCCTACTACTATTGTGGAACTGTCAGTTTCTCTTTTCAGTGCTGTTAAGAGTTTACATATTTTGGAGCCCTGTCTTTGTGTGCACAGATATTATAGTCACATCCTTACAGTGGACTGTCCCTTGAATCACTGCATAATGTATTTTCCTGTCTTTTATGCTGCCTTTTATCTCAAAGTCTTATTTACCTGAAATTAATATTGCTAATCTTGCTCTTTTTTTGTGACTATTCCCTTGATATATTTTTTCCATCCTTTTGTCTTTAACGTATTTATTTCTCTGTTTCTAAGGTGAGTCCCCTGTGAACAGCATATAGATGGGTCCTGGTGTTTTTTTAAAATTTTATTTTTATTGTGATTAAGCAGAAGTTTCCAATCCAAGTCAACCTGCCATACAAGAACATATACCTCTATGAAAGTCTATTTGCTTTCCTCACCCCGTGATAACACACTCCTCTTTCCCACCCTGTACACTGAGTATCCACTCAACTAACACTTGTCCCTGCTGGATCCTGTTTTTTAATCCATTCTGTCATTTTATCTCTTTATGAATGCATTTAAACTGATTTTGATTACTGATAGGTATGAATTCCCTGCTGTCATTTTGTAGTGCTTTTTTTGTTGTTGTTGTGCTGACATTTTCTTTGTTCCCCTCATTCTCCTCTGCTGAATTCCTTTTTATTTATGGATTTTCTTTACATTTCTTTTGTTTTTATAGATACTGTACTCACTGAGATTTTGTTTCCTTTATCTTTCATTGTGTTCAGAAAACCCTACTTTGTATGAACTGAATTTGAGGTTTATTTCATGGCCCAGACTATGTTCTAGCTTAGTAAATATTGCTGTGCACTTGAAAACAATGTCAACTGTCTTCATCATCTACTGCTGCTATAACAGAAATACCACAAATATATTTTCTTATGAAAAAGTAAGCTAAAAGTCCAAATTTAGGGTATAATATCCAGAGAAAGTCTTTGTCATCAATCTTCCCCGAGGTGCAGGGACTCCTTGTCCTTTCCAAAGGATGTACTCTGTTCCCGACACTGCTTCTTTCCTGATGGCATGAGGTCCTCAACTCTCTGTTTGCTTCCTTTTCCTTAAGTCCCAAGAGACCGCCTCAAGGCACAGTACCATCTTACACACTGAGTCGTGCCCCACCAACACAACTGCTACCCATCCTCCCTCAGTAACATTAGAGGCAGAGTTTACAATATATAGGAACATCACATGCCAGGAATCATGGCCTAGCCAAACTGTTGCACATATATATTGCTTTGGGAGGGGAAGAGGGGGACAAAATTCAATCTATGACATTCTATCCTTTGACCCACAAAAAAATTGCATCCTTGCAGCATGCAAAATGTTATCCATTTGCTCCATCACACTGAAAGTCTTAACTCCAAGTCTCAAATCCAAAAATTCCTTTCATCTGTAAAATTCAAAACACAAGTTATCTGCTTAAAAATACAACAGCAGAATAGGCAAGCACAAGTTAGACATTTCCATTACAAATGGAAAAACCACAGGGAAAGAAGTTGTAACAGGTACCAAGCAAATTAGCAGAACACAGTACATTTGCCCTCAGAGCTTGAAAGTAATCTTCTTTTCTCTGAGACATTTTTACACAATGGCCCTGTGCTCCAGACTCTAGATATTAGCCACATTGTCTAGATTCTGAGTGGAGATCCCTAGGCCCTGGGCTTCAGCTCCACCTTGCAGGCCCAATGGGAGAGCAACTATCCTCTCTCAGTTTCAGGTACACCCTTTTCCTAATCCAACTAAGTAGCAACTCTACTCTTAGAAACACAGAAGGCTAGGGCTCTACCCTCTGAAACCCTGAGGTCATGGCTACACCTTTTGAGACAGAGGCAGCACAGCTTCCAGTGCTCCTTGCCTCTTCAGCTTCTGCTTCCAATAGCCTCCTGGCCCGGGCCTCATGTCTGCATCTGCCCCACTGGGACAAGTGTTCCAAGGCTTGTAACTTCCCTGATAATTGCCTGCAGGCACCCCACTCTGCCAGGAAACCTCCTGCACACAAGTCCTCAGCTCTCGCTCCAAGGGTTAGAAAGTCTAGCTCTACAAGTTAAGTGCCTGGAGGCACCTCTCTGTACCAGGAAGTCTTCTAGGCACAGGCACCCAGCTCTCTTGCTCTGTGGGCTGGTTCCAGCACTGTCTGGCCCTGACTGCCTGGTTTTGCCTTGCTGGTTTGCTGCTGCTTGTTTCTTACTTGCTGCATGTTCTCAGGTGTTAGCAGTTCTCTTCTGCTCCCTGAGTCTTCTATCCATTCAGTTTTAAAACTGCTTGTATGTTAGGTATCTGTTACAGCAGCACCATATTCCTGGTACCAAATTCTGTCTCAGTCATTTAGCACTGCTATAACAGAAATACCACAAATGGATGGCTTTAAAAAAGGAAATTTATTTTCTTACAAAAAAGTAACTAAAACTCCAAGTTTAGAATGTCAGCTCCAGGGAAGGCTTTCTCTGCTGGCTCTGGAGGAAGGTCCCTGTCAAGAATCTTCCCCTAAACTGTGAGTTTACGAGATGCAGGAACCCCTTGTCCTTTCCAAGTAACGTGCTCTGATCCTGGTACTGCTTCTTTCCTTACATTAGGAGGTCCCCAGCTCTCTACTTGCTTAACTTTATATCCCAATAGCTGCCCCAAGGTACAATATAATCTTCACACTGAGTCCTGCACTATCAACACAACTGTCATCCATTTTCCCTCTTTATTATCACTAAGGCAGGATTTACGACATATAGGAACATTATACAATATGAGGAATGATGGTGTACTCAAATTGCTACCTGCATTTTGGGGGTACACAATCATTCCATGGCATCATTCTGCTATTGTAGGTAAAGTGTTTTACAAATATCAATTAGGTCCAGCTGGTTGATCCAGTCATTCAAATCTTCAACATATTTACTGATTTCTATCCATTTTGTAGGAAGCCCTGGAGGCATAGTGGTTAAGGTACTATGGCTGCTAACCAAAAGGCTGGCAGTTTGAATCTACCAGGCATTCCTTGGAAGCTCTATAGGGCAATTCTACTCTGTCCAATTGGGTTGCTATGAGTGAGAATTGACTCAACGGCAGTGGGTGGTGATCTGGTGATAATTCATTATGTAAATTATTAAGATGTATTCAATTATCTTCTGAACAGATAAACAGCCAACAAAAGTCTTTTTTTCTTTTTTCATTATAACCAAACCCACTGCCATTGAGTCATTTCTGACTCATAGTGACACTACAGGTCCAGACAGAACTCCCCCATAGAGTTTCCAAGGAGCACCTGGCAGATTTGAACTGCCGACCTTTCAGTTAGCAGATGTGGTACTTAACCTACTACTCCACCAGGGTTTCCATTTTGTTACAGTACTTTAAAAACATTGCTTCACTGTCTTCTCACTTGAACTGCTTCCAATAAGAAATTTATTGTCATGCTTTTCCTGGTTCCTCTGTATACAACATGTTTTTCTTCTGGCTGCTTTTAAGATTTTCCCTTTATCACTTGTTTTCAACAGCTGGTCAGGATTCCCTTTACCATTATTATAATGATGTACTTCAGTGTAGTGTTCTTCCTGCTTACTGTGACCAGGGCTCACTGACCTCTTAGATCTTTCGGTTCAGAGCTGTCACCCAGTGTGGAAAGTTCCCTGTCATTGCTTTTCTGTACTTTCCCAATCAGCTTCTTTGTGCCTTGGGGTGACATGTTTCTGTTTGGTCACTGAAGCTGAGGGTCACTGAGGGGCCCTCCTTCCACATTTTGTTCTTCTCTCCTCCAGCTCTTGCATTACTTTGATCTCAAAAGATGCAGTATCCCTCTCCTGGTGCAAAGACCATACCTTTGCATGGGCTCCTGAGCCCACTCTTCCATCATCTTTTAGACTTCCCTTCCAATAACTACGTCCAGTTTCTCTCTACTGTCTCCCTACCTAAAACTCAATCCAAACAAGTCCAACAAAATAAAACAAGCAAAAAAATAACAAAATCAAGCTGTTTGTTTCCTATTCCATTAAGTTGTTTTCTTTTTAATTCCTATTCACAGTTGAACTTCTTCAAAGTGTAGTCTACTCATTGCCACTACTTTCTCACCTCCACTGCCACAAACAACCACATCTATCTTTAATATTCTACTTGTTCAAAAGTTTCTAATGATTCCCTGATCCATTCTGGCTACTGCAGATGTGTTTACAGACTACAATCTCACTGAAATGGTTTACTCTCATGGCTTCTATGGCACAATACTCTTTCGAATCAGTACCTTTTGTTGTCGCTGCTGTTAATTTGCTTTATCTTTGTTTTCCCACTAGCTAAAAATAAAAATCTCTTATAATTTCTCCTTCAGCTTTCTTCTCTTGTATTGTCCCCATCTCTGGAGGCAAAGATTTATTGAGTCTACAACCACTACCCATCTCCAGAATTCTACAATCACATTCTACCCACCTACTCCCCAGGTCTGCCTTAATATTGCACCAACATCTTGATTTCACTGTGCCCTAAATCAGTATTATTTTCCCCAAACCAGATATTCTACCTATTGTCCTAAATTCTGTCAATGTATGTGTCCCCACCGTACTTTACTCCAACAGTAGAATGAGAAAAAAGGGAAAGATCAGATAAAGCACTCAAGCTGTCAGAAACATGGGTGCTGGGTAGAAAGGCAGAGCAGCCATCTATGGAATATATTTAGCTAATAGTGCGTATGAGGCCTAAGGCTATAAAGGTAAATTAACATGTCATTTCCTCATAAATAAAAGTAGCAGTAAATAGGATAGATGGGATCTCTGAAGTGGAGTATGTAGGAGTATGACAAGAAGAAATGAGGATTTAGCATGGAAACAGATGAAGATACGAGGCTGTTCAGGATTCTTTTATGTAGTCAAATATACTAATTCTCCAGGGACAACATTAACACTGCTGACAGTAATGCTCTTAAATGACTCAAGCGGGATATTTATATGTATCAGTTCAGTATCTATGGAGTACCTGCTAAAGGAAAATAAGGCTGAGTCCCCATTATCCATTCTGAGAAGGCGAGACTTGTGCATAAAAATGTAAGGTAAAATGTGACAGGTGCCATTAGGTATATACGAAATTCTCTGGGATCCAAAGAACACAAAATTAAAGGTGCATAAAAGTACCTAGCATTTTTGGATCCAGTCAGTTTGGCAGAATGTAGAATACATGCAAGTGTATAGTGGAAAATATGAAGCTATAAAAAACAGAGTAAAGAATAGAGGCTCTGAAAATCACAGGAAGGAGTCTGGATCTTTATTCGACTTCCTTTAATCAAAACATCTTCTTTGAAGACAAAAATATCATGGAATTATAACCATAAGTGAAACGTATAGCTACAGGATTATGTTATATGAATAAAGCAATAGAGTTTAAATTTTAAGATAAACCAAATCCACTGTTGGTGAGTTGATTCCAACTTATAGTGACCCTACAGAAAAGAGTAGCACTGCTCTACAGTTTCCAAGTGCCTGGTGGATCTGAACTGACAACTTTTTGGTTAGCAGCCACAGCACTTAGCCACTACATCAGCACAGTTTCCAAATTTTAAGAGATTACTTATAAACTTGTATTGTTGCCACTAGTTGCCACCAACTCGCTTCTGACTCATGGCAACCCATGAATGTAGAGTAGAACTGCTCTACAAGGTTTTCAAGGCTGTGATCTTTCAAAAGCAGATTGTCAAGCCTGTCTTCTGTAACCTCATTGAGTGAGCTGGAACATGATCTTTCAGCTGGTAGTAGTGTTTAACCCCTTGATCCAAAAAACCCTTAACATTCTTCCAGATTTATAACTGTGGCAACACATTTTTATTCCAACTAAACAGATCTACACACAATGACTGCCCATAGCATGTACTGTGTCAGACATCAAATTTAGTTTGTGTTGCTAACCTAGCTTCAAAAAAGCTGCAATCTTTGAAACACAGAGCATTGCACACTTCTGCTATGAATATATGCTAGAATCTGTGATCAGGAAAGGGAGAAGAGGCAATCCTGCATGGCTATCAGGTCATACATTTCACATCTGCAATTTGTATTACTTTCATCCACTGTAAGAGAAGCAATGTTAGATACTGCAGCATTAAAACATGGGGTTATCTAAAGAGCATCGTAAACAGAATGAGAAGGACAAAGTTCTAAAGGAATGGAAAGAAAAAAGATGTTCACAATCCCTCTTGAGGAAAATATTCATTCAGGAGGTGAGGCATGATGGTGGAATAGTTAGATGCTTCCTCTGATCCCTCTAACAACAAAGACACAAAAGAACTAATTCAGTCCAGTAGGTTAAAAGGCTAAGTTTGGGGAGCCATCTTCAGGGGAAGGCTTTCTCTGCTGACTATGGAGTAAGGTCCTTGTCATCAGTCTTCCCCTGGACTGGAAGCTTCTGAGACACAGAAACCAGGCAAGCCTCACATTTGTTAACACACCCATGAAAAGGGAGTGGACTTTTGAACCACTGTGCTATCAAAGAGAAAGCTATCATCGTTGAGGGGATAGAGAGGGATACAAGTAGGTTGAACAGATATCGAAAGTAGAGTAGAAAGGAGTGTTCTGTCAAAGGGTGAGGAGAACAGCCAGGCGCTGGGTTGTATATGACACATTGACTTGGATCATAAAGTTTCACTTAAAGCACAATAAAATATTTTTGAAAAGAAAGACAATATTAATTCTGAGGGACAAAACACAAAAAATATACCCAGTGCAATACGAGATCACAAAATAGCAACCACTCACCTCTGAAAATCTATGAATTGTTCTTAAAGTAAATCAAATTATTACTCCTTCTTAGCAAATACAACTATTAAAATAATACTATTTAATAAAATTAAACAATATTTTCTCCTTGTCAATAATATTAAATCTCAGCTCTAAGACTTACTGTCTGAAATAATCCTTTCACTTAAGATTTTTCTTAATGTGTTTTTCTTAATTCATTTTAATATGAATTTAGTATTTAAACAGCATGCCTAAAATTTCTGATGTGTAAAATCTGCAGCCATAATGCAAACAAGTAACTTCTGGGCATGTAAGCATTATTCTAAAATGAATAACTAGGATATAATACAAAGTATGACATTTTCTGTATTTTAACAGATAATAAACTTTCTCACACAATGATAGCTTTCTCTTTGATAGTACAGTGGTTCAGAAGTCCACTTACTTTTCCTGAGTGTATTATAAATGACAGGCTTGCTTGGTCAAGCTTGACCTGGGGCAAAACAATGACCACCTACAGCACTGGCCAAAGAGGAGGAATAAATAGCATTCTGCTGCCGATGCAGTCAGTAGATGCAACAGATATCCCTCATCTTCTAGGTAACCTTGAATGTTCACAAAATAAATAATGTGAAAATATAAGCAATATATTTTGATTTGCCTTGCACCCTAAGAACTGTTCACATACCATATTAAAAGGATCTCTTCATTGCCATAAGCCACGCTAGTGAGATTAGCATGGAAGTCATTTCCTTGACTTGTTTTTCCTGAGAAAATGTCTTCTGAATACCATGCAACGCCATAAAGAAAACCACCAAGAAAGACTCATGACTGTGAACTCCTGATTGCACTTACTCAAACAGAAGGCAGTCTCTTAACAAAAGAATTATGTTAGCAAGTCTAGTCAGCTAAATAATTCAAAGACGATATAAATCAAATCTATTTTGAAATAAAAGTTGGTCACAAAGAAAAAACTGTGGCTGTATCCACATCTGATTAAAACTGAATCAAACAATATTCAGGAATTCTTAAGAATGCCCATGATGATGTCATATCTTGGAATAATATTACAAAGAGATTTATGACTAGTTAAATCTAGTAGTGCATATTTCCTTTAGCAGTTAAAAGGTGAGACAAACATTACAAAATTTTTAACACAGTGAAATAACTGAATCCCTCCAGTCAAAAGTTATTAAGATAACCCAAAGACCAAATGTATTTTTAAGATGGAAAGCACTACTGTGCTTCCAAACAAATCATACAGAATTACTAATCATAAAGAAATACAAAGAAGTTTAACATCTTTTAAAGGACAGAGAAAATGTTCCCTTAAAGGCAGCAATATCACTTGTTGCCTGTTATATTTACACCTTAAAGTACATACAGTGACTCTGGTGGGAGTGGGCTATATTACTTATTTCACATGTGACTCTGCATGAAGTTTCTTAGCCTAAAAACAGATATGTAGTTTGAAAACTCAACTCTAACCATAAAGTGACCACAAAGCATGATGCTTATGTGCATATACTTTCAATTCAAAGATTAAAAACCAATCTTAAACATTTTCATTTTAATATGTTTTAAGAACGCAAACTCCCCTACCTATCTGTTGTACTGTGGGAGCTGACATGCTGCTGTGATGCTGGAAGTTATTCTACCAGTATTCAAACACCAACAGATCACTCACAGCAGACAAGTTTCAGTTGAGTGTCCAAACTAAGACTGACTAGGAAGAAGAACCCAGTGGTCTACTTCTGAAAAGAATTAGTGAAAACCTTATGAATAGCAACACATCAATGTCTGGTAAAGTACCAGAAAAGAACTGAAAGAAAAAAACTCAAGCCTTAATTTGCAATTCAGGATTGTATGGAGAAAATATTAAATGGTGCAGGAAACACAGTAAGGAACACATAGCATCACTATGCCAAAAAGAACTGGTCAATATTTAACAATTTCAGGAGACAGCATACAATCAGGAGCCAACAGTACTGAAGGAAGAAGTCCAAATTGCACCTAAGATATTGGCAAAAAAAGAAAGAAAAAAAACCAGACTCTATGAATTGACAGACTATCAACTGATCAATTGAGATGTTTTAATAAACAGATGCAGTGCTGGAAGTGCTTACTCGTTTCTGCCAAGAAATTTGGAAGACAGCAAATTTGGAAGTGATCATATTTATATCTATTCCCAAGAAAGGTGCTTCAATCAAATGTGGAAATTATTCAACAATATCATTAATGTAAGTAAAGTTTTAATGATTATTCAAAATCAGCTGCAGCAGTACATAACAGGAAACGTCCAGAAATTCAAGCTGGACTCAAAAGCACAGACAGAACAAGAGATATCACCACTAAATGTCAGATGGATCCTAGCTAAAAGCAGAGAATATCGGAAAGATGTTTACCTGAATTCCGCTGACTATGTAGATATTCAACTACGTGTATTATAATAAATTTATGGACAACACTGCAAAGAATGGGAACTCCAGAATACTTCACTGTTTTTGGGAGAAACCTGCAGACAGATTAAGAGGCAGCTGTTTGAACAAAAAGAGGCTACCGTGTGGTTTAAAGTCAGGAAAACAGTGCATCAGAAGTTATGTCCTTTTACTGTATTCAACCTGTATGCTGAGCAAATAATCACAGAAGCTAGACTATACGAAGAAGAAAGGGCATCAAGATTGGAGAAAGACTCATGAACAACCTGATCTGTGCTGAGGACACAACTTTGCTTGCTGGAAGTGAAGAAGACTTGCAGGACTTAATGATGAAGACCAGACGATAGCCTTCAGCATGGATTAGAACTCAACACAAAGAAACCAAAAACAATCACAACTGGGACCAATACACAGTATCATGATTAACAGAGAAAAGACTGAGTTATCAAGGACTTCATTTTACGTGGATCTACAATGAGTATCCATGGATGCAGCAGTCAAGAAATCAAAAGACAGACTGCACTGGACGATGTGGCTGCAAACAACCTGACTAAAGGGCTGAAAAGGACAGATGTAACCTTGAAGACTAAGGTTCACCTAACGCAAGCCATGGTGTTTTCAGTCACCTCTTGTGCATGTGAACACTTGATGAGGAGTAAAGGAAGAACTGACATCCTGACATTGCGGTGCTGGAGAAAAATACTAAACACACCATGGACTACCACAAGAATGAACAAACCTGTCTTGGAAGAAGTACAACCAGAATGTACCTTAGAAGCAAAGATGGTGGGACTTGAATCTCATATACTTTGGACACATCAGGAGGGACCCGCAGTTCCTGGAGAAGGACACCATGCTTCACAGAGGGCAAATAAAAAGGAGGAAGGCTCTCATCAAAACTGACTGACACAGTAGCTGCAGCAACGGCCTTATGTCAAACAATGACCGTGACAATGGTGCAGGATCGGGCAGGGACCTGACCTGATGGTACTGAACAACAACAGATCACGGAATACTCAATCCCACCACACTGAAAGATGGGAGTTTTACACTAGTAGTTACACGGTGCAGTCACAGCAATGGCAGGGGTGCCCTTATTCCTATTAATTAGAATTACTCAAGCAAAAAGATGTATTAAGAATATACACTAAAAAAAAGAAGAAGAAACTAAGAATATGCACTAAAAAAAAGATGAAGAAAATGAATTTAAAAAACCTAAAACAAACAAAAAAAACCTAACCATTTTGGGAGTTAATCATATTAAATGTAACCAATGGGTACCCTAACCATCACATGGCAGGTACCTGAAGAGTTTGAGTCACATAAACATTTCACGTAACTTCATACTACCCCAAGCCAAGTGCCGTCGAGTCGGACACTGAAAATAATTGTGATTTTAAAGGAATTCTCCCATTAAGTTGTTCACCATTAAGTTCGTGATGATTTTTGAAAATAAAACTGTCAAGTGATCAAGCAGCAGTAAGACATTTGGTATGACTGCATTCTAACACAAGGCAGCTCTTGAATAAAATGTGAACTCTTGTAAAATTAAAAAGAAATCATAACCATGAAAATTTCTAAGTAAGATTTTGAAATGTCTGTTTAACTAAACTGTATATCCTCAAAATGGACTTCACTAGACAACATAGCGTGATGTATTCACTTAAAGAGATATACTGATAACATGAGAGATGTATTATTAATTCTAGTCTCATTGGTTGACAGCGTACCATATTAAGTAATTTTTACTACATAGTACCTGGAAAACATTTGACCATAAATGTTATAAAATACAATTCCTACCACTAGTTAAAAGAGACACAATGGACTACCCTGCAGATGTTAAATTTACACATATACGTGATCTGACAATTAAGTCTGTGAACTTAATTGTTCTAAGTGCTACATATCTCATTGCTGAATATCACTATGGCCACCTACCAAGTACTCCCCACCCACTTGGGAAGCTAGGCACTGACGCCAGCACCTAGTCCAACTTTCAAAGCAGTTTTATAACTCTTCCTGGAATGGCCATTGTGCACAGTGGCACAGTGGCAAGTTTGCGAATGAAATTGCAGAGCTGTCTATGAGGAAGTTTTTAGCCACTAAAGAAATAAATGTATTGGAACACCCTACCTATTTGCCTGAACTGGCCCCAGTGACTTTTTTGTTTACCTGAAGATAAAGGAAATATTGAAAGCAAGATATTTTGATGACATTAAGGACATCAAAGGTAACACAAGGTCTGTCAGTGAAGTCTGTGAACTCATCCTAGAAAGTGCTACATACCTCATTGCTGAATATCACTACGATCACCTGTGAAGTCCTCCCCTTGGGAAGCTATGCACTGGTGCCAGTATTTCATCCACCCATCAAAGCAATTTTGCAGCTCTTTTTCTGGAATAGCCATCACCAGCTGTAGTTGTTATTACCCTTGATATCCTGAATGTCACCAAAATGTTTTCCTTTCAATACTTCCTTTATCTTCAGGTAAAGGAAAAAGTTACTGGGGGCCAGACTAGGTGAGTAGATAGGGTGTTCCAATACAGTTACTTGTTTACTGGCTAAAAATGCCCTTACAGACAACTATACAATTAAGTTCATGAACTTGCCAACGTGCCACTGTGTACAATGCCCATTCCAGAAAGTTCCAAAACTGCTCTGAAGGGAAGACTAGGCGCTGGCGTTGGTGCACAGCTTTCTAAAGGGAGTGCTCTGAAAGTGACCACAGTGATATTCAGCAATGAGGTACGAAGCACTTCTAGAATGTGTTCAGGAACTTAACTGGCAGTTTTCATACGCACTCTTGCACAAGAACGAGGATGTTATTTATGTAATGCAATGGACTGATTGCCAAGACATACTTTTAAAGTGGGAAAAGCAATGTCTGAACAAACACAGTATGCTATCATTTGTGCATAAATAGGGAGGAAAATGAGTACAGGTAAAAAGTACTTGCTTATATATGCACTGAGTATCTCTGGAAGGATACATCTGGAAGTGATAAGAATGATTACTTTGTGATGTGATGTGATTGTGCTGTATGTTACAAATCCTAACCTCTGTGATATTAATGAAGCAGAATGAGAGGCATTTACATTAACGAGGTAGAACTCAATCTACAGGACTAGGCGTATTTTGAGTCACTTTTTTAAGATATAAAAGAGAATCAAGCAGAGTGGAACCTCATGCCACCAAGAAAGAACTGCCAGGAATGGAGTGCATTCTTTGGACTCAGAGTCCCCATGCCGAGAAGCTCCTAGACCAGGGGAAGACTGAAGACAAGGACCATTCCCAAGAGCTGACAGGGAAAGCATTCCCTAGGAGTTGGTTCCCTGAATTTGGACTTCTAGCCTCCAAAATTGTGAGAGAATAAAATTGTTTGTTAAAGCCATCCATTGTGGTATTTCTGTTACAGCATGAAACAGAGAACTAAGACAGGTAGCTAGGGAACAGGACCTGAGTGGAAACACTGCACAATGTATCTTTATGAATCTTGAATTTCTGGACCATGTGAATGTAATACCTACACAGAAATAAGTAAATACATTAAATTAAGCAACAGAAGTAAACATCACTACTAGCCATCTTGCCTACCCCTCTAAAATATTAGCTGCGAATACTCCTTTTTCCAAGAGGATAACTGCTAATCTCCTACAGTTATATTTTGATAAAGTTACAGGAAATACCTGGAGATTGCCATCTGAGAAGTATCTTACATTTCATGCCTATAAACTAGTTTTATACTGACCATAATTGCTACCTTATTTCAGCTAAGGCAGCTACTTTATTTTATGCTTCAATGAGTAACAAAATTTCAAAATAAACCACTAAAAAAATACACTAACATTTCAAAGAGGGAACTCACTTTTTAAATCAATTGTGGAATGACATTTTTCAAAGTAAGAAAGTTTCTTTTACTATTCTATATTCAACAATGTTCAGAGACATGCTTTGTATTGAAGGGGTAGATTTGAAAACCACACAGCTATAATTCAACTGATACTGTGTTTTGAAACTGTGTTCTAAACCCAAAGTTAAATGCCTTTTATCTCTATGGAAGCTGCTTTGCTTAATGCAGAAACTGGCCAAGAATGCCAGTTACCATTCAGAAATTCTGAAAAAAGACTTGGCAATTCTAAAAACAAGCATCTTATCAAATAATTCAATTGCTCCTTACTGTCAATACAGCTATGTGCTGGCCTAAAAGTCAAACTCTTCTTTTCTTTATTATTATTTGAAGGAAAAACAAAAACAAAAAATATAACTCCTCCTTCCCCAAACACCCAAGTTCTCTTTAAACCTCAAACAAACGCATTGCTCTTAAGTCAATTTCAACTCCTATCGAGCCTATGGGATAGAGCACAGCTGTCCCACAGGATTTCCATGGCAGTAATACTTACAGAAGCACACTGCCACATCTTTCTTCCACGGAGTAGTTGCAGGGTTTGAAACAGTTACTTCCTGGTTAGCAATCTGCATTTAACCACTGCACTACCAGGTCTCCTTAAGTTATCTTTTGTTAAAACTGTGTAAGTTGTTGTACATGTATTGCTTTACCTGGAATTTTAACTTCTAGACATTAATCTTAGAGACAGGGGTTTTACTATAAAAATTTTAATGCATAAAAAAGCAATACACTTAACTGCCTGCTGCTTTGCAATCCAGAAGAGCAGACCATCCCGACCACTCATCCCATCTAGGCACCATGCCTCTGGCTTAGGCACACGAAGCCATTTTCTGTCCCACTATTAACCTCTGCAGCTGCTCCAGGAAGCAGCTATCACTATTTCCCAGAATCACTCATACCATGACCATCTGAAAAGTTTCACACAAGCTTGTTTTTCACACCTCCCCAAGACAGCAGTTGATGTAAATTATGCTAAAATATCTTGAAGATATCCCCACGACACACATTAATTTACAGAAAACTAAAACTCTAAAAAAACCACGTAACTGTTCATTCACATCAAGTAAACACCCGCTGCTGTCGAGCTGATTCCAACTCATAGCCACCCTACAGACAGAGTTGCACTGCTCCACAAAGTTTCCAAGGAGTGCCTGGAGGATTTGAACTGCTGGCCTTCTGGTTGGCAACAGTAGCACTTAACCACTACACCACCCAGGTTTCCTATAAATCAACAGTACATCAAATAAGAAAGTAGATTATGAAAAAGAAAAAAAATTAGATTTTTTCACCTCATCAAATTATTCTCATTTGCAAGGCTTTAAATTGGATTATCAGTTTTTCATAAGTGAATCTCAGATATTTGCAATTACTGAATGTAGGGGACTAAACAGTGGCCCCAAAGACATGCATATTCTAATACCCCAAATCTAAGACCATCACTTTATATGCAAAATATGTGATTAAGAATTTTGAGAAGATGAGTTTATTTTCTACCAGTTACCAGTTGTGTGGAGTCAATTCCAACTCACAGCAACCCATGTGATCACATGCATCCTTATAAGAGAGATAGGCAATTTTGCTAAAACAACAGATACACACAGAAAGGAAGGTGATGTATAGACACAACAGGGCAGGTAATGTAGACACAGGCCAAGGAATGCACACAGCCACCAGAAACTGCAAGAGGCAATGCAAATTCCTCCCCTAGAGTGTTCCAAACGAATACAACTCTGCTGACACTTTGATTTCAGATTCTTTGTTGCTAGACCTGTGAGAGAATAATTTCTATTGTCTTAAGCCACCAAGATGGCTGTTACAGCAGTCACAGGCAACCAAGAGACTGAGGAAGAGTGTATTAAAACAGGAATCCCCTTGCCCTCCGTCACCACTGTCATTCGACATTGTGCTGGAGGTTCTAGCCAGAGCAATCAGGCTCAAAAAATAAATAAAGGACATCCAAACTGGTATGGAAGAAAAGAACCTTACTTGTAGATAATATGATCTTATACACAAAACATCCTACAGAATCCACCAAACAAACAAGCAAACAAACTACTGGAATAGAAGAGTTCAGCAAAGTATGAGGATACAAACAAGATAAACACATTAAATTAGCCGCATTCCATTACACCAACAAAGAGAACATCAAGAGGAAATCACCGAATCAGTAACACTTATCACAGTCCACAAGAAGATAAAATACTTACAAATAAAGCTAACCAGAGATGTCAAAGACCTATACAAAAAACTACAGGACACTACTGAAAGAAACCAAAAGAGACCTACAAAAGTGGAGAGACATAGCTTGCTCACGCATGGGAAGACTCCACATTATGAAAATGTCTATTCTACCCAAAATAATGTATAGACACAATACAATTCCAACAGCATTTTTCAATGAGATGAAGAAATAGATCACCAACTTCATAAGGAAAGGGAAGAATCTACACATAAGTGAAGCATTACTGAAGAAGAACAAAATTAGAGGACTCACATTATCTAACTTCAGAACCTATTACACTGCCACAGCAGTCAAAACAGCCTAGTATTGGTACAAAAAGAGATATATAAATCAGTGAACAGAATAGAGAATCCAGACAAAAAAATTATTCACCTATGAGCAGCTGAGAACTGACAAAGGTACAAAGTCCATTAAGTAAGGAAAAGATAATCTCTTTAACAAATGGTGTTGGCATAACTGGATATCCATTTGCAAAACACTGAAACAAGACTCATATCTCATGCATAAAAGCTAACTCAAAATAGATCGAAGACCTAAATATAAAATCTAAAATGATAAAGATCATGGAAGCACAAAATAAGGACAATTCTGGCAGCCTTAGTGCATGGCATAAACAGAAGACAAAATACTACTAATGATGCACAAACAGCAAAAGAGAAAACAGATAACTGAGAACTCCTAAAAATCAAACACGCTCATTCAAAGACTTCACCCAAAGAGTCAAAAGACAAAAGACAACTTGGAGTCCGGGAAAAAAAATTTTAGATATGACAAACTGATTGTCTAATCTTTACTGCAAGATACTGCAATACTTCAATAACAAAAAGACAAATAACTTGATTAAAAAATGGGCAAAGGATATGAACAGACACTTCACCAAAGAAGACATTCAGATGGCTACCAAATACATGAGGAAATGCGTACAATCATTAGCCAATGAAACAAAACCCACTGCCATCAAGTCGATTCCAACTCATAGTGACCCTACAGGACAAAACAGAACTGCCCTATCGGTTCCAAGGACAGTCTGGTAGATTTGAACTGCCAATCTTTTGGTTAGCAGCCATAGCACTTAACTACTAGAACACCATGGTTTCCCATTAGCCATTAGAGAAAAGCAAATCAAAACTACAATGAGATACCATTTCACCCCCAAAAGCCTGGCATTAATCCAAAACAGAGAACATAATAAATGCTGGAGAGACTGTGGAGAGACTGTAACACTTACATGTTGCTGGTGAGAATGTAAAAGGGTACAATCACTTTGGAATCAATTTGGCACTTTCCTAAAAAGCCAGAAATATAAATACCACACAATTCACAGTCCTTTTGCCTGGAATATATCCTAGAGAAATAAGAGCTGCCACACAAATAGATACATTCATCACAGCCCTGTTCACAATAGCAAAAAGATGGAATCAACCTAGGTACCCATCAACAGATGGACAGATAAACAAACTATAATATATTCACACAATGGAATATCATACAATCATAAAGAATAATGATGACTTTGGAAACATAACATGGAGGAATGTGGAAGGCATTATATTGAGTGAAATTAGTCAGCTGCAAAAAGGACAAATACTGTATGAGGCCACTATTATAAGAACTCATGAAAAGGCTTAAACATTGAAGAAAACAGTCTTTGATGGTTAAGAAGGTGCAGAGGGAGGCAGAGAGGAATTTACTAATTACATAGTCAACAAGGATTATTTTGGGTAAAGAGAGGAACAACATACAGCAGGGAAATCAGGATAACTGGACTAAATCAAAAGCTAAGAAGTTTACTAAATACAACCAAACACTCTGAGGGACTAAATAACAGGATCAGGGATCTGGGGAACATGGTTTCAACAGACACCTAAGTCAACTGGTATAACAACGTTTATTACGAAAATGTTCTCCATCCCACTTTGGCTGAGTGGTGTCTAAGGTTTTAAATGCTAACACGCAGCCATCTAAGAAGCATCAATTAGTCTCAACCCACCTGGAGCAAAGGAGAATGAAAAGCATCAAAGACATGAGGAAAATATGCGCCTACAAGACAGAAGGGCCCCATAAACCAGAGACTACATCAGCATGAGACCACAAGAACTAAATGGTGCCCAGGTACCATCAGTGACTGCCCTTACAGGGAACTCAACAAAGAGTCCCTAATTGGAGCAAGAAAAATTTAGCGTTCAGAGCTCAAACTTGAGAGAAAAGACCAGACTTGAAGGTCTGACAGACTGGAGAGTCCCCAGAAGACATAGCCCCCAAACTCTCTGTTAGCTCAGAACTGAAACTACTCCCGAAGCCAACTCTTCAAAGACTGAACTGGTACATAAGACATAAAGTGATACTGGTGAAGAGTGTGCTTCTTGGCTTTAGATACAGGAGACTAATGGGGCAACTCCTGTTAGGAGTCAAGATGAGAAAGCAAAGTGGGACGGGAGCTGGCTGAATGGATGGGACATAATGCAGCGGAGAGGAAGAGTTTGCTGTTACAGTGCGGAGACACCACCTAGGGTCACAGAGCAAAGTGTCTATAAGTTTTTGTACAAAAAAACTGCTCAGATTGCAAAATTTCACTTAAAAGACAATGGAAAAAAAGTAATCCCGAAGGAATGTATACATGAACATACTCAATTATTCCACATGCTTTTATACGTGACACTGACAAGACTTCAAGTGACCACACAAACCTTTTGAGAAGTTTCACCCACTGTCTAATGTTCTGCTAAGTTCAAAGGAAAAGATATGAAAAGAAATTAAGTAGTCTCCCAAATCAGACTAAAAAGATGACAAAATTAGAAGCAATTAAACATTAAACACACCTGCAATATATCTACAAGGAGATGTGACTTTTGAAATATGCATCACCAAGTATCCAGGATCCAACTGTATGACCTGGCAAAGTGGGGGAGAACTACCCAGAAACTGGCAAAGGTAAAAGTGGTGTGTGGAGAATTACAAAACACGCAAGTTGTAACACTTAAAACAAAAAAGAACAAAATGTGTTGCCAACAAGTAGATCCAACTCATAGTGGTTCACAGGACAGAGAGCAGAATTCATAGTGATTCAAAAGGCAGAGTAGAACTGCCCTACAGGGTTTCCAAGAAATGGCTGGTGGATTTGAACTGCTGGTCTTTTGGTTAACAGCCAAGCTTGTAACCACTACACCACCATAATACTTGGAGGACATATTTGAAAAGAATCTTTATGATCTGGCAACAATTTAGCCATTCTGAGACTTATACAAGACAAAAATACTCAAATACTGTAATGTTTCCAATCCTCAAATGCCTATCTTTAACATTGGGATAACAGGGCCCACCTACACTATCCTAGAGTGCAGGATAACTGTCAGGATGAAATGAGACTGCAAACGTACCGGCCAATGGTTTGGGTCCCAGCTTCTCTCAATAAAGCGGCTACCTGGTATAGTAGATACACTTGCTTTCTCCATGCAAATTTCAAGGAACTTTTACTGGACACAGAAAAAAAATTTAAAAGAGAAAGCCTTTTTCTGTTTTGTGGATATGGGGGGTACAGGCACTTACCACATCACTAGCACTGGAGAACTCATTATTAACTAGACTTTCAAGAGCCATCCACCGAACGGGCCTGTTTTCATTGTCCCCCAGACAATGATAGTCCATGGGGAACAAGTCTCTGGAGAGGGCATTGTCTGTGATCTTAACTTGAAGTGTATCATCAATGCTGAAAAGTAAAGACACGAACAACAAATGCAATCAGCGTATTAAAAAGTATAGATCACCGGCTGCCCTTGAATACAACAGAACCCCCAATCCAGAGAGCACTCAACATCAGGCAACAGTGAAGAGCTTGTGGCACCTACACACAGTTCCTAGCAGCCAGGTCTTTATGGATGACTTCTCTTCTGGCCAGATAGCTCATTCCACAGGCAATCTGAATGGCCATGTGTACCAGGTCTTGCTGAGAAATTGCCTGTGGTAAACACAAAGTAACAACGTTTACAGTTAACACAAAAAATGACTGCTGCTTATTTTATCACACATTTCTACTCTACACAAAAATAATTCTTTAAATCTATACAGTGATTTTTAAAATACTACTTATTGACCAAGGGTGTGTTCCCACAGCTTCCTATACTTCTATTATAATCCTTTCACTCTGTAACATACCATCTAGTTGACCGTCTCCTCTTATCCATTAAGTGTGTTAACTTCCCAATATCCAGCACACACAGTAGCTGCTCAACAAAAATCTGTTCACTGAATTGTCAAAATAACATTTCAAATGCTTATTAGTCAATAGCTTGTTCTTTCCAAACAGTAGTTCTTACTGAAACAGTCCCCTGTGGACCATTTTCAAATTAAGATAAGTCTACAGCTTTCTCCACTGACACGCACCTTTAGATGCATGCTGGTATTGTCAGCCACGGAAACCCTGGTGGCCCAGTGGTTAAGTGATACAACTGCTCAAATCTGCCAGGTGCTCCTTGGAAACTCTACGGAGCAGTTCTACTCCGTCTTGCTATGAGTTGAAACTGACTCAACTGGGATTGTGAGATGAGGAATGAAATTCTTCCCCAGGTGATGCTAATGGATCACAGCCTCCAACTACTTGCTAGGAAGCGCAGCTTTAATCTCATCAGATTACAAAGCCTATCATACATGCTAATCCAAACACTCAGTGAAACTTTCCAGTGCATTTTCTCCTGGCAGCTATTGTAATAAATCTTGCAGTCAGGCTGGCAGTCAGTTTAACGGGACTACAAGATACAGACAGCAACCACACACCCACTATGATTTACTACTGTTACCATCATAAAAGCATTTGGAAGCTGACCAAATGCTTCACAGGTATGTGCACAAGCAGCGATGACAGAAACTCTCAGGTGACTAAAGTCTTACAGCCAAGCATATCAATATACTCATTTTTCCCCTGTACTCCAGACCTCTAGTCCTTAACAGCATTTGGTACAACATGGATCACAGAGCTCTGTAAAGTCTGTTTCCTAGAAGGAAGACGTAGTACAAGTACCTTCAGAGTTATTAGGAAAATCACTGAGATGATATTACAGAGGACTTGAGGAATGATTATAAATAAATATAACAATACAAGGAAGAACTTCAGCATTAGCAACAAGTAAGCTTCAAGAAAGCCATCATAAATGATATGCATTTTCCTCTAAACAACAGATTGTTAAGTATATTCTGGCTCCTTTTGAGTTTTTTTTTGCTGGCCTTTAAACAGTTCATATTAGAATGTTAACATAACTTTAAAAGATCTACTGAGAATTTACAGGTAAACTGACATATAGGAAAGCTTTTCTCACCTGAGGATTATTGGCCTCTACTAATTTGCACTGCCGTAAGAACAATTTCAGATTCCCCCAATTCATGTACGGTAATATCACCATGGGCTTTTCTCCTTCTTCTATACACACATGCGTAATAGGAAGAAGATTTCTATGAAATAAGAAAAACAAGTGAAATTTAAAACCTGAGGGATTTCTTTACAATAAGATACTCCAACACAAAACAAAAACCAAACATATTTTAAAACATAATTGTTTCAAATGCAAAATTACCTATGTTCTATAATTTAACCAGACTTTAATGTTCCCTATATGCATACTATCCTGATAGGGAAAAGCTATAAACTCAAAAGTTGTTTACTATGGACTGAATTCTCTTGACACACTGCAATCATACTACATCTTATGTCAAAAGGTAATCAAAGGGACATAAGAAGTGACTGGACCACAATCTTGTTATAACAAAATCCCACTTATGCCATTATCACACTCTTAAAAAAAAAAAGGACAAAAACAAAATGACCCCAATCCAGATTGTGGACAATATGATCATCAAAAAGGTACGTATGCAGTTGAAATTGCCACAAAAGTCAAGAAGCCCTTAGTTGCTCAGATGGAATTTAGAATCAGATTTTGGAATGCTAAATTTACCATTTGTAATCTGTATGACCGTATTTCTCTTAGCCTTAGTTTCTATAACACAGAGATCCCACAAACTGTAAAAGCCTGCCAGGACGTGGAAAAATCAAACACAAAGTAGGCAATCTCTCCCATTTCAACTTCTAAACCATACACACAAACATTTCATCCTATTGCATAATGGAATACCTTCAATTGACATCTGGAAATAACATTAATTTTTCCAAAGGTCATAAAACTTTTTACATAATTACTTCACTAAGCTTAAAATTTACAGAAGGCAAGCATTATCAGGACTTTCATATTTTTACATTCAATTTCTTATGTTCTCCACACATACACGTGCGTGTACATATTCATAGTCTCAGTATATTCCAACTCAACAGTGCAGAGTCTAACAGCCCCACAGAATTTACAAGAACTGCCTAGTGAGTCAGAGTAACGACACAGGGGTTTAAGAGTTTGGCTGCTATCCAGAAATTGAGCAGTTTGAATAGATGAGGTCTGACAAGTCTGTGAACTCAATTGTTTCAGGTGCTACATGCCTCATCATTGCTGAGTATCATCATGGTCACCTTCAGAGTACTCCTCTTGGGAAACAGTGCACAGACACCAGCGCCCAGTCCACCCTTCAAAGCAATTTTGAAACTTTTTCTGGAATGGCTACCACGCATGGTGGCACGGTGGCAAGTTCTTAAACTTCATTGAACAGTTAGTTGTCTGTGATGGAGTTTTTAGCCAGCAAACAGATAACTATATTGGAACAACACCCACTCTATTTACCTGATCTGGCCCCCAATGACTTTATTCTTTACCCAAGATAAAGGAAATACTGAAAGGAAGACATTTTGGTGACATTCAGGACATCAAGGGTAATGCGATAACAGCTTTGATGGCCATTCCAGAGAGAGAATTCCAAAACTGCTTTGAAGGATGGACAAGACTCTGGCAGCACTACATAGCTTCCCAAGGGGAGTACTTCAGAGGTGACTGTAGTGATATTCAGCAATGAGGTATGCAGCACTTTTTCTGGGATGAATTCACAAACTTAACTGGTAGTCCTCGTATATATAGATATGTAACAAGCATTTACTAAATATTTGATAAACACACATAACAATAGCCTTAAAAATGTTCATATTCCTGAACTTAGCAAATTCTCCTTCACAGAACATTTAAGAAGCAAATAATATCAAATACAAAGAAGCTACATGAGAGATGGTTAATGCAGGATTAATAGCAAACAGTTGTGAAATAACCTGAAGGTCAAAACTAGGAAAGAGTATGTACAAACAATAGAATATCCACTGCCACTTAGTCCATTGCAACTCAAATAATAGGATTAAAAAACCAAACTCATTGCTGCTGATTCCTACTAGCAACCCTACAGGATAGAGCAGAACTGCCCCTTGGGGTTTCCAAAGAGTGGTAGACTGAAACCACTGAACTCCTGGTCAGTGACTACTGCTCTTAACCACACAACTAAATAGCTATACAGAGATGTTAACAATATAAGTCTACCCTACTGGAAAGCAAGATATGAAACTCACCTACATAATTTACAGGGTAAGTACAAATATGGTGAACAAATAATAAAACTGTGCAGAAATAGCTCAAGAGTTATTATTGTCTTTAAGTTACAGGACTGTAGATAATTTCTATCTTACTTTTCTGAATTCCTAATTTTCCTCAAACAAGCATGCATTAACTCTTAAAACCACTGTCATAACATTCCTGGTAGAACTGTACCAACAGCAGAGCTGAGAGCGCCCCTCTTGGTGTTCAGGGGTTACTAGCAAAGGGACAGCAGGGATCCCGACGGACTGGGAAACGAGCGCACCCATGAGGGATGAGTAAATCTCTCAGAAGTAGCTTCTGCTTGCATTAGCAGCCTCACTTTAGAGGCGAAGAAACCTATGCAGAGAGAGAGGTTATATAACTCACCAAGGACAAACGGTAAGTACATGGCCATTTCCTCCTAGGAAAGCAAGGGGAAGGACAAGGGAAATTACAGAGCCTCCTTTCACACCAAGTCCCACACACACCCAAATGACTTACAGCAGGTTTACATTCAGGATTAACCTGAACATACCACGATTCTAGCAGTAATACAAAGAGTTACTCCAAAAGATTACTTATCTGTTCCTTTCTTTGTGATTGAAATTCATGCTGCAGGTGTCTTAGTTATATACTTCTGCTATAACAGAAATACCACAAGTGCATGGCTTTAACAAATATATTTATTCTCTCACAGTCTAGGAGACTAGCACAGTCCAGAAGACCAATGTCCAAATTCAGGGTACCAGCTTCAAGGGAAGTCTTTCTCTGTCATCTCCGGGGGGAGGTCATTGTCATCAGTCTTTCTGTGATCCAGGAGTTTCGGTCCAAAGAACATGCTCACTCCCAGCCTGAGGCAGGATGAGGTCCCTATCTCTCTGCTCACTCCTTTTATATCTCAAAAGAGACTGATTTAAGACACAACCTAATCTCACAGATCGAGTCCTGCCTTACTAACATTCACTGTCTCTAATCCTGCCTCATTAACATCATAAAGCTAGGACTTATGAGTATAACACACAGAAAAATCACATCACATGACTAAATGCTGGACAGTCACACATACTGGGAATTATGGACTAGCTAAGTTGACACACATTCTCAGAGGAACAATTCAATCCATAACAGTAGGATTAAAGCCACTTTATCCAGGCACAATGAGTGTGCTGTATGAGGTCTAACAGTTTATTCTACTATCTGAAGATAAAAAATCCTCTAGGAGAGGCTACGAAGCTGCATGTTTCAATGCACGAAGGACTGTCCTTCACCATGCCCAATTTTTATAAAGGAAAGGAAGGTGGCAAGGGAGGTCTATGACCTATAAGAAGAGTGGATGAAAGCAGGTGGTGCTGCAGAGAAACAGAAAGGAAGAAGGACGGGTTCCAGCGCAGCCTGAAGCAAGAACTGCACCACTTCTTGCTATTGTGCTTATACTTGCAGGTGAGAGCTGTGAGATATTCTGTGTAAGAAGTGCCCACTATCAGGCTAAAGCCCAACAGAATTTGGTGATTTAAGAATCAATTCTCATAATTAAGATAGATTAATATCTCTTTTATTTTAACTTAAAATTAAAACTAATTATTTCCACAAATGCCAATGGACAGAAAGAGTGAAAAGACTTCAGAATGCTTTAAAACATTTCAAAACCATTATAAACCTTACTCGCAGAACATTAAAACAAGCAGTAAAATGCTAAAGTACATACTATATGAGTATACTGTGTTTGCTTGATAAATTTCATATGATTTCTGATTGTGACTGTAGAAATGTGTAGAGTCCTTGGACCACAAGGAAAAGAACTGCCAAGGTACATGAATGTGAAGAACAATACACTTTTTACATATCAACACATGGTTTTTCTCAGTGTAAAACCAAGAGTCCTGGTACCATCTTAGTGCCAGGAAGAACAATTAATCATGACCAAACAATGAAACTCCGGTACCAAATAACTAATTCAGTATGTTGTTCCACCCAATCACCAAACAGTTTCCTGGGGCTGCTAATCCATCCTGGCAAAATACTGCATGAGTGAATGCCTACAAGTGGTTGCTCCAAACATTTAGCATCCAAAGCATCCTTTCAAGGATACAGTAGATATAAAACAGCTTCTTAGGAAAATCCTTGTGCTGTCCATGCCCCTATAGCCTATTTCTGGAGCAGAAGTTGGGCATGACATTTCCAGGATAAGAATACTGGCTAGGTATCTAAGCACTAGTTTACCATTACACCAAAAAAAAGAAAAAAGAAAAGAATAAAGCCCACTGCTACTGAGTTGGTTCCAGCTCACAGTGACACTACAGGACAGAGAAGAATTGCTCCACAGAGTTTCCAAGGAGTGCCTGGCAGATTCTAACTGCTGACCTTTTGGTTACGGCACATAGCACTTAATCACTACACCACCAGGGTTTCCGACCATTACACACTAGTATCAAAAACTTCTGCCTCTTTTCTCTAGAGTAAGCACAACAGAATATCAAGCACTCCCAACACTGACAAAAAGGACATTTCCAACTGATCACGATCCAGTTCTTATAAAAAAGCTCAGAGGCAATAAAATGCAATTTTTTTTTTGACAAAATGGTCTGAGGAATGAGTTAGCTACCCATTCCTCTCCAAATCATGAGCACTGTCCTTGGACTAAATCAGGCCAATGGAAGGCAACATTCTTGAATCACCATGATTTTAACTTCTCAAAGGGACATCTTCACTGTCCCTAAATATTGTTTATTTTTTTTCCAAAGGTCCCTGTAAAAATAACTTGGCTTTTTTATTGTCAATGAAATTAACTAAAAAAGTATATTTGGTCATAAGACTGACCAACATTCCCAGCATGTGACAGACCAAATGAAACACATGCCTTGAAATCTGAAACTAGGAAAACTCCCCCGAAGCCAGTCTTAGTTACCTAGCACTGCTATTGATGGAAATACCACAAGTGAATACTTTCAACAAACATCAATTTATTTTCTCAGTTTAGGAGACCAGAAGTTCAAATTCTGGGTGCCTGCTCTAGGGGAAGGCTTTCTCTGCCAGCTCTGGAGGAAGGTCCTTGTCTCTCTTGAGCTTCTGCTCCTAAGTCATTTTCATGTGGCTTGGTATCTCTCTTCCGCCATCTCTGCTTCTGTAGTTTGTTTAATCTTTTTCATATCCCAGAAGAGACTGACTTAAAATATATCCTACATGAATTTCGTCTAATATAAACAAAGACAACTCATTTCCAAATGGGATTAAAACCACACACAGAGAGGTTAGGATTTGGGGTGAGGGACAAAATTCTGTTTCTTTAGCTTGCTTGTTTAATCTTTTTGTATCTCAGAAGAGACTGACCCAAGATACAGCCTACACTAATTCAGTCACATCAGCATAACAAAGACAACCTATTCCCGAATGGAATTATAACCAGAGAAACACAGGTTAGGATTTAGGTTTTTTTTTTTTTTTCCCTGGGGGGGAAGGGGTAGGGAGAGCACAATTCAGTCCATAATATTCCCCAAGGAATATTATGGTACAGAGATGTGTCAATTTTTAATGTTTCCTTGAACCTCTGTTGCCTAAACACTCAGAATTGGTCTATGTTCAGTGACAGCAAAAAAAAATCTGAATTTACTGTTGGCTTATTATTCTTTTCTACTGTCATACTCCTAAAACAGCTTTTATTTTAATGATCTTACTGTAGCTGCCTATCTTTTAGGCCCTCAAATTCTTCTGAATATAAATGAAAGTACAAGTAAAATTAAAAAATAAAAGATCCGTATTCATTATTCTTTAGTGGTCTATTAGATTGAAAATTTTCATTAAGATAATTGTTTTAATGTATGTATTGTATGAATTCATTTTTTAAAAAGGAAATAAGCACATAAATACTCATAAAATTATCTCCAGAAAGCTTAGCTATGGTAAATCCAGATGTGGGCTTACACAATGCTCTCTCTATTGCCTCTTTATATTTTTTTACTATGCTTTAAAATTTTGTACAATGCACACGCATTTCACTTTTATGTTAAGGGGAATAAATAAACTATTCCAAAATGGTTTCAATTCAGAACTCATCACAATGTTCTCAAAATAAGAATGCAGCATAAAATATTACCATGGTCTTCTCTCTCACCTGTGATGAAGACCTCGTAGCTTACAACTTTCAGTGAGCATCATCGTCACCTGAATTTCAGAAGCTTGATCTACATAAAGAAAAGATATTGTCATGAACAATAACACTGCATAAATCAGATGCTGTGGAGTCAATTTTGACTCACAGTGACCTTATATGACACAGGAGCACTGACCCACAGGATTTCCAGCACTGTCATCTCACAGAAGCAGACTGCCACTACTTTCTCCTAAAGAGCAGCCAGTGGGTTTGAACTTTTCAGTTAGCAACTGAGCACTTTAATCACTGTGCCACCAGGGCTCCTTTAACACTATGTATATGACATTAATATTTTCTGCTATAAGTAAATAACTATATTGGACTATAATGTAAATTACATTCATAGTGCTAAATTTATAATCAGTTTAGCCTCAAGTTGCACTTCAATTAGATAGAGTCTTACTGACTAGGTCAACTGTAACAGAAATTATTAAGGAAAAATATGACTACATAAAACTTAGAAATTCAGTACAATTCCGTAAACAAAGTAGGGAAAGCAATAAAAACCTGTAAAAAATGTCTGCAACAAATAAAGCACATGAAGGGCTATATAACTTCTTTATATAATTTCCCCTTTTTAAAAAGTTTACATACACTAGTAAGGAAAAATTGTTTAAACAGAAGAGATGGTGTAACAGTCAAACTTTGTACTGTGTAACAGTCAACTCTTTGTATTGTGTCTTTTACAATAAAGACTCACAAAAACCACACCAGTGAATAGGATATACATGACAATCTATGAACCTTACGCATCAAAGACAAAGCTGAAGAACAGGACTGAGCAACAGGCAGAAGGAGAATCAATTCAAAAATAGTGAAACAGGGAACTACAGATCTCTGGCCTTCTACTAGCTGAATCTGCACAGCGCATACGGACTGACGCAAGCAGCAACATTCTAACCAAAACCCACTCCATCTGGTACAGCTAAATAGCAGTGAATCTGCACATACCTCTCCAAAACCAAACACGAACAACACGAGTCCTGCAAACAAAAAGCCAAACCAAACCAGCTGTTGAGCTGATTTTGACTCACAGCAACACTACAGCACAGGGCAGAACTATCTAACAGGGTTTCCTAGGAGTGGCTCGTGGATTCAAACTGCCAACCTTTTGGTTACCAGCTGAGCTTTTAACCACTGTACCGCCAAGGCTCCAGACCAGCTAAGTGCAAGCTCCAAACCTACCATGGATGAACTATAACTCACTCTGTACCAGAGCTCTACAGCCCAGGAATGCTCCCTTCTTCTCATCCATCCCCTTCCCTGCTCTGACACCAGTGCTGTAGGATTCCACACTGCCACATCCCCTAAACCTTAAATTGAGGCCTGCTCTAAAGGTGCCTGTCCCTTTGCCCAGCCACTGGTGTGTCTACTAGAATGTATCATTGGGGGAGGTAGTGCAACTAGTCCTTGGGTACCTGCTGCCACTAACTGAAAGGATTAGGAGGCGTCACTGATTCTTAGGCCCCTGTTACGCAGGGCTAGGTAGAGTGGGTGATACTGTCAGCCTCTGGCCTCCAATGTACGTGGACAGATTCATCTTAACCACTGTACCGCCAAGGCTCCAGACCAGCTAAGTGTATGCTCCAAACCTACCATGCATGAACTATACCTCTTTCTCTACCAGAGCTGTGGTAGAGGACAGAGTCATCACTCCACCAAAACACGTCCTACATCTTTAGCATTCCCTTAGTAACAGAGAACATACCCTGGGCTCACACACCATAGCCTCCATGACCATCTGGAAACAGAAGTGAAAGCTTCAAAAAGGCCAGACAGAACAATGCAACAATTCAGAAAAACAATACAATGGCAAAATGACAGAATAAATAGGCTGTCAGCAACCATACTAAAAAAAAAAAAGGGCAGAGAGAAATCCAAAAGATTAACAATCAAATTTCATATTTAGACAACAAAATAGAATGTTACAGGAGCAGAACTGAGACAATGGAAGTCAAAATTAGTGAGACTGAAGGTAAATCCCCTGACACCAACTTGTTTGAGGAAAAAAATTTTTAAAAATGAAGAAAGCCTAAGAGTTATATGGGATACTATCAAGAGGAAAACACAAGTGATACAAGTACTAGACCAAGGAGAGGGGGAGGGAAGGTGGACACAGAAAACAGAACTGTTGACGATTCACTGGCAGAAAACTTCCCTAATATTATGAAATATGAGGAGATACCTATCCAAGAAGTTCAACAAACCCCAGACATGACAGACCGCAACAGAAAGTCACCAAGATAAATCATAATCAAACTTGCCAAAATCAAAAACAACAGAAGAATTCTGAGAGTGGCTAGGAATAAACAAAAGAACCAAACCCAAGCCAGTGCTGTCAACTTGATTCCAACTCACAGCAATGCTACAGACAGAATAGAACTTCCCATAAAGTTTCCAAGAAGCGCCTGGCGGATTTGAATGGCCAACCTTCTAGTTAGCAAGTGTAGCACTTAACCACTATGCCACCAAGATTTCCAATGAATAGAAAGTCACCTACAAAAGAGAACCAATGAGACCAAGCTCTGATTATACAGCAGAAACCACACAAGCAAGAAGGTAATGGGATGACATATATAAACCCCTGAAAGAAAAAAACTGCCAGACAAGAATTATACCCAGCAAGACTGTTTCTCCAATACAATGCTGAAATTAAGTCCTTTTCAGATAAGCCCAAATTAACATCATATATGAAAACCAGACCAAAATTACAAGAAATATTAAAGCATATCCTCCACTTAGAGAACCAGTAACACCAAACAACAATCCAAGACAAAGACACAGGACAGATCAACAAGACATCAACTCAGGGAATTCACAAAAATGAAACAAAGTTAAAAGACTTAAAACAGGGAACCAGAGATGTCAGTATGTCAATGACAACAATGTCAAAACAAAAAAGAGGAAATAAATAGTGTAATCTCAGAACTTCCACATGGAGAGGAAGCCAAGGCAATATCGAGAAATAAAAGGCTGGTTTATATTTAGAAAAATAAAGGTAAATTTATGCTAACAAGCATATTCATCAAAATAAAAAGAAGAAAATCATAAAGACTTATCAAACACCTTATCAACAATAATGAAAGATATGAAAAGAAAATCCATAAACAAAAAGAACTCAGCACAGAAAATAAAGAAAAACAAAGAAATATCACTCTCTCTCTCTCTCTCTCACACACACACACACAAATACAACAGAATGAAAGGTGTAAACTCATACCTATCAATAATTACACTGAACGTAAATTAACTAAATGCACCAATAAAGTGATAGAGAGTTGCAATATGGATTAAAAAGCATGATTCATCTATGTGCTGTCTAGAACAGATATGCCTGACATGGAGACATAAACTAAAACTCAAAGGTTGGCGAAAAAAATGTATCAAGAAAACAATGACCACAAAAGGACCGGAGTGGTAATATGAATTTCTAATAAAACAAGCATTAAAGCAAAACCTACCATAAAAGAGACAGAAGGACAGTATATAATGATTAAGGGTCAATACACTAGGAAGTCATACCCACAGATGTTATATACATACTCAATGACAGGGCTCCAAAATATATAAAAGCATTGAAAAGAGAAATAGACAGTTCCACAATAACAGGAGACTTTAGCACACTATTTTCAGTGAAAAACAGAACATTTAGAAAGAAACTCAAAAAAGACAGAGGACCTAAATGCCACAATTACCCAACTGGACCTCACAGACATACACTCTATCCAACAGTAACAAAGTATACGTTCTTTTCCAACACACATGGAACATTCTCTAGAAGACACCACATTTTAGGTCATTTAGGTCATTTTAGGAAGATTTAACAAAATCCCAAATACCAAAATAATACCAAGGATCATCTCCGATCCTGATGCCATAAAAGCAGAAATCAGTAACAGAAAAAGCAAATAAAAAAATAAAAATGTGGAAACTGAACAACATCTTCGAAAAACTACTAGGTAATAGACGAAATCACGATGGAATAAAAAGAAATTCATAGAATTGAATGAGAATGAAAATACATCTTACCAAAACCTCTGCAAACACAACAAAAGCAGTGTTTAGAGGTCAACTCACAGTAGTGAATGAACATATCAAAAAAGAAGAGCCTAAATCAAAACACTAACTCTACAACTTAAATAAATGGAAAGGTAACAGTTAAAGAAGCCCTCAAGCACAACAAGAAAATAATAAATATACAAGCAAGTGAAATAGAGAACAGGAAAATAACAGAATGAAGTTAACACGACCAAAAGTTGGTTCTTAAAAAAAAAAAAAAATCCACCAGCAACCGCTGGTCAAAATGACAAAAAAGCAGGAAAGGAAGCAAATAACCCAAATAAACAGTAACACAGATAATACCACAACAGACACAACTGAAATAAAAACAAACAGAATACTACGAACAACTGTACTCTTTACCAAATTAGAAAACCTAGAGAAAATGGACAAATTTTTAGAAACATATTACCTACCTATACTAACACAAACTGAGGTAGAAAAACTAAACAGATCCATAACAGATGATGAGACTGAAGAAATTTATAAAAACAAAAAAACACAACTTCCAACCATAATGTCTCATCCACCTAGCACTGCCATAGCAGAAACAGCACAAGTGGATGGCTCTGACAAAGAGAAATTCATTTTCTCACAAAAAAGTACGCTGAAGTCCAAATTCAAGGTGTCAGCTCCAGGGTAAGGGTTTCTCTGTTGGCTCTGAAGGAATGTCCTTGCCGTTCATCTTCCTGTGGACTGGGAGAGTCTTAGGCACAGGGACTCTGGGTCCTTTCCAAAGGATGCACTCTGCTCCTAGCACCACTTCCTTAGTGGCATGAAGTCCCCGACTCCCTGCTTACTTCCCTTTCCTTTATATTCCAAGAGACTGCCTCAAGGCACAATATAATCTTTTTTTTTAATGATTGAGTGAAAATATACAATCCCATATAAACCTGCACACCCGCCAATGTTCGGCTCCCATTGCTCTCCCTGCCCAGTGACAACACATTCCTCCTCTCCGTTATGCACATGTCATATCCTCCTAACAATCTTCTGTCCTCTCCTCTCCAGCCTCTCCCCCATGTCCAGTAAGAGGTCAGCTGGACAACATCCTACAGATGCACAGAACCATAAAGTGCACACGATATGGGCACTCTGTGTCACCAAGTCCAACCCATCTCTGTTCCAAGAGTTGACCTCCATTATGATTTATGGACAGGGCCAAGGACCGTTCTCCCAGGGAAACCCTGAGGCCCCTGGACCATTAATTGTGGTCTTTTAGTGGAGATCTCAATGTGCACCCTTTTATATTTTCGTCAAGGCACAAAACAATCTTACACACTGAGTCCTGACTCACCAACATAACTGCTGCCCATCTTCCCTCATTAACATCATAGAGTCAAGGTTTACAGCATATAGAAACATCACACAATATCAGGAATCACAGGCTAGCCAAACTGCTACACACATTTTGGGCAGACACAAGTCAATCTAAGACAAACAACAATAACAAAAAAAAACTAGCCTGGATGGCTTCTCTGGAGAAGTCTAACCAACTTTCAGAGAATAGCTAACACCAATACAACTCAAAATATTCCAGAGCACAGAAAAAGAAGAAATACTGCTGAGTTCATTGTGTGAAGCCAGCACAACCCTGATACCAAAGTCAGCCAAGACACCACCCACTCCCATCCCTAAAAAACTGGGAAAACCACAAACCAGTAACTCTCACAGTCACAGACATAAAACTGTCAACAAAACCCTAGGTAACAAAATTCACTATCCTATAAAAAAAATACACCATGACCAAGTGGGATTCATACCACATATGCAGAGACAGTTCAACATCAGAAAATTAATCAGTGCAATCCACCATGTAAATAAAACAAAGGAATCACATGATAATATCAATCAACACAGAAAAGGCATTTGACACAGTACAGCAAGTGCTCTTGATAAAAACTCTCAGCAAAACAAGAATGGAAGGGAAATTCCTCAACTGAAGGACATTTATACAAAACTAACAGTCAATATAATTCTAAACGAAGAGGCTGAAAGAATATCCCTTGAGAACAGGAACCAGACATCTCAGAGGTCAACTGGCATAACACAGTTCATAAAGAAAATGTTCTACATCTCACTGGGTGAGCTGCATCTGGAATCCTAAAAGCCATGAGTGGTCATCTAAGATACATCTATTGGTCCCATCCCATCTGGAGCAAAGACGAATGAAGAAAGCCAAAGAGATAATATATAAGCCCAGAGACTAAAGGACCACATGAACCTCAGATTCTACTAGCCTGAGACGAAAAAAACTACAGTGCTTGGATACAGCCACCAACCACTGTGACAGGGACCACAACAGAGAGTTCTGTACAGAATAGGACAAAAATGCTAAAAAGAATCGAAACTCATGAAAAAAGACCAGACTTACTAGTATGACACAGACTGGAGGAACCCCTGAGACTATGGTTCCCACATACTGCTAACTCAGAAACGAAACCACTCCCAAAGTCTACTTTTTTAGTTAAAGATTAGACAGGCATATAAAACAAAAAATAACACAAGGTAGAAACATGCTTCTTAATTCAACCAAGTATATGAGACCTAATGAGCAACTTCTGTCCAAAAGTAATACAAGAATCAGAAAGAGACAGGATATTGTATAAATGGACATAAAGAAACTGAGTAGAAATTGGGAGCGTGCTATCGTATTTTGTGGATCGCACCCAATGTCACAAACAGTATGTGTATAAATTTTTTATTGAGAAATTAACTTAAGCTGTAAACTGTCATTTAAAGCACAATAAAATTAAGGGAAAAACAAGGTAAAGAACATAAACATGTAGTTTACCAAGAACAAACACACAAATGACCAAAATCCACAAGGACTTAACAAAATTACAAAATGACTGAATCTCAGTCTCACTCCAAGGTAAAGAAATGCAAGTGAAACCAGGAGATGCCATTCCCCCTCCCCTCACGCCCATACTTTACTCCCTCCAATCACCTTAGAAGGTGTGAAAAATTCAACTACCTACCAGTTGGGGCAAGAGTGTGAAGAAACATCCATCAAAAGCAACGTGGGTTGCGGTGGAAGGCTGTACTGATTTGTACAGCCTTTCAGGAACATTAAGCAGCTACTAACAAAATTTTAAATGCCCACACCCTTTGCCTCATCAATCCCACTGCTTAGACTCTATCCTACTGGTACATTCACAAAAGCTCATCTATGCATAATGTAACCAAATCAAAAAAGAAACCCTTTGCTGGCAAGTCAGTTCCAACTCATAGCAATCCTACAGGACAAAAGAGAGCTATTCAACGTGGTTTCTAAGGAGCAGCTTGTGGACCTGAACTGCTGACTTTTTGGTCAGCAGCTGAGTTCTTAACCACTGTACTACCAGGGCTCTGTAATAACGTAACAAAGACCTTCAAACTGCAACAACAAAACTCAAAATTACCCACTTCGTAAACAAAACCCAACAGAACCCCAAAATACAAAAGCCATTGCCACTGAGTCAATTCCCACTCATAGTGACCCTACAGGACTGAGCAGAACTGTCCCAACAGGGTTTCCAAGGTTGTAAGTCTTTAAAGAAGCAGTTAATCTTTCTCCCAGAGAGCAGCTGAAGGGTTAGAACCACTCACCTTTCAATTAGCAGTCAAGCACTTGAACTACCACGTCACCTGAGCTCCACATGAAATAACCAGTCCCTCAACAAAGAGCTAAATCCACACATGAATACTATGCAGCTACTTAAAAAATACACACAAGAGAAGGCTCTCTAAGATACATCAAATCTATAAAGATGCTAACTCTGTGCTTAGTGTGATCAATTGTTTTAAAACTAAAATTATTTAAAAAAATACATTATCTGTGGGTGTATATTTTTTTTCTTACTCATACAGGGACGTCATAAAAAACTGTTCATGGTGGTTACTTTTAGGGATGAGAGAAACTGTGCCTTTCTGTCCTTTATACTTTCTAACCGTATAAATGTACAACTAGAAAAAAAAAGGACTACAAGGGTTCTGATGGGTATCACAGCCCATTGCTTTCTTCTTCTTACCTATTTGTAGTTAAAAACAAAGAAAAAAGAACCAATACTAAATTAGTGAAAGAAAAACATAAAATTAGCTTTTAGTTTGATGTTTTGAAACAAAAACACTGTAATACAATTTCCCAATAGCTTCAATTTTCACTTCCAAAAGAATTTTTAAGTTATTAAATATGTGTATAAATCCATAAAGATCCATCACTGCATAAGGACCACTAACTTAATAGTACAGAGAAATTTTTCCTCTATTTGAAAGGGCTATTTCCATTAGGTGACTAGCATGTTTCAATTCATTTTCATTATAAAATCAAAGATGTTTCAGTATTTTAAAAGTGGCTTTTAGATATTAAAACAAAACTAAGCATAATGTATCTTTGAAAGCAGTTTTAACAGAAACCAATTAGCAATAACTATGTTGTCTACAGTAGAAATAGTAATAACAACTTACAAAGCTTCTGACCAATGCCATAGGAGAGGGAAAAGATTTTAAGACTGACAAAGCCTAGATCCACATCCCACCTGCCTCTACTAAAATGCTGAAAGTAAAAGCATTTTCAACAGAAACCAATTAACAATAATTGTGCTGTCAACAGTAAAAACAGTAACAATAACTGATAAAGCCTCTGGCCAATGCCTTAAGACCGTGGAAAGATATTAAGATTGGCAAAGCCTAGATCTACATCCCCGTTGCATCTAGTAAAACGTTGAGCCAACAGCAAAACCCAGTACTCGAACCTGGGCACTGTGACTGCATGAAACACTCACTCACACACACCGTAAAGTAGCACTCCCAAAGCTGGGACGTCTTGAGTTTAGTACACTTCCAAGCCTAACCAAATTACTCCATCCCTTACTCCTTCTCCCATCACTTGCTGTTAGTGTCCCGTTTTCAGACAGCCTTTTCTATTTTGGTAGGAGTCTAAAGTGGGAGGACAAAACAAGGACTAGAGACATTTTGTACCTCTTTAGAAAAGGTACTTCACCCCAGTGTCTGCTGGAATAAATTCTAGTTGTCTAAAAATTGTTTAAAATGTGAGATTCACTTAATAAAGAGCAGGATGTACCTTTATTACTCTTCTGTAATCTAAATAATTTTAATAAAACGATGGACAGGGGCTGCTAGAATCTCTATCAGCACTGGAAACTAGTAACAGTTAAAAGTCCTCAGCCAATTATTAAGAGTTTCTTCCTATGACTAGTACAGAGATCAACACATACGAAAGATGATTTCAGGCTATGTCATTTTATATATAATACTTTCAAGTATTAACTTTAGTAAGCATGTTCTATTAAGAGAGAGACACCTCAACTAGATGAGCCAAAGCCAACTATGAAAACTTTCAGTTGGAGAAAAAATAAGTTTCTCTGATTAACAAGAAAACTACACTTTCCTAGCTCCCTTTTAATTTTTAATAGTCAAAGGCCTACTTTCCATATGCATACATTTGGGAAGTACACTGTAATTTACAGTCTAAAAATTGCACGGAAGCACAAAATGATTCTAAAAACCAAACACTGCATTATTTCTAAAACCACACCAAATTTAGCACCTATAAAAGAAAATAAGAACTCAGTACCAATAACCTCAAACCAACTCATTTATTTTACAGAATTCAATTTCACAATATTAATAAGTATGAAATTTAAATTTTTCATTTCACTATCCAGAAATTTATATGAAATATCCATTACATCTTTGTAAAAAATTATGAATCTTTTACAAATGCCAAACTGTCTGCTACATCTAAAGGCAAAAGACAATAAACTTACTACAACAACTTTATTTTTTGCCTTTTTAAACCTTCTTTCTAATCTCATGTGTAACAATGCCTGTGGGTTTAGTACAGAACTGTCAGTTCTATGTAGCTTCAATAAAAAAAATAGTAACATTCCAAAAGAATAAATCTGAGTGATACGCAATCATATGGAGTAATCTAACAATTCAGAGCCAAGTACATTCTAGTGTAGTCAATGTACTTCCTCTTGGTGTCCCCTGCAAAGCGTGACCACATCTTGTCTAAGGACTCACTGTGCTTTCTCTGGTTTCCGTCTAGCCAAGAGAGAACATTATAATTACAGAAGGGGTGGAAATAAGTAAATGACCGCAATTGAAGTGTATATCCAAAGAGAAATCTTATCTTGTGCAACAGTCCCAGCATCCTCATTGTGTTTTCTTATCAATAGTATTTCCTTTTTAACTCCCCTTCCACCCCTAAATTAACCTAAATCTGTACAGAAGCCTCTAATGCTAAGATTCATTCAAAACAAATAGCCCACTTCTACACTGACGACAGAATATTTCCAACCTCAGAAATATTATAATTAAGAGGAAAATATTTCCTTTAAAAACATGGGAAGAAAGAAGGAATAGTGTTGTTTTATTAAAGTCATGGTCCAAATTTTACATTCACAAAAATGAATATGCAAAATATCTTTCAAAACTGGTCAGAAAACCCAGTAGGACTTAACACTATTAGCCTTTAGAAATGTTTTGGAGGTCAGCAAGGGGGAGAGTGAATAAAATGCACGATGAAAGATAAGCCAAGCCAGCCAAGTAAGGAGTCAAATAATTTGCCTAGAAAAGAGAAGAGTATAAAAGGGTGTGTAAGGGTGTGTGTCTGTGTGCATGCTCTGCATACTTAAACAGGCAATTTTGCTAAATTAAAAGCAATTAAATAGCCAAAGCCAAATAAGTCTCTGTAAAAATTATGAATCTTTTAAAAATGCCATACTGTCTGCTACATCTAAAGGCAAAAGACAATAAACTTTCCAAAACAACATTTTTTTTACCTTTTTAAATCTTTCTAATCACATAATGTGTAACAATGCCTACAGATTTACTACAGAACTGTCAGTTCTATGTAGCTTCAATAAAAAAAAGTAACATTCCAAAAGAATAAATCTGAGTGATATTCTGGCAGATTAATATAACCATACTTTTTACAAACAGTGAGTATAAATTCCTCACATTCTCCATGAATTCATTTAATGAAATTTAGAAACACAGTTCTTATAAATTAACTTTGTAAACTTCATAAAATGTAGTCACATCCAGTCAAAAAACTGAATTCTTCTCTGAATTTCTATATTCAAGATGCTAGGTTTGTTTTCCAGAAATGAGTATTGTCTTGTTTGCCCCAACCTATATCAGACCTATCAGGCATTAAACATCCTAGAAACTGCCCTACCTTTCTTTCTCTCAAAATGAGTGAATATAAGACTTAACAAAAGATTATTTTAGCAAATATTAATCAGAAATAATAAGATTTAAGTATTGTAAGTTCTTACTAACTGTCCAGTACTAGAGAAAAGCCTCATATAAAAAAACATTCTAGCATATTTTAATAGAGAATCTTTAATAGTTATAAATCAATAAATATAAAATTTAGGCATCAAATTTCAAAAGATGGTCCAAAGGAGAGTATGTGAAAATATAAATTTATGCTACTTTTTAGAGAACAATATGACATATCTAATCTATCAATATTTTAAATTGGCCAGCAGTTTCAACTATGGATATACCTGCCACAGTATACCAAGAAATATAAATACATAATAACTGTAAACACTTACGTACATATATATTCACACAATTACATACATGTGTGTATATATGCACATACGATAAGGACATTTCCCGAAGCCTAATATATATATGAGCAAAAAAGTGTGGGTGGAAAGTAAACAGTGACTATCCATACAGGGAACCATGGGTCTGAGGTCATTTTTATTTTCTTCTTTATAGTCTTTGGTACTGGAGGGGAAAAAAACTAGTAACTGCTTCTTAAAGGGAGAGAACTACAGTATCAAAGAATTTGAACCTACAAAGAACACAAAATTAGGTAAAGCAACAAAGCAGTGGATTATAATTTAACTAGAACCCTGAATGATATCTAAGAATTGTTTAATGTCTTATCAGTCTTCTATTTTCTGTATCTAATGAGAATAACTCAAATTAACTCAAATTGCCTAATGAATTAGCACAAATTAGTTTAAAGGTCTGCAACACACTGAGAATCAGAGACATGATCTTGCTGGCCTGAGCCACCTTCGGCAGGAAAGCAACATCGACATAACATGAAAAAAATATTCCTACCTTTAACCGTTTTCACAAATGTTTGTTTTTCTTTATTTGGATCTTTTTCATCTATTAAAATCCCATGGAAAATACGTCCAAAAGTACCTGGAAAAAAAATTCATGAGACAGTAAAATTTATATACATAAAACTTCCTGGTACAACATAGCTTAAACATAACCAGGCCACAGCTGATAAAATCACTCTACCCTCAGTATAAAAAAAATCAGTTCCTTGGTTTTTAATGATGGCTAGAAATTTTTTGTTGCTGTGAAATGTCTTAACTTGCTTATGCGAATTCTTTCTGTATTATCCTACATAAACAAGTGTTACAGTCAGGAACACTGGCACTCAGGAATCGGGTCTGTAAAGAGGTAACTGACTGAGCTTTTAGGATTAGCCCAGAGCAATGGTGAAAGAGGAAAAACAAACTCTTCACCCTGCTGCTGCAGAGCTTGAAAGAACCACTTTAAGAGAAGGGCACAGGGCACAAGTCCTAGATTCAGACAGTCCTGTGTTCTGATCCCGGCTCTAGCACAGGGCTTTGGGCTAGCTGCTTAGCCTCTCCAGCCAGATTCCACACAGGCAAAGTGTGTTCCTAAGACCTGTAGAGCAGGAAGAGAAGCTACGACCTCTAGGGGGGAAAGCAGCAGCTAAATGTGAACTATGAAAATCCTTACTGGTATTATTCTGGAATGGCTAACAGAATACTCCCTAATGAGCAGATGATCAGTGAAAATTAACCTCATTTTAGTAATTTTTTTCTCAGTGGAAATTTTTTACTTTCTTTACCTCCTAATTTAAAAGACACGCTTGCCAAGCAGTTTTGCTTTGCTCCAGACAACACACATACGAAGAGCCTGACTCCGACATCTTTTACTCACAGACTTGGAATTGTCAGTGCTCCCCTCTCAGGTCCTACTGTGACCTAGAGAAACAGAGTAACTTGGATGCTTGACGCAGGAAAAGCTTTGGATACTCTTTATTGAGGGTTATACTTAAGAGAGGAGATTTACATATCTTGACAATCTGACATGTGAAAAAAGGCTTATAACTACTGCTTTGGTTTGCATTTATGAGATCTCCAATGAACCAGACGATTAAAAAAAAAAAGTTAACTGGCCACTGTGTTTTGTTTTCTGAAATCAACAGAATTTTAAAGTAAACTATTTGGGGCCTGAAAAATCAATGATAACTCAATTTGGTCTGGAATTCTCTCTTTTGCTCAAATTATACCACCAAAGCTGAATACTGGTGAAAATTTGCTTCTAGTAATTACCATCTGCCACCAGAGGCACTTCAAGTCCCTCACTTGCTGTGACTGACCTACAAGCATTCTAGCCAACAGGTGAACAAGGGACAACTCATGTATACTCCAAACACTCCAAAGTGAATAATGGCAGGAGTAACAAAGTAATTCTCTATGTAAGAACTTAGAGAGCTCAATGAAATATTTTATTATTAATTTCCATCCTCTTCTTCCAGCATCTCCTCAATCAATACCCTCAAACTCAAAATGGAAAGCAAGGACCAAAGGGAAATGGAAGAGAAGGGTATTAGCATTTATCAAACACCTATTATGTGTGAGCACCCTTAATCTACAGCATTTCATTTGATCTTCAAAACCAGTCTAAGAGCAGACACTATAGTCCAAACTTACTCTAAAGAAAACTGGACCCTGATGAGAAGACATTGATTTCACCAAGGTGATACAAATAATAAATCATGGGACTGAGATTTGAACTTGGGTTGAACTTCAAAAACCAAGCAATGCTCTTGTTAAAATTCCCACACTGACAGACAGAAAATGATTTAGAATGAGACTTGCTAGGTGGTAGTAAGCTTCAACTAAAAACCGAACATAAAATGTACTTTAAAGTTAACAAACACTAACACATACGCTTTTATACGCTTGAAAGTTAAGAAATGAACCAAAGCTTTATTAAGGCAAATTAAGAATCTAAAGGATGCAATCCCAATACAAGTTCCAGCATCATTTTTTAATGAGATGGAGAAACAAATCACCAATTTTGTTTGGAAAGGGAAGAAGCCCCGGATAAGTAAGGTACTACTAAAGAAGAAGAACACACTGGGAGGCCTCTCATTACCCGACCTTAGAACATACTACACTGCCACAGTGGTCCAAACAGCCTGGTACTGGTACAAGAACAGACAGATCGATCAATGGAACAGAATTGAGACCCCAGAGATGACACTATCTGCCTATGATCAGTTGATATTTGACAAAGGCCCTAAGACATTAAACTGGGGTAAAAACAGTATCTTCAACAAATGGTGCTGGCAAAATTGGTTATCCATCTGCAATAAACTGAATCAAGATCTATATCTTACACCTTATACAAAAACCAATTCCAACTGGATAAAAGACCTAAATATCAAACCTAAAATGATAAAGCTCATCCAAGAAAAGGTAGGAACAACAATGGAAGTTTTAATACACAGTGAGAACAGACTCCAAAATCTATCAAAGAAACCTCAATCAACAGAAGAGAAAATAGATAAATGGGAACTATTAAGAATCAAACACTTTTGCTCATCCAAAGACTTTATTAATAGAATTAAAAGAACACTCACAGAATGAGAAAAAAATATTTGACAACTCTATGTCAGACCAACGCCTGATCTCCATAATCTATAAGATACTACAAAATATCAATAAGAAGAAGATAAACCACCCAATTAAGCGATGGGCAAAGGAGATGGACAGACACTTCACTAAAGAGGAGATCTAGGCAGCCAAAAAACACATGCAGACATGTTCACGATCTTTAGTTATTAAAGAAATTCAAATCAAGACAACAATGAGATACCATCTCACCCCAACAAGATTGGCCATGATCCAGAAAACACAAAACAACAAATGCTGGAGGGGCTGTGGAGAAAATGGAACCCTCCTACACTGTTGGTGGGGTTGCAAAATGGTCCAGCCTCTTGGGAAGACAATCTGGCGCTTCCTTAAAAAAATGGCTATCAATATACCATTTGACCCAGTAATTCCACTACTTGGAATATATCCTACAGAATCAAGGCCTTTCACACCAACGGACACATGCACCAGAATGTTTGTCGCAGCACAGTCCACAATAGCAAAAGGATGGAATCAACCCAGATGCCCAACAACAGAAGAATGGATAGGTAAACTATGGCACATATACCCAACGCAATGATAAAGAGTAACGATGATTCCAGGAAACATCTCCTAACCTGGTTTCAACTGGAAGACATTATGTTGAGTGAAAGTAGTCAGCGACAAAAGGACAAATACTGTATGAGACCTCTATGATAAGATCTCAAAAACAGACTTGTGTATAGAAGAAAAGACTCTTGGACAGCTGCAAGGGAGAGGAGGGAGGGAGGGTGACGGGGGGGAGGGCTTAGTTTAGATAGTTACTAGAAATCTAGTTTGGAGAAAGTGGTGATAGCACACATTAGAAACAAGAACAACATTAAGTGGACTTCAGCATAACTTGAGTACTCCTTCCATCTTAACTCATTACTGCAAGGATAGAGTAGCTGGGGCGGGGGGCGGGGGACCATGCTCTTAGGCGAATTCCTGGTCAACTGGCACAACTAGCGTTTTGCTAAGAGAGCTCTCTGCACCCCACATTGGTGAGTGGTGTCTGGGGTCTTAAAAGCTGCCAAGCTGCCATCCGAGGACACAGCAAATGGTCCCAACTCAGAAGGAATGGATGCTCACCGAGGACCAAAATGACATGCGGTAAAGACAACCGAGAAGACAGAGACCCACAAGAGTGGGTGCCTACATCAACTTGGGACTGGAAGAACAGGATGGTGCCCGGCCACCACCAGCGATAGCCACAATGGAGCTCACAGAGAGGAGTCTCACTGGCAACACAAGAATAGAAAGGGGTGCATCATGAGATCTCCACTAAAAGACCTCAATTGATGGTCCAGCGGTTTTCGGGTTCCTCTGAGAGCATGGCCCCCGGCCCTGGTGCTGCCCTTTCCCACAAATTACAACAAAGGTCCACTCTTTGGACAGGAATGGATTGGACTTGGCAATGCAGAGTGACCATATATTGGAAGAGCTTTATGGTTCTATACATCTATAGGATACCATCTTGCTGACCTCTGGCTGGAGGAAGGGGAGTGGATGGAGAGGAGGGGAAAGGAGGCTGTTGGGAGGATGAGACATGTATGGAGCAGAGAGGGATAGTGTGCAGTCACCGGACAGGGAGAGCAGCGGAAGCTGCATATAGGTGGGCATGTAAATTTATACGTGAATGTATATTTTCACTCAGTCATGTTAAATAAAAATTAAAAAAAAAAAAAGAATCTAAAGGAAGGAAAAATAAGAATCGGTTTTATAAAGGAAATAAACTGTACAGTACTTTCCCCAGGCAGGATCTTCTATCCTTATGTTGGAAAATATACAACATGAGATGAAATTCTTAAAAATAATTCAGATAAAATGAATTTTTTGTACAGTGTTAACATTATTCAATCTCTCTTGAAGAGCTAATTCTGCAGTAATAAATACCTTCTTGGAGTACATCTTTTAGAGTTATCCTCTCCCTGGATATTGCTATATCCTTCACCTTGGCTTTGGCCTCCAAGAGAGTGACACTTCTCAGGTCGTTCTTCTCTATCCGCAAGGTAGGATAACCTGAGGAGCCAACAAAGCCAAACCAAGCACTATAAATACCCTTACAATGGCATCAAGGTCAAGCATTCAGTAAGAACCTCAGGGTGTAAGTCACAGAAATAACAACGTAGGAGTCATAAAAGGGAAAAGGCACTGCCACGACTAAGGAGGCCCACATCAATACTTTATGGAAACACTCTCCAGTGTCCCACAATCTTACCTCTAAATAACGAGTTAAAACTAGAAATCCTACAAAAAATAATTATAAACAGTTCAACTGCCTTTCAGCCAACTAAAAGAAGTTTTGACTCATTAAATTTAACCCCTTAAAAGCAGCTTTTCCTCTACGAGTTATAATACAATAGAATTTTTATAATGAAGACATATCTGGGAAAACACAACTTTTCATACAAAATGTAAGGCAGTTTCCTGCCCCGCCCCCTTGCTTTTGTGTGTGTCTTGTTACTGAACTGTCAAATACTTTGGGCAGACAGTAGAAACCATGACAAAGAGTGTTCACACCCCCACATGGGCATGTCTCTTCTGACAAGCTGTCAGTGTTCTAGTCAGTAGCTGGGCTGAGTTTGAGTTTCACACCACTAGCTGGAAATCCTGGTAGCATAGTAGTTAAGCACCACAACCGCTAACCAAAAGGTCGGCAGTTCAAACCTGCCAGGAGCTCCTTGGAAACTACTCTGACCTCTATCACTACGAGTCAGAATCGACACTACAACAGTGGCTTTTAGTTATACTGAGCACACACACTTCAACTTTCTCCAGTTGTGGACTGCCACTACCTTGGACAGCCTAGGTGAAGAAGGATTTTCTTCAATGTTCACATTCCACTCTCAGCTTTCCGAAGCCTTGCACTTCAGTATCCTTAAGGGGTCTGTCCCCTGCTCTCGCCTCTTCCGTCAGAGTAGATTGCTGCTGCCTGTTCCTTAGCCTGAAGTTCATGGTAAGGACAGGGGTTTCTTAGTTATCCTGGGCCAGACTGTCTCAGGCAGGCCATATGCACCTGGATTTCGGGATGAATCTTTCACAGTATTCCTATTTCCCTCTCCTTAGCCCATAACTGTCCAACTCCACCTTGCATCTGTGGGATATGTCGCATGGGGAACGTGCTTCCAACTCCTCTGCTCCTCAGTGCTAGCACACCACTCTGGAAATAACCAGCTTCAAAAGCCACTGACAGGTGTGTGTCCTCCACTGGCTACACGCTCTGCGCTCTGCAAAAGCACCCTCTCAGAAGTCCTTTTGATCTGTATACTTCTCGTCCAGAATCAGGATTTAAAAATAGATCTGTGCTTCAAGAGGGCTGCTGCTGGAGACTTGCAGGTGGTAACTGAGCCACCGTCTGTTAGTGTATTCAAAAGACACCAACCTGTGTGTCAAAAATGTAACAACTATCCCTTAAGACACAAGAAGTGTGCCTAAGATTCATTAAGAAGTATTTCGTGCTTGAACAATAAAAAAATTCTCTATTCCTGTCATTCATAGATAACTTTCCCCCAGTGTCAAAACGTACTTAGGGATATGACTCAAATGATAAAAAACAGTGACAAGTTTCTTCCGCTCTCATGTGTGAATTTTTATTGTCAATGTGGGATACAAGTAGTTAATACAAGTCAAACTGTTTTAGTGATCAATTTTTACCAATTCTACTTTACAGCAGTTGTAAATTCTGTTTAAGATTTCTGGAAAATCCCCAGGTTGGAATTTAAAAAAAGTAAATTCCTCATTAATAAATCAAACCGAGAAGATTATAAGTAAGTGCACTCCACTGAGTTTTTTAAAAAGTAGTTCTTTTTAAGCATATGCAATAAATGAATTACCTCCTTACAGTAATACCCATCATCAAAAACAAGTACATTTCTTTTTGACTTTTTCATTGTTTTAAGTGAAAATTTATACACTGTGCCATGTGACCCTAGCTGCATTCCCCACACTGTGATAGCACACTCCTCCCTTCCACCCCATATTTACCATGTCCATTCAACAAGCTCCTGTCCCTGTCTTCTCATCTCGCTTCCAGACAGAAGTGACCCAGTTAGTCTTCTGCATCTACCCAAGCCAAGAAGTACACTCTCCACCAGTAACACTTTACGTCTTATATACCAGGTCAATCTTTGATGAGTCAGCTTCTGGAACAGTTTCAGTTCCGGGCTAACAGAATCCAGGGCTATGTTTTCCAAGGATCCCAAAAGATCAAGTCTTGTCTTTTTACTAAAGTTCAAGTTCTGTACCCTACCATTTCTCTCACTCCATCAGGGACTCCTGGACTCCCCGTAAAGGCAGCCTTTAGTGGTGGCCAGGTACCATCCAGTTCTTCCAGTGCTGTGGTGATATAGTGTCTGACATATGTGGCCCTTTCTGTCTCCTGGGCTTATGTCTTTGATGCTCTTCTTTCTCCTTTGCTCCAGGTGGAGTAAGACCAACTGGTACTTCTTAGATGGCCACTTGCTAGCTTTTAAGACCCTGGAGCCACTCACCAAAGTTGAATGCAACATTTTAATAAACTTTGCTATGTCAATTGACTTAGAAGTCCCCTGAAACTATGGTCCCCAGACTCCCAACCCTGCTACACTGTCCCTCAAAGTGTTTGCTTTTATTTAGAATACTACTAAGCTTTGGGTTTAGTCCATTTGTGTTGACTTCTCCTATATTGTGCCGTCTTCTCCCTACCTAAAATAATTCTCCTTAATTATCTAACTAGTGAATATCCGTCTCCTTCCCACCCACCCTACTCCGACAACCATCAAACAATGTTTTCTTCTGTGTTTAAACCTATTCCTGAGACCTTATGATAGTGGTCTCATATAATATTTGGACTTTTGAGGTGCACCAGTATCACTGAGCATGATGCCTTCCGGATTCTTCCACATTATGTTTTCCAAATGCAATGGAAAACAAGTTCATTTCTTATTGATGGCAACCAAGTTCGTTTTAAGAAATAAACAGACGGACTTCCATTGACATTTTTAAAAACTTTCTGACTTTAACATACATATTAATTGAATTACCTACTTCCTTATGATCATATCCAGTCCAAAAGAGACTCCAATGCACAAAGCTTGGCATCTAACATTAAAACCAATGATGTGCCTTTTCTCAATAGTCTGAACTACTTTCATAATCTATCATCAAATTTCATGATGAGAGAACCCATTTTTTTCTTTGACCATATGTACAGCAGAACAAAAACACTCACCAGTCTGGGACCATCCTCAAAATCACTGCTATGTTTCAGTCTACCATTGTGGCCACTGTGTCAGTCTATCCCATTGAGGGCCTTCCTCTTTTGTACTGACCCTGTATTTACCAAGATGATGTCCTCCTCCTGGGACTGGTCCCTCCCGACAACATGTCTAAAGTAAGTGAGACATAGTCTTGCCAGCCTCTCTTCTAAGGACTATACTGACTGTACTTCTTTCCAGCAGATTTGTTCATTCTTTCGGTAGTCCATGACATATCCAACATTCTTTGCCAACACCACAACTCAAAGGTGGCAATTCTTCTTCAGTTATCCTTATTGACTGCCCAGCTTTCACATGCATGTGAAGTCACTGAAAACACCCATGGCTTGGGTCAGGCACACTTAAGAAATGCTCTCTGGACAAATATTATATGATTTCACTTACATGAAATATCTAGAATAGGCTCATTTGGAGCAGGAGGGAAGAAAAAAAGGCAGTTATTATTTAGGAAGCACTGGACACCTGTTAACGGTGATAGAAAACTCGGCAATGAATACTGGTGACGGTTGCACATGATGAAAATACTGAGCGTCACTGAACTACATGTGTAGACAATGCTGAATGGGCAACTGCTGTGTTCTACGTATTTTTACCACAGTGAGGCGGGGAGGAAAGGACTATCTTGTTGTTACTGGAAAAACAGTTCATATTGATAGATGCCAGAGTAAGATATTATCAGTGCTTTAGTCACTTCTGACAATGATCAATTGTTTAAAAAGCTATCACTAGAAACCTGTGAATTTTTAAACATTTTATGTTTTAAACCAGAAACCCTGGTGGCACAGAGGTTAAGTGCTATGTCTGCTAACCAAAAAGTAAGCAATCCAAATCCACCAGAATCTTCTTGGAAACTCTACGGAGCAGTTCTACTCTGTCCCATACAGTCAACAGGAGTTGGAATGAACAAGACAGCAGTGGATTTGGTTTTTCAAGGGCACGTTTCAATCTGCTGCAGTCATTATTCACTGTGATGTTCAATGTGTTCCATCTTTGGCCAGTTGAAACCTTTTTAGTCCTTGGCAACTTCCTAGATTTCTGGCTCAGCGACATGCTAGGTTTGCCCTCTGTATTTCCTGCTCCAGACCTGGAATCAGCATTTCTCCAAGGAATCCTAGTTCTTTTTAATGGGAAACAGTACTGAAAGACCACACAGAGCCTTAAAGGAGGACAGATATTTATAATTCTATTTCAGTGAATAATAAAGGCCAGCCCAGGGAAGACAAGATACTTGCCTAAGAAAACCTAATCAGTGGGATCACTGACACCAGCCTCTCTGGCCCACTGTTCATTCTGATTCAGTACGTTGTTTCTTATTTCTGTGGTAACTGATTCCTCACTACATCTAAATTATACTCTTAGAATGATTACTTTCCCCTTAAATATCTACATGTTACCACATATATAAACTTTAATCAAAATACTGTCCAACAATGGAAATCAACTTTCCAATGTACCTAACTCCTTACCATCACTAGAAAATAATGCAAAGTCCTCACCACGCCCTATAAGACTACGAAAAAAGTCATTCAAATCCAAAGTCTCTGTTTCTATACAGCTCAGTGACTTACTTCACGTAACTACCTAAAAACCCCCTCTTATGAATTTCTCCAAAAGTGGGTCAGTAACCCTTCTAAAACTGACCTATGGAAATCTCCCCAAGACTAGTTATAGCGATTTAAATTATTTTTTTAATTTCTCCCTTTTATAATGTTTCACTCTATAATCCAGAAAACAAAAGTTGGAAATCAAGCCTATGCTTGTACACATCAGCTGTTATGTACACAGTATGGCGCACATGTTCTGTAGGCCATGCAGGCCCCCTGACAGACACTGGTTTTCTGACCACAGACAGCTTCAGTCAATCAGCTTTAGAATTAAATTAACTCTTACTGGTGACGGGAGTTGCATTGTTGGGAGTGTCAGCTCTCAGATACTGAGTCGTCTGGGTGGATGGCTGAGACAGCCCTTGGGAACTACTGCTGGCACTGATGCTGCAAACAATTTTAGAGAGAAAAGTATTTGGCAAGTTAGCTTTAATGGAAAGTTTATTTTTTTATACATACAAAATATACAGTCATTTTAACCAGCATAAAATCCTGTTGGAGTTTAATAACGTATAGACCCCCTATCACAAATGTTTCATGTTAAAATTTTAATATATCTCATAATATAGAGCTTATCTTTCCTTTCTATCTCCGTAGTTATCAAGCAGGTTTAGCTTATCAGATACATTCAGAAATGTAGGCACTAGCCCTTAGAACCCAGTCCTGAATTTCATACAACCATATGTTACGGAACTATGAGGTCATTTCTTAGGAAAAGTGCCCATATTACTTCAATTAGATTACTTTTTAGAAAAGCAACAGGGTAGACCTCTTGTAACAACTGTCCAAAATCAAAGGTGCCTATAGATGAGGAGCTATCAAACACAACGCACCAACATGCACAAAGCTTGGCAAGGGGTTTTCCATCATGTTCAAGTTTGTTTAACCACATATGATTTGCTTCTTCTAACTCCCCAAATCCACCTTTTTCAGAATTTATGGAACTTCTCAGAAATCTCTAGTACCTAAAGCATTCTAATTTAGCATATCCTTTATATAATACAGGATACTCACAAGACAGTAGGTTCAAATCACTGCTAACCCTGCATTCAAGATTACCACAAATTAATGCCTCTCAGTGTGTACTTTTGTCTCTCCAGCCTCACTGCCCCAGCCTCACTGCCCCAGCCCCTGTCATTTTCAGCAGTGGAGAAGCGACACACAGAAACTCAGCATCAAGAGTAAAACCAGACAGCAGGATGCCGTCCCCTTCAGCACCGGCAGTCCACGCCTCCCCCTTAGCTACATGATCAGTACAATCAGTTGCTGTCAGCTTTTCTAAATATACAAAATCTTTTTTAATTGACCTCTTTCTACATGATAATTGTGTATTTTTAAATGGCTGAGAAAACGACACAGACAGCAACACTTATATATGACTCTGCATGTTACCAATTTCAACAGTTTACACATAAATTGGAAGAATTTATGTGACATCCAAGCAGTGAGCACTGTAGGTCCGTATGTGCCCATTATCCCTAATAATACAATGCACTACTGTAACTAAAATACTTAGAAAAGTCATAATAATAATTATGATAGAAATTCCTTGCAGTAAACATTTGGAGGATACTGATTACATGTAAGCCACTCTGAGGATACATGTTCGCCCAATGAAATGTGTCCTTCAGTGTACCTTCCCACAGTTTTCGGTTACTTACTTCTTCCTGTGCCTACAGTGAGCCCTGTTTCCCCCAACGTCTTGGCTTGAAGATGCTTTTCAGCTCCCAAAAAACAGAACAAGGACTCATCAGTCTGTAAGAGTCCTGAAAATCATGTAAGCCTGGAGGTTATCCAGCAATTTACCTCCAAGAGTCTATACAAGTAGTGCGCATGGGGCAGTACAGTGAAGAAACAGAGAGCTTAAACCCTAAAATCAAAACTGCCAGCACCATTTACTAGCTGTGTGACCTAGGGAAAACTAGTTAATCTTTCTGGGAATCTGATTCCTCAGACAGAATAAACATAATACAGTGAAATCTGTCAGAGTCAGAGCTTGATGAGACTGTCTTGTTTTCCAATTTTTGCAAGTTTTCTGCCTTTGACAGGATGTGTTCTTAACACTTTTCTATTACTCTCTATTAATGGAAACTATTTTGGTTTTCCTTCTCTGACAGGTTTCTATCTTACACATTTTACAGTTTACAGCTTTTACAGGTATTACTGTACCACCTCCTGAGAAAGTTGTTAAAAATTACACAAAAAAACACATGTAAGACATTTAGCACAGTGTTTGGTCTCAGCACAGATTTACAAATGATCATTCCTATTTTTTTATTGTGTCTCTTATGATACACTTCCAACCTCAAAATCATAAATAACCACAAGGCAGCTGCTTTTGCAGTTGTGGCCACCACACAAAGATCGGACTCCACAGCAAAACTGCTAGAAGTAGAGGAGAAAAATAATAAAGAGGAGGAAAAGCATGACCATTTCCAAAGAGAGGAGAAATAAAAGACTTTAGGTTATTTACCCCAAGAACAGGATTAAGAAAACTTCTCAGGATGTTTGAGGCTCAAATTATATGACATATACGAAATTGTTACTTAAGCATTACTTGCAACCAACATACATTGGTAGCTAAATAAAAAAATCACAGACCTCAAATTCATTACAAGCCATCCCCAATTATGAACAAATTCCATTCCTAATGCGTCTTTAGGTAGAACTGTAAGTGTGTCAGAACAGTTAGATACAGCCTACAGTCCATTATCTGATGTCAATAAGCCAATTGTCTGAGTATACAGTACATAGTGGTGGTGCAGTTGTTAAGAGCTTCACTGCTAACCAAACTTTGGTCGACAGTTTGAATCCAACAGCCACTCTTTGGAAACCCTATGGGGCAACTGTATTCTGTCCTACAGGGTCATTAAGAGTTGGAATCAACTCAACAGCAACAGGTTTTTAACTTGGTAGTCTATAAAGTGTGCCATAGCATTATGTCTACAAAAACAACACACATAGCTTAATCAAAAAAATATTGTATTGTTAAACAACCGCTAACTATCATCAGAGCCTTCAGTGAGACATCACTGTGCTGGTGGAAGGTCTGGCCTCGATGTTGATGGCTGCTGACTGATCAAGGTGGTGGCGGTTGAAAGCCGGCTAGGATGGCTGTGGCAATTTCTCAAAATAAGACAACAGTGAAGTTTGCATCTTCCTTTTACAAAAGATTTCTCTGGAGTATGTGATGCTGTTTGATGGCATTTTATACATTTTATTCTTTCAGAATTAAAACCAGTCTTCTCAGATATTGCCACTTATTTATCAATTAAGTTTATGCAATATTCTACATCATTTTTTGTCATTTCAATGCTGTTTGCAAGAGCTTTACCAGGAACAGATTCCATCTCAAGAAACCACTTTCTTTGCTCATCCATAAGATGCAATTCCTAATCCATTACAGTTTTATCACAAGACACAGCAATTCAGTCCCATCTTCAGATTTCACTTCCACTGCTAGTTCCCTTGCTATTTCTACCACATCTGCAGTTACTTCCTCCAGTGAAACCTCAAACCCCTTAAAATCATCCAGGGGGACTGGAATAAACTTCTTCCAAACTCCTGTTAATGTTGATATTTTGACTTCCTTTCATGAATCATGAATGTTCTTAATGGTACCTAGAACGGTGAACTCTTTCCAGGTTTCCAATTTACATGACAATTAAATATGTGAATTCATCCTAGAAAAAGTGTTACATATTTTACTGCTGAATATCATTATGTTCACCTGCGAAGTATTTCCCTTGACAAACTTTGCACTGATGCCAGCACCTAGTCCACCCTTCAAACCAATTTGGGAACTCTTTTTCTGGAAAGACCATCAAAGCTGTCATCGTATTACCCTTGATGTCCCAAACATCACCAAAATGTCTTCCTTTCAATATTTCCTTGATCTTTGGGCAAAGAAAAAAGCCACTGGGGGCCAGATCAGGTGAGTAGGGAGACCGGTCCAATATAGTTATTTTTTTTTACTGGCTAAAAACTCCCTCACACACAACTATACAACTAAGTTCAAAAACTCGCCACCGTGCCACCCCATGCAATGTCCATTCCAGAGTTCCAAAACTGCTTTGAAGGGTAGACTGGACACTGGCATCAGTGCATAGCTTTCCATGCAGTGTACTTGGAAGGTGACTGTAGTGATATTCAGCAATGAGATTTATAGCACTCAGAACAATTAAATTCATGGACTTAACTGTTGGACCTTGTAACCTGCCAGATCCATGAGAGGAATCACTACTTACAGCAGATATGGCCTTATAAAAAGTATTTCTTAAATAGCTAAGATTTGAAAAGTTAAAGTTACTCCTTAATTCATTGCTACACAACAGATATCATATTAGCAGGCATGAAAACCACATTATTTTCTTTGCACATCTCCATCAGGGCTCTTGGGTGACCAGGGTCCATTATCAGTGAGCAGTAATGTCTTGAAAGGAATCTTCTTTTTCTAAGCAGCAGGTCTTAACAGTGGGCTTGAACTATTCAAGAAACAGATATGCTGTCATCTAGACTTTGTTGTTCCATTTTAGAGCAGAGGCAGAGTAGATTTAGCAGATTTCTTTCAGGCCCTAGGATTTTCAAAATGGTTAGTGCGTACTGGTTTCAACTTAAAGTTACCAGCTACATTAGCCCCTAACAAGAGAGTGAACCTGTCTTTGAAGCTTTGAAGTCAAGCACTGATTTCTCCATTCTAGCTAAGAAGGCCCTGGACGGCATCTTCCTTCTATACACGGTTGTTTTGTCTACACTGCAGAAGCCTTCACCAATTACTGTAGGCAGACCTCTTGGATTCCTTGCTGCAGCTTCTACATCAGCACTTGCTGGTTCATGCTGTCCTTTTATGTTATGGAAATGGCTTCCTTACTTAAATCTCATAAACCAACCTCTGCTGGCTTCAAGCTTGTCTTCTGAAGCTTCCTCCCTTTCTCAGCCTTCAAAGACTTGAACACAGTTAGGGCCTTGCTCTGGATTAGGCTCTGGCTTAAGAAATGCTGTGGCTGGTATGATGGGGCACACAATGTTGAGTCCCTGTGGCACACGAGAAAAAGAGGGGTGCACCTCAGTAACTCTAAGAGACCACAACTGATGGTCTAATGGCCTGGGGGTTTCCCTGGGAGCATGGCCCCCTAAACCTGCTGCTGCCCCTGACCAGAAAACACTACCAAGGTCAACTCTTCAGACAAAAATGGACTGGACTCAGGGACACAGTGTGACCATATGGTGTGTGTACTTTATGGTTCTATGCATTTATAGGATGCTGTCCTACAGGTCTCTTTCTAGATGGGAGAAAAGGGGTGGAGAGGAGGGGACGAGCACTTGTTAAAAGGATACAACATGTGTAGAATGAAAAGGAGGAGTGTGCTGTTACCAGGCAAGGAAAGCAGAAGGAGCTACAGACAGGTATGCAAAAGTAATTTGGATTGTATACTTTCACTTAATCACACGGAAAAAAAGAAAATGCTGTGGCTGGTGATGATTTTCTATCCAGACCACTAAAACTTTCTCCATATCAGCAATAAAGCTAATTCACCTTATCATCACTTGTGTGTTCACTGAAGGAGTACTTGTCTTTCCTTCAAGAACTTTTCCTTTGCAGTCACAACCTGGCTAACTGCTTGGTGCAAGAGGCCTAGTTTGGGGCATATTTTGACTTCCAACATATTTTCCTCACTAAGCTTAGTTATTCTTTACTTTTGATTTAAAGTGAGAGAAGACTGACTCTTGCTTTCACTTGACTACTCATGAGGCCACTGTGAGGTTAACTGGCCTAATGTCATTACTGTCATGTCTCAAGGAGTAGGGAGGCCCAACGAGATGGACAGAGACAGGGGAACAGCTGGCTAGCAGAGTAGTCAGAACATATATAACACTTATCAGAAAAGTTCACCATCTTACATGGGCGTGGTTCACAGTTCCCCAAAACATTACAGTAAGCCCACTGCCATCAGGTTGACTCCAACTCATAGCAACCCTATAGGACAAAGAACTGCTTCACAGAGTTACCAAGGAGTGGCTGGTTAATTCAACCTGTCAACATTTTCAGTGGAGCCAAGCTCTTAACAACTAAGCCACTCGAGTCCTCCCCTTCCCCTCCCCTCCAAAAATTACAATACTAATATTAAAGATCACTGATCATAAATTACGATAACAGAGGCTAATAATAAAGTTCGAAAGATTGCAAGAATTATCAAAATGTGACAAAGCCACAAAGTAACACATGCTGTCAGAAAAATGATGCTGAGACACTTGATCAACACAGTACTGCCATAAACCTTCAATGTGTACAAAATGCTGTGTCTGCAAAGCACAACGAAGCCAAGGTCTATCTGTAAGAACCTTTGTGGGATAGTTGTTAACTATGGGTCTCACATAGACAGCATGCTCATAAGCCAGGGACTGCCAGTCGTAGTCATTGTGCTTCTCTCCAGCCACTGAACAGCAGGTGGCACTCTCGTACCACCTCAGAACTCTTGAGACCTTAATGGGCGCACAGAGGTGTTACAGGTATATCTGTATCAACCTTTCATGCATTCAACAGATACTCCGGGGCCCCTACAATGAGCTAAGCACAAGCTGAATGGTCAAAACAAACCTTTGTGGAGGCAGAGGGGCAGTCACTGACCTGTCCCTGACACCTACTAAAGAAGGTACTCACGCAACTCCATCACAGGACGCGGAAAATGAGACTGAATGCTCATTTGCTAGCATTTAACAGTTTAAAACTAATCTAAATAAATAATCTCATTTGATTTTCATAAACAAGTAAGATTAGCTATGGAAATTTTAAGCCTGCTTCTAGAACTGAAATAGCTTTCATTCTAATTAAAAGGATCAGCCTGGTATACAAAAAAGTACTGAAGAAAAAAAAAATCAGTAACTGCTCCTGAGAGGACATGCAGAGGAGAGGTAAATGGATGCTTGTGGGGCTTAGAAAGGACTTCATGCAGGAGATGGCAGTGGAGCTGGACTTGGAAGTAAGGACTAGTGAAAACTAACGGAGCCCTATGGGCAAAAGGGAAACACGAACAAAGGTTCTTTAGTGCCAAGTCTGAGGCAAAACCCAGGAACAAGTCATCATTTGACTGGAACATAAAGGACACAGCAAGAAAGAGAAAAAAGATTAAAAGAGTGTGGGAGACACGCCTCTACATAAAACAGGGCTTTGAAGGCCGTATCATGAAGCTGGTAGTCTTTTCCATCAGTAATTGGGAAACACTGAGGAAGAAAATGAAATCTGTGTGCTGGGAAAATAAATCCTTCAATCATATCATCTTTACCTTTCATCCCACTCTGGCTACATCTTTTTCTTTGTCTCTGACTCACCCAGGCTGAGACAAGTACCTTGCATGTTCCCACACTGCATTATACATATCAATCATCAACTCTGCATACTTCAGTAATTATGGATTAATGCAGAATCTTTGAAGCCATGAGTGTGTATTATTAAATTTCTTTATTCCTAGCCCTTAGCACAATATCCAACCCAGTTTATCACAAACTGGTGTATGTCAGAATCACACAGGAAGCTTTTAAGGAAAACACTGATGCCCAAACCCCAACACAGACCTATATCCAAATCTCTAGAAGCTGGACCCAAATACTGACACACTGTAAAAGCTTCCATCATGACTCTAACATGCAACTAGGTTGAGAACCACTCATTTAACTCACAGCAGTGTTCAATAAATGATAATTGGCTAGCTGGCTGGCTGGCTGGAAAATGATGGAGGGAAGAGGAACCTGGAGGGAAAAAGAGTGCTATTTTTAAAAGGTAGTCAAGTCTCTACAGGGTTGCTATGGGTTGAAATTGACTGGATGGCAGTGGCTTTTTGGCTAGAGTCTGGAATGAGAATTATGTCAAAGCAATGAAAACAACTTTATCTCCACTTCTCACCAACTGTAATAAATGAATTTATGACTTCATGAATTAAAAAAACAAACATATAATATATAAAATATAAAAAATAAACATATAATCAGAGACACATAAGAACAGCAATTAGGAAATCTTATCCTTCCTTTGGTCTGATCAGCATTCCTCCTTCCCCTTCACCAATGTGCACCTGCTATAGATCCACATGTATAAGCAAATAACCGTTTTTACTTTTCCTCTCCCAAAATATGTATAATACCTGTCATCCAGTTCAATCCTTTTCATACTATGAAGGTGCAAAACCGCTAATATTATTGCTACAAGAAATATTACTGCACAGCAAACCCCTACGCTGATATAAAACACACGTGTAGAAGTGGTTGGAGCTGCATGTACAGGATCATCTGAAATAAAAAAGTACAGTAAGCTTTTTAGACAAATATTAATTGTTTTGTGACCCAAAACACACAATGAGTATCATTCATGCAGGTCTCTCTCCAGTGCCACTTCTTCAAAGAGGCCTTTCCTAATTATCTCTCTCAAATGGCTTCCCTCACTCCATTCCTTTCTATCCCTTTATCTACTTTATTCTTCACCACAGCACCCCTTACCATCTGACAGGTTACACAGTCACACAGGCTTTATTTACTGTCTGTCTCCTGACACTGCTCTTTGAGACTTGTTCTCAGCATCCTCAGCAGCTGTACTACAGGAGTGCCTGGTGCATCCACAGGATGCACTCAAATACTTACGGCATGATAAATGAACTAACAAATAAATGACAAATAATCAGTGATAAGTGCTACACTGCTATTTAAAAGAAAATGGGGAGCTAGAGAAAAATCAAGCAGCAACAGTGAAATCTGTGAGAGCCACAACTAACAGGACCTTAAAAACACCAAACCTGTTGCCACTCAGTCAACTCCAACTCACAGCAATCCTATGGGACAGAGCAGAAGTGACCTGCAGAGTTTCCAAGGAGTGCCTGTAGATTTAAAACTGCTTATCTTTTGGTTAGCAGCCATGGTGCTTAACCACTACACCACCAGGGTATCATGAAATGATAATAAGGAACTATTATTCAGTTATATGTGATAGATATAATAAAAGATGAATAGCTAATGGGCAATGAATAGGTTTGGTTAGCTAACCAAAAGGCTAGCAGGGAGTTCAAAATAACCAGCAGCTCCACAGGAGAAAGATGTGAATGTGGCAGTCTGCTCTGTAGAGATTTATATCCTTGGAAACCATATGGGATCACTTTGAATAGAAATGAACTTAATGGCAGTAAGTTAATTTGGGGGGGCTGGTGATGAAGATCCACACTGTAATATTTATGAGATGATATGATGTCTGGGATATGCTTTACAATACACTATCCTAACCCAACTCTAACCCCAACCCCAGCCCCACTGTTGTCGAGTTGATTCTGCCTCATAGCAATCCTACAGGACAGAACGGAACTGTACCATAGGTTTCCTAGGAGTGGCTGGTGGATTCAAACTGCCAACCATTTGGATAGCAGCTGAGCTCTCAACCACTGTATTACTAGGGCTCCCAAATGAGAGAATCAGTGCCATGAGATTGGTAAACTGTTGATCATTATTGAAGTTGGATGACAGCCACACAGGCTCACTGGACCACTGTTTTTATCTTTGCATGCTTGAAAAGTGAAAACATTTCTAACTCCACGGACAGAATTCAGTAACTTTTTAAAATACTGCTATTAAAAAATTACCTCAGGGACAACAGCGACTCACTGACGTGCCCATGTAGGAAAAGGAAAACCAGCAGTCTAAGCTGTAGTATCTAAATATAGCCATCACCAAAACATAAAAACAACTCTGTGTTTCTGCTCTGTAGGTTTAAATAACATCACAGCTTCATTTTAAGCCTGCACCTCCAGCTGAATAAAATTAGCTGAGAGTGAGTTCCAGGCCACACGTCGAATTTCTTAACCTTCTGCTAACAGATAAAAATCCTGTGGATATTTCATATTCCTACTTTAATTACAACAAGTAAAAAAGATGTGACATAAATTTGTATGAAATTTTTTCAGATTATCTGTTATGCAATGTGTATGAATTTCACTTCTCAAAATACTAAATATTCTAATACCTCCATTTAACCTATAACTCAATCTACAAAACACATGTGAAATAAACAGCATGGCATCATCTCTCATTTGGCAAAACGGAAACCAATAAAAGTCTCCAAGTTTCGTGCAGCTGTGCTCACGTGCAGTCAATCACATTTCTCCTCTAAGAGTACGGCGATACAAGCAAGCAACACTTACAAATAGTTCTGCTAGTGTTTTTGTCCAAGGCTGAAGTTTTTACTTCTTCAAATTCTAGATTAAAAATGAGAAAAATGTACTTTAGAGATCCTAGTTTCTTTTCAGAGAACATCCTTAAATACTACAATTATATTTTCTCTAACACAGTTTTGTGTCCATTGGAGCATAGCCTGAACTCTGTAACAAAGTATCTGTTGCAACAAAGCTACCTTACTATGCTGATAATCGCCACTACAATCATAAATCAACAGTCTGTATCAGCATTAATCAAAGGGTATTACTGCTGCTTGACGAAAAAGGGTTCCTGTGGTCCAACAAGTCCGGGAAAACACAGACTTTACTGTTTGCTTGGAGGTTCATAATGTACATTAGCAGACTGTAAATGCTCTAAGGAGTTCTAGAGTCAGAAAACTCCTCTAGTAATCCCCACATTCACATGATAAAGGGACATTTTCTTGCCAGTAACACCTATTAACATTCCAGTACAGATACATCTTCAGTTGCAAACAGTGTGCCTATCTCTAAGCACATTCCTTCTAAATTACAATTCTTTAAATATAGAAGGCTGGAAAACCCAATTAACAAATATATTAGGATAATATACTAAAGAGTCATAAATATGCACTGGATGACTACAGTGGCTAGAAGTATGACCACAGGAAAAACATGATGCTACTATATTAAACTTAAGTGTCAAAGAGAATAGGACACCACCATGGAATTTTAGTGTAAATGTTTACCTACCTACTATTAAAGAAAATAGAGAAGGTATGGCAACACTCTGGATACTAGCATTGGATGTCTGGCCACCATTCTGCCATTAAGCAATAAAGTGCCATGTCTCCGGGGAACAGGAACTGGGTGTTCTATACTTTCACTGACTGGCTGTAAAAGTCTGGGTGGCCTCTCAAAGGCTCCATCTCCTTGTATCAATTATATAATGACCTGGTTGGACTACAGAATCTCTAAGGTCCCTTTGGCTTGAAAACAGAATACACTAGAAATGCAAAATACATCAAAACACCAAAGCTTGTTGCTGCTGACAGCCCTTCAAGCTGATTTTGACTCACAGCAAGCCCACGTGACAGAGGAAAATCATCCGCTTTTCCTCCCATGGAGCCACTGGGTGGGTTCACACAGCAAACTTTCAGCTAACAGCCTAGTATTTAACCTTTGTACACCAGAGCTCCTTAGCTAATTTTGCATTTTTAAAATGTCTATTCTGATGCAGTATAGTTTCTCTACCGGCATGTGTCCAGACATTATTAATTACTACTCACTTGTTACACTCATGTATTTTCATAACATTCACCAGTAATTTCAATAAGGAATTTTGTTACTTGGTAGTGTAATAAAGAGGCTAAGAGCACGGGTTTGCATCACAGCCACACCACTTGGCTGTCTGACTTGGGCAAGTTAATCAGATTCTCTCAGCCTCAGCTTCCTCACCTGAAGATGGTGATAACAAGATAACCTGTTGCCTAGGGTTGCCATAAGGATTAAGTGGGTTTAATACATGTAAAGCCCTTAGAACATAATAAGCAACCAGCCAATTTAGGGTTTTTTTCCCTACCTCAGATACTAACCAGCTTTACCTCTATGAATTTACAATTCAGGTTAGTTTACCTTACAGAACTTGAAGAGTAGGTTTTAAAGAGAACTCTAAATTCCTTTGATCTATCAATCAATGTGTTGGAACTCTCACAACCAGTGTAATTTGTGAGTAACAAATAATTCAAAACCAAATACTACCAGCATTTATTAAGTGTCCACATGTGATGCTGCAAACATTAAGCTAGATTCAACTTATCTTTTTGAAAAAACAACCCTGAAACAAGCAATAGGCCCATTATGGAAAAGCTGAGATTTACACAGGTTAAGAAACTTGTTCTAACATCTGGCAAAGAGCAGAGATGGTTATTCCAACCTAGCTCTATCTGGTCCCATGGCCATGCTCCCACCTAGAGGAAATGCAGTTAATGCTCAGTTGCTCAGGACCTCTATGGTACTATTTCACATTCCTAATGGAAAACATGCTAGCAATTCTGATAACACATTTTAAGAAAGGAAGAACTGAGTGAGGTGTGTGTGAGGATTCATGGTGGTAAGATATCTGGTGATTATCTAGGAATTCTATCTGTTGGTACTTTTTCTTTTCTCATTTGAAACTGCAGCGAAGACCTGATTATACTTAAATCTGTAAGAAAACAACAAAATCTAATTCTGATGTTCTCACATTTACGTAAAATACATAGTTTGGTAAATAAATTCCTTACTTTTGTAGCACATTTTCCTTCGTTTGAAATTTAAGACTGTAAAATTTTTTGAAGAATTAACTGTCAAGTTGAGTTGCATTAATATCAAAACCTCAGAATCTACTTTGCCAGTACAGGACAGCTCGACTCGAAACACTGTTTAAAGAAAAAAAGAATAAAAAAATTTCTTTTAATGTTCTAAAAAGCAACAGTAATACACAAAAGTAGTTCTATTAAATATTTTAGCATCACTTTACCCACTTCTGCATTAAAACTAAAACATATTTACATAAAAGAGAAATTTTCAGAGACTTTATCTTCAGACTATCACAACTCCAGACATTATTCTATTCATGATACATCATACGGAAGTTGCAATTAAATGATAATGACACAAGAGTTAACTAAATTTTTAATGTTTGCTCATGAGTTTTTACAGCTCCTTTTGACTCATGTGTCCCACTATTATATTTCCCTAAAATTACAAAATCATAAGGCAAACCTTGCTTACCTACCAGTCACTGGAACAGCAGTAACAACAAAAATTACTTGACAAAAATGAAAGACAATTCACTACCAAAACGCAATTAGGTATTCCTTGTAACCAGGGGGTTAAACAGGAATCTGTAAGAGAATCTAACAATTTCTCAACTACAAATACAAAAACAATACTTTCCTAAATAGAAACTTGGTTGTATCAGTATCTGTCGGAATAGGGTAACAGATCTTGTGGTGGTGGTTGTTGCTGAGTTGCTTCTGACTCATCCTGACCTACATGACAGAGTAGAACTGCTTTATGGGAGCAGACTGCCAGGTCTTTCCTTCCACAGGGTCTCTGCTGAGTTTGAACCTGGGTCAGGAGCCTGACACTTACCTAATGTATCACCAGGGCTCCCAACCAGACCTTAATTAAAAAACTCAACTGGATTATGTCGATTCTGACTCAGAAAACACTTTAGGACAGAGGAGAACTGCCCCCCAGGGCACATTATCTATTTTTTATTCAGTCTTTCAGTTTCAGATTCTCTTTCTACAAATTTTGAATAAACCATTCTATTTCCCATAAGAGCACATGACAGACATGGATATTTCTGAATATCTTAACTGACTCATAAAAATTAACCAGACTTCCTATACTTTCTCAAAGCTTAGATTAAAATGTATCGTGAATAACAATGAATGAGACCTCAGGAAAAGTTCCAGAACTAATGTGGCTTATACCTGCAAATTTTAAAAACACCTTTTTTTCCAAAATCTTATTTAAAAAACTTCAAAAGATTAGTTCTAAAAGTGGTTATACTGGTCCCCGTACGGCACTTATTTCAATTATTCAGACATTTACTTAGCGCCCACTCCTTCCACTCATCATGCTAGGCACTAAGAAACTACCACCGGCAGGAGCCACTGAGTCGATCCTGACCTCACAGTGACCTCACGTGTATCAGAGTAGAGCTGCGCTCTGTAAGGTTTTCAGTCACTGTTTTGTGGGGAGCAGGTTAACGGTTAGGCCTTCTTCCAAGGCACCTCTGAGTGGGCTCATACTTTCAATTTTCAGTTACTACCTGTAAGAGATTCAGTTGTTCCCCCCAAAAAATGCATGTAGTAATTTGGCTGGTCCAAGATTCCCGATATTGTTCGATATACCTTTAGGCTGTAAACCCTGCCTCTATGGTATTAATGAGGGAGGATGGGCAGCAGTTGTGTTGGTGGGGCAGGGCTCGAGGTGTGGGATTGTACCGTGCCTTCAGGAACTCTCCTGGGATATAAACAAAAGGGAGGCAAGTGGAGAGTTGGGGCCTCTCATACCAATAAGAAGCAGTGCCACAGAGAGTGCCACCTTTGAACTGGGTGAACCTGCACCTCAGAAGCTTCCAGTCCAGAGGAAGACAGATGACAAGGACCTTCCGCCACAGCCAACACAGAAAGCCTTCCCCTGGAGCTGACGCCCTGAATTTGTACTTTTAGCCTACAGGACTGTGACAAAATAAAGTTTCTCTTCTTAAAGAGGTATTTTTGTGAAAGCAGCACTAGAGACTAAGACACCATCTAAGCAAGTTAACAATTTGCACCACACAGGGACTCATAGCACTAAGGATAGAAAGCCAAAAAAATGTCCCTGCCCTCAAAGTGGTCATACATTAGCAAGGCAAAACACAAAGAATTCTGAGATCCGACAATTAAGTTCCCGAGCTTCACTGTTCTAAGTGCTACATACCTCACTGCTGAGTACCAGTTTAGTCAGCTTGAAGTACTCTCCTTGGGAAGCTATGCACTGACACCAGCACCTGGTCACCCTTCGAAGCAATTTTGGAAACTCTTTCTGGAATGGCCATTGTGCACAGTGGCATGGTGACTAGTTCATGAACTCAACTGTATAGTGGTCTGTGAGGGAGTTTTTAGCCAGTAAACAAATAACTATATTGGAACGCCCTCCCTACTCACCTGATCTGGTCCCCAATGACATTATTCTTTCCCTGAAGATAAAGGAAATATTCAAAGGAAGACATTCTGATGGTATTCAGGACATCAAGGGTAGTAACAACAACAGCTCTAATGGCCATTCCCAAAAGAGTTCCAAAATTGCTTTAAAGGGTAGACTAGGTGCAGGCATCAGTGCATAGCTTTCCAAGGGGAGTACTTCAAAGTACTTCAAAGTGGACCATAGTGATATTCAGCAATGAGGTATGCAGCACTTTTTCTAGGATGAGTTCATAAACGTAACTGGCAGTCTCCATATAAGACAACTGCATCAGTTCAAAAAGTTAACTACAAAGAAGGCTGGTGGTTTCAGTCCACCCAGAGGCACCCCAAAGAAAAAGGCTAGCAATCTACTTCTGAAAACTCTGCCGTTGAAAACCCTACAGAGCACAGTTCTACCGACATACATGTGATACTGTGAGTTGGAGTCGACTCAATGGAAACTGGCAGGGAGAAGAGAGAGTTATCAACTGGAATGCAAGAAGGAGACAGCAAAAAGGCAGTAAAGATTTTAAGTCTCAGAGAACAAGCAGGATAAGTGGGAGTTCACAGCAGAAAAAAGGGAAGATGGTCCCATGTACACAGATCAACATGTGCAAAAATGTGGATATGGGAACTGCATGTAGTACAGAAGTACCAGAACAGTGACTGACCAGGCAAGTGTGACAAGAAGATCAGATAGGCAGAAGACAGATGGTAAAGGAGCCAGTACACAGGCTAGAGAGTCTGGAATATATCCAGCTGATGGGGATGGAGAGCTTGAACAGGCTTGAGATGGTCAGATCTGAGTGTGTCATGTTCACCCATCTAGGCCAGTGTGGGAGTTAATCTAAGGGGTACAAAAACTGGACACAGTGACCTATGTGAAGACCAATGCATGTGGTGCAGAAAGGGAGACAAAGAGTTGAGCACAGGAAGTTCTAGTGGGAATGGAGGCAAAGGAATGGTTTAAGAACATGGTACTAATAATCAGTATGTACACAAATTAATTTTTACTTATGTATCTACCTCTATCGAGTAAGACACATTGCACACCAGGAGTTAAAACATGCTTTCCATGGTATCGGGAACACAGCTGGAAATGATATGTTAACTTTCCCTTTGAAGACTCAATACTCACCTGACAAAGTACGGGGAACTTCTCCCTGAACAGAAATGTTGACCTGGGGCATGTCCATAGCCACAAAATTGTCTACTTGAAATCCAAGCTTATACTCAACCTGTAAAACGAAGAAAAATAAACTGGGTCCTGGGTCTGTGGCAACAGATAGAACACTAAAAGCTTGATTTCACTGATTAGCTCATTAATTATGGAATAAATTCTTTGTATGCACAAATAATCTAGCCACATTAAAAAAAAAAAAAAAAAAAAATCCAAACTGCCAGAAACCATCCTAGAAATTGTCAACTGGATAAAAATTCAACTCAGTGAGTCACCCTCAATCTTACGCACAATAAAGTACCACCACTGTGCTGTGAAACCTGCCAGTCAGGATTGGAAATCCTGCAGACAACTGAACAGCCAGATGCACAGAGCCAAGGAGTTGAAACCTACACTTTACAGACACTGAACAATCAGCCATGTCTTCTCTGGGTGACAAAAGTCAAACTCCTAAGGGTCTCCATATAGCTTGCAAGTGACAGTCAGCTTTGCAGACTCACTCAGATTTCAAGACACAAATTTCTTACGGAACACCAAGCCATGTTTTCCAGGCCAGTTTTTGTCATTGACAAAATTCCTATTTGCATCCCTAGCTAACCCCTGTGTCTATTTCTCAAGTGAGTCAGAAACCAGAAGAGAAAAGATGTGACATATATGACAGCCCTAAAACACCAATATTATCTGTCAATACCTGGCCAACCCATGTGGCTTAACAGAACTAATCTTCATCAATAATTACAGCCCTGTTGCTACAAAGAGATGTTCATGGGAGAAGCAACTCAAACTGCATGGCAGTGGCTGAAATTCAGAATGGATGCACCTTCAAGACCTTCTATGATGCCTCGTATTTAAAGTCAGTCTTTGTCCTACGCACAGGGTCCTGATAAACATGGTACCACTCTTCCATTTAGCTGCCACAGGGCAGCTTTGGAAGACAGCTAGGACTGGCAGAAGCCACAGAGCAGTGAGTTGTGAGAGGAGTGGGAGAAAAGATTCCAGAAACCACTGTTCAAGGTTAACCAGGAAGACCAAGACATGCAGTGGCTGAGATGAGAGGACAAAGAAAGAAAGGGAATCATAGGTTTTTTTTAAATGTGATGAGACTTCAAAGGAAAGGTGGCCTCAAGCACCAGCTATGCAGGTGTATCACCTATCCCCTCTAGGTTTTCTTCTTTCATGCTCATCCAAAGTCCTTGTGCTAAATACTGTACTTGGTGTGCAGTTACATTAGGTATGCAAACAACTATTAAAGCCTGTATGTATGTACTACATGCCACATTCAGAAAAAAGGAAATACTTGCTGTGATATATCAGCCACTTAATGGTACCTTAACTGGGAAATATTCCCTCTCACCTTAACACACACACACACACACAAAAAAAAAAAACCATGTGCCAACTAAACCAAAAGCTAAGAAGTTTTCTAAATACAACCAAACCTTCAAGGGACAGAGACGCAGGAGTAGGGATCAGGGGACTCTACGTCAATCGGCATAATAAAGTTTATTACAAAAATGTGCTGCATCCCACTCTGGTGAGTGACATCTGGGGTCTAAAGAGCCAGCAGGTAGCCATCTAAGAAGCTATAACTGGTCTCAGCCCACCTGGAACAAAAGACAACGAAAAATATTACAGATAAAAGGAAAACATGAACCTAAGAGACAAAAAGGGCCGCATAAACCAGAGTCTACATCAATATGAGACCGGAAAACTAGATAGTGCCTGGCTACCACCAATTACTCCCCTTACAGGAAACTCAACTAAGAGTCCCTGTCAGAGCAGTGGAAATGTGAGGTACAGAACTTAACTCTAGTAAAAAGACTAGACTTGATCTTTTGTCTCCAGAACATATGACTCCCGGATTCTCTATTAGTCCAGAACTGAAATCATTCCAGAAGCCAACTCTTCAAAGACTGACATGGTAATAAGACATAAAATGATACTGGTGAAGAGTGTGCTTCTTGGCTTTGGTAGATACAGGAGACTAACCAGATAGCTCCTGTTCAGAGGCAAAAAGAGAAGACAGAGAAGGACAGGAGCTGGTTAAATGGACATGGAAGATAATGGGGTAAAGGGGAGGAACATGCTGTCACAGTGTGGAGAGAACAGCCAGGGTCACTAACAAAGTAAGTTTCTGTATGAGAATCTGACTCAAGTTGCACACTTCTACTTAAAATACAATTAAAACTGAAAACTAGGTGCCACGGAGTCCATTTCCATTCATGGTAACCCTATGTGTGTCAGAGGAGAACTGTACCCCAATGGCTGATTTTTCTAAAGTAGACTGCCAGGTCTTTTTTCTGAGGCATGAGCTGCTGATCTTTCAGTTAGCAGCCATTGCTCTCATCTTAGAATGCCACAATATCATCACTACCAGGGGATACCGCAGAGCTATAGCCAAGGAGCTTGGTTCAGGAATGAGGAGACTTCCTGGTAACACTCAACTGATTAACATGAAAAGAATGCACTAATTACCCATATGTATGTTCTCTCTCAACAGGACAATATCCGAAGGGAAAGTCCACAAAATAAATTAAATTAGCACAATCAGCAAGAACTGGTTTGCAATCAAGGTACTAATAACACTGTGTGACCCTTAATAAATTATTAACTTTTCTGAGCTTTAATTTTTGTAAAATGAATACAACATGTTATGGGAATCAAAAAGGATGATACAACATAACTGTCAGCCTAGCACAGGTCCCATCTGATAAATGTAAACCCCACTGGCATCGACATTCATTCCAGAGCAACTACTCTATTACCACTACACACATCCCCACAATCACCAGCCACTGCTAACCCCAGTGATTTTCACATGAGCCCCTCAGGGCCCTCCCAAGAACACTGTTGCAGCCCTTCTGTTATGTCCCCCACTTCAGGAACCACACTTCTGCACTCTCACCTTCAGAAATGTCTTTCCATCTTCTCCCCCAATGTGGCTTTTCTTGGAAGTCACCCAAACATTCCTTCCCCTGCATGTCCTTCAATTCCTGCCCACCTCTCAGGGTCTAGACAGTAGTCAACATGTTTTCAGAACCATAGGTCCTTTGTAAATGTCTGTTCCTCAAGCAAAATCCCCTATACTCTGAAACTCACTTGTCCCCAAACTGGCTATTTCTCATTCCACCAACATCACAGACAATGCTTTGTCCAGGCCTTGGTTTGTCTCATGCCATCCTCCTGGTGGCTTCAATATTCAGTATTCAGCCACTCTATACACAGTTAAGAATCGCTCCAAAACCAAAACAAATGCAAAATTTCCACCACTACTTTTGACTTCCCATCTCTGTGATTCCCACACGACCACCAGTCTCTACCAGTTCAATTCAACCAACATCTATGAGGCATTACAACGAGCCACGGACAGCATTCACTGTTGGGATATGATGGCCAAGTAAGCCACTTCACTCTTCCGCAAGTCCAGCCATGACTACCTAATTTCACATTCACTCACTACCCAGCCTCTGCAGCAAAAAGTCATTACTGACAGTCATCTCAACACCCTCAGCTGGCTGTTTCCCACCTATGCACAATTACAGGGCTCCACCAGCCTCCTGACGGTCACCTGCCCTGCCCCTATGGTCCAGCACGGTTAGAAGAAATCACATCCTAAGACAGGATGTTCTTGTATGATGACGACTGCAATTTAAAGCCAGTCCCTTCATTCTGCTCAGCAATCTCTTCCTCACCGACCTCTCTTCTCCTTGATCTTCTGACTACACGCTTCACAGGGCCTCCTCCTTTACCATTTGCTGCCCTCCCCAACTTCTCCCTCCCAAGCCAAATCCTCATCTCCCCTGGTTAGAAATACTAACTCCCTTTACTGTCCTTCCTTTTTAAGAACAAGCATGGCATACTGGTCAAAGCACCGCTCCTTCATATTCCAGGCCCAGGGACATCCATTCCACCCTCCAAATGATAAACTCTACCATACTACATTACATCCTAGCTCACTTCTCTTCCAATGGGATTCTATGCCCATGGGATCAAACGGTCTCTCCCTGTGTGTCCTGTGTCTTCAGTCTCTCTCATATGTCCAAGATGCACCTACCTAATAATCTTACAGCCCTCGAACTTAACACATTCAAAGTCAAACTGATAATCTTTCTCTGAAGTTGCTCTGCCTCCTTTATTTTGGGTCTCAGTTATCAGTCATGTCATCCACCCAATCTCCCTGACCAGAAACCTAGGAATTATTCTAAACCCTCTCCTCTTCTCACATTCAAATGATTAATAAAACAAAGAAAAACCAAACCCACTGCCTCTGAGTCAATTTTAACTCACAGCAACCCTTTTGGACAGGGCAGAACTGCCCCATAGAGTTTCCAAGGTGCAGGTGGCAGATTCAAACTGCTGCGCTTTAGTTTAGCACTCACAGCTCTTAACCACGGTGCCACCAGGGCTCCTAAATGACTTATAAATCCTGGAAATTTTATCTCAGATGGCCTCTGCTCTCTAACTCAGTACTACTGTACCCATCCAGGCCCTGTACTTCTCCCACTGACTGCCATTAACAGCATCCTTACCTCCAGTCCCACTCTACTCCCTCCTCACTGCAGCCACAATTATCTTCCAGAAGCCAAACCAAAACAAAACCCGTAGCCACTGAGTCAATTCTGACTAACAGCGACTGGTGAATTCCAACTACAGACCTTTCAGTTACTAGTCAAGTTCTCAGTCCTGCACCACCAGGGATCCTCATAGAAGCCAAGGTAGCTTAAAACTCTGAGTGGCTGCCTTTTGTCAGAGGACTGATTATTTTTATTTATTATTATTAAATATTATTATACCTGGCCTCAATTTATCATTCTAGGTCCTTGCTTTTTACGTGCCTCATTTATTTTCCTACTCCTGATAGCCTAAACTCGTATTTCTGCTCCTCAGGACTTGCTATGACCATTCCTTTACACAATTTTCTGATTCTTCCTTCCATTTTTCCCTGGCAAATTTCTATTCATCCTTCAAGATACAGATCAACCATGTCTACTTCAAGGAAGCTATCCCAGGTCATCCACGCAGATCTGGCTATCCAACTTCAGTGTTCTGGCCTTTACATTCCCATCTCAGGGACAGCACTAAGATCATGGTACTGCTATCTGGTCACTGTGCCCTCCCCCCAATCAAAGTGCGCAAATCAATGGCAAACACCATGGGTGACATTTCCTCCTTTCATGTGTTCAGCACCTAGCATGGGAAGTACCTCTGAATGAAGAAATGAATCCATGAAGGGATGCATGCTCAAAACCAAGTTGGTTAAGCTGACTTTCTGACAGTGACTCATAAACTGGCTCTAAAGAAAATGCTACATTAGAGTGCCTGCCTGCAGAGCCGGGGATAGTCACAATTCTTCTGTGACAAACCCAAGAGCTCAAGCAGTCTAGCCCAAAACGGCACACAGAGGCAGAGCTGACCAGCGAGCAGAAGTCTTAAGAAAGCAAGAGAAAGAGAAAGAAATGGGGTGAGCAGGTAGGTATGTACAATGGGTCGAAGGCCCTGGTAGTCCTGGGGAAGAGGAGACAGGACTGACAGCCGAGTATTTCAGAGTAGCAAGAGGGAGAAGAGATGCAACGAGCTTGTGAGTGGAGTCAGGTGGAGTTGGGCACTCCGGAAGGATGAAGTGGCTGGGCAAGTGGCCTGAGAAGGCAGGTGCTATGGCAGTAAGAGCAGCTGGGAGGAATACGAAACATAAAAATAAGGAAGCCTATTGTTTTAGAGGGGTTTGCTACACCTGTGAGGCATTCACAAGGTAGCTTCCTTCTCCCTCTGGAGTCTTGAAGGTAAAAGTTTTTAAACTGTAGTTTCTGGGATCAGAGAAGAAATGACAAGTTCTTAAAGCCCAAATTTCTCTACTTTGGCATGTACTGATATCTACAAGAAATCTGACCGGCCAAGCATCCCTTAAAGAAACAAATATGTTCAAAAACTAACATTTACAATCTACTGGGACAAAAGGCATGTGAACAGCACTTGTTTACCACAAAATAGAAGGAGCCAAAATACCTCAGAAAAGCAATGAGAAGAAATATAAATATTAGACTAAGCTAAAAAAATAAATATTTTTGGTAATCTGCCCTTACTTGGAAACAAGCAATCGCAAACAACCAGCTGATGAGTCAAGCCACTTCCTTCTGGAACACGGACAGGAGAGATTTAAAATGAATACATTTGCCTGCAGCCAAACAGCTTTTAAACTTTGAAACTACCAGAAGCACTGACTTCCTCACAGAAACCTCCCTTGTCAGGGGACACAGGCAGGCTATGTCCCCAGAGGCTGCTGTAGGAACTGTACAGACAAGTTCTCTGTAGCACCTTCTGATTCAATCATGAATTTCTAAAATCAGAGAACAGCTAAGGGGCCAGAGCAGGGAGGGGTGGTATCATGCTACATTCTGGTATATTTCTGCCTCTCAGTTATCTACCTATTAATATTTAATAGATGATTGCCCATTTTTTCCAGACACAGAAAAATGTTCTTGAATACAGAAGAAACTATCTGCTAAAACCACCCAGTTGCCTCTGCGTTTGTAAGTGTGTGGCCTTGTGAAAAGAGAACCAAAATGGGAGTTCTCATCCCACCTCAAAATGCAATTAACACGACAGTATGTAACAACCACTCACTGAGGCATGTGTGACACACAAGAATATAGCCCCAGTCTCTGCGGAGACAACAATCTATTTGGGAAGACAGAACACAATCATGTAAACACTGGAGAACAACACTGTTAGCAGGAGCTTTGATGTGTAAAAACTAATACTAAAATATCTACAACATTGAACTGAAATATCAAGGAGCCTGAGGATCTTTGGAAGCAAGTATTTCATCTTCTGGCAAAATCTTAAAAAGCAAAACCTTGAGAGTTTCTGACAGAGTTCAAGTTTGGAGCCACAGTTCTCCTTCTCGAGGTTCATGACTACATCTCACAGACAATGTAATCAGATAAAGACCCTTTGCCTCCATTTCCCCTGGGTGCCTTGCATGGCTTTCCCAATTTAGGTGCCCTCTCCCTCCTGCCTCCTCTGGCCCTAATACTATCCTAAGCAAGTCTCTTCCCAGATTGGCTTGGCTTTCTCTCACAGTAACTCATCAATACAACAAAGTACAACCACACATAATAACATATAATACATTCATTTGAGACACTAAATAAAGGGGATAGCTCCACATGAAGTGACAGAGAATCTTGACCAGAACACACTCTTCAGTGTTTTACAAAACGCAGATAAGTATGTAGCATGTTTCGTGTTAAAACTATATACTGGTAGATAGGTAGACAGATCCAATTTTCTATGTTCTTGTTTTCCCCCCTGACTGTTGTTGCTGTGAGCTATCAAGTCAATTCTGACTCACAGTGACCCCACGTGACAAAGTAGAACTGGCCCACAGAGCTTGTTGGGCATAGTCTTTTGCCTGCAGAGCCACTGGGTTGATACCAACTTTTCAGTTAGCAGCCAAGTCCGTAACTACTGTACTACCAGAGCTCCTTTCGATAGAGAGATATGTATGTGTACACACACACACACACACCCCATGGCCTTGGCAGTGTAGTGATTAAGCACTACAGCTACTAGCCAAAAGATTGGCAGTTGAAACCCACTAGGTGGTTCTTAGAAGGCCTACAGGGTTTCAACTCAGTTCAACTCTGTCCTTTAGGGTTGCTATGTATCCGAATCAACTCTACAACAGCAAGTTTGGCAGCAAATCCATGAGCTACCCCTTGGAAACGCTATGGGACAGTTCTGTTGTGTCCTACAGAGTTGCTATGAGTCAGAATACTGTTTGGCAACATGTTTGGTTTGATTTGTACTCAAGTAGGAATATATACACGTTATAAAATATATACATATGCTTTCATACACAGGCTATTTCTAGAAGGAGTGATAAGAATTAAGTAATAGTTGTTGCCTCAGGGAAGGGGAGCTAGGTGGCTGGCTTGTTGGAAGATGATACTAGGAAAATATATGGAACTTAAACCCCTCTTTATGTTTTTTTTTCAATTTTGTACCATGTATATATGTTCCAGTTGAAAAGATTAACCTTTAAAATAAATTCAAATTAATGTGCTAAAATCACCACAAAGACTGGTTATCTAGCATAGGTTTAACCTCTCACAGGCCAAGGGAATTTGCTACCCTTCAGGATAGCACTTGGTGAAAAGTGAAACCTAATTCTAGATTCAGATGCTAAAACTAGTATGCCCTCTCTTAATTTACAGACATGGGTAGGTTCTAACAACCAGGTCACTATGTGAAAATAGGTGTTAGGCAAAAATGGAGGATTTTTGTTTGTTTTCAGATCATTCACTTATATTTTTTTTAAGAAAATGGGATCACAGAAATAACAACCGCTAAGATTTACCGAAGTGCACGTAACTGTGATGAGCCCAGTTAAGGAGTATTCCCTTGCAGAGGAGGCCTGCAGGAGACAAAGTTTGATAAAGCCAGGCCACGTGACTGGAAGACCCACCACTTAACCTCTTCATCTTCTTCCTGCGCTGGCTCAAAGCCTCCCTTGCAGAGCCACTTCCAGGGCCCCTCTGCCACCCTCGTGAACCTGGAGTTCATCCCAGAGCCTGCTCTGCCCTCTGGGGCTCAGGTGAGTCACTGAGGCTCTGGGCCTCCCGGAGAGAATGCTGGCAGGCTGCCCACACACCCAGCCCTGCTGAGGCAGAGGCTTTAGGCCCAGTTTGGTTCACTTCAGAATGTCATTAAGTTGCAATGTATTTCTTCCAAATACCCTTTCTGATGCCTCCTTCTTTCCTCTCTTCCCAACCCACAGCAATTCTGAGCTGGAGCACCTCAGGCCACATAGGCGTTAAGACAGAGAACATATGCCCACTGGTAAGTGCTGCCTGTGGGTCCTCTGGAGGCTGCAGTCATGGAGGAAGCTGTCCCCAAGTGGCAGCTGGATGCTGCATCCCTGTCATCAACAGGAGGGAGCCAAGGGCATTAAGCAGTGTGGCCTAGGTTCCCAGAGGCCACCCAGAGATCCTCTTCAAGGCCAGGGACACTCTGTAGCCACTGCTGCCATGTCCATTGCCTTGTTAAAGGGCAAAATATTCAATAGATTTTTTTTTTTTTGCTATTGTCATAGATGCAAAACATCGTATAAAGAGTCACGTGAGGAATTACATGCAGTTGAAAGTGTGACAACAAACAGCATTTTTTTTTTAATATAGTCTCAAATTACCTCCCTACAAATTGCCTACTGATTACAAAATGAAAACTTTATGAGAAAAACCTAGCGAGCCAAGTGATCAGCCAACATCACCAGTAATGGGGCCAACTGATACCAGGTACATTTGGAAGGACAGCACTCCTACAGTATTACTGTCAAGGAGATATTCTTGAGTCTGATCATGAGGAAACGTGCAACAACTCAAAACTGAGGGATGGTCTACACAACAACTCAGCTGTAGCAGGCCTGGGGACACAAGGTTAAACTCTCTACTGCTAACCAAAGGCTGGTGGTTTTAACCGCCCCAGGGGCTCTGTGTGATAGAGACCTGGCCATCTGCTGTCATGAAGAGGACAGCCAACACGGGGCAGCTATGAGTCACCATCATTTTGACAACATACAGCAGTGCATTTATACAGTCATTTTTACTTGTCTGACAAATACAAACATACCCAAAACATTTAGATTTAGGAAACAAATAGAAAACACAGGGATCCTCATTTGCTTTGTCAGGAGTCTTTATTGGCTGGTACTACTCTGGTAGAAGAAAGCAAGAAACAATTTGGCAATAACTATCAAAATGTTAAACATGTGCATTCTGTGACCCCGCCATAACAACTTCTCAGGGATATTTTACTATTCAGAAATAATCCTACAAATGCACAAAAACTGCTGAACAAAGGTGTTCTTAACGTTTGGACATACACATATATATATTGTTTGTATATTCATCAATAACAAGTCAGAAACAGCAACAAATGATTAACCACCAATTGTTTTCATCATCTTCCTACCATAGGTCTCGTCTATCAAGTAAAAAGAAAACTGTGTGACAACGAAAGAAAGCATTGTCTGAAATAATAAAATGCTATTAAAAACCCACATGTCCATTGACAGGGCACTGCATAAACACCAATAATTCATCTATCCATACAATATTATAAAGTCATTAAAAAATAATCTCTGTAATGTCTGAATTTTCCCAATCTATCATTTTCTAAGTAGCAAATATAGAGAAATCCATATTAAAGTGGTTAAATTTAAACAACTTGCAACAAATACCTACGCAGATACCACTTTATAATACTTTAAGGTGCGGGGATTGTTTTTCCCAATTTTTAGGAACAACACTGTTTTTATTTCCCAAATAAAATCCTACTTAAATGCCATGTATAAAGTTGATAAAAAGAACTAAAGTTGAGGTGTCCTATGCTTGGCCTCCTGCTCTCTGACCTATGACAAAATTCATCATGTTCCAGGAGTTTAGGCAGTCAGTGACACGTTAAGAACTCAGCTAGAAGTAAATCAAGCAAAAGGTTCTTAAACATTTGGTTTTCAGCCTCTTATGGGTAAAGGAGCTTCACAGCAGCACACATGGGTGCCTGTATCTACAGTACTTCTCCACAAATGGGAGAACTATTATGTTATATCAAAACGTTTAAAACAACTCTCCCCCGACCTCGTATCACTTTTTCACCATAACTGCACAGTCATTACCATGACAGGGCTGTTCCCTTGGCAAACTCGGTCTGTACCTCTGCTTGAAAGGCCTAGAAGGATGTACGTGTTCTGTCATGTGCTAATCACTTAAATGACGTCCATTTTTATTTTAAAGGATTAAGAACTTTGAAAGGAATAGGTTTAAGATCTAAAATATAAACCTGAAAAGAACACTGTTATAGTTCAGCACCTGTTGACCCTCTGTACAGGTGACATCCTACCACTAACACAACCCTCGCAGTGGTCTCTGGGGCCTGGGTGACCCTGTCATGGTGTCTGTGCTTAACCACTCTCTTACCTTGGACTTTGCATGCCAAGTGAAGTGCAGGAAATTTGTCTCACTGGGTACTAACAGATTAAATGAGAGAGCATAATGACTAATGAGGTCGTTCCTCACATAATAAAGCTCTGCATCAAGACCTAGAAAAAAATAGGGAAAAAGATGAGATGGAAAATAATAAATACCTAAAATACCCCCAATATTTCAGTAAAATCATAATCCATGAATATTCCAAAATTGATAATACAGTGAAGATACTACTGATGTAAAAACTTATTATCATGAACAGTTTTCACATGAGCTACTTTATGAAGCAGGATGAACTGTAGGTTTTATCACAACAAAGATGAAGAAACCAGGCCTTGAAACAGTAATTAAGTCATTATGCAGCTGAAATCTGGTGGCCACTGTGTCTTCCGAGCGCCAGTGTGACACCCTTCCTTCTGAACAGTGCTTCTTATGGCAACTTCTGCAAAGACCTCTTCTCTACCCAAAACTTGATGTGGATTTAAGAAAAGAGACTCAGCAAGGAAGGGAAAAAGTCACCTTGATTAAAAACATTTACGGCCTCAAGCCCACAGCCAAATACAACTACTGTTTCCTCTATCAGCACCATGTCCTTGTCACTCTAACAGCTTTTACACAGTCTCGTCTGCACCAGCTATCATGCAGGCACTTGTCCTCTTGCCTGCCTAGACTACAGGGTGAGTAACACTGTATTTCTCTCCATATCCCTAGGACCTAGTTTCCTGCACAAAGGAGATACTCAATAAAAGCCTCTGCCATCAAGTGGATTCCAACTCATAACAATTCTACATCTTTCTCTCAACAGAGCTGCTGATGAGTTTGAACTGCCAACCTTATGGACACTTGTTAAACCAGTTACTGAAGCAGATGAAACAAAAATACTGAAAAGCCTAAGGAATGCTGAAAAAGTAAATCTTCAGTCTCACTCACTTCCATACCATTCTCTCCACCAGGGCTACATCCAACTTCCAACATACCACATTCTCCAATTTTGTCATATTATTTATCCCACCTGCACTTAATATTTTTCATTAAAATCAATTCATCATTTTAAAGCAAAAATTTTAACTGTAAATTTAATCACTAACTTGACTGGAAAATCTGTAGCTACTGTGACAAACTAGAAAGTAATTATAAAATCAATGTAAAGGAAAACAAAAACATTACTAAATTCTAGCTAAATCCTAGTGCCTTCCAAGACAGTAAGTTTGAGCCCCCATTCCACCTCCCAGTTCACTGTTTATTGAGAGGGAGAGAAGTATCAGCTGTATATGAGAGAGGGAAAATATCACATTATTTTCCCAGGACAACAAGAAAAAATTGAAAGACTCAAAGATCATTTTTTTTCTAAATGATTTACTGTTCCTAACTAAAAGGTTGGCAGTTCAAATCCACTAGGTGCTCCCTGGGGACTCTATGGGGCAGTTCTACCCTGATCTCCGGGGTCACTAGGAGTTGGACCTGACTCAACAGCAGTGAGTTTGGTTTAGTTTTGAACTTTGTCTAAGAGCAGTGCAGAATCCATGTATTCTAAGTGTTGAAAAGAGTGAAAAAAGGTATAAAGGAGGAAAAAAAAACCAAAAAAACCAAAAAACCCAAAAGCACTGCCGTTGAGTTGGGTCTAACTCATAACAACACCAGAGGTCAGAGCAGAACTGCTCCATAGTTTCCAGGGAGCGCGTGGTGGATTTGAACTGCTGACCTTGTGGTTAGCAGATGTAGCACTTAAGCCACTACGCTACCAGGGTTGACCAAGTGTAAAATTTCACATTTATTTTATTTCAGAACTTTTTACTGATTTGCACTATGAGTCTGAAACACGGTATACAATCAGGTCAAGATAGGATCTCACACTAGCTAAGAAAACAGACAGAAACAACTTTACTGAGAAATGTCTCCAAAAAAAATTGAGTTTTCTTATTTCTGGACTGGATCTAATATAATCATTAATTCAGAATGAGATCTGAAGCTCCCATAAGGGACAGCTACTGCACTGGTTAGATGGTACTACTTTATTTATCCTGTAATCAGCTGACAGGGAACTGATTCTGACTCACAACAAGCCTATGCGTGTAAGATTAGAACTGTACTCAATGGGGTTTTCAACGACTGATTCTTTGGAAGTAAACTATCAGCCCTTTCCTCCATGGCACCTCTACGTAAATTCAAACTCAAACCTCCAGCCTTTACATCAGCAGCCAAGCACATGTTTGCACCAGCCAGGGATACCATTTATCCTATGCCCCCAAATGCATTGCCACTGAGTTGATTCTAACTCCAAGCAACTTTACAGGACAGAGCAGAACTGCCTGAGACTGTTTCTAAGGCTATAAATCTTCACAGAAGAAGACTGACACCTCTCTCTTCTGCAGAGCAGTTGGTGCATTCACCCCATCAACCATTAGGTTAACAGTCAAGCACTTTAATCACTGTGCAACCAGGGCTTCATTTACCCTATAAAAAACCCCACTGCTACTGAGTTGATCCTGACTCTCTGTGACCCTATGAGGCAGTGTAAAACTGTCCCATAGAGTTTTGAAGTGGCATGTGGTGTATTCGAATTGCTGATCCTTTGGTTAGCAGCCACAGCGTTTAAACACCAAGCCACTGGGTTTTGAATTTATCCTACAGAGGATACCAAATGCAACAGGAGGAAGTTAGTAGCTCTCCCAACAAGCAGGCCAGGAAGTACTAGTAAATATTTGGAGGGTAGGAAACTGGGAAAATGGGGAAGAGGAAACAAAGGAGAAAGAAGAGGGGGAAGAAAGAAAGACAGAAATGGGGCAATGGAGTAGGGACGGGTAGTGGGTAAATGCGACAAGAAAGCTGGGCATAAAGAAAACACTCAGTAATCACAATAGCTGTAAACAGCTTAAATTTGATTTTTTTTTGAAAAAAAAACTGAGTCTTAGCCTAGACACACGACATTTACAAGAGACACAAAATTTTAAAAAATATGCAAAGTAAATGGAACAACTGAAAGAAGCAGGTGAGGTAGTAGTGACATCAGACAAACTAGAATGGAAGGTAAAAAGTGTTACACAGGATTACGAAAGACTTCACATAAATAAAAACCACAAGAAGCTATAATAGTGCAAGAAACAAAAGAGCTTCAAAGTACAGAAAGAAAAAACAGACAAAAATAATTAAGAAGAAACAGACAAATCTGCAATCACAGTTGAAACATCCTCTCAGGGGGAAAAGCAATCAAACAAAAATTCAGTATACACACAGATGATCTGAGCAATATAATTATGGTACATGAAAGAGTATAGGGACAACAGGAAATAACATGAATTAGACATTAAACGAAGATTATACATTAAAAAAAGATTCTAACCAGAAATCATACAAGCCACTTTCCATGATCAAAACACCATAGTAAAAAAACTATAATGATACAGTCAAAAGATGATTATTTGAAAAGATTAATAAGACAGTTAAACCCTCACAAGACCGGTCAAGAAAAAGGAGCAAATACAAATTATCAATATTAAGAATGAATTATCAGTATCAAGAATGAAAAAGAGAACATTATCACAGCTCCTATTGTCTTAAAAGACAAAAAGACTATTACAAACAGCTTTATGATGATAAATTCAATAATTTAGATAAAATAGAAAAAAAACTTCAAAAAATACAATTACCAAAACTGACAAAAGAAACAAACAGAAATTCCAAATAATTAAAAACTAGCCGCCCCCCAAACACTCCACGTCCAGATGGCTTCATTAGTGAACTCTTTTAAACATTTAGAATACTAATCTTACATAAAAACTCTCAGAAAATGTCAAAGAGAACATGTGTCAGGTTTATTATGATATTAGCAGCATAAGGATAGCAAACATCTGACAAAAATATTAGATAAAAGAAAACTATAGACCAACATCCCTCATAAACACAGACACAGTCTCCACAAAACACTAGCAAACGGAATCTAACAATACAAAAAAGGATAATATATCATGACCAATTGTATATGAAAGGTTAGCCTTTAAATATTAATACAACTTACCACAGTAACAAAGACTAAAAGCCATAGGATCATTTCAATGGATGTAGAAAAAGCACTGAATGAAATTCAAAGCCCATTAATGATTTTAAAAATAAATAAATAAAAACTATAAGCAAACTAAGAATAGGCAGAAACTTATTCAGTCTACCAAAAGGCATCTATAAAAACCCTACTAACATCATGCTGAAGGTAAATTTTCCTAAGATCAGAAAGAAGGCAAGGCTGTCCACTCTCACCACTTGCACCCAATCTTGTATTGCAAGTCCTGGCCAATGCATTAAGACAAGAACAAGACATAAAAGCATATAGAGCAGAAAGGATAAAATGAAACTGTCATTATTCACAGATTTCACCATTTTGTGTGTAGAAACACTTAGATTTAAGATTACAGACTGAAATGGAAACACTGAAGCTTCAAAGCTTCTAGAAGAAAATATTGGTGATTATTCTTGCAACCTGGGGTAAGTAAAGACATTTTGTTTATCCCCCCCCCAAAAAAGAACCAAAAAGAAAAAAATTGGTCTTTGTTAAGAAAGTGAAATCCAGGTCACAAACTTGGAGAAAATATTGACAACACATATCTAAAAAAGGAGTTTTCTCTAGAATATAAAAAGAACTCTTACAACTCAAAAATAAAAAAGAAACCAGTTAAATACAATGGACAAAAGATGTGCGAAGACATTTCACAAGATACATAAATAGACAGTAAACGTACGAAAAGGTGATAAATGTAATTAGTTATTTGGGAAATACAAATTAAACCCACATTGTGATATCATTCCATGGAAGAGAATGACTAAAATTAAATGTTGGCAAGGATGAGGAAAAACTGCAACTCTCAGGCACTGTTAAGAGTGTAAATGTACTCAGCTGTTTGGAAAACTAGTAATTTCTCATAAAGCTAAACACACACCTTCTCTATGACTCAGCAATTTCACTTTTAGGTAGTTATCCAAAGGAAATGAAAACACATGTCACAAAAAAAGTCTCCTACATGAATGTTCCAAGCAATCCTATTCATAAAAGGCCAAACTGCAAATAACACAAAGGTCCACCAAAAGAAGAATGGATAACCAATTATTACATGTTCGTACAAAGGAACATGTTTATTCACAGTGATGTGAATATACTAACTGGTGAGACTGTAATGATGTCTAATCTCAGACATAATGTTGAGTGAAACCAAACACAAGAAAGTACATACGACATAAGCCAAGTGCCGTCGAGTCGGATCCGACTCATAACTGCATTTATATGATGGTCTAGAAACAGGCAAAACTAATCCTCGGTGATAGAAATCAGATCAGTGGTTGCCTCAGAGGCCAGAAGGGATGCGCAAAGTGACTTACAAAGAAGCACCAGGGAACTTCCTGGGATGATGCAAAGGTTCCATGTCTGCACTGGGTTGGTAATTACATAGGTATACACATTTTCAAAAGGAGTCCTGGTGGCGCTTTGGTTAAGCACTTTGTTGCTAATCAAAGGTTGATGATTTGAACCCAGCAACCGATCCTCAAGAGAAATGACCTGGCGATCTGCTCCCTTAAAGGTTACAGCCTAGGAAATCCTCTAAGAAGTTCTACTCTGACCTATAGCGCTGCTATCAGTTGGAATCAAGGCAACTGCACACAACAACACGCAGTTTTCAAAACTCAATCAACTGTGTAAAACTTGTGCATCAAAATCTGTAGGGGGGGATGTGTAAAAGAACACATGTTTATACCTGTTTTCATATCTCAAAAAGCTTGCAAACCACAGAGTATTAATGGCACTCATAAAAATTTTAGAAAAAATAATTAATCTTAAACGATCAACAACTTCCAAATTTAAACTTCTTTCACAGGAAAATAAGGAATTCTTTTCCTAATAAATAACAGTTAATTGCCATGAGTCAGAATCGACTTGACAACAACAGGTTTGATTCTATAAGCTATTATTGGTAATAACAACACTAATAACCCACCGCTATCAAGTCATTTCTGACTCATAGTGACCCCCTGGGTTTCGAAGACCACAAGCCTTTACAGAAACAGTTGGTCACATCTTTCTCCTTTGGAATGGCTGGTGGGTTAGAACCGCCAACCTTTTGGTTAGCAACTGGGTGTTTTAACCACTGCACCACCAGGGCTCCTTAAAACCCAAAACCAAACCCACTGCCATTGAGTTGATTCTGACTCATAGTGACCTATAGGGCAGAATATGAACAGCTCCACAGAGTTTTCAAAGAGGACCTAGGAAACTGGAACTGCCAACCTTTCGGTTAGCAGCTGTAGCACTTAGCCACTGTGCCACCAAGGTTTCCAGGGCTCCTTACTCAGTTTGCCACACACAGTTCACAGTATCAAGAATATCTAGAGGTTCTAAAAACTCAACTAAATGAAAAAGAAATTAAGCAAGCTACACAAGAAATAAGGAACAAAAGGCAAATATATTCATAAGCCATTCTCATAGTCATTTAATAATTTGTGGTTTTAGTCCTCCTAAAAATCCTCTAAATTCTTACCCCTCCTCAAACTGCTCAGTGTTTCTCTAGTTATACCATCTCAAACACTAGGCAGAAATCATGGTTCTGAAAACATTTCTTTAGAATGCACCAGAACAATTTCTCTACTGTATTTCACCTGAAGCCTGGGGAAAGACAACACAACAGTGTGCTAACTTTCTCAGGCTTCTGATGTCTACCTCGATTTCAGCTTATGCTGCCATGCTTCTCACTCTGGTGGTCTCTGACCACCCTTTCAATGACTTTTCTGTACCATCCTTCTCTAGTACCACTGTAACTTCTACTAATCTCTCCCCTTTCTAAAGCATAACTCTTCTGTAGCCCTGTGGAGTCCACAGGTCTATTATTTCATCTTCAATAGGTGCTGCCTGCCTTGGATCGCCGAGGACCAACTTCAGAGGACTATTTATGTGTCCCTATCCAAAAGTACTGTTTCCATCTAGGCTCATGCTCTCCAACTATACCAGTCCCTCTATCCTTCTGAATAATTCAGCCACTTCATTTGCTGAAGATTTTGGAACCAATTAATAAAATCTCAATCCTCCTTCTATGACACATTATAGCAGACTCCCAGTGTCCTTGAGGTCAACCCACTCTCAATCTGCTCTTCAGTAGTCCCTTTATTCTTCAACTCCAACATCCTTCATTCGTACTGAAACAACCCATTTCCACAGACAGTAGCAAGATTCTACCTCCAAAATCTTAAATGGTAATATTTCCATAGCTAGTAGCTTTTCAGTTCCTTCCCTTTACTATTCAAAATTGTTCTCTGGGCTCATTAATATCATCAATATCTTAATGTTTTTTTTCTCCCATCCCATCATACTAATAATTTTTCACCTTATTCTTTCTTACTCATCCTCAATCTCAATTACTTCAACTACTTTCTTACCCATATCTTCAATTTTCTGCCACCAGTCCATCTCATACCCTGTAAACCCCCAACTTTGAACTGACTCTCCTATTCTTTATCTTTTCTAGTGCTATAACTGAATGCTGAATAATCCTGGATGAAACCATTCCCACAAATGAGTCATTACAAAACGATGGCTTCTACCTGGAGCAACAGAGAAAGGAGAGTCAAGAACAGGTGGAGGAGATAGAACGTGTGGTTAATTGCTTCCATGAACAACTGTCACCTTTGCAGTAAACCCTCTGAACTAGATGGTGACCAGCTACCATTACTGAACACTGCAATCAAAGATCCCATAGAAGAATCATGATAAAAAGGGCTTAAATGCAGAAGAGAATTTCAAATTCTCATAGAAGCCATGGAGGGTGGATGAACCCCTGAAATAACAGCCTTGAGATAATTTTTATACCTTAAACCAAAAGTATCCCCCAAAGTCATCTGAAAACCAAACAACAGTTTAGCTTAACTAATAAAAGGCCTGTCTTGAGGATTATCCTCTTTTAAGAACTGTCTATAAGGGATCAAACTGACAAGAGCAACTCAAAATATTAGAAAGGAACCCTACGGGGGAGTGACTACATTAACAAGGGAAGAGCAACTCAGAAAAAGAAGATGGGGATACTGCATAACTGAAGGAATGAAATCAATGTCACTGAATTGTACACGCGAAAACCACTGAACTGGTGAATGTTTTGCTGTGTGTATTCCCTCCAACAACAAAGTGATAGCTTCTACCAACAACAAATCAATTAATATGGTGACAGCTTGAAATGCCATGAAGCAAATCTCTAGGATTACCTAATAGCCACCAAAATAAAATGAACATCTGAAATTAATTACCTTAGACTGAAATACTGAAACTGTAATACAATTGTTAAATAAAGTTGCTGTTTCCTAACAGTTTTGAAAACACCTAAGACATTCTTTACTAAGTAAGGTAAATCACCCCCAGTTTTACAAAATTTGAATTTTTCAAAGAAACCATTAAAATGAGACTCAAATGTCTACCTATCAAATTAACAAACACAGTCTGTTCTGTCATAAGACATATTCCTGCAGCACTAATTAACTTACAAGTGGTCAGTAAAGAAAACAACAAAGCCAATATAACCCGGAAGCTGCGTCAGTTCCCTGACGAATTTTTCTAGGCACGGGCAGCTGGAAGAGCTAGAAAAGAATTACAGCTTTCAGTGGGAAAGAAAAAGACCCACGTCTGTTCAGCTATTGCTATTCCAAGACGATAATAATGAGCACCTGCACCCAGAGCTCCCTCCCCAGAGAAGCACCTGTCTTCAAATAATTTTTGCATCACAGCAACTGCTGGGTCCATGTAAAAAGTCCACACTTACTCATCTGACAGTGACTAGAGGAAGCCCTGAAATTATGACTCCTGGATGTTCTGATAACCCAGAACTAAAACCCCAAATCCATTTTTCAGACAAAGACTGGACTGGACTATAAACCATAAAATAATACTCATTAAGAGTATGTTTCTTAGTTCAAAGAGATACATGAGACCAGATGGGTGGCTCCTGTCTGGAGACATGATGACAAGGCAGGAAGAGACAGGAAGTGGTTGATTGGAAACAAGAAATCTGGGGTAGAAAGGTGGAGTGTGCTGTCACACTGCAGAAGTTACAATCAACACAACATAACAATATGTGTATAAGTTTTTGTATGAGAAATGAAGCCGAAATTAAAATTCAGCCAAAACACAATTAAAAAAAATGACCTGTCACCTTTACACCAGCCTGAAAGGCTTAGAAAGCTACTTTCATCTGCACAATCTCAAGACCACGCAGACCAGCAATTTCCATTCTATTGTGTTTTAACATTTTCGTATCTCCTCTGAGGTGGCCTCTAGTCATGCTAGGTGGTCTGATCAGACTGTCTGAGTTATTTCATGAGGCATCACTTGTGTTTTTGTTAGTACTCTGGTTTCAAATTTGCAGACCTCTTGAGTAGTCTGCCCTTATTTTCCCCACAAATGCTTGATGTTTTTTGTGACTATGTAGTTTGGGGAGTCTTGTTTTGTTTATAAGAAAGCATTTCATGTGGCTTACAAAAAATGATTATAATCTTTAAATATAATACTGAATGTTAGACAGGTATGGCAAGTAATTTTTGAGTGTACATCAAAGCTTTTCCTTAACTATTAACCTAAAGGTTGGAGGTTTAGTGCTGCTGAAGGAAGTCCTGGTTATCTGCTTCCAAAAAAGATTACAGCCGAGAAAACTCTATAGAGCAATTTTACTCTCTGAGACATAGGGTCACCATGAGTCAGAATGGACTTGACAACAAAGGATCTGAGTTTTGGTTTACTAATAATGACAAATTATTAATGTGTAGCACACCTTCCTCCAACTTTCCCTTAAAATATCCACAAAGATGTACCACAAAAGGGAAAATCCGGCAAAGCGCCATGAAATGGAAGGAGAAGACCAAAGCCTGGAAAAAATGTTCATATGCAACACTGATAAAGAAACAAAACTCAGTGCTGTGAAGTCAGTTCAGACTCAGTGACCTCACAGGACAGAGGAGAACAGCCCTGTAAGTGTTTTCAAGGGTATCAATCTTTACAGAAGCAGACTGCTACATCTTTCTCCCAGAGTGGCTAATGGGTTCAAACTACCAACTTTTTGATTGACAGTTGAGTGCTTTAACCACTGTACCACCAGGGCTTCTACAACACTGATAATAGAGCTGAAATGAGAAGTAAACTCCTAGACCATCCATGTTCTCTATCCAAATGAGAACAAAATGGAAAACCCTAAAGATGACAGGGAATGGAACAAAGCTACATTTATCACACAAATAGGAAAAAGAGCAGGAATTGTATTCCCAAAGACATCCAATGTGAAGAAAACAAACTCCCAGAATGCCTCAGGAAATATATCAATTATATATTCTTTCTCCAAAAAGTCACTCCAAAACATACAGATTAATAAGCATTTTGTTTTTAACAAGGGATAGAGAATCATCTTATGCTGATAAAAGATACTTCAGGAAACTGTAATAACCATGCACTGTTACTGATTTTATTGCTCTCAATGAAAATACATAATGTATCAAGAAACACAAAAATATCAGAAACAAGCAAGATAATTACAACTATGATATAGAATTATTACTGGTATCAGCATGTACCCACCACTGCCAGGTCACTTTGGACTCATAGTGACACTACAGGGTTTCCAAAGCTGTAAATCTCTACAGAAGCAGACTCTTTCCCTGATGGAGCCACTGACGGTTTCCAACCACCGTCCTCTTGTTTAACAGTCAACCACCTTAGCCACTGAGCCACCAGGGTGCCTTACTAGCATCCAGACAATATAATCAATATGGCTGAATGGATATGTAGACACATCAAGACAGCATTATTTAGGAAATGAAACTTGCTTCACAGCACCCATAAGAAACTGGCAAAAAGTGATCACCTATAAAGAAAAGCACAGTTTCTTACAGCAGAAAACATACAGGCCATAATCTTGCCAAGGGGCAAAAACAGGGAGGCAAGGAAGGAGGAACAACTTAAACACTGTACAGGTTTTGAGGTATCATCCTAAGCACTGCATAAAAGAGAAAATATAATGACAAGCTGTCTAAAAATGAGGACACATTATAACCAGACTTTATTAAAAACGGGTTTTACCACTACATCGACATGTGACCAGAGGAACCAGACAGTGCCTGGCCACCACCAGCAATAACCATGATGTGGCTCACAAAGTTGAATCTCACCAGCAACATGAGAATAAAAAGGGGTGCACCCTGAGATCTCCACTAAAAGAATGCAACTGATGATCCAAGGGCCTCAGGGTTCCCCTGGGAGTGTGGCTCCTGGCCCTGATGCTCCCCTGTCCATAAATCACAAAGGAGGTCAACTCTTTGGACAGGAATGGATTGGACTGGGTGACACAGAGTGACCATATCATGTGTGCACTTTATGGCTCCATGCATCTGTAGGATATCATCCTGATGACCTCTTACTTGAAGCAGGGGAGAGTGTGGAGAGGAGGGGCAGGAGATTCTCAGGAGGATAACAACATGCATAGAACGGAGAAGAGAAGTGTGCTGTCACCGGGCAGGGAGAGAGCAGTAGGAGCTGCACATAGGTGGGCATGCAAATTTATACGGGATTGTACATTTTCACTCAGTCATAATTTAAAAAATAGTAATAATAAAGTAAAAAAAAGGGGTTTTATCAGTTTTTGCCAGCTAACACTAACCCCCAAACTTAATGGCTCAAAATAACCAACATTATTTCAACAGTTCTGTGGGAGTTTCTTCTGGACAGCTGGGCAGTTCTTCTGGTCTGAGCTTGCTCAACTAAGCTAGATCCTCAACGGCCTCAGTCATACAGCAAAAGCCACAGCTACGATGGCTGGTGCCTCTTTCCACACAATTGGCCATTTTCCATGAGGCTACCCCAAGCTTAGTCACACAACAGCAAAAGGATTCCCAGCACCGAGAAGCAGCACACCTGAATACCTGGGCACTTTTCAAGCCTCTGCTACTATAGAGTCTCACCTCTGATGTGGTTCCACGTCACATAGCCAGTGAGGCCCAGAGTAACAGAGGAAATGAACTACTCAGAGGCCTGCACATGGAAAGGAGAAATTATGGTGACCATTCTGTACACAATATAGCACATGGATAAAACCGAACTAAGAATCCAACTAAACCGAGAAAAGAACAACAAAAAAAAAAACACAAGAACAAAGGAAATAATACAGACAAAAGCAAGAATTGAGTTAGAAAACAAAAATCACAGAATCCACGAAATCAATAACACAAACACACCTTCAGTCACTTACAGACGGAAAAATGTTAAAAGACAAATAAAATTAGAATTAATCTTTAAAGCGGAATAATATGACAGAAGCATAATTTGACTAAAAGAAAATTCTTTGTATGAACAAATCTATGTTAACAAGCAAGAACATCTCCATGGAATGAAATATTTTCTGGAGAAACACAGATCAACAAAACCAACTGAAATATTATTCCACAGATGATCTACCCATAATATATTCAACCATTTCACTGTGGGTGGATATTCAGGTTATTGCTAGTTTGTCTGCCACTACAAGGCAGTGTTTTTCCCCTGCCAAAGAACTCCAAAAGTGAGACTGCTAGGCAGAGCTAATTTTTCTTTTTAATTGTGTTTTCTGTGAAAGTTTACAGTGCAAAATAGTTCTTCATACAAAAATTTATACACCAATTGTTTGGTAACACTGGTTGCAATCCCCACTTTTTCTTTCCACCCTTACTTCTCCATTCTTCTAACTTTAATAGACATCCCCCTTTTAACCCTTCTGAAAGGTGGCAACAATTCCTACTCCTCTATCAGCAACATATACATGTACTTATTTCCCTCACATCATTGCCAGCACTGGATATTCTGTTTCTATTTATTTCTAACTCTGATGGATAAAAGACTGTATCTCATTTTAATTTCAATTTCCATAAAAAGCAGTGAAATTAGGCATTGTTTCCAGATATTTTATTGGCCATTTGGAGTTTTTCTGTTAAATGCTTACCCATAACTTTTACCGTATTCTTTTTACTTTGTTGAACACTGTGTGAGGTTAAACAGTGTCCCCCCTCCCTATGATGAACAGGTCCTAATCCAGAGAACTTGTGATTGTTACCTTATACAGTAAAGACTTTGCAGATGGTTGATTAAGGATCTTGAGATGGGAAGACTATCTTGGTCAGCTATAAATGCAATCATGGTGTCCTTACAAAACAGATGTGGAAGGAGAGTACACAGAGAAGAGAAAAGGGCAATGCAAGGTGGTCATAAAGGCAGAACGCTACGGTAAAGAAGTTACAAACCAGGCGGCATCAGAAACTGCAGGAGAAAAGACATGAATCTGTCAAACTTTTGGCCTCCAGATTGTGACAGAATAAATTTCTGTTGGTCTAAGCCACCAAGTTTGTGGCTTAGGAAATAAACACAACCATTTTGGAGATAATCTTCAAATTTGGGCAGTATTAACATATCTATCTCAAAGACATGTGAACCAAAAACCAAACCCACTGCCGTAGAGTTGATTCTGGCTCACAGCAACCCTACAGGACAAAGTAGGAATGTTCCATAGCATTTCCAAACAGCACCTGGTAAATTTCAACTGCCAATCTTTTTTTTTTTGTAATTTTTATTTAACATAACTGAGTGAAAATGTACATTCACAGATAAATTTACATGTCCCCCTATATGCAGCTTCCACTGCTCTCCCTGTCCGGTGACAGCACACTATTCCTCTCTGCTCCATACATGTCTCATCCTCCCAACAGTCTCCTTTCCCCTCCTGCCCGTCCACTCCCCTTCCTCCAGCCAGAGGTCAGCAAGATGATATCCTATAGATGTATAGAACCATAAAGTGCTTCCAATATATGGTCACTCTGCCTTGCCAAGTCCAATCCATTCCTGTCCAAAGAGTGGACCTTTGTTAGAATTTATGGTAAAGGGCAGCATCAGGGCAGGGGGCCATGCTCTCAGAGGAACCCCAAAACCTCTGGGCCATCAATTGAGGTCTTTTAGTGGAGATCTCAGGATGCACCTCTTTATTCTTGTGTTGCCAGTGAGACTCCTCTCTGTGAGCTCCATCGCAGCTATCACTGGTGGTGGCCGGGCACCATCCGGTTCTTCCGGTCCCAAGTCGATGTAGGCACCCTCTCTTGTGGATCTCTCAGTCTTCTCGGTTCTCTTTACCGCATGTCATTTTGGTCCTTGGTGAGCATCCGTTCTTGTTGAGTTGGGACCATTTGCTGTGTCCTCGGATGGCAGCTTGGCACTTTTAAGACCCCAGACGCCACTCACCAATGTGGGGTGCCAACTGCCAATCTTTTTGGTCAGCTGACATAGCACTTAACCACTAGGAAACTAGGGTTTCCCAAAGAGATATATACACTCTTAATCATTACATAAAATTTCAACTACATAAAAAAAACAAAAGCATGGAATAAAGATAGGAAAAGTATTTACCCAAAATTGCCAATATACAGTTAAATAACATATTTTTCACTGTACTTTAGATGAAGGTTTATATAAAAGACTAGTTTCTCATTAAACCATTGGTACACACATATTGTAAATCATTACAAATTATGGATAACACTGCAGAGAATGGGAATTCCACGAAACTTAATTGTGCTCATGATTAATCTGTACATGGATCAAGAGGCAGCCATAGGAACAGGAACAAAGGGGCACCACATGGTTTAAAGTGAGGAAAGGTGTGCATCAGGGTTGCATGCTTTCAATCTGTACGCTGAGAAAATAATCCAAGAAGCTGGACTATGGGAAGACCAAGGCATCAGGACTGGAGGAAGACACGTTAACAACCTATGTTATGCAGATGACACAACACTATTTGCTGAAAGTGACGAAGATTTGAAACACTTACTGATGAAGATCAAAGACTACAGTCTTCAACATGGGTTGCACCTCAACATCAAGAAAACAAAAGTCCTCATCATCGGACCAGTAAGCGATGTCACAATATGTGGAGAAAGCACTGATGCACTGCATTAAGAAAATCTGCTCCAGGGAAAGGCTTTCCTTCTTGGTTGGCTTTGGAAGAAGGTCCTTGTGATATATCAGTCTTTCTTGGGTCTGGGAGAATTTCAGCACAGGAACCTTAGGTCTAAAGGGTGCACTTTGCTCCCAGCACTGTTTTCTTGATGGTATGAGGTCCTCTACTCTCTGCTTTCTTCCCTTTCCCTTTATTTTTTGTAGGATAAAAAGATAAAAGGTGGTGCAAGCCATACTCCAGGAAACTCTCTTTACATTTCTTCAGGGAGATAACCTGGGTAAGGGTGTTATAAGCCCACTCTAATCCTCTTTAACATAACCCAATCTTATCGTATTAACTACAGGCAGAGATCAGGATTTACAACACAGGAGAAAAATCACAAAACGGAGGAAACCCGCATTAATACTGGGAATCACAGTCCAGTCAAATCCTGCCAGCATTTTTAGAAGGATGTAACTCAATCCACGACATCAAACATTTCCTCATATATGTGTTGGCTGCTTGAATATCTTCTTTGATGAAGTGCCTGTTCATTTCCTGTGACCACTTTTTAATTCGATTATTTGCCTTTTTGTCGTAGAGGTGTTAGACTGCCCTGCTGATTTTAAAAGATTAGACTTTTGTCACATTTGTCTGAATCAAAACTTTTCCCCAGTCTGTAGGTTCTCTTTTTACTCTTTTGAGAAGTCTTTGATGAGTATGTTCTATTTTTAGAAGATCCCAATTATCTAGTTCATCTTTTGGAGTTTGTGTACAGTTGGTTATGGTTTATAGCCTGTTAACGCCATATATTAAGGCTTCCAGTGTTGATCTTAGTTTTCCCTCTATGGGCATTTTTATTCTTCTTTATACTCATATATTTTCCAAATAAAGTCCATGTCTTGTGTTTTACTTTGATAATCAGGAAACAAAAATAATAAATCTGCTTTTAGAAAACAATGACATCTATAACAAGTATTGTATTCTATTTCTGACATTAATTTCCATTTTCCTTCCTTCTACAATGTATGCTCAAAATATCTTCTATTAAAAGTAAAATATAAATGAAAAGAAGATCTAGAAAATCTATTCCTTTTTAGTTGTTAGCAACTATTGGCATTTCAAACGTGACAACAGCAATTAAATGCAGCCTGAAAGCTGTGTTTAACTACTGGACACAGGGGTATCATTTTCAGGGAGTGGCATAAGTAGATGCGGTAGAGATGAAGTGGACAGTGAAGAATTGTTAGAGAGGCAGTAAGGGAAACAATTTCTTCAGTAATGCTTTACTGAGCCAGTTCTTGAGCAAGATCAGAGCAAAGTAACTGCTCCAACAACCAAGAAATAGAGCCAGGTTCCACTAGGAGAAAGTGAGTAGGCAGGAATATAGGTAGGGTACAGTGGTTTGAAAAAGGAAGTTTCACAGATATTGTTTGAGGTCACTATTATAAGAACACAAGAAAAGGTTTAAACACAGAAGAAAACATTCTTTGATGGTTAAGAGGATGGGGGGAAGAAGACAGGCATTCACTAACTAGACAGTAGACAAGCATTATTTTAGATGACAGACAACACAGTACTAGGATTATAACAAAGTGGCGATGCAGTGACCACATATTGGATGCACTTTATGGTTCTATACATCTATAGGATGTCATCCTGCTGACCTCTGGCTGGAGGAAGGAGAGTGCGTGGAGAGGGGAGATAAAAGAGACTGTTGGGAGAACGAGACATGTATGGAGCTGAGAGGAATAGTGTGCTGTCACCGGACAGGGAGAGCAGTGGAAGCTGCATATAGGTGGGTATGTAAATTTATACGGGAATGTACATTTTCACTCAGTTATATTAAATAAAAAATTTAAAAAAAAAGACAGGTGTTCAAAGTTTCCTTTTTAAACTGAAATGCCAAGCTGAAAAATCAGTGATTAGCACAAAACTAACAGCACTCATCAAGAAATATTAATTTTTCCCTAGACAATCTTAAATTCAACTTAATTCAAAGTCTGTATTCTATATGACCTGGCCTGTCTAGCTCCAGTTCAAATTTAATAATTTTTTTCTTTCCAAATGATTTTAAAAGTTACTGCTTTTCCAGTACACTGGCTGTGTAGTGTCAAAGCAGTAAACCACCCCTCTTAAAAAGAAATACTTTTATGGCACTTAACAAAATACATTTCATGCGATATTCACATTTGTCTTTCCCACTACTTTGTATACCTGATGTGCAGAGCTGGACTTTTAGGAAACCTGAAGCTACCCAAATTTTAGATGCATGAATGAACGCCAGCTGACAAAAAATCAACTATACCAAAGAACATTTTTAACAGAGGTGGTCTTCAGGATGGACAGAACTGCATCCCCACCAAAAATGTGCAGGGTAGCAATTTGGCTAGGCCATGATCCCCAGAGTTTGATGTTACTATGTGGAAACGCTGGTGGCATGGTGGCTAAATGCTGGGGCTTCTACCCCAAATGTCAGCTGTTCAAATCTACTAGGTGCTCCTTGGAAACTCTGTGGGACAGTTCTACTCTGTCCTACAGGGTCGCTATGAGGTGGAATCCACTTGATGGCAATGGGTTCGGTGTTCTGGTTTTATATGCTGTAAATCCCACAAGTAGGACGTATTTTATGTATGTATGTATTTTCATAACAAAATGTTATTAATGAGGAAGGATGGGCTGTGGCTGTGTTAGTGAGGGAGGATTGTATCTCTAAGACTGTATTGTGTCTTGAGGCAATCTCTTGGGATATAAAGGAAAGTGAAGCAAGTAGCGAGTTGTGGACCACATAACCACCAGGAAACAAACAGTGCCAGGAGCAGAGTAGTTCCTTTGGGCCCAGAGACCCTGCACCTCAGAAGCTCCCAGTTCAAGGGAAGACTAATGACAAGGACCTTCCTCCAGAACCAACAGAGAAAGCCTTCCCCTGGAGCTGATGCCCTGAATTTGCACTTGTAGTCTACTGGGCTGTAGTCTACTGAGAATAAATTTCTCTTTGTTAAAGCCATCCACTTGTGGTATTTCTGTTTAGGAGAACTATGACTAAGACAGAATCCCTGGTGGTACAGTAGTTAAGTGCTACATCCAAGAACCAAAAGGTCGGCTGTTGTAATCTGACAGGTGCTGCTTGGAAACTCCACTGAGCATTTCTTCTTTGTCCTACAGGGTTGGTATGAGTAAGAATAGACTCAATGGCAGTGGATTTGGATTTTTCTTCTTATGACTAAGACAGCATTTTAAGGAAAAAGGAATTCTTTCAGACAACAACAACAAAATGGCATAGAAGCACAATATAGAGTTCACAGTTCTGATTTCTCCTCTTGTCTCCACTACTAACTAGCTAAGCAATCTTTGGCAATCAATCCCTTCACCACATTCTCCATGCATCAATTTTCTCAGTAAAATTGAGTGTCTCTCCTCAGCAGCAAAATTCCATTATTTCTTTAAAGTATGAATTTTTTTCCATTTGCAATTTTTTGTTTTTTTCATTAACGGAATGCATGTTGAATCACTGACTGTATCTGAACTTTTTAAAGGTAATATGGATTTTGAATAACATGGGAGTGTGTTCCCACACATTATGTGAGTAGAATTATATGTGATTAAGTGAGACACATACGTCCCTCTTAACTCCAGATCACAGAGTGACAACACAACTTCTAAATGACACACAAGAACCTAGAAATATACTCACAAAGCTCATCTCACTGTAAAAAAAAATAAAAGAGACAAAAGGTTTGCACAGCCACACTTCCATGTACCACCTAAGACAATACTCTGTAAAAACAGTCATTTGCAGCACACATCTATTTCTTCAGTTTCAGTTAAACAAGTCCCTACCAGTAGCATGCACTAAAAATGGAAAAGCAACCCACCCAAGAAACTTGAGAAGCACAAAATGCATGTGGACAACTGTACACCCCATTACTCATAAAGGGATATGATCTCATCCACGGTTTTCAAACATCTGCCAAAACTCTACTCTTCTATCACCCATGGTTCCCAATTGCCAGTTAAAAATTAAGTATACAACACACAGCCTACCATAGGCCAAGCCCTCCAGAGAAAGAAAACAGTAACACATATAAATACACAAGGTCCAACAATTAAGTCCACAAACTTAACTGTTCTAAGTGCTACATACCTCATTGTTGGTTATCACTACTGTCACCTTCCAAGTACTACCCCTGGGAAGCTATGCACCAACACCAGCAACTAGACTACCTTTCAACAATTTTGGAACTCTTTCTGGAATGGTCATTGTGCACTATGGTAAGTTCATGAACTTACTTGTATAGTTGTCTGTGAGTGAGTTTTTAGCCAGTGAACAGGGTATACTGGAACACCCTCCCTACTTATCTGATCTGGCCCCCGAATACTTTTCTTTATGCCCAGTGAATCTTCCCCTCAACTGACTGGCTAAAGCAGATTCTATCATGGGTGTGATCACATAGCAAATCTCAACAGGGAAGTGATCACAACATTATATGACTACCAAAACACTGAGAATCATGGTTCAGCCAAACTGACACACAATCTTAACCTTCACAGCACCCTATACAGATACATCATGTCATCTCTTTATAGCAAAGAGCTGAAAAACTAAGTTAAACAGATACAAATGTCAACTCTGGAATCTTAAGCATCGAATGAAGGCATAAATAACTACATCAAACACCAAATGGTTGAAAAAACTAAAGGAAAACAGAGAATGAAGAGAGATAAGGAGTGGAGATTCCCTGCCAAATGACATTACACAGCATTACAATCATGCAACACAGCTAACAACTCTTTGTACAGGGAGTACTAGAAGGCAGTTTCACAGAGTTCCCAATAGGAGACAAAGCAGCTAGTAACCAAAGAAACAAGCTTTTCTACCCCTGACCCTTCTGTCCCATATGCTACCCTGACCCCTTCCCAATGGGCCATGCTGCACCACCCAGCTACAGAGCTATGGCCCACCACCAGCATGAGTTTGCCCCATATCCATGCAGCAGTTCCTGCCACATGTTTTTCTTTCTTTTCCCTTTCTTCTTTTTCTTTATCCCTTCCACCTGGCCCTAAACATCACCCCTCACCCATTCCTCAAGGGCCAAGTTGTGCCGTTTGGCTAGAAAGTTACCAGAAAACTATCACCCCAGGTTCACCTCAGCCCCAATCCTGGATGTTGTGCCTTTTTTTTCTTTTCTCTATTTTCCTTTTCTTCTTCCTCCCACATAGCCTGGTATCCTCTCTCCCCTCTCCCCCTTCCACTAGGCCATGCCACATCACATTAGCTAGAAAGCTGCCAACTTGCTGCCAGCCCAGATCTACTCTACTCTCACTTGCTGGCTCCTGCCACACTGTTTTCTCCCCTCTCCTTCTTCCCTCTCACCTAACTCTGTACATCCTCTCTACCCCTTACCACTGGGACTTGCCACACTGCCATGGGTAGAAAGTTACCAGTCCACAACCGCCCTAAGTCCTATCCACCCCATCCACCGGCTCCTACCTGTAATTTTTTACTTATTATTTTTCCCCTTTCTTCCTTTTCTTTCTCCCTCCCACCTAGCCCTATATACCCAACCACTTCCTGCCTCGGCCATGTCCCACCATTGTGGCTAAAGAGTCGCCAGCCTACAACAACCCCAAGTCTATCCCACCCCAACCCATCAACTCCTACAATGACATTTTTTTTCTTTTTTGTCCTTTCCTAGTCTCATACACTACCTCTCCCTGTTCTGCCAGCTCTGACCAAGCCTCTGCTGTTACCACATTCCAAGCTCATGCTTGTCACTACACCAGGCCTGTGCTGCCCTTCTCTCCCACCAGTTAAACAACTGCTGAATGATGGGAAATGAGTCCATACCACTCCTGGTCTGAAACCCCCACTTATCTGGCAAGCAGCTGTGAATATTCCCATACCAAGGGATTGACATCAGGAAGCTGACAGAACCCACCCAGCCTGCCCTCAGCCACCATGCCAAACCAATGTACCGCTAAGTGGGCTTGCCCTGCCTGTTGCTGTCCTGTCAATCTGGGCAAGGTGGTGAGAGCTACTGTACTCACAGACAAGCAAGCAGGAAAGCATTCCTAGCCCATCCACCATGAAACACTGGGGGGCAGTGGGGAGGACAAGATAGATGAAACAAATGACCGTACAATCAATAAATAAAGAAAATTATACCTCAGTTTCTTTGAGATAGCTAACATGAAACATTAAAAAAAAAAAAAAAAAAAAAAGAAGGCAGCACCAGAAAGTGACCAAACTAAAGAATCAGGTGAACTTTCAGTAAAAAGGGCAGTGGAAATACCTGATAGGGAATTCAAAAGACTAACATTTAGGGCTCTCCAAGAGATTAAAAATGAGATCAAGGCTAAGACAGACAAAACCAAAGAACAAATAGAAAAATTCTTGGTACACAGGGAAAAATAAACAGCCAAAATCAAGGAAAACACAAAACACAAAACATCAGGAGAATTCAGAAAAGGATACAGAAACAAAAACATCAAAATAAATAAACAACTAGAAATCATACAAAAACAGCAACCAGAAATCCAAAAGATAAATGACAAAATTTCAGAAATGGATGATGCAACAAAGGTTGCAGGAGCAAATATGAAATAATGTAAAACAGAACTGATGAGACTACAGACAAATCCATAGATGTCACTCTGAAGAAAAATCAGAGAAAACAATGAAGGAAACCTAAGAAATATGTGAGACAAAATCAAGAGTGAAAATCTGCATGTAACTAGAGTTCTAGAACAGGTGGAGAAATGGAAAACACAGAGAGGACTGTTGAAGATTTGCTGGCAGAAAACTTCGCAAATACAAAAGATAAACAACTAACCATCCAAAGAAGCTCAGCAAACCCAACACAGGATAAGTCAAACAAAGATATATCATAATCACAATTGAAAAAAAACACAAAGAATCCTGAGAGCAATTCAAGCAAAACAAAAAGTCACAAAAAGGGAACAGTAAGACTAAATTCTGATTACTCAGTAGAAACTGTGCTGGAAAGAAGGCAATGGGGTAACATATGAAACCTTGAAAGAAAAAAACTTCGAATCAAGAATAACATAGCCTGCAAAATGCTCTCTCTAAAGGTGAAGTTACAACATTTCCAGATAAACAGGAATTACGGGAATTCATAAAAAGCAAGGCAAACTTACAAGAAGTCTTAAAGGTACTCTTTCAGTTAGAGACACAACAACACCAGGCAACAACCAGCTACATTCCAGGATACAAGATAGCATCATCAAGATACCAATTAAGATACAGAACTCTAAATAATGAAACAAAGGTAAAAGACTGATCATGCCATTAAGCAGAAATCAGTAACAGGAATGGCAAGGGGCAGAAAATCAAATACATGGAAACTAAACAACACCTTGCTCAAAAACAACAGGTTAACCAAAGAAATCAAAGAAAAATTTTAAAAATTTCTAGAACTAAATGAGAATAAAAACATATACCCAAATCTCTGGGACACAATAAAGGCATTCCTTAGAGGTCAGCAATAAATGCATATATAAGACAAGAAATACGGATGTATGTTAGTTTAATGAGGAGCTAGTTTGAGCTGTAAACTTTTATTCAAAGTAAAAATAAACAAATACATGTTAAAAATTTTTAAAAAAAGGGCAAGCCAAAATCAAAACATTAGCCCTACAATTCAAATAAGCAGAAACAGAACAGCAAAAGAAGTCCACAGTCACCAGAAGAAAGGAAATAATAAAGATCAGAGCAGACATAAACAAAGTAGAGAAGAAAAAAACAATAGAATCAACAAGACCAAAAGTTTGCTCTTTGAAAAGACCAACAAAATTAACAAACTACAGGCCAAAGTGACACAAGAAAAACAGGACAGAAAGCAAATAATACAAAGAAATGACACAGGAGACATTACCACACACCTAAATGAAACAAGGACTGTAACAGAATACTGTTAAAAACTGTATTCCAAAAAATGTGAGAACCTAGCAAGAAATGGAGAAATTTCTTGAAACATGCTATCTACCTAAAGTAACACAAGCTGAGGCAGAAAACATGAACAGATCCATGACAAGAGAAGAGATTGAAGAGGTAATAAAAGCAACTCCCCATCCCGTTCCCCCGGTTGGGGGGGGGAAGCCCTGGCCTGGATGGCTTCAATGGAGAATTTACCGAACAAACATTCAGAGAAGGGCTCACATCAGTACTACATTTTAACTATTTCAGAGGACAGTAATACTCCCAAGTTCATTCTATGATGCTGGCATAACCTCAATACCAAAGCCAGGAAAAGACACCCCCTAAAAAGAAAATCACAAACCAGTGCCTTTCATGAATATAGATGCAAAAGTTACCAACAAAATTTCAGCAAACGGAATTCAACATCACATTTAAAAGTAATATACCATGACCAAACATGATTCACATCAGGTATGCAAGGATAGTTCAACATTAGAAAACCAATCAACATGATCCACCACATTAACAGAACACAAGAATCACATGATCATCTCACTCACTGCAGAAAAAGTATTTGATAAAGTTCAACACTCATTCCTGACAAAAACTCTCACTAAAACAGGAATAGATGGGAAAGTGAAGCAATTCGATAGCAATAAATTTTATACTAAATCAACAGCCAACATCATTCTCAATGGTGAGAAGGTGAAAGCATTATCCCGGAGAACAGGAACGTGACAAACCAAAAAAGAAAAAGGAAACAAGACCTGTTGCTGTTGAGTCGATTCTGACTCATAAAGCCCCCACAGGACAGAACAGAGCTGCCCCATAGAGTTTCCAAGGAGCACCTGGCACATTCAAACTGCCAACTTCTTGGCTAGCAGCTGTAGCACTTAACCACTGTGCCACCAGGGTTTCCAAGGTCAAGGACACCCTATATCACAATTTCTGTTTAACAACAGGCTGGAAGTTCTAGCGAGAGCAATAATGCAAGAAAAAGAAATAAAGGGCATTCAGATTGGGAAGGACAAAGTAAAATTATCCCTTTTCACAAATGATAATGATCCTACACATAGAGAACACCAAAGATTCTATAAGATAGCTACTAGAACTAACAAATTCAGCAGAGTAGCAGAATACATGATCCACATACAAAGATAAACAGGATTCCTACACACCAATAAATACAACTACAAAAGGGCAATCAGGAAAGCAACAACCATCACCAATTACATAATAAGTAAGTGTTAACTCTCATGAGCAATGACAACACACATTATAGGGGAAATCATCACAACCTGATCAAGGCAAAGTTCTAGAAGCTTCCTAGACACATCCAAATACCTTGAGGGATTGAGTTACTGGGGTTGAAGGTTGGGAACCATGATATCTGGAGACATCTAGATCAAGTGGCATAACATACTTCAAAAAGAAAATGTTCTAGACTCTACTTTGGAAAGTAGTGTCTGGGGTACTGAAAGCAAGCAAGCAGTCATTTAAAACACATTTATGTTCCTATCACATTTGAAGCAAAGAAGAATGAAGAGAGCCAGAGCACAATAAAACAGCAGTCCAAAGAACAAATGAGCCACATAAACCATAGCCTCTATCAGCCTGAGTCCAGAACAAATACATGGTGCCTAGCTACCACCGAAGACCACTCTGACACAAATGAAGGGTTCCAGAGACAGGAAAAAAATGCAGTACAAAACTCAAATCCACGAAAACAACCAGACTTAACTGGTATGACAGAGACTGGAGGAACCCACAAAGCTATGGCTCCTGGACACCCTAACTCAGAGCTAAAACCACCCCCAAAGTCCACCATTCAGCCAAAGATTAGACATGGCTACAACACAAATGGAGCCTTGCTGGTGCAGTGGTTTAGAGTTTGGCTGCTAACCAAAAGATCTGGCAGTTTGCGTTCACTAGTCACTCCTTGGAAACTCAATGGGGCAGTTGTACTCTGTCCTACAGGACTGCTATGAATTGGAATTGACTTGATGGCAACGCATTTTTGATAAACAATCACAAACATGAGGAATGTGCTTCTTTCTTCAAGTATAAGAGATCAAACGGGCAACACCGACCCAAAAGCAAGGATGAGAAGGCAAGAAGGTATAGGAAATCGGGGCAACACACATAGGGAACTGGGGTGTAAACAAAGGGTGAAAGAGCTGACACACACATCATGGGGGTCACAACCAATGTCACAATACAATCTGCATATAAATTTTTAAATTAGTAACTTAAAAACAAAGACCTAAGTATAAACTTCAAAATAATCTTTTAAAGTTCTAAGGACAGTGTGGTATATGAAATCATAATCAGATAAAACATCAAAATCACTTAGTAATTATTAAATCACTAGATACACTATATTTTAATTGATGCTAAAAGAAATAAAAATGACAATTTCCAAAATCTTTAGAATCTAATTGTTTATTTTTCCTGTTTGTTTCCTTTAAATATACTTTAAGAGCTCAGACTGCTGACCAAAACGTCATCAGTTCAAACTCACCAGCTGCTTCTTGTACACTCTATACGGCAGTTCTACTCTTCCTACAGGGTTGCTATGAATCAGAACTGACTAAATGGCAACAGGTTTGATTTTTCTCATAATTGCCAAAAATCTTTACGTAAAACGTTTGTAAAAAATGGAGCTCTTATTTCAAATTTTCTTAGTTTATGGAAACTAACAAACTGATACAGTTACAATGAAATACTGGCTTATATGTCAGAATCTAATAAATGCAGCTATAGGGAGATTATACAAAAAAGAAAGAAAGAAATCTGCCTGCTGCTGTTAGGTGTCATCAAGTCGGTTCCACTCACAGCAACCCCATGATCTAAAGAATGAAACACTGCCCAGTCTCGAGCCATGTCCACAATAGTTTTTATGCTTTAAGCCCATTGTTGTGGCCACTGTGTCAATCCATCTTGCAGAAGGTCTTCCTCTTTTTCACTGACCCTTCACTCTGCCAAGCATGACATCCTTTTCCAGGCACTGATCTTTCCTAACATGCCCAGAGTATGTAAGACACAGTCTCACCATCTTTGCTTCCAAAGAGCACTCCGATTGTTCTTCTTCCAGAACAGACCTGTTTCTTCTTTTGGCAGCCCATGGTACATTTAACATTCTTCTCCCACACCACAATTCAAAGGTATCAATTTTTCTTCTATCTGCTTTGCTCACTTTCCAGCTTTCACAAACATATGATGTGACTGAAAATACCATGACTTGGGTCAGGTGCACCTTAGTCTTCAAGATGACATCTTTACTTTTCAATATCTGGAAGAGGTCCTCCACAGCAGATTTTCACAATGCAATGCATCTTTTGATTCCTTGACTGCTGCTTCCATGAGCACTGACTGTGGACCAAAGTAAAATGATATCCCTGACAACCTCAATCCTTTCTCCATTTATGTTGCTTACTGATCCCGTTGTGAGAATTTTTGTTTTCTTGGTGTTGAGGTGCAATCCATATGGAAAGCTATGGTCCTTGATCTTTCTCAGTGTTTCAACTCTTCTTCACTTCCAGCAAGTAAGGGTGTCATCTGCGTAACACAGGTTGTTAATGAGTCATCCTTCAATCCTGATGCCTTGTTCTTCTTCATATGATCCAGCTTCTTGGATTACTTGCTCAGCATACACATTGAAAACGTATGGTGAAAAGATACAACCCTGATACACACCTTTCCTGACTTTAAATCATGCAGTGTCCCTTTGTTCTCTTCGTACAACTGGTTGTTGATCCACATACAGATTCCTAAAGGGCACAATTAATAAAACACGAACAAACATCTTTCTGGTATTCTCTGCTTTCAGCCAAGATCCATCTGACATTAGCAATGATATCCCTGGTTCCACGTCCTCTTCTGAATCTAGCTTGAATTTCTGGCAGTTTCTTGTCAATACACTGTTGCAGTCTCTTTTAAATGATCTTGAGCAGAATTTTACTTGTGTGTGATACTAACAATATTGTTCGGTAATTTCTGCATTCGGTTGGATCACTTTTCTTTGGAATGGGCATAAATGGGCATCTCTTCTACTCAGTTGACCAGGCAGCTGTCCCCTAAATTTCTTGGCACTGAGCACTTTCAGCACTGCTCCTGTTTGTTGAAATATCTCAATTGATATTCCATCAATTCCTGGAGCCTTGTTTTTTGCCAATGCCTTCAATGCAGCTTTGACTCCTTCCTTCAGTACCATCAGTTCCTGATAACATGTGACCTCTTCAAGTGGCTGAACATCAACCAGTTCTTTCTGGTATAATGACTCTACGTATTACTTCCATCTTCTTTTGATAGTCCCTGAGTCATTTAATATTTTCCCTGCAGAGTCCTTCACAGGGAACTAAAATCTGCCTGCCAACCCATCATTTAACTACTTCATAAGGGAAACAAATATTAGATGCAGAAAGGGGCATTCTTTCTTTATAATTAAAAAATATACATAAATCTTTAATTCCCACAGCTGTTCAAATAACAACCTTGTAGATCAAATAAGATTTTTCATGTAATCCTCTACCACATTCAGCATTTTCCTCATATAGTTTTTCTATATCCTTAAGTGCCTTGATACAACTGGGTTGACTGTTTACACACATACACACAGAGGAAAATGATTACAGAGACCTTTCAAGGGACAGGCAGATATGCATGATCAACAAAAGAAGATTTTATAAATACAGCTGCACTCTCTACCTCGTCAGCTGTCTCCTCACCTACTTCATAAGGCTAGCTTTCTCTAAGGAAAGGCAGGCGGGTCCACTCTTTCAGTCCCTGAGGGGTTTAGGGGTCAACTTTAAGAGGCAGAAGGAAATTTCCTAAGTATCCCGAAGAACACTGAAGAAACAACAGCAGTCACTGAGCGTCTTTCCTAACTCAACTGCTTTAGGAAGAAAACATGGTATGTATTCAAATAACCTATTTAAAAACAGTCTGAGTCGCCATTTGTTGACACTGTTTTCATAGACCAGGCAACAAGCTGTAAAGATCCACTTACTAAGTGTCATTCCTCCCTCATCCTCCAAAGATTTCCATTTGAACACCTAATTTTCATTATAATGCTTTGATCCCTGAAAACTGAAACCCAACACTAGTATCAGGTTTGCCTTCCTAGCACCTGGGATACCATCTTTGGGAAAATCTGTGTGGAATCAAGGGGACAGTGACAGTCACTTTTGATTATATATGAATGACTACTACATTGCTACCTTCCCCATCTGATACATACTATAGCAGATGGATAAGGAATAACAAAGTGAAATAGACACTAAAATATACGGTCCAGGAACAAGAACTGACATCCAATGAATATATAAATTCAAAAAAGAAATTACCCAAAGATGTGATTTAGAACCACCACTGCAGAGATATTAAAGGTGCTCCCCACATCCTATCCAAGGATATTAAGTAACAGAAACAACTCAATCTCTAGTGCTACAGCATAAAACATCCAGCAGGCTCTTCCACAGTGCCAGAATGTTCCACTACTTGGTAAAAAAAAAAAAAAAAAAAAAAAAAAGACACTCTAGAAAATAATATCATTGACTCCTGTCCTGTCTAAAGAAAAAAATTATCAGACCAGGTCCGACGTATTACAGGTATAGCCCTATAGCCCTATAATAAAAAGGGCATAATTTACTCATGGTTTGCCATTATCATCTTAGTATCTTTATATTTTAGTATCTTTCAACTTCTCTAAAGCCAACACAGTATTCATTTATTAATTAGTATATTTTGCTAGCTTTCCTGGCGGGTTTCCTAACCAGAAGCCAGCTGTTCAACATAATTCTCCCAGTATGCTTGAGAGTCTGATAAATGAGGATTCTGAGTTACATTGTCAGGTTCCTGTGACTCTGTTTTGTGAAAGTCAAGTCCTCAAATACTAAGTTCTCAAGACTGCAATAATGATTGCTCTCAGCAAAAGTAAGCCTTAGGGGCCATCACTAACTTAAAATTAGCTATTATGCCCATGGGTTCAAAGCACAGGAGAGTACTCACAAACATCATCTCTCCTTGACAGCAACAGACTGTACTGGAAACTGCTAAATTAAAGTCCACTTCCAAATCTACCTGAATTCTTCGTCCAGGTAAGTCACTTAGCTAGTTCTCTGTTAGAAGTTAGTCCATGAGGGCAATTGTTTGTTAGGTACCATGGAGTCAATTCTGACTCATGGTTACTTCACGTGACAGAGTAGAAACGCCCCATAGTGTTTCTTGGTTGCAATCTTTACAGAAGCAGACTGCCAAATATTTCTCATACGGAGCTGCTTGGGGGGGTTCAAATAACCAATCTTTCACTTAGAAATCAAGAGCTTAAGTGTTTGCACCACTTTGTTTTACTCAGCAAAATATGTCTAACCCTCTAAAATAAGGCCTGGTACACAGGTAGTCACCAGAATACAGCTGAGTTCTGTGCCAAAATCTGTCTTTAAATCGAATTTTTACAGAAATCAAAACAAGTATGGTTCATATTTAATGTCCGTTGGTCAAATATTTGTCTTGTTATTGTTAGATGTTGTCAAAACAACTCAATTCCTAATGACTCTGTAGGATAGAGCTGAACTGCTCCATGGGGTTTCCATGGAGTGGCTGGTGGATCTGAACTGCCACCACCTGATTAGCAGTGGAGCTTTTAATCACTACATCACCAGGACTAAGTGCACCTTTCTACGCATAAAAAACATTAAAAAAAAAAACACTTCCAGATACACTACATCTTTAACTTAATAATGTAGTAATGTTTTGATGTGGTACAAAGTAGCACCCATTTGTTACTATGAAACACTGTATGTACCTCAAATTCTTAATACAACAAGCTTTACAGGGGGTGGTTCACAAGTACTAGTTATAAATAAATCAGACATTTGTAACACAGGGATTGTCTGTACACTCAATAAATAATTGCTCAATGAGTAAATGAATAAATGTTGCTACTGAAGGCAATCAACCAAGATGACATCTAAATCATCTCCCCAACATCCTGTGATTATAGTTTTTATTAAAAACTTACCTTCATTTACATGTAAGTCACCACTCTGACTAAAGTAACTTGTTCTGAGAACTATGGAACGTGTTCACGTAAATTACAGATGGCACCCAGGGTGGCATAATCGTTAAGAGCTCGGCTGCTAACCAACAGACTGTCAATTCAAACTTACCAGCCATTCCTTGGAAATCCTATGGGACAGTTCTACTCTTTCCTACAGGGTTGCTATAAGTCAGAATTGACCTGATGGCAATGGTTTTTGTTTCTGTAGGTGGTAACAGCCATCTGTTATACATTAAAAAATATCCCATCTTACGCATGAGGAATCAACACTAAGATACATAAATTACATACCTACCCACAGACAGCAAAAGGGTATGGAACTAAAACTCAAATACACAGATTCCAATTTTAAACCTTTCTCACACCTCTACCATATACCCACATGTATGCACATGTACACTGACACACACACACAAAAACCTTAAAATATTTTTTCTTTAAATTGGACTATGATCTCTTCTTGACCAAATAATGTACAGAGGGAAGAGGCAAACAATTAAAAATACAATCCTCAGTCAATTTCACTTCTAGGCAAGATGAAACAACAGGGACCAAATTAACCCTCTCATCTGAAACAATCAAAAAAAAGAGAAAAAAGGTGTTATTACAACACTGAACACTAGGCAAATAACAACAGTGATCCCCAGGAGACAGAAAACTAACCAGGGGAATACAATGATTGTGGAACAGGTAGCAGAGTAGAAGAGGCAAAGCAGTGAGTCCAGGAACACAAAGGCAGCTACAGAACATAAAAGAAAGTATCCAAGAAGAGAAATCTGCACAGAGAGGATTTCCGAGATCAGCAGAGGGTTTCTCTTGAATATTCAGCTGAGTACTGATCAGAGTATACATACAAGGAAACTACACAAACCCAAAGAAAGAACCATCTATCTAAAAAGATTAAAAGGTAATAGTACCCAGCACACACATATGGTCCAAAACATTGCTTGATTCCACCAACCAGACTGGAAAACCGCATGATTCATTGATGGCAGGAGTGGGAAATAATTATCCCTACGTCCAGCATGACTCCTATCCCCACTAACAAATCTTAAAAAGCAAAACTTGGAAGTATCAAACTGTTTCTAAGTAATTTAACTGCATCATACAACAAAGCTCAAGAGTATTTGCAGGAATGTTAAAATATCCAGTACCCAACAAGGTAAAATTCCCAAAGCCTGGCATCCAGTCAAAAATTAACAGGCATGCAGACTTTGGCTAACATGGCACCACAAACAGAAGCACTACACTGTCCCTCCATAGCCAAGACCTGCAAACTAAGTTAAACAGAGACAAAAGTCCATCCTGGAACTCAAGTGTCAAATGAAGAGATGAAGATCTCAGCCAGATAACAAATGGAGTAAGAACAGGCAGAGGAAAGAGCAGCTAACCCAGCACAGATTTGCCATCTTGGACTTCTATTGGAGATGGGAAGACAAGGAAGGTAGGAAAGCAGGTTCATGGTACTCCCAGCAGGAGACAAAACACGCTTTTCTACCTGGAATCTTTGGCTCACTGCTCTACCTCTGCTGCTTCCTGACAAGCTTTGGTGGCTTGGCCAGGAAGTACAGCACCCCTCTCACTTAGATTCACACCCATCCCCATAGGAGATTGGAAGAGAGGGAGTTATGTGAAAGCAGCTTCAGGAACTCCCGGCAGCACACTGATCACATGGTAACCAGCAATATTTGCTTGCCTCACTTCATCCCCCACTCCCCTACTCCCTTCCTACCCCTGCCACCTTCCTCTGCTTTCCACTGGTTGCAGTATCCTGGTCAGAAGCAAACTCCTTTGGCTACTTGGATTTGCCCACCCACCGTGGCCAGCTCCCAGAGTGCCATTTGTCTATAGCTGCTATGGCTTTTTTCAGTCTCTTTCGGTTTGTTCTGTACCTTCCACCACCTTCCCCTTTCTCTCAAACACCTGACTTTGTGTGTAATCTTGGCTTCCTCTTGAAAGACTGTGAAGCACTCTCAACTAAAACACCCCCGCCTCCCCAACCTACAACACCAAGCTGACAGGATCCTCCAGGCTTTTTTTCTTTTTTCCTTTTGCTTCATTGTGTTCTGTTTTGTCTATTTGTCTTCTTTTCCTTTTCGTGGCTCTGGAATCCCTTGTAACTGGGTAGACTACACGTCTTAGGATCCATGTCCCTAGTCTGTACACCTCATCAGTTGGAATCCTCACAAGCATTTCTTTTTTTATTTTTCTTTTCTTTTTTCCCCTTTTTATCTTCTGTTTCCTGTCTTCACTTCTCAGCTCTTATCTATCTATACTTACTAAGAGACTTTTCATTTCTCCTAAATACCTGACACTGTGTGACATCCATACCCATTCCAGTCAGACTATACTGCGTAGTCTGGAAAACACTTCCCTGGTCTCAGCAACAGCACCAGTAGGACCCATGAGGGCCCTTCTGTCTTCCTCAAAGTTTTATCCAGTTACTATTTTTTCTTTTTCTCTTTTTCCTTTTTGTTTTCCTCCATTTCTTTCTCTTTCCACACCGCAAGCACTCTGGGTGCTATTTTTTTTCTTTTTTTTTTCGTTAGTTTTTGACTCCTGTTTCTCTCTCCTCCCTCTCCTCTTTCCCACAACCATCTCAGTCAGCTCCACACATCAACACCTCCCCCTTCTTTCTGTCTACCTGCACTGTGCACTGAACAATACACCCCTGACAACAGGGGCACGGCCTACTAGAAGCTGCCCAGCACTGACTGCCAGCCCACCCTTTTGGCACTAGCACATGCCACAAACAACTCATTGCAATCCCTCCCTTTTAGTTGATCCTGCCCTGCTGCAGCATAGCTAGGCAAATGGCCATACCCACTGGACAAGGAGGTGAAAAAATCACAACCACAGATGAGTAACCAACAAAAAACTCACAGCCTGCCTGCTGTGACATAACCAAAATGAAACAAAAGTCAAGTGAAACAAACAGATCTATAATCAACAACAAAATGCCAAAATAAACCCACAACTAGAAATCACACAAAAACAACAATTAGAAACCCAAAAGATAAGTAACAAGATTTCAGAAATGGACAGTGTTAGAGAAGGGCTAAAGGAGCAAGTCTGAAATGATAGAAGAGAAGGTCAGTGACACTGAAGACAATTTCCTGGATACCATTCTGTTCAAGGAAAACTCAGAAAAAAAAGAACAACAAAAAAAAAGGGAGGAAACTGGAAAGACAGAAAGGAGAACTGACAGAACTACTGACAGAATCCAACCCCCAACATCATGAAAGGTGAAAACCTGACTACCCAAGAAGCTCAAAGATAGACCCTAAAAGAAAATCAAAGAACATCATACTCAGACTTTCCAGAACCAAAGATGAAAGAAAAATTCTGAGAGCAGCTCAAGAAAAACAAAAAGTGCCATACAGAGAAGAAACAATAAGACTTAGCTCTGCATCCTTGGCAGAAACCACAGAAAGAAAAAAATTGCTAACCAAGAATAACAGATCCTGCAGAACTCTCATTCAAATATGATGAAGCAATTCAGACATTTCCAGAATAAAAGAAATTAAGAGAATACATAAAAAGCAAATTAAATAACATTAAAGGGGATCCTTCAATGTGAGAACAAGTGACATCAGATGACAGTCTAAATCTAGGACATAAGATGATATTAGCCAGATAGCAGCCTAGTAAATTGACTCTCAATGACTATCAAATCAAAACAATTATAATAGGGAACCAGAGAGGTTAATCTGTAGACGACAACAACATCAGAACAACAAAAGAAGGAATAAACAGTGTAGGTGTACAACATTCTAGTGGAGTGTAAGGTAAGACAAACACAAAGCGATAATAACAGACTGGTTTAAACCCAGGAAGATAAGTGTAAACTTCAAGGTTATCACAAAGAAAGTTAATACTCATCAAAACAAAGGAAAAAAATAAAAAACATAGAATCTCAAAAAAACAAAATCTACAAAAAGAAATTTTAAAAAATTCACAAAGAAAAGATTCAGCACAGAAGTGTAAGAGGACAAAGAAAATGTTAGTACTACAAAAAAGGGTACTACAAAATAACAGCAATAAAGTCACATCTATCAATAACCACACTAAAAGTAAATGGCCTAAATGCATACCCATAAAGAGACAGAAAGTGACAGAAAAGATTTAAAATAAAAAAATAAAAACATGGGGTCCATCAATATGCTGTCTACAAGAAACACTTCTTAGAAACAAAACTACAAATTTATTAAAACTCAAAGGCTTGGAAAAAAATATATCAAGGAAACAGCTACCAAAATACAGAAAGAGTGGCAATGCTAATGTCAGATAAAACAGACTAAAACAAAATTCCCTATAGAAGACAAAACGGGTACTACAGAATGGTTGATTAAGTGAATATCATGAAGACTTAACTGTAATAAATATCTATGCATCTAATGACAAAGCTCTAAAATTCACAAAACACACTCTAATAGCACTGAAAAGAGAAACTGACAGTTCTACAATAATAGAATGAGACTTCAGCACACTACTCTCATACAAGGACAGAATATCTGGAAAGAAGCTCAACAAAGCTAAAGAGGTATTCAAGGGCATAATAAACCGACTTGACCTCAGAGACACAGACAGTACACTCCACCCAACAACTACAACGTACACCTTCTTTTACAATGCACAAGGAATGCTCTTCAGAACAGACCACTTCTCAGGACACAGAGTAACCCTCAAAAAAATCCAAAACAGTAAGATAATGCAAAGTATAGTCTCTGACCATAATGCATTGAACTAGAAATTAACAACAGGAAGAGCAAGGAAAAAAACAAATCAGTTAGAAACTGAGTAACAGCCTGCTTATAAACCACTGGGTAACAAATGGAATCAAAAACTCCCAGAATCAGATGAGAATGAAGACATATTACACTAAACCTTTTGGACATAGTAAAGGCTCTCCTCTAAGGCCAGTTTATAGCAAGAGATGCACATATCAAGAAAGAATGGACAAAATTAAAACACTAGCTACACAACTCAACAAACAGAAAAAGAACACCAAAAAAAGCTTACAGCCACCAGAAGAAAGAATACAGAAAAGAAATAAATGAAACAGAGACTAGAAAAACAATAGAAAGGATCCACAAAACCAAAAATTGGCTCTTTGAAAGGATCAACAAAACTGACAACCCACTGGTAAAAGCAACGAAAGAAAAACAGGACAGGACTGAAATAACACAAGTAATGAATGACACAAGTAAGGAATTACAACAGACTCAGCTGAAATAAAAGGGATCATAACATAGTATCATGAAACTACACTCCCAACCACTTTGAGGACCTAGAGGAAATGGATGCATTTCTAGAAACACACCAGCTACCCAAACTAACACAAAGTGATATTGAAAATCTGAACAGACCCATAATTAGAAGAAACTGAAAAAGTAATTTAAAATTCCCAAAATGACAATTCTACCAAAAGCAATCTACAAGTACAACGCAATCTCAACCCAAATACCAATTACATTCTTTACAGAGATGATAAAAACTTTCATTAACTTTATATGGAAAGGAAAGAAATCTGGGATAAGGAAAGCACTACTGAAGAACGAAGCAGGAGGACTCTCACTACTTCACCTCAGAACATTACAGTTACAATAGTCAAACAGCCTCATATTCATACAATGACAGATACATTGACCAATGGAACAAAATTGAGAAATCAGATGATAAATTCATCCACTTGTGCTCGCCAATCTATTCAACAAATGGTGCTGGCAAAACTGGATGTTCATCCACAGTAAAATGAAACAGAACCTCTACCTCACATCATATATGGAAACTAATTCAAAATGAATCCAAGACCTAAATATAAAGCCAAAAACTATAATGCTTATAGAAGAAAAAATAGAACGATGCTAGAAGCTCCTAATACATCGCACTAACAGGACACAAACCATAACCAAAAGCAAAGCATCAGAAGATAAGCTAGATAAGTGGAATCTGATAAAAATTAAGCATTTATGAACAAAAGAGTACAAGAGACATGGGGGAGGAGGAAGGATTGGCTATTACAAGTCAGAAAAAGGTCTTGCCCCCAAGATCTTCATGAAAATTCATGCCGAGAACACACAGCCCCCAAACACTCTATTAGCCCAGAACTGAAACCATTCCAGAAGCAAACTCCTAGACAAAGACTGAACTAGAATATAAGACATGAGATGATACTGGTGAAGAGTGTGTTTCTTGGCTTACGTAGACACAAGAGATTAACCAGGCTGTTCCTGTCCAGAGGTGAGATGAGAAGACACAGGGGGACAGGAGCTGGTTGAATGGACACAGGAAACACACAACAAGGGAGGAGTGTGCTGTCCCAGTGTGGAGAGAGCGGCAAAGGTCACATGGGAAAGTGTGTGTACGTTTTTGCAAAAGAAACTCACTCAAATTGTAAACTTTCACTTAAAACACAATGAAAAAAAGGAAAATTCCAACACCTCTACTATAAAAGCAATCTAACTCAAAAACACATATAGGAAAGGAACAGACACTTCACCAAAGATGACACTCAAGCAGCCATCAGACATATGGGAAACAACTACGACTAGCAGCCATAAGCAAAATGCAACTTAAAATCACAACAAGATAGTCTTACACCAGCATTACTTGAACAAATCAAAAAAATAAAATAACAAATCTTGAAAAGACTAGGAGGACGTTAGAAATCTTTTGTACTGCTAGGAGGACTGCAAAATGAGACAATCATTTTAGAAAACAATATGGCTCTTCCTTAGAAAAAAAATAAAACCAAACTCACTGCTATCAAGTTTGGTCCAACTCACAGCGACCCTGGAGGTTACAGCAGAATTGCCCCATGGAGTTTCCAAGGAGTGTCTGGAAGATCTGAACTGCTGACCTTTTGATTAGCACTGTCACTGAGAGTCTTCCTCTCTTTCACTGACCCTATACTTACCATAATACCAAATATGATTATACCGACATGTTCAGAGTACACGAAATGAAGTCTCACTATCCTTGCTTCTAAGAAGTATTCTGGCTAGACGTCTCCCAAAACAGACTTGCTCATTGTTCTGACAGTCCGTGGCATACACAATATTCTTTGTCAGTATCACAATTCAAAGGTATCAATTCTTCAGTCTTCCTTATTCACTGTCCAGGCCATGTATGGCTGGGTGCCATCTAGTTCTTCTAGTCTCATGCTGATCTAGTCTCTGGATCATATGGCCACTTCTGCATACTGGGCTCATATTTTCTTTAGGTCTCTGATGCCCTTCACTTTCCTCTATTCCAGGTAGATTAGAACCAGCTGATGCTACTTAAGATGGCCGCTTGCTAGCTCTGAAGACTCCAGATGTCACTCACCAAAGTGGTATGCAGGACATTTTCTTAAAACTAAGTTGTATCAGTTAGGCCTAGATGTCCCCTGAAACCATGGTCCCCAGACTCATGTCTCTGTTACTCTTTCCCTCAAAATGTTGGGTTGTACTTAGAAAATCTAGCTTTTGGTTTAAGCCTGTTGTTCTAACTTCCCTTGTATTGTATGCCGTCACTTCCTTCATCTAACCTAATTCCAGTCTACTATCTAATCTGTGAGTACTCCTCTCTCCCTCTCCCCCTTTTATAACCATCAAAGATTATTTTCTTCTGTGCTTAAGGCTTTTCTTAAGTCCTTACAATACTGGCCTTATGCAGTATTTGTTCTTTTGTGACAGACTAATTTTACTAAGCATAGAGTCTTCCAGATCACTCCATATTATAAGATGTTTCCCAAGATCATCACTGTTCTTTATCACTGACAGTATTCCACTGTGTGATTATACCACAGTTTACTTACCCAGTCCTCTGCTGACAGGCACCTAGGCTGATTCCATCTTTTTGCTATTGTGGGCAGTGCTGCAGTAAACACTGGTGTGCATGTATCTGTGTGACAGCCTTTACTTCTCCAGCATATTCTAAGCATTGGGATCGCTGGATCATATGGTTTTTCTAATTCACGCTTTTAAAGAAAGCACCAAATTGATTTCCACAGTGTTATACCATATTATATTCCTACCAGCAGTGCAGAAGAGTTCCAATCTCTCTACAACCTCTCCAACATTTATTGTTTTGTGTTTTTTGAATGCCAGCCTTGCTGAGGTGAGACAGTATCTTATTATAGTTTTGATTTGGATTTCTCTAATGGCTAATGATTGTGAGCATTTCCTCCTGTGTGTGTGAGCTGCCTGGATGTCTTCTTTGGCAAAGTGCCTGTTCATACTCTTTGCCCTTTTTTTAACTGGTTTATTCCCAGTAGCCTCAATGACTGCCCTGACATGGAATACAGTGTAAAGTCCCTGCTGTTACAGGAGAAAAATGGGTATGCAGAACTAGAATTCTATTAACAGACTGCACTTGATGGTTCATCAGACTGGGGGGCCCCCTGAGGACACAGCTGTTAGCCCAGATGCCTTGTTAGCCCAGATCTGAAACCAGTACCAAGGCCAACTCTTCAAACAAAGATTGGACTGGACTATAAGATATATAGTGATGCTGATGGGGTGTTCGAGTTGCATAGTGGTGTGTGTGCAGGGTTTTATACAGCAAATTGATCTGAATTGTAAACCTTCACTTAAACTCAAATAAAATATTTTCTTAAATCATTTCTAGTTGTATCAGTTGGTAACACAACTCTTAGTGTTACAGACATGAGTTGGTCTCCTGTACAAGATTCTGAGTTCCTCAATGTACGGTAATCTAATCATTTGGAACCACTACTTTCTCCCAGAATATATGGCATCTGACTTGGCTGCAAAACTTTTACTGGATTATAGAAGTAACAATATCAACTAGCATGCCTGATGTATAATAATAAAATGACAATAAGGCTTAACTTTTCTTGAGGGTATTTATTTTAAAGCAGACACTAGTTAACCAAAGTCAATTTCTAATGTGAGGGAGAGTTTATTCTCATAACCCCCTTGACCTCTACAGATTCCATACCCACCACTACTACAATCAGTTCATATCATATCCCCCAGTCACTAGAATCTTATTTCCAAAGCTTGTGCACTGCCAAGACATGCATCACTTTCAAAAGCTCTGGACACTTCCACCGAGTTCAGCACTACTGAAAATTATCAACTAGACAGAGAACATGAGGGGATGCAAATAATAATCAAGACCACAAATAAGCACACATGGTGGCCAGCTTGCAGATTCCACTCCCTGAGTATTTTGGTTACTCACAGCTCCTCCAACACTGACAAAGAAGCGTTACAGATTTTGGATTTAGTTAGGCCTGAGTCAAGACCAGGCCTCCTACATATTGTGGAAAAGACTGCACATGAGGGTCCAAAATTAGTAAAACAGGGAGAAGGATGTCAACACTGCCGCCGGTGAAGAAAATAAGAACAATGAAGCAGGACCTGGGGAGGCATGGCAAGCACAGATATTAAAAGGTTCTGGAGCTTTTGGAGGAACTCATATGGTTAAGAGATTGGCTACTAATCAAAGGTTGGCAGTTTGAACCTACCCAAAGGTACCTCAGAAGAAAGGCCTAGTGATCTGTGACATGGATTGAATTGTGTCCCCACAAAAATCTGTGTATCAGCTTGCCTGTACTGTATTATGTTCTTTCATGGTGCAAATCCCACCTCTATGAAGTTAATGAGAGGAGAGGCAGCAATTGTGTTGGTGAGGCAGGGCACAATCTACAAGATTTTGTTGTGTCTTGAGATAATCTCTTGGGATGTAAAATAAAAAAGCAAGCATACAGAGAGGGTAACCTCAGACCACCAAGAAAGCGGTGCCAGGAGCAGGACAAGTCCTTTGGACCTAACATCCCTGTGCAGAGAAGCTCCTAGTCAGGGGTAAGAGAAGGCCAATAGGGAGAAACAGCCTTCCCCTGGAGCTGACGCCTTGACTTTCAACTTTTAGTCTACTTTACCTTGAAGAAATAAATTACTCTGTTAAAGCCATCCACTTGTGGTATTTCTGTTATAGCAGTATGAAATGACTATGACAGAATTTGGTACTGTGAGAGTGGGGTGCTGCTCTAACAGCTAAAATGTGGAAGCATTCTGAAACTACGAATGGATAGAAGACTCAGAAGGAAATGAGGAGAACTGTTAACACTAGAGAGAGCACAGATGGTGAAAAATAACAGCAGAGGATCCACACAGCAGCAAACCAGCAGCAGAACCAGGAGAACAGTGCCAGGCGGGGCTGGTGCAGACTCATGGAAAGAACTGAGTGCCTGTGCACAGGAGGCTTCATGGCAGAGTGAGGTGCCTCTGGGCACTTATTCGTGGAGCTAGAGCTTTGGAACACTTACCCAACAGGGCAGAGGCAGGCATGAGGCCCTAGGCACCAAGATGCCAAAGGAAGCAGAAGACAGACAAGGAACACAAGAAGCCAAAGCTGCCTCACTATTAAAAGAGGGTTTGAACGTGTAGAGCCACAGCCTCTGGTGTTTCTAAGGGTGGAGTTGCCACTCAGATGGACTAGAAGAATGGTGTGCCTTGCTGTCCCAAAGGTCCTGGAAGCCAGAGCTGAAGCCTAGGGCTGAGAGGCCTTAACTCAGAATTTGGAAAGTGTAGCCTATACTTACATTCTAGAAGGCAGAGGCACTGTGTAAATTGTCTCAGAGAACAGACGATTATTTTCAAAGCCTTGAAAGCTAATGTAAGGTGTTCTGCTGACTTGCTTAGTGCCTGTTATACTTTCTTTTCCTCTAGTTTCTCCTACTGTTAATGGAAATGTCTAGCATGTGCCTGTTCCACCACTGTACCTTGGGTAGCAGATAACATGTATTTTAGATTTCACACATGAAGAAGAGGAATTACTGAATTTTGGACTTGAAATTAAGACTTTTGCTATGAAACTGAATAAGCTTTGCATGTTTTAAGGATATGATTTTTGGGGATTATCATGGAATATCATGGATTCAACTAAACCAAAACCAAAGCTACTGCCAATGAGTTGATTCTGACTCACAGCAACCCTATAGGACACAGCAGAACTGCTTCACAGCTTTGAAGACCCTACGAAGCAGTGCTACTCTGACACACAGTTTTGACTCATCAGCAACTTTTTTTGTTTGTTTTTAAGGTGGGAGCAACAGGGAGTTGCTTTTCATGTCTCCCAGATTGACAGAATTCCCATCAGGAGTCCCAACAAGATTCCATCTACATACAACCAGGAAGTTGGACTAGTTACATACCCATTCCACGTCTCTGTTTTCTTATCTGTAAAATGAAATATCGGAACCTACCTAACATGAAAATAACCTATGTGCCTCACACAGGGAAAAGACTATCAAACATTAGCAGCTCTCTAAAAGTGTCTACTACTACTGTGGCCACCACTACTACTCTTCTTAATATAATTATTATTACAGAAAACTGCCACATGTCAGCAGCTCTTGAATACCTACAGCTCAATCCCAACTGTCATTTACTTATCACGGAATAACAAGCCTTTATTCCCATTCTTTTCCAAAACTCCCCTAAAATGACAGACATCACAAAGATATTAAACCTAAGGTCAAACAGAAAAGAAGACAACAGATCAAGTATTTCAATAAACTTTTGCAAAACAAGAAGGAATCAGTGGAGAACTCACGTCACTGCTTGCCCCTCAGAACTAGAGAGACTTTGCCCTGGAGGAGCCAAGGGCCACCAAGAGCTGGCCTGATGCTGAAATATAACCGGGGGAGCCAAAGAAAGGGTGTAATCAAAGCAGCTGTACTCCAGGTCCAGCAGGAGACCTGAAGTTTTTTCCAAAGAAACTGAATTAAGCAGGCAGGAGAACTGGAAAGCAGTAAATCAAAATCAACTGCTTAAATGGTGGCACGTTCCACCCCTCAACCTCGTAATCCAAATCCTAGCAGCCAATGCTTCAACCAGGACACCAGAGGCAGGTGGCTGGAGGTTTCTCCTCTGCAGACGCTGGCTAGCCCCAAAGATGTAAAGTCCCTTATATTTGGAGTAGACCTCCTAATGAAAAGTTCACAAAGTCACTCTAGGGAATTTGCTAGCACACATACACTCTCCCATAATCAATTTTTATCACTTCATTCTTAAATATAGGAAGAATCACTGGATATTTTTTATCAAAACAAGCATAAATAAGGATCCTGAAATAAACAAGTACACAAGGATGGGACAGAATTTTAACATATTAGAAATGTACACATTTTAGAGATAAGCTAAGTTACTATATACATAAGATTGTATGAAATGGAATCCTAGAACAAAACTAAGTTTAAAAATTTAAAAACCTGACAACTAAAATGTTTTAAATAAAGATTGCAGGAAAAAAATCGAAAAAACTCTTCTCCTTCCCCCAAAATACAAATGAGAGGCAAAATAATCCAAAGATAACTCCAGGAGATTCAACAACCACACTAATAGAAGTCTCGGAAAGAATGAGGGGTAAGAAATTATCAAAGAAATAACAAAGATGTCTGGAAACTGAAAGATAAATGAGTCTCCTAATGAAATGGGCCCAGTAAGCCAGGAAAAAGAAAAAAACAAAGACACACAAAATTTCAAAAACCAGAGAAAATGAAAGCCCTACTGTTGCTGTTAGATGCTTGAGCCAACCCACTCACGCCAACCCCATTCACAACAAGATCCGGCTGCAGGGGACAGTGATTTTTTGAAAGCAAAGCGCCAAGCCCTTCTTCCTAGTCTGGAAGGTTTACTGAAGGCTGTCCAGGATCACTGTAACAGACAAGCCTCCACCAACTGATGAGTGATGGTTGTGCACGAGGTGCACTATTTGAGAACCGAACCCAGGTGTCCCATGTGATAGGTAAGAATTCTATCACTGAACCACCAGAGCCCCCTGAGAGGGCCCTAAGTCTCAAACAAACAAACAAAAAGGAATGCAAATGGCTCTGGGTTTTTCCTCAGAAACCCTTAAAGCCAGAAAACAGTGTGAAACTGTCCTCAAAATTATGTGAAAGAATTATTTTCAACTTAATAATCTAAACCCAACCAAACCATCTATACAGTGTGAAAAAAGGATAGATATCTTCAGACATGCAAGACCTCAGATAACTTGTCTACGATTCACTCCTTCTTAGGAAGCTGCCGAGAACATATTTCAGCAAAATCAAGAAGCAAACCAAGAAAACAGAAGACAGGAGATCCAGGAAACTGAGTCTCTAAGACAGCAGAAAAGTCACTAAAGTCCCAGGAAAAACAATTCCACTGTCCAGGATAGAGAAAAACAACAGGAGACTCCAGAGTGAGAAGTCTCCACAAGCAAACCAGGTGGAACTGACAAATGATTTGATGTGTCTGGGCACCTGGAAAAAAACTGGGAAAGACAGTTAACACATCTGTCTGTCTGTTAGACTACTGAGAGAATACAGACAAAAATGCACAGAAAACTAACTAAAAAAAAAAAATTAAGGCAATTATTTACCCCGGAAAAACAGAAAATGTATAGGAAAAGAAAACAACTATACGTTACTGTCTAACTCAGAAGGGAACTTTTAATACATACATAATAATGTAAACACTGCTGGTTTTACCAAAAATTGATACATAACTATATATGTGAAAACAGAGTAAGAATTCAATTATCTTACTAGGAAGTCACATGATTACATTGATGTAGAAATATGAAAGTTATATTTTAAAAAAAAGAAAGGAAGGAAAGAAGAGTGAAAACACTTAATCTGCCTCTGGAAACTGGAGTTTGGCAGATAAAAAACACCAAAGGCACAAAACTGCTCTTTTTTGTTTTAAATGTTATGGCACTAATTGATGTTTCTTAAAACTACATGTAAGTGTTAATTTGATTAAAACAACTTATTCTCAAATCCTGAGCAATCAATCAATTTATAAAGTTATAAAGCTATTGTCAATTTCACGTATAAGTTTCTGGCTTGGAATTTCAAATACATTTTGTTGTAGAAACACTACAAAATGGTTAGCTTCCCAAATCAACTTTCAGAAGGCATATAATCTATGATGATACAGAAATGTGGTATAAATGTACCATTTCAAGTACTCTTCAGCACTGTAAAAGTTTCTGTGGGAAACTGAATTTTAAGTAGTAAGGATGTCTGATACATACCTCAGCCCTATTTAGTTGCTGTTCCCCAACCAGGGAAAGCCAAGGAATACTTTGGGGTAGAATGTATGGGAGAGATGGGAAAGGATGGAAACAGAGAATCTGGATCTGGCCAGATGGACAGACAGTCAACACATGAACTATTAACAAGTCTGTCTTTGCATTTGAGAAACTGATGCTAGCAGTCCTTCCTGCCTTAGGGGTAAGAGGCGATCCTCTCTTCCCTCTTCCCATCCAGTGGTGTCACTGGGGGCAAAGAGGTGCCAATCATACCAAAAATATTTTTTGAAGTATACATATACCTAGGCTACAACTGTATGCTAATTTACTTTTTGAACAGGCTCAGATCAGAGCTGTCATTATCAACTACAATGACCCTTCACGTCACGTCTCTGGTCTACACTCTGCTTTCCTTGCTGAAGGCATTGCCATGGTCACCGGGACTGTCAGAGCTGATGTTTCAGCTACAACTGGAGGTAACTACTATTTGTGAACCTGTATCAGTAACTTTTTTGAGAATAAAACAGCAATTAAAGGAAAAGAAGGAGCAATATAAGTGAACTATAACCTATGAGTAATGTTAGTATAAAAAACATTACTAAGCACCTATAGAATAGGAAAATATATTTGGCAACTCTATGTCAGACCAACACCTGATCTCCATAATCTATAAGGTACCACAAAATATCAATAAAAAAAAGATAAATCATCCAATGAAGTAAGTGATGAGCAAAGCAGATGGACAGACACTTCTCTAGAGAGGAGATCCAGGCAGCCAAAAAAACACATGCAGACATGCTCACTATCATTAGCTATTAAAGAAATTCAAATCAAAACTACAGTGAGATACCATCTCATCCCAACAAGGTTGGCCACGATCCAAAAAATGCAAAACACTAAATGTTGGAGAGGCTGTGGAGAGACTGGAACTCTCCTACACTGTTGGTGGGACTGCAAAATGGTACAACCTCTCTGGAAAGCAATCTGGCGCTCCCTTAAAATATACCATTTGACCCAGTAATTCCACTGCTTGGAATCTATCCTACAGAATCAAGGCCATTCACGCACAAATCGCAGCACAGTCCACAACAGCAAAAAGATGGAATCAACCCAGATGCCCAACAACAGAAGAATGGATAGGTAAACTACGGTATATATACTTAACAGAACACTATGCAATGATAAAGAACAACGATGATAGCAGGAAACATCTCTTAAACTGTTTTCAACTGGAGGACATTATGTTGAGTGAAAGTAGTCAGCGACAGACGGAAAATTTTGTATGAGACCCCTACAATAAGAACTTAAAAGCAGACTCATGCATAACAGAAGAGACTCTTTGAAGGTTTGCAAGGGTGGAGAGGGCGGGAGGGTAAGGGGGGAGGGTTTAGATTAGATAGTTGTTAAAAATGTGGTTGGGTGAAACTGGGACAGCATACATTAGCAATAAGATCAGTATTAACAGGACTTCAACACAACTTGTGTACTCCTCCCATCTCAACCCAATATTGCAAGGACAGAGTAGCTGGGGAGGGGGGCCAGGGACTATGCTCTCAGGGGAAATAGAGGCCAACTGGCGCAACTAGCATTTTGCTAATGAGGCCTCTCCAAACCCCACATTGGTGAGTAGCGTCTGGGGTCTTAAAAGCTGCCAAGCTGCTATCTGAGGGTACAGCAAATGGTCCCAACTTAGCACAAATGGATGACCACCAAGGTCCATAACGACATGGGGGAAAGAGAATCCAGAAGACAGAGACCCAGGCGAGTGGATGTCTACATAGACTTGTGACCAGAAGAACCAGATGGTGCCCGGCCACCATCAGTGATAGCCACGATGGAGCTCACAAAGATGAGTCTCACTGGCAACACAAGTATAAATAGGGGTGCACCCTGAGATCTCCACTAAAAGACCACAGTTGATGGTCCAGGGACTTCGGGGTTCCCCTGGGAGCAGGGCCACTGGCCCTGATGCTGCCCCTGTCCATAAATCATAATGAAGGTCAACTTTTCGGACAGCAATGGATTGGACTCAGTGACACAGAGTGACCATATTTTGTGGGCACTTTATGGTTCTAGGCATCTGTAGGAGTTCATCCTGTTGACCTCATACTGGAGGAAGAGGAATAGATGGAGAGGAGAAGACAGGAAACAGCTGGGAAGAGAAGACATGTATGGAACAGAGAAGAAGAGTGTGCTGTCACCATGCAGGGAGAGCACTGGAAGCTGCATATAAGTCAGCATGCAAATTTGTACGGGAATGTACATTTTCATTCAATCATAATACAAAAAAAAAAATCAACAACAACAAAAAAAACAAAACTTCACTAAGGATTCTGGTCTGGTACCAGAGAAGGTCCAAGAGGGGTACGATACCACGAGTTACTACCCCAATGGATGACACCAACGCTAGGGAAGCCGCTGCCTCCAAAAGCCCATTCCTGGGTATAAACTGGATGCTCATAAATCAAGAGATTCTTCTGCTAGGAATACTGCTAAGAAAATGAGTTCTCAGTCTACCTTTGAATAAGGTAACAAACGTATCATTTCAAGTACTAAATTTGCAATTTCTTTCCCGCCATGTCATAATCAAACTTCCATATATACAGTATTTTCACGTTGGTCAATAAAAAGCTGATTGCCATCTATTTCAACACCAAGTTTGATGTTAAAAAGACTATGAACTATGCTACCTTGAGCTTGTTACTTTAAAGCCTTGCTTTCTTCATCTCTAAAGTGGGGGATGATGATGCCTACCACACCCGGTCACAGAAAAATTAGAGGAAATAGTGCATGTAAGGCTCTTAGGGGCAGGTTCTGCCGTACAGGGTCACTAGGAGGGAGAACTGACTCCAGGCACACAACGCCAACACTGTGGTTAACCAATGTCAGTCCCTGTGGGTCCCCTGTGCCCCTACACCACTCCTGGTTGGAGAGGAACGAGAAGAAACATATGTAAACAAAATCACAAATTATATAAGGACTTTTAACCAAAAGACCTTTACAAAACCAGAATACTACATTTTTAAAAATAGACTAACGGGATTTATAAGCCTTCCTTATGTTCCAAGTACTAAGCCAATTTGCAGTTTTAAAATGCAGCTAATGGACTAAAAAGGCTTAAGACCAGTACAACATTGCAAAACAGCATTCTTCTTTGGTAAAAAATAAATAGAAAGCCATATATGTAACAATGTCTAAACAGTCTGCTAAAAGCAATTCCATCTCAACACTGGGTCAACCTCAACAGACCTCAAAAACGTTTTTTTTAGAAAGACTAACATAATGGGCTTTTAAGAGACTGATTGCTTCCCCTCAAACAGGCAGGTACGCCAATTACCTGACATTATGATAATACTGAGATTATGATAATACACAAAAGAAACCGAATATTGAGGTATCTGCAACTACCAAAAACTTCCCTCTGGGGGCCATCCCTGTTACACTTTCTTCTAAGGGGTCAATTCCGGAATCCAAAGTCTCAACCTGAGGACATCACTATTTTTTAAATCCTTCCCCAAATGACACAGCTAATTACAAATAACAGAACCACCACCTGACTGACCTAAAGCCATTTCTCCTTTCTTTCAAAGTATTCAAACAAGCGAGTGGCCTGAAATACGGAGTCAATCCAAACTCGAACACAACCAAGACAACAATCAAACATGTACCGAAGAAGTTCAAAGGCCGATTATCCGGGATTCACTCACTATCTGAAATTAAGCTAACTGGTCCCAAGATTTAGAGGGTGCCACTAACATTAGGAATCTTTATAACCGCTCTCTCTTTAAAAAAAAAAAGTATTGTAACTAGAAGCTATGAGGACAGTAGCACGGCCTCTGCTGGGCATTCCAGTTCAGGGCTTGCAAGTTTAGTCTTAAATATTTATCTATCCAAAACCCAGGGCCCTAGAGTGACACGCACGGACGGGTCAAAGGAACTTTGTGCAGACAGAGGGAAAAAGTCGGAAGGGTGTTTGACTGCAGGGAATAAAGCGAGCGGCTAACAGACTGCAGGGAGCACAGAAGGCTCGGAGCCGGGCTTTCCGCGGCAGCCAGAGGGTCCCCAGCGAGGCCGGGCAGAGGGACGCAGGAGCGCGGACCGAGGCTGACCCAGGGCGGGGGCCGGGCAGGGCCACACCTCCTGGCCAGCACAGCAGGCGGAGGCCGAAGCAGGACTCCGAGCACAGGAGGCAGAAAGAGCTCGTCCGAGGCCACCGCGCGCGCGGACTCGCCGGCGGCGGCCGGAAGCAGCCCGGGCCCGGCCGGACCCGCCACCCCGGCCCAGCTGGCCCCACTCACCGATCAGCCGGCGCACCTCATCTTCGCTCAGGTAGAGGCTCACACTGGGCCCCGCGGCCGCGGGCGGTAGCGCTGGAGGCCGCGGGGCCGGGCCGGCGACGGGCACGGGCAGCAGCTGCAGCACCGCAAGCAGGAGGAGCAGCGGCGGCGGCGGGGCCCTCAGGCCGCGGGTCTCCGGGAGGCGGCCCCGGCCCGGCGGCCCCGGCCGCGCCGTCCCGCGCATAGCCACCGCCGCCGCCGCTGCCGAGAACTGTCGGCAACCCGCTGCGCCGCCGCCGCCCACCCCCGGCCCCGAGCACCTCACACTTCACAGCCCCGAGCCGGGGGCGGCCGCCCAGCTCATCGCGCCGCCGGCCCCTGGCAGCCGGCCGCCGCTTCAGACCGCCGGAGCGCGTCGCCGCCGCCGCCTCCAGGGCGGCATCGTCCACGGTGGGGAACTAGCTGGGGAAGCGCGCGCATGCGCGCGCCACCACCGCCCTCAAGAGCGCGCACGCACGCACGCGCTGCGCGCTGCTCTCCGAGGAGAGCCCGTCTTTGCGACCTCGCCAGTTGGAGCGCTGTGGTTTTAAAGGCTTTCCCGGGGCAAGGCGCTCTCTGGTCACCGACTCTAAAAGTACCGCCCTTACCCCATGTTGTCACCGTGTCTCAAGTTTGCTTGTCTATTATCTCTACTCCCATCCCTAGGAAAAAGAGTCCAAGCTGGCTGCTGAGCGATTTCTCCAGATCCAAACTCTGGGTGCCAAAAGAAATAACCCTTTTTTGTTTGGGACGTAAACTATGAACATTTCCATGTCTTTTTTCAGGGGTATATGTTATATAACTTTCCAAAAAGATCTTACTCATCAAACTTGAGTAACTTTTATGCGTTACATATTTTAATTTTTTTAATAATAATTCTGCATCACTACAGGAAACCTGCATATGGTGATTTAGCCTGTGCTCCATACCTGGCTTCAACAGCCTCCGGATCATCTGATGTTGTGCGCACTTTCTCTGTGTGTGCATTGTGTGTTGGTATCTATTCCTGTGTGTCAGTGTGTGCTTGCCTCTTTCTACATGTGTGCATTTGTGCGTGTATATACTTGAATTCACACAGAGAATTGGTTGTATATTTATCATTCTAGGGAGTCCTTGTCCCCCAAAGAGGTTAAAAATCACAGATAAGCTGTCAGTGTCCTGACATCCAGACTTAGCTAAGATGCTCACTGTAGTAGTCAAACGTTGCTCCAGGAACACCCTTTCTGTGAGGCATCCAACTGTTCATGGCTGGCCCGAGTCACTTCTCCACTGCCAGTAGCCCCTTTCCCCCTGTGGCCCCAGGCCACTTTCCCCAGGGGTGCAGCTGCTGCTTCTAGGCCCAGCCTAGCTCTAACCAGGCAGTTGCTCCCCTCACCAGAGCCGTGAGGCCCTAGAAGGTGCTATTTTTATCATCTAAGGCAAGTGGTAGGGTGAGAGAGGCCCTAAGCCTGAAGTCCTGGAGCTTGATTTTTCTAGCTCTCTCACTAGAGGGGGATGGATTCAGGTTAGAGATGAGTGGCCTGCATTTATCAAGCTTCAGCTGGGTGACACTGTGCCCATCATCCTACAGGAGGAGACTGAGAAGAGGATGAGGACTGAAGTACTCCATCAGAGTGTTAAAAACCACAAAAGCCAGCAAAAATACTTTTGTTTGGACAACAACTACTACCTATGTCACCGGGGCTCTGTCAGGAAAAGCTTTGGGCTGGATACATGCTTTGTGAAGAGGGCTTTCAACTCTGACAGGAGGCATTTTTTAAAGGATGGCATAGTATTCCATACACTTTCTAAAATGACTGGCAGTTCTCACATAAGAAAGCACCTGTCTTTTAGGAGTTTTAAACTACTTCTTGATTTCCTTTAAAACAGTGACTTCTTGAAGCAGTCTGTGATATAAACAGAGCAAGGAGCTGCCGATTAGGCTTGGGTCCTGGCACTTTCTTAATTGTGTGGCCTTGGAAAAATTATCTAAATTCTGAGTCTTGGTTTCCTCATTCATAAAAAGAGGGTGATGATGCCTGACTCACAGGGCGTTTATAGGACTTAATCAGAGAAAATGTACGTAAAAGACCTAGCAATACACTGGTGGGTGTCACACCTGTTGCTGTTATTGTTATTATAACGAATCCCATCCCTCAAGTGACCCCTTCCTGTGAAAATTGCATCTCGTTTTTTTCCAGCACCCATTGCCTCAAAACTATTTAAACCAGGTTTCCAGAAGGACTTGAATCAACAGCACCCTGCCTGGCCCCAGGGCCAGAGCTCAACAGACACTCATATCTTTCAGTGAACAAACATTTACAGTATGCCTACTGCATGCCAGGTATGCTAGGCACGGGATACGGGAGTAAGCAAGGTGTTACCTTGAAGATTTTTATTTTAAGTGTTCACCGCGTGTTTTCATTGGTGCTATGTAGAAAAAGTCAGTGGTTCTCAAAGTGCTGCAGGACAACAGCATCAGCATCAGCTGGGAACTTGTAGAAATGCCAGCTCCTGGGCCCCATCACAGAGTTATAGGTTAACAATCTGTGTTTTCATAGGACCTGCAGGTAGAGACGGCGAAAATGGTTGGCATTTAACTGCTAACCTAAACGTTGCCAGTTTGAACCCACCCAGTTGTCCCACGGAAGAAAGGCCTGCTTCCATTAACAGTATAGCCAAGAAACTCTGTAAAATAGTTCTGCTGTGTAACACACAGAGTTACCATGAGTTGAAATCTATGGTATGTTTTGGTTTGATGGTTGCTGGCTAGCATGGCCAGGGTCTTCTCACTACACTACTGTCTTTTCTTTGGATTAAGGGAAAAGCTGCCTCATTGGCCTCTCTGCTTTCACCTTTGCTCCCTCAGTGTGTTCTCAACACAGTAGCTAGAGTCATCTTGTTCAACTTCAGCTGATCATGTAACACCTTGGCTCTGAGACATCCAGTGGCTCTTCAGTTCATCTAGAAAAAAGCCTAAATCCTTACCAGGTGTCAAGGTCACTACTTATCTTCTTCACGTCCTGTCCTTTCTGACGTCATCTTTCTACTCTCCCCCTGCTCACGCAGCTCCAGGCACAATGGTTTCCTTACTGTTCCTCCGGCTCACCAGACAGCCCTCCTTCAGGGTCTTCAGACTTCTCGCTTCCTCTGCCAGGAATGCTCTTCCCTCTGACATCCACATTGCTTGACCTCTCACCTCTTTCAAATCTGTATTCAAATGTTAACTTCTAAATAAGATTGATATTGTAAAATTCCTAAACTCTAACCCTGCAGGTTCCCAGTCTCCTCTTTACTGTCTCTGCAGGGTACTTGGTCTCACACAAAGGCCTCAGCAGAACCCCCAACCCATCTCTGGTGAGAGTCTGTCCTCCCCCTCTGATTGCCAAGGTGTGGGCGGCAGCATTTGAAATTTCCCATTAAGCCTCGGCATGAAAATGCTGGGAAGTTCTGCCCTCAGTCTCCTGAGGTTTCTTTCCCCGAGGGAAATGAAGACCACAGTTACCACCACACTCCACACACCGCCCCCGGTCTTGGTTTTGTTTGTCACGGTGGTTGATCTTACTTTCCTTCTGTGAGAGACAAATTTCTGAAGGTCCAGAAAATACTATCCTTAGGACTTGTCACTGCACTACTCCTAAAAAAGGCCAGCCGTGGGCTTGAGATGCTGCAGCGTGGGTGGCTGGGTGGTTGGGAGGAAAAACTGGGTCTACGGAGAAACGGAGTGTGCTGTGCTGAGCAGAGGATGCACTGAGATTGTGGGTGCCTGGATAACAGAAATGACAGGGCAATCGATGCATGGCTGGTACCAGCTCATCAGAGTGCCTGCTCATGCTAGCAAGCATAGACATGATCCACTCCAGAGGTCCCTGAGTCCTGGGAGCCACTTCCCAACCCCTACTGCATGTTTGTGGGGAAGACAGCCTGGGAAGGCGTGGCTCCAAGTTCTGAATATTTTGTAAAGAGTAATTGAGAACACTGTAGTATACAAGATGCTATATAGTAGTTGACTCTTCTAAAACTTCTCCCTCTGCAAGTTAGTATTAATCATTTGCATTGTAAAAGAATGAAACAGCAGGGAAGTAAAGGGTCTTCCAATAAGGGTGTCCTATCTTTGAACCTGAATGAAAACAAGTTGTGTGAATGATACAGTTTTAATACTGTGAAGTACATTTGATGGCATTATGTATGGAAAAGAACTTCAGGTAAATGGCTGCATGGCAACTTCCAAACGGGGACAAAAATAATAAGTTATAATAGCCTGGTATCTTTCCCTACTGATAGTCACAGCCTCTCCTCATTCGTTTCGGAAAAAATAAGGTCCAATGAGTCCGCTGGACCAAAATCCACACGAAATGGTGACTCTGGGGGATAAAGTGGACACTTTTCAACCTCTGTTGGATTCTCATCTCTCCAATTGCTACAGTTTTGTTTGTTAACAAAATCATCCACCCAAAAATGGACCTCTTTGTTGAAGATGAGTTTTTTGACCAAAAGAAGGGTCAACTTCCAGTTACTCCAGAGCCCAGACAACAAATGTATGGTGCAACCTAGTCGCTGGACTTCAGCGTTGGAGTTAAAACAATTTTGTAAGTGTAAAGCTTCCACTCTAGCTGCAAAATCTGCCAAACTGTGGTCTGCAAAAGATGCTTGTGCTCCTTGAGAAGTTGACTGGGATGGAGTCTCACATACACTCTGGCGAATGGTGGTGATGCTTTTATTAGAACATGTGGTTTGCTGATGCCCAGGAGTTATCTGATTGGCAATGGACCTGGTTTTCTCAATTTTTTTGATTAAATGTCAGGTTGTTCTCTAGGTGGGACAATTATGCGCATTGTAAATTTCACATAATTCACAGAATGTCTGGCGAATGGAACACCCATTATCATAATAACTTAATAATTTCTATGCACTGTGGAATTGTGTAACTTTTTATGGCTGTTTGTCAAGACTAAAAAAAAAATGATAAATATAGCCGTTATAGCATCACAGATATCAACCTGTGAGCTGTGAAAAATATGACATCCTTATTGGAAGACCCTTAAATGCAATAAAGTGTGAATATCCCTTTTGCATACGCTCCTGTCTCTCCATCACATCCCACCTTGTTGTATGGTCTTATAATCCTTTCTTCTGGACTTTTATCTATACATTTGTATATTTAGAAACACAATTTTATGTCTTTCTTTCTATTTTTTCTTTTTTTATAAAAATGGTGTCTTAACAAACAGTATTGGTTCACCCTAATGCAGTGCTGTGGAGTCCATTCTAACTCATGGTAACCCCATGAGTTATACAGTGGAACTACACCATAGGGTTTCCTGGGCTGTTATCTTTAGGGAAACAGATGACCAGGCCTCTCTTCTGAAGGCAAGATAATACAAGTGATGGGCCCCATGGGTGGTGCAGTTAATGGGATAGGCTGATCATGGAAAGATTGGAAATTTCAGTTCACCCAAAGGCACCTCAGCGGAAACTCCTGACATTCTACTTTGAAAAAATTGGCTGTGGAAATCCCTATGGAGGATAGTTCTAACTCTAACACACATTGGGTCACCAGGAGTTGAAATTGATTTGAAGGCAATGCAGTTAATACCAGGTTATTCCTTTTGTTTTTGACAGTATGCTGAAAGAAAATAGTTCACTGTTGTTTAATCTGCATTGCCTTTACTGCTAGTGAGACTGAAACTTTTGCCTGTTTTTCTATTGAGTTTTGTCTTCTTACTGATTTGTAGATACTTTCTTTTACTGTATCCCTTGTCATCTAAATTTGCTTATGATGCTTAACTTTGCTGAACTCAAATTTTGAATTTTTATTTTAGAGAAATCTGATGATCTTTATCTTTATGTCTTCTGCATTTGTGTGTTTTGTCCCATAATTAAATATTATAGTATTTTTCAAAAGTATTTACTACATATATTTTTAAAAGTATTAGCTCCTTAATCCATCTGGAATTTATGCTTACGTATGGCCTATGTCACAATTTTATTTTTTCCATATTTGTAGCCATTTGTCCCAAACACTGTTTATTATAATTATTGAATATTACCTCTTAGTAGATGTATCCAACTTTAAATGAAAGAACAACTTTAGTGTACTTTCACTTCCCTCCTCCCTTAAATACACTTCCCTGTTGAGATCTTCTTGTCTACACTGCAGTACAGTATCCACTAGCCCCATATGGCTACTGAGCACTTGAAATATGGCCAGTGGGAATTCAGATGTGCTGTGTATAATATGTACCCTGACATCCGAAGACTTAGTATAAAAATGTAAAATAATGTATTAATAATGTTCTATATTGACTACATATTGAATGATGATAAACCAAGACCAAACCTTTGGCTGTTGAGTCCATTCTCATTCATAAAGGCCCTATAGGACAGAGTAGAATGGCCCCACAGTTTCCAAGGAGCACCTGGTGGATTCGAACTGCTGATCTTTTGGCTAGCAGCCACTACACTCAACCACTACACTGCTGTATTTTCCTGAATGATGATGTTGTTTTAGGTACTATCAAGTTGGTTCCAACTTGTTGCAACCTTGTGAACAACAGAATGAAACACTGCCCACAATTATTTTTATGTTTAAACCCATTGTTGCAGCCATGATGTCAATCCATCTCCTTAAGGGTCATCCTCTTTTTTGCTGACTTTATGCTTTGCCAAACTGAATGATAGTGTAGATGTATTAGGTTAAATGAAATATGTTATCAAAGTTTATTTCACCTGTTTCTTTGTATCTTTTTTTAACGTGGCGTTAGAAAATTGTATCTATGGTTCACATCGTATTTCTTTTGCTAGCCAAGTGCCATCGAGTCAGATCCAGTGCTAATCTAGACACTAGCTCCAGAGTCCTCAAACTTTCGCGTTAAAAGTATTGTATTTTTCATAGCACTTTAAATAATCGACTCATTGAATGAATTGTTTGCCTTAGAAATTCAAAAATTCAGTCAGTCCAAGGTGAAAAAGAAATTTTATAAAGGATACTCAACATACAATCAAGGTAAATTTTATGTTGGCTTTTCAAGCATAAGAAACGGCTCTTTCATTGTCTTGGGCTGAAAGCCTGGGAGAAGCCTAGCCAGTATCGTAAAAGGGAGATAGAGGTCTTTCCTAAGTTTGGAGTCATCTTCTGGACCATCAGATGGAGATGCACAAAGGATCAGCAATCTAGGGCCAAAGAAAAGGGATGCTCTTGGTCTAAGGGTTCCTGAAACTCTTAAAGTGAATTTTCATGCATATGGCAGATGCAAGTGATCCCTTGAATTCTATTCTTCCTTTTGCCCATAATCACAGTTTATGCTGTGCAAATTTCTCAGTCTCTGCTGTAGTTCACTAAGATTGTACCAATAAAACACAAGCAAAGGTGCTAAGTGCAACTTCTGCCTCGCTTGCTTAAGCATAAATTGTCTTCCTTGGATCTCTCTTCTCCCTTCCTGTAGGTACAACAGTGACTCAACTTGACTGTGAAGATGACAGCAGTGCCTCAAGGAAGGTGAAGCAAAATGGTAGATTAACCAAGCAGCTTGCCTGGTTAATCTGTTTATCAACTTAGACGGACTACACTGTCAAAAAAAAAGAAACTTCTTGTAGTGGTTAGGATTATGTTTGGCTGCTGTATCAAGTGGCAGGGCGGGGCGTGGGGTGGCTTCCCTCCCCTCAGCTCTCATCTCTCCCCTTCCACACCTTCCCGCCGGTCTGCTCACATAGCCAGCAGCTTCTGCTGTCTTATGGCATCTGGTTCCTGCACTTGAACCAGCAGCTGTTGGATTCATCAACCTTACAGCCTGCACTTGAGAGTCCTGTTCCCTGACCTGCCGATCCTGGGTTTGCCAGCCTCTGCAGCTCCATCTAGCCGCCAGCTTGGAATCCACCAATCTACACAACTGGTGATCTAGAACTCTGGTCTTTGACCTGCTGACCTCGGGTTCACCAGCTCTCAGTGGTGACATGAGGCTTGTGCTAGGACTTGGAATGTTCAGCTTCTGCAATTGCATGAGCTGTTTCCTTTATATATAAGTCTTTCCTTGTACATATATGTGTTAGTGGTTTTGCTTCCCTGGAAAACCCAGCCTAAGACACTTTTATTTTCACTAAAGCCATTTGCAGTCCTCTTTGTTAAAATGTAGCTTAGTTTTAACCTAGTTCAGTGTACTCACTCTGGCTAGTCAGAAGGCAGGTAAACTGGCAAACCTAGGTGATATTCTTTGAAATCATGAGGAAGGGATGAAATCATTGTATTAGTTTCCTATTGCTGCTATAACACATAGTATCACAAATTCATTGATCTAAAACAACAAAAGATTATTTTACAGTTCTGTAGTTCAGCTGGAAACCGTGGTGGTATAGTGGGTTAAGTGCTACCTCTGCTAGCTAAAAGATTGGCAATTCAAATCTGCCAGGCACTCTTTGAAAAGTCAATGGGCCAGTTCTACTCTGACCTCTAGGGTCACTATGAGTCAGACCTGACTCCATGGCAATGGGTTTTTTGTTGTTGTTGTTGTTGGTTTTTTTTTTAGTCATTCAGAACTCCGAAATGGATCTCAGTGGGCTAAAATCAAGGTGTTGGCAGAGCTACATTCCTCTTGGAGGCTCTAGGGGAGAATTCCTTTTCTTGTGCTTTCCAGCTTCTAAAAGCTAGCTGCATTCCTTTCCTTATGACATCTTTCTTCATCTTTGAAGCTAGCAATGCAGCATCTTGAGATCATACTGTGACTCTGATCTCACTTCTCTCCATTTTTCTTTTCTAAGGATCTTTGTGATTATATTGGGCTCACCTGGTAATCCAGGAGACTCATATTCAAGGTCAGTTGATAACCAACTATCTTAGGCTGAATTCTCTAGCGAAGAGAAACCACTAAAGTGTATAAATATAGATATGTAGGGAAAGATTTATATCAAGGAAACGGCTTGTGTGATTGTAGAGGTTGTAATGTCCCAAGTCAGTGGTTCAGAAAAGAGGTTTCTCCTAATTCATGTAGCAACAGGGTCTGGTGAATGCAAAATCAGCAGATCAGAGAGCAAAGCTGTTGCTTACAGGCTATAAAGACTGATGAATCTCAACATCAGCAGGCAAGACAGCAGGTAAGCTGCTAGCTCAAGTCCTAAGAACTGGAGGTCAGGGTAAAAGGAGCCAACTGCAGACTAACAAGATCCAGAAGAGCAATAGCTCATGAGCCCTTTTCAGAACATTTGCCCACACTCAATGCAGGCCACATGCCCAAGGAAACTCCCCTACAATGACTCACAGTAGATCCCATCATGGGAGTGATCACATATTAGATCTCAACAGTGAAGTGACCACAGCTGCCAAAACATTGAGAATCATGGCCCAGCCAAGTTGACACACAGTCTTAACTGTTGCAATCCACTCCTTATCAACTTTGTACCTATAAACATCTCCAGAAACCCTGTATAATCTCTGAATAAAGACAGTTATGAAGTCATACTTGCACCTAACATGGTAACAAACACACATAGAACCAAAAAAGCACTAGACCTGTCAAATCATGTTTTATAAGTGAAGAAAGCAAAAATAATTGATAAAAACATACAAGCAGAAATAGTCATGACAATTATAATCCTCATTTCTCCAACTGGTCACATGGCTATAACTGCTATTTAGAAATACCTTCTTCCACCACCTATTCCATATTCCCTTTGCCCTCAGAAATCACCTCAGCAGGTCATGGATTTTGCCTGATAGGGTGACCCAAACCTTCATCTGTGAAGGGTCTGGTCCATTAGTAGTCATGATGGAGTTGGGTTGGTCTAGTTTTCCACTGACTTTAATCATAGAGCATGGTAATACTAAGAGACACCTTAAAGGACCTCCTGCATTCCAGACACACCTCTCTTTACCTCCATTATGCAATAGCAATCTGATTTCCTCTTGGTAATCAGGATCAATCATAACAGCCGTATGATAACTCTTCTTTGTCTGTTGATCTGGAGGAATAAGAGCCCAAAGTGGCCAGGTAGCATTCTTGGCTTCTGATTCAATGGAATCAGTGATGTGTCCCTTGGTGAGTGCATTCCTCCCTTTAGAACTAAGACCTCTAGATCTGCAGAGCATAACATCATAGGGAGAGGAAGCAAAAATCTTACTATTGCGTTACTAGGGGTTATAGTGAGTGGTGCCACTCCCATTTTCACACCATGATTCTTGGACTTGTGAACCATGGCTATAGGAGATACAGCACCATATATTAGACACTGGTTTAGAGCATGAGTCAGAATTTACTTGACAGCAATGGTTTTCTTTAGTGGGTGGAGAGCATTGCCCCAATCCTACAAGATATTGCCACCTAGCTGGTGCTATAATTGTGTCTTTAGGTCATTCCATTATTCTGCCAAGCCAGCGGCATCAGGGTGATGGGGAACACGGTAAGACAAGTGAATTCCATTAGCATGGGCCCATTGCCACACTTTATTTACTGTGAAGTCAGTTACTTGATCTGAGGCAGTGCTGTGTGGGATACCATGATCATGGGTATTTTTGTAGATCTATGAATAGCAGTTTTGGCAGAAGCATTGCATGCAGGGAAGACAGATCCATATCTAGAGTAGTGTCTATTCCAATGAGAATAAATCACTGCCCTTTCCGTGGTAGAAGTAACCTAGTGTAATCAACTTGCCACTAGTTTGCTGGCTTACTACCCCAAGGGATGGTGCCATCTCAGGGACTCAGTATTCCTCTCTGCTACTGGCAGGTTGGACACTCAGCAGCAGCTATAGCCAAGTTGGCCTTGGTGAGTGGAAGTCCATGTTGCTGGACTTGTGCATAACCTCCATCCCTCCTACCACGATCACTTTGTTCACAACCCCATTGAGCAAATTATGAGAGTAGCTAGGGAAAGAGGCTGACTGGTTTCCACAGAACACTTCTTTCTATCCACTTGTTTGTTAAAATGCTCTTCTGCAGAGGTCACCCATAGGTGAGCATTCATATGTGACAAAAATATCTTCTTTAACCCACTCAGAGAGATCTATCCATGTACCTCTTCCCCACAAATTTTTGTCTCCAATTTTACAATCATGTTCCTTACAGTCTCTGACAATCCAGCCAAACTATTGGCACAGCCCGTGAGTCAGTATACAGTAATACAACTGGTCATTTCTCCTTCCAAGCAAAGTGAACAACCAAGAACAATCCTCCACTGGTGGAATTTCCCTTCACCACTGTCCTCCAGAGAGGTTCCAGATAAGGGCTGTAGTGCTGTCCCTGTCCACTTCCAATTGGTGCCTGTATATTGCACACAACCATCTGTAAACCAGGAACATGTTTCCTCTTCTTCAGTCAACTGACCATAAGGAACTCCCCATGAGGCCAGAGTTGGAGATTGGGGTATCGAAGGCTGTTGTTGTTGTTGTTATTAGGTGCTGTCAAGTCAGTTCTCACTCGTAGAGAACCTATGCAGAGCTAAACACTGCAGGGTCCTGCAGCTGTGCCCACAATTGTTTTTATGCTTAAGCCCATCGTTGCAGCCACTGTGTCAATCCATCTTGTTGAGGCTCTTCTTCTTTTTTCACTGATCCTTCACTGTACCAACCATGATGTCCTTCTACAGGGATTGATCCCCTGTGACAACATGTCCAAAGTATGTATCATGCAGTCTTGCTATCTCTGCTTCCGAGGAGCACTCTGGTTGTACTTCTTCCAGAACAGATCTGTTTGTTCTTTTGCTGGTTCATGGTATATTCCATATTCTTTTCTAACACCACAATTCCAAGGCATCAATTCTTCTGTCTTCTTTATTCATTGTCCAGCTTTTGCATGCAAATGATGCAATTGAAAATACCATGACTTGGGTCAGGCACACCTTAATCTTCAAGGTGACATCTTTACTTTTCAGTACTTTAAAGAGGTCCTTTGCAGCAGATTTTCTTGACTGCTGCTTCTGTGGGCATTGATTATGGAACCAAGTAAAATGAAATCCTTGATAACCTCGACCCTTTCTCCGTTTATCATGATGTTGCTTACTGGTCCAGTTGTGAGGATTTCTGTTTTCTTCACGTTGACATGCCGTCCACATTGAAGGCTGTGGTCTTTGATCTTCGTCAGTAAGTGTTTCAAACCGTCTTCGCTTCCGGCAAGCAGAGTTGTGTCATCTGCATAATGCAGGTTGTTAATGAGTCTTTCAACAATCCTGATGCCTCATTCTTTTTCATATAGTCCAGTTTTTCAAATTATTTGTTTGGCATACAGATTGAAAAGGTATGGTGAATGGGTATAACCCTAATGCACACCTTTACTGACTTCAAATGATGCAGTGGGTTTCCCCTTGTTCTGTTGGTAAAACTGCCACTTGACTGATAGACAGATTCCCCATGAGCGCAATTAAGTGTTCTGGGATTTCCATTCTCTGCAATTTTAGCCGTAAATTTGTTATGATCCACACAGTCGGATCACTTTGCATAGTCAATGAAACACAGGTAAACATCTTTCTGGTATTCTCTGCTTTTAGCCAAGATCCATCTGACATCAGCAATGATATCCCTGTACCCCTGGCTCCATATCCTCTTCTGAATCCAGCTTGAATTCCTGGAAGTTTCTTGTCAATATACTGTTGCAGTCTCTTTTGAATGATCTTGAGTAGAATTTTACTTGTGGGTTACATTAATGATACTGTTTGGTAATTTCCATATTCAGTTGGATCACCTTTCTTCGGATTAGGCATAAATATGGACCTCTTCCAGTCAGTTAGCCATGTAACTGTCCTCCAAATTTCTTGACATAGGTGAGCAAGCACTTCCAGTGCTGCAAATGTTTGTAGAAACATCTTAACTGACATTCCATCAATTTCTGGAGCCCTGTTTTTTTTTGTCCATACCTTCAATGCAGCTTCGACTTCTTCCTTTAATACCATCGGTTTCTGGTGATACATCACTGTTCCAGATCATATGACCTGAAGGAAAAAAATTCAAGCCTCGAGTTGCAATAGTGAAGGATTCTACAGGGAAAATATTAAATGACTCAAGTAGCATCAAAAAAAGATGGAAGGAATACACTGAGTCATTACACCACAAAGAACTGATTGATTCAACCATTTCAAGAGATTGCATATAATATGGAAGGTAAATAGACCACTGCAGCATGCAACTCATTTGTGCCTTCAGATCCTGACATGATCTGATTGCTCATGTACCTTTTATATTTAATGACTGACTGCTGCTGTGCATGTCCAACTTTATGACTCTGTGAGTCAGACAATGTCCAGTTCATGATGGGCAACTCAGCCCACATAATGACTTGATATCTCACAGTTAAGCATTCGGTATCTCACGGTTAAGCATTCAGTCTCTACTAAGGCCCAGTGACAAGCCAAAACCATTTCTCAAAAGGAGAGTTGTTATCTGCAGAGGATGGCAGGGCTTTGCTCAAAAATCCTAAGGGTCTGTGCTGTGATTCACCAATAGAAGCCTATGAACAACTCCAGACAGCATCTCCATCTGCAGCTGACACTTCAAGCATCATTGGATAGGCTAGATTCTGTGACCTAAAGGGCGCAGCAGCCTGAACCTGTTGCAGAGCCTTCTCTTATTCTGGGCCCCACTCAAATCTAGCAGCTTTTTGAGTCTATTGATAAATACACTGTGTCGCCTGTACATCACGTGGCATGGGATAGATCTGTGGCTTCTCCAGAATCAGTACCACCTGGAGGATGGCTGGTAACTCAGCCAGCAAAGCCTCATACCAAGCTGGGAGGATGAGGGAAAGCAGGGCAGCCACAGTCTGCCAGTCCTCCTACCTGCACTGAGATTTTGCCTCATAGTAAGATCCAGATGACCTTTACATCTTTTCTTCCTTCTTTTTATTCCCCACTTCCTCTTTTCCTTTTTTGCCCCTCCTCCCTTCCAGAAACATGTGTTAAGTGCCTATTATATTCTAGGTACTCTTCTAGACAGATAGAACATGTCAGGGAACAAAGCAACAGAAGTTCCTTGTCTTCACATACCCTACCTCCTATCAAAAGAGACAGACAGTAAACAAAATACTAATAATTATATGAAAAAATGCAATAAGTACTATGGGGGAAAAAAAGCCCACAGTAGGATTGTTGGGTATCAGAAGGAGTGATACAATTTGAAATAGTGGTCAGGGCAAGATTTGTTGAAAAGGCGACATTTGAAAAAAAGGCTCAAAGGTTGTGAGAGATATCTTGGGGAAGAGCATTCCAGGTAGACAGGACAGCCAGTGTAAAGGTCCTGAGTTGGCAATATGTCTGGTGTGCTTAGGAATAAAAGAGTCCAAGATACTGGAGTCAAATAAGTGAAGAGTAGAAAGTAGGGGATAGGATCAAAGAACCCAAACCAAAAATTCGCCGCCGTCAAGTTGATTTCGACTGATAGTGACCCTATAGGTCATAGTAAAATTGCCCCATAGAGTTTCCAAGGAGGGTCTGGCAGTTTCAAACTGCTGACTTTTTGGTTAGCAGATGTTGCACTTAACTACTATGCCACCAAGGTCTCCAGTATCAAAGAAAATAGGTAGTAAATGATTATAAGGGATTTTGTTTTTTTTTTTATCTTGGCTAGGATGGGGAGGATTCAGAGAATTTTAAGCAGAGGAATAACATGATATGCTTTATATTTATAAAGGATAATTCTGCCTTCTGTTTGAGAATAGACTATAGGAGGGTCAGGAAGCTCAGAGAAGAGGAGGTAAGACATTCAAGGTATGAGTTAGCAGAGTTGTTGAGCTGTGGTAGGGGAGAAAAAGAAGTGTCATGGCTAATGCCAGAATTTTTTATGTAAGTTATGGAAAATATGAAAATGCCCCTGACTGAAATAGGCAAAGCTTGGCTGGAGGAAGTTTGAGAGCAAGAACCAGGAGTTTTGTTTCAGGCATTATCTGGGTCATTTAGTATTGCCGTAACAGAAATACCACACGTGAATGGCTTTTAACAAAGAGAAATTTATTCTTCCATGGTCTAGTAGGCTACAGGTCCAAATGCAGAGTACTGGCTCCAGAGGAAAGCTGTCTCTTGGTTGGCTCTGGAGGAAAGTCCTTGTGAAGCATCAGTTCTCCTTTGGTCTGGGGACATCTCAGCTTAGAAGCCTAAGGTCCAAAGGATATGCTCTGCTCACAGCTCTGCTTTCTTGGAAATAAGAGATTCCAATCTCTCTCTACTTGTTTCTCTCTTTTATGTCTCAAAAGTGATTGTCTTAAGACTACCTAGTCTTGTAGACTTTATCAGTATAACTGCCATGTCTTATTTATGTATTACCAAATCATAGTGATAGAATTTACAACACATGGGAGAACCTCATCAGATGATGGATGATTTAGACAATACTGGGACTTGTGGCCCAGCCAGAGTTTTACTTATATTTACTGGGGGACATAATTCAAACCATGACCCAACCCAAACCCACTACTGTTGATACTAGAGGAGATTACCAAAAGACTGAATATGAATAGAGAAGAAGAAATAATCAAAGGCTAAACCCTGGGGTATCTCAACATTAAGAGGTCAGGGAAAGAGGAAAAAACAGCAAAGGAAACTAACAAAGAGCAACCAGGGAGGTAAGAGAAAAGCCAGAGGAGTCTGAGACCTTAAATCCAAGTGAATGAAGTGTGGTATCCAGGAGACAGACATGAAACAGCATACTAATAAATAAGTTAGATAGAATGTGGTAAGTACTATGGAAAAGCCATGAGCAGGATTAAGAGGAAAGAGTGATGAACTAAGTGACAGTGACAAATCAGGTGAGGTAAGGTCAAGCCTAAGAATTGCCCACTGAAGTTGGTCACACAGAGATGACCTTAATAAAAGCATTACAGGTAGAGAGAAACCGTGGTAGCGAAGGCGGGTCTGGAGAAGATTTAAGTGAGAAGAGAAGAATTGTGATAGCGTGTACAAACCATACTTTCCAAGGGGTTTCTGAAAAGGGAAAGAAACCAAGTCAGTGTTAGCTAGAGAGAAACTGGGGACTTCTGGAGAGAGGAGACAAGTCATATGTTCATAAGCTCATGTGACTGATTTGGCAGAGGGTGAAAATTTGATGTAAAAGAGAGAAGAGAAAATCACTAGAAACTCATCCTTCAGTAGTCCAAAGTGGAAGGTACAAGAGGAAAGATTTTCTTTAGAAAAGCATATGGTTAATTCCTATGTTAGGAGACAGGAAAATGGAGCTGTGGTATTGAAGATGGTAGGTTGGAGATAGAGTGGTGGAGTCTGTCAGACTTCTAGTCTATTGCTTTACGTTTCTCCACAAAGAAGAAAGCGAGAATCAGCTAAGAGTGAGATGTGGGAGTCGGGGGTCTGAGGGAGCAAAATGTGAGGAAGATTTTTGAGAGTTGGAAAACGAATGGACTAGGAAAGTACAGCGCCCTTGTCCCTCCCTTCTTCATTCCTCCCTCTCTCATTCTTTCTTTCATCTCTTCCTTCCTCTCTTCTTTCTTTTTTTCCTCCTCAACTGCTCTCCTTCCTTCCATTAATCCTGCTTTCTCTTATGTGTCTACAACACACCAAGCATTGTGCTCAGCTCTGGATATCCATCTGTAAGTGGAAGGACAATAACTTCTCTTAGTAAACATTGTAGGGAAAGACAGACTGTAGTCTGCCTCCTTTCAGTCACTCTAGGTCTTCATGGCTGTTCCTGGCAGGTAATGAGGCGTGGTGAGAAATGAGCAGTCAATTCCGGCTAAGTTTTTTGCAACAGACAAAGAAATCCAAACCCCAGCAGGGAAACTGACTTTACCTCACTCCCACTCACGGGTTCTCAAATTTCATTATTCAAAAAGGCTATTCTCGGAAGTAAGTTGCGCAGATATTTGATTTAGGCTAGTTTTCACACATGGATTAAAAACATAGTTACAATGTAGTGTTTTCAGAATACACCAAAGCCAAGGCAGGTTATTATTTGAATCTACTAAATATTGCTGTTTTACATTTCTTTCTTAAGAGCTAACAGGCTTTCAGTGTGATTAGATATCACTTTTCCTCTTAGAAACTTAAGATGGAGTAATATGGAGTGTGCAGATTACTGCGATTACAAGCAGAGAAACAGAAGCTGCAGAGGAAAAGAAATGGCTATGTATTCCACCTAAATGAGTGAACAGTGTCACTAAAATTCCATCTGACTCATCTCCCAGGAGCCGTTGTTCCAAGTTTATTGAAAACAGAAACTAAAAAAATGGAAAAACACAAAGCCTTATTGGAAATCTAATAAAGATGCTAGCAGTACTATTGGGACAGACCCTGACCCTACTTGGCAGAAATGGCGTAGGCTGCCTCAGCAAGATCAGAATCCACAGAGAAGCAGCAGTTGCTACATGAGGCCACCATGTAGTAGATTGGATGTAACACTGTTGGCAACAGTAGCAGTAATAGTAGTGATTGTTATAATCATAGCAATGACAACGATAATCATAACATTACCTGAATGTTCTAGATTATCACCTGCTTGCCAAGGACTCTAGAAAATTGATCTACTTAATCTCTAGGACCATTAAAAAATACACACATTATTATCATAGTTTTAGATGTTGAAACTGCAACTAAGAGAAATTATGTAACTTGACCAAGATCACAGAGCTATTAACAGCAGAGAACTGGGATCTGCATCCAAACAGGTGTAATCCAAAAGTCTGTGCTGTCTCTGCTGCGTGCTGTTTCCTCTCCAGGAAACTTCTCATGGCCACTGAGGAATCTCAGACCCCTTCTTGGAAAGACTTTGGAGGTCTGTGTTACCAGGCATTTTCAGAGTTACAACCATTTAAAATAGTTGCCAAGTTCTCGACGGTTCTCTCCCTTACTAGTGTGATACAGAAACCAAGCTAAGCCAAGTGCCATTGAGTCAGGAAACCAAGAGTCATAAAAAAATATAGAAGGTAAGTGAATAGTTACTATACTAGGAAGAACGGCTTTCTTCTTGGGCATTTAACTTCCCTGTACACTCATGTCCTGGGCCCTGAAGATAAATCCCTTAACGTCTTTGCTTGAATGGAATGCGATGGGTTGACTGCCCTTTTATTGCTTTCCTGGAGCATGTCAAACCCTCCCACTGCTCCTCTGCAAGTGATCACTCAGGAAAAGCTATGTTAAATCTGGTTTTATGAGGAAATCAAACTATTTTCTAGCCATTTTGCTCCAAGAACTTCTTAAAGACTTAACCTCAGTCATAATTAACTCTTTAAGTCAGCGTTTGAAGTATTCATTTTCATCAAGGTTTCCATGCTTATGATTGAAAGAGTCAAGCAGTACTGTAAGTTTTGATATGAAATTCAGCAGTCCCTACTCCACCTCTCTTCCTCCCTCCTAAGATATAACCAGAAACTCTGGTGGTGTAGTGGATAAGTGCTATAGTTGCTTACCAAAAGGTTGGCAGTTCAAATCCACCAGGCACTACTTGAAACTCTATGGAGACAGTTCTACTCTGTCCTGTAGGGTTGCTGTGAGCCAGAATTGGTTTGACAGCAATGGGTTTTGTTTTTTTGTGTGTGTCTTTTTTAAGACATAAGCGGAAACCCTGATGGTGTGGTAGTTAAGTGCTATGGCTGCTAACCAAAATGTTGGCAATTTGAAGCCACCAGGCACTCCTTGGAACTCTATGGGGCAATTCTACTTGGTCCTATAGGGTCAGTATGAGTCAGAGTTGATGGCAGTGGTTTTCTTCTTCTTCTTCTTCTTCTTCTTCTTTTTTTTTTTAAGATATAAGCTCCTTGGAAACTGTATGGGGCGGTTCTACTCTGACCTCTAGGGTCACTATAAGTCGGACCCGACTCGGTGGCAGTGGGTTGGGTTAACCATTTCTAATCTCTTATTGGGTTCTTTGGGTATTTTCCACTGTATTGCTGAAGACCATGCTTCTATCAGACCCCATGTATTGATTTCCTACACAGGGAGGATTTAATCTCTTTCAACTGCCATATATCCCATCACCACATTTCCATTTCTTCTCTTCTCTAATATAAACCCTCATTGCCATCGAGTCCATTCTGACTCATAGCAACCCTGTAGGACAGAGTAGAACTGCCCCACATGGCCTCCAAAGAGCAGCTGGTGGATTCAAACTGTTGACCTTGTGGTTAGCAGCTGAGCTCTTAATCACTGCACCACCTACTTCTACCATAATATCCATTATGTCAATATTCAGTATTTACACTGAAGCAACATAAACAATCTTTACAACTGAGCCATGTAGCATACTAGGATAACTTTCTTTTGTTTTGCCTACATTTTTTTCTCCCTATAGTGTTAGTAATTATCTTTTGTTTGTTGGTTTGCTTAGTTTATAAACTTATTCCTACATTAAATTCTCCCTATTGGCTTTTGCATTTATGCCTTTATTTTTATTTGCCTGAATCTTCTTTTAGTCCTCTGAACATGCCTTTTTTCAGCATCCTGTCTATGTTTCACAGATGCACTATTTCATCTGATGTTCTTGTGTGAGTGCTGATAACAGTTTATTTTAAATTTGCTTTTCCGGTCATAGGTTCTGCTGTCTCTAATTTGCTTTTGCTCTCTTCTGTTGTCTATCAAACATGTTAGAAGGTTTTCTGTTCAATTGTTTTGATCCTTTCTACCTGCTTACGCTTCAGATTGAGGCATTCAAAGTCTCACTGGAGCTCTGTAGGTAGGCTTGTTGATAGTGGATTTCACTGTAAGACATCCTGGCTAGGCCATGTGTTTGGGAATTCCCAGTGCCAAAATCTTTAGGTTTTTCCTGTTGGGCTGCTTAGATTACTCAGAAAAGGATCTTACAGAATCTTGCACAAAGGGTACAGGCCTGGCTTCCAGCATTGTGGGGACCAAATAATGACAAAGGGCTTTGGGATTCAAATACATTCACTGATATCCCTCAGCTCTGTTCCCACATTCTTATTCTCTCCACACCCTCACTCTTCTGCCCTTCCCTCCCCCACCCTCACCCACACCCCATTTCCAATACGGCACACTTGCTTCCAGCTGAGATTTGTGTTCCCTGGTCCAGAATTATCAATAAAATAAACTTCCAGACTTTGTATGAAGTGAGGAGAATGATTCACACTGCTTGCCTATAATGGTTTCTCAAAAATCAATAAGGAAAAAGCATGGAGTAGCAGTGAGGGGCACCAACACATTTGTTAAGCAGACTTCTGACCAGTTTCCTGTCTTACTACCACCTTCCCTATACTTCTCCCTGTACCTGGTATCAGCCATTTCTGAGCTTTTGGGGGTTTGCTGGCACAAATTAGGTTGTTTCTCAGATTTTTCCTTAAGTCGTTTCAGATTCAGCCTTGTTAGATTGCTGAGACTTATGTTTCCTAGGCTCCATATGTTTGCTGGTAATGTTCATTCTCCTTTTCATTGACTTTGTAGATTTGTCTTAAAAAAAAAACATGAAAAAATAAAACCCAGGGTCAGACCAAGATGGAGGACTATACACACATCTCCTCATTTCCCTCTGAGAACTAAGGCCTAGAAAAATAATTCGATGGAGCAGCATGGACATTCTGGGACACCCAGGATCTGGGTTAGGTTTGTGAGATGGCACTGGGCAACAGGAAGGGGGAAACTACCTCTGTCAGAGGTGGGGCAGTGGCACACTGAGTCCTGCTCCTGCTGGTGCATTGTTTCCAGGGATCACAAGTACACATGCCTTCTTTCTTAACTGGGAGGCTGGGACTGGGACTGCCAAGCCTGTGAGGCTGACATGAGCTGGCTACTATGCAAAACTGCAGCACTTCAGTAAACAGCCTATGCTGCAGCAAAAGAGACTGTGTTTGGCAGAGCCACATCTAGAGAAAACATCTGTGGATAGTGACTGAGGGCACCAGTGCCCTTCCTCCCCAGTATTCTGTGAGTTGTGCAGTAGATACTGCTGACACACTGCCAGAGAGGTGGCTCAGCCAGGATGTTATCCTGGTCAGCTGAGAAGTGGAGTTAGCCATGCCTGAGTTCTCACCTGGGGCTAATTCCCATGCTGAGCAACAGTACCTGTCTGAATAGTGCTTCTCTCAGCAGAAAAGCTGTTTTCAAGACAATGGTACCTAGAGAATGTAGGGGAGGCTGGCAGCCAAGTGCAGCAGTGCCCTAATTCTTCCCTTCCTTGAGCCACATCATACTGTCTGCAGAAGGCCTACAAGGCACTGTCTTTGTCAGCCAGGAGGCAGGGCGTGCCACTACTGAGGGGCCAGCTGCTTTCAGCTGCAGCTTCTTAACACCTCTGTCAGCAGAAAAGCAGCTTTTAAGATAAGAACAGCTACAGAATGCAGTGATGGTTGGCAGCTGAGTGTGGTGGTGCCATTTCCATCACTCTTTACTGAGCCACATCATAGCTTTGGCAGACAGCCTCCCAAAGAATCCATAAGTAGGGTGCAGTCTTAGCCAGCCAGGAGGTGGAGCCTGCCACCTCCGAGGGCCTGGCTGTTTTTGGCAGCTGCAGGACAGTGTTCCTCTCAGCAGAGAAGTAGTGTTTAAGACAAAGACATCTAGAGAATGCAGCAGTCCCTGACAGCTGAGTGTGGTGGCATCCTTCTCTCCTCCCTTCCCTGAACTACACCATAGTCTCGACTGGTGTGATGATGGAGAGTTCGCAGAAGTAGCCCACCACCTTTAGCAGCCAGGAGGCAGGGCCTGCCACCCCTGAGGGCTCAGCTGGGGCCAGCCACTATGCTGAGCAGCATCATGGGGCCTGACAGAGTCTGTATTGCCAGATAAGCTATATATAAATAAACTGTACCTAGAGAATGTAGCGGCAGCTGGCAACTAAATCTAGCAGTGCCTTTACTCGCTCCCTCCGTAGAACTATGACACAGCTCCAGTCGGTGTAACACCAGAGAAACTGAGCAGCTTCTTGATAGCATGAAGACAACGAGTATCTAACCACTTAAAGAAGCAGACCACCATGACCCCAGAAAACTCCCAAAATAAAGAATCGAAAAACGTTCAAGATGAAGAAGGCTTTCTGAAATTGTTAAAGGTAGAATACAAAAGATTTGTGCATAGAGCCCTTCTAGAGATTAAACAAAATGGAGCAAAACAAAATGAAAAATTAAGTAAAAATTAAGTGTGCTAGAACATCAATGATCTGAAATCCAGCAGATTAATAATAAAATTACAGTTCAATCGACAGTTCAATGCAAAGCCAAAAGAGTACGATAGAAGAAATCAAATGCAGAACTAGTGAGCTCAAAGACAAAGCAACTGATAACAACATTTATGAGGAGAAATCAGAAAAAAGAAATAAGAAAAATGAAGAAGCATTAAGAAGCACGTTGGACTCTAACAGGAGGAATAATCTATGAAAAATTGGAGTTCCTGAACAGGGAGGGATAGAAAATATAGACAGAACTGTTGAAGGGTTACTGACAGAAAACTTCCTTGAAATCATGAAAGAAGAAAGCATAGACATTCAAGATGCTTATCAAACACCACAAAAGCTAAACCCCAAAAGAAAGACACCAAGATATATTATAATCAGGTTTAATAAAGTGAAGAGAGGCTCTTTCAGGCAGCAAGGCTTAAAGCGAAGCTAATGTACAAAGGGAAGCCCTGTACGCTTTTATCTGACTTCTTGGCAGAAACCACTCTGGTAAGAAGACAGTGGGATGACACATACAAAGCCTTGAAGGAGAAAACCTTCCAACCAAGAATCATATATCCTGTGAAATTGTCTCTTAAATATAACGGTGAAATTAAGACATTCTCAGATAAACAAAAGCTTAGAGACTTAGCAAAAACCAAACCAAAACTACAAGAAATACTGAAAGAAGCTCTTCGTTTAGAAAAACAGTAACATCAAATGTATAGTTAAGGATACACAGGACGCAGCATCCAGAGTCCTACTCAGTTAGGGAAGTCACTAAGCTTAATCAAAGGTAAATATTAAAAGTAGGGAACCAGTGATCTTAACAAAAAACAATGACATCATCACATTATAAAGAAGACTATATTGCAGTAGTTGTAAGCTTTTCATTTTCAGGTGGAGAGGAAATTAAGAAGATATACAGCAAGTAAAAATTGGTTTAAACTTAGAACATTAAGGGGGATCAAAAGGGTAGCTGCAAAAGCAAACTAACGATGTGACATATCAAAACAAGCAACTTGATACAGGAGTCTCAACAAACATAAAACCGACACCAAGAAAAATGAAAAGTAAACTCATAAAGAAAAATTACCCAGAACAGAATATTAAAAGGAACAAAGAAAACATCAACAACACAAAAACAAAGCCACCAAAATGACAGCACTAAACATATACTTATCGATAATTATGCTGGAAGTAAGTAGATTGAATGCTCCAATAAAGATGCAGAGAGTAACAACTGGGATCAAAAAACACACTCCGTCTACATGTTGCTTACAAGAAATACACCTTAAATACAAAGATATGAACAAGCTGAAAATCAAAGGATGGAAAAATATACCAAGCTAATGACATGTAAGCAATAGCAGGAGTGGCAATACTAATCTCAGACAAAATAGATTTTAATGTAAAAATCCACCATCATGGACAAGGATGGTCACTATTGCTGAAAGGTTCAATACATATGTAGGATATAACAATATTAAGTATTTATGCACCCAATACGAGAGCATCTAAATACATCGAATAAATGCTGACAACACTGAAAAATGAGATATATCACTTCTCAATAATAAGAGACTTCAGCACCACTTTACTTTCAGTAATGGACAGAAAAAAATCAGTAAATATGCAGAAGATCTTACTGCAACGATTCACCAACTAGATCTCATTGACGTACACAGAACTTTTTTCCCAACAGCAGACAAATACACTTTCTTTTCCAATGCACAGGGAATGTGCTCCAGAATAGACCATGTATTAGGTCATAAAACAAGTCTCAACAGAATCCAAATTGCTGAATTAATGCAAAGGTTCTTCTCAAACCATAAGTCCATAAAAGTTGAAATTAACAGTAGAAAAACAATAGGTAGAAATTTGGACTCCTAGAAACTGAACAACATCTTGCTCAAAAATCCTTGCGTTATAGAGGAAATCAAAGATGCAATAAAGAAAGTTATGGAATCAAATGAGAATGGAAACAAATCCTGCCACAACCTATGGGATACAGCAAAAGCGGTGCTCAGAGGTTGACTTACCTCTGTAACTGCACACGTCCAGAATGAGGAAAGGGCCAAAAGCAAAAAATTAACCCTACAACATGAACAAGCAGAAACAGAGCAACAAAAGAACACTTTGGGCACCAGAAGAAAACAGACAATAAAGATTAGAGCAGCACTAAAAGAATTAGAGAATAGAAAAACAATGGAAAGAATTAACAAAACCAAAAGGTGTTTTTGGAAAAGATCAACAAAATTGATAAACCAATGGCTAAACTTACAAAAGAAAAATGGGAGAGGAAACATAACCTGAATAATAAATGAGACAGGAGATGTCATAACAGACCCAACTGAAATCAGAAGTGTCATAACAGAGTAATACAAAAAACTATAACAGATTTGAAAACTTAGAGGAAATGGGCAAAGTTCTAGATTTACATCACATAGCAAAATCATTACAAGGACCTGTCACACAAAAAAAAAAGAGATTGAAAAAGTAATCCAAAAGCTATCTATCAAAAAAAGTCCTGTCCCAGATGACTTCTCTGGAGAATTTTACCAAACTTTTAGAGAGGAGTTAATTTCAATATTACTGATACTATTTCACAGCATAGAAAAGGACAGAATACTTCCAAATTCATTCTATGAAGCCAGCATAACACTGATAGCAAAGCAGGGAAAGACGCCACTAAAAAGAAAATTACAGACCAGTGTCACTCAGGAACCTAGATGCAAAAATCTTCAACAAAATCCTAACCAATAGAATTCAACAACATATCAAAAAAATAATTGATCATGACTAAGTTGGATTCATACCAGGGATGCAAGGTTGGTTCAATATCAGAAGAACAAGTAATGTCATCAACCACCTAAATAGCACAAAGGGTAAGAATCACTGATTTTGTCGATTGATGCAGAAAAGGCATTTGACAAAGTCCAACACCCACTCATGTTAAAAAGTGTCAGCAAAAAGAATAGATGGGAAATTCCTCAACACAGTAAGAGGCATCTACCCAAAGACAACTGCCTACATCATCCTAAATGAAGAGAGACTAAAAGAATTCCTCCTGAGAATGGGAACTAGACAAGGGTGCCCACTGTCACCACTTCTATTCAACACAGTGCTAGAGGTTCTACCCAGAGCAATTAGACAAGACAAAGAAATAAAGGGCATCTACATCAGCAAAGAAGTAAAAATATTCCTATCTGCAGATGATATGATGATCGTATACACAGGGAACCCAAAGGATTCCATAAATAAACTACTGGAACAGAACTAATAGAAGAGTTTCACAAAGTATCAGGATATAAGATAAACATAAGTAAATCAATAGGATTCCTTTACACTAACAAAGAGATCATCAAAGAACAAATCATCAAATCAATACCATTTACTATAGCCCTCAAGAAGATAAAATACCTAGGACTAAATCTAACCAGAGAAAGAAGAGACCTATACAGAGAAAATTACAGGATCTTACTACAAGAAACCAAAGGACACTTACATAAGTGGAGAACTCTACCTTGCTCATGGATAGGAAGATTTAACACTGTAAAAATACTATTTTACCCAAAGTAATTTATATATACAACACAATCCCAATACAAATCCCAGTGTCATTTTTTAAGGAGATGTAGAAACAAATCACCAACTTTGGAAAGGGAAGAAACTCTGGATAAGAAAAGCACTACTGAAGAAGAGGAACACAGTGGGTGGCCTCACACTACCTTAGAACCTATCGAACTGCCACAGTAGTCAAAACAGCCTGGTACTGGTACAAAAAGAGACATATAGACCAATGGAACAGAATTGAGACCCCAGAAATATCACCATTCTCTTATGAGCAGTTGATATTCGACAGAGGTGCAAAGGTCATAAACTGGAGTCTTGGTAAAATTGGATATCAATCTGCCCCAAACTGAAACAAGACCCATATTTCACACTTTACACAAAAACTAACTCAAAATGGATCAAAGACCTAAATATCAAACAGGGTCAACAATGGAAATTCTAATACATGGATTAGACAGACTACAAAATCTGACAATGCATGAACAAAAGAGAAAATAGATAAATGGGAACTACTAAAAATCAAACACTTCTGTTCATCCAAAGACTTTATCAAAAGAGTTAAAAGACCACCTATAGAATAGGAACAAATATTTGACAACTACATGTCAGATCGACGTCTGATCTCCGCAATCTACAAAGTTCTGCAAAACGTCAACAAGAAAAAGGTAAACAACTCAATTAAGCAATGGTTAAAGGAGATACACAGACACTTCACCAGAGAGGACACCCAAGCAGCCAAACACATGAGGAAATGCTCACAATCATTAGCTATTACAGAAATCCAAATCAAAACTACAATGAGATGACATCTTACCCCCACAGGGTTGGCCATGATCCAAAAAACACGAAACAACAAATGCTGGAGAGACTGTGGAGACATTGCAACTCTCCTACACTGCTAGCAGGAATGCAAAGTGGTGCAACCTCTTTGGAAAGCAACCTGGTGCTTCCCTAAAAAGCTGGAAATTGAAACACCATATGATTCAGCCATCTCACTGCTCAGAATATATCCTGCAGAACTAAAGGTTGTCGCAAGAACAAATACATGCACACGAATGTTTATTGCAGCACTGTCCACAGTAGCAAAAAGATAGAATCAACCTAGATGCTCATTAACAAATGAATAGATAAACAAACTGTGGTATGTATACTCAATGGGACACTATGCAATGATAAAGAACAATGATGATTTTAGGAAGCATCTCATAACCCGGTTTCAACTAAAGACATTATGCTGAGTGAATCAGTCAGTGTCAAAAGGACAAGTATTGTATGAGACCTCTTCTACAAGGATTGAAAAACACACTTGTGTACAGAAAAGACTCTGGTGGCTACAAGAATGGGGAGGGAGGGGGAGGGTTGGTCATAGATTATATAGTAGTCAGGAATTTGGTTAGGTGAAAGCAGCGACAGCACACAGTAGAGAGCAGATCAACATAACTGAACTACACCATAAACTGAAAGTTTTTCTAAACTCAGCCCAGTATTTCAAAGGATAGAGTAGCAGGGATAGGGGTCTGGGGACCATGTTTTCAGAGCATATCAAGACCAATTGGCATAACTAGTTTTCTGCTACGAGTCTTCGGCACCCCGTAGTGGTGCGTGGTGTCTCGGGTCTTAAAAGCTAACAAGCTTCCGTCTGAGGTACACCAAATGGTCCCAACTCGTCTGGTACAGATGATGACTAGGAACAACACAGACACAAAGAAACAAGGGCACAGGAAACAGAAGGAACCATATGAATGGGAGACTGTATAAACATAAGACCAGAAGAACTGGATGGTGCCCAGCCACCAGCAAAGGCAGCCATGATGGGGGACACAATGTAGAGTCCCTGATGTAGCACAAGAAAAAGAGGTGGCACTTCAAGAACTCTATCAGAAGATCAGAACTGATGGCCCGACACCCTGGAGTATCCCTTAGGAACATGATCCCGAGACCTGCTGCTGGCCCTGACTGGAAACCAGTACTAAGATCGCCTCTTCAGACAAAAGTGTGCTAAACTTTGGGACCCAGTGTAACCATAGGTGTGTGTAGTTTATGGTTCTATGCAGTTAGAGGAAGCTGCTTGTTTTAGTCAGCTAGGGCTGCTCTAACAGAACTACTGCAGAGTAGATGGCTTTAACAAAGGAAGGTTTATTCTTACATAGTCCAGTAGGCTACAAGTCCAAATTCAGGATGTCTGCTCCAGGGGAAGGTTTTCCCCTTGTTGGCTCTGGAGGAAAGTCCTGTATTGCTTCAGTCTTTGTCCAGGGAGCATCGTGGCACAGGAATCTCAGGTCTGATGGACACGCTCTTCTCCTGGTGCTGCTTTTTTGGTGGTGTGAGGTTCTCAATTCTCTGCCTGCTTCTCTGTCCTTTTATCTGTTGTAGGGTGAAAGGATTAAGGGTGGGACAAGCCATACTCCAGGGAAACAGCCTTTACAGTGGAACAGGGAGGTGATCTTATAAAGGGATTTACAGTCCCACCCTAATCCTTTAACATACAGCATAGGAAAACCACAAAATGGAAGACAGTCACAAGATACTGGGAATCATGGCCCAGCCACATGTTTTTGGGGGGACACAACTCAATTCATGACATTGTCCTACTGGTTTCTTTCTAGATGGGACAGAAGAGGATAGAGAGGAGGGGTCAGGTGCTCATAAAGAGGATACTAGATATGTAGAGTGAAAAGGAGGAATACGCTATCACTGGGTGAGGAGAGCAAATGGAGCTGCAGATAGGTGGGCATGTAAAATTGAGTTGAATTATATACTTTCACTTAATCACAGTAAGAGTAATAATAAACCCTTTAACTGGCATTCTAGTAGGCTGTAGTATGTTATCTTTACTCAAAAATCCACAAATCCTCTTTGCAGATTTATTTTCTGTTTTAAGCACAAAGATCCAGTAATTTTTCTCTCCCTTTTTAATAAAAAGTCTTACCAATCTAACTACAAAGAAAATTACCCACAAAGAGATTGCAAACTTCTTCAAACTTTGTTTTGTGGAAAAGAGGAAGGGGAGATGAAAGATGAAGGAGAGACAGATGGAATTTTCAAAATGTCTAAAGGAAAAGTCAAGAGATCAGAGATTAAGTGGAGCTCTTGAAGCTGCATGTAGTTTTATTTAGCTATAGGTACTCTTGCATTTTGCTGGTATCAGTTTCCTCAGCTGTAAAAGAGAGGCATTGAAACTTTACCATCTAAGAGAAAATTTCCGATGCCTCAGGAAAACTCACTATCATTTTGCCCCATCTTGTAGGAAATTCTGAGGAATAACGTAGGTTTTTTTTTAAAACAAAACAAAAATTGTGGTTTTTAGTAAAATTTTACAATCCAAATCAATTTGCCCATATGAAACCCTAAACACATACCACTATGCACATGTAACTGCCGCCCCACCCCTCAACAGCACACTCCTTCTTCCTACCTGGTACATTTTGTATCTGTTTGACCAACTCCTGTCCCCCCTCCACCCTCTCATCTCACCTCTGAACAAGAGCTACTTAGGCAGTATCATATATATATTTAAGTTGAGGAGCATACATGTCAATTAAGTTCGTGAACTCGTCCTCAAAAAAAGTGCTATGTGCCTTATTGCTGAATATCACTACAGTCACCTTTGAAGCACTCCCCTTGGGAAGCTACACACTGATGCTAGTGTCTAGCCCACTCTTCAAAGTGATTTTAGAACTCTTTTTCTCATATGGCCATCAGAGCTGTCTTCTTATTACCCTTCATGGCCGGAATGTCACCAGAATGTCTTCCTTTCAATATTTCCTTTATCTTTGGATAAAGAAAAAAGTCATTGGGGGCTAAATCAGGTGAGCAGGGAGGGTGTTCTGACAGTTTTTTGTTTACTGGCTAAAAACTCCCTCACAGACAACTATACAATTAAGTTCACAAACTTGCCACCGTGTCACCATACACAATGGCCATTCCAAAAAGAGTTACAAAATATCTTTGAAGGATGAACTAAATGCCGGTGTTGGTGCATAGCTTCCCAAGATGAGTACTTCAAAGGTGATTGTAGTGCTATTAAGCAATAAGTTATACAGCACTTAGAACAATTAAGTTCTCAGACTTAATTGTCAGGCCTCATATTCTTTGCCAACATCATTCTATGTCTTATAGTCCAGTCTGACCTTTGAAGAGTTGGTTTCAGTGCCAGCTTCAGCTCTGGGTTAACAGAGAGTCTGAGAGGGTCACATCCTCAGGGGACCCTATGGTCTGAGGGACTATTAAGTCTGATCTTTCAATAGAGTTCTAAATCTGCATCCCCTTTTTTCTCATGCTCAATCTACATTGTGTTCTGTGTCAGGGAAGTCTTTGGTGGTGGCCAGGCCCCGTATAGTTTTTCTAGTCTCGTGCTAATATAGTTTCCCAATCATTCTGGCCCTTCTGTCTCCTGGACTCATATTTTCCTCATGTCTTTGATGTTCTTGTTTTTTATCTGCTCCAGGTGGATTGGGACCAATTGATGTTCCTTAGATGACAATTTGCTTGCTTTTAAGACCCTAGGTACTACTCACCAAAATGGGGTGCAGAACATCTTCTTAGAAAAAAAAGAATTATGCCTATTGACCTCACTGTCCCCTGAAACCATAGTCCCCAGGCCCTTGCCTCTGCTACTCTGTCCTTTAAAGCGTTGGGTTGTATTGATGGTCCAACAACCCAGAGGGTCCTCTGGCAACATGGTCCTTCGACCTGCTGCTAGCCCAGAGCTGAAACCAGTACTGAAGCCAACACTTAAGACAAAGAATGGACTGGACTTGGGGACACAGAGTGATCCATGTGGTGTGTGTACTTTAATACATGTACGAGGCTGTCCTACTGGTTTCTTTTTAGAGAGGAGAAGGTGGAGAGGAGGGGACAAGTGTTGATCAAGTGGGTACTGGAAATAAAGAGTGAAAAAGGAGAGTGTACTGTCACAGGGTGAGAAGAGCAGATACAGTTGCAGAGAGGCAGGTACTAGGGGTTTTACACGCAAATTGACTTGGATTGTAAACTTTCACTTAATCACGATAAAAAAAAATTTTATGTCGGGTTGTATTTAGAATACCTTTTAGCTTATGGTGTAGTCCAGTTGTGCCGACCTCCATTCTACTATGTGCTGTCACCTCCTTAACCTAACTGAATTCCTGCTGACTAACCTACAAATGCCCCTCTCCCTCCCTCCCTACCCTTGTAGCCGTCAAAGGTTATTTTTTTCTGTGCATAAACCTTTCCTTAAGTCCTTATAATAGTGGTCTTATACAGTATTTGTCCTGCAACTGACTGATTTCACTCAGCATAATGTCTTCCAGAGATACCAGGTTATGAGATGTTTGTTCTTTATCATTGCACACTGTTCCATTGTGTAACTATACCATAGTTTGTGTATCCATCCATTCATCTGTTGATAGGAATCTAAATTGACTCCCTATTTTTCTATTTTGGACAGTGCTGCAATAAGATGTGGGCACCTAAATTTTTGTCGTTATAAATTTCCCCCTCTAGCATGCAAATCTCTTACCAGTGAGTCTAGCATCAGTGGTGTCTAGCAAGCAGCCCTCTAAGAAATATCAATTAGTCCCAAACCACCTGGAATGCAGGGGAAGGAAGAATATGAGAGACACAAGGAAAATATGAGCCCAAGAGATACAACGGGCCGGATAAATGAGACACTACCTCAGCATTTGACCAGAAGAACTGGATAGTAGCCAGTGACCACCGATGACTTCCCTAACAGGGCACACAACCAAAAGTCCCTGATGGAGGGGGAGAAAAATGTGGTGGAGGACTTGAACTTCAAGAAAAGATCAGATTTTGTGGTCTGACACACAGGAGGGTACCTGGAGGACATAGCCCTGGACTCCCTGGTGTCCCAGAACTGAGACCATTCCTGCAGCCAACTCTCCAGATAAAAATGAGACTAGATTATAAGTCATTGAATGATATTCTTGAAGAGTGTCTTTTTTGGCTCAGGTAAATACATGAGGCTAAATGGGCAATTCCTGTTTGGAGGAGGCAAGAAGAGAAGGCAGGAGGAGACAGACTAGTTGAACGGACATGGGAAATACAAAGTGGAGTGGAGATGTATGTGGTCTCAGTGTGGGAAGAACAACTAGTGTCACGTAACGGTGTGTGTTGTGAGATTTTGTGTGATCAAATGACTGGAACTGTAAATTTCCACTTACAGCACAATAAAAAAAATACATCTAGAGTCACTGATACTTCTTTGTTACTAGATACAATCAGCATAACATCATCACTGTGACAGACCTGTGTGACATCTTGTGGAAGGAAAAGGCAATCAAGTTCCATGTGCACTAAATTATGACATAACTGGAGAGTTGATATATCCTTGAGATAAAACAGTGAAAGTGTATTGCTGGCCTTACTAGCTAAGGCAAACTGTTTCTGTTGGTCTTTCCAAAAAGTGGTGGACAAAAAAGGCACTGGTCAGATTAACGGCTGCATACCCCAGAAGTGTTTGAATTTGCCAGGTACATCACCAAGGAAACTCCTTTTCCAAATGATTGGCTGCTCATATCTCCTCAGAAAATGGAAGATGATTACATGATGTGTGCCAAACCATTGACAATGGTGGAGTACTCAAGTTGACACGTGACATTAACCATCACACGGTGATAAAAATGTTCTGAAGTAGACATTAGTGATGGTTGGATAAGATTCTGAAAGTATGTAGAGACAATATCCTACACACTTTGAAGCTATTAAAACTTTATTGAATGAAAAGTCTACTATACTGTACTAAATCTACTGTACTATGCAATCTATACTGTACTATCTAATTATATTATGTAACATAGGTATATTATAATTATCTTATGTAACATAGAATAAACTATAAAGTATAAGTGGAGCTGAAAAACACTACAGGAAAATATCCTCTTGGGTGAGGATGATATTTCTCAGCTGTGAACAAGGCACTGTAGCTATGGCAGTATGGCACCTGGTTCATCCTCTGGTGTCCAAGGCAGAGCTGAAGGTGGAGGACTAACTAGTCTATGGGGCACTATTTTGGGACCAGAAACAGGAACAGGAGCAGGAGCAGGGGCAGGAGCATGGGCAGCATCTGGGACAGGAACAGGAGCAGGGACAGGAACAGGCACAGGAGCAGGGGCAAGAGCAGGAGCAGCAGGAGAAGGATTCTCAGGCAGCTGTAGTCGGGAGTCTGTTCTAGAGGTTGCCCAAGATAAAAATGTGACTGTACAGCTGCCTCTCCATCAAAAACCAGAGTAGGAACTGGTGACAGAATAACTGGTGCACTGTGGTGCTGCTGTGGTGACAACACAGGAGCAGGATCCACAACAGCAGGTGGTCCAGAAGCTGGCTCTGGAGCAGGATAAGAATCCAGGTCTTCTGCCAGGTCTTGGTTCTGTGCCAGCATCAGAACTAGCGATGGAGTAACAGGGGCTTTTGAGAGCTCTAGAGGGCTCCTGTGTTGCTTCACCTCAGCCAGTGGCCTGGGAGGCAGTTCTGATGACGACTGTGGGTAGGGCTCCACTTCTCCAGCTGGCTCTTGATCTGGGGCCAGTGTGGGCACTGTTGATGGAGTAGGTGGCATGCTGTGCAGTTCTGGTGGTGACACGGGAGCAGATTGGACTCCAGAACATGGTCCCGGAACCAATTCTTGGGCCAAAGACAGATCTTGAGCAACTTTTACAGCTGGCACTGGGCCTTGCTCTAGAGCTGCAAGAGGAGAAATGTTCCCCAGTAGGATGGCCTTTCCTGACGCCTTTCTAAGGGTACAGAACATCCCATTCCCACCTAGAGAAGCCCCGTGCCAAGATTTCCACCCCAGGATGTCTTCCTAGACTGTGGTCCAGCAGAGGAGCTTCTAAGGTTACTCTGAGCTTGAGCTCCACCCCAGCCTCTGGGGGTCTTCCCATGTCCCCATCGCGAGCTCACATGCAGGCATGCCCAGTCCTCCTCACCATGAGACTCTGCTTCAGTGACTTCCATTTGATCCAGCTGGGCCAAGAGAAGTTGGGCACAGTGCTCCAGGTGTGAACCTGGCATGTTCATCTGAACAAACTGCACCACGAGTTTTAGGCTCTCGAAGTGCGGGGGCTCGTCAAAGTCCTCCGAGTGGTCCTGGAGCCACGTGCTCAGGATAAAAGAGAAGGCGCTGGGGGCGGGTGGTGAAGAACAGGGTCAGAGGCCTGGCTTTTCCCAGCACACTGCCCTCTCAGGGCACCTCTGCAAAGGGTGGGATTCCTCTGTCTGTCCTTCACCTCCCTCTGGATCACATTTTCTGGCTGTCCTAGCAGTGACTGGTCTGGTCACTGAACAGGGGGCTAACACTGCTTCCATCCCAGGAAGTTCCTTATCAATGATCTGACTGACTCTCTTTTCTTAGGAAGCCTGCTTGAACCCCGTGCTGTCCCCTAGGCCTTTCCACACTAGACAGTAACCCTCCAAACACTCAGAAGTCTTTTACTATGTGTTTGTCTCATAGCCTGACACAGTTCTGCTCCATGAATACGTGATGCTGAGCCGCACACATGGTCTGTTCCCTGCTCCAGGGGCCCAGGCCCTCAGGCCACTCCTCTAGTGTGTGCACCAGTGTGCTTCCTGGTTCTCTGCAGGTGTGTAACATCTCTTGTCCCACAGACCCTCTTCTCCCCTGGCACCTGGGCCCATATGTAGCTGAGCACCCATGATTCAGGAGCAGGTCTGTCCCCCACCTCCACCCCTCCTGGTTTGGGTCCCAAATAGAAGAAGAGACAAGCATTGATGTGAGGGGATTGTGGGGGCGTAGATTATCTCAGGGACACAGCTGAGGCTCCAGCTTCCTCTCTGCTCCCCAAGACACCCAGGTTTCAGCCACAGCCTCTATGGCTGCTTACCTCCTGCAGGGAGTGACCCTGGACTCATTTCTCTAGTGGAATCCAGATGTGTGCAGCTTGGGTTCCAAGCAGCTTCAATCCAGACACAAGCCCCCAGCCACTGCCACCCTCCTGCAGAGACAGGAGACCCTCCATCTCCAGCCAAAGTCCACTCACCGTTTCACTTGCTCCTGTGGTTCTCCATCCCCGGCCGAATTGGGGTGGTAACTTTTATACCTAGAAGTGGCATGTGGGTGTCATACCGAAGGCACTGTGCACACTACCTGTGTAAGCTGCCTAGTGTTCCTGTCTGACACCTGACCAGAAGGAGGTCCAGGAGGGCAGAGCTTCCTATCTGCTTTGTCCACCGCACAATGCTAAGTGCCTAGACCTGTGTCTGTAACAGCAGGGCCTTCCTGGGTGATGGGTGAGTGAGTAAACCCAACCAGCACCTTCCCAGGTATCTGACAGTCTTGGGACCCCTGTAGCAAGATCCCTGTTCAGGCTGCGCCGAGGACAAGGACCCACTACCTGGAATCACAACCACCCATTACAAACAGGAAATTGGTTTGCTCAAGGATATTTGGTCATTGAGGGGTCAGGCAGACGGCTTCTTCATCAGGGAGAGGAAAATATTAAATGCCAACATCCCAGCTCCTCCTGCAGTCTTTACCATAGAGCTGGACTCTGGGAACACAGGAATTCCAGGTGACTGACTCTTTACCACCTCGCTTCTCAGGGGAGCAAACTGAGGCTCTCAGTGGTGACATGACATTCCTCACAACTGGTGAGGGGCCGAGTCCCCACTGGGCTGTGGCGGCTGGGACCCTCACCTTTGGAACAACTGCTCCAGGACCTGCTGGGTGGTGGCACAGGTTTTGTACGTTTCCAGGAAGATGTTGACGAAGCTGAGGTCACCTTTTAGGAAGGCGGGCACCAGGCGCTTCACCACCTTCTCCAGAGAGCCTCTTTTGATGTTTTTCGTTATCCAGGCCTCATCTTGATCCTCGTCTGACCTTGAGACACACTGGGGTGGCACACACGAGGAATAAATTGTCAGAGGTGGCCCAATGAACCACCACAAGACTGCAGACAGCAGTTCTGTCCATGCATTCCTCTGCCCTCAGTGACCTGTGGCAGAAGGTGGGACACAAGTTCCTCTAGCAGAAAACAAAATTCAGTTTTTAAAGCAGAACTGGAGTTGGGGGTGGTTGAAACATGAGGATTCCAAACTCACTTTGTTAACTGAGTAACCGTGTGAGTCCTTACAGAACACACCTTTCTAAAGATGAGAAAACAGAGGCCTGACAATGTCCATTGTCTGTTTGAATTCACTTGGCCAGCATGTAGAATCACCTGACGCTAAGGCTCTGTGATGTTTCCTGTGTGATGTTCCCTGTGTGCCACGTGAGGGCTGCTCTCCTCCTGACTTGGAGGGGAGTAACTGGTGCAAGCCGACTCCTTCCAGGTAGAGACAGTGCCCAGAGCAGACACACACCCATGAGGTCCCCTGTGACTGGGAAGCAAGACATGGATTTTTCTTTCTGTCCATTAAACGAAGCTTTGAGAACCTGAAGCTGTGGAGCACCCAGATCCAGACAAGCGTGACAGCTTGGAGATCCAGGGGTGGGAGAGAGACTCCCACAGGGTTCAGGGTCCAAAGAAACACTTCAGTAAGAGTGACTCTGAATGGCAGTAAAGGACCAAGAGGGGGCTCAGCTTCTCCAGGCCAACATGCACCTCAAGGACACCCTGACAGCTGACCGGCAAAATGGAACAGAACCCCAACATCTGGAACTGCCTCATTGCAGGCTTGCTGCCAGCAGTACAGACTTCTGCGCCATGAGACTCAACAGCTCTAGACTCTGGATCTAGAGGTCTTAATTTGACCTGTGCACATCTTTGCCCCCAGTATGCCACTGCTAGGGTCAGGGTGTGAGGACACACATCAAATTTCTGCAGCCCTGCTGAAAGGGTAACAGAAGGTGAGTCCAGGGCCAGCACCGTGAAAGTCACAGTCACTCTGCGACATTTTGCAACCACATTAAGACATAGCGCCTGCACTGGAGGGGTCACATGATATGTTTCCTGAGATTTTGTGGGCAGAAAAAGTGTGTCGTAGCTTGAGGCCCAAGTGTTAGGGTAAAAGAACCTGCTAAACATGATGATGTGTAAGGCTGGGAGAAGGTGCAGATGGACAGACTGGCTGAATACTACCTGGGACCTCAGCGTTAGAAATTAAGTACTAAATGGAGCAAAATGCAGAAAGACACATGGGCTGATGGGAAGTGAAAACATTTGTTTCTAATGTTCTTGCAAATACAGGAAAAGTGACACTGTAGCCAGTCAGGGTAGTGAGGGCAATGGGAGAAAGAGGAACGGGTCGTGGCTGATTCCTGGGGGCCCTTGACAAGGAAGTCCTGGGAGGGAGCTGGGGCTCTCCTGGGCTGTGCCTGTGCCCCAGGGCCCCGCTGGTCATCTTACATTCCTGGCAGAGGTCCCACTCCATTTCCCCCACACTCACGCAGAGCCTGCGCCAGGCCTTCCTGACACCTCTCCTGGGGGAGTCCGAGTACATGATGTCATCCTCCTCCTCCGCGGGGATGTCCTGCGGGATATTGTGCAGAGGCAGTGTTGTCAGCGGCCAGGGAGGCGTCAAGGTCTCTACAAACTGCCTCCTTCTCTCACAGCCTCTTTCAGTCCCTGTGCCCCTGGCCCTTCAGGGAGATTTCATTTCCTGGCCTTGTCCTGAGCAGTCAGCCTCAGGGAAGTACCATCTAACCCTGTTCAAGGCCACAGATAAAGTTAACCTGAGCATAGTAGCTTCTAGAAGAAGCTGGACTGGCCCAGGGCAGCACAGGCCCAGGCAATGGCAGCAGCTCAGATTGCATATCCACTGCCCACCTCAGGGTGAGCTGGCTCTTAGGGAAGGCTACATGTGAGTGCCAACTCAGCTTGGGACCCCAACCACTGACCCTAGAGCCATGGTCTCAACGGCACACAGAGTTCTGTGTGATCCAGGGGAGTTGGGGCAGGGGTGTGAAGGGGTCTCTGTCTTAGCCACCGCGGCCTCCAGTCCCCATGGCACCTCGTCTGATGATCTAGGCTCACCTACCACCCCCTTCCAGGTCAGACTCAGCCCCATGAACCCAGGTGAGTTTTCATGGTGAAGGCCATGGGGATGGGGCTTGGGCTTGCCCTCACTGAGCACTAGTCCTGAAGCAGCAGTACATTTTTCATCCTCTTCCTCATCAATTCTCCCCTCAAAGAGCTCCCCAGATCACAGCCCCTCCTTCCTGGAGCCCCACCCACCTCCTCCAAATGGACTTTGTTTCATCCAACAGCCTTTTACTTCATCAATTCTGTCTTCATTTCCCCCTGCCCCGGTGACAATGGACCCCAAAAGGGTAAGGGCTGCCATGTCCTGGGAGATGGTATAATCTGGGAGAGGGGTGTGGAGCTACCTAGGTGGGACCACAGTGGTGGCCTGACCTTGACCGATGGCCCTGGGGCACTCAGTGTTACCTCTGGCTCATTTTGAGAAGCTGGCCAGAACCTTCTTAGTTGGGGGTTGAGACCATGTCTCCTCCTTCTTGGAAGTGCTGAATTACTGGGGTTCGATCTAAGTGAAAATGGAAGGCAACATGAACACATCTTTCCGGCTCAAGTGTCTCCACTCAAGTGAGCTGGTAGGGAGTTGCAACTTGAATGTGGGTGTCCGGCAACCAGGGTTCCAAGTTCTATGTACTCTGTCATCAATGATGTGAGGTCATGTCCTGGGACCCCTGACTTGAAACAGATCTCATACAAGACCTTCCCCAAGTCCCTTGTGGGCTGCTAAATTCTCACCTCTTCCCACACTCTCTCCGTAACTGTACATGGTGACGGCAACACAGCCCTTACCCCCGAGAACCTCACGAAGGCCTCAGTGCAGCCAAGGCTCCCAGCTTTGAGCAGACAGTGCTGAGTTCAGACACAGCTAATCCTTCTTAACCAGTTTGTGAACCTAGACAAGTCTCTGTGCTTCCCAGAGCCTCCTCAGTTCCCCCACCCACACAGCGGGACTCTTTCCAGTATCTTCTGCCTAGGAACCTTAGCAGGTGTAGGTGAGACAGCACCTATAGATTCCCTGGGTTGGTGTTACATCCAGCTAGTCAGGGGTAGGTTATCCAATAGGCAAGGTAATCACAGGGCTTACCTGCTTACCAGATCATATGTAGTGAATATATTTACATGAGGTTTTTTTTTTTTTTTTACCGCATCAAAGATGCTCCTTCTAGCTACTGCTGGCATCTTCTCTCTTTCAAACCTACAGCATCTTCCCACAGACTCCAAGCCACTTTTCAAATTCACAGTCTTCAGTTGGGGCAGATGACACAGTAAGTAAGGTGAGCACAGTCTCAGAGGCGGAAGAAGTTCAAGCAGGGGTGGAAAAAGTGTGGTCTTGAGAAAGTCGTTTCCTCTCTTGGCCTAAACACACTAACATCACTTACAGCTTATATTTTATTAGTGAAGAAGTAAAAAATATTTCATAAGCACATACAAGGAGGTAACATTTCTAATTCAGCCACTCTTTCAGTCATACTCTGGGTTTGATTTTGGACAATATCAGTTCAGCTAGAACAAGAAATAGGCTTTCTCCAAGCAGCCGGTTTGCTCCAAATTAGATATCCTGATGGTTCCCCCACGATACTCTCTTGCTCCTTGGGTCCACTGAGTCTGAACCTGGAGCTGTTCCAGAACCACTCCCACCTCTGAAGCACAACTTTCCTGGAGGTGTTTCAGGCTATAGTTTTCTCTGATCTTGTTTCTTTGTTAATTGATACCATCTACTTTCTGTGTTTCAGGGATTTCTTAATTTTTCTGGTCAATTAATAAGAAATAAAACATTATTCTATGACAAAACCACCATAAACAAGGTAAAAGACAAACTGGGGAAAACTCTTCACAATTCTTACTACAGTCAAAGAACTGTGACATAAAACACACCCGTACACACCGCCCCCCCACAATTCATCAGCAACACCACAAAGGATAAAGAAATGGGTAGTTCCCAGAAAAATACAAATAATTTGAAAATATACTGAAATGCTTAATCTCAGTCATAATAAAAGAAACGCAAATTAGCATTACACTGAGATTCTGTATTTTAGCTTATTAGACTGGCAAATCTCTGAAAGTGTGATAACATATGGTATGGGCATTCTCATACAAAGTTGATGAGTTTAAAAATAACTGGAATCTCAGCAGCAGACCTTTTGTCAATTATTTATCAAGTTTATAAATTCATGTACTCTTTGACTTTACCAGAAGTTATTTGCACAATCAGGAAATGGAATGTGTACAAAGTTATTCATTGCATCACTTTATACTAAATGATTAGAAAATAATCTACTTGCTCATCAATTGGAGCCAATTAAAAAAAATTGCTGTTGAGTCAATTCCAATCCATAGCCACCCATAGTGACCCTGTAAGATGCAGTAGAATTGCCCCCATAGGGTTTCCAAGGCTGTAATCTTTACAGAAGCAGATTGTCATATATTCTCCCACAGAGTGACTGGTGGGATCAAACTGCTGATGTTTTGGTTAGTAGCCAAGTGCTTGACCACTGCACCACCAGGGCTCCTTCAGTGGTTCAGTATTTTGTGGTAACTCCACACAGCTATGTAGCTGTAAAGGAAAATGAGAAAGCTCTGTCTACTACTATGGAACCATCTCCACTCTGTATATGCATGACCAAGTGCAGAACAATGTGTGGAACATGCTACCATTTGTACAAAAGAAGAGACAAAGGAATGTAAGTTACGTGCCTGTGTTTCTAAAATGAAAGAACAGGCTCTGGCTGAAAGAACTGAAGAAAAAAGTCTCCAGTTGCGATGTTCAGTGTTTCTGTGGTGTTACAGATTGAATTGTGTCCCCCGCGAAAGTGTGCTGACTTAGCTAAGCTATGATTCCCAATATTCTGTGGTTGTCCATTATTTTGTGATCTTACGTGATTTTCCTATGTGTTGTAAATCTTCATCTCTGCCTGTGGTTAGTAAGGCAGGATTAACCCAAACCAAACCAAACCCATTGCTGTCAAATCAATTCTGACTTACAGAGGCCCTGTAACTTAGGTTATGATAAATAGAATTAAGGTAGGATGCAACACCCTTATGTAGGTCACAGCCCTGATCAGGTGTAAGCAGAGTTTCCCTGGGGGTATGGCCTGCATCACCTTTTATCTTACAAGAAATAGAAGGTGAGAGAATCTGGGAGAGAGATAGGGACCTTATACAACCAAGAAAGAAGTGCTACGAACAGAGCACTTCCTTTAGACCTTGGGGTCACTATGCTGAGAGGCTCCTAGACCAGGAGAACGATGATGACAGAACCCAGACAGAAAGTGCTCCCTTGGATCTGGGGCCCTGAATTTGGGCTCCTAGCCTCCTAGATTGTGACTGAATAAATTTCTGTTTGTTAAAGTCTCTAGACTGTGAGAGAATAAACTTGTTTGTTAAATCCATCTGCTTGCACTTCTATAACAGCAGGACAAGATAACTAAGACATATGGTCAAAAAATGGAACAACTCAGGGAGCATCAAAAACAGATGGAAGGAATACACAGAGTCACTGTAGCAAAAAGAATTGGTCTATGTTCAGCCATTTCAAGATGAAGCAAGTGATCAAGAATCAATGGTACTGAAGGAAAAAGTTTAAGCTGTGCTAAAGGGATGGCAAAAACAAAGCTCCAGGAGTCGAAGGAATACTAATTGAGATGTTTCAACAAAAGGATACAGCACTGCAGATGCTCGCTTGTCTACACCAAGAAATCTGGAAGACAGCTACCTGGTCAACTGACTGGAAAAGATCCATGTTTGCTGCCCATTCAAAGGACGGCGATCCAACAGAATGCAGAAATTGTCAAACAATACCATTAACGTCATACACAAGTAAAATCTTGCTAAAGATCACTCAAAAGGCATTTTAGCACACTGACAGGGAACTGCTAGAAGTTCAAGCTGAGTTCAGAAGAAGTTATGAAACAAAAATCTTCCTGATGTCAGGTGGATCTTGGCTGAAAGTAGAGAATACCAGAAAGGTGTTTACATGTGCTTTTACTGATTATTCAACCGTGTGCATCCTAACGAATTACGGATAACACTGCAGATTCCTTAACACTTAATTGTGCTCACGAAGGACTTGTATGTAGACCAAGAGACAGTCATTCAGACAGAACAAGAGGTACTAATGTTTAAAATTAGGAAAGGTATGTGTTGGGGTTGTAATGTTTCACCACATTTATTCAAGCATGTATGCTGAACAAATAATCTGTGAAGTTGGACTACATGAAGAACTTGGCATCATGACTGGAAGAAGACTCATTAACAACCTACAGTGCGCAGATGATGCAACTTTTCTTGTTAAAATTGAAGAGGACTTGAAGCACTACTGATGAAGGTCAAAGATCACAGCTTTCGTGACAGATTGCACCTCAACATACAGAGAATAAAAATCCTCATAACTGGACAAATAAGCAACATTATGATAAACAGACAAAACACTGAAGTTGTCAGGATTTCTTTTTACTCGGATCCACAATCAACGTCCACGGAAGCTGCAGTCAAGAAACAAAGCAACATATCGCACTGGGCAAATTGGCTGCAAAAGCCCTCTTTAAAATGTCTAAAAAGCAAAGATATCACTTTGAGGACTAAGGTGCACTTGACTCAAGCCATGGTATTTTCAACTGCCTCATAAACATACAAAAGCTGGGCAACTGACAGGGAAGACCAAGTAAGAAGTGATGCCTTTGAATTACGTGTTGGTGTAGAATGCTGAATATACCACGGACTGCCAGAAGAACAAACAAATCTGTTTTGAAAGAAATACAGTCAAAATGCTCCTTAAAAGCAAGAATAGCAGAACTTTGTGTCATGTACTTTGGACATGTTATCAGGTGACACCATTCCCTGGAGGACATCAGGCTTAATAAAGTAGAGGGTCAGAGAAAAAGAAGACCCTCAAGGAGATGGCTTGACATAGTGATTGCAACAATGGGCTCAAACATGGTGATGACTGTGGGGATGTAGGACAGAGCAGTGTTTTGTTCTTTCATACTTAGGGCTGCTGTTAATCCTTAACGGCACCTAACAACAGCATGTGCAAATTACTCAACCCTTTGGAAATACTGTAAACAATTGCTGCAGGTATTATTCCTGTAGCAATAATAGCACTTAAGGGAAATCTGTAGGCACTCTTTGAAATTTAAATATAATTGACTTGAAATCCTTCCTTTTCCCTCAATCAACATTGCATTCTGCAGCTGTCCATTTGCTCCTACGATCTGGAGGCTCCACTGTCAATCCTGAATTCCCAGTGTCACCAGAACACCCTCACGTGTCTGCTGTCAGTTCTCTGTTTCTAATATTCCTAGGTGGAACAGAACCCCTTTCCTCCCTATACAGAATCAGAGGAGGCAGCAATTATGTAGGAAATTTGTATTAAAATGCAGGGTACAGGAAAGTGAGATTTAGCTGCAAGGGAGTCAGGACAGAATAGGAGAGGTTAAAAAGCAGCACAGAATCTTGAGAAGACATATTAGTGACCTCTGACTTTGACGAGAAGGAGCTCTGGTGGCACATTGGTTAAGCCCTTGGCTGCTACCCCAAAGGTTGATGGTTTGAACTAATCTAGCAGCTCCACTGGCAAATCACCCGAGGGTCTATCTGGTTCTGTAGAGATTAAAACAAAGAAACCAAACCCACAGCCGTCAAGTCAATGCTGACTCATAGCTACCCTCTAGGACAAAATAGAACTGCTCCATAGACCTTCCAAGGAGCTCCTGGTGGATCTGATCCACTGACCTTTTGGTTAGCTGCTGTAGCACTTAACTACTGCTCCACTAGGGTTTACATGTAAAGATTACAGCCTAGAAAACCTGATGGGACAGTTCTACTCTGTCACTTGGGGTTGCAATGAATCAAGAATGGATTTGACAGCATCCAATAACAACAGTCTCTGCATGACAGCCCCACTCGCACCACTGCCTAATTCTCTCTAGCTTCTCGTTGAGATGGTGAGATAGTATCCCATCTACTCCCAAGGCTTTTCCTAGGTCTCTTCTTTTTCTAGATCTACCAAATCCTTCCAAGTCTCCCTTTATTTCTTCTGCAGAAGAGTTTGCCTCTTTGTTTTGCATTCCAAACTGTTCACCTTCTGCATCCATCCAGGTGTTTTGCTAAACAAAGCCTGGTGCTCATGAGGAATGCATGCCTTAGGGTAAGATGCAGCTGCAGTGTGTTATGATTTTAAATATTAGCTTTCCCCCTTCACTGTCATGATTATAATTATTACTGAAATATGTGAAGGAGAGACACGACACCGTCAGAGAAGCATTTTAGATGGATCATTTTTGTTAAGATTTAGAGTATGAAATGTAGAAAAAAATGGTAAAACCAGGTATGGCATTTACAATAGACTATGTGAGACAGGACTGGAGCTTGACAGGATGAGTTAGTAGGTATGGGAAAAGGGGGTCTATATTAGATATAATTATAGGCCAATATCAATAGTCTTGATGATTGATTGAATGAGGTGGGATGATGGGCAGTAAGAGGCAGGGAATCAAGGATAACTCTTAATTATTTGGTCTGGGAACAGGTAATAATAGCAATAATAATGCCACCTTTCCTACATCTCCTTCTCGTTACCACTGAAGTACACGGGACACACTGATGAGTGCTTGACATGCATCAAGTGATTAAATGACTTAGTTTGATCCTATGAGGAATGTATTATCATCCAATTTTCCAGGCAAAAGAAAAGAGATGTTCAGTAACTTTTCCAGGCTTGCACAGGTAGCAAGTATCACTCTTTACAAGTTCAAGTTCTGAAATAGTGACATCAGTTTGAGACATGCTGGGCTTGAGGATTCTTTGAAGTGTTCCAGTAGAAATGTCCAGACAGCAGATGGAAAACTTGATCTGAACTCAGCAGAGAAAACTGGGTTATTGATGGTAGGAGAGGCCAGGAGAGTTGTTGTTGTTGTCAAGGGCTGTCAAGTTAGTTTCAACACTTAACATCACTATGCACAACAGAACTAAACACTGCACGGTCTTGCACCATGTCCACAATAGTTTTTATACCTAAATCCAGCGTTACAGCCACTGTGTCAATCTATTTCCCCACCCTGTCTGCAGTGTGTCATACTGTGGGGGGCTTGTGTGTTGCTGTGATGCTGAAAGCTATGCCATTGGTATTCAGAAACCAGTGCATCAGTGAAGCTTAGACAGAGCAAGAGAAAGAGACAGTTGAGATGAAACACTGGGGACACTGTCATTTAAAGGACAGCAGAGGAAAAGATACCACAGAAAAGGAGAAATGGAGAACCAGGAGAGTAGGTGTGCAGCGGAGTTAAAGGAGTGTGTCAGAGAGACTACGGCCAGTTGTGCTGAATGCCACCAGAAGGCCAGCCAAGAACTGAGATGTGCCCACTGGATCTGGTGGCCAACAGGGCATTGGTGAGGGAGACTCAGTGGTTCAGTGGAGGCAGACGGCTGACTCAAAGGTCAAAGTAGAAAGGAAAGGCCAGCATGTACAGACAAAGAGTACAGAAGATATTTTCAAGAAGTCTTGAAGAGACTTGGAAAGATGACTAACACATAAATAAAAGATAAGAGACAAGGGAGGATTTTTTTCTTGTAAAGTGGAAAAGTTGGATACTTTTCTAAGCTGAAAGGAACATGTCAAAACAGTGAGAGGTCAAAGATTCAAAGACCATGGAAGAGAACTGATGGGGCAATGTACCAAAGAAGCAGGAAGGGACAGGACGGGAGGCCACAGGGGCTGATGTGGTCTGTGTGGTGGGAGGGGCACCTCTGGCAGGTTCAGAAACCAGGCTCACAGCTTGCTGAAGAAGGAGGTCAGGATGAGTTTAAATATAGATATCTTCATGGAGGAAGGAAAATAGGAAAGATGTGACAGTCTGCTTTTCTAAAGATTTAAACAACAACAACACCACACATAAAACCCACAGACGTCAAGTCAATTCTGACTCATAGAACCAGATGGGTCAGAGTGGAACCGCCCTATAGAGTTTCCAAGGAGTGCCTGGCAGATTTGAAATGCCGACCTTTAGGTTAGCAGATGTAGAACTTAATCACTATGCCACCAGATTTACAGCCTTAGAAACTTCATGGAGCAGTTTTACTCTGTTCTCTAGGGTCTCCATGTGTTGGAATCTACTTGAAGGCAGCTATCTCTTCATTTTAAAGGTCACCAGTCAGCAAGTCCCACCATTCAAGATTTGAGCACTGTACTCCTGCACATGAAGGGAAAGCCAAGAATAGGATCACCAGATAGGAAAGACAAAGACCGAAACAGAAAAACTAAATCCATATGAACAGAGATGGTGCAGAGAGAATATTTAAAATGTGATTAGTAACAGTCTGAGAGAAATTAGAAATAATACGGAACCCATGCAACAAGAATAGATCATTGTTGCGGGGAGGGGGAGGGGAAGAAGGACAGGAAACAAAAGATGCTCTTAAAAATAAATTATGACAATAAAAATTAAACATTCAGTAAAAAAGTTGAACTATAAAGTTGAAGAAATCTCCCAGAAGGTAGAAGAAAAATATAAAGGATGAGAAAGATTTGAGATTGGATAATGGATCAGTCAAACGTGTAGCATTCAAGTGATAGGAGAGCCTGAATGGCAGGATGACATCTCCCAGAACTGAAGGAATGATTGTTTAGACTCAAGGAGCCAATAATATACCTAGCAAAACGGATGAAAACAGATCTCATCAAATCATGTCGCTGTGATGTTTCAAAACTGTGGGGCAAATAAGGATTCTAAAACATAGGTTGCATTCTCAACAGTAATATGGAGAACTCTAAGACAATGAAGCAGTAGCAATGAAGATTAACTCTTTTTCCAGACTCCCACACACGTTAACTTCCTCTCCCTTCATCAGTATTTAGGCTTACATTATGATATCAGTCACAGGTGAGACTTGTAGTTTACTATAATTACTTTTCCTTTCTCAAGCAATTATTTGACCTCTAAGTCAATGTCCTTGGAGACTTTGCTCCTTGAACCCTCTATGTAACCCTTTGAACTGGCACCTCTCATTATGGTGAAACCTGTAGATAATATCTAAACAAACAAACAAAAATCCAGAAGTGGAAATTCAATTCCATTCTTTAGCAATATAGAGGAAAATATTAACCTAGCTGTAGGTATAAATTTGCAAACAGAAAGAAAGGGCAGGAGACTGGACCAGAAGATTGCTGTCTTTCTTTATGCCTTGACTGTTTAAGCCACGTGTATATATAACCTTGAATACTCTGGGGGTCAGTTCTACCCTGGCCCCTAGGGTCGTTATGAGTCGGATCTGACTTGATGGCACTTGGCTATATATAACCTTGATAAGAAATAAAAAATGACATTGAAAGATTGGGATGGGAGAAAAATGGTTCAACTGAAATATGATGAAGGGGATTCTGCTCACTCCATGATTTTGGGAAGTCCAGTGGACTTTTCCCAACTACATAGGCTTGGCAAAAATTCATGTAAATTATGAGACAGGATAAAAACATGTAGTATTAATTTGTGGCAGACTAAGAGCTGAAACATCAACTATTATGTTTATTCCCCTAACTCAAAAGGCCTACTAACAACAGGGATGGCAAATTCCTTAGCTTATCATTTCAAAGAAACTCTGTTCTCTGGTGAGCAGGAGACCAAACAGCTTGGAAAGCGTGCACAGACTTGAAGAGCTGGTTTGCACTGTGTGTGTGTGTGTATGCATGCTTTCCACTTGTATAAAAAAAAGCTTCCTACTTTGTACTGAAGGGAAAGAGAGACAGAGATGACAAAGCTATAGAGCAAAAATAGAGGGACTGCACCATGCCACAACTTGAGCCCTATGTGAGGATAAACCCCGAAAAGCAAACGCAATGCTGTTGAGTTGATTCCAACTCATAGCGACGCTTACAAGACAGAAGAAACCTGCTCCACTGAATTTCCAAGGAACACTTGGCAGATTCAAACTGCTGACCTGCTAACATGGTTAGCAGATGTAGCACTTAACTATTATGCCATCAGGATTTCCATGGGAGGAAAAAGGGGAGGAAAAATGGGAGTGTTGCCCTGGAAGGGACAGGGATATCTAAGTGAAAGGAGAATTATGGGCTTAGTTTCCCAGCTGTATTTGCTCACATGAGTCTTGCTTCTAGAGAGGATAAGCCAGAAGGATGGTCCCATGGATTTAGACAAGAGTGGGCCCCAGTTTTTCGCAGTCACATGGAGGGTCTCTGTGAGCTCACAGCAAGTCACAAGGTAGCTGAGAGTGAGAGTCAGGCTGGCCTGGTGAACTGAGAAACAGCCACCCCCTTGGAATGAGGAGCTTAGTCTGACCCTAAAAGTCACAGAGAGATAAGACTGAGGTCTGTGGGGTGAAACAGACGGTGCTATTAACCAGAGCTGCCTTGTCTGTCAGCTCTGAGAGAGTACAGACCACAGGACATCAGTAGCTGACAGCAACTTGTGTCCAGGAAGCACAGAAAACCTAAAAGGGGACTGACTTCTCCCTCACCACAGTGACTACTCTTATGTGCAGTGTTCTCAGATTATGCTGGCCAGGGGGGAGTGTGCAAGACAGTGGGGATGGAGGCTCAGCTCCAATATAACGATCACTCCAAATGTGGCTGAGAAGTCATGGGGTGAAACCGCCTACAAAAGGATCAGATTGTCCTTTGGGGACCAGGCCAGAAGCGCGAGGTCCGAAATTATGGCCAGTTCAAGAAATAAATAAGGTTATATTTTTGTACACCTCAGTTTTGTGAATGACCATAGCTTGATATTATTTCTGTTATACTTCTTAATATTGTGATCTGAACAGACTCGGTAGCTCAAAAACCTAGAAGCAATAGATTGTTTAAGAGCTACTATTTATTGATTTCAAACAAAGGGCCAAGTGCCTTCAGTTCAGAATGTCACTGCATACTTACACACCCAGTGATGTAGCTCGTCGTGACAGAGGTGAATGGGTTGTGATTTAAACAGGTAAAGTAACTTGGCAGAAGTAGGTAGTACCATAAATAAGAGCCAGGCTGCTTGATTCTAAAACCTGTGCTGACATTGAAGCATGAGATATCCAAACTGTGTTTAGCCAGAGCCTGGCTTGCTTGAAAGCAGCTGGTGCCTGGACATCAGTGAATGAAACATCCATTCACATTCTAGGGGGCCTGCTAGCACTCCAGAAAGGTGGCATTGGAACCAAGCCAATGGTACCGGCCAGCAGCCAGCTGAAATCTCTGATGCTCAGGTAAGTGCTCTAACCTGTTCATGATAGCAGAGGCAAGCACAGAGCAAGATGCCTGAGAGTCTGCAAACTGGAGACATGCTATTTTCCTAAAGTGATTTGGAAATCGTTGATCTTCTGAATTTCTTAACTTTGGAATGTGTTCAATAAATTTCTTTTAAGTGAGGTATTCAGCTCAAGGTCTTTCAACTTGTGCCAAAGAGCTGTCAACTTAGATTACAAAAGATCATAACATTAAAGGCTCTCTGTTCTGGCAGGATTCATCAAGCCCTGGGCATTTTCCTATTAAATTCTTTCACTTCTGTCCCCACTCCTTTCTTGAATGCTTTACTGCCTCATGCCTTTATCATATCCAGACTAAGACCTCTGCAGCAATTTCGTGCCTTCTGCAACTGTGGATTGAACACTACTCTGGCTTAGAAACCAAGCTCGGTGCTGGACCACCTAAAACTAAACCAACCCACTACTGTTGAGTTGATTCCAACTAATAGCAACCCTATGAGACAGAGTAGAACTGCTCCATAGAGTTTCCAAGGAGCACTTGGAGCATTTAAACTGCTGACCTTTTAGTTAGTAGACATGGCACTTAACCGCTACACCCCCAGGGTTTCCACTGGATGCCACAGATGAATAAACTTTGATTCTTGCTCTCAAGAAACTCCCAGACTCATCTCCCAGATTGTAAAGAAGATGACTGGCACAAACTACCCCTGCCAACTCAACATTCCTTCTTCTATAGTAGTAGAATTAACATTCTCTATGTCTGCCCAGCTGGACTACATTTCCCCAGCCACCTGTGGACTTAACTGGAGCCACATGACCAGCTTCTTGCTAAAGGCATGTGAGAAGTGACATGTACCACTTCCAGGTCCGGGACATCAGGCCTGCCTCCTTCACACCCTCATCTGTCTTCTAGACTGACTGAAGCTTAGATTTAGTGGTGTCCAAGTTTCTGCCAAGCAGTTGGAGATATTGCCCACGTGGAGAGCAGAACAATGACTTGGAAGGACCTGGGTCTGAATGACCACAAAGGAGAGAAAATAAATATTTCCATCATTTAAGCCGCTGGATTTGTTTTTGGGAGATTCGGTTACAGTGCTTATCTTTATTCCAACTATAGCAGGAAGTAAAAAAAAAAAAAAACAAGAGTAATCCAAAATATTTCTAATACTATGATAAAAGTGAGAAAAGAGAAAAGTCAGTTTAGGCAGAGAAGAAAGTATGAAAATGGAAGATACAGGAGGAGGAGGCTGCATGGTGGAGCACGCACTGGAACAGCATCTTTAAAGATGAGTGTTTTCAACAAACTTTACATTGCTCAGCTAACCATCATTCTTCTACCCAGAGACTTCTAACGTAATCAAAGGGGTCTTTACTTGTGGAAGAAACTCTGGTGGTATAGTGGATTAGGTACTATATCTGCTAACCAAAAGATTGACAGTTCAGATCCGCTGAGTGCTCCTTGGAAATGATATGGGGCAGTTCTACTCTGACCTCTAGGGGCGCTATGAGTTGAACCCGACTCAACAAAGGTCTGTTTAATTGTGGAAGAGGGTGGCAGAAGAGCCAGACTCAGAAGATGAGACAAAATAGAGGAAGAGGTTGGAGCGATGCCATTGTTGCCTTTGAATATGAAAAAAATCCACGAGCCAAAGAATGGAAACAGTTTCTAGAAACCGAAAAAAGTAAGCAAATAGATTTTCCCCTAGAGCCTCCAGAAAGGAACGCAGCCCTGCTGACACTTATTTTAGCCAGTAAGATCCATTTGGGACTTCTGAACTACAGAACTGTAGTAAATGTGTTGTTTTGAGCCACCAAGTTTGTGGTAATTTGTAGCGGAGGCAGTAGAAAACCAACACAAACTCAAAGGATCTCAGTGATTCCAACGGTAAGTTTCTTAACGGTGGACAGTGGGCCCACGCAATTCTTTCGATGGATAGCATTCAAAAGCAGGCAACATCCTCTGAGGACCAATCAGATTTGCTAGAGTGATGGATAGAGAGGAGAATGGCAGAAGCTGATAGCAGACCAGGCTGCTTGGCCGGAAAGCATGAAGGGAGGGGCTGAGGTGATGAGGGTAAAGTGATAGCCAGTAGCCGGAAGAAGAAAGAGAGAACAATTTGTGAAATAAAAGATGAGAAACAAGAGGAGGGACTGCGAAAAATTTCTATGTTGGTGCCATAATTTTCCCTTTATTTCATGTTTTGATAAAATATTCAGTAAAAGCTGTCCTATTTCCACGGCTTTTGGAGGTATGTTTTAGTTTGCTCTGGATGCAGTGCGGTGCTAAGTGTGGCCACAGACAGCCAAAGTTGCTCATTGAATGAAGATTTCATTTCCTTGTCTAAAGAAGAGAAACTAATACCTGTCTGAGCAGTCCCTGCCCAAAGTCTAAGAAGGGCAATTAGAAAGCTAGAAGGACAGCATCAAAGAAGAAACTACTCCAGGAGGTTAACAGCTTACACAAATTACATCCCCTTGTAACCTGAGACAAGAAGAACTAGATGGTGCCTGGCTACCACTACCTATTATTATGACCAAGGATACTATAGAAGGTCCCAGATAGAATTGGAGGAAAAAATGTAGTACAGAAGGAACCCTGGAACCTATTACTTTGAGATACCTTTTGAAATGGAAACTGAAGCTATTTCTGAAGGTCACCTTTCAGCCAAATAATAGATTGGCTTATAAAATATTTACTATCACCCATGAGTAATGTACTCCCTTAAACAATCAACTAAATGAGACCAGGAGGTCAAATTTTAGAGGTTATTTGCTTGACATGAGGAAGAGAGTTATCCTTAATCTTTGAACCAACAAATGTCAAAAGAACTTAAAACCTGGTGCCTTTGGTTTGTAATTCAAAACCCATAATAATTTTTCAGTGGAGAGTGGGATGGGAGAAGGGTGGCCATCTCTGCTGCCTCTGAATTATATCACCATCAGTGAGGGAAGAAAGCCCCCAGGTGACTGAAGTGATGAAAGCCATCTGGGCTAGTCCTGGTTTGCCTCTTGTGGGAATATGAGGGAACCACAGGGCACTGTTGACAAAATTCTGAGGTGGAGACTTCTGGTCAACGTGGCTGCCATACAAGCACCATGCTGTTCCTCTACAGCAAAGACCTGGAAAGCTAAGTAAAACAGAGACAAACATTAGTCCTGGAACCCAAAGTGTCAAATGTGGAGATGAAGATCTGGACAAACACTGAATGGAGTAAAAAACTGACAGAAAACAGGGAGTGAGAAGAGAGATGGGGCAGCTTGTCTAAGCCCATCTCCTCCTCACAACTCTACCTCTGCAGCCTCTTGGCTAGCTACGGTGGCTCAGCCTGCCCAGAAGTACAGCACCTGTGCCACTGGAATTTTCTCTTCTCTTTCTCTTTACTAAATTTCCTGAAGACAGCACAAAATATCAAAATATAAAAGAAGAAGAAAACGGGATGTTTCCAGTAGGTGTCCAAAATAAATCACCAAATAACTTTCCAAGAGTTGAAGCAAAAAGCAGACAAAAGCAAAGGGGATAAAAAACAAAACAAAACAGACAAATTCATGGAAAAGACAGACAAACTCATGGAAGAATTCAGGAAATGATTTAAAAAGTGCCAAAATGCAGCTTCCTATATAGGTGGGCATGTAAATTTATACGGGAATGTACATTTTCACTCAATTATATCAAATTAAAAAAAAAAGTAAAAAGTGCCAAAATAAATTCATAACTAGGAATCATATAAAAAAGCATCAATTAGAACTCTAAAAGATAAAAAAAAAAAAAAAAAGACAAGATTTCAGAAATGGACAGTGTCACAAAAGGTCTGAGCAACAAATCTGAAGTGATGGAACACAGGTTCAGGAAAATTGAAGACAAACCACCTGGGTACAACTGTATCTGAAGAAAAAAATCAGAAAAAAGAACAAAGAGAAAAAGAAACTTTGAGAATTATGTGCGATACAATCAAAAGCAAAAATTTGCCAGTGGTTAAAATTCTCAAACAGGGAGAGAAAATGGGAGACACAGAGAGGGCCATTGAAGAACAGCTGACAGAACATTTCACGAATATCATTAAAGATGAAAACCTGGCCATCCAAGAAGCTCAACTTACCCCATATAGGGTAGACCTGAAAAGAAAATCACCAAAGCGTAACATAATCACATTTGTTAAAGCAAAAGACAGAAAATTCTGAGAGCAGACAGTGAAAAACAAAAAGTCACATAAAGAGTAGTAGCAGTAAGATTAAGCTCTGATTATTTGGCAGGAAACATGCAGCAAAGAAGGCAACAGGATGATATGTGTAAAACACTGAAAGAAAAAAATGGTGACCAAGAATAATATTTCCTGGGAAACTCTCATTTGACTACTGTGGCAAAATTAGGACATTTCCAGTTAAGCAATAATTAAGGGAATATGTAAAAGCAAAAACAAATTTAGAAGAATTATTGAAGAGAGTCCTTTGGTCTTAGAACAAATAGCATAAGACCACAGCCTGAGTGCAGGATGCCAGATGGTACCAAACAAATACCGGCCTAGAAAATGAACTCTTAAAGGACTACACACAACTTAAAGAATTACAACAGGGAACCAGAAAGGTTAATCTGTAAATGACAACTTTGTCAGAATAATAAAAGAAGGAATAAATGATGGAGGTATAGAACTTTCTAATAGAGTGGAAGGCAAGGAGACACCAAGCAATAATAGACTGGTCCAAACCTAGGAAGATAAGGGTAATTTTCAACATAGTGTCAAAGAGAGTTAACAAACCTATTGATCAAGATAGAGAAGAAAAATATAGAGTCTCAATAAAAACAAAATCTACAAAGATGAAAAAGAAACCCACAAACCAAAGAAATTCAGTGCAAGAGAATAAGAGGAACAAAGAAAACATCAGCACCACAAAAAAAGGCATTACAAAACGACAGCAATAAACTCATATGCATCAATAATTATACTGAATGCAAATGGCTTAAGTGCACCCATGAAGAAATGGAGAATAACAGAAAGGACTAAAAAAAAGGAAAAACAAAACAGGATTCACCAACATACTGTTTAGAAGCAACACATCTTAGAAGGAAAGACTTAAATTTGTTGAAAACCAAAGAATGGAAAAAAAGGTCTCAAGCAAATAGCAACCAAAAATAGCAGGAATAGCAATATGAATTACAGATAACATAGACTTTAAAGCAAAATCTACAGTAAAAGACAAGGAAGGGCACTATATAGCGGTTAAAGGGATAATCCATCATGAAGATGTAACCTTAATAAACATCCAAAACATACTCAATGACAGAGCTTCAAAATACATAAAACAAACTCTAGCAATATTGAGAAGAGAACTGGACAGTTCCACAATAATAGTAGCAGAATCGAACACACCACTCTTGTTGAAAGGTAGAACATATAGACAGCAATTCAACAAACATACAGGAGAGCTAAAGGACACAGTCAATTTGACCCTAAGGACATATATAGAATACTCCACGCAACAGCTGCAAAGTACATTTCTTTTCCAACATGGATGGAAAGTTCTCCAGGATAGGCTGTATCTTAGGTCATAAAGCAATGCTTCACAAAATCTAAAACATTGAGATAATACAAAGTAGGTTCTCTTATCACAATGTCATCAAAGTAGAAATTAATAACAGGAAGGATAAGGGGGAAAAATCAATTACTTGGAAACTGAATAACTTCCTGCTTGTAAATCAGTTGGACCCAGCAAAGGTGCTCCTCAGAGGTCAATTTATAGCAATAGATGGATAAATAAAATAAAATAAAGAAAGGAGCAAAATCAAAAGATTAGCTACACAACTCAAGCAAACAGAGACCAGCAAAAGAAGCCTATGGCTACTGAAAAAGGAAATAAAGATCAGAGCGGAAATAAATGTAATAGAGAGTAGAGAAAGCATCAACAAAACCAAAAGTTGATTCTTTGAAAATCTACAAAACCACTGGCCAAACTGACAAAAGTAAAACAGGAGGGACTCAAATAACCCAAATAAGAAAAGACACGAGGGATGTTGCAACAGAATCAACTGAAATAAAATGAATTATAACAGAGTATTAATGAAAAACTATACTTATAACAAATTTGAAAACCAAAGGAAATGGACACCATTTCCAGAAACTCGCTGCTTATCCAAACTAACACAAAATGATGTTGAAAATCTGAACAGACCATAACAAAAGAAGAGATAGAAAAGGTAATTAACAATACAACTCCCAACACCACCACCAAAGCGCTGTTGCCCAGAGAGCCTCACTTGAGAGTTTTACTGAAAATTTAAAGAGCTAACACCAGTACTACTGAACATAGAAAAGGAAGGACTACTGCTGAATTCATTCTGTGAAACCAGCATAACCCTGACACCAAACCAGGCAAGGACACCACAAAAAAAGGTAATTACAGACCAATATCTTTCATGAATATAGATGCAAAACTTCTCAACAAAATTCTAGCCAGTAGAATTCAACACTGTATCAAAAAAGAACATGTCACAATTAAGTAGGATTCACACTAGGTATGCAAGGATGCTTCAACATTAGAAAATCAATCAACACAGTCCCCCATAAATGAAAGGAAAGAATCACGTGATCACCTCCATCAATGCAGAAAAGCCATCTGACAAAGTCCAACATGCATTCCTCATAAAAACTCTGAATAAAATAGATATAGAAATTTCTCAACATAATAAAGAGCATCTACACAAAACCAATGGCAAATGTCATTCTTAATGGAGACAGGCTGAAAATACTCCCCTTGAGTAAAGGAACAAGACAAAAATACCCTTTATCACTACTTTTTAAAAATATTATGTTGGGAGTCCTAGCTGTAACAATAAGGCAAGAAAAATAAATGAAGAGCATTCAGATTGGTAAAGAGACAGTTAAACTATTCTTATTTACAGATGATATGATACTATGCATAGAAAAACCGGAAGACTCCACAAAAAAACTGCTGGAACTAAAAGAAAGATTCAGCAGACTAGAAGGATACAAGATAAACACACAAAAATAGGTTGGTTCCTATGCACCATTAAAAAAAAAGGATGAAAAGGAAATCAGGGAAACAATTCCACTTATGATAGCTCCTAGAAAAATAAAACACTTAAGAATAAATCTAAGTAGGGATGTAAAACATCTATATAAAGGAAACAAAAAAACATTGCTGAAAGAAACCACAAGAGAAGTACAAAAATGAGAAAACATGCCATACTCATGAATAAATAGACCAAACAACTCAACATTGTGAGAATGACAATTTTACCTAAAATGATTTACAAATACAATGCAATCTTGATTCAGTTTCCAATAACATTCTTAAAAGAGATGGAAAAGCATAACATTAACTTTACAAGGAAAGTAAAGAGGCCCCGGATAAGTAAAGCACTATTGAAGAAGAATAAAGTAGGAGGACTCGTACTACCCAGTCTCAGAACCTGCTATACAGCTATGGTAGTTAACACAGCCTGGTACTGGTACAATGACAGATACATTGACCAATGGAATAAAATTGAGAACCTATGTGTAAATCCATCTACCTGTGATCACCTGATCTTTGACAAAGGTCCAAACGACATCAACTGGGGGGAAAGATAGTCTTTTTAAAAAATGATGGTGGCAAAACAGGATGTCCATCTACAAAAAGATGAAACAGGATCTGTATTACTTTACATCATGTATAAAAATGAATTCAAAATGGATCAAATACCTAAATATAAAGCTCAAAACTACAAAGTTCATAGCAGGAAAAATAGAACCAATGCTAGAAGCCTTAGTAAATGGCATTGACAGGATACAGACGATAACCAACAACACACAGACTCCAGAAGATAACTTAGATAATTGGGATTTTCTAAAAATTAAACACGCTTATCAAAAGATTGCAACAAAAAGTAAAAAGAGAAACTAAAGACTGGGGAAATTTTTTAGCTATTATAAATTGGTAAAGTTCTAATGGCTGAAATTTAGGGAAAAAATCCAATATCTTTACAACAAAAAGACAAACAACACAATTAAGAAATGGGCAAAGCATCCCACTTTGGTGAGTGGCAGCTGGGATCTTAAAATCTAGCAAGCTGCCATTTAAGTAGCATTGATCAGTCCCAACACTCTTGGAGCAGAGAAGAATGAAGGATATCAAAGACGTGAGGAAAACGTGAGTCTAGGAGACAGAAGGGGCCATGAGACCAGAAGAACTAGATGGTATCTGGCCGCCACCAATGACTGTTCTGACAGGGAACACAGTGTAGTCTCTTAAGTAACATGAGAAAAATGGGTATGCAGAACTAAAACTTTTAAAAGACCAGACTTGGCGGTCCCACAGACTGAGGGACTCTCGAGGACACAACTTCCAGCCTCTCTGTTGCCCTAGAGCTGAAACCAGAACCAAAGCCAACTCTTCAGACAAAGCTTGGACTGGATTATAAGACATAGAGTGATGCTGGTGAAGAATGCATTTCTTGGCTGAAGTATTTACATGAGGCTATCTGAGCTGCTCCTGTCCAGAGGTGAGATGAGAAGGTGGAGGGGGGAGGGAGTTGACTGAATGGATATGTGCATACAGGGTGGAAAGGAAGAGAGTGCTGTCACAGGTTGCGGAGAGCTGCTAGAGTTACATAACGTTGTGGCCGTCAGGTTTTATACAGCAAATTGACTTGGATTGTGTACTTTCCCTTAAAGCACAATAAAATATTTAAAATAAAAATAAAAAATGGCCAAAAGAGATAAACAGGTACTTCACCAAAGAAGACATTCCAGCGGTTGACAGACACATGAGGAAAAACTCGTGACAACCAGGTAGCCGTCTTAGTCACCTGGTACTGCTCTAACAGAAAATAACGTAAGTGGAAGATTTCTTGAAGAGAAGCTTTATTGACACAGTACCATAAGCTGCAAATTCATTTATAAATTGTAAGTCCATTCAGTATGAGAAATCATCACAGTCTGCTATGCTGAGTCCAAATTCAGTGAGAGCATCTCAGTACAGGAACCTCAGGTCCAAAGGACGTGCTCTGCTCTTGGTGCTTCTCTCTTGGTGGTATGAGGTTCCCAACTTCCTCGCCTCACTAAGCTTGTACCTTGAGACCTGCCTCACTAACACAACTGCAGACCATTCTCCATCATCAATATCACAGAGGCAGGATTCACAACACATGGAAGGAATGGCACCATACTGGGACTCTTAAATTTTGGGGGGGACACAATTCAACCCATGACACCAGCCATTAGAGAAATATGAATCAAAATCACAATGAGACACCACCTCACTCCAGCATGAATGAGATCAATCACAAAAACAGGACAAACCAACACTAAGGAGGCTGCAGGGAGATTGGAATCCTTACATGCTGCTGGTAGGAATGCAAAATAATGTGGCATTTCCTTAGAAAGCTAGAAACACATGATTCAGCAATTCCACTCCTAGGACTACATCCTGAAGAAGTAATAGTCATCACACAAATAGACACATCCACAGCCCTAGTCATTGCAGCATTGTTTACAATAACAAAATGTTGGAAGCACCTAGATGCCCACTAACAGATGAAAGGATAAACAAGTGGTGATACATACAAACAGTGGAACATTATGCAGCTTAATAAACAACAAATACAAATCTGCAGAGCATATCGTAACATGAAGGACACTGGATGACATGTTGAGTGAAGTAAGTCAATCATAAAAGGACAAATATTGTATGAGACCACTACTGTAAAAACTCTTGAAAGGGTATACATGTAAAATGAAACAATCTTTGATGGCTAGCAGAGAGAGGAGGGGTAGGGACAGAGAAACACTAAATAGGCAATAGAGAAGAAGAGTGAGACAGTACACGATACTGGGGAAGCCAGCACAGCTTGTGCGAGGCAAGGTCATGGAAGCTCCACGGACACATCCAAACTCCGTGAGAGATCAAATTGCTGGGCTAAGGGCTGCAGGAACCATGGTCTTGAGGGAGCATCTAGCTCAGCTGCTATAACATAGTTTGTAAAGAAGATGTTCTACATTCTGTTTTGTTGAGTAGCTTCTGGGGGCTTAAATGCCTGCAAGTGGCCATCTAGGATACTGCAGTGGTCTCACTCCTTAAGGAGCAAGAAAAATTGAAGAAAACTCAAGATACAAGTGAATGATTAGTCCAAAGGCTTTTGGACAATGTTGATAACAACCTTCAGCCAATCAAATCTAGTACAACTAAATGGTGCTCAGCTACCATCACTGACTTCTCTGACAGCTATCATAACAGACAGTCCTGGACAGAGCTGGAGAAAAATGTAGAATAAAATTCTAACTCAGAAAGAAAGACCAGACTTGCTGGCCTGACAGAGACTGAAGAAACACTAAAAGTAGTGTCCCTGGACACTGTTTCAGCTCAATAATGAAGTCACTCCTTAGGTTCACCCTTTAGCCAAAGATTGGACAGGTCTATGAAAGAAAGCAAGACTAAAGCGGCACACCAGCCCAAGGGCAAAGACTAAAAGGCAGGAAAACTGTTAATACCGAACCAAAACATACTGCCGTTGAGTTGATTCTGACTCATAGCAACCCTACAGGACAGAGTAGAACTGCTCCATTGAGTTTCCGAGGAGTCTGTTGAATTTGAACTGCTGACCGTTTGGTTAGTAGTTGTAGCATTTAACCACTATACCACCAGGGAGGGTATTCCAGTAAGGGATGCAAAATTAAGAAGGGACAGTATTGACGTATCGTGGGGTTATTAACCAATGACATAATACAATGTGTGTACTGACTGCTTAATGAGAAGCTAGTTTGTTCTGTAAACTTTCATCTGAAGCACAATAAAAAAAGAAAAAACAGATTCTGAGGTGGAAACTGTCTGAGCCTGCACTGTCTCAGGGAGGCCTGCTCCAAGGTCTGTCTGCTCCGTCAGGGCACGTCCCTGGATTTGGTGGTAGACAGAACCTGGGATCCTCAGTCTTGTCTGTCACCCCTCTGCTCAGTGTGTGCTCAATTTTGCTTCCCTTTCACTTTACCTAAACTAGGGTTTCCGTGCACAGGGTCACAATGAAGTGAAATTGAAGGCAATGGATTTTTTTTTTTTTTTGGTTTGCTGAAGGAGAAGTCCTGGTGGCATAATAGTTAAGAACCCAGCAGCTAATCAAAAGGTTGGCAGATCAAATCTTCCGCCTGCTCCTTGGAAACCCTATGGGGCAGTTCTTCTCTCTCCTATAGGGTCGGTATGAGTAGGAATCAACCCAACGGCAACAGGCTTGGCTGTTGTAAGGGATGAGTCATACTTCAAAAAAAACCCAACCTCCAATTGAATTTTTGTTTTGGACCCCACGTTTTTAGCTAATGCCCTACTCCACTGCTGTCTTAGCTGATTTAAAAGTAGTATTTTAAAAAAAAGCAAAATATAAAACAAATCACTTCCTCCTTGATAATAGTCACACTAAACCAACCAAACACACTGCCTTTGAGTTGGATCTAACTAATAGCTGCCCTAGAGGTCAGAGTAGAACTGTCCCATAGAATTTTCAAGGAGCGCCTGGTGGATTTGAACCACCAACTTTTTGGTTAACAGATGTAGCACTTAACCCACTACACCACCAGCGTTTCCAATACTCACATGCAGTAATTCAAACTCATGAACTTTATCTCCGTAACCTTCTTAAACGAATGTTGAACTTGATACAAAAAATAGTAGACAAATGAGACGTGTATGTGTGCGTATTATGTCCAACTTGCTTCTTCTGAGCCAACTCTACATCCCTTATTCTTGAAAAATTATTTAAACAAGCAGAGCACTACACATTTCCCCCCTCAAAGTGGGTTCAAACTGCCTATCTTTAGGTTAACAAGCTGAGCACCTAACCACTGTGCAATCAAGATTCCTTTCAGTTACTATAAATGAAGGCTAGTTTAACTCCTTCATTCCTTGTGTTAGAGATCTATTGCTGCCTAACAAATTACCCCAAAGCTTAGCAGCTTAAAACAACAAGCATTTATTATCTCATAGTTTCTGTGGGTTGGAAATCTGAGAGTGGTTAAGCAGGCTGGAGAAACTGCCTCCAAGCTTACTTATGTGGTTGTTGGAAGGTCTCAGTTTCTTGCTGGCTCTTAGTTCACTGTCCCAGCTCCTCTCTCCATGAACCTCTCTATAGAGGACCTGACTGCCCCACAACTTGGCAGAGAAAGAACAAAATGCAAACCACAATCTGGTGTAGCCCAGTCTCAGAAGTGACAAGCTGCTGTTTCCACTATGTGCTGTTGATCACACAGAACGACCCCAGTACCATGTAGAAGACAATATTACAAGGGATGTGAATACTAGGAGGTGGAATCATTGGGACTCTCTTGAAGACTGGCTACTATAATCCTTTTGCATTTACTAGCTGGAAATGCATAATGATTTCTTCTACAAAATGTTTCTTCATCAACTACTCAGTTGTCCTGAAATACAGTGGATAGGAAAGGGAAGCAAAATAAATGTTGATTCTTTCCTTTTATTTGCCACTATGCAACATAAACAGCTGATTTTCTAAATCTAACTTACAAATGAATTATTTTTCATATCACTGTGAACTCGTAGATTTTAAAAATGTGAATTGTGTTTCCAGCCAAGTACACATAGACATGATTTTCTTAGGGATTTTGTTGTTTGCTTGTTTGCCCTCGATACTACAACTGTTTCGTCTTTGGCTAGGGGAAAGTCCTCACTCTGTTTGCTGTATCCTTTTGGCCCAAGCTCAGTAGTCATTGACAGCTTTGTTACTTTTTGGTACCATAAGATTTTCCAGACTTAGAGGTCTGACAGTGAAATTCTTGAAGTTGTCCTAGAAAAAGTGCTACATATCTCACTGCAGTCACCTTGAAAGTACTCTCCTTGGGCAGTTATGTCCTAATGCCAGAACTAGTCCACCCTTTAAAGTACTTTTGGAACTTTTTATGGGATGGCCATCAGAGCTGTCGTTGTACTACCCTTGGTGTCCTGAATGGAATCAAAATATCTTCCTTTCAATATTTCCTTTATCTTCAGGTAAGAATAACGTCATCGGGGGCCAGACCAGGTGAGTAGAGAGGGTGTTCCAATACAGTTATTAGTTTACTGGCTAAAAACTCTCTTACAGACAACTTATCAATTAAGTTTGCAAACTTGCCACCTTGCCACGATGCCCTATGGTCATTCCAGAAAGAGTTCCAAAATTGCTTTGAAGGATGGACTAGGCACTGGTGTTGATGCATAGCTTACCAAGGAGAGTACTTTGAAGGTGACTTAATGATACTGAGCCATCAGGTATGTAGGATTTAGAACAATTAAGTTCATGGATTTAATTGTTGGATATCACATATTGTACGTTTCCTACAATAGCCATTTCTCTAAAGAGCCCTGATTCATTTTAATTTGGGGTTTATCCTTCTGTTTTTTTTCCATTAGAAAATACAATGTAACCAAGCATGTATGTGTGTGTATACATATATATTTTTATATATGTATGTATGTATACATATTCTTGTTTTCCATGCTTTTTTCTTAAAGGTAACATATTATATATACCTGAAGACCTGGTGGTATAGTGATTAAGTGCTACATCTGCTAACCAAAAGTTGGCAGTTTGAATCCGCTAGATGCTCTTTAGAAGCTGTATGGAGCAGTTCTACTCTGACCTATAGAGTTCCTATGAGTTGGAAATCAAATCAGTTGGTAGTGAGTATACTATATATACTTTTACATGTTACATTTTTCATCTACTGATACAGCTCAGAGGTCACTTCATAGCAGTATAGTATTCCTCGTCATCTCTCTTTACAGAGACAGACCATTTCTTTGTGTGGATGTACACAGTCCCCTACTGATGGGCATTTGGGTTATTCCAACACTGGCTTCTTAAAATGAAGAATTATGTGACGAATATGATTTGAGGTTAATCAGTTTAATGAAGGTCAACTATTCACACCAGTGTACACAACTCTGGGGTTTTATGTGATATATCTTATTCCAATTATTCTTGAAATGGAAGAGGAACAGGGTTTCTAACGGATCTTATTTTTCAGCTAGAGAAACTGAGGTGCAAAGAGATGATCTCCCTTAGATACTCTGAGTTTTATTTGCCCCTTATCTCTTAACTACTTTTGTGATAAAATTCATGTTGGTGACTAGAAAAATATATTAGAATTCTCTATTATATTAGCAGTAAACTACTCTTCTCTACCAACAAAAAAACAAAGTGAGTTTTTGTTCTTTGTAATGAACTGGCTGGTCACCACGTACGTCTTGGGCTTGTCTCCTACCCCACCCTTACTTTAAAAGATTTTGCTGAGAATTACAGCTACACATCCTTCTCAGTGTACTTGATAATGCAAATTGCATTATTGGTCTGAAATACAGAACCCCAAACCATTCGTAGATAACCTGAGAAAAAGAAAACCATATGAATTGTGAAACAAAAGCAACTACCAGAATCCCCTAGCCTCTTCATCACCCCTGAACACTGAGGATGTTACACCCCCAAACAGAAGGATTTTAACATTATTTACATTACTTAACATTATTAACGTTTTATTTCCTCTGATGGGTAGATGATGAGGAGAGAGGTTGACCAGATCAGGCCTTCCCAGCCATGTCTATTCATCAGAAATGGGTGTTGAGTGGGGTAGGAAGGGAAGTGATGGAGAAAATTCTAGTCACCAGGCCCATCCTCACATGACCTGAGGTAACTCTGGATAAACTTTACTTTTACTTACCTGTCTTAAGGAGTTATAGACAGCCTTACACTTGGTTTGAACTAAACTAAACAAAACAAAAAGACAAAACACAGCTTTTAAATAAACTTCATTTGGATTAGATATTTAAATATTATGAATAAAATTATAGAAGATAAATGGGAAGAAAGTAGATTCAAATGTTGAACAAGTTTCTGGACAGGAAATGTATTTCTGTGCTTTGAAGTGAAAACAGAAAAGAAAGAAAAGAAAAAACAAGAAGGTAAAAGGAAAAGACTGATGGATTTTAGTAAATAAAAAATTTAAAACTTCTGCACTGCAACAAAAATGTTGACTATAAAATGACCGAAATAAAAGGCCAAGAGACCAGAATGGGGGTGGTAGAGACATAGTTACCACGGAAAGAAGACTAACATCTTTGTTTTATAAAGAACTTATAAAAATTGGTTTAAGAAATTAAGGCTTGGATAAATAAATAACCCAACATCTGTGCTGACAAATCACACAAGCGGAAACATTGCTATAAACAAATGTGGCAAGGATTAAAATCTGTGGTAATGACAGAAAAAAAACACAAGTTAAAACCAGGAGTGGGTATGATTTTCATCCACCACAAAGGCAAACTTTTAAACAGTTGTAATTCCCAGTTATTGGTGGTAATGCATGGAAATGGTATTGTCATTAAAAAAAAAAAAAGTTGCCATAAAGTTGTTTCCAACTCATGGTGACCCCACTTGTGTCAGCATAGAACTGTGCTTCATAGTGTGCTCAGTGGCTGATTTTTCAAAAGTAGATCACCAGGCCTTTCTTCCAAGCTGCCTCTTGAACTTTTTGGTTAGCAGCCCAGTTTGCCAGTTATCCAGATACTCCAGCATGGTCATATTCTCTGCCCCTGAGTTGATTCTGATTCACAGTCATAGATGAGATAGTGCTTACCTACTATGCAAATTTTGAAAAGCAATTTGTCAGCTTGAATTAAGAGCCATAAAAGTATTTTCATACTTTAAATTAGCTATCTCCTTTCTGGGAAGTTATTCTAGAGAAATAATCTAAAAGAAGAATAAAACTCTTTTAGACGATAGCTACCAAGTGTTGATGATGTATCGGTGGGTTCCAGATGACCTAAACCTGGGTCTACAAAGCTTCTAGTGAGCACATTAATGGCACTCTTCTCCCAAAGCACGTGTTTACATCAGGTCATGAGCATGGCGGCTTTGGAGTTTTGGTTGCAGAATGAGTCAGAGGTCCCTAGGGAAGACAAAGAAGAGGACAAGGGAGGTTGACAGGGTCTGAGTAGTCACCACCCTGGGACCGACTGTTTTAACTGGTTTTCAGCCAGTTGAAATTTAATGAAAGAATTAGTTGGGGCTGATCTCAGATACCAACCGAGGTATTGTAAGACTGGATGGTGGCCCAGATCTGAGAAAACTGACTGGTATCTGTGATCTCAACTGTAATTATGGACTGGGGAAACTAGGATATTCAAATTATATCTATAGCATTGAAAAACTAGAAATAATCTACATAGCCAAGCATAGATTCTGGAATGTGTGATCAATGAAAAGCCAGGCAAACATCAAATGGAAAATACTGCTTACCGACATTCAATTCTCCTGTTCTTCTTGGACATGTGGGGATGACATTTCCCAGGCCTCCCTAAGCCTTGCTTTGCTGGTAAGACACAGCCTGTGGCTAGGTCTGCCCAAATAAGGGGAAGTGATGCATGTTCCTTCTGAGTTCAAACATTAAAAAAACCAACGCTTGGTTCTCCAACGCTGGACTGAGTGGCAGGGGAGAGAATTTATAGGAGATGAAATCCAAGAAGTGCTGGGGAAGGCAGATGACTGTAAGGAACTCGCTCTGAGTTGGGAGGTTACTGGTAGATTTTGAGCAGAAGGATAATTTGAGCTGATTTACATTTTAAAGCGATGCCTCTGCTTGCTATAAGAATGAGGTTGGTTGTCTGATTTAGTAAATAAAAATACAAGACATCCAGTTAAAATTGCCCTTCAGATAAGCAACCAGTAATTTTTTTTTTTAGTATAAGTATGTCCCTGTATCAAAAAGAATTGGTTGATGTTCAAGCATTTCAGGGGGTAGCATATGGTCAAGAACCAATAGTGCTGAAGGAAGAAGTTCAAGTTGCACTGAAAGCACCAGTGAAGAACAAGACTCCAGCAATGGACAGAATCCCAATTGAGATGATCCAACAAACCAATACAGTGCTGGAGAAACTTGCTCATCTATGCCAAGAAATCTGGACGACAGCTAGCTGGTCAACCGCCTGCGAAAGATCCGTATTTGTGTTCACTCTAAACAAAAATGATCCAACAGAAGGCAGAAACTATCAAATAATATCATTAATGTTACACCCAAGTAAAATTTTGCTGAAGATCATTCAAAAGTGTTTGCAACAGCACATCAACAAAGAGCTTCCAGAAACTCAAGTCTGATTCAGAAAAGCCCACGGAACAAGGGATGTTACCGCTGACATCAAGTGGATCTGTTGTGCACGAGGTTGCTGTGAATTGGAACTGACTCCAAGCCACCTAATGACAACAACATGTCCCATCCAATATTTGTGACGTTATTTATACTGAAAAAGTATGACTGTCATTTATTGAGCTTCTAATTTAACGGAATGTCCTCTACTCTATCTGGCAACCCCTGTAAGTGAAGAAAGATTTTCAGGGGACAGGAAAGTAGGAGATGGAGATTGCTCAGACCAGGTGACGAATGGTAGGTGGCAAGAAATGGTTGAATTCCGGTTATATGAGACATCTGTATAGTCCGTCATCTCGCTCTCATTTCATAGTTCTTTTATATGAGCTAGTTTGGTTCATTATGTAACCCCAAACTCCCTGACCAGACACAGAAGACAGGAGGTGGTGGTGAGGGGAACAATAATTGGAGAGGATGTGGGCAGGGTTTCCTGGCTTGTGGGAAGGATGTGGGTTTCACCACAAGTTTCAAATCATTTAAGAGTTCATGAAAATAGAATTAGTCCTCAGAAAGGTAGAAATCATTGAGTGGATACTGGAAGGAAAGAGTGGAAAGGAAGAATGTGCTGTCACAGGGTGAGGAATGCAGATAGAGTTGCATAGAGGCAGGTGCTCAGAGTTTTATATAGCAAACTGATTTGGATTGTAAAATTCCACCTAATCACAATAAAAAAAAAGAAAAAAAATCACCTGAGGATCTTGGAGTGTTTTAAAGGTTCTCAGAATGAGAAGATGAAAGTTATTATCAGTTATTAAAAAAGCAAAAGCAATCTCATCAAAAACAAAACAAAACAAAAAAGTAGAAATCAGATGATGGTCAGGTGATAGCCTGTCTTCTCCGCTCAGGGACATGGTGATCAGTCCCCAGGAAGCGACAGTAAGCATTCTGTCTATGACACTTCTTTGTCGGTACCTTCCTCTTTAGTTGGTGCAGGCTGACATATCTTGGCTGGAGGTAGAATAGGGAAAATAGCCAGAATGTTGACTTGTAATCGGATCTTTGTACTCAGATTTGTTTTTGCTCTGAGCCAATATGCTGAAAGTTCAGAGAGGGCAATGTTAAAATTTATGGATTGCCAGAGTTTGAGGGAAGAAAGGGAGCTTCCATAGCAGTGTGCTAAGTACCAAGTGTGTTACTCACAACAAACTAGACCCAGACATTATCGTCTTTTCATGGATGAGGAACTGGCACAGAAAGGCTCAGTGATCCCCTCAAGGTCACTTTACAAGAGTTACATAATTTCCAATCATTATCACTTGTTTGATGCAACAAAAATCACTGCACTTCTCTTGACCTGAGAGCCTGAAGGAGAGGACAAAACACTTATACCAAGAGTCGGAAGAAACCCCCATTGCAGTGCAATGCATCTCTCTTTACACAGGGCCTTTTTGGTCCAGGGTTCGTAGTTCTGCTGAAACGATTTGCTTAATCACAATCCTGCAAAGGGATTGGGCAGTTTACTCTTCAAATGAGGTACATAAAACTCTTATAGGGACTGAACAGTTTGCTAAGCAAATGAAGTGCATAAAACCCTTCTGGGGATTGGCTGATTACTATACAAATTAGGTGGCTATGGCCTACTGAGGGGATTGGTCAGTTTGAGGTCTTGGTGGAAGGATTAGGTTGATGACGGGAACTCAGTACCATCAAGAGGAAGAATACGGCATGAGGGGCATCCTTTGGACTGGGTGCTCTGTGGGCTGAGAACCTCCTAGACCAAAGAGACAGGCAGGCATAGCACTTGAGAAGATGCTAGGTGATGCAAGACAGCACAAGGTGGCAGTAGCATTGTGAGTGGCAAGAACCAGGAGGCCACTACGTGGTGGACTCTCCAGACCCCAGAGCAAGGAGGCTGCAGTGTGCTTGCCAACTTGCTTAGGAAGAGCTGAACACCTTCACGCAGGAGGCTTGCTAGCAGAGTAGGATATATCCAGATGCTTGTTGATGAGGCTAAAGAGCCATAACACTTGTCCAAGGAAGGCAAAAAGACCAGACCTGGGAGCATGGCCAGTAGCAAAGGCCAAGAACAAGATCTACCTACAGCTGTGGCCAAAGAGAAGCTGAGAGCTATCTTGATTGGATATTGTCTTGATGAAAGAACTGTATCCGGTTTTGTGTCTCATTACACCCAAGTTGATCCTATTCCTGAATTGTAACCTGTTACTTCCCTGATAAGTATAACTGTGAATAGGGTCTCAGTTCTGTGTGGTCACTGTAACAGATTTTCAAACCCAGCATAAAAGTAGAGAATGCCATGGGAGGGGCAGCTGGCAAAGGAACTGGTAAAAAGATTGGAGAGTTGGAGGTATGTTTGACCTCTCTTTCATGAGAATCAGCTTTGCAATGCTGGTGATTCTCATCCCTCCTCCTGAATTAGGTGATATTGATCACTATTAAGCTACACATATAAAAATATATATAATCTTTAACAGCTGGTTTTACCTCTGCTTTCTTCTTCATTCTTTCAAATACTTAACAAAAATATACTAAGTATTTTCTATACGCCAGGTTCTGTGCCAATGAAAACTAAGGTGCGAAGCTGTGTGTAAAGGAAAAGTTTATCACGTGCAAGGTGAGGGGTGGGAAAGATATTTCAGGAGGAAATCTTGTGGAAATGCCCTGTGGCAGGAGGGAGTATGGATAATACCAGGAGATGAAAGAAGGCTGGAGGAGAGACATACTTGTAAGGAGGCTGTGTGAGAGTATTTGACAGGTCAAGTACAGACAGTAACTTTTTATCCTGAGGGCAAGGAGACTTGAATAGATTTGTGACATGATTAGATTTGCATTTTGAAAAGCTGAAAACCAAAATGTCTGTCACTAGAGGATTTGTTAAGTCAATTAGGAGGTGTTCATATGAAGCATATGAGGCATTTTTCTCAGGAGGGAATAAGAGCTAATAGCATGACCTCTAAGAGATATTGTTTAAAAACTATACTGTGCAGAACAGCATACATGGTATATGTATGCTATTGTATGCTATAGCATGTATTGTATGCTATCCTTTATGCAGGAAACATATACGTGGAAGTTCTGAACTCTGGTGGTATAGTGGGTAAGTGCCATGTCTGCTAACTAAAAGATCAGCAGTTCAAATCTGCCAGGAACTCTTTGGAAACTCTATGGGGCAGGTTTACTCAGTCCTATAGGGTCTCTATGAGTCAGAATTCACTTAACGGCAATGGGTTGTTTATTTATTATCTGTCCTATGGGGTTACCATGAGTTAGTATGCGTTGAAATAGACTAGAAAGCAGAAGTGAGTTTTTGTTTTGTTTCATTTTGATGTTATGTTGTTATCATTAGGTGCCTAGAAGTCAGCTGTGATTCATAGTAACCCTGTGAACAACAGAATAGAACACTACCCCGTCCTACACCGTCGTCACAGTCTTTGTCATGCTTGAGCCCATTGTTGTGACCATCATGTCAAGCCATCTCTCTGATGGTCTTCTGCTTTTTTTGCTGACCCTTTACTTTCCCAGACATGGTGTCCTTCTCCGGAGGCTGGTACCTCCTGATAACATGTCCATCTTGCCACGATTCCTTTTAAGGAGCATTCTGGTTGTACTTTTCCCAAGAAAGAGTCGTTTGTTCTCTGGACAGTCCATGGTATATTCAGTATTCTTCACTAAGATCATAATTCAAATGCATCATTTCTTCTCTTCCGTCTTGCTTATTCATTGCTTTCACATGTGTATGAGACTATTGAAAATATCATGGCTTGGATCAAGCAATGCAATATGTCAACTGATTTTTTTGACTGCTGCTTCTGTGGACTTTCATTGTGGAGCCTAGTAAAATGAAATCCTTCACAACTTTGTTATTTTCTCCATTTATCACGATGCTGCTTGTAGGTCTAGTTGTGAGGATTTTTGTTTACCTCATGCTGATCTGCAATCATATTGAAGGCTATACGTCTTTTATCTTCATTGGTAGGTGCTTCAAGTCTTCTTCACTTTCAGCAAGTTACAGGTGATTATTCTCCACATAGTCTGGATTCTTGAATTATTCAATTGAATAGATATGGTGAAAGGATACCACCCTGACACATCTTTCCTGATTTTAAACCACACGGTATCCCCTCCTCTTGTGCTATTCAAATGACTGATTCTTGATCTTTGTAGAGGCTCCTCATGAGTGCATCCAAGTGTTCTGGAATTTACACTCTTCACAGTATTACCCATAGTCTGTTATGATCCACATAGTTGAATGACTTCGATAGTCGATGAACACAGGTAAACATCTTTCTGGTATTCTCTGCTTTCAGCCAGGATCCGCCTGACACCAGCAATGATAGCCCTTGTTACATATGCTCTTCTACATCAGGCTGGAATTTCTGGAATATCCCTGTTCATGTGCTGTTGCAACTGCTTTTGAATGATCTTCAGCAAAATTTTACTTGGGTGTGATGTTAATGATATTGTTTGATAACTTCTGCACTTTGTTGGGTCACTTTTCTTTTGAATGGGCCCGAACATGGATCTTTTGTTGTTGGTCAACCAGGTGGCTGTCTTCCAAATCTCTTGGCCTGGATGAACGAGTACGAATGGCACTGTGCACATTTGCTGAAATATTTCAATCGATATTCCATCAGTTGCTGGAGTCTTGTTTTTCACCAATGCTGTCAGTGTAGCTTGAACTTCTCCCTTCAGTACTGTTGGTTCTTAACCATATGCTGCCTCCTGAAGTGGTTGAACATTGACCAACTTCTTTTTGGTACCAGCCAAGTGCCAAGTGGTACAGTGATTCTCTATTCCTTTCATCTCCTTTTAATATTTCCTGAGCCATTCAGTACTTTTCCCATAGAATCCTTCACTATTGTAATTGGAGGCTTGAGATTTTTCCTTAGCTTTTTCAGCTTCAGAAATGCCAAGCGCATTCTTCCCTTTCAGTTTCCTAGCTTCAGTTCTTTGCACATTTTATTATAATGCTTTACTTGGTCTTCTCAAGTTGCCTTCTGAAATCTGTTAAGCTCCTGTACTTCATCATTTTTCGCATTTGCTTAAGATACCTGATGTTCAAAAGAAGTTAGGAGTCTCTCCTAACATGTGCTTTGGTCTTTTCTTTCCTTTCAGTCTTTTTAATGATTTGTTGCTTTCTTCATATATGATATCCTTGATGTCATTACACAGCTCATCCGGTATTTGGTCATTAGTGTTTAACTTCTCAGATTTGTTCGTGAACCAAAAAAGCCACCACTGTTCAGTTGACTCCAACTCTTAGAGACCTTATAGGTCAGAGCTGAACTGCCCCACAGAGTTTCCAAGGAGCGCCTGGTGGATTTCAACTGCTGACCTTTTGGTTAGCAGATGAAATGCGTAACCAGTACATTACCAGAATTTCCTTATTCTTGAGATAGTCTCTAAATTCAGGTAGACTATACTCAAGCTTGTATGTTGGCTCTTGTGGACTTGTTCTAATTTTCTTCAGCTTCAATTCTAAATGTGCACTTGAGCAATTAGGGTGGTTTGCTCCACAGTCAGCCCTCAACCTTACTGTGACTGATGGTACTGCTCTTCCCCATTGTCTCTTTTCCCAGATGTAGTCGATTTGAGACCTGTGTCTTCAGTTCCTCGACACCTCATTTGCAAATGCATAGCATTTGCAACACCCCCTTGAGCAGAGAATTCCAGTGGTCTGATGATGAGTGGGAGTAGAGTGAGATTTAAAGCAAGTACAAGGTCACCGCACTGTGTCTATGACTGAATAAGCTGGGGTGCTGACAGCCCTGAGACACCGTGCTTTCCGTTTGAACCAGAACATACATCAAACACAAGAAAGGAGGCAATGCGGATCTAAGAAACACAAGGACCAAGGAATTCTGTAGTATCCTTTCTGATTTGTGTTACTTTCTGCATTGGCAAACCTCCTGCTTGGAGAATAATGACGCAGAAAGAAAAGGAAAGATAGTTCCTTTGTCTCAGTAATTTAATAATCAGTAACCCAGCAGTAGAGAAGGTTGGTACAACACATACATGTTAAAAAGTGAAAGAAGAAGTTAATTTTATATAATATTTCCACATTTGAAAGCCTGCTACCCTCAGAGCCAAAGTACATTCTGTCTGAAATACTCCCACACCCCTCACTCCATCCCCTGGTCCCATAGCCCTTGGTCTCTTGGCTGACTTTAAGCATTGCTGTACTCAGCTTAAGCACCTCCTCCCTCAGGAAGGCTTCCCTGACTCTCCCGTCCTCAGTATCCCTGCCTCTGGACATTCATTACAACATGCACACAACTGGTTTCTGAGGAGTAGTTTGAGTGGTAGCAGTGACAGTTTGTATACATATAAACGGACACATCTGCCACTTTGTCACAGTATGACAGTTTGCACGTTGCTGTAATGCTGGAAGCTATGCCAGTGGTATTTAAACATCAGCATGGTCACATGTGGTGGACGGGCTTTAGCTGAGCTTCTAGACTAAGAAAGACTAGGAAGAAAGACCTGGCAGTCTACTTCTGAAAAAAATATTAGCTGGTGAGAACCTTATAAATAGCGGCAGAATATTGTCTGATATAGTGCCGACAGATGAGCCCCTCAGGTTGGAAGACACTCAAGATATTATTGGGTAAGAGCTGCTTCTTCAAAGTAAAGTCGACCTTAAGGACATCAATGGAGTCAAGCTTTCAGGACAGTGATTTACTGATGTGGCAAAACTCAAAATGAGAAGAAATAACTGCATGTCTATAATCTACAAGGTACTGCAAAACCTCAACAAGAAAAAGACAAATAACCCAATTTAAAAAAATGGGCAAAAGATATGAACAGGCACTTCATCAAAGAAGACTTCGGGCAACTAACATACATGCGGAAATACACGAGGAAATGCTCACGGTCATAAGTCACTAGACAAATCCAAGTTAAAACTGCAGTGAGTTATCATTTCACCCCAACAAGGCTGGCATTAACTAAAACAAACAAACACAAAACAATAAATGTTGGAGAAATTGTGGGGAGACTGGAATTCTTCTACGCTGCTGGTGGGAATGTAAAATAGTACAACCACTTTGGAAATCAATTTGGTGCTTTCTTAAAAAGCTAGAAATATATGGATGATCACCAAGGACCAAAACGACATGAGGGAAAGAGAACTCAGAAGACAGACAGACCCACGTGAGTGGGTGACATCGACTTGTGACAGGAAGAACCAGATGGTGCCCAGCCACCACCAGTGATAGCCTCGATGGAGTTCACAAAGTTGAATCTTGCTGGCAACACAAGAATAAAAAGGGGTGTGCCCTGAGATCTCCACTAGAAGACAGCAATTGATGGTCCAGGGACCTTGGAGTTCACCTGGGAACATGTCCCCTGGCCTGATGCTGCTCCTGTCCATAAATCATAACGGAGGTCAACTCTTCGGACAATAATGGATTGGACTTGGTGACACAGAGTGATCATATCATGTGTACACTTTACGGTTCTATGTATCTACGGATGCAGTCCTGCTGACCTCTAAGTGGAGGCAGGGGAGTGAGTGGAGAGGAGGGGATAGGAGATTGTTGGGAGGATAAGACATGTATAGAGAAGAGAGGAAGGGTGTGCTGTCACCGGGCAGGGAGAGCAGTGGGAGCTGCATCTAGGTGGGTATGCAAATTTACATGGGAATGTACATTTTCATTCAATTATAATAATAATAAAAAAAGCTAGAAATACAAATGCCATATGATCCAATAATCCCACTTCTTGGAATATGTTCTAGAGAAATTAAGGGATGTCACAGAACTACATATATGCATATCAGTATTTATTGTCTGCATATCGTAAAAAGATGGAATTAACCTAGATGCCCATCAACAGGTGAACGGACAAACTCTGGTATATTCACACAATGGAATACTATGCAGTAATAAAGAACAATGATGATCCTGGGAAACACCTGATAACATGGAGTCATCCGGAAGACGTTATGCTGAGTGAAATTAGTCAGTTGCAAGAGGACAAATATTGTATGAGTCCACTGTTTTAAGGACTAAAGATTTAAGCATAGAAGAAAATAATCTTTGATAGTTATAAGAGAGAGTTGGGAAGGAGATGGCTATTCATAGATTAGACAGTAGATCAGAACTTGATTAAGTGAAGGGAGTGACAGCACACATTAGAGGGGAGATTAACATTGCTGGACCACAGCAAAAGCTAAGGAGTTTCCTAAACAGAACCCAATATTCTGAAGGTCAGAGTAGCAAGGGTCCAGGGGCCATGGTTTCAGGGGACACCTAAGTCAACTGGCATAACTAAGTTTTTTTGTTTTTTTTTTTTTTAGATGAGAAAGTATTCTGCATTCCAGTTTGCTGCATGGTATTGGTATCTGGGGTCTTAAAAGCTAAAAAGCCCCCATCTAAGGAGCCTCAGTGGTTCCAATCTACCTGGAGCAGAGGAGAACGAAGGACCCTAAAGAACATTGTCCCTCTGGGTTTCACTTACAAAACACAGATTCTAACTAAAAGCTCAAAATGGCAACAGCAGAGCTTTAAGTCAAGCATGCGTCAGGCTCTTTTGAGTGCAGCCCTGTGTACAAGGCAAGCATGTTACAGAAAGCTACATAGCAAGTGTTGCTGATGCTAAATGACAAGAGGGCTCTAAGGACTGATGGTAGATATGCATATTGCATGTATTGTCTCTGCTCATGCATGTACACCATTGTCCCATCAGAGATGATTTACAAAATGTAAGTTCAAAGACAAAATGGTTACGTTTCCAGGCAGTCACAGTATATCAAGTATGTGCCTTTCTGAGTTGGCACCCTCTGCAGTAGCACAGGTCCTGCAGCCCTGAAGCCTGTCCTGCATCCTAGTGTCCTCTGCTGGAGTGAACAAGTCCCTGTATTGTGGCCTTTATGGCTAGCACTGGGCCTCTGCTGGTCTGTAGGCCCTCTCAACAACAGAGACAGAAGCCGCTAATGTTCATACAATTGGATCTTCCCTTTCTTGCAATTAATGCTCACTGTATAGCCAAAGACCACATATCTCCATCTCTTCTGCAGCTCGGTAGAGAGACAACCAACCAATCACAGGAGAAGACAGGACTGGACAGTATTTCATGCCACTGTGAGTAATCTCAGTAGGGGTGGGGTCACCACTAGCTGAGGGCTAACTTACTGGTGGCTAACACAACAACATGGCCAACTCGACTATGTTTTGACCAATGGATTTAAGTGGAACAGCGAGTGTGGTATCTAAAAGGAAAAGGGGGAGGGACATAATAGAGTGGAAGGGTGTCTGCCTACCTACCTACCTATCTACCTACCTCTGCTTTCCTCCTTCCTATTGGCTGGATGTGGAGGTCATCATGGTGACAGCTTCCACAGCCAATCTGGCCCATGTGTATGACCGCCACAGATGAGGGGACACCGCAAAGCTGCTATACAGGCATCAATTCTTCTTCTGTCTTCTTTGTTCATTGTCCAGCTTTCACATGCATATGATGCAATTGAAAATACCATGGCTTGGGTCAGGCACCCCTTAGTCTTCCGGGTGACATCTTTACTTTTCAATAGTTGAAAGACACTCTTGGGAGCAGATTTTCCCCAAAGCAATGCATCTTTTGGTTTCTTGACTGCTGTTTCTGTGGGCATTGATTGTGGACTCAAGTAAAATGAAATCCTTGACAATCTCAATCCTTCCTCAGTTTATGATGATGTTTACTGGTCCAATCTGAAGATTTTTGTTTCTTGGTGTTGAGGGCAATCCATACTGAAGGCTGTGGTCTTTGACCTTCATCAGTGTTTCAAAATCTTCTTCACTTCCTGCAAGTAAGGTGGTGTCATCTGCATAACACTGGTTGTTCATGAGTCGTTCTCCAGTCCTGATGCCTTATTCTTTGTATAATCCATCTTCTCAGATTATTTGTTTGGTATACAGATTGAAACGGTATGGTGAAAGGATACAACCCTGATGCACACCTTTCCTGACGTTAAGCCATGCAGTGTCCCCTCGTTCTGTTTACATGATTGCCAGATTCCTTAGGAGCACAATTAAGTGTTCTGGAATTCCCGTTCTCTGCAATGTTAACCATAATTTATTATAACTCACACAGTCAAATACCTTTGCATAGTCAATGAAACACAGGTAAACATCTTTCTGGTATTCTCTGCTTTTGGCTAAGATCCATGTGACATTAGCAATGAGATCCCTGGTTCCATATCCTCTTCTGAATCCAGCTTGAATTTCTGGCAGTTCCTTGTCACTATACTGTTGTGGTTGCTTTTGAGTGATCTTGAGCAGAATTTTACTTGTGTGTGATATTAATGATATTGTTTGGTAATTTTTACATTCAGTTGGGTCGCCTTTCTTTGGAATGGGCATAAATATGGATCTTTTCCAGTCAGTTGGCCGGGTAGCTGTCCTCCAAATTTCTTGACAAGCTTTATAATATCGACATTCTATTCTACTCATCCCAGTATATTCTCTGCTTATAGGCTGATTCTAAAATGTTAAACTCATGTAAGTGATGTTTTTGCTGTTATAACCGTACAAATATTATTTGCTGCATTATCAAGTCGTATGACTGGGGCTCTGAAGGAGAATATAGCCTTAGATGGCTAAACATTCCTCCATCAAAGGAGAATATCCTAGGTGTCCAAGACCACAGTAGTATGTGTTCTTTTTTTCCATGTTTGTATTTCTTCTCACATTCAGCTTCCATTAAAAAAAGAATTACTTATTCTTTCTTGAATTAGTTATTGCTTGATGGTTTTGTCTGAACATCATGGAGTGCATGAGTGGCAAGTTTTCTGACTCCCTACATTTAAGAAAATATTTTGTTTTGTCCTCACATTGGGTGGTAATTTGGGCTGTGTAAGAAATAATCAAAACATGAAGAAATTAAAATAGAAAGTTTATTCTGGAGAGTGAGATAATTTTTTTTTTTTTTGGAAAAGAAGGGCTCATAATAGTTTAGTTGCAATTCCTAAAATAAGTGAATAAACCTCTGAGTTAGTGCAAAATGGTAATTAGTCAATTGTTTTATGATTTAATAAACAACTAGCAAGCTGAGGAATTGTTTGACTTCTAGTGAAAAACCAAGTCAATACTTCTGCAGTTTGGGTTAGGTTTTCACAATTAATTTTTGGGCTTGTGGGTAAGAGAAACCCCTTAATGTCAGATTAAGACATCTTCATTAATTTTTTTCCACATCTGGTCATAGAATCTCAGGTTCAAATGAATTTTACTTAAGAATTTGCAAGATGTTGTTCCTGGTCTTGTAGCTTCCAGCTGTCATGAAAACGGATGAAAAGGTGAATACCATTTCCTCATATCTAGCTGTTTTTTTCTTCCTGAAAGCTTATATATATGATTTTTTTATCCATTGAGCTCTAAAATTTTTCCCAAGTATATATAATTGTGATATGTCTTTATTCATCCTGATTGGCCTTCATGGATTCCTTTAAACAACAGGAAACCAAAACAAGATGTTTACTAACCAGAAAGATTTATGAAGAAAACAAAAATGGTCTATAAGACTACTAACATAAAACTGGTAAAATCCACAGGTCAGAGGACAACATCCTAGGTGTTAAAGTCCAAAGCAGTCTGAAGTTCAGTTAAAAACCTTAAAGCATAAAATAGTACAAAATCTTTCAAAAGGTGAAACAATCCTATGCAATAGAAAATGACAAGTATAGCTGTCCTCCATTCTGGTGACCATCTTTCTCCCCAAGGATCTCCAGATGCATTGACTGAGTATTTATCCAGGGGGGAAAAAAGTTTGTATTGTATACAGCTTTCTTTTGTTTGTTCATTTTTTTTTTTTTAAGTATACAGGAAACCCCAGTGGTACAGTGGTTAAGCGCTACATCTGCTAACCAAAGGCTGGCAGTTTGAATCTGCCAGGTGCTCCTTGGAAACCACGGGACAGTTCACTCTGTTGTATAGGGTCACTATGAATTGGAATAGACTTGATGTCAATGGTTTTTTTTGCTTATACAGAAGGAATCACATTCCACTTACATGATGAAGTGCACACTCCTCATTCTGCTGTATGAATTTTCTGCACCCCTTTAATGAGTACCAGTTTTATGACCCTACAAGCAATGTTGCCATAAACATCTTTGGATAATTACAGATACCTTAACAAATTTTAATAAATCCATGCAAATAATAAATTCCAGCAGTGATGTGGCTGGAATAGAAAGAGTAATGACATTTATCATTTTATTTATGCCAATTTGCCCTGAGAAATGATTATACCATTGCCTTCTCATGAAGAAATCATCAGCCTTTCTTTCAGCTACCTGGGTCTCACCAAGCTTTGATTTTGCAAATCTGACAGGTGAAAATATTAGTGCTTTAATGTGTAATTTTTTGACTGTGTGTGTGTATTCAGGGCTGTTGCCTATGCCTGTTAGCCGTCTGCATTTCCTCTGTCACATGTGCTTGACCTCAGAGAATTGTTATCTGGTGAGCTGTGCCTCTTTTGCCCAAGGAAAACATCCTCTGGCTCTTTTCCCAATTATCTCGGCCTCTGTCCCTGGGTCCAGATGTCTGGATCTGTCTGCCTTCTCATTTTATTCTTATTCCATATTTTCCATGCGTTGATGTTTTCACTCTGCCTTAAAGGAGATTTTTTTTTCCAAAATTTTCTTCCAGACACATATCTTGCTCTTTTAAAACTTTGTATTACTATTCTAAAGAGTTAGATTTGTACAGTAGGTTGTTTTATAAATAAAATATCATTTTATAGGGTTGATATGGCAAAATACAGTTTAGAGTGAAAATATCACTGCACACAATGTCTTGTTCATGCTGCCCTTCTCCTTCTGTATTTCCCAACTCTGCGCTTTGTCTTATAGAAGATGAGGAGTCAGCATTAACACCAGTCTCCATGTCTCCACTGCTGTTCTCTCCATCCACTTGAGATAGTTATGTCCTCACTTTTTGTTAAATTATTATTTACTTTTCTGGGGGGATAAATACATTAATGTAGTTTATGGCTGAGTCAATGAGTTCATTGTGATTACATTTCCTTTGTTTTTCTTTTGTTTTGTTTACATGTACCTTTAGCTAAAATCTGCCACTGAACTGATTCCAACTCATCAGCCCATGTGGTTTTGTTGGCTGTAATCCTTATGGATGCAGATAGCCAGGCCTTTCTTCCACACTGCTTCTGGGTGGATTCAAACCGTCAACCTTTAACTTAGTAGTCTAGGACAAATCATGTGTGTACCCAGGGACCTCTGAACCCTTCAAAACAAATTTTAAGACACTTCTCAGTTCTATTTTCTACAAGAAAAGTGTTTTATCAATGTTCAGTTTCTCCCAGAGGCAATCCTTCTGCAGATATCCTTTCTTTGTTCTGGAGCGGTCATTGTCTAGGTTTGCTGTGCTGTCCTGGAACTGTCCTTCTCCGGTGTTGGATCCCCCTTGTCGTCAACCCGCAGTCTTCCTCTTTCTTGGATTACTCCCGCATTTTGGAGAGCACATGTTTAATACATTACTGAGAGAGATTCATGGGAAACAGCAAGGTTTTAGATTTTACATGTTAGAAGATACATTTATTCTCATTCCTGGTTGATAGTGAAGGTGAAGCAAGGTGGGTGGGAGAGACAACGAATCCTGGGAAAAGAGGGTCACGAGCACAGAGGAGCTTCACCCTGGGCAGGAGCCCCTCCCACTCAGCGCTTGTACCTTCCCCTTGCACTGTGACGAAATCCTGGTGGTGTAGTGGGTTAAGCACTATGTCTACTAACCGAAAGTTCGGCAGCTCAAATCCACCAGACACTCCTTGGAAATTCTATGGGGCAGTTCTACTCTGTCATATACGGTCTCTATGAGTTGGGTTTGGCCTTGGGTTTTGCACTGTGAGCTCAGGGTATCTTTCAGAGCTATGTAGCTGAGTGAATACCTGTGAGTCAGAGGTTTGTAATTCAGAGGTGGTACGGGAGGGGAGGGAAAGGACCCCTGGTGGTTCAGTGGTTAAAGGCTCAGCTGCTAATCAGAAGGTCGGCCACTCCATTGGAGAGAGATGTGGCAATCTGCATCCATAAAAATGATCATCTTGGAAACCCTGTGAGGCAATTCTACTCCGCCCTGTAGGGTTGCTATGAGTCTGAACCTACTACGTGCCAAGAGATTTTACGGGAGGCGCATAACAAAGAATTCAAGCAGTTCAATCTTTCAGTTCCTCTGGGCTAGTGTGTAAATTCTTCCGAATTATTGAAGGACCAAAGGTTGCATAGGGGCCGTACTCAGGGTGGCCGATCCTGTGTACCTACCTCTTGGGGGCCGTCAGCCCTTCTCTCTTTTTGCATTACCATACCCAGGTGAGACCTGCCTCCCCTTTTGCGGGTGACAATAAGAAAGCTGAGGGGACAATCAGAGATTACTAATTTTGAATGGAACTGCATTTTAGTTGGAGGGCGTCTCGGCAGATATGCCGGCAGAGCTCTCCTCTCATCCGTTTCTGTGGCTTCATTTGAACTGGGACAGCCAGAGCACAATCCGGAAAGTGAGGTGGCGATGCGGCTCTGGCAGGCCACGTGGGCAGGGGACTCCGAACTCTGCCTGAGCCTGGCTTTGTGCATGTCCCACTGTTCCGTCCTGGTGGCTGCAGGAAAGGCAGCTGTTAGTCTCCAGACTACCAGTCTAGCCTCGCCCCTCTCACCCCTGCGCGGTGGGAAGCTCTATATTGTTGAGCACTTATCTCTGTTCGAAAACGTCTCACTATACGCTTTGGTTCAGTGGTGTTAACCCTGCCTAGCACATGGTGTGTGTCCACCAAGTAATGGTTGCATGAATAAGTAAGCTCCTGTCCTTTCTCAGAGATGAGCTCAGCAGTGAGACTGGAGAAATGACTGACAATGGCTTCCCCTTTCGTGTCACTCCTGCCCTAGGAGGTGGTGCCCTGAGTTTTCCCCTGGAGCTCTCTGCCTTTGTGTGTGCACACACCCACACACTCACGTACACATACGTGGACTCATGCTTACTGTACTCACCACACTCACAGCTCAGTCCATCCTGTCAGCGCAGGAAAACAACAGTTCCTGTACCTAATTTGTGGCTCTCCCTCCGGCACTGTGTCTAGCGATATTTTCCAGGTGCTTTGAGATGTCTGGAAACCGTGGTGGCGTAGTGATTTTAAGTACTGCGTTTGCTAGCCATTAAGGCTGCCAGTTCGAATCCACCAGGCCCTCCTTGGAAATTCTGTCTTACAGCGACGCTATGAGTTGGAATCGATTCTACAGCAGCAGGTTTGGTTTTGGTGGTTTTAGACATCTGGTTCAATCCTTGCCAGTTAATACCTAAACACAGTCCTTCCTATGTGCTAGTTTTTACAGCTTTTTAAAAAATTTTGTTGTTGAGAATATGAACAGCAAAAACACACACCAACTCAGCAGTTTCCACAGGTACCGTTTGGTGACACTGGTTACATTCTCTGAATTGTTCAACAGTTCTCAGTGTTAACTGCTTTATCACTCAGTGCCTCATTTGCACCTATCAGCGACTCTAAAAGCAGATCTGATTGTCTCGTTTTAATGGCAAGGATGCTAAAACTCAAAGGAGTTACTTTCTCTGTAATCACACAGCTGAGTCCGGATTTTAACCGAGATGCTTCCAACCTCAACTTACACAAATAACCAGGCTACAGCGCAGGAACCTTAAAGGGAGGCTCCCTCAAGGTCAAAGTCGGAGGGAGGCTAAGGTTCCAACGCACGCAGTGCCCAAGCCACCAGAGGGCGCCATTTCACCGTGCTTAGGCCAGGCACCCGGCCACTGTCCCTCGCAGATAACAAGCGTGCGCTGTAGCCCTGCGAGCCCAAAGAAGCCTCTCAGACTCTATCCCTCCTTACCAATCCCTCAGCACAGTCTTCAGCCCTTCTCCTCTGAAACTGTTACATGGCAGCACAAGGAGGTTGGTGACAACTAAGTACAAGTAGAACTGGAACCCTACCCATCCACTGCCGTCGAGTCGGGCCGGACTCATGCGACCCTAGAGGTCAGGGCAGAACTGCCCCCATAGAGTTTCCAAGGAGCGTCTGTAGGATTTGAACTGCCGACCAGGTATTTATAATTCAACTCTGCGCTGTCAGAATTTCTTGATTTGCACACATCCGTGGTTTTCAGGGGTCTGGCTAACTGCGGAGTGTCTTTCTTGACAGAGGGAGGGAGGCCTTGGTTGGCTTTCAGAGACGGGGACATCTAGGGAGAGGACCTCTGTCAGGTCAGCAGACCCCGAGTTTGGGTCTGTAAGATGATTTATTGAGGATGCAGAAGAAAATAATGGAGCCTTTATTTGTGTATTTGTATTTTTAATCTAAAAGTAAGAAGGAAATGTAGCTTCACTAATGGTCGATAGCAGATTGGTGCTGGCGTCCTCACTAGCAAGTCTGTCCATCAGTCTTCATGGAGCAACGTCAGTGCAACATCTGCAGGAAGGTGGGGGCACCCCAACATGAACAGGGCCTGGTACAGTCCATGCATTCATAGGGAGCTGGGTTTGTGTATTACATTACATAATTGAACTAAAGAAATCCTTACAGAACAGAAAGCAGTCTGCGAAGAAACCAAGGTTTGCAGGTAATGCTAGCAATTCCTGAACAGTGAACTACAGAAAGGCGGCAGGACTGTCTCTTCCACACCTGCTATGAGCTCTCAAGTCTGCTATGACATTAAAACAAGCTAGTTTAAACAGGTCTAATGAGATGTCATACTCCCAGATTCAAGCCTATCAAAAATGATTTGAAATTATATCTATTATCATTTACAAAGATTCTTGCTGTAATAGCAGAAAGAGTAGTGCTTTGATAGCCCTAATAGTGTGTGATAACCACACAAGTCTGCGGTACATGAGGGCAAGCTGAAACACGCTGGGTGGCTGAGGCATAGATGGAAAGATGTTGGCAATGACTGGTGTAAACAATGACAACAGTTCTGTGTCCCCGTCCTTAGAATTCTTCAAGTATTCTTTGAGCCAAGGACCTAAGCTGTTGAGTTTTATGAAGATTGTTGCTGACACGGCTCAAATGTCAGACAGTAGGGCTGTGATCCTTTGGGACTTTGGTTCCCAGCTGAGGTATTTTAAATTAGATGGTTTCGGGTTGGTTTTGATGGGCTTCTGAATGTCCAATTCCTGTAAAAGAAATGAGGAGGAAGTAGAGAAGGAGCAGAGTGGTAGCCTCTTGTTGTGTGGCACTCTATGGCATTTGCCAAAGTGTGTCTATTCTGTGAGACTCCCAAGAGTCCGCCCTTGGTTTATGGCATATTTTTCTATCCTGCATGATGGAGGGGCCTCCTTTTGAGTCCCAGTGCCTGTGTGCTTCCTTTCAGGTGCAGAAGATAAAAAAATCTCAGGGGATTCATCCAAATCTTGACAGACTTACTGAGAACAAATATAAGGTCATCTGTATCAGATCTCATCAAAGTGCAGCCCAAAGACCAGTGGCATCAGAATTCCTTCTGATGAATTTTAAACATGCAGATTCCTAGAGCCCCCTTGAGATCTCCTGACCCAAGATTTATGAGACAGCCTAGGAAAATGCTGTTTGAATAGGCTCTCATCTCCCTCAACAATCAGGTGATTTCTAACAAGTTTCCATAAAGTGAAAAATTTGAAAACTCTATGCTTTTCAAAGAGTTTATTTTCTCAATTCATTCTTCTTAATACGGGATAGGTAGAGTCTGGTAGAAAACCCTAGTGGTGTAGTAGTTAAGTGTTATGCCTGCTAACCAAAAGGTTGGCAGTTCGAATCTTCCAGGCACTTTTTGGCAATTCTATGAGGACTACCAATTAAGTTCACGAACTCATCTTAGTGATAGTCAGTACTGAATATTCATTACTGAATATCACTACAATCACCTTCAAAGTACTGCCGTTGGGAAGCTATGCACCGATTGCAGCAACTAGTCCACCCTGCAAAGCAGTATTAGAACTCTTTTTTGGGAATGCCTGCCAGAGCTGTCATTGTATTACTGTTGATGTACTGAATGTCATCAAAATGTCTCCCTTTAAATATTTCCTTTATTTTCAGTTGAAGAAAAAAGTCACTGGGGGCCAGATCAGGTGAGGAGGGAGGGTGTTCTGATACAGTTCTTTGTTTACTGGCTAAAACCCCCTCACAGACAACTATACAGTTAAGTATGTGAACTTGCCACCTTGCCACTGTGCACAATGGGCATTCCAGGAAGAGTTTCAGAATCGCTTTGAAGGATGAACTAGGCATTGGCCTTGGTGCATAGCTTCCCCAGGGGAGTACTTCAAAGGTGACTGTAGAGATATTCAGCAATGAGATATATAGCACTTAGAACAATGAAGTTCTCAGACTTAATTGTCAGATCTCCCATATGGAGCAGTTCTACTCTGTCCAGTAGGGTCGCTGTGGGTCAGAATTGACTCAACGGCAGTGGGTTTGGTTTAGGGCTTGGTAGCCTTCTATTCATTTGAAGCACAGGGGTGGAGCGGGACTCAGAGGCAGTCAGCCACTCACGTAAGTGCTCTGGAAAATGAACAGTGGATAGGATTTGGAGCTCCCAAGCTTCTGATACAGAGCCCTCTCTGCCCAGTTGTACTGCACAGACTGACAAACAAGGCAGTGAGATAGTGCTCAACACATCAGTAGGGAGGCCCTAGTTTGAAGGAACTCCATGTGGGAAGGGCTGAGTTTCTCAAACATATTCATCCCTGAAACCAGATGCCTCTTTGGACCCAGTGGAAAGTCACAATCCCACTTGTCTTCAGAAAATGACTTCAGAACTCAAAGGCTGAAAAGTTGGCCATTCTATGGACTCAGGGACACAGTGTGAGCATATGGCATGTGTACTTTATGGCTTTACGCATTTATAGCAGGCTGTCCTACTGGTTTCTTTCTAGATGGGAGAGAAGAATGTGCAGTGGAGGGGACAGGAGTTCATTAAGAGGATACTAGAAGTACAGAGTGGAAAGGAGGAATGTGCTGTCACTGGGTGAGGAGAACAGTTGGAGCTGCAGATAGGTGAGCAAGTAGAAGTGACTTGGATTGTATACTTCCACTTAATCATAACAAAATAAATAAATACTTTTAAAAAGTTGGTTAGTCTAACTATGTGACCAACAGAAGCCATGATGTTTCTTTAGCAAAAAACCAGCACAGTGGCACATTGCCATCAGCATACTAAAGAGGACTCTAGAATAGAGGTGGGAATTAGAGTCCCCTTCTCCTGCCAGCACTTTCCTCCTGGCCAGTTACAACGCCTTCAGTGTTCTGATGGAGAGTGGCCCATCGTGCCCACACTCTGCCCCAGGCTGATCCCGTACCTCTCCTCAGTCTCCTGAATGCATCCTGGGCCTACCTCTGTCTTCTCACTTCAGTGCATTGCGGTGACCAGAGTGGATAGCTACGTCTCCCTCAGCAGACAGTGAGTCTCTCAGAAGCAGGGCCTGGGATCAGAAACTGTTTGTAAAATACATAAGATTATCATTGGGGATTTTCATGTATCTGACTTAGCCATCATCCCCTCAAGCATTGCACTGAGACAGACTCCTGGTGCTACCATCTGATGAATATCCAGGGCAGCACACAACACCTAGAACGTTCCATTTTCTGTGTCACGAAAGAAGCAGCAGCCCTCAAGCCAGGGCTGCCAGCCTCAAACCTGAGCTGCAGAGCAACTTACCCCATTGTCACCCTGGGCCTGCCTTCCCGCAGACATTGTGGGCAACACCCTTGCCTAGTACAAAAGGAAGTTCTGCCAGGTGGGAAGGAACCGCTTTGTTTTCCTCCTCACAGGTAAAGAAGCCAATCAAGCCAGGTAAACCAGCCATCAAGCCCTCCCCGGAATCCAGCTCTCCCGATTCCCCACCCTTTCCTGCGGCTGAGACATCCACCAATGAGAGTTTGGCGCTGCTTCCCCACCCTTTCTGGCAATGTGCAATTAGTGAGCTATGTTGGCACAGAGTAAGTGCCAGGTGAGCCTTGATTGATTACTGTGTCCCCAGGTGTCACTCTCCACAGGGTGAGTCCTTGCCAGGAAATTTCTACATGCAGACAGTGTGAGGCTGTAGCTCCTTTCCCACTAAGAAAGATACAGGTCAATGAGCTGGGGGAATGGGCTTTCCCAGCAAGGTCTAAGATTCACAGTGACCTGCTGTCTGGACAGACAAACTGCCATTGCCTCATGCAGGGAGTAAATAAATGCTGCACACTCTTCTGCCTCGATTTCCTGGGGGTGGAAGTGGCTTAAACAGGGACAGCCCCTTCTTCACTGTAGGTTAATTTTGCTGTGATGGGGGGGTGTTGGTCAGTGGTTTCTACGTGATGTGGAGACCCTTAATGCAGTGGTTATCCACTTTCTTGGAAATTATGAGCCTTAACTCCCATTAGTAATAATAATAATAATAATAAAAACAGTTGCCTTCGAGTCAGGTCTGACTCACAGCAACTCTAGAGGTCAGAGTACAACTGCCCCAGAGTTTCCAGGGAGCACCCGGTGGCTTTGAACTGCCAACCTTTTGCTTAGCAGACTAGAACTTAATCCACTAGCCACCAGGGTTTCTCTCCTATTAGTAATAGGGATACATATTATGGGGCAATAGGTGGTTTTCCTATGGGGATTTACACACATAACTATTTGGCTCATTTTCTCTTTTTGCTGTATGGCTTCCTGGTTGAGGGGCCAACTGTGTTTTCTTCCCCTAAGGTGGTGTAGTGGTTAAGTGCTATGGCTAGGATCCAAACGATTGGTAATTTGAATCTACCAGGTGCTCCTTGGAAACTCTATAGGGCAGTTGTAGGGTGTCCTATAGGGTCACTATAAGTCAGAATAAACTCGATGCCAAGTGTTTCGTTTTTGGTTTTAAGCCTTCAATAGAGGGGCAGAAAACGTCACTGTGGGCACTGAGTGACTGCCAGCGAGAGGTCTATAGCTCCTTCATACCTAGGCCTCTGGCTGGAAGGTGCCTGTGGGGAGGAGGTGACACGCAGGGATGAGAGATTCCCTCAGAGGAAAGGACCTTCCTGTGAGGAGACTCAGGGTGCCAGGTTTGAGACACCCCAGGCCTTCTCTTTCTCCCTAGGGGCAGGATAAGAAGGCTGGAGTTGTAGGCGCCTTGGGTTTGGGATTTTGTCATTAGGACTCTGGGGAACCACTGAAGGTTTTTACCTCATTTGATTGTTAGCAAAAAAGCAAACGCGAAAGCAAAAACAACCGTGGAGAGGGGCTGCAGGGAGAGACGTAATACAAGGCTCCCTAGAGTCCTAATGGACGGTAGAAGCTGGAAACTTCCGGGGGAAGAGGAAGGAGGGGATTCAAGGATGCTAGAGGCGGGCTCTGGGCTGGCCGAGAGAGCCACTTGGAGAGGCCAGCACGCTGCTTGGCGGCCGGCCCGCGAGTGCCGTCCCACCGCCTGCCGCCTGCGCCTCTTGGGGGGTGCCCCCTTCAGCAGGATCAGGGTCTTGGCGCATCCGAGGAGGGAGCCGGGTGGTCGAAGAGAGGCCAAGGGGACCAGGGGTCCGCGGGCCAGGGAGCCGGGGGACCGAGAAGCCTGGGGGCCGGCCAGCCGTGGCTGCGCTCTTGTCGCTCTTGTCGCTCGCGCCGTGAGGGGGCGCCCGCAGCAACCCGGGAGGGTCTGGGCGCGTCCAGGAGGGGACTGGGGTGGATCCGAGGCTGCAACCCGGCCGTGTCCGGAGGAATGCGGCCTTTGGCTCGTCCCCTGCCCGCATTCCGGCCAATTCTGGAATGTGAACAGGGTGTTCACAGCATGCCCGGGCGCTCAAGTTCGTTCCCCTCCCCGGAGAACGCCAGGCAGCGGCTCTGGTGAGGGCCCCGCCCTGTCACTCTGCAGACCCGGCCGCACTCCAGGGGACCGAGGGGCTGTCAGACCAGAGAGCACTCGTACCAGCACGTCTTTCACCCCTCAGTTGTGGTGTTTGAGAGAAGTCAGTTTACAAAGGGAACACAACACAATACAAGCCCTCTTGCGGTCCTACCCTATAGGACCAGGTAGAACTGCCCCAAAGGATTCCCAAAGCTGTAAACCTTACGATTAGCAGCAGAGGACATAACACAACTACTGGGCCACCAAGGCTCATTTGGAAAGGGAGAGCAAACCCCAAATCAAAACCACAGTCGTCAAGTCGGTTCTGACTCACAGTGAGTCTATAGACCGTAGAACTACACCACAGAGTTTCCAAGAGGCGCCTGGGAGATTTGAACCATCGACCTTCTGGTTGGCTATGAAAAGGAGTCTATTCAGGCATTGAGAAATCCTGGGCAATAGCTGGAATGGGAGTTAGGATCTGCCCCTCTCTCCACCAGCTGCAAGCAGCAGAGACCCTAAGATTTGTCCATCTGTAGGGTGCATGGCAGAAAACCCTGGAGGTTTGGTGGGTTAAGTGCTATGTCTACTAACCCAAAGGTCATCAGTTCAAGTCCACCAGGTGCTCCTTGGAAACTCTATGGGGCAATTCTGCTCTGACCTCCAGGGTCACTATGAGTTGGACCCGACTCCACAGTAGTATTCTTTTTTTTTAGGGTATGTGGCAAGGCCTGGAAGGACAAGAAATACAGATGATCCAATTAGGGATCAGATGTATTCTGAGGCCCCCCCTTTTCCTCCCAGTGACTGAACACCCAGGAATAAGCATTTAGCGTATGTTTACTCAACCTCGGCTCTGGGTCAGGCTCTGAGCTAAATTCTGGGGCCACAGAAGTGAACTGGACATTCTCTGTACTAGGAGCTCAAGTCTGAGCGTGGAGACAGTCGCTCAAACACCCAGGGGGTTCCAGGAAGTCCAGGGTGTGCCAGACAGTTCAGGGTGCTGGGACACACAGAGGAATAACCCAGACTGGGATAGGATATCCAGGAGGGCTTCTTGGGGGAAAGACCAGTAGGAGTTTTATGTGAAAAGAAAGATTTTTCTAGATGGAGGTAACCTTGTGTACTTTTTAGAGGCAGATAGGAGAGCATGTGATCTGGGCATCACTACCAGCTTCCTCCCCTCAGCAGGGAATGGCCTCATCCTCCCCACAGGTACCCACCAGACAGTCAGCTATGCACAGCAAAGGGACTGCAGCAGGAATCAGGGTGTTCATCGAGGATGCGCCCATGATGTTAGTTTGTGTGTGAACCCCTTCATTCTACAAGAGGTACAGTAGTGGGTCTATGAAGATTCTAAGGAGAAGCAAGATTCAGCTTGTTGCTCTGGTAATATTGTGAGAAGTGAGATAAGTCTCTTAAAGCATCTGGTACTATGCCTAGCCTCTAGTAGGTGTCCGGTAAACACTGGCTGGTCTTTCAATACCTTGCATGATCCAACCAACTCTTTCTCTTCCCTTTCAAGGTAGCAAAGTCTGCTGCTGAAAAGGCAGCTGCCCAGCCCCTCATCTTGGAGAACGTTAAGACCGAGCCTAGGGGGCCACAGGACTTCTTGTTCTTTTGTCCCTGTGTGGTGAAGGGGAGGGGCATGTGTGCAGGATGTAAGTCTGGTGGGATTGGGGCCATCATGAAAGTCCTGGAATGCATGCACAGTATCTGGTGCTGTGGGTGATGGGAGCCATAGCAGGCTCTGGAGCAGAGGAGGGTCTCACTTGGAGCTATGGTGGAGAAGGATGGGCCATGGGCTGGAGACAAGATGCATGAAGCAAGGAGGGTCAGGGCCAGGAGAGCTGGGCTTGGGCAATAGTCCAGGAAGGAGTGCTAAGAGCCTAATAGGAGCCGAGGAGGGAGGACAGAAAGCCTAGCTAGGAGATAAGGCAGAGGAGGTTAGATGAGACCACATTGGCTGCAAGGTGGGGCCATGGTTCCAAACCAGCTGCTAGATCCTGTCCTGGAATGGGTTTCTTGGATCAGAGCACAGAAAGGGGAGGGAAGAGGAGGCCTACAGCAGGAGATCGTAGCCTCTGTGTGTTCCAAATGTCCCTGAGTGATGGGACTGGAATGCTTACATCCAGAAATTCCTTGTTGGACCCTCCCTCCCAGGAATGCGCTGGGACCTACATTCTTGTGTATAGAGGAAAAGTGCAGGCCTTGGAATGGCCTCTCTGGCATTGTTCCTTGGCAAACACAGGAAGATGAGTTTCCTTTAGTTTTGTGAGGCTAACATCTGAATCCGGACCCCTCCTCCAGCCTTCAGGGGTGGGGGAAGGGAAGCAGAGGACTAGGCAGTCGATGGAAAATAAACACTCACCTCTGCTCCCCTGACTTATTTCATATTCTTAGAATTTCCTCTCTTGGATTCTGGCCTTGTTATTTTAAAATTCCACACATTGGTTAGGGTGGGAAAAAATCCTTTATTGCCCTGTTGAGACTCAGCTCTGCGTTGGGGACACAGCAGTGCCTTGGCCAGCAGGCCTGCAGCCCGGGCTCTGAGTGTGCTCTTGAGTCAGCCTGCGTAGGAGTGCTCTCGGGGCTGGGTGTGCGTCCTTCTGCGTGAGCTCCTGGTAGTCTCACAGCGGGATGTGGCAATGTTTTGGTTCCAGCTACCTGGGCCAGGTCCAGGCCAGAGTACTGATGTCTTACTCTTTCTGGGAAATGGAGACCTGCAAAGGTGGATCCGGTGGGCCTGGGCAGTGCCCGTGCTGAGAGGACATGCCTGGCTCACCAGGGAGCTGTCCTGGACTCTATGGTGGACACATGGGTGGTGTGTTCCTTGTCCAGCGTGGCTTCTGCCTCCCCCTTCTCTCAGACGCTCACCGTGTCTCACTTCATGGGGCATGTCCAAAGATTTAGCCATAAGAATGATCAATGTTGTTTTCCTTCCTTTCCAGTTCATTCATTTATTCATTCACTCATTCAACAACTATTTAGTGAATGCCTACCATGAACCAAGGAAGAACAGTCTGGTGATCTGCTTCCATATAGATTAAACCAAAATACCAGACCCACTGGCACTGGGTCCAGAGTACAACTGCCCTCATAGAGTTTCCAAGGAGCACCCGAAGGATTCGAACTGCTGATCTTTTGGTTAGCAGATGTAGCACTTAACCACTATGACACCAGCGTTGTTACAGCCTAGAAAACCCTGTGGAGCTCAATTCTACCCTGTAACACAATGAATTGCCATGAATTGAACTCAGCTAATTGGCAATGAGAAATAGGTACCAGGCACTATGCTGGGTGTTGGAAATACAGAGATGAAAACACTGGGAAAACTGGAAACAACCTAAGGATCCCAACAACTAGCTGCATGAAGTATGGATCATCTAGATGCCACGGGGCCTGGAACCAGGATGAGGTGAGCGAGGTACTTGTCTTTGATGCAACATGTAACCCCAAACCAAACCCACTGCCATTAAGTTGATTCCAACTCATAGCAACCCTATAGGTCAGAGTATAACTGCCCTATAGAGTTTCCAGTGAGCATCTGGTGGATTTGAACCGCTGACTAATTACTATGCCACTATGCAGAGTGTAAAAGAACTCAAAAACCTCCATAATCAAGATAAATAATATTTAACACAATATTTAAAAATACAAAAATGTAATCATGCTGAACAAAATGTCTAAATTTGAAAACAAAGACTGGATCAGCAGCAGTGCCATGTTGGGCCACCATGGGAACTGAGGAAAAGGGATAATCAGTAATGCTGATCCAGTGTTCAGAGCTGGATGCAGACAGCAGTGACAGACCATCCTTCTGACATTAAAATATGTCACGGGAACCTGCTTATTGACACTGAGAGAAACTCATGGCGTGTTGTTTAGGGAGAAAAAAGGAGATTACAAAGCCATATATAAAGTATACCTCAAAAACCAAACCCAGTGCTGTGAAGTCAATTCCAACTCATAGTGAGCCTATAGGTCAGAGTAGAACTGCCATGTAGAGTTTCCAAGGAGCATCTCGTGGGTTTGAACTGTCAACCTTTTGGTTAGCAGACATAGCACTTAAACACTATGCCATCAGAGTTTCCGTATATCAAGTGTGATTCTATTAAAAATACATCCCAAACCAGTTACCATTGATGAAATTCTGACTCACGACGACCCCATGAGTTTCAGACTAGACTGGCCATCCATAGCATTTTCATGGCTCTAATCTATTTTTTTTAAAATTGTGATTAAGTGAAAGTATACAATCCACATTGGTTCAGCATGCCCACCTATCTGCAGCTTTTCTGCTCTTCCCACCCCGTCACAGTATGCTCCTCCTTTCCTTCCCATACTTCTAGTGTCTCCTCAACAAGCATCTCTCCCTAACTCTTCACCCTCTTTTCTCCTGTCTAAAAAGAGACCAGTAGGATCACCTCCTACTGGTTTATGGCATGGAACCATAAAGTACGCTCGCCATATGGTCACACTGTGTCCGAATCCAGTCCATTCTTGTCTGAAGAATTGACCTCGTTACTGGTTTCCAGTCAGGGCCAGCAGTAGGTTTAGGGACTGTGTTCCCAGGGGAGCATCCAGGGAGTCAGACCATCACTTCAGGTCTTTTAGAAGAGTTCTTGGACTGCTCCCCTCTTTTTCTTGTGTTGGCTCAGGGACTCTGCGTTGTGTCCCACCTCACGACTGTCTTTGGTGGTGGCTTGGCACCGTCTGGATCTTTTGGTCTCATGTTGATACAGTCTCCCATTCATAGAGGTCCTTCTGTCTCCTTGGGCTCTGTTTTCCTCATGTCCTTGATATTCATGGTGACGATCTGTTCCAGATGAGTTGGAACCATTTGGTCGGGCTGTAATCCTTTTTCTTTTTTGTTAATTTTAAATTAACATTTTATTTATTTAGTTTTTAAATTGTGTTTGAGTTAAAATTTACAAATGTAATTCATATTTGCATGCCCGCTTCTCTGTCACTCCCTCTGCTCTCCTTGCCCATGACAGCACATGCCTCCTTTCCATTCATACGTGTCATACCCTCCTAATGATCTCCTGTCCCCTCCTCTCCACCTAGGCTGTAATCTTCTTCTGAGGTGCCTCTGGGAGGGTTTGAACTGTGAGCCTTTGGGTTGGTCATTGAGTTTATAACTGCTTGCTCTGAGAGCAGACACTGAGATGTTAGCAATTACTGTTCACTTTATTATCTTCTTTTTGTTTATCTGTATTTCTTGACTATTTTAACAGTGAACACATAGCTGTTATGTCATTTTCCTGAAGGTAGTTGAAAAGCAAGAGAGTTTGTGGCAGTGACGTGACTAGGATTGTTGTCACCAACTGCAGTGATTTGTGGGGTTGCCCTCCCCATGGGGGTCTTCCTGTACTAGACCATACAGAGTCTTTAATAATATTTTTTACTAATATGACTTGGAAATCATAATTCCCATAGACCAATGAATGTAATGGCCATAGTAGCTACATAAACAACTAGCAAAATTAAAATGATACCTTTAAATCGCCATATTGTACACATGGCCTAAGTGTTTATGTAGTTTTGTGTGGTTAAAGTGAAAATTCTGTAAGAAGACAGTAGAATTTGAAGTAAAAATGCTTAAGAGCTACATCAAAACCATTTTTGTTTTAATGCTCAACTTTACCAATATATGAGGTACAATAATGGGTTAGATATGCATAATCAGTGATGGTCCAAGTGATACAGAAGTTGTAGACAAATACACATGGACATAATTCATAAATGAATAGCACCACAAGATAAACAGGAATAAGTATACAAGCATTTCAACACTAAGTGAACATCTCAACTAAATCAGAACTTTCCTTTTCTGCCTCCAAAGTTTTGAACTTGTGAGTCACCTTATGGAAAATGTCATTGTTTTCAAAGCCACAATTCAAACTTCAACTCTGAAAATTTCATTTAAGTCAGAAATGTATTTGCAAGGCAGTGATGCTTTTTAAGAAAATTTTTAGAAATAATAAAAATTAAAAAAAAATAAATTTAAGATTTAAGTTATGTTTCTAAACATGTATCAAGAAACATAGCATTTCCCCCACTTTGTGTTTTAAACTGTCAATTTCTGTAGTTATCGAAGTGCTTATAGTTAGTAACTCTCATACATATAAATTTGGTATCAGTTTTAGTCATGAGATATTATCAATTTTAGTCCTTAATATAGTTGTAAATTGCTTAAACATAATATTTCTTAGATTATATGGATACTAACAACAAAATTGTAAAATTTCTCTGCATTGTTTTCTGCATTCGTTACAGCCCTGTTGGTTACTAAGTGAAAGCCATTTTAGATTTTTCTCCTTCTTTTCCTTTAATTACTACTTTGTTCTTAAAAAAGATATTACAGAGGGTCACAAATACTAGTTACTACAATACTATAGCTAAGACATCCGAAAATTTTGGCATGTCACAGGTGATAAAACCCCAGCAGCAGTAAAAACTACAACAGTGTGGGTGTGCAGTGTTTGCAGATGAAGTCACGTAACTTGAAAACCAAAAAATCCAGTGCTGTTGAGTCAACTCCGATTCACAGCGACCCTATACTACAGAGTCGAACTGCCGCATAGAGTTTCCAGGGAGTGCCTGGTGGATTTGAACTGCTTACCTTCTGGTTAGCCGCCGTAGCACTTAACTGCTACCACTCTAACTGAGTAGTAAGGACGGTTCTGACCTGAGCACATCAGAAGCTTCGAGAGTAAACGAGCAGAGAGTTTGTCTTGTGGGTGTTTTCATATATGTAAGCCGGGCTTATGAAGAATGTTTTGTTGTTAACTAACTACAGGGATTTAAAAATTTTATTGTACTTTAGATGAAGGTTTAGAGAACCAACCAGTTTCTCCTTAGTAAACATATTCTTATGAAGACGTTGGTTAACAACCCTACAGTGTGTCAACGCTCTCCCTTTTTGACCTTGGATTCTCTGTTACAAAGTCCCCTCCTGCCTTCTGGTCCTTGCCTCTAGGCTGGTGTGCCCCTTTAGTCTCGCTTTGTTCTGTGGGCCTGTCCAACCTCTGGCTGAAGGATGAACCTCAGGAGTGACTTCATTACTGCACTGAAAGGTGTCCGCGGACCACACTCAAAGGGTTTCTTTAGTCTTTATCAGGTCAGCAAGTCTGGTCTTCCTTTTTGAATCAGAATTCTCTTCTACATTTTTCCCATCTCTTTCCGGTACCCTCTGTTGTGGTTCCGGTCAGAGCAGTCAGGGGCTGTAGCCGGGCACCATCTGCTTGTACTGAATTCAGACGGCTGGGAGCCGTGGTAGCGACAGTCCATCAGTCCTCTGGGCTAGCTTTTCCCTTGTATCTTTAATTTTCTTCATTTTTTCTTGCTCCTGAGGGTGAAACTGGTAGAATATCTTAGATAGCTGCTCACAAGACTTGAAGATCCCAGAAACTAGTCACCAAAGTCGAATGTAGAACATTTTCTTTGTAAACTATGTTACTCCAGTTGAGCTAAATGTCCCCAGAGACCAGGGTCCCCACAGCCCTCGTTCCAGAATCTTGGTCTCTCAGGGACTTTGGATGTATCTTTGAAGCTGTCGTGACCTTGTCTACAACAGGGATATTTTAATAAAAAACGAGAAATTTCTGCTGAAACACTACACAAAAATTTTATAGATAGTTGTCACCCTCACTGAAAGTATCCCCTGGTGTGGTCTGCACCCTCTGCTTCCCCCTAAAGATGCCACCACTGATTTGTGGCAAAGCATGCTGGTCTGTACAGTGCAGTTAACTGTGTACAGTCAGACCTCTAAGGGGCCTGAGGGATCTCCATGTCAACCCCCTTCTCAACACTGGCCTGTGGGCAGGCCCTGCTGCCCCCCACGTTATAGATGAGAAAGCTGAAACATGTGCCCACTGGGTACTGTCGTTTGAATGCAGGTGTGGCCTACTCAGGACGCACATCCCCTCACAGACTGGCACGCTGGGTCTCTTGCTTTCCAGCTTCTTCCACCCTAAGCCTTCTAGTGTCTCATCTTCCTGGCCCAGCTCTCCAAAGCCCGACTCAACCACTGGCTCTTTTCTCAACTGATAGTGGGCCTGTTAGAAAAAACCTATAAGAAATGTCTGGTATATGTGCCTGGCCCCTCTCTGGGCCCTCTGTAAGTGAAAAGTAGGCCTGTGATTGACAGAGGGAGGAGGGAAGGATTCCAGTTAGAAACTATTACCAGTGTTTTGTTTTTCTCTCTGGCACAGACACACCCTGAAGGCTGGCATGAATCATAAATAATTCCCTAAAGCCCCCATCTGCCTGGAAATGCCTCCTGGTGTTTCCCACAGTTCAGAAGCCGTCAGCCCTGCATGCCAGCAGCCTTAGCTATTCCCCACCCAGCCACAAACCTCATGACCCGTTCTTTGGCGAGGGCACTGAAATGAGAGGGGACAGAGGGCAGGGCATCCAGTCGAGAGCCTCCAGCCACTTAGGGACTTTGCTCACACAAGGCTCAGAGTTGAACCCTTGTAAGTGCCCTCTTTGTGACTTTGTGACAGGATGATGCCTGCGGGACCAGACTCCAGCTCACCCTTACAGTGTGTGGTCTTGGCTTGTCTACTGAATCCCAAGAAACAAACTTGTCCTGAGTACTACGTGTAGGTGTGGCAAACTGTATTTTCCAAAGATGTCCACAGAAGAGGGAATATTCACACACATAGTTAATGTAAAGCTACATTTTTACAGCCTTTTTTTTTTTTTTAGGAAATCAATCTGGAACACTGATTAGAATTATATGTATGTAACTGGCTTCTTACTAGAGGGGAGTGGAGAGGTAGAGAGGAGGGGACAAGAGATTGTTAAGAGATTATGACATGTATAGAATAGAAAGAGTGTGCTGTCAGCAGGCAAGGAGAGTAGAGGGAGCTGCAGATAGGCAGGCATGCAAATTTAAATTGGATTGTGCACTTTCACTCAATCACACACACACACACGCACACACACACAAATTATATGTATGTAAATATGGAAACCCTGGTGGCATAGTGGTTAAGTGCTATGTCTGCTAACCCTTGGAAACTCTATGGGGCAGTTCTACTCTGGTCCTATAGGGTCACTATGAGTCAGAGCTAACTCAATGGCACAGGGTTTTGGTTTTTGTATATGCAAATATAATTTATGTAAATTTTATGCATGTAAACACAATATATGTAAATTATATGTATATAAGTATGTTTTGGCCAACAACCCATTCCTTGTCATTGCTCTCCAAATACATGCACAAAACATTGATAATTATTACCATATATGTTCACACTGTCCAAAAGCTGGCATCAAAGTACATGCCTATCATAAGAAATGGCTGTACGCATGGTACTGCATCCATATCTAGAAATGTCACACTGCTGCTAAAGAGAATGAAATATGGATATGCTTGTAATGAAGTTCTATGTAGATATTGATGAGTAAGAAAAGCAAGAAGCAGAAAAGGGGTACACAATACTTAGGTAAAACAATGACTTAAAACCTATGTGTGTTTGTAACTGTATATGCATGCTGTATTGGTTTGGGTCCTTCAAGAAGCAGTCCCCAAGATGGAACTAGATTTACAAGATGCTTTTCAGGAAACAGTGGAAAAGGAGCTGGCAGAGCCTGGGAGAGTATTGGGCTCAAGTTCAGGGTTAAACCTTGCAGAGGAGAGAGAGAAAGAGGGAAGGAAAGAAAGTTAGACAAGAAGAGTCTTAGATTATAGTGCAGTTCTCAGAAAGTTCTGGCCAAGCTGATGAGAAGTCCTTGAACAATCCCGAACACTCATTGCTGCTGAGTAGACTCTGACTCATAGCGACCCTATCCACAGTTGCCAGTTATTAGAGTTTTGTGTCCCAAGAATGAGTCCACCTTGGGGTCCTGACCTGCTTACTCACTGACTTGGAGAGTGTGGCCTCAGCGAGAAGCCATGGGTAGAGGTCTGATAGGTGCATTCTCTTGGTGCCGCATACTCACAAATGTGGATATAGAACTCCCTGGGTGGCGTAGGCCGTTAAGTGCCCAACTGTTAACTGAAAGGTAGGCGATATGAACTCATCCAGAGTCACCTCAGAAACCCTAGTGGTGTAGTGGTTAGTGCTACATCTGCTAACCTAAAGGTTGGCAGTTCGAATCTGCTAGGTGCTCCTTGGAAACTGTATAGGGCAGTTCTATGCTGAACTGTAGGGTCACTGTGAGTCAGTCTTGACTTGATGGCAGTGGGTTTGGTTTTTAGTTTTAGAGTCATCTCAGAAGATAGGCCTAAGGATCTACTTCTGAAAGGTCTTGAAAACCCTATCAAGCCGTTCTACTCTGCACACATGAAGTTACCAGGAATCAGTCTCAATTGGATGGAATGGAAACATACGAGGCCTGACAATTAAAACTGAAAATTAATTGTTCTAAGTGGTACATACCTCATTGATGAATATCACTAGGATCACCTTGAAAGGACTCCCCTTGGAAAGCTTTGCAATGACACCAGCACCTATTCCACCCTTCAAAGCAATTTTGGAACGCTTTCTGGAACAGCCATTCTGCACGGTGCAAGGTGGCAAATTAACAAACTTAACTGTATAATTGTCTGTGAGAGAGTTTTTAGCCAGTAAACAAATAACTACTGTTCCACCCTCCCTACTCACCTGATCTGGCCCCATTGACTTTTTTCTTTACCTGAAGATAAAGGAAACACTTTGATCACATTCAGGACATCAAGGGTAATATGACGATAGCTCTGATGGCCATTCCAGAGAAAGAGTTTCAAAATTGGTTTGAAGGGTAGCCTAGGCACTGGTGTCAGTGTGTAGCTTCCCAAGGGGAGTACTTCAAAGGTGACTGTCACCAGTAATGAGGTGTGTAACGCTTCTTCTAGGATGAGTTTGCGAACTTAACCGGCAGTCCTTGTATAAGCCAAATTGTTTCCTAGGAGAGGATGGGAGACTCCTCTAAGAATGAGGAGAAAATATTGCTCTAAAATTCTGATAATTCCAGACTCACACATCCAACCACCTGCAACTTCACAAGATTTGTCTCAATTTTAACATGTTAAGAAATGTGTCTCTGAGTTTACTCTCCTTGTCATAGATTTAACTGTGTCCCCCCTCAAACATCTGTCAGCTTGGTTGGGCTGTGAGTACCAGTGTTGTGTGATTGTCCACCACTTGATGTGATTTTCCTGTGTGCTGTAAATCCTATCACTGTGATGAAATGAGATGGATTAATTGCCATTGTATTGATGAGATATATAAGATTAGATAATGTCTTAAACCAATTGCATTGATTTATAAAAGACCAAGGTAAGCAGAGAGATGCGGGGATCTCATAACACCAAGAAAGTGGCACCAGGAGCAGAGTGTTCTTTGGACCTGAGATTCCTGTGGTGAGATGCTCGCAGACCAAACGAAGACCAATAACAAGGGACCTTCCGCCAGAGCCAACAGAGAGACAGAAGAAAGTCTTCCCTTGTAGCAGCACCCTGAATTTGGACTTCCAGCCTACTGGACTGTGAGAGAATAAACTCTTTGTTAAAGCCATCCACTTGTGGTATTGCTGTTACAGGAGCACTAGATGACCTAGACTAGATGACCACAGCACTGACCACATTCTGCTTCTCCTGCAGCCATTCCTGCTTCAGTCATTGTCATCTTTCTATTTCAAATCCTGTTGATTCTATTTTCAAAATGTATTCGGAATCAGGCACTTCTTACTGCCTCTACTGCTACCATTGTGGGCCAAGTACCACCTTCTGGATAACTCCACAAGCTTCTGGTCTGCTCTCCCTGCTTTCAACCTGGCCTCCACACTGCTTTTTTTTTCTGCAAAGAGCTGGTGTGATCCTGTTAAAATGTAAGTTGAATCACAGCACTTCCGGGCACAGACACTCTAGAATACATGCCATCAAGGGCCTAACAGTCCTTAGACAGAGTGGCAACCCCTCCCCTCCTCAGCTTCCTCATCTCTCGATACCTTCTCCTTGCTCCCTACACTCCAGCCTTCGAGACCCCTGGCTCTACCACGGGCGGGCAAGCCGACTGTGCTCCTGGCCCAGGTCTTGTATTGCTCCTCCTACTCTCAGGCACACAACTGGCACAGATGTTCTCCTGGGTAAGGTCCCCTGCTTCCTAGACCTCATATGTTATTTTTTTCCTCAATTCACCCTCTTCAGAGATACTTGAGAAGGAATAAATGGGAAACACATTTTGAGTGTGTGTTTTTGAATATCTGAGTCACAATTTTATCAAACAGACTACTAGGGCAAAAATAATTTCCCATTGCACATTGAGGCATTGTTCCTTTATATTCTAATTAATAATCATTGTTGTTAAGAAATCAGATGCAGTCTGACTCCTGTTTCTTTAGAACACATTGCTGTTGTGTCATTCCTGATTCATAGTGACCCTATGGGAAAGGATGGAATGGCACCATAGGGTGTCTTAGGAGCACCTGGTGGATTCAAACTATAGTTGTTGGTTAGCAGTTGAGTTCTTAACCACCATGCCATAATGGTCTGCTTTATTCCTTTTGGAAGCCTTAAGAGTTTTCTTTATGACCGACATTCTGAAGTTTCAACATCTTATGGCAGATCTTTATTTAGTGTACTGGGTACTTGTAGGCACTTAGATCATGTCCTACAGTTCTGGAAAATTTTCTTGTAATATTTCTACACATACTTTCCTCCCCTTGATTTTCTCTGTACTTTCTTTTGGCATTGGGCCTTTGACTGCACCTCCAATGTTCTCATCTTTTCTCTCCTGTCCCTTCTCTTTTTATTCTTCTTCCTGGGTAGCTTTCCTCACCATCAAATTTTTGTATTAATTATTATCTGTTTTCATCTTACAGTCATATTTTTAATTTCTCAGAGTTGTTTCTTATCATCTGTGTTTTTTTAAAAAATCCTGTTCTAATTTAATGGAAGTAATTGCTCATCTTTATGAAGATATTTATTACTGTTTTTTTTCAATCTTTACTGTGTGCACTGCTTGCTGGGGCTACATTTTTGTAATGAGCGTTTTCTCAAATGACTGATGATTCCACAACTTCATATTTGAAGAGGGGCCTGAGAAAACCTAACTGGAATCTCTGTGTGTATGAGTAGAGCTTTGCTTCATTCAAGGGTGATGGGAGAACCCGGGCTTTATATGGAAGCGCCAGGTGTTAGTTTCTCTGTGTCTTTTTTTCTGAGATTTTTCAATTCTACTTAAATTCCTATTGCAACCTCCTGTCCGAGGTCAGTAAATGGAGTCACTCTGTGTTTAGCTGGCAGTGGTGGTCTTGGAAGGGCTGGAGGGAAGAGGTTGGTGGGTTTACCACTCACGTATCGAGTCTCATTTAATCTCCTGTTTTCAATGCTAGGTCTCTCTGCCCTTTGTGATGCCTGGTGCACATAGGTCTGGAGTTCCTCAGATTTAATTCTCTGTTGAGTAAACCTCCAGTCTCCCCTGCGTAAAAGTGATGGGCAGCCCGGTGCTCAGGTGAGGAGCGGAGCAAAGGTTTCACTGCTGGTTTTGTGGACTTTGAGCTGCATCCCTGCTTTCCACTTCATCCCCTTTTGCAGGGCCTGTGTCCTGTGCTCCTGAGTGGTCTGGGCTCTCCTGCATGAGTGGCCAGCAGGCTGCTCATGGGCACCGCCCTCTGGACTGACACTCTGCATTTAACTTGCCCATTTACCACTTGTTTTTTTGGTTTTAAACACACTAAATCTTTTGTCTGTTAGTTTCTCCTCCTTCCCTCCACCATCTAAGGGTCCTTGAGGGATTGTGTGTGTGTGTGTATGTATGTGTACATGTGTATACATATATATGGAATGTGTGTGTGTGTGTGTGTGTGTGTGTGTCTGGAGAGAGAAAAAGCCCTGGTGGCACGAGATTTAAGTCCTCGGCCATTAACCTGAACGTCAGGTTCAGCTCTGAGGGAAAAAAGACCTGTTGATCTCCTCCTGCAAAGATCATAGCCTAGAACACCTTTTGGGGCCCTTGTGCTCTGTCTACAGGGTCATTGTGAATTGGAATTGACACAACAACATATATACATATACGATTTTGCAATGTGCTTTTTCCACTCAATGTTAGGTCATGGAAGTCATTCTACACTAGCATAGTCAGGTACCTGCACTGCCTGGGTTTACATAAGTATCTCTTTATCAAGGTAGCATAGTGTTTAAGTGTCGACCATTTGGTCGGCAGTTCAAATCTGCCAAATACTCTACGGAAACTCAGTGGGGCTCTACTCTGACCTATAGAATTGCTATGAGTTGGAACAACTTGATGGCGGTGACTTTTTTGTTCTGTTTTTATCACATAGACTTGAGGAGTGTTTTTGAATTTTTGCTGTTGAAAACAGGGTCCCTAGGATGGCTCTGTACATCCTTAGTTAGGCTGTCATTCTGTGCACCCTGCCCTCCCCCTTGAACCTTAGCCTTTGCTGACCCTGCCATTCACAGCTGGTCAGATGCTTGGATATTGGGTTTCTGCTGGAGATATCTGTCCAGGAGACTCAGGGGATTGCTCTCGCCCACTCCTTCCTGGGGAACTTTGAACAGAAGGCTTGAGAAAACCTGACTTCTGAGCCTATCAGCCCAGCGAGTGCGCCCCACTGAGTCACTCTGATTATCGCCACTTTTCTAGGGAGGAGGCCCCCAGATGGTGCCCAGGGCAACATAGTGAGTCAGAGATGAGGCTCCCATTTCATTTGCTCCCACCCTCGAGCCTTGGTTCCCAGGCCTGGGTTCCCAGGCAGTCTGCCATGTTTAGTACCAGGCAAGGGTGGTTCAGGCTTCAAAAGGGACTGGCAGCCTGGCTTAGGAGGTTTTAAATGGAATGTGCTTTGTGAATGAGTATACATAAACAAACAAAAACAAACAACACCAGCTGCCATCCAGCCAATTTTGAGCACAACTCCTCCACAAGGTTTTCTTAGTTGCAGTCTTTACAGAAGCAGATCGCCAGGCTTTCCCCTTGGGCATCAGTAGGGGGCTTGAAACTGCCAACCTGATTGATGTCAGTAGTCAAGTGCAAACCATTTCACCATTCAAGGTCCTCAAAATATCCCCCAAACCGAAAACCAACCCCGGCTACCATTCAGCTGATTCTACTCATTGTGACCCTGTAGGACAGAATAGAACTGCTGCGTAGAGTTTCCAATAGATTCTTTAAATTCCTGAAATCAGTCAAACACAGTGGAAATCCCCCCTCCCACTTCTGAAACACGGCCTTGAAGTTCCTTCTTTAGACTCAAACAGTGCTAGCTTTTCTGTTGTGTCCCTCAAGAGCTGTTTCAATTGGGGGGAAGGGTGAGTATACATATGGGTCTGCAATTTTTTATCTGGAAGTCTTGCAGGCAGATGTGGTTTGGAATTTGGATTCATAGATTTTAGAAACATAGTTGTAGACTTTATGTTTCACTCTTAGTGGAGTCTGAAGCAGTGCTTTGAGATAAAACAAGCTCACATTGCCATATGAAGTAGGATGAATAAAGCCATAATTAGCCTTAGGTCAGTTCAGTGTACATTTTCCTCACAAAAATGTTTGTGTTAAATTATTAAATTTTTTCAGAGCTTTTTTTTTTGATTTCAGATTTGTGAATAGGGAATATGGACTTGTCTTTACAGTTGTTGTTAGGTGGGATTCAGCTGTTTCTGATTCATAGTGACACTACGTGGAGCAGAATGAAACAGCGCCCAGTTCTGTGCTGTCCTCGCCATTGTGGCTATGCTTGAGCCCGTCGTTGCAGCCACTACGTCAGTCTATTCTATTGAGGGTCTTCCTCTCTTTCTCTGACCCTTTTTTAAGTGCTACAGATGCTAACAGTTCAAATCTGCCAGCTGCCCCTTGGAAACTCTATGACGCAGTTCTACTCCATCTGTGGTGTTGTTACGAGTCGGAATCGACCTGAGAGCAACGGGGTTGGTTTGGTGTTTTGCTTCTCCTTTACCAAGCACAGTGTCCTTCTCCAGGGATGGCTCTTTCTGATAACATGTGTTTGTAGTACTCTCCCAGTTAAAAAAAATGTCTGGTAGCAAAGTATACACACTGGATAGATACTGAAGAGTTCCTTCACCAGGAGTCAGATCGGACTCGACGGCACTTGGCTTGGCTTGGCTTCATTCATTTTTGTTTTGTTTCCGTCTGCACAGTATTCAATTATACCCACAAAAAAACCAAACCCACTGCAGTCAAGTTGATTCTGACTCACAGCAACACTATAGACAGAGCAGAACTGCCCCATAGAGTTTCCAAGGAGCACCTGGTGGATCCGAACTGCCGACCTTTTGGTTAGCAGCCACAGCACTTAACCACTATGCCACCAGGGTTTCATATTGTCGGTAACTTAGCCTGTTTACGGACACTTGGATTGTTTCCAGTCTTCTCCTCAATTGCACTGATGCTACCGTGAAGAACACTGTACACTCATTTAGCTCATATGCAGGCATATCTGCAGGGTAAATTCCTAGCAGCAGAATTGCTGGATTAATTAATAATAATAGTTAACATTTACATGGCATTTTCTAAGAGCTAGCACTGTAAGGGCTTCACAACAATTAATGTATTTTAATTCTCTCAATAACCTCAGGTGGTAAGTGCTGCTATCAGCCCATTTTAATTATGAGAAAACTAAGGCACAGAGAAGTTAAATGGTTTGCAGTGTTAGTGTTCAACCCAAGTTGTACTCTTAACTGTTATACTGCACTGCCATTGGAGAGTTGTAGAAATTGGTAGCTTAGAGAGAGACTGCCTGGCTTTCTTCACGGTCTGCCAATTCACATTCCCACTAACAGCGTACGTGTGGTCGTTTCGCTGCACCCTTGCCAATGCTGTGCTGAATCAAACTTTATGATCTTTGCCAACCCAGTAGGCAATACCACTATCTTGGCATGTTTTTCCCTTGAATTTCCTTTAGCAGGAGATGGTGGCATAGTGGTTAAGTGCTACGTCTGCTAACCGAAAGATCAGCAGTTCAGATCCAACAGATCCTTGGAAACTCTATGGGGCAGTCTGCTGTGCCTTGTAGGGTTGCTATGAGTCAGTATCTATCCGACAGCGGTAGGTTTGGTTCGTTTTTTTGGTTAGGAGACAGACTGAGCATTTTTTTACCTATGGGTCATTTGTATTTCTTTTCTTATAAACTGTCCATTCATGTCTTTTGTGCAGTTTTCTGTTTGGCCATGTCTATGGTTTGTATGAGATTTATTTATTTTTTTTAATGTTTTGGGAAGATTAGCCCTTGGTGACTTAACATTAATCTGTTCCCAGGTAGCCGTTCATCTTTTGACTTTGTTGGTGGATTTGGGGCAGGATATTGTTCCCACATGGTGCAAGTGGTTAACACACTTGGCCACTAACTGAAAAGTTAGGGGCTTGAGTCTACACTGAGGCTCCTTGGAAGCCTGGTGATCTATTTCTGAAGTATTAGCCGCTGCAAACCCTATGGAGCAGTTCTGCATGAGATCGTCATGAATCGGAGCTGGCTTGGTGACACGGATTTGGTGTGAGGAGATGAACAAAGGCAGAAGTCCTCAGCATTAGCAGGAAGTAAACAGAGGGAGAGCGCACATCAGCTCCCTGAACAGGCATCTTCTGCCTAGTGAGGTGAGAGGAAGGAAGATGAGGGAGAGAGTGCACCAGGCCTCTTTTGGAGACAGGGCACAGGGACAAACACAGTGGGTGTGGTCCACTTAGACCAGAGGCCTGGGGTAGGGGAGCAGGAAGCCCAACAGCAGACACAGAGGTGTGATGCTCGGATCCCCTGTGAGAGAGAACAGCCCACCTGCAGGATCTGTGGTCAGCTGACAGCCCATAGCACTTGGCTCCTATGGTACCACTTGCCTTTCACAGTGAGTTTGTGCTCTTCACAAGGGGCCCCAGCCAGTGGCTGAATGAGGAAGTGGCACAAGGCCTGGCCATTTCCACCCCTGCGGGGGCTCCCTGACACACCGTCTTTGCTCCAGATTCCTGTTGCACTGACTGAAACCTCCTCAGTTGTCCCAGCACTCTGACGCCACCTATGCAGCTTCTCCTCTTTCTTTCCCAGGTGTTACAGTGCCTCCCCTAATAAGTCCTTTCTCATTCCCAAACACATCCTGTCTCAGCATGACAAACACAGGCAGCCCAGACTCCTAAAATCTTTTGGCAAACATTCAAATTAAAAAATCAAACAGCCATTCCGTGGTTTAAGAAAAAAAAAAATCACTGAAATTGACTTCATTTTGTTCAAATCTGAAGTTTCTGTTTTTGTTTTCAGTTTCTCTGATGTGTTGACTATAAAGACTTTGAATGCAAAGTAAAATTTGCCCTGTGTACAAAAGCAGCTGAGGGTGGCCCGGACGGTGGTTGAGGGAGATGCAGACACTGAAGGAGCGCTGTGTAGCAGTGGACCTGTGGTGGGCCCAGGACCTCTAAAGGATCTCTTGGCGATGGTATTGGAGAGCGCCTTCAGCACTGGCCTTAGGCCCAAGGAGAAGCCGCACAGGGCTTGGGGCTCAGAAACATCTTCACCAGTAGCTGCAGGAGGACCCAAATGTCCCACCTTCAGACCCTTGTTTCCATCCCTCTCTCTGGTTGGGCCACCCCATCCCATCCTACCGTACTGTCTGGGTTAGTTACCTCCCTTTGGAAGTTGCCTGAGTGATGTGATCACACAGCTTCTCAGTCTCAAACTTTGGATGGGAAAAGCCCGAGTCTACTCCTCTTTGCCTGTGACTTAAGGTCCTTCATATACTGGCCCTGATCCCCTTTGTCTCTCTCTTATTAACCACCTCCACCTTTTATACCCCACACTCCACATTCACGGGACCAATTGCCACTCTAAGAACCCAAGGGCACCGTGGTCCTCTGCACCAATCACCCAAGTCTCTACTGAAGCACCTTTCCTGTTTGTCTCCTCTCAAGTCCCAGCTGATATGTCAGCTTCTCAGATAGGTGGAAGGAGGGAAGTGGGACTGGGAGAGGAGGTAAAAATGTGTGTGTTCAAGTTTACGAGACTGCATTAAATATTTGTAATGTTTTTAATTAGAAAACACCTCTTAGCCTTGCCACAACCACTATTGCTACTCAGTCTGCCACGTCTTTGGGGACTTCGAGGCAGACTGGCCCACACGAGCACTGGTTATATGGATTGCATGTACATTCCCAGGACACAGCCTAGGAGGCATTCCTTGGCCATTCTTTCTACAGCAGTTCTCACTCTCTGTTGGTTACCCCATTCCTACCACATATGACTCCACAACCACAATCACTGATCAATAATAAAACCACTAATTTGTATCAGTCACCGTGCGTCGGATCCGACTTGACGGCACTTGGCTTTTTAATTTGTATCAGACGTTCTTTTAACTCTCTCACCAAGATTGCTTGGAATGTTATAATGCATTATAATAGAAATCATCCAGAAAACACTTACTGAGCATATACTATGGACAGTGAGTGGTATCAGGTACCAGGTGATTGGTGGGTTAAGAGACAGTTCCAAGCGTAACCCTGTTCCATGGGAGCAGACTGCTCAGTGCAAAGACAAGGCAAATACTTGCCATCAGACGGTGTGTTATCTGCGGAGTGAGATGGTATGCGGAGCGGCAGGGATCTGGAGAGACTAGAGAAGGGAGAAAGCAGCTAGGTGAATCACTCAGGAAAGGTCTCACTGATTTTGTTTGATGAGCCTGGGATACATCAGATATCTCTTCAAAGCACTGGGTCTCAACTCTGGCTGCAGACTTTAATTGCTTGGAAAGCTTAACCAAATTACAGATACCTGGGCCCCCCTTCCAAAGACAAAGAGTTTGATTTATCTGGTCTGGGGAGCAGCCTGGGCACTGGGATTTGTAAATGTCCAGCAGGTGATATGCAACCAGGGCTGAGAATGTCGGTGGTTTTACAGGAAGTTCCTGCTGGGTGAGAGCTCTTGGCCTGTCAGCCCTTGAACACACACACCTGTTGGGTTCTTACACTTACTTCTAAGGCATGCCTCGCGTTCTCTCCTCCTGGAATGTGGCCACCCTAGGGAGGGGCCTCAGGTTGCTCTCAAGTCCCACTCACACACCTGGCATTGAGTTCCCTGGGAGGATTTCTCGGTCAGTTTCACATCCAAGCAGTCACAGGGTAGTCAACAAAGCCATAAACTGCTTCACTTTCCCTCTGCCACCAATGTCTGCCTTCTGAGGCCTTCCAAAAGCTCTGAAAGAATACTGGCCAAGACCCCTGTTGCCTAGAGGAGGCTACCCAGAGGGCTGGGACTCTCAGGACAATGTCTTTATCTGTGGGCCCTAGGACAAACACTGTGAGGGTATATGAACTGGGGGCCTGAGTGCTGACCCCAGAGACAGCACCAAAAAGGGACTTTTCTCCCTGCATTTCCTGGCAACAAGCAAGATCTGCATAAAAGCCACCTTGGCCTTTGAGGCTATCTCTACTCAGTGGCCTCAGGAATACAGTTTCTTATTTCCTGGGTTCTGTAACTATGGAGGAAACCCTGGTGACATAGTGGGTTAAGTGCTACATCTGCTAATCAGAAGGTCAGCAGTTGAAATCTGCCAGGCGCTCCGCTGAAACTCTGTGGGGCAGTTCTACTCTTTATAGGATCGCTATGAGTCGAACCCGACTCAATGGCAGTGGGCAGGTAGCTATGAAGATGTGGAGGAAACCTTGGTGGCATCGTGGTTAAGAGCTGTGGCTATTAACCAAAAGGTCAATAGTTTGAATCCACCAGGTGCTCCTTGAAAGTCTGTAGGCAGTTCTACTCTGGCCTACTCTGGTCACCGTGAGTTAGACTCAACTTGACAGTGATGGTTTTTTGTTTTGTTTTCTTTTGTTCAGTACCTGTGGAGTTGTTCGTCTTGGCTTCTAGCCAGCATGCCAGTGGGAAAAGCCACGGGTTTGAGCTTAGGACGTCACTAGGCTGCCTCCCTTTTGATAGCAGGGCAGGGTGTCAAATCAACCACAGAAAGGACCTACAGGGTTGATGTGATTTTCTGAAAACAAAGGTTGACACACTCTGGGGTACTTAATATCAAGGCAGGAAGTGAAACATCCTGGCTGTCAAGACTTTTTTTTGGTTGTTTATTCAAAAATAACTTTACTGGTTTCTTTTAAAATGGTAAGTGTTCTTTATTAAAAGAGGGGCGGGTAGCAAACAGCAAATCATCCAGAAGCAGCTGAAATGCCACTGTCCAGAGAAGGTCACTCACTGATAACACTGTGAGCTCTGGGAAGTCCAGTTCAGCCTGGGTGTATGTCTCCAGGCAGGGGATGGACAGAAAAACCTTTAAAAGCAGTCTTGGTCCTGGAGTTGCACAAGCAGTGCGATGACTCCATCTTCAAATAGCCCCTCTGGACACTTCCTACCATCCTGCATTCTTGGAAGAACGTCCAGCATGTCCCACACCGGCACCCATCCAAGGAATAAAGATGCCGAGGCAGTGGCTCATTTTCCTCCGTACCAGAGAGGCCTCTGAGCAGTCATGTTGGTTGCTTCACAGCCCTCTAACTATGCCAAGAATGTAAACCATTTCCCATGGGACCGACAACCATGAGCAATTCTGAGCTCAGCCTCTCCAAATATCTACTTGACAGATAAAACAGAGAACCATCCTGAAAATGTGCTCTCCAGCCCTTCACCTTAGGCAGTTGGGTCTGTCTGCGTGCCTGTCAGGAGTGCTTGTCCTTCTAGGGTCCACCTGGGAACAACTGGGGAGCCAGCTTGGGAGGTGACCATGTTTTCTCTTCCCTGCAAGGCGTGGGACAGAGGACTTTTCGGGGAAGGCCTGTCAAGAGGACTGGGAACCAAGTGATACTGTGGTTCCTTTGCAAGAATCCAGCTCCCCTCCCTCCCAGTGCTGGGATCCTTCCTGATGTGGGGTCATTTGAGTGGCCTTCGGCTCTTGAGATGACAGGGCTCGGGGCAGCCTTCACCAGTAGCAAGAATCCACCATGACCCGGCTTTTGGCTCTTGTCAGTTGATTTTGTGCCCTGAGAGGGTGGGAGGTAGGTACAGGGACAAGTCCAAGAGGCGTGACTGAGGGAGAGGGGGCAACTTTCCAAGTGATTCTTGTCTTCTGAGGGACTGGATCCGGAATTGCTGTACAGCACGGCCACTGTCAGGTCCCAAAGCCTTCAGGATGTCAGGCAGGTGGGAGCCCTGACTCACGCCCGGCCAGCCTGAGTCGGGAAAGATTCATACTCCAAAGCCATTGAAACCACCTAAGCGTTCCAGTGATGGCTAAGTGAGTCATGAGATGTCCAGAGTGTGGAGTATTACATAAAAGGGATTATTGCAAAGACTGTTTAGCAACATTACAAATGTTCATGATACAAAGCGGGCAAAAGGAAGATACACTTTGTGTGTGTGTGTGTGTGTGTGTGTGTGTGTACACATGAACAGATTAATCCACTGCTGTCGAGTTGATTCCAACTCATAGATACCCTATAGGACACAGTAGAACAGCCCCATAGAGTTTCCAAAAGAGCACCTGGTGGATTTGAACTGCCAACCTTTAGGTTAGCAAATGTAGCACTTAACCACCATGCTGAGGAGAAGATTAAACAACAACAAAAAACAAACCCATTGCCGTCGAGTTGGGTCTGACTTATAGCGACCCTGTAAGTCAGGGTAGAACTGCTCCATAGAATTTACAAGGAGAGCCTGGAGGGTTTGAACAGACAACCTTTAGGTTAGCAGACATAGCACTTAACCCACTACGCCACCAAGGTTTCCGAAGGAGATGATTAGGGGGACTTAAAATAATAATACTGCTATTACAATGGTATGATTGTGGACCTTCTTTTTTTAAAAAAAAAAGCTATCTGTGATTTTACAGACATTTTTTTCTGGAAATGACCTTGGCCAGTAGCTTAATACCTCTGAGATAGATTCCTCATCTGTAATATGGGTGTAATAATTTCTATATTAAAAGATTCTAGTGAAGACAAATCAGATGGTTCTATTTCCTCCTTTTTTACTTACCTTTCTTATTCTTTCTGTCCCTCTTCCTCCTGCATATTGTCACCAAAAGCTGGACAATCCAGTTCCCAACAAAGGATTCCATAACTGATCCACTGAGTCATCTTTGTCTGCTTAAATCTCTCTCACTCTAATGAAAGTGCCTTTGCCTGTTTGTAAGTGAGGGAGAGAGCTGATGACCACCATCCTGGTCACCACAGGAGAAAGGAGGCATATCACACCCTCCCTCTCAAAGCAGCACTATGCACCTCCAGTCCCCAAACAAGGTCCAAAAGGCCTTAAAGGTTGAAGCAGCCAGGCCAATGTCATGATACTGAGTCAGCCCTCCTCCCTGCCTTTTCTGGATTCAGGACCTCTTACTTCTAGCAAGATGGACAGTCCCCAAAGCCTGGATCAGGTGCTCCTGGTGGGCAAAGTGGTGATGTTTCAATACAAGTAGATAAACACTTCACATTTTAAGAGTGTAGCATTTTCATGTCTGTTGGGGAAAAAAAGGTAAGTAGGTACAATAATACAACAAAAGTGGTATTAAAAATTAAAGAATGAGCAAATGTAGAGGGAAACATTGATAAGGTGGTGCTCAATGGTAACGAGCATCAGGAGGAGGCCAGGGAACAACTGAAGCATGGGGGTGCTGATCTATCCTCTTGCATCCTTCTTCTACTTCTCATTTAGCATCTGTTTCTGCCGTGTCACTTCTCTGTCGCCTCCCACTCCCAAAAGAAGTCTTGGGAAACTGAAAATTTCATTCTTGAGTCCCACATTCTTCACTTTGACCACTGTGCTTAGGGAAATGCTAGATCTCTCCTTTCCTGAGTCTTGGGACCTGGTGTCTTTTCTATTTGTGATGTCTTCCCCACCCGACCTCCCTTGTCTCTGAAGAATCTGTCCAACCTTCAAAACCGTATCAGAAATCTGTTTCCTCTGTGAAATTATCCTGATCTCCTTGCAAAGGGTTCATCCCACTTTCTGCTCGTGTTTTTTAAAAATTATTATTATGATTAAATGAAAATGTACATTCCAATATAAATTTGCATGCCCACCTATGTGCAGCTCCCACTGCTCTCCCTGACCGATGACAGCACACCCTTCCTCTGCTCCATACATGTCCTATTCTCCCAACAATCTCCTAATCCTGCCTCTCCACCCACTCCCCTTCCTCCAGTAAGAGGTCAGCAGGACGACATCCTATAAATGCATAGAACTGTGAAGTGCACACATGATATGGTCGCTCTGTGTTGCCAAGTCCAATCCATTCCTGTTTGAAGAGTTGACCTCTATTGTGATTTATGGACAGGGGCAGCATCAGGGCCAGGGCCATGCTCCCAGAGAAACTCCAAAGCCTGTGGACCATCCGTTGTGGTCTTTTAGTGGAGATCTCAGGGTGTACCACTTTTTATTCTCGTGCTGCCAGTGAGGCTCAACTTTGCGAGCTCCATCAGGGCTATTGGTGATGGTGGCCAGGCACCATCCTGTTCTTCCAGTCACAAGTCGCTGTAGTGTGGGTCTCTCTGTCTTCTGGGTTCTCTATCGCCCATGTCATCTTGGTCCTCAGTGAGCATCCGTTCCTGCTGAGTTGGGATCATTTGCTGTACCCTCAGAAGGCAGCTTGGCAGCTTTTAAGACCCCAGATGCCACTCACCAATGTGGGGTGTAGAGGACTCTTAGCAAAACACTAGTTGTGCCATTTGGCCTTGATTTCCCCTGAGTCTGCTCTGTTTTGAATACAGTTCTGTTGCTTATGCCGTGAACCCTCCTTTCTCATGGCTGACATTGAAGGCTGGCACATGCCTTACTTAGTTCCAGGTCTGAGAACCTTGTTGAGTAGGTGCTCAGAACTAATACACATGCAATCATTACAGCTATTACTTATGAGAACACCTTGATGGCATTGTGTTTAAGTGCTGTCTGCTAACCGAAAGGTCCACAGTTCAATTCTGCCAGGCACTCTTTGGAAACTCTATGGGGCAGTTCTACTCTTTCCTATTAGGTCACTATGTGTCAGAATCTTATGAAGTGCTTTTTGGTATTGTATATCACTTAATCAGTAGAACTATTGACACACTCACTTTGGACATGAGGAAACTGAGGCTCAGAGAGGGTGACTTATTTGCAAACAGCAGTAAATGGAGGAATCAGTGTTTCTGAACTAAAGTAAGTTTGTGTTTCACCTGTCACTGACGGTGAAAATTTGGAAATGTGGAAAATTTTCAGTGTCTGAGCATCTACTCAATGAGGTTCTCAGACCTGAAATTAACTAAGTAAGACCTGTGCCAGCCTTTCAGACAAGTACGCAGGCCTGGGAGACAGTGAGAATAACTTCTCCAAAAACTGTCCCACTTAGGTTACAATTCCAGTGGCTTTTATAGCCAGATTACAAAGGGATTTGCATTTGGAAAATGTCAAACCTTGTCATAGGTTAGAACAGAGATCAAACAAGATTGCTTTACAACTTATCAAACAACGTATATTCGTTACCTCCCTGATGGCTGATTTACTACCCTGGAGACAGGTAAAGGAATGTAAGTCTGCAGATCTGGTTGGGACAGGGAATGGAATTTAGTTTAGCAGTCTAGATGACCTTGGTCAAATCCCAGCTACTAACAGCAGGATGCTGGCTGCCTGACTTGTATTAGGTCCAATAACTTCTCATTCTTCTGCAGTACAAAGCTGCCTCCATAGAATGTGCCACAGGTGGGCCCTACTGGCCCTGCTCCGGTTGGGGAAGCTCTTCTGGCCTCTTCAGTTGTGGTGGGGGCCTCAGGACTGGCTGCAGAGTGCAGTTCCTTGGGCCATCATTTCAAAGTCACACAGGGAAAGGAGAGGAAGAAGAAAACAGAGTTGAGTCAGAGGTCTTGTGGAATTTCTGGCCTTTTTTGAATTCTGGGATGAAGCAAAAAAAAAAAAAAAAAAAAGTCTGGACTATTTCAAGTATGCCAAGATAGTAAGGGACTCTTTACTGTTTACATGCAAAAATTTCTGGCAGCTGGCACCTCCAAGCAAGAGGCTAGGAATCTGTGAGACCCAGATTCCCGGGGCTGAGGCCTCAGGCTCCGGAGCAGGGCAGCTGGAATGAGATGGGGTGAAGTGAGATGGGAAAGGGTGAACAATGACTGTCCATCCCCTGTAGTGGCAGCCCCAGTGTTTCCTGCAGGCTGAGTTTGGTTTCTGTCCCTGGAATGTGGGCAGGCCCCGCCCCCTGCGGAAAGGGAAGTGAACCGGCTGGCTCCCTCTGGGCCTCTGCTAGCCAGGCCCCAGCACCCTTTTTCTTTTCCTCATTCCACAGCAACTCTCTCATCCAGTGTGGCATACCAACCCCAAGCAGGCTCAGAACTACACAGAGCACATCGTGTTATGAAAGTTAAACCTACTTTTCAGAATCTCCGAATCCTTCTGAAGATGACGGCCAACTGTGTTACCCTTGTTTCTGGGTGGTGCAGACAGTAACACTCTCAGCTTCTAACTGGAATGTTGGGAGTTCAAGTTTACCCAGAGGGGCCCTGGAAGAAAGGTCAGGTGATCTACTTCCCCCCAAGTCAGACTTTGAAAACTCTGTGTACCTCAGTTGTACTCTGACACATATGAGATCACTTGAGTTGGGATTGATGCCACAGTAACTGGTTGGTTGGTTAGTGCTCCCCTTGGTTAGGACAATAAGTTGAAGCCAATGAAGTGGACAAGACTGAGATGAGAGATAATAGGATGTTTGGGGGGGTCAACAGCAGTGGACTGAAGGCTCGCATTCTCTGGAGAGCTATTTATTTAATCATTCCAGATACCTGAAGTGAAAATGGAAAATAGTAATCAATTAGTCACACATGTTATTTATATATCCATGGATTCAGTCAACAAATGTTAATTCATTCATTGAATAGGTGCCCTGGGGCTGAATATACTGCCAGATGCTGACTATTTGGAAGTGTCAGGAAATGTCTAGAATGAAGTTTCCCACTTGGGGATGAGTTGTGCATGAGAATCACATGTGCATGTGAGGCACTCCCCCAGGCTGTCTCTCCATCTGGACTCTTCATGTAGAGTTGGGCATGGAGACTCTGAATAATTCCTGTGATCTGGACATGAATCTTTGGTCCAGTTATAATGGCCAGATAGAAACACATGAATCCAGACTGCACTTGATTACCAACTTAAAGGTCGGCGGTTCAAACCCAGCCAGTGGCACCATGGAAGAGAGGCCTGGCAATTTCTGTAAAGATCACGGATAGAACACCCTATTGAGCAGTTCTGTTCTCTAAATACATGGAGTCAACGTGAGTCAGAACGGACTTTGGATTCTTTTTTTGTTTGTTTGTTTGTTTTTTTAAACCCACAGTCCATCTTTCTGGGAAGGTGTGGACAGTCTCTGCTTGAATTCATTTGTTCATTCATTCAGCTATTCAACTGGTATTTATTGAGCTCCTGCCCTGTGCCTTGCCCCAAGCCAGGTGTAAGGTTACAGACAGCCCTGCCCTCCTGGAGCTGTCACAGGAATGAAGGCAGGTCACACTGCTCCTGCCCTCTGCGATGTTCCCCTTGGCATTCTTACAAAGGCCAGATTCCTTGCGGTGAACCAGCGACCAGACCAGACACCAGGTGCTAAGTGATGTGTGCTCGGTACTTCCCTACCTCCCCTCCTACCACCTCTGCTCTGCTCCCCTAGCAGGGCTGCTCCTTCTGCTGTCAGGCTCCTTCCAAGAGGCCCTATAATCTGCCCCTAGCACACTTTAGCCTGTCCTTCTGCTCCTGTTGACCCCAGCACTTCTCATCTTCTAGCACGTTCTGCGATTTTTCTTCTTATTTATTTCTGCTGCACTATTATCTGCCTTTCCCTCCTGTTCTATCCTGTGGAATTTAAGCACCGTGAGGGTGGGGATCTCTTATTTTGTTCACTGGTGTTGTCCAAGCGTCTAGAATCATGCCTGCCATATAGTGGGTATTCAACCAATATTTGTTGAATCAATCAAGCAAATGATAACACAGATAAGTGTGAAATTACTAACGCGGTAAGCGCTGGCTAGGGAGAATGAGTAAGCTTTCTTCTGAGTACCAACCAGCTTGTCAGCTCTGTAATTTCACTATCGTTATTCTTTGAAACATCATTCAGTGCTGGCAATTATACTGTCCTGAATGATTGGGACCATTCCTTTCTATTTTTATTATTGCTGTATTTCTCCCGTGGCTTGGCCCTCAGAAGAGAAAAATGTGTTGAGGACAGATGAGAAGGCCCTCTGAGCCCAGCAGTGTACACACTGTCCCTCTGTGTCTGCGGTCCGGGCCCACTCTTAAATTACCCTGAGTGCAGGCAACAGGGAACTGTGTTGGTGGCCAGTCACATATTCGGTCAGCGTGAGTCACTGACTGGTTCAGAATGCTGAGATAATGAGATTTTAGAACAATTGTAAAAATACCTAACATTACACAAAGGAATCAGACTGCAGATTCTCGAGGTTCTGAGGTTTCTGATCCTTCAGGAAAGCCAAGAAAGAGAGAGTTTCAAGATGAGCATGTTACAGCAGGTCACACATGAGACCTGGTGACCTTGCAAAATAGTTTTTGAGGTTGCCATGAGCTGACATCAGCAACCCTTCCCCAGAATCCCAACAGAGGTGGTGAAAGCCACTACTCTGAGGTAGAAGGACAACCATACCAAAGGATTAACTTATTTAAAGAAAGAATATGATATTTGAAGCCCAGGAGGCAGCCAGTCCCTGTCCCAGCATAGCACAGAGGACGGAGGGGATGGCGCCTTACGTAGCCCAGCCATCAAGAGCCTTAACTGTCAAGGATGAGTGCGGGGAAGCAGGTCATTACAATCTGAGGCCTTTAGACTATGAGGTCCTGCATTCTTCCATCTCTACCCTCCCTCCTGAGACAGCTTTTGACACCTGCTACTGTGAATGAGACGAGTGTCCAGAACCCTGGTTGATAATGCCTCCTTTGCAGAAAACCAAAGATGGACTCCAGGAAAGCCAGGATGGAGAGTAGTCAGGGCCTGGGACGGTGGGCCATCTCCTGTTCTTTGGAGCAGGGTGCCACCTGCCAGTCATTGCTTAGCACCCCAGAGCCACCATCACTTTCTTTTTTTTAAAATTATGCTTTAGGTAGAAGTTTACAGCTCAAGCTAATTTCTCATTGAAAATGTATACATTAGTTTTTGTATTAGTTGCAGTTTATGATATTAGTTGCAATCCCAACAATGTGATTGCACACTCCCCCTGTCCACCCTGAGTCTCCTTTGTCCCTTTGACCAGTTCCTGTCCTTTCCTGCCTTCTCCTCCTGCTTTTGGGCAGGAGTTCCCCAATTGCTCTCGTGCATCTGACTGAACTCAGAAGTACCTTCTTATTTTTATACTCTATGTAATCTTTGTCTGAAGAGTGGGTTTCAGGAATGGTTTCCTTTAACACATATGTATCATACTTTGTTTATCCATTTGTCGGCCAGTGGGCATGTAGGTTGTTGCCATCTTTTCACTGTTGGAGACAGAGCTGCAGTGAACACTGTGTGTGTCTGTCTGTTGGTGCGATGGCTCTTTTTTCTCTCGGGTATATTCCTAGGAGTAGGATTGCTGGATTGTAGGGTACTCTTATTTTTTACTTTTTAAGGAAGCACCATATCGGTTCCCAAAGTGGTTGTACCATTTCACGTTCCCATCAGCACCCTTTTTTTAAACGCCTTGGGGGCAGTGCCTGGTGAGCAGAAAGGTGGCAGGTGCAGATGACTCCACCGGGGAATCTACAGGGAGCAGAGGAACACAAGCTGTAGCTTGGAAGAAGGGTCTCAGGTAGAGGAGTGTGACAGGGTCTGTAGAATCCTGGAGGGAAGCAATGGCGACAGAAACCAGGCCAAGAAAGCTACAGGGGACAGGCCAAGGTAGGAGGTGTCATGGGCTGGTTCAGAGCTGGAATGCTCCAGCAGAAGTGAGACAGGAAGTCCCAGGCAGTGGCTGTGATCATAGATTCCCAGAGAAGAAGGCATGCCTGGAATTCCTTCTGCTGGGAATGAATCTAGGGTGGAATTGTTTGTGGATCTGATCAAGTCGCTCCTCTCCGATCCCTTCTGTGGTTCTGAGGCACCTAGGTCCAAGCTCAAATCATTTAACCTGCCTCCAAGGCCTTCACCACTCTGCAGGCTCCCTTTGCTGGCTTCCTCAAGCCTCAACCCACATGGCCCTTAGGCTTCCCAAAGCTGCAGCTGCCTCCTTCATGCCTTTGCTCTTGCCCTTTGCTCTCACCCAACTCAGCGCTCTTGATAGCATGCCACCACTTCCCCAAAGTTCTCCCTACTCATGCAGGTGGCCTTGGTGACCTAGACTGTCCGGTAGTTGTGCTTCCCTGAACCAGACATGTTAACAGAGATGATGCAAGCCCTTGGGCAATGTGTACAGGAATTAGAAGTTCTGGGGGAAGACTGAGGGTCAGAGCAGCTCAGTATCCCCATTCTCTTCTGCGCAAACTCATGCAAAACCTCTAATTAAAAGTCCAAACACCAAACCAATCCCACTGCCTTTGAGTCGATTCCAATTCATAGCAACCCTACAGGACAGAGTAGAACTGTCACACTGGGCTCCGAGGCTGTCACCTTCACAGGAGCAATGGCCCCATCTTTCTCCTGCAGAGCAGCTGGTGGGCTCTGGCTGCCAACCTTTCGGTTAGCAGCTGAGTACTTAACCACTGCATCACCAGAGTTTCTTCAATTACAAACCAGCTTTTCCAAATGCAAGGAACAAAGGAAAAGCAGCATGAAAGTAAACACAAACAGCACGAAGCAGGAAGCTTCCCAAGTCCAGTCTGTGACCCTACAGTCCAAAGCAGTGGGCCCTGGAGTGAACTCTGAAATACCAGCTCCAACAGGGACAAATGCTTTATCCTCTCTTTCACCCTTTGATAGCACATTCAAGGTTCTGAGATGTCCTGGTTGTTTTAGCTTATTGAACCCAGGACTTCCTAGGTTTATGTTCCGGAAATTGCGTACGTGTGTGTGACACCCATTGATAACCCCGCAGACCTGAATCTGATGCCTTATCTGTGACATGCCACATGACTTCTGGTCAATTCGTTGGACTCTCAACCTCAGACTCCTGGTGTCTCATGTGACTGATGAGTGTGAAGCCCCGGTTGGCTGCGGGGTCCAGGAGGATGGCAGGACCAAGGTAGAGTGCTCCTGTGGTTCTCACTGCACAGTTATTGTCTAGCACTCCTGGAGGAGAAGCAGGTGTGAGCACTCTGGAGAGCATTAGCCTGGAAAGCATGTCCAGGAGGCCTGGCAGGAAGCATTCCTCTCTACCCACTCCATGGCCAACTGACCGAAGAGCCTCCTTCTAGGCAGCAGGTGTCTTTTAGAGTCCATGTTGTCTTGGCCACCCACTCATCAGGCCTGTCTGATACACTTGGTCCTTTACTCTCTAGGCATAAGGACTTTCCGCTTGTCCTTTCTCCGTACCTTGATCCCAGTCATCGTCTACCCTCACTCCCCTTCTCGGCCTGGCCAGTTCAACCTGCCGGCTTCAGCTGAGATCGCTTCCTCTGTGAGGCTTTCTGCCTTCCCCAGATTGCAGGTCTCTTGTGTTCCTGGAGAACCTCAACTTCCTCCTTCCCAAGGCCCTGTTCCATATCTTGTTAGTTCTGTCTCATCTGCCTCCAATGAAACTGAGCTCCATGAAGGTAGGGCTGCTGCACAGTTCCCGTCTAGCTCAGTCTTCCAGGAGATGCTGACCATAAGGCTTGGGCATGTGATTCCTGTTCCCTGTCACCCTCTCTGATCTATTCCTGGCATTCTGCTCTCTCTCTTCTCCTGTGGGAGTCTGTACACTGTGCCATCCTGCTGTGCTGAAGGTGATGAATCACCAGTCCCCGAATCAGCCCAGTAGGTTGGTGAGGGTAGGCTGTGTCATGGAGGAAGTGCTGCAGACTACAGTTTGTCCTTGTCACTGGGAGAGCAAATAAGGGGTGACTGGGTGTCTGTGCAAGGAGGCTGGTACTGGGGATTCCCTTCTCTGAGCAACTTGGCTCTTCCAGCCAAGACTTGAGGCAGCCAGTGCAAAAGGCTGGTGAGGTGGCCTTCCACTGGGGCATGTCCTGGGGATCGGTGCTTCCCTTGGCAGATGCTGAGCTAGGCAGTGGCAGTCACCGGGAAGGATGGTACTCAGAGGCATGGCACAGCCCAGTCTGGCTGACAGGCAGTAGGGCAAGAGATGCCCCAGATAACTGGTGAAGAGCCAAGGCCTGGGCTGGGCCCCTTCCTTAAGCCTAAAGTGGGAGGCTTGGCTGCAGTACTGATACGTAAGGGCAGGGCCTGAGACGTGGCCCTGGGGCCTCCTCGCTTAACCAGACCAGCCCAACGGGAAGCTAGGGCTAGGAGAATCAGATAGGGTAGGGAAGGCCCAGTACCTCACGAAGCCAGTGGGTTTCTGAAGAGGACTGTGTCCTGAGCAAGGCCCAGGCCTATCATACTTCTTCCCATGCCCAGGAATACTGGTTCTGGGAAAGCCTGGGCCTGACTTTTCTTGGACTGCCCTTCTGTGGCCACTGCCCAGTAAGGAATCAACATGCCTGGCCCTGACCTTCCTTAGGTCATATCCCACTGCCATCAAATCAATTCCAACTCATAGTGACCTTATAGGTCAGAGTAGAACTTCCCCACAGAGTTTCCAAGGAGTGCCTGGAAGATCTGAACTGCTGACTTTTTGGTTAGTAGCCGTAACACTTAACTACTACGCCACCAGGATTTCCTCCTTCAGTTATGAAGAAATTCATATCTGCATAGCACTGTGGGCCTTGAAATAGTGCAGGCAGACAGGATGTTTGTAGTTTCCTAAAATGCATAAGTAATTGTAGCATTCCCTGCTTCAAACCCTTCCTTGGCATTCTATTGGCAATCAGGACAGTGTTCAGCTCTGGCTGGCCTACAAGGCCCTCTGCTATCTGGTCTCGGCCTCCTCCTACCTCTTCATCTCTCATTTATTTCTCTACCTGATAAACCACTTTCCACTTCCCTCTATCCTATGAGCTCTTCGCCATGGTACTCAAAGACTACTTTACAGCCCTGCTAAGTACTGCGTATGCTCTACTTTTTGTTCTAGGGGAGTAGCACTGGCCTAGCAGGTGGGAAGCTCCTCCCTACATCTGCACAGCTCCAGTGTCTTCTGCCAGCTCTGAGTATACTGCTTAGTGGGCCCAGATGCCACCCGCTTCAGGAAGCCACTGAGGATGCCAGGATAGTGGTCTCTCCTCATTAATTCCCTTTTAGCCTTCAGGCTTGTGGTGTGGCCACTGGTCAGTGCTGATGTTCACTTTGCTTCACTCAGCCTTGCTGGGATGAGTCTCAGTCCTCTCGCTCCTGGGAGGTTTGCTGAGCCCAGATGGGGCCTTGTATCACTGTGGACACTACAGATATATCCAGGTCAAGCTGAAATCTCTCCTGTTGCTTCTTGTAGAGCTCCTCTATGGAGGCCCAGGCCCCTGTGTTCCCTTTTTTCACCCTTTGTCCTCTTTCCCATGGGTCTCATATCTGCTACCCCAAGGCCATCACTTCTCTGCATCTCTGTCCTCCTGACTGGGACACTCCAGGTTGGGTAGTCTGACTTTTCCTCCTCTCCCTGGGCTTTTCTCAGATCTGGCTGTTCTGATTACAGCTTGCCGCATGTCCTGTTATCCTTTTCTGAGATCCTGGCCCCCATTCTGTCCTTGGGACTGACCTGGTCCTGCTTCCTGTTTCCAGCTCTCCTTAGGTCTGTGTGGTCATTTATTCACTATCGACCCCCACTCACTGCCTTCTCCCCATGCGAGGCCTAGGGCCAAGCCGAGGAGGTTGGGCAGAAAGACAGACCCTGTCCTCAAGGCTCCCACAGCATCATGGGTGAACAATTTACAAAATCGTGTTGCCCGTTATTGCAGGAGACTCCACAAGGTGCTCTGGGAGTCAAGTGGTAAATGGGATGCTATCTGGCAGAGCGGCCTGCAAGATGAAGCTGGGCCTTTGAGGACTCCAGCTGTTGGGCCTCTGCCTTTGACCTGCTTACTCTGTCTCCTCTAGTGGCCCCTATGGTGCTCACTGCTCTCTGACTGGAGCTTTGGGTACATGCATCCAAATGGTTTCTTTGTGTTGCGCTGACTGCTTGCTTATGTGTTTCTATTGTGGGCTCCATGGGCTGAACTGTTAGCTTCCCTTGGGTTGAGGGTCCTTCTGCTTGTTCAGGTGTCTGTTTCTTAGGTGCTGCTTGAGGGAGTAAAAACTCTGGCCCCTAAGATGGTGCCAGCCCTCAGCGTCTGTGTAACTAAGGGGGCTTCCGTGAAGGTTCTACCTTTCTAAATTTTTTGTCGCCATCCCACTGAACCAAATGGCCCACTCATTAATACTGTTGTGATTTAAGCTGTAAGCAGATGCGTTTGTCTTGCCAGGGCATTCTGTCCCAAGCATGGGCAACTCCGAGGCACTCTCAGGGAAGCAGAGGGCATGAGACTTACAGACACTTCTGTCCCCATGTGAGTGCTGCCTGTGCCTACTGCTCGGTGGAGCAAGCAGGACGTGCAGAGGCACTAGTCTGCCCTTCATCGTCCCAGTTAACAGGGCCAGGTGTGAGAGTCCTTCAGAAAGTTGAGCTTAACTGCTTGGCTGAACTTCCAAAGCCCAGAGTGAAGGCTGTCAGTGGAAACCGGGTAATCACCCTAACACTGTGTGAGCATTCCCAGCAGCCCCTGCACCTCCTCTGGGGCACCTCCTCCTACTGGCAAGGTGACCCTGGATGCACTCCCGTCCTAGAGGCTGCTTACTCTGACTGTTAGCGCTGTCAAGCCTGGTCCACTAGGCCTGTCTGATCTGACCTGCCTCTTTGCATCCTGAACTCTAGCCTAGAAAACACCTGTCTTTCCTGGAAGGTCTGTGTGAATCCACAGCCTCTGCTTTCACACAGCTGTTAAATGCACTATCTAAAATATCCCCCATACTGCCTACCACTACCAGGTAGACATCCACAGGCCCAAGGCCCAGGGTAGGTGACTCCTCCCATAAGACCTTGCTGGACTCTTGTAAGCGAAGCAGGTCATGCTTTACTTATGGCTCTACCAGCCCCATTGCAGTGCCTGTTGACATTTCTGTCATCCACATTAAACTATGTCCTTCCAGAGGAAAAGGTCCACCTTCTTTTCTATTTTACCTCCAGGGCTTGCAGACGAGCTGCTCATTGAACAGTTCAACTGTCTCAGGTAAATTCCTTTTGGTTAGAAGTTTAGGCAGAAGGAAATTTCTTTAGAAAAAAATCTCATCGCTACAGGAAGAATAGGGGTGTGGAGGCACTCAGAGACAGTTGGAGCCAAGGATTGACACAACGCTGGGATTCGCTTGTGTCTTCTGCCCTGTGGCACTTCCTATCTGTGAGGAGGACATTTCTCAATCATACAGACAAATTCCCAAACCTATAAGGGAACTTGAAAACCCTAATGGTATTGTGGCCAAGTGCTACAGCTGCTAACCGAAAGATCTGAAGCTCAAATCCACCGGGCACTTCTTGGAAGCTCAGCTGGGCAGTTCTGCTCTGTAGCAGAGCCGCGCATGTCCTTGGAGTCTTTCCTTGCACATAGATGTGAGCAGCTAGACCTCTTGTGCACAGTCACTGGAGAAAAAGGGCAAGTATTCACCCATGAGGGAGAAAAGCAGGAACTCTGCCACAGGATCACTAAAAGCTCATTTCTGTGCCAACCCTTGCTTCAAAATCTTGTCTTGTCTAGATCAACACTTTACATTAGAACATATCTGAGTCTTTTGGGAGTTGAGGTCAGGCCATCTTTGCTTTAGAGTTAGACTGTGATCACCAGCAATGATGATCTGAGCTTGTGACTAGCACCCACAGGTCCAAGAATATGAGGTCATTATCCAGAACCAGACACCATGACAGGGCCTTTGACATGGGATTTAGAAGACAAGTAGATAGCTCCATTTCATCACCTGCCTACCCTCTCCCTGTACAGACACACAGACACACACACACACCCCAGAAAGTTTGCTGCTTTCTCCTATGCCTTTATTCTAACCTGTAGAACTTCACTGAGAGCGTTATGGCCATCTACACCACTTGTTTCTCAAAAGCAAGCCCTAGATCTGCGAAACTGAGCTACCTGTGACTTGTTTTAAGCACCAGAACGCAGCAATCTTGCCCTCAGAGGGCTTGAAGAGTTTGCTCTTGTTTTCTTAGAATCTGCCAAGCTGTAATGTGAATATATGTGGGCTAAGTTCACTCACTGTCATGGACTGCACTGTGTCCCCCCAAAAATGTATGTATTGATTTACCTTGGCTATGAGACCCAGTATGGTGCCATTCCTCCCATGTTTTGTGAATCCTGCCTCTGTGACGTTGATGATGGAGAACGGGCAGCAGTTGTTCAGCTGAGGCAGGACTCAAGCCAGCAGCTTGTGGGATATAAGGGAGAGAAGTGAACAGAATAAGCTGGGAAGCTCATACCACCAAGGATCAAGAGCAGAGCATGTCCTTTGGACCTGAGGCTCCTGTACTGAGATGCTGTCCTGAAACTTGGAGTCTGCCTACTGGACTGTGACAATTTCTCCCACAGAATGGACTTATAACTCATAAATAGATTTGTGGCTTATCAGACTGTGTCGATAAAGTTTCTCTTCAGGAAACCATCTATTCATGGTATTTTCTGTTGGAGCAGTACCAGGTGACTGAAACGCTCACCTACACCAATGTATTTGGAAGACAGCTACCTGGCCAACTGACTGGAATACATCCATATTTATGTCTATTCCCAAGAAATCTCACCCAACCAAATGTGGAAATTATTGAACCACATCACTAATATCACATGCAAGTAAAATTTTGCTGAAGATCTTTCAAAAGTACCTGCAGCAGTATGTTGGCAGATAGAAAAACAGGCTCAAAGTCACATAGTGAATTCATGATGCCGGTATTCCACCTCCACGTGGCATATTAGATGCATGCCCTTGGAAATTCAGGCTGGATTCAGAGAGGATGTGAAGCCAGGGGTATCAGTGCTAATATCAGATGAATCCTCAGTGAAAGCAGAGAATGCCAGAAAGATGTTTACTTGTGTTTTATTAACTCTGTAATGGTACTTAAATTTGTGGATCATAATAGATTATGGATAATATCACAAATAGGAATTCCAGAGCACTTAATTGTGCTTCTGAGGAACATGTATATAGATCAAGAGACAGTTGTTTAAACAAAACAAGAGGATACTGTGTGGCTTAAAGTCAAGAAACGTGTGCATCAGGGTTTTATTCTCTCACCACACCTATTCAATCTGTCTGCTGAGCAAATAATCTGAGAAGCTGGATGGTGTGAAGAAGAATGGACCCCCAGTTCTCCACCCAGCTGGCCTATTATTCCCAGCTGCCATTGCTTGTACTTAAGTTGTTCCAACTCACCGGGTCCAAGCAAAGCCCTTGGCAAGACTGGGGTGGCCATGGCAAGAAGCAGCTTGGTTTCTGAAGAAATGGAGGTCCTGGGACATGGAGACCTTGTCTGAGTCCCTTTCTGGGCCTCCACCCTTTCTGGAAGCCACTCCTGCTACCAGCAAATCTAGCCAGTTCAAGGCCAAGGAGTTATACATGAACATGAGTTCTCAATAAGAATCAGTTTGACAGGAGCCTGGAGAATATCTAACAATAGGCCTTAGGAAGGGAGGGAGTAAGATGCAGTTAACTGTGCATATCCATTGACCATGTATTGTCATTGAGCTCCCTATGACTAAGGAGCCCTAGACCTTGGAGTTTTCTGTCTGGACTTCCTGGATTTGGTGAGAACATTCATGAATGGTGGAGCAAGCCATATCCCTGGGGACAACAGAAGCTTCATGCCGGGAACTCTCCCAGACCTTGACTGGTGCATCTCTTTGCTGCATCCTTTATACTAAAGATACATAGCCCAGTGGAACAGAACTGAGAAGCCTGATGCAAATTCATCCACCCATAAGCAGCTGATATTTGACAAAGGCCCAAAGCCTGTTAAAGGTAGAAAAGACAGTTTCTTGAACAAACGGTGTTGGCATAACAGCATATCCATCTGCAAATAAAAAAAAAGAAAGAAAGAAACAAGAGCCATACCTCACACCTTGCAGAAAAACTCAAAATAGATCAAAGATGTAAATATAAAATCAACAACAATAAAGATCATGGAAGAAAAAATATGAACATCACTAGGAGCCCTAACACACTGCATAAACGGAATACAAAACATTACTAACAATAAGCAAACACCAGCAGAGAAAATAGGTAACTGAGAACTCGTAAACATCAAACACTTAGGCTCATCCAAAAAGAGTAAAAAGACAATCTACAGATTGGGAAAAAAATCCAATCGGTATCTAAATCTCCCAGTTCTACAAGTTACTACAAATGTCAACAGCAAAAAAGATGAACAACTCAGTGAAAAATGGGTAAAGGATATCAACAGGCACTTTTCCAAAAAAGACAGTCAGGAGGCTGACAGACACATGAGGAAATGTTCATAATCATTAGCCATTAGAGAAATGCCAATCAAAACTATAGTGACATTCCGTCTCATACCAACAAGCCTAGCAATAAGAAAAAAAAAAAAAAAGACCACAAAATAATAAAAGTTGGAGAGGTTGTCGAAAGACTAGAACACTTACACACTGCTGATGGGAATGCCAAATGGTACAACCACTTTGGAAATCAGTTTTCTGCTTCCTCAAAAGCTAGAAATATAAGTACCATATCATCCAGCAATCCTACTCCTTGAATATATCCTGGAGAAGTAAGAGCCATCAAAGGATTTGAGCACACCCATGACTTTTGCTGCACCGTTCACAGTAGCAAAAAGATGGAAACAACCTAGGTACCCATCAACAGATGAATGAATGATGGAATACTACACAATGAAGAACAATGACTAACCTTGAAACATAATGTGGATGAAGCTGGATGGCATTATGTTGAGTGAAATTAGTCAATCACAAAAGGACAAGCATTGTGTGAGACCACTACTACAAAAACTTGAGGTTTACACACAGAAGAAAATATCCTTTGATGACTATGAGGGTGGAGAAGAAGGGAAGGGGTATTCACTTACCATATAGGAGGCAAGAATTATTTTAGGTGAAGGGAAGAATAACACACAATACAGGGAAGTCAGCACAACTGGATTAAACTGAAAACTAAGAAGTTTCCTGAGTATAAACAAACACTTTGAGGGACAGGGTAACAAGGTGTAGAGGTCTAGGGACCATGGTTGGTTGGTATAAAAAAGTTTATTAAAAAAATGTTCTACATTCCACTTTGGTGACAATGGCATGTAGGGTCTTAAAAGTTAACAAGTGGCCGTCTAAGGAGCATCAGCCCACCTGGAGAAAAGGAGAATGAAGAACATCAAAAACATAAGGAAAATATGAGAAGAAGAGACAGAAATAGCCACATAAACCAGACACTCCATCAGTCTGAGACCAGAAGAACTAGATGGTGTCTGCCTGCCACCAATGATTGCCTTGACAGGGAATACAACAGAGGTCCTGACGGACCAGGAGAAAGGTAGCTGGCAGAACTCAAATTCGTGTAAACAGACCGGACTTGATGGCCTGCCTGAGATAGGAGGGACCCTCAAAGACACGGCTCCTGGACTCTGTTAGCTCAGAAGGAAAACCATTCCTGAAGGCAAATCTTCAGACAAAGATTGGACTGAACTATAAGACGTAAAACGACACTGATTGGTTCAGTGTATGTGAAGTCTGACAATTAAATACGCGAACTTATTGTTCTAAGTGCTACATACCTCATTGCTGAATGCCACTATGGTTGTCTTTGAAGTACTCCCTTTGGGAAGCTATGCAGTGATGCAAGCACCTCGTCGACCCTTCAAAGCAATCTTGGAACTCTTTCTGGAATGGCCACTGCACATGAAGGCCTGGTGGCAAGTTCGCAAACTTAATTGTATAGTTGTCTGTGAGGGAGGTTTTAGCCAGAGAACAAGTTAACTCTATTGGAACATCCTCCCTACTCACCTGATCTGGCCCCCAGTGACTTTTTTCTTTACCCAAAGGTAAAGGAAATATTAAAAATAAGACGTTTTGATTACAATTGGAACATCAAAAGTAATATGACAACGGCTCGGTGGCCATTCCAGAAAAAGAGTTCCAATTGGGGGACCAGGTGCCGGCATCGGTGCAGTTTCCCAAGGGAAATGCTTAGAAGGTGACCATAGTGATATTCAACAATGAGGTATGTAGCACTTTTCATAGGATGAGTTCGCAAACTTAATTTGCAGTCCTCGTATACGAGATTACATGGGCAGCTGCTGTCCGGAGAAGAGATGAGTTGGCAGAAAGGGACAGGGGCTGGTTGAATGGACACAGGAAATACAGAGCGGAGAGGAAGAATGGGCTATCCCACTGTAGGGAGAGCACCTGGGGTCGCATAACAATGTGTTGTAAGTTTTATATGAGAAACTGAGTTGAACTTAAACTTTCAGTTAAAGTACAAAAAAAAAAAACACTTAAAAAAATGGAGCAAAGCAAAAAGAAGAAAAATTACCCATAACTTTATCTTTCAGAAATGGCCAGTATAAACATTTTTATTGGCAAATCTTAATTGTCTTTTCATTTATATAAATATTAACATATGTTAATATGAGTGTGTATATATAATTTTTCAAAACAAAATAGAGATAACACTTTATGTTCCATCCTATGTTTTCCACTTGGTAGCATGCCATGAATGTTTTGCCCTATCAATGAATATGGATCTATTTATGTATTTGTTTAATACCTAGTGTGTGTCGTGCACTTTACCAAAGGCCAGGCATGCAATTACAAGTAGATACTACATTCATGGTGTCCATCCTTGTGAAGCTTATAGCTTAGCATAGGGCACATAAACACCTTTTAAATTTCTTATTTTGAGATGTTTTTAGACTTAGAGGAACTGCAAAAAATAATGCAGAATTCTCGTAGACCTTTCATCCAGCTTTCCAATGTTAACATTTCATATAACTGCATCGTAATGACTAAAACTAAGAAATTAACATTGGTAGAACACCATTGACTAAACTACAGAATTTCTTTTCTACCACTGTCCATTTTCTGCTGCAGAATCTAATCCAAGTGACCACATTGCATTTCATTGTCCTGTCTCCTTGTGTTTGGAAACCCCAGTGGTGTAGTGGGTTAAGTGCTACATCTGCTAATCAATCCACCAGGTGCTCCTTGGAAACTCTACAGAGCAGTTCCACTCTGTCCTGTAGGGTCACCATGAGTCAGAACTGGCTCGATGGCAGTGGGTTTGGTTTTGAGTTTGATCTCCTTGTCTAGCTGCCATTGAATGAGTTCCAACTTTTAGTTACCCTGCATACACCAGAATGGAACACCGCTTGATTCTGCACTACCTTCACAATTGTTCCTGTATTTGAGCCCATTGTTGCAGTCACTGCGTCAATCTATCTCCTTAAGGGTCTTCTGGCATTTTGCTGACATTTTAATTTACCAAGCATAATGTTTTTCTCCAGGTACTGATCCCTCCTGATAACGTGTACGAAAGTGCGTGAGATGATGTCTTGCAGTCCTTGCTTCTAAGGAACACTCTTGCTGTACTTCTTTCAAGATAAATTTGTTCTTTCTTCTAGCAGTTCATAGTCTGTTCAATATTCTTTGCCAACACCATAATTCAAAGGCTTTAGTTCTTCTTCATTCTTCCATATTCATGGTCTGGCTTTTGCATGTATGCGAGTTAATTGAAAATACCATGGCTTGGGTCAGGCACACCTTAGTCCTCAAGGTGACATCTTTGCTCTTTATTTTATTTTATTTTTTTTAGCTTGGAAGAGGTCGTTTGCAGCAGATTTGCCCAATGCATTACATTGTTGCCTGTTTCTTTCGTCTTCTCCAATCTGGGACAGTTTTCAGTCTTTCTGTCTTCTGTGGCCTTGAAACTTCGTAAGATTACTACTTAGTTATTTTGTAGACTGTTCTTCAGTTTGGGTTTGCCTGATGTGTTCTCAAGATTGGACTGAGGTTATACCACAAAGGTGGAGTTTTACAAGGATGCAATGACAACATAAAACAGGGTGACCTAATTCAGCCTGAAGCAGTCAAGAATTCTTCCATGAAGAGGTGACTTTGAAGCTGATTCCTGAGGATTAAAAGTAATTAGCAGCAGAAAATATTGAAAGCGAAGGAGAGAAGGTTCTGGGCACGGAGAACACCATATGCAAAACAGCTCTGCTGACAGCTGACAGCCTATAGCGTCTGGCAGGAAGTTTCATGAGTGACTTTGTCCAAGTAGAAACCTTGGCCACTGTGAGGGGCTTCCTCATTTGCGGGAGGCACATGCTCCCGACCAAAGTGGTACCTGGTGGGAATGAGGGTTTAGTACTGCCAGAGTTTCCGTGTTCAAGAGAAGCTGGAAATCCAGATTTTTGACCTGTAAATCCTTTTGCTCTTTGGAATGCCAGTAAATAATTACCATATTCTCCTTAAAAAGTAAACGACACCTGTAAGCTGCCTTTTTTTTTTAACCTGTGCCTGGATGAGCCATTAATTTACCTGCCTCCTATGGCTGGACCTTGCATTTATTTTCAATAGATCACTGTTATAAACAATGTTGTAGCAAACAGCATTGTACCAATAGCCTTGAGACCTTGTCTAGCTGTGAAAGTGGGCTCCAGACAGTTGCTTGTCAATTACCACATCCTATGCGGCCTTTTCAGGTCCTGTTCTCCTTCACTGACCCTCACATTCCCTTGATGCCATGTCTCTCTGTTTTTCCAACTACTCTTCTTCAACTTCCTTGAAGACCTCCATGAACTCTGATGTAGTTACTCTGGAATCCACACCATCAGTAAGAGGTGATCTGCTGCGTACACCAACAGAAGGGGTTCAGCTGTTGCCTAGGTTGAGGGGCACATTGGGACCCGATCTTAGGAGCACTTCAGGCCAGAGCCCAGGGCCAAGCTGGCTAAACTACTGAGCTACTTTCAGGAAGGGAGGGACTCAAGGCCAGCTCTACAAGTACCCTGATGGCTGAAAAGGCAACAAATGCATTCCTGGTAGATTCACTGAATTGCTCTGATAAGACTGGTATGGAACAGATAAGGAGCTGGAAACCTGAAGCCGGAATCAGGGAAGGATTAGGAGAGAGGAACCTGGGATTCACTCTTCCAGTTGGCACGCAGGGAGTAACCCAGCTTTTTATGAAAAGAGCATCTTTGTTCTGTTGCCTTCGTGTTGAGATTGGACTGTCTTTAAGGTAGAAGAGAAAAGTCAGCTGGACACAGGTTGGGGAGACGGGACAGGTGTGAGGAAGGGCAGCTTTCCTTGCCCTTAAAGTTCCCATGCAGAGAGACAAGGAAAGGCTTTGTTCATGCTTCCCTTGAAGGAAACCTCTGCTGTGTCCAGGTAGGACATGAGGTTCGTATCCTGCCTGCTACTCCTAGGGGACACCCTATACTCTCCTGGGATTTGGATTGGCCCAAGTAGAACTCACTGTAGAAAACCGATCAGATTTTAAAATACATAAGTAAAGTGAATCTACAAGAGAGTCTGGCAGTCAGTGGGCTATCTTCCAAAATAATAAAAGTCACATAAAATAATAACATTCACTGTACTGAATATTTACTCTATGCTAGGCATCATGCACTAAGGGGTCTTTATACATTATTTCCTTTCATTCTCATGCTCTGGTTTTGGCACGAGAAAGCTGAGGCTCAAAGAACTTGAGGAAACTGCAGAAGTTGTGTTAAGGCCAGGCCTGAAGTGAGGACAGGCTTGGCTGCAACAAGGTCCAGAAATCCTTGCCTCACCCACAGCTGCCCGCAACACACTCATTCTCTTGTCTTATGTTTACTCAGGGGCCTTGGAGCACATGTGACGCCTGAGACCTTGCCTTGACATCGAGGCTAAGGGAGCTGTGTGTGGAAGGAGAACGCCTAGTCTCCATAAGCCTCTGTCTTCTGGGTGCCTTGAGGAGAGACACCAATGCCCCCTCCCAGGAAGAGCTGCATTCTGAGGTTGAGTTTTTCATAACCTCCCCAGCCGTTGTGGACCCAAAAGCAAGTTCATTTTGCCTGTCATTGCAGCCAAAATTCAGAGACAGCAAAAGGTTTAAGCAATGCTTTATTAACAGACAAGCATGCAAGTCTGGGGAACAGCAAGAATAGTTTCTCCAACACTGTCCTGCTTAGGTTACAATTTGAGCAGCTTTTATAGCCAGATTACAAAGACATTTTCATCTGAAAAATGTTAAACCCTGTCACAGGATAGAACAGAAAGTCACAAGATTTTTTTTAACATCTTATAGAACGATGTCGTTACCTCCCTGAGATTTGAATAATTGGTTTACTACCCTGGAGACAGGAAGAGGAAGGCAAATCTGCCATTCCAGTTTAGCAATCTCGGTGACCTTGATGAAGTCCCAGCTACTAACACTGCTTCTGTGGTTTACATGGGTGACACATACTCAGACACTTACAGTAATATGATGGTCAGTACTATTAACAGAGGTCTTTGGGAACATGGGGGATCTTGTGTTTTATGTTGTGGTTGTTGCTAGCTGCTGTCAAGTCCACTTTGACCCCCACTGACCCTGTTTACAACAGAGCAAAACACTGCATGGTCCTGTGCTATCTTCAGAGTTGATGTTATACTTGAACCCATTGTTGCAGTTAATCTATCTTGTTGAGGGCCTTCCTCTTGTTCGTTGACCCTCCACTCAGCATGATATCCTTCTCCAGGGACTGATCCCTCCTGATAGCATGTCCAAAGTATGTGAGATGTAATCTCATCATCAGTGCCTCTAAGGAGCTTTCCAATTGTACTTTTTCAAGGCAAACATGTTTGTTTTCTTGGCAGTCCGTGGTGTATTCCATGTTGCTTGTCAGCACCGCAATTTGAAGGTGTCAGTTTTCCTTTGGTCTTTATTCATTGTCCAGCTTTTGCATGCATGTGAGGTGATTGAAAGAACCATTGCTTGGGTCAGGCGCACTCTAGTCTTCAAGGCGACATCTTCGCTTTTCAACACTTTAAAGAGATCTTGTGCAGTAGATCTCCCCAGTGCAATGAATCTTTTTATTTCTTGACTGTTGTTTCCATGGGCGTTGATTGTGGATCCAAGTAAAATGAAATCTTTGACTTCAATCTTTTCTCCATTTATTGTGATGTTGCTTATTAATCCACTTGTCAGGATTTTTCTTTTCTTTATGTTGATCGAGGCTTTGATCTTTCATCTTCATCAGCAAGTGCTTCAAGTTCTCTTCACTTTCATCAAGCGAGGTCGTGTCAGCTGCATCTCTCAGGTTGTTAATGAGTTTCCCTCCAATCCTGGTGGTCCATATTTTATAGCTTCATGTATTCACTCATTTGCTGAGGCTCACTGAGCATTCCATGCCTGGTATGGCCAGACAAGCTGCAGTTATGGCAGTGAGAAAGTCAGGTGTAGTCCCTGCCTTCCTGAGCTTACATTCTAGTGGGGAAAATCCTCAGTGAAATGTAACAAATCAAATCCAGCACCATGAAAAAAGGACTATGAACCACAACTGAGGGGGTTATATCCCAGGAATGCAAAGTCAGTTTAACATCTAGAACTCAAGCAACATACTACACCCTATTAATAGAAGATAGGAGAAAAATTACATTTTGATAGATGCAGAAAAAGCATTTGAGAAAAATCTCACACTTGTCAGGAAACTCTGGTGGCGTAGTGGTTAAGTGCTACACCTGCTAACCTAAAAGTCAGCAGTTTAAATCTGCCAGACACTCCTTAGGAACTCTATGGGGCTGTTCTATTCAGACCTATAGGGTCTCTGTGAGTTGGAATTGATTCAATGGCAGTGGCTCCCCCAACCCCCAACACTTTTCATGATTTAAAAAAAAAAAAAAACAAAACCAATGAACAAATTGGGAAAAGCAGTCTTCCTCAATGTGATAAAAGGTATCTGTGAAACACTCACAGCTGACATCACACTTGACGGTGAAAGACTAGATACTTCCTCCTAAGATCAGGAACAAGACAAAGATGCCCATTCTCATCATTTTCTTTCTTTCTTTCTTTTTAATAAATTTTATTATGCTTTAAGAAGAATTTTACAATTTATATCAGTTTGCCATATAACACCTGGAACTTTCACTGTTATTCTATTCTAACTGCTACCACCCCTATGACAGCACACTTCCCTCTTTCATTAGGAACTTCCTGTGATCCCTTGGCCAAGATCTAACATGCTCCCCAATACCCTATCATCTTGGCTCCAGCGATGAGCCTCTAGGAAATCCCCAAGCACACATTTAAGTCCAAAGGTATTTTGGTCGCCAGCCTCACTCGTTGGTTTGTGCAGTCCGGTTCAGTTTTCATTGAACTGTCCCCAGTGTTGGTTGTTGTTTGGGATCAGAGAGTCCAGGGGCCATGTTCTCAGGGGATCCTCCAGTCCCACTGATCACCAAGCGTGGTCTTTTGGTAGGGATCTAGTTTTGCCCACTTATCCTTCTCAAGCTATGTCCGGGCCTCCAAGCTGTCCTTCTTACCACTTTCTATTCAGTGTTGTCCCAGAGGTTCTAGCCAGACTAGTTAGGCAAGAAATGGAATAAAAGGTATCCATACTAGAAAGGAAAAAGCACTATTATTTCTATTTGCAGTGGACATGATCTTGCATATAGAAAGTTCTAGAGAATTCACTTAAAAAACTACTAGAACTCATAATGAATAAGCCCAGCAAGGTGGCAGGATATACTATACAAAAATATCAATTTTATTTTACACACCAACAATGAGTAATCTGAAAATGAAATAATGAAAGCAATTCCATTTACAATAGCATGAAAAATATTAAAATACTAAGAATAAATTTAACAAAAGAGGTGCATGGCTTGTCCTTTGAAAATCGTGCTGTGTTGGGAACAGTTAAGAAAAGGAATGGATGGCAGCTTGTCCAGGCTGCACTGTTAGGGAGGGATAGACATGTTCAGCAAGACCTCCTGACTTCCTGTCTCAGCTTGGCCAGCGTACAGAGTCCCAGAGCTCTGTGCCCTTTTTCTTGGTTCTGCCTGCCTTTGGTGTCCTTTTGCCTCATTTAGATAGGGGATTCTGGTGACCTGGGCTGTGATAACAGCCCTGTAATTAATGTCTGTATTGTTGTATAGGTAGTGAGAACCCAGTGGTACAAAGTCCATAGTGGCCTTTCATTGTGAGAAAAGCAGTTCTACAGGCCTATGGACACAGGCTGCCACTTGGAGTGGAAGTTACTTCCTGCTTCTGGTAAAAAGGCAAGTTTGTTTTTAAAATTTCAAACAGTTTGAGATTTGCAGCATGACAGTTCCTGTACACCCCACATCCAATTTCTCCTACTATTAACATCTTACGATAACAAAAAGCAGTCCCTTTGCCGTGAAGTTGATTCTGACTCATAGCAAACCTACAGGACAGAGTAGAACTGCCTAACAGGGTTCCAAGGAGAAGTTGAGAGGTTTGCACTGCTGACCTTAACCACTTCACCACCAAGGCTCCTATCTTATAATAGTCTGGGAAGTCTGTCGTAATTTGCACCTACAGACCTATACTGATGAACCAATACTGATACATTATTACTAACTGAAGTCCGTATTTTGTTCAGATTTCCTGAAATTTTCCCCGATATTACTTTTTTATTCCAGGATCCTATCTGAGATAACACATTACCCTTGTTTGTCATGTCTCATTTGGCTCCTCTTGGCTATGATAGTCTAAAATGTAAGTGGTAGCTTTGATCAGGGCTTCAAAACAGGTTCATTCTGGTTTGAAATCTTGCTGAGAATTTGCATTTCTAACAACATCCCTGCTGAGAATTTGCATTTCTAACAAGTTTCCCAGGAAGTTGTAAGTTAAAATGTAGATTCTGATTCAGTATATCTGTAATGGAAATAAATGCAAATTTTCAGCAGAGAACTTGTTAGAAATGCAAATTCTCCTCAGGGGTTTGAACCAGAATGAAACTGGGAACAGGAAAATCTACAAAGAATTTGGATCCTGTGAGTCAGATGGGTCTTGACACAAATCCTGGCTATGTCCTCACTAGCTGGAGGCTTGGAGTAATTGATTTAAATCCTCTAAGCCTCAGTTCCTCATCTGTAAAATGGGGGCAATACTATCTAATTTGCAAGACTGAATCCTGCAAGAGAGTATTTGAGGAATACCTGGCACAATGCCTCAGACACAGTTGTGCTCGACAATTGCAACATTAATAATGTGTCTCCTTGCCCCACAAGCCTTTCCAGTGTCTTAGTCCTTTTTAAACTATTTATGTCTTTCTTTCTGAGTCTATACTGTGCCGGCAAGAGCTCTTCCCACTGACACACCTTCCCTAGAGTTGCTTAGACCTGACAAAACACTTATTTAACACCTGCTGCCCCAAATGGCCCAGTTTTTCCCAAGCCTTTTCCAGTCAACCTCAAGTTGTGCCAGCGCTTTTTTACAGCAGTGACCTAGTTGTCAGGAATGCACAGGACTGACTTCTCTTGGCCTTGAGTCTACACCTGGGAGGTCAGAGCTTATTCCATCCCAAGCCTGACCTACCCTAGCCTGGCTCTTCTGAAGGTCTGCTAGGGAGTGGGTGAGCTCTGGAGCCTGCTGCCTGCTCCTTCAGGGCTGTGTTGGTGGGGCCACCTGGATGCATGAGTGACCTTTGCCCTTTCAGCCTCTCTGCTGCTTGCTGCAGACACTGGGTATTCACTCTGAGTAGGAACTCTTCAGGGGGTGGAAGGAGGGATGAATCTCTGTGTAGGAAGCAGCTGAGTGCCTGGGACAGGCTGTTTGGTGTAGGTATGGATGGTTCAGATCTGTAAGAGAGTGCATCTACAGGTACACATGTGTGTACATGACCATATTATGTACCTGTGAGTTTTTGTTTCTGGATATTTGCTAGCAGGTTTGTATGTGGCTGAGACCATGAATGTATGTCATGTCTGTGTAAGAGTGTGGTGTGGAAGTGTGTGCATGAGACTGGGTGTGTATGTGCAGGTATGAAATTGTGCTAGGTGGAAGAAGGAGCCTTCACCTTGCCACATGTCCCCTGAACCCACATACCCTGGGCTCAGAAGCAGAAACAAATCAGATAGATGGAACCTTCCTGAAAGTCATGGCTCAGATACCTGTGAGGACACAAGGTAGGGTTTCAAATACCTCCTGCCCAGAGCTGGAAGTACATATACTGACCAACACTAAGTGATGTCTTCTTCCCAAGATGATGACCTGTGTTTGGTTTTCCTGGTCTCACTTCTGTCAGGGACTGAGAGCTGGCTCATCAAGGAAGGAGTTTCTGAAAGAGACAGTCCGAGTGGAGGGTGACTGTGTTCCTACCCAAGATGCTAGTGGGTCCACAGGGAGGCCTTGTCCATCCTTGCAGATGCTGTGTGGAGCTCTGAGAAGAAATGGCTCACCCTAGAGGGCAACAACCATCCCTGGGAGCTGCAGGTCAAGCCAGATTCAGGAGGACCACCCCTGGGGTGTCTCTTGCCCAAGAATCTCCATCTCATTCCCTGTGACAATGTTCCTTCACATCTTATCCTTCAAGGTAGCTTCTACTGCTGATGGTCCAAGTTTATAAAAATTTCTTTGCTTTTGTTAAAACTTCTGCCAGAAATATTCCTCCCTCAGATATGTGCATGGCTCACTCCCTCACCTCTTTCAAGTCTTTGCTCAAATGTCACCTTCTTAATGACTACCCCTGCTAACTGGCAACTCTCCCCCCAGTCTTGCCATCTTGTTTTAAATTCCTGGTTTCTCTTGCCCTCCTCTTTTTGACCCCAAAGCTCTTCTCATACACTGTGGTCCATGGGGTACAGTTGTGGGAGGAAGTAAGTATCGAAATAGAGAGCAAGCATTTAGAAACTTCAGTACGACAGTGTCCGTAGATATAACAGAACCTGTAGCAATTTGGCATTGCTCAGAAATTCAAAATCAGACTGGGAAAAAATAAACTGACTTTTCTAGAAAGAGTTGGACACCAGGTGGACACCAGGTGGGAGGGCAACAAAGGCTCAACCATACAGCACCTGACCGGACACCCTGTTTCCAGGGGGGCTGAGGCCTTGGTGGAACAGCTTGGGGCTACAGGGAGGAGGTGCAGGCCTCAGGCCCTGGCCTTTAACAACACTGCCTAGACCTGAGGGAGTCTGACAGTCATGGAGGCCAGAAATCTTTCTCATGCCCACCCTGTGGACTGAGGAGTAGTGGCTGGAAGACAAACTCCTCCATTCCTCAGAGGGTGTCACTAGCTTCCTTCGTCTTTTGACTTGGTACTTCCGCTTCCAGTCAGGAAAGGAAGGAAGGTTGACACCTGGTGATTATACAGAGCCTGGATGAGCTTTCAACTCTGTGTTGCCTGTGGGGCCCGTGTCCCCCACTCTTGCTTGGTTCTAATAACAGCCTTTTGGTCTGAAACCCTGTGAGTTGTTTTGGGGATTAATTACCCTAGGGCACCATGACTGGGAGCTGCTGCCCCAATAAAAAATGTTCTGCCCCCACCCCACCTGGTCTACTCCCAGAGAGAGCCCAGGGTTGGCAAGGCCAAGAAGAAGTAGCTCCCCTGGGGGCGGAGGTGCCCTGGCTCTCCTTGCTGTTCCCACGGCTGGGTCTGGTCCTGGCCCACGTGGCCAGCCGTGCCTGGGCCTGACTCACAGGCTAACTATCTGGAAGGGCTAGATCTGGGCTCACACACCCACAGCTGAGGCTTATCCACTGTTCTCCACCTTGGCCCAGGCCCTCAGGCTCAGCTTCTCCTTCTCTGACCTGAATACTCCACCCACAGGATGGCTTTCATCCTTCCTACCTCCAATCAACGGTGGGGGTCTGCCCAAAGAGAAAGGCATTTTTATGTCCTACAAGACTGCTGTGTGGCATCGTGCTTCTAGCAAGGGGACAGGAGCAAACCTCTACATCACTGTCAGTCAATGTCTTCCTCACCTGCTCCCTTTCAACCAAGCAGAGCCACAAGCTAACATCTGCTCACCAGTTTCCCTCAGTCGTGTGTCCCACCGCTTCCCTTTCTCCTGGTCCTCCTGCGGCATGAAGGAAGCTGGAGAAGAGAGATTTTCAGAAGGAAGTGATCTTCAAACTCAATTTTAATGGATTAATTTTGAGTCAAAACAGGCAAAGAGAGAAAAGGGATGAGAAAGGCATTCCAGATAAAAGGAATGACATGTGCAAAGGCCCAGGAGGCCACAGGGTACTACTCAGAACCATGCACCAAGCAGTTGGTAGCCTCTGGAACTGAAAATACAGGCAGAGGCCAGTTCCTCTCGTGAATACTCATTTATTCAACACTGACATGAGTGTCCCTTTACTTGGCTCAGTGTGGGGTATAACGATAAAATAGATGTGAGCAGCATAAAGGTGTTTGGACCCATAACTTGCGTTGTTCATCACTGTACCTCCTGGTGCCTGCCACAATGCTGGGCACATAGCAGGTGCTCAGTAAACGTCTGTAATACAAATTAATGTGAGAGAAGTGGGCCGTGCTGAGGCAAAGAACACAAACCTCAGGGCACAGACCCTGGCGAGGAGGCCTGCTGTCCTTCCATTTTAAATTAAAGAAGGTTCAATGTTGTTTTCAGGGTGAACCTCAACTGTGGCTCAGGCTGTTATCTACTCTCTAGCTGAGATTTTGGAATTTTTGCTGCTGACGCAACTTACCGTAGGATTTCCCCAGAACACTGCATTGAGTAAGCGCAGGCTGCAGAGCAGAGAACGGGCAGGGCCTCCTGAAGCCAGACAGAAGGCCAAGTTAGTGCAAGAAGAGGCAAACCTGTACAGGGAAATGCACACATTGTTGCCCAACCAGGCCTGGAATGTGTCCCCAGGTATGAGCCTTTGGACTTGCAAGAGGCATTCATCTAAGGACACCTCATGGCATTTGGCCAGCGCAGGACTGAAAGCTGGTAGACTCTCACAGCAGCGAAGAGTGAGTCCCTACTGTAAGTGAGCGACATGGCTCCACAGAGCACTTTGTCCCTGCTCTCAGACGTGCCCCCCACCCTCTGGGTAGTGGCTGGAGGGAGTGGTGTCACTAGTGTCAGCATCATCCAGTGCTGTACCTGATGGTGTCACCTGTCCCATGCTAATTACCACAAAAACTGCAGCTAAAACACCAGAAAAGTTGACAAAATTAGTGACTGTAGAAATACTAGTATCAATAGTTTATGCTTGCAGAGGCTGCCGATAAAACCACATGATTCGAATCGTTACTGTAATTGAGTAATAATGACAGCCGTGACTAGAATACCCTAGAAGGTTCCAAAGTAGTTTAGTATAGTCTCAGCCTGATACATGCAACCAAAAATAATAAATTTCTGATGAAGCACTGCACAAAAATTTTAGGTGTCGCCCTCTCTGACAGTGTCACCCTGTGTGATCAGGATCCCCTGAATCTCTTTGAGATGCCACTGGCTGGTGCCTATACTTGATGGTTGAGAACAGGGTGCAGACATGACACGGTCATGATTCTGGGCCATGGGGAGCTGTAAGCCCTGTTATCTGTGCTCTGTGGTGACACTCCCCAGACTCCGGGACCCCCTCGCAGTGTGCACCTCTGCCTCCAGGAGGTAGATGGGTTATACCAGGCCCCCAGAAGCAGCTATTCCACCTGCAGATTCATTGTTCTCCAGCTCCCAGCCTCACGAGAACTCAAGTCCTGGGTGCCTCCCAGAACTTTGTCCCTTAGGGGAAATGCGATGCTCAAAGCCCAGATTTACTGTGAAATTAATCAAGCCAGTGCCTTGGGCACTCACTTAAACAGGCCTCTTTCCTGGACTCTGGACCTAATTTTGCATTTACCGTTTTGTTTCTTCCTTAAAGAGGGTCCTCAGCTTCAGAGCAAACAGAACTCAACTCACCCCAGCCAATGTTTTTAGACTGTAAAATCCCGAGTGGACAGTGATCGCCTTGATGACCAGGGCTCATAAGTCTCTTTCCCAAGCCTCAGGCCAAGATCTCCACTCTCGCAGCTTCAGGGTAAGAGAGTTATTGTTGTTAATTGTAGTGGATTCAATTCCCAACTCACGGCCACCACATGTAGCACTGTGTTCCCCAGGGTTTTCTTGGCTGTAATCCTACTGGAAGCAAATGTCCAGGCTTTTTCTTTCCCAGGACCACTGGGTGGGTTCGAACCACCAACCTTTAGGTTAGCAGTTTGAGAGCAAACTGAGGGTTCCAACTCAGAGCAGACAATGTCCTCACTGCAGCTTGGATAACTAGGGTGGAAGGAGTTGCCAGGCCTGGGGCAGGTGGAAGGAGAAGCTGGCAGTCAGAAAAACTGTCATACTGGGAAATAGGAGCTGAATGAGTGCGGATGCGCCAGATTAAATTGCACTTCTAATTGTGCCCACATGGCCCACTGGTGGGGCATTTGTCAGTGATACTGTAGTTGACTAAGGCCTTAAAATGAGTGCTAATATACAATACCACTGGATTTTATACTTTAAGAGGGTATGTGAATTGTAGCTCAAGACAAATAAACAAGGATGCTGAGAGGTCCGTTGCTCTGATGCTTTTTACCTATGTTGGATCCAGGCCTGGCAGGTCCAGGAAACACGATGCTGGGTTTTTTGGACTGCTTCCTGAAGGCTTGGTCACATACAGCCTGGGCTGTCCAGAGGAGTACTGTGTTCCTGCCTGGTCCTTTCTTGCCCTGAGAGACAAGACAGTGGCATTGCAAACAAGTTCCCTGTCTCACTGGGGTGCTTAGAGGCACTGAAGCCCCTTCAGCCATCTCTGGGCTACACCAGTTGCTGCCAAGGCGATTCCAACTCATGGTGACGCCACGTCTGGCAAGAGTAAACTGTGATCCATAAGCATTTCAGTGGCTGATTTTTCAAAAGTTGATTGTCAGGCCTTTCTTCATATGTGCCCTGGGTGGGTTGGGACCACTCAACTTTTAGTTAGCAGCTTAATCATTTGCACCACAAAGAGACTCCTGTCTCTGGGCTATGGGGCCCAATCTGCTGCCCTGTGTTTGTGCATTTTCTCGAAACTGTCCCAGGCTAGCACCCTCTGGAGCTGAGGAGTTAATGATTAACTGAGAGGTGGGCAAGGGGAGAGAGGCTGGGCAGTGGCCTATGGCCCGCCTTTCTGCACCCTGGGCAACGTGAGCCGTACTGTCGGCTCTGGTGGTAGAAGCACTGGGTAGGGGCGGGACAGAGCTGTCCCCTTGCAGAGCAACTTGGCCTCCAGAGAGCCCAACACAGCCACCTGTGCAGACTATCAGGGACACAACCCTCATGGCCCAAGCCCGCACTGCCTTTTCAGGTGCCTGAGCACACGGAGTCAACACTCCCCTCCTCAGGACCTGTTTCTCTCCCCAGTTCCAGAGCTTTGCAAGGTCAAATTTCAAAGTCTGCCGAGAAGCCGCTCTATACCCTCTCTAAGAGGCGGCCCCTCAGACCCACTGCTGACCACATAGCTGGCGGTAGCCCCAAAGTCCTGTGTCACCATCAGTGGGAGAAATTCGTACCCTTACACCTTCTCTCTGGAACCTGCACTCAGGAGAGTACACATGCACACAAATGCACAAACATACACACATGTACATGTTCAAGACACACTCCATTGCCCTGGTCTCTGCTGGGAAATCAAATGAATCTTGACAGAATCTCTGGCAGAAGGGTTTGAAAGCTCCTGGCCAGGGGTAACGGGTATGGGACAGTGCTCTGTCAGGATTGATTGCTTCCGGTCTGAACTGCTCCCACAGGGCTCTTTGCAGGGCAAGGGGAGAAGAACTAGAACCTCATCGCCCAGCTATTCTTTGGTAGTCTCTGTCACAGGCAAGGGCGTTTTGTTTTGGAGGCTAAACCCTAGCAAAACTACAGTGGGCTGTTGTAGGCTGAGAAAGAGAAGAGGGAGACAGGCTGCAGGAGCTCCTGTTTCTCCTGTTTCCAGCCACCTCTGGAGACCAGGCCTGCATCTCTGGAAGGCACCCTAACCCCTGTAGCAGAAACCCCAAGCCAGGGTGTGGAGGGACCCTCCCCAAGAGGCTGGAGGCAGGCTGGGGAGGGCTGGCCTGGAGGTGTGGCCACGGCGCGGAGGGTGTTCTATCTCCATGTGTTGCATGAGGACGCTGCATGGACAGCTTCCCTTCTGATGGGGACCCGCCACTTTCTGAAGAGTTGTGAGAAAAGTCCTTAGATGTCCCAAATTCTTCCCCTTGTTCGGCTCCATTCTTGTGAATAAGTCGGCAGACTCAGGGTCATGTTCTCCAGGATCCTAGCTTGGTCACTCAGCAATGTGGCTGCTGAGTCTCTGCCCCTGCCCTAAAGATAACTTCACCTATAGATCACTGGGGACAACTGTTCCTGCCCCATGCACCACAGCTGTCTCTCTGACTGGCAGCCCCCACACACTGATTACGTGCCTAGGTGTACCAGCACACTGCTGTCAAGGCTCAGGGCAGGTATTTGATTCTGACAAGAGAACACCCAAGACTCAGAACGGTTTTTGTCTCTCTCTCTTTTTACAAATATTTTACTGTGTTGTAAGTGAAAGTCTACAATCCAAGTCAACTTGTCATATAAAAACTTACACATTGCTACATAACTCTAGCTGCTCTCCCTACACGGTGACACCACACTCTCCCTTTTTCCACCCTATACTTCCTGTGTCCATTCAACTAGCTCCTGTCCCCAGCTACCTTCTCATCTCACTTCTGGACAGGAGCTGCCCAGTTAGCCTCATGTATCTACCTAACCCTACAATCTCATGCTTTGCCAGTATCATTTTATATCTCATAGTCCAGTCTAATTTTTGCCTGAACAGTTGGCTTTGGGAATGGTTTCAGTTCAAGGCTAACACTGAGTCCAAGGGACATGTCTTCTGGGGGACTTCCAGTCTCTCAGCCCATTAAGACTAGTGTTTTCATTGGGTCAGAGTTCTGCACCCTATTTTTCTCCCTCTAGATTCAGATCCCACTTGATGGCACTTGGCTTGCTGGCTAGATCAAGGGACTCTGTGTTGTATTCCCTGTCAGGGTAATCATTGGTAGTGGCTGGGCACCATCCAGTTGTTCTGGTCTCATGCTGATATAATCTCTGGATTATGTGGCCGCCTCTTGTCTCTTGGGCTCATATTTTCCTTATGTCTTTGATGTCCTTCATTCTTCTCTACCCCAGGTGGGTTGGGATCAATTGATGTGACTTAGATGGCTACTTGCTAGCTTTTAAGACCCAAATGCCACTCAACAAAGTGGGATGCAGAACATTTTCTTAAAGAACTTTGTTATGCCAGTTGACCTAGAAGTCCCCTACAACAGAATGGTTTTCTCTTTCATGGGCGCAGTGTGCATTCCTGAGCATCAGGAAAAATTAATAGAACTACAAGTGTGGGAAACCATGTCCGGGAACTTGTCACATGCATGAACACACTCCACATGTCCAAACAGGGAGCAGGCCTGTTGAGTGTCCTTCGCATGGCCCAGACAAGGATTCTATGTGCTGGAGTGGTGGTGGTGGGGGGGTGCAGGGTGAGAGCAATAAGCCTAGGGGAGGATAAATCTACCCCCGGGACACACACTCCTATTGTGGGGTAACCACAGCATATGGCTGAACAAAGCCAGTTAGGGCAGAGGTACCTGGGGAGGCTGTCTATCCATCAGAGCCTTCCACCCTGTGAGAAATGTCACCTGTAGAGAAAAGCAACCCAACCATGCCCTCATTCCAATTCTCTGCTTGATGCAGCCACAAAAAAATTCCATGGACTTGTCTTGGGTCCTTAAAGAGCTTATCCCACAAACCATCCTGGTGGTGTAGCGATTAAATGCTATGGTTGCTACCCAGAAGGTCAGCAGTTCAAATTCACCAGGCACCCCTTGGAAACTCGATGGGGCAGTTCTACTCTGTCTATAGGGTCATTATGAATTGGAATCGACTCGATGGCAGTGGGTTTGGTTTTGGGTTTCCAGTATTATAATGGACTGGTGACTGGCCAGCGATGGCTTCCAGCCTAGCCTTGTGGATAAGGACCAGCCTGCCTTTTTAGCCTACAGGCAGAAAATGAAAACCGGCCTTCTTCATTCCTCATGCACAAACGGTGGTTCTGAGCTGGCTGTTGACAGACATGCTTGGGCTCACGTCCCACGGCCAAGCAGCCCAGGAGATGGGACAAGGTGTGCGTGCAGTCGAGTGTCAAGAGTGGTCAGGAACGATGATGTAGGTGGCCTCCAGTTCCTCACCAGCTTCTCTTTCCTTCTCTCCCTCTCAGAGACAAGTCTCTTACCCACGCAGAGATACCACTTTTAATTATTATTATTTTTTTTATTAAAATACTGTTATACCCAGTGGAATGCAGCAGCAATCCTCGCACAGGGTGGCATAACAAAACAGCCCAGTTTACATTTTAAATATTTACGATAACTTAACATACACATCATGGTCTTTGGCAGAAAATGTTCACAGCACAAAAAAATATTTTAAAAAGAAATACCAAATATTAATCCAAAATATATTAAGTTGTTGTGTTTTTTTTTCCTTTCACACTATTTTTTTTTTTGCCTTTTTTCCTCTTTCTTTGCTTTGTAAACAACGCACATGAACCAAATGTATTTTTCAGCTTTAAGGAAGGGTCAGGATTTTAAAAAATATGCAATTGTCCAGCAAATGCAAATGTTTAAAAAGGAAACTCGAGGAACCATGGGAATAAAACAAGACATACAGAATCTAAAAATAGTACAAGAAAAACAAAAAAGAGAGTCGAGAACTAAAAACAATCAAGACAAACTGCTAAAACCCACCCATTGTTTCTGAGGCTAAGTTGGGGGGACTCTTTTAAGACCAGAAGTCAAAAGCTTGCTGCAGTTGGCAGGCTGCTGAGCGGGCCACTTCACACTAAGTCCGAAGCGTCTGGCCCCGCCGCCGGGCACTAGGCATGGGTAGCTTGAGGAGCCAGCCTCACGGGCATCATTCTGTGACATGTGCTCCATTCTGAGGACCATTTGAGTCCTACCTTGTGGCTCTATTAGTTGTCGACAGCACTGTTTCCTCTTCCAACCCCTCCAGGTGGGAACACAGACACTTAGGAGAAGAAGATGCCTCCAGTTTCCTCAGACAGCACTGGTATCGGGGAAGGTCACCCAAGCCCACACATGGGCATGGCAGATGTCCATATGTGGTGGCTCATTTCATCTGGCTCAAGGCTCATAATCAGGGGCAGGAGCTGTGGAGCCATTTCAAGAGGCTGGCAATGGAGATTCCATGGTCCTTTAACGAAGGGCTCAAGATAGAGGGAGAGAAGACAGACAGTATCCCATGAGTCAACCAGCATCAAAATCCACGGCCAAGAACTTGAGGAGAAATAACCAGGAGACCACTCAAAAAGTTACAGGGACTGTGGCATCAAGGACAGGGAAGCATAGTCCAAGGGCACAAGATCTGCATCGGCACACTTCCATCTTCTGTCCCAGAAGAAAGGGAATTATATATAAACTGAACAGCCATCCCCCAGTCCATCCATTTGGCTCCCAACTCACAGCAAGTGAGTGCGGCCGTGGCTTCTATAGGAGTAACACCCTCAACAGTTTCCATAAAATTCAAGTTTTGGTGATCCCAAGAAGGCAGTGAGGAGCTGATGAGCAGATGAAGCTGGCTGGGACCACACTTCGCCAGAGGGAAACAACGCAGCTGACCACACAGCCAGGGTAGCCCACCTGTTGTCCATGGGCAGCCATCCTTGGAACTTAGCTCTCCAAATAACATACCCTCTCCCTCCCCTGCTGAGGGGAAACTCGGGGGGTCAGAGAGGGCTCCTAAGCTTCTAATTGCTCCCCACCAACAAGCCTGGCACAGCAGGCCAAGGCAGAATCTTCGTTCTCCATGGGCCCAGGAGGAGCGTGGGGCTAAGAAGCAGCATCTTCTGGGGCGCTGGTCCTCATAGCTCCCCTCCCCAGTGGTACTCGTCCCTGAACTCTTAGGGCCAGGTGGCTGACGGGAATCAGTGTCTGGCTGGGGAAAATGGGGAAGCAGCAGAGAAGCTACTGGAATGGCCGAGAGTGACAGATGCTGAGGACAGGAAATGGTTCAGAGTCCATGAGGTGCCACCTCCTTCAGATCAGTATCTCCACCATGTCTGACAAGTCCTGGACTCTAGATGGACTTACAGAGTCTGGGGGAGAGACAAGAACACAGGCACATGTCAACAAGTGTCACCAGGTGTTTCTGTAAAAATCCTAGCACATTTTTAAGATTAAGTCCTTAAAACTCACCAACTTCTCCCACCTCAGCTGCCCAGGTCCCCAGGACCCCCTAGCTTGGCCAACCGAGTCCAGTATTGTGCTGCTATTAGCCTAGACTACCAAACTCAGTGCAGAAGCCCCGTTTGTTTATAACTTTGGACTGGTGGGCGGGCTTGGAGGGAGCAGTGGTGAGCCCAAGGGAGGGAGGCTGCAGGATTCTTTTCATGCCTGTGGTTTTCCTTACTCAGGAGGCACAAGCAAATATGCAAAGGCTGATGGGAAAGGGAGAAAAAAAAAAGGCATCTTCTCAAGTTTCTCCTTCCTGGACTCTTTAGACAAAGTCTTCTAACTGGAGTGCACCACCAGGATAACTAGCCAAGCTCCATTATTTTAGATATTTGGATTGGCAAATAAATGTTGGATGTGAAAAAACCAAACCAAACCAATTGCTGTCAAGTTGATTCCAACTCATAGTGACTGATAGGGCCAAGAAGAACTGTTCCCCAGAGTTTCCCAGGAGCACCTGGTGGATTTGAACCACTGACCTTTTGGTTAGTAACTGTAGGCACTTAACCACTATGCTACCACTGTGTGTAAGGAAGACAATGAAAGAGGAAAAAGAAGTGCTTCCCATTTGGGAGCTTTGTTTCTCAGCTTGGGAACTGTCTCTGATCAGTTCTCAGTTCCTGCATTCACGCATCCAATTGGCCTTGACATGCACACTGAGGTGGGAAGATATCCTGCTCACCCCTCAGCTATGTTAGGCTTCCTGTGGAGCGTTGGGCCACGAACAGGAGGGATCTGGGAAGACAGGACCTTGGTGGCCCAAGTCACACCTCACTGTGCCCTTAGGCCCTGCCCTGCACCAAAGCCAGGGTGTGACACTCACCCAGTGAGGCCGTTCTCTGGCCACTGCTGCACCCCAGAAGGCTGTCGGGCTCTGGTGTCAGACAGGCAGAGGCGCTGTCCGGCAGGCCCTCAGTCTGGGTGCTTCCATCTTTGCTCCCGTGCTTGGCATGGGCAGGGAGGGGGGCCATAGCCACTGGCACCTCTGCAGGGGCCCTGTCTCCTGGAGGGGCAGAAGGTTGATGGTTACTGATCCCTAGATGGAGTGGCCCCAATGAAGAACACTCCTAACTGCACATATTGGGGACACAATGTGGTGAGGGTCATTCTTGATTTGCCAGAATTTTGATTACAGAACAGTCACTCACACATGTTTTCAAATGCAAATCAGTCTGATTGGATTGCTGTCTTTAGCGCTGGAAGCCTTTTTTTGTAAATTAAATCCTGAAACCATCAGTTTCCAGCATTTCTGTGGCATTTCCTTTTAGGAGGAGGGCTGGCAGGGGTTTGTGTAGAATGTGCATCTGCACAGGAAGTTCTGTTTTTGCTTGGATGGTGTGACTGGGCAAGAAGATGATGAAATTTACGAAAATAAGGTGGCATCTATAGATCCCCATTTTACACCTCCCAGACAGTTGTGGGTTGTAGCATCACTAAAGCCAGAGTATAAGTTGATTCACCTGGGAGAGAGGTCAGGAAGCTGTAACTTCCATCAACCTCAGTTCTAGGAAGAAAGGCCTGGCAATTTGTGTTCAGGCCTGAGAGATCCTGTCCCGCTATGGTGCCCACCAGTCTCCTCTTACCTGCAGCCAGGCGGGCAGGGGCATCCACCTGCCGCTCACTAGAGGACAGCCCTTGCCAGCCTTGGGTTCCCACCGCTGCAGCTGCGAAGATGGATGGCACAGACTTCGCTGGCCGCAGGGAGCCCTGGGTAGCCTTGCCAGGCTCTTTCCTGGAGCGCTGCTGAAGAACCTTGATCACTGCGTCCTTCTCCAGGATCTGGGCATGAAGCACCTTTAATCTGAGGGATGAGACATCATCAGACTGTAGCAGGCAGGTAAGATGCAGCAGCCTTCACCCTCCTCAGGAAGGGCTGAAGAGAAGCTTTCCTTACACCCAGGCAGCATCCATCTCCCCTTGCAGCAAAGCCAAAAGCAGGCCTTGCAGAAAGGTCATCACAGCCTCGCACTGAGTGCTCTCAGTGCCCAGGCTGACAACCGCTGTGCATGACGGCTGGGGCCATTCTCACCAGCAAAGACAGTTCACCAAGGGGTGGTTCTAAACTCATTTGACAGTGGGGGTGACTCCGCCCCGGTCCTGGAGAGCAATGCCCCAGAGCTGTCTGACCATCAGATGAGCTCAGTTCATGTGTGTGCTTTCGAATCAGAGGAGATAAAATGGAAACCACATGGGACTCTGGGGTTTTTTTTGGGGAAAGAAAATACTAACTGTTCCCAAGCTAGGAACCCAGTCCACATTCCTTCTGGGATGGTACACAGTGTGGACTCAGTTAAGAATATCTTTCTGACTTACAGATGGCAAAGGGACAGGCAGGCAGGAGCCCACAGCCTTGAAGCCCATCCCACATTCCTGCAGCCAGTTTCCTGCGCTGACCAAGGACTCAGCTGGTACTCTGAGAAAGAGTACGTATATACCGCTCCACTGACTCGTTAAGGAGAGATGTCTGTTTATCAGGGACTAAGGACAGCGACTGGACACCACTAGGCCCTCCCCACCACCTAGGCACCCTGGTCTGGCCTGCAATGACGAACCTGCTCTCCATCTCCTGGTGCCTGTGGCCACCAGCAAGCAGCCCCTCGTTGAAGCTGCTGCTGGGTGAGGGCTGGGGAGAGTGTCGGATGAGGGTGGTGTCACGCTGGGCGGCAGCTGTGGCAGCTGCATCCATGGCGAACTGCCTCATGGCCCGTTCTTCCAGGAACTTCTGCTCCCACTTGGTCATGTCAGCCTCCAGCGCCAGGATCTGCTCCTCCTTCTCCCGCAGCTGCTCTGACAACCTCAGGGCACTGAGCTCTGCGGTCCCACCGCCACCACTGCTGAGGGTGCCTGCCTGTCTCTGCAGGGCAAAGAGCACTGTGGTCAAGGCTGGAGGCAGGGTTGTGGCAGCCCCTGGTCCTCGGGCACATGTGAGGCCTCTCACACATCTCCCCCTCATCTGGTTTGCGCCCGGAGAAGATGACAAGGGGTCCTCACATCCTGCCCTGAATCCTATGGCTGAGGGTACAGGAACATTCAGCTCTGCTTTTGCATAAAAGATCCCAAACTCATTGCTATCACACCGATCTCAGCTCATGATGGCTCCGTGTGTCACAGAGTACAACTGCTCCATAGGTTACGTGTATGCTTGGGAATGATCTTTACAGAAGCAGTCCTCTACGCTTTTTTCCCATGGTGCCTCTGGGTAGGTATGAAGCTCCTGTCTTTGGGTTGAGTGCAAACCGTTTGCCTGCACTCAAGGACCTTTGCACAGGTTACTTTTTAAATTAGCCTCCAAGCTGGGAGAGTACAGCCAGGAGACTGGTTACTCTACCTGTGTGGGAAGCGAGTGGAGACAGAACCCCGCCTGGTCTGCAAACAGCAAGAGCTGTTTATACAGAAGCCCCAAGGGAGAATCAAGACTAGGATCTGGGTGACCACACTCCCTCTTGACCTTGGAGAGACACAGGAGCTGGCTAGCCTTCTAGATCAGAGTTCCACTGAATTTCAACCTGGCATCAGGATTCTTGATCTATTTTCTCTGAAGACCAAGGATTCCACCCCTACTTTTGGCTGAGACAGAAGCTCCAGTCTCGAGTCCCCTAAGGCTGGACACAAGTCAAGTGGCAGAATCTCTGCTAAGACTGGTAGGTAGAGGGGGGCCTTACAGAAAGAGTGAAGCAGCAATCACTTCTTTTCCAAAGGGGCCATGGCCCAAATCTGGGCAGGGGCTTCTGGGAGCCTTGGAAATGGCTTACAACTCTCAAGTCCAAGGATGAAAACAGACATCCTCAGACCATCACTTCCACAGGTCCTCCTGGCTCACCTGCTGTGCACGCAGAGCCTTGAGCTCCTGCTCCAGACGGGTCCGCAGACGTAGCTCCAGCTGCTCCCGCTTCTCGCAGGCAGCTTGCAGCTGTCCGAGTGCCTGCTGCAGCCGCTCCACCTTCTCCACGTAGGCCTGCTTCTTGCGCAGTTCCTCCTCGGCGCGGGCCGCGCGGCCCTGGGCACTGCTCAGCGCCTGCTCCAGCAGCTCAGCGCGCCGCCGCTGGTCCTCGATGGCCCCGCGCAGCAGTGCCATCTCCCGCTCCAGCTTCTCCTGCTCCTGCTGCTGCTCGTAACCTGCAGTGACAAACAGCAGGGTGGTCAACCTCCGAGCAATACCACAGTGACTGCCTGGCAGGCCCCACTGGGCACTCCCCCTGTGCTGGGTATGACGGCAGACTGTACTACATCCTCTCAGTTACCCAGGTTACCCAGGTTACCAAGTTAGGTACCATAATTTGCCTCATTTTACAGATGACGAATTCAAACCTCATGTTAAGTCACAAGTAAACGGCAGGGCCTGACTTCAAGGCCTTTGCTGTAACAACAGGGCTGCTCTGGCTGTCTACTAGGATACGGGTCTACCACGCAACAGCTCTAACGTCACTTAGTTATGTCTCATCATTTCAAAAATATGTTCACAGTTTCTTCTGAGTGTCACGATGACACTCAAGATTATCCAGGTAGGAACCATGATGCTCATTTCATTTACAGAGAAGAAAATGGTGAGTGAGACAGACCAACTTGGTCATTACTGAAGTAGGAAGAGGAAGGAAGAGGAAAGGGAGGACAACCACCACCTGCTGAACACACGACCAGCCAGACATTTACACACCCTACTTCACGAAGTCCTCCGGTCACGGCCCCTCAAGTTAGGATTTGTGACCCCCACCTCACAGAGAAGGAAACAGGAGCCGAGTTACGATGTCACTGTGGGAACTCAGGTTGTACAGCACCAAAGGCCCAAGGTGCTGCTGGCTGTGGTGTGAGGCCCTCACACTCAAAAGACTCCTGAAGTGAACCCCAGGTTTCATTCTGCCAGTCCGAGCCCCCCCATTCGGTGCCACATTCCTTCTGTCTCAGTCATCTAGTGCTGCTGTAACAGAAATAACACAAGAGGATGGCTTTAACAGGGACTTCACGCCACCATGAATGAAGAGCCCAGAGTGAGCACATCCTTTGGATCTGGGGTCCCTGCCCTGAGAAGCTCCTAGACCCAGGGGAAGACTGATGACGAGGACTGTCCCCCAGAGTCAACAGAAAGAAAAAGCCTTTTTTCTAAAGCTAGCACCCTGAATTCAGGCTTCTAGCCTCCAATACTGTGAAAGAGTATGGTTCTGTTTGTTAAAGCCATCCACTTGTGATTAGGAGCCCTAGACAACTAAGACAGAATTTGGTACCAGGACAGTGGGGTGCTTTTCTAACAGATATCTATAACGTGGAAGTTGTTCTGGAATTGAGTTATGGGTAGATGATGGAATAGCTTGAAGGTGCCTAATAGCAAAAGTCTACAACCCAAACCAAACCAAATCCATTGTCATCAAGTTGATTCCAACTCATAGAGACACTACAGGACAGAGTAGAACTGCCCCATACAGTTCCCAAGGAACCCCTGGTGGATTTGAACTCAGTGAAGGTCTAGATTGTCTTAAAGAGACTGTTGATGGAATTATGGCCATCAAAGACAATTCTGGTGAGAACTCAGAATGAAGTCAGAAGAGCTACAACACCAGAATTGACATAGACAGAAAGCCACCCCCTGGAGCTGGCACCCTGAATTTGGACTTCTTCCTAAAGCAAGAGGCAATAAATCCCTCTTTGCAAAGTCACCCATCCACTTATGGTACTTCTGATACGGCAGCATTAGAAGACTAAGACACCTTCTAAGGTCTGGGAGACCAGGGAGACATGGGCACCAGGCAGGTGGTGATAATGAAATGCAAACTTGGCAGGCCAGTGAAACGGCAGTGGTTTGAAGATTTGTTTGACTGTGTCTGAGCTTCTAGCCCAGCTGATTTTCAAATCGTCTCGTTCATTGTCTAGGGCACTCTGCTCAGAGACCTTCTCTATACGGCTGGGCTAAACAAGGCCCAAGCCAGACTACCAAGTCCTCCAGCTAGACTTACACTTGCCCCCAGGCTGCTTTTCTGCCCCCACTGATGAGTGTGTCAGCTGCCCACCCTGCTGCAGGGCTGGAGGGGGGCAGGACAGCAGGGCTGACTGATGAACCCAAATAAACTGATTCTAAGCAGCACCATCCCGTGAGATTTTCTGCTATAACGGAAATGCTGTGTACTGTGTCACCCAGTACAGTTAACACCACGCAGACGTGATCACTCACTGAGCCCTTAAAGTGTTGCTAGAGTGACGGACTGAGGAACTAAAATTTTAATCTTTGGGCCACATGTGGATAAATGACCAGTTCAAGTCCACCAGGTGCTCCCTGAATACTCTAGAAGGCAGGTCTACTCTGGCCTCTAGGGTCACCATGAGTCGGCTCTGACTCGATGGCACTTGGCTTGGCTTTAGGACACTGGTATAGAAGAGAAGACTTGAAACTCTAGGATGCAGAAAACTCCGGGCCCAGGCAAGCCCAGTCAGCCCAGGACATTCTGGATTTTTCAAGACTAGACCCAACCTGGCCTCATTCTTTGGTTTGGAGGGAAAAGGTCGGAGCCCAATAGTTTTGAAATGGAGCTGGTGTCAGAGTTTGGACTCAAGAGATAATGCCCGTGGACTCAAGAGATAATGCCCTCCCGTGGGATCATGGAACACTGTAAAGCTTACACAGACTGCTCGTAGCCCGGACCTCATCCCAGCCTCTGGAAGGTAGGAAGGGTAGGGACTGCATCACCCCACCTCACAGCCAGCTGCTGTGACATTCAGGGAAAAGAAATGTGTCTATGGGGACAGAGCCAGAACTCAAGACAGGTACCCAGAGTGCAAGGCCTTCCCAGAGTGGGCAGTGCTGGGGCCTGTATGGCTTGCCAAGATGGCATTGGCGATAATGGCCACAATTTGGTGCCAGAGCTGACTGATTCCCAGAAAAAAGTGAGGTCCACTGGAACGATCTTTCCTGAGAGGCCCCTGAGTCGCTGGCAGCCCTTCAAGATGTCTATAAATGAACAGGTAAGAAGGGTTTGGGTTTCCTCAGCCCTTGTACGGGAGAGGGGTGTTGTGGACACAATGTTCTATTTCCAATAGCTTCCAGCCACCTTGCACAACCAGTGTGTCCTCTACGGCCTCGGCTAGGGTTGGGAGGATCTGGGTCATCCCCTGTCACCATGATGCCGATAAAACCATGAGCCTGTGGGTCTTGGGAAGAAAGTTCCTCAGCAAAAAAACAAAAAACAGAACTCTTGGGCTGGAGAGGGAGAGGAAGCGGAGGGAGGGGCAGCTGCAGACAGGCAGGCCGCAAGACGTAGAGGGGACAGAGGGCACGCTGGCTCACTTTAAGGACCTTTCTTTTATCCCCCCCCATGTTTTAAATAAGTTTATATTATTATTATTTTTACTGTGCATTAGCTAAGAGTTTACGAAACAAACTAGGCTTTGAAGACCTTGCACCTTGAAAAAGCATGGTGTCCCACAGCTGCTTCTGTCAGCTTTTGTGTTCCCCGTCTTTCCCCTAAAACCAGGGGCCAAGGGCAAGAAGGAGCGGAGGGGGGCGGCCAGAGCGGAACAGCCAACAGCCAGGGCTCTGGAATGCCAGGCATCCAGGTCACCCGCAGCTGTGAGATTAAGGCCCCAACCGGGAGCCAAGAACAGCCTGGCGCGCACTCCCCAGGGAGCGGAAACGCCTCCAGCCCGCCTCCCCCTGTCCTCTCCCGGGCAGGCTCCCAGAACCCCTCCCCAGGCCTTCTTTCCTTCACAGAACCAGGCCCCAAAAGTCCACCTTCCACCACAGAACACTCTCCTGAAGACCCTAAGCCAAGGCCTCTCACTGCATTTACCTGGTACAGCCTCGCCTACCTTCTACTGAGCTGGGGGCTGGCGAATCTATTCTGACCCAGGGATCTCAGGGGACTGAGAAGAACTGTTCCACAGTGTTTCCTAGTATTTACTGGAGCTGATGGGCAGGTTTTTCTCCTGCAGAATGGCTGGGTGGATTCCAACCGCCAGGCTTTCAGTTAGCCTGGTCTTAACCGTTGGGCACCCAGGGCTTCCCCAGTCATCTCCTGCCCCGTGTGCCCTCTTCCCTGCCCTAGGCTTGGAGCCCCCCATTCACAGCAGGCCCTGTCCAGATTCCTGAGTCCCCCTTGAAGGAGGAAGGTGATGTCCCAGGCAGAGTCCAGTCTTCAAGGTGCTCCGCCAGTTTTGGACACCTCTACTATCGAGGGCCCTCACAGCAGGGTTCCTTGGCTGCTCCTTTCTTAAGGCCACCCTCACCCAGACACTGACCACCCCAAGTCTACTTTACTGCAGACACCTCAAACATGACAGCAGCATGCAGTGGGAGTACCTTCTGATGATAAAGTTCCTCTGCTTCGTCACCTCAGCTCAACTCAAGCACCCCGGCCCTTCTTCCCCTCTAGCGGCCTGCCGTCCATCCTGGCCTTCCCCAAAGAGCCTGTCTCTCGGGCCACTGGGAGCTTCCTGACCACCAGCCTCCAGGGATCCTTATTTGAAGAATGCTGCCTCTGCAGTGTTCCTCATGCCCTCTTCCTTGACACCCCATGCCATGGTAGTTTCTGGGCCTGCTCCCACACTTGGCTCAACACACACCAGGTGCTTAGCACAATTCTGCTTAAATAAATGAATGAATGAACGAATGACTGAATGAGTCAGTGAATTCATTCACTCCTCAGAGAGGCTCTGACCACCTTCTTGAAAGAGACACCCCGCAAGCTGCTTCTTCACGCTGGACTATTTGGTTAAGTTCCAGGAACCTAGTTTTGGTTGTCTACAGGGACCTCTACTTGCTCACCTTGCTATGGCCCCTGTTCTGTGCTTCCTAGCTTCTCACATTCCTGTTGGGTCCCCCAAACTTTCTGCTTCCTGTAACTCCATGGCAAGTTGGACTCAGTGTTTTCCTTCACCTCTGTCATCTCTACGCATCTTTGATCCTGCCCACTTCATTTCTGCCTCTCAATGAAGCTGGGATTCCAACCAGTCACACATGCTCAGCATGACACAGCTCAGCAGATCACTGCTGTCCCTCTTGTACCGGCTGATTTCCCCAATCCAGAGAAGTAGATCTTTTTCTGCTCTGGAAGTCAACATCCTCTCCCAGTCCAGTCCAGCCCAGTGCAGGGCACCCAGTAATACAAGCACTCCTTTGGCACGAGGGAGGAGGGACAATTTTCCTCGCCCAGAGGGGCCTCTGCGGTGTCCCTACCCACACACCCACCAGGCTTGTGAGTGGGACCCATACTCACTCTGAGCAAGCAGCTTGGCCACCATGTCCTGACTGCCTGCCTGGGCCTCCTGAGTCTTGCTTGCCAGGCGGCGGTTTGCAGATTCCAATCTCTCTGTTCTCAAGGAAGGGAAGATATTTTTAGTGCCAAGGAAGGTACGTGCCTGGGCTTTCTCTGGGTTCCTGTCTAGGGGGCTGCACCCTCTAAGCTGGGGCTGGGCTCGGAGAGAAGCTCCAGGGTTCAGCCTGGGGCTGAGTGAGGAAGGAGCCTAGTCCACTGAGGGCCACCACCTGGACCACACCAGCAGGAGCTCCGAGAAGGGCTCCCAGCTCCAGAATACAAGAGGTCTGTTAGGCTCCCTCTGAGGAAATCCTGGTGGCCAAGTGGTAAAAGTGCTACAGCTGCTAACCAAAACATTGGCAGTTCAAGTCTACCAGCTGTTTCCTGGAAACTGTACCCTGTCCTATAGGGCTGCTATGAGTTGGAACTGACTTGAGGGCAGTGGGTTTGAGTCCTTTTGCAAAGGACAGAGATTCTGAATTTTCCCTGGGCACAGAGGGATCAAACTCCCTGAAGACACCCCATCTGCCACCTTGGTTACTGCTCTTACCTCTGAGATCCCGGTTGAAGTCCTGCAGCCGCCTCATCTCACTGTCCATCTTGTTACGCATGGTCTTCTCCAAGGCCTCACGCTTGGAGGAAGCCCTCGTCAGGCTCTCCTGGGCCTCAGAGAGCCGCTGGATTTCACTTTCCAGCTGCAAGAGGAGGCAGACAATAAAGTGAAGTGACAAGGGACAAAGGAGAATATAGAAAGCAGGAGCCAAAACTCCAAGTCTCTAGGAAGTGGTCTGCTTGTGGCCTTTTGAGCTAAAACAGATTGCTGGAACCAGCAAGCAAAGGCCACAGGTACCCAATGCTGACTAGACTCACAACCTCCAGGGTGACTGCAGGTAGCTTTCCTGAGCCCACCATCAATGAAGAAGCATTTTAAACCTCTGGGTCTGGCCTCTGCTGAGAAATGAGACCATGGTGTGCAGGAGTGGGTGCAAAAAGACTCCAGCAAGTTCTAGGGGAGCTGACCCATTTGGGATACTACTGGAAAGCTGGACAAAGGCCAGAGGCCACTGCTAAGGCTGAACCTTGATCCACACGTGGTAAACCTTCACTGAACCTGGCAGTGTGTTGTTTTATTGTACGCTGGGTATAAGTCAGAACCAATGCCAACAGCACCCAACCACAACCTTCACCAAAGAGGGGGTCCCTAGACCCCAGCCTGAGCCCGCCTCTGTCTGGAGTGTCACTTCTGCAGTCACCACCAGCCAGCCTGGCCCTAGCTGCCCCTCCCACTTGGCTGCCAGCAGGTCCCACACGTGCTCCTAGCTGGCTCTGCAATTCCAGCAAGTCTCTTGGTGTTTTTTTTTTCCCCTCCAAGAGGAGGGGCTTTCTCTTTCGCTGGGGCTGTGCTGGAACAGACTTGCTGTTGTGTGGGGGACACAAAGGGCCCTCTGTGGGAGGTGTCCGCGGGAGGGGGTGTGTGCAGGGCAAGGGTGCAAGTGTGCAGGGAGCTGGTGAATGGGCTCTTTCTACCCAACACTGGGCAGCAACTGCTCAGGCTCCTGGCCTGCTTGGCTGACCTCACGGCTGCTCCTCAGCTGTCGGGAGGGTGCAGGAGGGGATGAGGGATGGGAGGGCAGAAGGACGTGGAAAAGCTGAGCCACCCACACGTTTTTAGGCTCCTCTGTCTGCCCTTACTATGGACTCCCCAGTCAGCTCCCTGGAGTTCCTTCCCACCCCTTGTCCTACCGATGGCCCAGCAGGCCCTACCTTCTCAATGCAGCCAGACTTCTCTGCCAAGCTGCCCAGCTCCCTCTGCAGCCTCTCGTTGTCTCTTTGCAGTCTGGTATTCTCCCGCAGCACTGTCTCCATCTGGGCCAGGTGAGCACCGCCTGAGGTGGCTGAGGAGCCTTGGCCACTTGCTGGCCCCTCTGCTCCAGGTGGACTGAGAGAACTCAGGGGTCCGTGACCAAGAGCAGCTGGATGTGGGGGCGGGGGATGCTCCTGGGGCTGCTGCACGTACTGATACTGCTGTTGCTGCTGCAGGAATACAGGAGGGACCTGGGCCTGCAGGATCCTGGGGAACAGAAGAGAACAGAGCTCAGAGGCTGCACAGATGCCCATGGCTTCTAGCCCAGAGTGCCCCCAAGTTGGCAGGCTGGAGGGACAGGCAGACTCAGTCTCCCCATAGTGCTAGGAAGCAAGTTGTAGGGAAGACCTTTACCACATGATATCTACCCCCCAAGAGTCTCAAAGACTAGGGGACAGGGCCAGGAGATATTGATGCCGAGAGATGCTTGTTTCACACCCACGTCACTGTGGCCCAAGCCTGGAGACTTGGCCTGTGCAGTCCTGGGCTTTCTAATCAACCTGTGCCAAATAAGGCAGGTTAAAAGGTGCACCCTTGACCCTTCTCTTGGAAAAGAGATTCTTTCTCGGTCTGGAGGCCATGTCAGTCATTTCTGACTCCAGAGCCTTCTAGGCCCTTGGTTCATTTGATGTCTGGGCCTCAGCAATTACCCTGTGTCTGGCGTGGAGCATACCCAAGCTTCTCCTTCCTATTTCGAGTCCTGCCACCCACTAACACACAGTTTTAGAAGCCTTTAGTTAAGGTTAGTATGGTAAGCCAGATGCTGAAGTAAGAGCCTGAGCTCTCAGTCTGACAAGTAGGAATTCAAGTCCTGGCTCCAGCTATTTAAGTTTGGGCAGGTGCCTCGGCCCCATGGAGTTGACATTCCTCTGTAAATCACAAGCATAGGTCTCTAGTCCCAGATGTGTGTGCAAACGCTACACAAGGTGTGGCAGACTGCTGGGTACAGAAGACACACTCCAATCATGCAGCTCCCTCTCCACTTTTCCTAGTGGTGACCTCAGTTTACTCTCAGTTTAAAGAATAAGTGTGATCTAGACACTGGATTCTCTGGTAAGCAGAGGCAGCCTCTAGACGCTACAATAACCTGAGTTCATGGTACAATGTTCTCTTGGCTTCTAGGAATGGTGTGACATCACCTTCAAGGCCCAATGTCATAGGAAGTAGCAAACAGCCAGAAATATGGGGAGTCAGAGGGTCTCCCTGAGGCCTAGTGTCTCCAGCTATAAAAGAACAAACTGCCCCAGCTTCATAAAGAATTCCCAAGATCCAGAAATGGCACCAAAATTTAATTCCATTTCTGAGTCCATCACCTCAGCTATCACGACCGCCCTCCCACCGTCTCTACAGCCCATGGCTTCCCTGCTCCTCGTAGGGCCCCAGAGAAGGCCCTGCCTCCAACCCCCAGCAAATTAACCTTCATCCAAACAGCCAAAAGGAGAGGCTAAACAAACGTAATTTCTCTTGCTACTTAAAGCTGGGCCCCCACTCAGGGCTGGACAGAGGGTCCTCACCGGAATGTCCAAACTGTCTCTTCAGTGCTAAATGTGGCCATCCTTGGGGTTGCCTCAAAGACTAGCTCCCCCCTGCACAGGACCAGGCAGACACAGCTGACATTCTTTGGAGATGACTTAGCTCAAGAAAGAATAGTCTCCTTTCCCTTCACACTTGTTTTCCCTTCTCTTTGTCCTCCCCCTCCCTCTCTTTTTGTTCTCCTGAAAATGGTCCACTTCCTCTCCACGATATTATCTTTTCCTGACAGGGTTCAATAAGGCTGATCCCAAAGAAGAAACCACAACTCAGCTTCCGAACCCCTTCCCGATAGAGCCCTGAGAAGGCAGATAAGGTGGGGGAGCCCAAGGGGGAGAGGGGGGAGGGAAGCCATGAGGCTCCAACTTGGGTTCCTCCATCCCAACTGCATCACTCATTTCTCGAGAGCAAGGAAAGGCCAGTGGTGGGAAAGTGGTTGACTGAATGATGACTCAGATGGCATGAGGACACTTTGATCCGGCCGCAAGAAGGGGGTCTACAAATCCTCAGGTCCCTCTCAGTGGGGTTTCCTGGACGCCCGTGGGGGTTGCTGCATGATGGGCCTGTCTCAGCTCCTCTGTAGACGGTACCTGGGCCAGGTGAGAAGCCTGGGTACAGCCTCATTTCTAGGAACCCACAATTTTACAGACTATCTCAGTTTCCTGCATCTTTCCTGGTTTGCCCCCTTAGAAGGCATTGTCTCCTTAGAGCCAGCAGAACCTTTTCAGAAAGGTCAAGTAAATCACATCAATGGTTTCCCTTCAAAGCTCTGAATCAAACTTAGAATCCCTTTTCTCAGCCTCCACAGAGAATGGGCTCACCTGGACCCAGAATGTTCTCCTGTAACAGGCTCCCAGCCCATGAGGCACTGAAAGTGGTGAAAGGAAACAGTGGGCCAACAGGGCAGCTGCTGCCCTGGTACAGAATGGGAAGAAAGCTCTCAGGAAGCCATTTGGTCCTCCCTGCTTCTAGTTAGGGACGCTTTCCAATGACCACAGAAACTAAGCTTTCTATCATTTTCTTGAAAACCTCCAGGGAAGGAAGCCCATCACTTAACTGGGAGGCAATGCTTCCCAACCTTGTCCTTAGGATGTTCTCTCTGAAAACTAAATGTGAAACTCCTGCTGTAGTCCGGTCCTTTAGGAGCCCTTGTGAATTCCATGCATATCAAGCTAAGCAGACAATGGTGTCTCTCTGAGAAACGCAAGGGATGCTAGGAACTTGCTGAGCCCGTGCTTCTTAACCTGTTGTGTGACCTCGGCTGAGTCCCTATTCTCCAGGCCCCAGCTCCTAGCTCTGTGGAAAAGGGGTTACACCGGGCAGCCTCGAGGGCTGCTGGGAGTGGATGGGATCTCACTAGCCCTGACACAAGGTGTGATCCCGACGCTCTCTGCCCTGGGAGAGCCACGCTGGTGCGGCAGGACCAGGGTGGGGGCTGTTACCTGACTTCAGCATGCTGGAAGTGTGGGTTGCCACGGGGGCGGTGCCGTGGATCAGGGACCGCAGTGATGGTCTCGTGAGCTAATACGACATGTGGGTACTGAGGTGGGGGCCCGCGGGTCTCCGGGCCCTCGGCGGGGGGACCCCTGGGTGGGGGGCCCTGCTGGCTGCGGGCCAGCTGTGGGAAGCTGTGGGAGGAGCTCATGTGGATAGGGGCCCGGGCGCCGTTCCTCTCCAGGGACAGCTGCAGAAGTCGCTCGCTCAGGGAGCGCACATGCCCGTGCCTCAGCTCCCGCAGGGCCTCGTCCTGCCGCTGACTGCCTCCTGCGGCTCTGCGTGGCTCCCGGTCCCCAAGCTGTGGCCGGGACCCTGCCTGCTGGGCCGCATAGTACTGTGAGTGGGCTTTGGCCTCCTCATAGGTGGGCAGCTCTTCACCTTTGCTGGGCTGTGGGCACAGCCGGTAGAGGCTGTTCTCTGCCAGATGGGCCTCACTACCCTGGTGTTCCTGGCCCTGGGGCTCTTGCCGCGTGGCCTGCTGCAGCACCTGAGTGTCCTCAGGAGCAAGGATCTCCAGGGAGGCTTGGGGGCTCCCTGTGCCCCCCGCTCCACCCCGTAGGGCCTGCTGCTGGATGGCGAGGAGCGTACGTGTCTCGGTCAGGTTGCCATAGCGCAGCTGTTCCTGGATGAGGCGGTGCAGGACTGTCCCCGAGGAGTCTTCCAGCGTCCTCATGCTTCCTTGGTTTGCACACACCTGCCTGCACGATGGCCAGCAGCACCTGGACCCAGAGAGAACAGTGAGTGGGGGAGCACATGGGGAAGGGGAGAACTTTCCGTTACAGCTTGGTCCAGCGACAATGGTACAAAGCAAGACTGTGCTGGGGGTGGAGGTGTGGGTGGCATCCAAGCCTGGGTTTCAGAGCCAACACTGCCACCTACTCCTTAAGGCAAGCTATCAAACCTCTGAGCTCAGTTTCTTCATCCAAACAATGTAAAGAACAATAGCAGCCTCATAAATGTGCAACGGCAGCTGAGGTCGTAAATGAAATGCTTGGCAAATGATTGCCATTCTAACGCTATTCACCGAGGCTTACTACACCTAGAAAACGACAGCAGCAGCCCAGAAGGTCATCAACCAGCAACCAGAGTCCCTGCAGGTGAGCACCCATCAAAAGGCCTCATGAGTGATTCAAGGGCAGGCCCAGAGAGACCAGCTCAGACCTAGCGAGATCCACCCCAAACGAAGCATGCCTGAGCCTCAGCTTTGACACGGTCAACCCACTACCTTTTACCCCCTGAGCTACTCCCCACTCTCCTTACTCCCCACTGAACCCATCAGCTCCCCAGAGGGCAGACCCTCGGCTCTGCTCCACCAAGGGTCGTTGAGAGAATGAACTGGGGGCTCCCTGTCATGGGATGACCTTGGCAATCGCTCAGTGAGTGAACAGGAAGGAGAAAATGCATTTAGGATGGTGGGTAAGGGATGAAAGATGGGAGGCGGCAACAGGAAAACCTTGTGCGAATAGAGGCACAAAGATCCTGCCCACTACAGTGAAGGGACTAGCCACTTAGGGGTGCTGACACTAACCGCAGGGGTACTACACGGCAACCACGATGGGAGTGATGCCTTTGGCCTTATGATAACCCTTCTGCTCCTCCTGGCTGGCTCCCACCTTGCTATCTGGGAAACTCCCCACTGGCCCTCTAGGCACATGGGGGCACTCAGCATCTTTGGTAGCATCAACACCCCCTTGAACCAACCAGTGGCACTAAGGTGGGAACTGGGTGGGAACTGGGAGGCACTAAGGTGGGAACAGACCTGCTGTAAGCCTACAGTGCAGGGAGATGAGTATCCAGAGTGCTGTTCCCTCCTAAGACCAGGCTCCCACTGGCTCACGCCCTGGAAGGCTGCCCATCTGCCGGGCCTCCTTTCCACAGCCTCCTCCAACACAAACCTCCAAACCAGGATTCAGGGAAAACCAAACAGAATGCACACCCACGCCTTCACAGGTTGTGTGTGTGTGTGTGTGTGTGTGTGTGTAAACCAAACAAAACACACCCATGCCGCCACAGGTTGTGTGTGTGTGTGTGTGTGTGTGTGTATGTGAGGGGAGGGGGCAGGAGGAATGCAGCCACACAACTAGCTGCAGGCCCTGCCTCAGTTTGGCAGCATGGCCGTTCCCAGTCACTGTCTCCTCCCCAGGACACCACTAGCCCAGAAAAGGGAAGAAGGGGCAATTCAGAAAGCTGCTCAACCTTTCTGGTACCCAGTTGGTCGTCCACAGACCGCCGCCCCCCACCACATTCGAAGAGATACAAGAAGACCCCAGAGTTTCCAGCAGCAAAAGGAGCAAACGGGCGAGTTTGCCCCGGAGTTTCATCATCTTGAGGGCATTTCCTACGTTAATCACCGTCTGGGCTGTCTCCGGCTGAGGAGGAACCCGGAGAAGCCAGAAGGAATGCAGAATCCTCCTCCCGGCCAGATTCCAGGCCCCCAACACTGTGCTTGAGGGCACAGCACATCCCTGGGGCTTCCCATCTGTGAGTCTGCGCCCATCAGGCCCCTTGGATGCACACATATTCTGGATACTAAAGGGCCGAGCCTTTACTAAAATCAGCGCCCCCGACCCCAGCTTCCGCTGCAGTAGTGCGCCCTGCTCTCTAAACCCATTCCCCTCCCACCCCTCTTTCTAAGCAAAGAACGCATCTCCAGCCGTTGCCCGGGCTCCCACTAGCCGGAGAAATCAGCAAGAGTCCCTCAGTGAGATAGCACCCAGTCAGGGCTCCCGCCCTAGCCCTATTCCCAACTGACCATAAGCGCTTGGTGGCCGCCGGTGCGCCAGGAGCAAGCGGGCTAGGGCAGTTCGACGCCCGAAGAGGTCTTTAAGCGTCCAGGGTTCGCCTCTCCCCCTCCCGAGCCCTCTTTGTTTTCCGAATACTCTAGCGCTGACGTCACCGGGCTGGACTGCAGGCTGCATTCTTTCTCTGTGAGAGCCGGTTAGTGGCTCCAGAGAGGATTTTCCAAGGAAGACAAAGAGGAATTCTTGGGCTAGTCGGGGGGAAAGACACCTGTAATCCCTGACCTAACCAAACCAAACCCAAAGGTTCTGCAAATTGAACTCGAAGCGGCGCCTCTAGCCCTGTTCCGCGCCCCGCTGCCAGTCCAGCGACCCAAAACACCGACCCGGATCTCCCTACAGGCTGTCCCCTCCCCAAGCCCAGAGGACTGGCGCTATTCGAGATCGCCGGGCGCACAACGCTTTGCCACCCGGGCGGAGAGACCCTCTCTCGGCTTTGCTGCCACCTCAAAAGGGCGGACTGAACCGGGAGTAACCTCAGTCTGGTCCCACACAAAACGCCAGGCAGTGCCGGGGATCCGCCTTTTGCTGTGGCGCGTCTCCGCCGGCCTCGCGCGCTCCCCAGATCGCCCAGCGGCCTTCCTTACCGCTGCGGCCGGCGGGTGCCCCGTGCAGTTGGAACCGACGACCCGGCCTGGCTCCGCTGGACTCAGCTCGGCGGCAGATGTGTGCACCCAGCAGTGGCGCCGACGCTCTGGCTGCTGTGGCCTCGGTGCGCAACCCCAGGGTCTGCCCGCGCCGGAGGCGGCTGCTATGCCAGGAATGTGAGCGTTTCAGGTTCCCCCTCGGGATCAAAGCGAACCACAAATAACCTCGCAGCCCGCCGCCCTCCTCCGCCCTCCGCCTCCTCCGGTTCCCTCCTCCCGGCCCCCGCCTTCCTCCGGGGAGGCGGTGCTCTGGCCCCGGCGCCCCGCGGCCCCTGGGCTCTCCTCCTGGACCGCGCAGGGTCCTCGTGGCCGGGCTTTTCGGTCGATGCTGCTGGGGCTGATTTTTCTCCCAACTCTGGACCTCATATACCGCCCTGTTCTCCCTTTCTTGTCACTTCTTCACACTTAAACCCTCTGGCAGGACAGTACTTGGGGACTCCTCCTGGCATTGCTGCAGGAGTGGACTCCAGCGCAGGGTCTGTGTCCCTGTGAGGATATACATGTGAAGCCGCGAAGAGGCCAGCTTGGGCCAGACCTCGGTTTTGCTCCAGGCAAAGAGTTGGCTTTGCTTTCTGCGACCCAGCCCAGACCCTAACACCTGGGCAACCTTTGAATTGCCTTTTATTGTTTACAAACACCTTCCCCAGTACGTCTGGGTCCTGTAGTCGCAGGTGAGTCTCAGTTGACAAACAGCCTGGTTAATCTGTCCCACTCAGAAATCCTGGTGACACAGAGGTTAAGTACTGCTAACTAAGAGGTCTGTGGTTTGAATCCCGGCGCTCCTTGGAAACGCTGTGAGTCAGTTCTACTCTGTCTTGTAGTGTTGCTCTCAGTTGGAATTGACTCGGTAACAACGTGTTTAGTCTGGTTTTAACCAACCAAATGGTTGACTTGGTGGCACCTTAGAAACCCTGTGGGGCAGTTCTGTTTCGTCCCATAGGGTCACTGTGAGTTGGAGTCAGTTTGAAGGCACCGGATTTGTTTGTGGTAAGCATCTGAAGAGCGCCCTCATGGCCAATGGTTGTTTGGCTGCTAACTCCAAAATTCTGCAGTTCGAATCCACCAGCTGCACCTTGCAAAGTCCGTGAGGCAGTTTTACCCTGTTGCTGTGAGTCAGAACTGACTCCACGGCAGCAGTTTTTTTTTTTTTTTTTTTTGGTAACCAACTGAATCGCTAACTAAAAGGTCTGCAGTTCATATCCACCAAACGCTCCTTGGAAACGCTATGGCGCAGGTCTACTCTGTTCCGTAGGGGCGTTATGCATCGGACTGGACTTGATGATGAGTTTTCAGTTTTCGGAACTAATTGAATTGGGGCCCTGGTGGTTCTTAAGAGCTTGGCTGCTAAACAGAAGGAGGCAATTCGAGTGTGCCAGCCTCTCCCTGGAAACGATGTGGGAGGCTCTACACTGTCCCATAGAGTAGTTACAAGCTGGACTTGACTCCGCTGCATCGGTTGTGTGTGTGTGTGAGTGCAGCCGAATTGCTCGCTGCTAGAATTACCTGCCTTTAGAGTCCATTTGGAAACCCTGGCGGCGCTGTGCTTAGTTGCTAGGGCTGCTGACCTGAATCCATCAGAAGCTCCTTGGAAGCTCTACAGGACAGCTCTACTCTGTCCTATAGAGTCCCTACGAGTCAGAATTGACTCTGTGGCAACAGGCTTGACTTTTTTGGTTTTAGTGTCCCTTTAGCTTAGGGCACAGTGGGCTAGCCAGCCGCTTTTCTTGCAGTCATTCCATTCAACCCTCCCAGTCGCCATCTGAGGGAATTATCTTATGACCCCAGTGTTACAAATCGGGGAACCGAGGTTCGGGATGGTTAAGTAGCTTGCGCAGTGCGACACAGAGAGTAAACGATGAAGCCAGGTAAGTACCAGGCTGCCCAATTTCTCCTTCTCAAAAGTCTTCAGTGACCACCAGAGTAAGGGCTCCCTAGACAGACAGGGCAGGCTCTGGGAGCACTTCCTGTTTCTACCCATCCTCTCCCTGTTCCAGCCTCTTCTTCACCTCGTCTCTCTTGGCTGCCAACCAGGAGCCCTCTCTGTGAGTGATTCTACTGCTCCTGCAGATCCTTTCTGTAAATCCCCTCAGCTGTCCCAGGACTCGTCCTCATCCCAGCTTGTGGCTAGGCTCTTCCATCTGTGACTGTGGACATCTCATACCTCCTTCAGGAAACTTCTCTGACACGCTTTTCCCCATCCTTCCCTCCGGCCCCCACAAATCTCTTCCATTCCTGAGCCCTGAGCCCCTTGGACCACTCAACATATCCAGGCAGGGGGACTGTCATCCCTGGCTGCTGTCCTTATCACCTGTCTCCCCACCTCCACCCTCCAGGATGGAGTTTGTATTTCCCCGGAGCCTCCGGAGAGGGTGAGGGGCAAGAAATCTTTGGGAGCTTAAAAAACTACTTGCTAACTAGAGCTATTGTTGATTTTTAAATAAAACGCTCCCCAAAAGCGTCTCTCTCTCTCTCTCTCTTTCTCTGTGTGTGCGTGTGTGTGTGAGTGTATGTGGTTTAGTTGGGAACCAAATATTACATTTCAGATAGGGATTGGATTTGGGATGGATGAGAATACGAGCCATGTACGTCAAGCTCAGGGAAACTGGACCACTTGGTAACCTCTTCATAAAGAGAACCTCTGGTCAGTGTGCCACTGTCCCAACTAGAAACAAAAATGACAAGGAAGAGAGAAGAGGACCCTAGGCTGCCTTACCCTGATGGTGGCCGGGCATTCTACTTGGAAACACTTAACGGAGCTGTGAGAATGCGTGGAGGCATGTGAATTCAGGGGTTGCAAAATCTGGGGAAAAGCCACATGATAGAGTCTTTCAGGGACATTTGTGGATTTGCTGAACACAAAATCTGACAAACATTCTTGAGGTAGTTTTGCAGAAAAATGCCAGCTCAAGGCGGCTTGAGTCCAGGAAAATGTGTTTTGAAACAGGCAAGTCTACTGTAATGAACCAGCCCTGTAACTGCTCACGCTTGTGTCCCTGGGGCTCATGGGCCTGGGGTGGCTTGGTAACTAGAGCAACAGAGGGAGAATAGGGATTCCAAAACCTGAAAGGAAAATTCACACATTTTCCTTTTCCTTCTTTTCTCTTCCTCTCTGCAAGACGGAGAGTAGGGCCTCTGCAGGCAGAGATGGGACCCCAGTGGACTGAAGACTGCCTGAGCTGGTAGTTACACGTGGCTCTGCACGGTGGTTTGGTGAGAAGTTGCCTGCAGCTTAGATGTACTGAGCTGTCTCACCTATCAGTGCAGAAATCTTTGCTCATAGCAGAGGAAGAAACTTGCCACTGCCCCCTTATTTAATACCTAGTGAGCCAGCTTTGCCTCTCCCCAGTACACCTTGCCCCCCTCTTTCTAACATTCCCCCAGCAGGTAAGGATTCTTCTGAGGTGACAGTGTCGCTGACTGGGTCTGGACTCATGCCCATGAAAGATGCCGAGATGACCCAGTTCTCAGAGTGAGCCAGGCTTGAGTGCAGCTTGAGGGGGTGTGGCTGGATTATAGGTGTGGACAGGGCCAAGCCTGGGAACTGGAAGCCCACACCTGCACCCTCCCTCACCTGGGCCTGGGCCTAAGAAATGGCCTCAGTCTAGTCCTGCAGCAGCACCCCTCTGCACCCAGTAGGAACAAGAAGGCAAGTGCGTAGCCAGACCTTAGCAGCCTTGCTGATTGAGCTGGGAAGGTGACCACAGCTTCCCGAAAGATCAGTTGGTGGAGCAGAGGTTGGGATCCAGGTGGCAACATCAAAGGAGGACTGCCAATTATGAAATTCTCCCTGTGGCCTCCACTGGACACTTTCTTTGGCAGGTTATGGGAAACTGGAAGCCCACTCGAGTCTGGAGCAGGAAGCAAACTCACAGGAAGAACCTGGACACTGGAATTTCCAATGTACTAGCTCCAAAAGCAGAAAACCAAGCTGGGGGCCTTTTTCTTTTTTGTGTCTTTTTGTAAGCCCCAGCCCACAGCCCCTGCATGCCCGTGTCCCCCCTCTGCCTCTAGGTTTCTCTCCCTCGCCCTTATCTTCTGCCACCCACTTCTAAACCCCGGCATCAGGAGCAGGTTGCCTCACAGCGTCTGCATCTTGGGTGGTTAATTACTCCTGAGTTGGAACTTGCATGCAGTTGGGTTCGATCATAACTGGGATACCCATATACAAACCAAACTCATTGCCATTGAGTCGATTCCAACGAACAGTGACCCTGTAGGATAGAGTAGAACTGCCCCATAACGTTTCCAAGGAGCACCTGATGGATTCAAACTGCTGACCTTTGGGTTTGCAGCTGTGGCACTTAGCTGCTATGCCACAAGGATTTTCATGGTTAGGGTAAGCCAAGCCAAGTTGGGGTAAGAGGTGTCTAAAAAAGAAAGAATCTTGACTTTCCAAAATGCACGTGTTCCTTGGCCCCCGGCCTCTGCTTCTGCTTCTCCTGCTGAGCCAAGGCAGGATGACTCCTATACGTGGTAAGGATTGACACTGGAGAGGAAGTTCTGACTTCCTCCCTAAACTGTGGGGTCTTTGCCACAGCCCAGAACTTCCCAGCTCCCAGTCTTGCACAGAAGATGGGTCTAATGGATGTGACTGAGTAAATGGATCCATGGGAGGAAGGCAGCCTTCAGTTTATTCTTGGCTTGACAGCCATCCGGGGCTGGGGGTGGGAATCTAGGGACTGGCTCCTTTGGGGGAGTAAAAGTGGGAAGATCATTTTGAAATATCAACTAAACCTCAGATACCTGTCTTCTCTACAAAGCTACCTGGAATGAGCCGTCCTCGACTGGTGGACATGTCATTGTTGCTGGGAGAGACCTTCTCACTCTTGGTGAGAGATGGCAGGGAAACTACCAAAGGAAGGAGAAGATAGAGTCTGAGTTTGTAGAACAGGGCCTAGGACAGACTTTGTGGCTGGGGCAGCACCAGCGTGATGGAGAAGTGCCCCCTGGTGCCCCCCATCTCTGCCTGGAAGCACCGGCTCCATCCAGGACTCCCAAGGTGGGTCTTAGATCACTGGTGAGAGGGAAACTTTTGGGACAGGTTTTCATCCTGGCAACAGAATCTCCCAGAGTCCTCTGAGGAAGGACTAACGGCTCCAGTTGCATTACTGAGCTTTCTTCTCAGTTTGGCCTTTCACATGGTCTTTAGAAAGATGCTGTCTTTCACACACTTCCATAGTTGATACTGAGAAAACACCTTGCATTCACTTAAACATGCTCACCCTTTCATGCATCTATTATTCTCTCATGTTTTTGTGGGTTCACTTGTGTCACTCAAAAAAAAATATGTTGAAGTCTTAACCTCTAGTACCTGCGAATGTGACCTGAGAAACAGGTCCTTTGCAGATGTCATCAAGTTAAGATGAGGTCACATAGTACTAGTTGTTGTTAGGTACCACCGAGTGGATGCCAAATCATAGAGACCAAATGTATCAGAATAAAATACTGCCCAGTCCTGTACCATGCCCACAATTGTTGCTACACTTGAGCCTATTATTACAGCCCCTTTGTCAATCCATCTTGCTGAGTCTTCCTCTTTTCCTCTGATCCTCTACTTTACCAAGCCTGATGTCCTTCTCTAGGAACTGATCCCTCCTGACAACATGTCTGTCATGGATTGAATTGTGTTCCCCCCAAAATGTGCATTATTTGGCTAGACTTTAAATCTTGGTATTGTGTGATGTTCCCATATGTTGTAAACCCTGCCTCAGTGATGTCAATAAGGGAGGACAGGCAGTAGTTGTGTTGGTGGGGCAGGACTCAGTGTGTGCAATTGTGTTGTGCCTTGGGTCAGGCTCTTGGGATATAAAGGAAAGGGAGGCAAGCTGAGAGTTGGAGACAATGTCACACTAAGAAGAAGCAGTGCCAGAGGCTGAGCATGTCCTTTGGAAAGACCGGGGGTCCCTGCCCCAGGGGAAGATGGATGAAACGGGCCCTCCTCCAGAGCCAACAGAGAAAGCTTTCACCTGGAACTGACACCCTGAATTTAGACTTGTAGCCTACTGAGCTGTGACAAAAATAAAATTTCTCTTTTAAACACCCTTCATTTGTGATATTTCTGTTAAAGCAGCACTAGATGACTAAAACAATGTCCAAAGTATGTAAGACATAGTCTCATCACCTTTGCTTCTAAGGAACATTCTGGTTGTACTTTTTCTAAGACCGATTTGTTTATTGTTTTGGTAGTCCATGTTACATTCAATATTCTTCACTGACACCACAATTCAAAGGCGTCAATTCTTCTGCCTTCTCTAGTCATGGTTCAGCTTTTGCAGGCATATGATGTGATTAAAAATACCATGACTTTGGTCAGGCACAACTTAGTTTTCAAAATGATGTCTTTGTTTTTCAATACTTTAAGAAAGTTGTTTTGCAGATTTCCCCAGAGCAATGAGTCTTTTCATTTGTTGACTGCTGTTTCCATGGAAGTTGGCTATGGATCTAAGTAAAATGAAATCCTTCACAATTTCAGTTTTTTTTCTCCATTTATCATGCTGTTGCTTATTGGTCCAGTTGTGAAGATTTTTGTTTTCGTTATGCTGAGGTGCAATCTATATTTACGGCTGTGGTCTTTGATCTTCATCGCTACGTGTGCTTCAAGTCCTTTTCACTGTCAGCAAGCAGACAGTGTCGTCTGCATAATGCAGGTTGTTGATAAGTCTTCCTCCAATCTTGATGTCCCACTATTCTTCTTTTAGTCCAGTTTCTTGGATTATCTGTTTGGCATATAGGCTGAATAGGTATGGTGAAAGGATACAAACTTGACGTCCACCTTTCCTGACTGTAAACCACTCAGTGTCTTCTTGTTCTGTCCTAACAACTATCTTTTGATCTACGTACAGGTTTCTCATGGACACAATTAAGAATTCCCATTCTTCACAATGCTGTCCGTAATTTGTTGTGATCCACACAGTGGAGAGCCTTTGCATAGTCAACAAAACAGGTAAACATCTTTCTGGTATCTTCTACTTTCAGCCAGGATCCCTGTGACACCAGCAATGATATTCCTGGTTCCATGCCCTCCTCTGAATCTGGCCTGAATTTCTGGGAGTTCTCTGTTGATATACTGCTGCAACTGCTTTTGAGTGATCTTCAGCAAAACTTTACTTGATATGATATTAATGATACTATTTGATAATTTCTGCATTCGGTTGTATCAGTTTTCTTGGAAATAGGCATAAATACGGGTCTGTTTCATTCAGTCAGCCAGGTAGCTGTCTTCCAAATTTCTTGGCATAGTTGAACGAGCACTTCTGGTGTTGCATCTCTTTACTGAAACATCTCAATTGATACTTCATCAATTCCTAGAGCCTTGTTTTTCACCAATGACTTCAGTGCAGCTTTTTCCTTCAGTAAAACTTTCCTGATCACATGCTAACTCCAGAAATGATTGAACATCCACCAGTTCGTTGTTAGACAATGAATCTGTATTCCTTCCATCATCTTTTTTTTTAATTTTTATTTGTTTTTAATTTGATTGAAAGAAAATGTACATTCCCATATAAATTTGCATGCTGACCTACATGCAGCTTCCACTGCTCTCCTTGCACGGTGACAGCACACTCTTCCTCTCTGCTCCATACATGACTTATCTTCCCAACCATCTCCTATCTTCTCCTCTCCACCAATTTCCTTTCCTCCAGTGTGAGGTCAACAGGACGACCTCCTGTAGATGCCTAGAAACATAAAATGCCCACACAATATGGTCACTGTGCGTCACCAAGTCCAATCCATTGCTGTCTGAAAAGTTGGCCTTCATCATGATTTATGGACAGGGCAGCATCAGGGCCAGGGGGCCTACTCCCAGGAGAACTCTGAGGCCCCTGGACCATCAGTTGCAGTCTTTTAGTGGAGATCTCAGGGTGCACCCCTATTTATACTTGCTCAGTGAGACTCAACTTTGTGAGCTCCATCACGGCTATCACTGGTGGTGGCTGGGCATGATCCGGTTCTTCTGGTCCCAAGTCGATGTAGGCACCCACTCATCTGGGTCTCTTTGTCTTCTGGCTTGTCGTTTTGTTCCTTGGTGAACATCCACTCCTGCTGAATTGGGATCATTTGCTGTGCCCTAGGATGGCAGCTTGGCAGCTTTTAAGACCCCAGACACCACTCACCAATGTGGAGTGTAGAGAGCCCTCTTAGCAAAACACTAGTTGTGCCAATTGGCTTTGATTTCATCTAAGAGCATGGCCCCCTGCCCCAGCTACTCTGTCCTTGCATTATTGGGTCAAAGTGGGAGGAGTACTCAAGTTCTGTTGAAGTCCACTTTCCATCGTCTTTTGATGCTTCCTGAGTCTTTTAATATTTTCCCCATAGATTCCTTCACTATTGCAACTCAGGGCTTGAATTTTTTTCTTCAGTTCTTTAAGCTTGAGAAATGTAGAGTGTGTTTTTCATTCTGAGTTTCTATCTCCAGCTCTTTGCATTTGTCATTACAGTACTTTTCTTTATTTTCCTGAGCCACTCTTTGAAATCTTCTGTTTGGTTCTTTTACCTTATCAATTCTTCCTTTTGCTTTAGCTACTTAACATCCAAGAACAAGTTACAGAGTCTCTTCTGACATCCATCTTTTCTTTCTTTTTAATGACCTCTTTCTTCACGTACAATATCTTTGATATCATTCCCCAACTTGTCTGATCTTTGGTTGTTAGTGTTCAGCATGTTAAATCTGTTCTTGAGATGGTCTCTAAACTCAGGTGGGATGTACTCAAGGTTGCACTTTGGCTCTTGTGGACTTGGTCTAGTTTTCTTCAGCTTCAGTTTAAAATTGCATGTGAGCAATTGATACAAGGTTTGACAATTAAGTCTGTGAACTTAATTGTTCTAAGTGCTATGTACCTCATTGTTGAATATCACTACAGGCACCTTCAAAGTACTCCTCTTGGGAAGCTATGCATTGATGCCAGCGCCTAGTCCACCCTTCAAAGCAATCTTGGAACTCTTTCTGGAATGACCATTGTGCATGGTGGCATAGTGGAAAGTTTAAGAACTTAATTGTATAGTTGTCTGTGAGGGAGTTTTTAGCCAGTAAGCAAATAACTGTATTGGAACACCCTCCCTACTCACCTGATCTGGCCCCTGTGACTTTTTTCTTTACTGGAACATAAAGGAAGTACTGAAAGGAAAATATTTCAATGACATTCAGGACATCAAGGGCAATACAATGACAACTCCGATGGCCATTCCAGAAGAAAGACTTCCAAAATTCCTTTGAAGGGTGGACTAGGTGCTGGAATCGGTGCATAGCTTCCGAAGAGGAGTACTTTGAAGGTAACCATAGTGATATTCACCAGCATGAGTTTGCGAACTTAATTGGCAGTGCCTGTAGTCTATTCCACCATTGTGTCTCCCCCCCCAAATGTATGTATTGATTTCACTTGGCTGTGAGTCCCATTGTGGTGCCATTCCTCCCATGTGTTGTGAATTATGCCTCTGTGATATTGATGATGGAGAATGGGCAGCCATAGTGCTGGTGAGGCAGGACTCCACTTGCCGGCTGTGGGATATAAAGGAGAGAAGTGAGCAGAGTAGGTTGGGAACCTCGCACCACCAAGAAGGCAGCACTGAGAGCAGAGCACATCCTTTGGACCTGAGGTTCCTGTGCTGAGATGCTCTCCTGGAACTTGGACTCAGCCTACTGGAGTGTGACAATTTCTCCTATTGAATGGACGCATGGCTCATAAATGGATTTGCAGCTTACCGGACCGTGTCAATGAAGTTTCTCTTCATAAAGCCTCCCACTTATGGTATTTCCTGTTGGAACAGTGCCAGGGGACTAAAATAGTGGCACAGTGACAAGTTCACAAACTTATTTGTATAGTTGTCTGTGAGGGAGTTTTTAACCAGTAAAAAAAGAACTGTATTGAACACCCTCCCTACTCACCTAATCTGGCCCTCTGACTTTTTTCTTTACTGGAAAATAAAGGAAATACCGAAAAGAAGACATTTTGATGACATTCAGGACATCAAGGGCACTACAGTGACAGCTGTGATGGCCATTCCAGAAGAAAGTGTTCCAAAATTGTTTTGAAGGGTGAACTAGGTGCTGGCATCAGAGCATAGCTTCCCAAAGAGAGTACTTTGAAGGTGACTGTAGTGATATTCAGCAACGAGGTATGTAGCACTTTTTCTAATATGAGTTTGTGAACTTAATTGGCAGTCCGTGTAGTCTACTCCACCCCTGGCCCTGGGCCTTGTTCTGTGATACTGAGCTTTCCATCATCTCTTTCCACAGATGTAGTCAAACTGATTCCTGTGTGTTCCTTCTTGTACTGTCTATGTGTTTATGTTGGTGAAAAAAAGATATTTTCAATGAAGAAGTTGTTGGTCTTGCAAAATCCTATCACGTGATCTCTGGCATCATTTCTATCACCAAGGCCATATTTTCCAACCACCATCCTTCTTTGTTTCCATTTGAAGATGAGACAGAGATTGGAGTAATATATCTACAAGCCAAGGAATGCCAAGAATCATTGTCTGCAACCGCCAGTAACTAAAAAAAGCAATCATGACCCTGGTGACATCCTAGAGGCTTCAGAGGGAGCACGATCCTGCTGACATCTTGATTTCAAACTGCTAGACTCCTGAATTGGGAGAGAACAACTTTCTATTACTTTAATCACCTACTTTGTGGCACTTGGTTACAACAGCCCTAGGAAACAAATACACATGTATTTTATTTTTCATTAAACAAATATCTCCTGGGCCCCTACTCTGAGCTAGGCTCTGTGAATCAAAGGAGATTTCCATTGATGTAGAGCTCACAGGCCTCTGGGTACAGAGAGGAAGCAGACAAGGGTACTGCAGGGTGGAGAGCTCTCCCTTGGAGGAAGGGGACATGTGCCCAAGGAGCAGTCACGACAGGCTTGTCAGGGTGAGTGCTGAAGGCCAAGTTTGACTGTGATGTGTCTGTCCTTGGCTGGGATCTGGAAACAGGGAGCCAAACACAGACTCTTGGTAGCTATTCGTGTTAAGCTACCCATATCTCCCTCTGCAGGAATAATCTTGGGAGGAAGAGATTAGGAAGCGGCACAAGGAAACGTTTAGGGGCAGTGTTCATGTCCACATACCATGTGCACTATCTTGACTGGTGTATACATATGTCAGACTTATTAAATTATATGCTACAAGTAAGTGTAGTTTATTATATGTCAATTATACCTCAATAAAAGAGAAAAAATTAGAAGTCAAATAGTACTACAAAGCTTATAATACAAAAAAGCAGTTGTCTATTCCATTTTTTCTACATTAAGTGCCACTCACAAGAGAAACCCAATTTTAAAGCTCAGATGTTCTGTTGTTGACACTTGCATTTCAAAAACAGAAAAAATTATTGTATTTCATGATGTTCTTAAGTACTGTATATAGTTTTATCTATTTACTGTTCAGTATAAAAGGTTAGGATTTAGCTCTTTTCTACACTGTAGCACACACACAGACACACACCTTTCATCCTCCATCTTCTTAATATGGTACATGACAGTTTTAAATTAAATTTCTATTCAATGGTTATATTATTGTGACAGAGTAAATATTGTTAACAGCTGACTTATAATGGGCCATGATTACTTTTCCTTTCTCACACATCTTTTTTTTTTAAATTGGAATTAAACAGTTTTTATTTGCTTGTTTCCTGTGTCTTTAGTAATAATTTATGCCCAAGTGGACAGACCAAACCCATTAAACCAAATTGATTGCTATCAAATTCATTCTTACTCTTAGTGATTCTGTAGGACAGAGTACACTTGCCCTATAGGGTTTCCAAGAAGCCACTGGTAGCTTCCAACTGTCCACATTTTGGTTAGCAACCATAGCTCCCTGTAGCTCTTAAGCATTAACCCAAACCAAATCCATTGCTACTGAATCAATTCTGACTCATAGTGACCCTATAGGACAGAGTAGAACTGCTCCATAGAGTTTCCAAGGAGCTCCTGGTGGATTCGGACGGCAACCTTTTGATTAACAGACATAGCACTTAACCACTACACAGCAGGTCTTAACCACTAGAACTCTAAAATTCTACTCCAGCAATGAAGACTTATTGTTCTTCTACCAGGTCCAGTTTGGTCTTGGCAGCATCCCTCCTGGAAGATCATAACAGTTACACCTGGGTCCCACCAAGCAGCTTTCATCATGAGATCTCCCTTCACCTTTGTCGTAGGCCTTCCCTTTTCTGTTTGATGCCCCATTTCCTGTATTTATCATCTTTCCCTTACTGGAATTATTCTTACAGAAGCTTCCTGAGGATGGATCAGTGGGAGGCAAATGTTTTGAAACCCTGCATGTTTGAAAATGTCTTTATTGCATCCTTATGCGCTATGTGCCCAATAGTCACAACAAAAGGCTTAAAGGTATCATAGACCAGGTAAGGAGACCAGGCAATGCTTAGTTCTGCTATGCATAAGGTTGCCATGAGTGGGAGCTGATTGACAGCAGCTAATAACAACAATAATATACACTGATGGCAATTGACTGGGTATGAAATTCTAGGTGAGAAGTAATTTTCCCTCTGCATTTCAAAAGAGTTGCTTCGTTGTCTCCTTGCTTCTGGTGTTGTTACTGAGAAAAATGACATAATTCTGACTGCTGATGTGATTCCTGGCTATAAACTGTTTTTTCTCTCTCTCTCTCGAAGCTTTTAGAGTTTTCTCTGATGTCCCGGATATTCCCAGTGATATGCCTTGATGTGTTTTTGCCCTTTATGCTGGGTCCTTCGATCTGTCACCGTATGTCCCTCAGGGCCAGGAAATTTTCTTGTATGTTGTTACTTTTCTACAGTTTATCTGTTCTGTTTTAGAACTCTAGTTATTTGGATGTTAGAATTCCTCGAAACACGTGTTTAATTTTTTAAGTTTTTTTTTTTTTTGCCATTTATTTATGTTTCTGGGAAATGTTCTCTGCTTTGTTCCTTAACCCTCTCATACTTCTGCTACCATTTTTAATTTTCCAGAGCTGTTTCTCATTCAGTGCTTCTTTTCCTAGTATCATCTTCTTGCTTCATGAATCCGTTCTCTTCCCTTATCCCTCTGGGAGTAGTTAGTGTCTTTAAAATTTGTTTTCTCTTTCCAGTGCCCACATTATCTCTGTTTCCTTGGAGTACAATTTTTTGGTTGGTTTGTTTGTTTTGGTCTCTGTTTTACTGTAGTTAAGGCTTCCCTCAAATGACCTGGATTCTCAGCATCCTCGTCTGCTTTTAAGAGTAAGGCGTTTAAAGCTGCTAGAAGCCCTGTATAGAGGCAGAGCTGGTTTCTTGGTGAGTGTCACAGAAAGGGATGGAGTAGAGTTCTGGCCTTGCTGTTGGGCACCCCAAATGGCAGAGCACGGAGGTCCTTTCCCTTGGCCTGATCAGTTTCCCAGGAAAGTTCTTCCTGACTCTCCTGCCAGGAGGCTGGAAGTCTGACTGTGTACATTCAGGAGCAGAAGAAGCAAGGGACCTGAAGGGGAAGAGAAGGGAGTGAGCTATGCCAGGGTCCCACCGTGCCGCCACCTTCGGGTTCTCCAAAAGGTACCCCTGGCTGTGGTGATGGTGGTAGAGGAGGGTAGGAAGCTGATTTTCTCTTTTTGTGGTAAGGTAGACATCTCAGGGTGTGCCTCTCTTTATTAGGATTTTAATCAAACTTCCTGTTTTTACCCTCATCCTTACTTTTAGAGGGCCCTGTTACCTCCACCCGCTAGAGGCTCTGCTTTCCAAGGCGGTTTCCTCCATTCCCCAAACACTGAGCAATGGGGAGAAAACTAAAACCTCCTCTATTCCCTTTCTAGTTCCCAGAATACTATTGATACCACCCTCCTGCTCTTTTCTATCCTGCCTTCCTTAGCTGAGGGGTTAGGCTTTTTCTCAAATCTCTTTTCTTTGGTAACAGGATTTGGGGCAAGAGCCAGAGTGAAGGTGCTCCTTTTCTTCATGTTTAGCTGGCTGCACCTCCTCATCAGTTTTCTCACCAAGGTACTCTTTCCAGGCCTTGTCAGGACTGGTGTGGGCACTTGGGGCGGGAAGCTGGTGAGCTCAGGGTTGCTCAGCTGGTTCTATAAATTCAGGCCTTGCTTTCCATCCTGTGGGCTGGGTTCCCGTATATCCGGTGAGGGTAAGCTCCAGGGCATGGCGGTGAGGGCTTCTATGAAGACAGCACTCCTGGTGGGGGTGGTATGGTGCTCTCTTACTCCAGTCCTTCGGGGCTATAGTCAAGACTTTCAGGAAGAAAGATTCAAGGCTTGAGGTTTTAGGAGCCCAGGGGCTGCACCCACGTTTCTAGAAGGCACGTGATTCTCCTGAACAGTAGCTTCTCTTCACCAAACCTGGATGCCCAGGGGAAAGCTGGCTCAGAGCTGCCCTCGTTCCCAGTCTCCCCAGCTAGGGCTGTTGTAACCACATACCATAAACTGGGCTGGTGTGTTCATTTAGTCTTGGCTACATGGTTGAGCTATGTGTATTATTTTTGTTTCATGGGCCTCTCTAATCTTTGGAATGATATCAGTGCTGAGAGTACTGAGTTAAAAGGGTGTCTGGGGGTATAGTTGGATTTCTTTAACTTAGCATCATTCTTTTTAAATTAATTCAAGTTACTGCCTGTATTAATAATCCATATGTTTTTATTTCTGAGTTGTATTCCATGGTATGGGTGTACCATAATTTGTCTTTTTACCAGTTGATGAATATTTGGGCTGCTCCCAGTTTGAGGTTATTATACATAAAGCTGCTATGAATATTCTTATTCAAGTCTTTGTGTAAATGTATGCGTTTTTAATTCATTTTATTTCTTTTGAGCAAATAGCTCAAAGGACTGGAATTGCTGAGTATGCACGAAGTGCATGCTTAACTTTGTAGGCAGCACTGTTTTCCAAAGTGGCTGTACCATTTTATATCTCTGGTAGTAAAGTATAAGAAGTCCAGTTTCTCCACGTCCACCAGCACTTGATAGCTAACACTAGACTTAAAAAAAAAAATTTACCCATTCTATTGAGTGTGTGATGGTATCTCCCTATGGTTTTCATTTACAACTCTCTCTCCGAGAACTGGTGATGGTGAGCATCTCTTCATCTGCTTATTGTCATTTCTTTATATTTTTTTGATAAAGTGTCTCCTTAAATGTTTTACCTATTTTACATGTTGTGTTGTGTGTTTTGTTTTTATTGAATAGAAAGGGTTCTTTCATGTTTATTCTTTGTATATTCTGGGTACAAACTCTACGTCAGATACCTGCTTTGCAAATATTTTCTCCCTGTCTGTGGCTTGCTTTTTCTTCCAAGTTAGAGAAGGACAACTTACTCTCTGGGTGACCTTGAGCAGTTACTTAACTTCTGTAAGCCTCAGTTTCCTCATCTGTAAAATAAGACTAAAACATGGTACATAATCGTAGGTTTGTTGGGAGAATTGATTTATAATAGGATATTGCCTGGGACACAGTGAGCTGTTTTTGCACAAGGAAGATTCCTCCTGTGGGCAGGGCCATAAAGAGCAGAAGCGTGGCCCTGGCTAGCAGCCTGGTCCCAGGCTGCATGATTGACGTGGGCCTGGTGGAGCTGGGTGGCCTCCATCTGGGTCCTTTGAGCTAATGAGTGTGAAATATTTTTTCACACGCCCAGCATTTTTGGAAAGTTTTTACTCCCTAGTGTGTTTTCATGTTAACATTTAAATTTTTCCTTAAAAGCTTGAACAGTTCCAAATGATGTAATTTTCATTAAAAATGACATTTAAAAATCAGACCGTTCAGTTGAACTTTAAGTGTATCATATGGAGTTTAAATGTAATTATAATCCAATATTCATGTATTAAGAATTAATACATGAATGCGCTTATTTTTTTCCCTCAAAGAATTTTTAAATTAATTTTTTGGTTGTTGGGAATAAACATAGCAAAAATATATACCAGTTTTGTGGGTACTTTATGGTTCTGTGCGTTTATAGGAGGCTGTCATAGTGTTCTCTTTCTAGATGGGAGAGAGGTGTGTGGAAAGGAGGGGACAGGAGACGGTGAAGAGGATATGACAAGGATAAAATGAAAAGGAAGAGTATGCTGTCACCAGGCAAGGAGAACACAAGGAACTGCAGATAGGCGAGCATACAAAATTAATTTGGATTGTGTACTTTCACTTGACCGCACTTGGCTGGCTGGCTACTTTCACTTAATCACAATAAAAAAAAAATACACCAATTTAACAGTTCAGTGAGACTAGTCATACTCTTCAAACTATGCAACCATTCTCACCTTTCTTTTCTGAGTTGTTTCTCCTCAGTGATATAAACTCACTGTCCCGTAAGGCTCCTATCTAATCTTTTCAAGTTGCTATTATCCATGTGATTCCATATAGATAGATCTTGAAAGAGCACATTGCTGAAGGTAGACAGTTTTTTACTAGTAAAACTAAACTATTGCTTGGTTTTAAGAAGACTTTGGGTAATATTTTTGGTTTAAGGTTTAAAGATTATCTCAGGGCATTAGCTTGGTGGTTCATTCATCCTCTATGGCTCCTGAAAATCTGGATTCTGTGAGAATTTAAAATTCTGTTCTGCATTTTCCCTCTTTTGATCAGGATTCTTCTATAGAATCTTTGATCAAAATTGAATGAGACCCTTTTTTAAGAATCAGAAATTCCATTTAGTTTCTTTTCTCATTGAAATTGCATTTCCATTCTCTTTTCCCATAGAATATTTTACTATTGAAATATTTTTTCTAGACAGCCTTGTGTTAATTTCCCAGTATAAATCACATCAATAAAAATGTAAAATAAAATATTTAAGTTTAAAAATATTCTGTGATTATAAGGTTCTGGGAATTAATTTTTTTATTCTGTATTAAATTATTAGTACACAACTGGTAAAAACACAGATCATGTAACAAATTTTGACAAGTAATAGAGGAAGTAAAGTCTTCTTGGAAATTCATTTCTTAATGTGATGGATGGGTGGGAGTGTGTTTTACGTGTCCTCTTCTTTGGAGATTCTGACAGAGGGGGTGATGGTGGTGATAATGCACTTGAGTGAGATTCCTTTGACCAGTGGGACAGTGTGAGGGTAAAAGGAGACAAAGGGAAGGAGTCCAACAAGACATCCCTACCACAGGCTCATTCCCAAGTAGTCAATTTAAGAGGTAGTATGGAAAGCCTGGTGGTGTAGTGTTTAAGAACTATGGCCACTAAGCAAAAGGTTGGCAGTTTGAACCCACCAGGCACCTCTTGGAAATGCTACGGGACACTTCTATTCTTTCCTTTAGGGTAGCTATGAGTTGGAATTGACTTGATGGCAACGGGTTTGATTCTGGTTTTACAGGTGAGTTGAGAAAGCTCCAGTGGCCTACTGGTTAAAGACTTGGCTGATAACTGAGAAGTTCACGGTTCAAATCCATCGACAGTCAATTTTGACTCAATGGCACCACCACCAGCAGTATAGGTGAGAAAAGATTGGGAGACTGATCCAGTTAAAACAATTCATACCCTTACAAACCCTGGCAAGTTCTCCAGAGGTGTGCCTACCCTGGCTTGGTAGGTGACACAGAGGCTTTGCCCATCCTGTGCCCACTGTGCCTTCCCAGACTCCATGCCCTTTACAGGTCTGAGTCATACGTAGAGGTGGGTAGGGAAAGTGTCCAAGGCATGAGTTTTATATGTACAGGGGGCAGTATTCCAGTAATTTATAAGCAGAGGTTAAGGAGTCCCTTGATGGCATAAGAGTTTAACTGCTTGGCTACTAACTTAAAGGCTGGAGATTTGAACCTACCCAGAGGTGCCTCAGAAGGAAGGCCTAGTGAAATACTTCCAAAAGATTACAGCCAGGGAAAACCCCGTGGAATGCAGCTGTGCTCTGAAACATGTGGGTTTGCCATGAGTCAGAATCAGCACAACAGCAATGACTTTAATGAAATGTTTGGCGTCACTTCTTGAAGCAAGGCAAATGGAAAAGTATTTTTTCTCCAGGACAGTCTGTGCTTTTAACCCACAGAAAAGAATCCGCTTAATCCTTCACTGACATAAAAAGTAATACTTAATCTAGCTCTTTAAGTCTCTAAAGTTTTATGGTCTATTTATTGCTATAGCCTGGTCTAAACTAATATAAATATCCACTAGGCTGTAGACATTGTTCAGTAGGGATGATAGCATTCACTTTAAAGCATTGTTATGAGAATTTAATGAAAACTTACATGTGAAAGCCCTTAGCATAGAGCTGGTATGTAGTATGATCTAAATGAGTATCACATGAGTTTTATTCAGAATTGTCCTGATGTGTGTTGAGTCTCTGGGTGGTACAAACAAAGTGCTTGGTTGCTAACCTAAAGTTTGAAAGTTTTGTCACATCCAGAGGTACCTCGGAATAAAGGCCTGGTGATCTACTTCAGAAAATCAGCCACTGAGGATCTCAAGGGTCACAGTTCTACTCTGACATATATGGGGTTGCTGTGAGTCGGAATTGAGTTGACACCAACTGGTTTTGTTTTGGGCTTACGTATGTCAACAGTCACAAGAAGCCATCATACAAGGATGGCTGAGGTCGGGAGGGTTGCACCTCTGGACAGGTCAGAGGCTACAAGCAGAGGGAGACCCCTGCAGTCCCAGCTCATAAGCATAGTGAATCATATTCTCTGAAGTTAGCCATTAATTTCCTCTCTAGCCTCTCTTTTTGCTCTCTCTCAGCATTCACCTTCTGTGGTAATTATCTATTGCTGTACAACAGATCACTCCCAAACTTGGTGACTTGAAAGAACAATAAACATTTAGCGTCTCTCATGATTCCTGTGATTAGTTCTGGTATGGGTTCTCCCATGAGACTGTAGTCAAGGTCTTGGCTGGGGCTGCAGTCATCTGAAGCACTGGCTGAGGCCCGAGGATTCACCTCCAAAGTGGCTCACTCATGTGGTTCACATGTTGGTGCTGGTTGTTGACACAAGAGCTTGGATCTTCCCTTCTTAGACTTTCTCTCCTTTGAACATGCATCTTCTGGGGATACTACGAAATGAGTTTGCCCTTTCTTTGCCTGGGAAACGCAGTATCTCCTTAAGGACTTAGCTTGGTGACCACTGGGAGGAAGTTGACTGGACTCTTGCAAAAACCTGTCGGGAGTAACTCTATTCTCTGAGTTCCTAAAGAGCTTCATTGTCAGCCTTCAGGTGGTGCTATGAGATGCCTGAGTCCTTCACTCACGTTAATGGCTATTCTTCAACTGCACTGGATTTTCTGTAGATACTACTGGCTTCGTGACAGCTATGTCCTGGCCTGGCTTCAGGGGGCACTACAGCAATTCTCATCTGCATCTGTAGTAGGGTGGAGGCTCCAAAGAGCCTGACATCACTCCACATCCTCCCTGCCCTATTGAGGTAGAGCTCTTCCCTCTTTCTCTGGGTCCCCTGTCCCCCTACAGACCTTTGCCTCAATTATCATCTATCTCCATACTTCAGTAAACTCTTTCCCTGTTTGTCTTCTCTTTGGGATCCTTTTAAAGGTAGGAACTTAGGCTATTATTTCTCTCTTAAGACCCAGAACTTAAGTATGTATTCAGTAGCTATCGATTTCTGTCACCACTACCTTGGCGCAAATCACTGCCATCTGTCTGCTTGACCACCATAGTGGCCTCCTTAACTCGTTTCCCTGCCTGCACTACAACCCCTGTAACCTATTCTCTACCCTGCAGTTGGTGTCATCTTTTAGAAACACGACATAGTTTTGGGGGCTCTCTCCATGCCTCCCGTCTCCTCTTCATCTGTGCTCTCCTTTGTGCCTTTGCTCACTGAGCTCCAGCTTTTGATCCTTCAAACCTACTGAGATCCTTCGTGTCTCAGGGTCTTTGCACATTCACCACCTGGAATATTCTGGCTTCCCATCTTCACGTGATGAATTCCTTCTCTTTTTTATATCTGATCTCAGATGTTACCCCGCAGAGAGGCTTTCCCTTACCATTCAATTGAAAACAGCACCTCCTACCCCTGTCACTCTGGTGTATCATCTTGTTTCCTTCACAATAAGTTATTTCACTACTACTTAAAACACATGGGGTCATCACGAGTTGGGGTGAACTTGAAGGGCAACTAACAACTACAATGTCTTGTGTGTGTATTTGTTTTATTATCCATCTCCCTGCAGTGAAGTATAAATTCAACAATGAAGGTGTTTTGTCTTTCTTCACTGCCGTGTTTCCTCTGCCAGACACATAGAAGCTGATTTACAAATGTTTATTGGACAAATACATACAAAGAATGAGGGGAAAGGGAAAGAATGATTGGAAGAAAGGAAGAAGATGGACTGAGGAATAAAAGATTAGAAAGGAGAAAACTGATAGAGGGAAGAGAGAAAAAGCATAGATCACAATGTTTAAGAGCTGGGGTTTGCAGTCAGTTAAACCTGATGGTATAGAATCTTGAGTGTATGGCCGCTTAACTTCTCTGTGCCCAAATCTCCTCCTCTGTGAAATAGATTTTCCATCACAGGTTTGGGAACGTTAAATAAGAAATTCATGTGAAGTGTCAGCAAGGTGCCTGGCAACTTAAGACACTCAGTAAATGGGAGGGAGGGAAAGGGAGAGAACTTGGGGTCTCTCTTGCAGTGCCTCTGAGCCAGGGTGGAGGGGGGCTTCTTTCCCTCTCATCGTCCTCCCCCACCATTTAGGAAAGCAGAGCCCTGAGGCAGCTTCTGAAATCCAGATGTCTGCATGTCCTGTGCCACTATGGGTTTCAGTTCCTGTCCCTGTCTCGGTAGCTGAACTGTCCTGCTTACGTCAAATCCAGCAGGCGCTCCTTGAATACTCTGGGGGTCAGTTCTACCCTGGCCCCTAGTGTCTCCATGAGTCGGATCTGACTCGACGGCACTTGGCTTTGGCTTGGCAAGGAGTTTCGACACTGTCTTTTTCCTTGTGGGGAGCTAATACTCTGCGCATTCCAGGCTCCCTCCTTTTGGGTTTTCAACCTTTAATGGGCTGCCAAGAAGGCATCTGTTCTGCCACCTTATTTCCATGAGGAACAGTAGCCGAGGCAGGAAGGTCCTGGGGAGGCAGTCCTGGTTGGGGAGGAGGAGCGGGGATGGCAGGAGGGGCAGGGTCCCTAGTCTCTGCAGCTGCTGGGGGCCTGATCCATTGTCTCTGCACCTGCAGCTGCCATCAGCGTCCTGGACCCAAAGAGCCCTCCCAATATCACAGTCTGCGGTGACAGATACATTCAGCCAGGGCTTCATAGAGGGGCCAAATAATCCTTCTCTTCCTTCTCTTTACTTCCCAACTGGCAAGGCCCCCTCCAGCCTTTGTTATATTTACTCTTCATTTTGGCCTGATTGGCAGTCCTTTGAGATAGAAGGGAGCGTTGGGGGTGTTTGTAAGGTGCTGAGGACTGGGAAAGCCTCCTCCCTGTCTGTTTCTGCATTTTGCCACCTTGGCTAGCCTCAGTTTCATTTTCTGTAAAGCCAGCATGAGAATGTGACCTGCCTCACGCACAGCCTTGGGAGCATGACATGAAGCCATCTACCTACAGTGCTCAGCACATGCCTGATATCCAGAACATGCTCCAGAAATGTTCTCTCCACAAAGCTGTTCTCTAAATCCTCATCTCTTATCACCCTGTGGTGCCATCACCTTGTAGGGAGACCCTGACATATCACATTTCTCATCTGAAAATTCAAGGACAGTACTAAACAAGCAACAAGCACTTTCAGCCAAGGCCACTCAGGATGCCGAGTTATAGTCCTGCAGAATGCCTCCTCTTGCTGTAGCATGAGCTGATGGAAATTGTTTGTTCAAGTCATTTGTCTCCTACTCACTCACTTTGGCTCTTTTAAATGTTACCTTTCATGACTTTCCCTGACTACCTTGCTTAAATTGCAATCGATCCATTCCCTACTCCCCTTTCTGTATCTTGACTCTCCATCAACTTACTGGACAGGTGGCATAGTGGTTAAGTGCTATGTCTGCTAACCAAAAGGTCAGTAGTTCAAATCTGCCAAGCGCTCACTGAAAAAATCTATGGAAAAGTTCTACTGTGTCTATAGAGTCACTATGAGTTGGAATAGACTCGATGGCAGTGAATGGGTATTACCATTGTATGAATTATTTATTTGTGTGTTTCTATTTTCACTGCTCCACTAGACAGTTAACTGCACAAGGGTGTAGTTTTTTTGTACTTTGTTCATTGCTGTATCCCTGGTGGCTGAAACAGTTTTGGGGCCATAGTAAAGAGATCTACAAATATTTGTTGAATGAATGAATTTAGTAAATGAACTTTTCTTTTTGCCATGGGAAGATCTATATTATTTTATGATTGGAAGCTACCTGCAGGAAATCATCTTTCCCCCACCTCATTAAAGTTACTTATAAAGTACTATAGCAATATCACTCTGTGTATGGGAGATGGATATACCTGAGGCTGGATTCTAATAGGATAAAACTTATTCTGTGGTCTGATTTGCCCAAGTGGCCTCTTCTGAACTCATGCTACACTCAGTATAGATATACATGTGACATAACCTACACAACAGTCTATACACAACCTACACAATAATCCATCACACTATGCTCAATACAGATACACATGTTATACACATACTACACAATGATCTATACGCTAGGTATAGATATGCATATTATACAACCCTCTCCCCTAATGAAACAAAACCCCACTGCCCTCCAGTCGATTTTGACTCAGAGCAACCCTGTAAGACAGAGTAGAACAATCCCATGAAATTTTCAAAGCTGTGATCATTAGGGAAGCATACTGCCATATCTTCCTCCCTTGGAGCAGCTGGTGGGCTCAAATCACCAACCAATTGGTTAGCAGCTGAGCGCTTCAGCATTGTGCCACCAGGATTCTTTGCTACACAACTCAGTGGTTTTAATTTAGCTGAGGTTAGTATCTGATAACCAGTGAGTTTTGCAGCTATGATGTCAAATCTTGTCTATCAGGGTTTGTGTTTGACCATGACTAAAAGACACTTACAATAAGTGACTTAATCTTAAACAAGTTAGGGATTTATTTTTCTTTCACAAGGCTTTCAGTTAGCTGGAAGGTAATCTAGGTTCCTTACGGTGGGTTCATAACAGCTTCAGTATTGTAGGCTCTGTTTATCTTTCTGCTCATCCATTTATTCACCGTAGCTTTGAGACACAGATAGTCTGATGGCTGTAAGATGACACCTACAGCTCTAGGCAGCAAGTCAGCATTCCAAGTAGTAAGAAGGGAGAAGAGGGACAGGGTACATGCTCCCTGGGACAGCATAATTAAAAAAAAAAAAAAAACACTTTTCTGACAATATTTAGTCCATTTATATTTAATGAAATTGATAATATATTTAGGTTCAAATCTACCATCTTACTACTTTCTTCTTTTTTTACATTGACTTTTTTTGTATTGTGCTTTAAATGAAGGTTTACAGTACAAATTTATTTCTCATTAAACTGTACACATATTGTTTTGTAACATTGGTTAACACAACAAGTCAACACCCTCCCTTTTCAACCTTGGGATCCCTATTACCAGCTGTCCTGCCCCTCCACCTTCCAGTCCTTGTCCCAGGACTCATGCGCCCCTTAGACTCATTTTGTTTTATAGGCTTGTCAAACCTTTGGCTGAAGCTTGAACCTTAAGAGTTGAAAGGGCATCCTGCAGCTATACTCTAGGGATTTCTTGAGTCTCAGGCCAGCAAGTCTGGTCTTTCTCTTTGAGTTAGACTTTTGTTCTACATTTTTCTCCAGCCCTCCCTGGGGCCCTCTGTTGTGATCCCTGTCAGAGCAGTCAGCAGTAGTCGCTGAGCACCATCTAGTTGTGCTAGATTAAGTCTGCTGGAGACCATTGTAGATGTGGTCTATTAGTTCTTTGGACTAGTATTTCACTTATGTCTTTAGTTGTCTTTGCTCCTGAATGGGTGAAACCAATATCCCAGATGGCTGCTCATAGGCTTTTAAGATCCTAGATGCTACCTACCAAAGTAGAATGTAGAACATTTTCTTTGTAACCTATGTTATGCCAGTTAAACTAGATGTTCCCCGAGACAATGGTGCCCACAGCCCTCATCCTAGCAATTCAGTTCCTTAGGGATTTTGGGTGTGTTCGAGTAGCTTTCATGACTTTGCCTTGTACAAGTTATGCTGGCTTTCCCAGTATTGTGCACTGTCTTAGCCTTCACCAAAGTTGCCACTTGTCTATTGTTGATTTAATGTTTTTCCATCCTGTCCGCTTCTATCCCTGGTAGCCATCACAGATTGTTTCTTTTTATGTGTAAATCTTTTCGTGAGTTTTTGTGGGAGTAGTCTCATACAATATCTTCTACTGATTGACTTATTGCTCAGTGTAATGTCCTCCAGTTTCCATGTTGTGGGGTGCGTCACAGGTTCTTTGTTGTTCTTTATTGTTGTGTGATACTCTGTCGTGTGCATGTACCAGTTATCTGTTCATCTGATGATGGGCCTCTAGGTTGTTTCCAACATTTTGCTATTGTGAACAATGCTGCAATGAACGTGTGTGTGCACATCTATTAGTGTAATGGCTCATTTCTCTAGGATGTACTCCTAGGAGTGGGGTAGCCAATTGTATTATTTCCATTTCTAGTTTTCTAAGGAAATTATATAGTTTTCCAAAGTGATTGTATTGTTTTACATTCCCACCAGCAGTGCATAAGAGTTCCAACCTCCCAGGCAGACTCTCAGACATTTGTTATTTCTTATGTTTCTGATTTATGCCAATATTGCCAGAGTGAGATGGTTTCTCATTGTGGATTTGATTTGCATTTCTTTAATGGCTGGTGATCACAAGCATTTCCTCATGGGCCTGTTGGCCACTTGAATATCTTCATTAGTGAAGCTCATTTTCTTTGCCCATTTTTTAATTGGATTGTTTGCCTTTTTGTTTCAGGGCTGTTAGATTTTCTTGTGGATTTTAGATATTACAACTTTGATTTATAACAGCCAAAATGTTTTCTTCAGTCTTTAGGTTTTCTTTTTACTGTTTAGTTGAAGTCTTTGATGAGCAAGAATGTCCACTTTTTAGAAGATCCCAGTTATCTAGCTTATCTTCTGAAGTTTGTGTGTTGCTGGTTATGGTTTGTGTTTTGTTAATGCCATGTATTAGGGCTTCTAGCATTGATCTTATTTTTTCTTCTATGAACTTCATAGTTTTCAGCTTCATGTTTAGGTTTTGATCCATTTAGAATCTGTTTTTGTATATGATGTGAGGCATGGGTCTAGTTTCATGGTTTTGCAGATGAACATCCTGTTTTTCTAGCACTATTTGTTAAAGGAAACCCTGGTGGTGTGGTGGTTAAGTGCTGCATCTGCTGACCAAATGTTGGCGGTTCGAATCCGCCAGGTGCTCCTTGGAAACTCTATGGGGCAGTTCCACTATGTTCTATAGGGTTACTATGAGTTGGAATTGACTTGATGGCACCGAGTTTGGTTTTGGTTTTTTGTTAAAAAAACTGTCTTTTCCCCATCTGATAGACTTAGGGCCCTTGTCGAAGATCAGGTGATAATAGGTGGATGTATTTACATTTGGGTTCTCGATTATGTTCTGCTGGTCAATGTATCTGTCATTCTATCCATCCCAGGGTGTTTTGACTAACTACCATAGCTGTATAATGGGTTCTGAGGTCAGGTACTGCAAGTCTTCTACTTTATTTCTTTTCATCAACAGTGATTTATTTATCTGGAGCTTCTTCCCTTTTCATATCAAGTGATGGAAAAAATTTTCATCTCTTCAAAGAATGTTAGTGATATTTGGATTGGCACTGTACTTGTAGATCACTTTGGGTAGAATTGTCATTTTCACAATTTTAACTCTACCTATCCATAAGTATCATATGTTTTTCCACTCATGTAGCTCTTTTGTGCTTTCTTGCAGCAGTGTTTGGTAGTTTTCTATGCATAGGTCTTTTACATCAGTGGTTAGATTTATTCCTAAACATTTTATTTTTCCAAGGGCCATTAGAAATGATAGTATTTTCCTGATTTCCTTATCACTTTATTGGTGTATAGAAATCCAACCAATTTTTATATGTTTATCTTGTATCCTGTTAGTTTGATGCATCTTTCTTTTAGTTCCAGTAGTTTTCTTGTGGAGTTTCTTGGGATTTTCTACATGTAGTATCATATAGTCTGCAAATAGAGCCAGTTTTACTTCTTCTTTACCAATTTGGATACCTTTATTTCTTCTTCTTGCCTTATTGCTTTAGCTAGGACTTCCAGCACAAGGCTAATAGGAGTGATGATGAAGGACATCCTTGCCTTGTTCCTGTTTTCAGCCTCTCCATTAAGAATGATGATGGCCATTGGATTTGCGTAGATGCCCTTTATTATGCTGAGAAATTTTCTTTCTATGCCTATTTTATTGAGAGTTTTTAGCAGAAATGGGTTTGGACTTTATAGAATGACTTTTCTGCATAGATTGAGATGATCATGTGATTCTTTTCTTTCCTTTTATTTATGTAGTGGATTATGTTGATTGATCTTCTAGTGGCGAACCATCCTTGCCTACCTGGTACGAGCATTACTTGGTTGTGGTATATTTTTGTTTTGATGTGATGCTGAATTCTATTGGCCAGAATTTTGTTGAGAATGTTTATATCTATATTCATGAGAGATATTGTCTGTAATTGTCTTTTTTTGTGTTATCTTTGTCCGATTTTGGTATCAAGGTTAAGTTGGCTTTGTAGAATGACTTTAGAAGTATTTCTGCCTTTTCTGTGTTCTGTGATAGTCTGACTAGTACTGGTATAAGCACTTTTCTGAATATCTGTTAGAAATCTCCAGTGAACCATCTGGGCCAGGGTTTTTGTTGGGAGTTTTTTATTTTATTTTTTAAATTGCCTTGTTAATGTATTCTGTTGTGGTTCTGTTCAGATTTCAAACATCATGTTGTGTTAGTTTGAGTCAATAGTGAGTTTCCAGAAACTTGTTCATTTCCTCTAGGTTTTCAAATTCATTGGAGTCTAGTTTTTCATAATACTGTATTATGATTCTTTTTATTTCAGTTGGGTCTGTTGTAATGTCCACATGTCATTTCTTATTTGGGTTATTTGAATCCTTTCCTGTTTTTCTATTGACAATTTGGCAAGTGATTTTTTGATTTTGTGGATCCTCTCAGAGAACCAACTTTTGATTTTGTTGATCCTTTCTGTTGTTTTTCTATTCTATATTCGTTCACTTCTGCTCTGATCTTTATTGTTTCCTTTCTTCTGGTGGATGAGGGCTTGTTTTGCTGTTCTCTTTCTATGTGTTTGAGCTGTGTACCTAATGTTTTGATTTCATCCTTTCTTTTATGGTATGTGTAACTATTGATATAAATTGACCTCTTAGGACTGCCTTTCATGTGTCTGAAAGGTTTTGATATGATGTGTTTTCATTCTCATTTGATTTTAGGAATTTTTAAATTCCATTTTGATTTCTTCTATTACTTGGTGGTTTCTGAGTGAGGTGTCACTCAGTTTCCACGTATTTGTTTTTGTTTTGGTGTTCTTCCTGTTGTTAATTTCTACTTTCATGATGTTGGGGTCAGAGAATCTACTTTGTATTATTTTGGTGTTTTGGATTTTGTTGAGGGTGCAGTTCTGTGGTCTAAGACGTGGTCTAGTCCATGTGCATTGGAAAAGAATGTGTACTTTGCAGCTATTGGGTTGAGTTGTCTTATATAGGTCTGTGAAGTTAAGCTAAAGTTCTTCTGTGTCTTTGTTGAGTTTCTTTTTAGATATTCTCTGCTTTACCAAGAGCAGTGTGTTGAAGTCTCTTACTGTTATTGTGGAACTGTCCATTTCTCTTTTGAGAGGTTAGCCTTTGTTTCATGTATTTTGAGTATCTATCATTGGGTACATAGATGTTTATTACAGTGAAGTCATCATGATGTCCAATTTTTGTGTGAAGAGGTGTCTTCAGTACCGATTTCAGCTCTGGGCTAGCAACAAGTCCAGGGACCATGTTCTCAAGGAACACTCCAGGATGTTGGATCATCAAGTCCTGTCTTCTAGAGAATTCTAGATCTGCACCTCCATGTTTTCCCACTACTTCAGGGTCTCTACATTGTGTTTCATGGCTGGGAAGTCATTGGTGGTGGCTAGGCACCACCTAGTTCTTCTAGTCTCATGATGATGAAGTGTCTGGATTATATGACTCCTTCTGTCTCCTGGGCCCATATTTTCCCCGTGTCTTTGATGTTCTTTTTTGTCTTCTGCTCGGATCTGACTCGACAGCACTTAGCTTGGCTAGTTAGATTGGGATCAACTGATGCTCCTTAGATGGCATCTTACTAGCTTTTAAGACCCTACTTGTCAAAATGGGATGCAGAACATTTTCTTAAAACAAACAAAACCAATTGTCCTAGATGTCCTCCAAAAGCATGGCCCCTGTTTCTTCAACTTGCTTTGCAATTTACTTGTGTTTTCAGGTGCTGCTCAGGCCCAATAGCTTATATACCACTTCTATTTTATGATGGAGTGATGCTGTACACATCTGGCTTTATGGCTCTGTGGGTCAGACAACACCCAGTTCCTGGTAGACAGCTCAGACTACATAGTGAATTGGTGGCCCACAGGTAAGTGTTCAGTCTTTACTAAGGCCCAGTAACAAGCCAAAGTTATTTTGCAAAAGGAGAGTAGTTATCTGCAGAGGATGGCAGGGCTTTTCTGCAAAATCCTAAGGGTCTGCACTGTGATTCACCAACAGGAGCCCGCCAAAGGCTCCAAACACCATCTCTATCTGCCGCAGACACTTGCAGAACCCCTGCATCTGCGAAATGACATAGTCCAAATGGCAGAGCAGCTTGCACATCAGCCTGAACCTGTTGTAAGGTCTTCTCTTATTCTGAGCCTCAGTCAAAACTAGCAGCTTTCCAAGACACTTGACAAGTAGGATGGAGTGGTACACCCAAATGGGAGATCAGGTGCCTCCAAATCCAAGGAAGCCTCACAGGTGTTGTGCCTGGTTTATAGTTGTAGGAGGGGCCACTTATCAACTTACCTTTAAAAATATATATATTATTGCTATTATTATTTGTTTGGGAAAGCAATTGATTGCAGACTTTTTTCCCCCACCATCTCCAACTAATCTTTTACTTTACAAGTAATATCTTAACATGACTCACGCCACTGGAACACTAGAAATATCACTCTGGCCTGCTGATCTTGGGTTCACCAGCCCCTGTGGCTATGTGAATCACAAGATCCTCTTTCCTGACCCATATATGGCCTTGGGATATCACAGCCCCTACAGCTGTGTGAGCTATTTCCTTGGTGTAAAGCTCTTCCTGTGTAGATATGTATTTATATGCTTTACTGGTATTGATTCTCTAAAAAACACAGCCTAAGCCATTTGATACCAAGAGTGGCTCTAGGCATCAAAATTTTAAGAATGTATTTTCTAAGCTGGTTCTGAAGTCTGATTAATCTCAAAGATGTTTCCAGTACTTGAGAGAACACTGCTAATCCATGGCCAAAACACGAAAATCTCATTGGCATCCAGCCAATTCCAACTTATAGAGACCCTACAGGACACAGTAGAACTGCCCTGTAGAGTTTCCAAGGAGGGCCTAGTGGATTCAAACTGCTGACCTCTTGGTTAGCAGTCATAGCGTTTAACCACCACTCCATCAGAATTTCCAGTAACCTGTAGCATGAGGTGGCAATTCAAATACACAAATTATCACCACCAGTGGAATAGGAGTTGTGAAACTTAAGGCTCTGGGTAATGACGTGTATGTTAAATCTCTACAATTTTTTCATGATAAGAAGCATGATGAAGCTGGTTGGTTGGTCTTACTTTTGCTAAGCAACAAACTGGTGACAGAAAGAGATGAGCTCAGGGACTCATAGTCAAATCTCAAGCCCTGTAGAAATGACCTCCAAGTTTCCACTTGTGCCTTGAAAAAAAGGGGAACACAACTGGTAGTGAGCTAACATTGTCCAAAACCAAACCGAGAGTGTAACTTAACAGTGGCCGAATTGGAAGTGTTCCTTCCTTGTATGTGTTTATGAAATATTTTTGTTTTCTTCACTAATGAAATATAAGATGTAAGCAGTATTAGTTCATTAAGGCCAAGAGAAGAAATGACTTTCTCAAGAGCATACCACCAGAATGCAGCACTGTTTGGAGGCACATCCATGCTGTTTCCCACCCCTGCTTGAACTTCTTCTATCTCTGAGACAGTGCTCACCTTACTTACTGCGTCATCTGCCCCAATCAGGGATTGTGAATTTGAAAAGTGGCTTGGAGTCTGTAGGAAGATGCTGTGGGTTTGGGTGAGAGAAGATGCCAGCCATAGCTAGAAGAAGCATCTTTGATATGGTAAAAAGTCATGTGAATACGTTCACTACAGATGACCTTGTAAGCAGGTAAGCCCTGTAAATACTTTGCCTATTGGAAAACCTACCCCCGATGAGCTGGATGTAACACCAGCCCAGGGATTCTGTAGGTGTTTTCTCACCAACACCGGCTAAGGTCCCTAGGTGGAAGATGCTAGAATGATCTCCACTGTGTGGGTGGGGAACTGGGGAATTTCTGGGAAGCACAAAGACTTGTCTAGGTTCACAAACTGGTTAAGAAGGATTAGCTGGGTCCAAACTCAGCACTGTCTGCACAAAGCTGGGGGCCCTGGCTGCACCCAGGCCTTCCTGAGGTCCTCGGGGGATGGGATGAGGACTGGGTTTCTGTCACAATGTACAGTTATGGAGATGGCATGGGAAGAGGTGAGCATTCAGCAGCCCAGAAGGGACATGGGGAAGTTCTTGTCTGAGCTTAGTCCCAGGTGAGGGGACCCAGAGCATGACCTCACATTGTTGATGACAGAATGTATAGAAATTGGAATGCTGGTTACCATGGTTACCAGGCACTAACATTCAAGTTGCAACTCCCTACCAACTCACTCAGGTGGTGACACTTGAGATAGCAAGATTTGTTCCTGTTGTCTACCGTTTTCACTTAGCTCAAACCCCAATAATGGAGCAATTCCAAGAAGGAGGACACACGGTCTCCACCCCCAACCAAAAAGGTTCCAGCCACTTTCTCAAAATCCACCAAAGGTAACAGAGAGTGTCCCAGGGCTGCCAGTCAAGGCCAGGCCATCACTGTGATTCCAGGCACACCCCTCTCCCAGATTATAGCATCCCCCAGGACGTGGCAGCGCTTATCCCTTTGAGGTTCATTGTCACTGGTAGGGGGAAATGAAGGCTTTGGATGAAGCAAAGTCAATGTGGGAGAGGTGGGCAGGGCTCAGGGAAGGAGGGGCTGTGATCTGGGGCGCTTTGGGAATGGAGACTTGAGGAGGAAGACGATGAAAATTGTGTGCTTACGGAGGGCAAGCGCAAGCCCCATCCCCAGGGTCTCCACCATGAAAACTCACCTGGGCTCATGGGGCTGAGTCTGACCTGGAATGGGGTGGTAGGTGGGCCTAGGTCATCGGCCTGGGTGCCATGGGGACTGGAGGTGGTGGTGGCAAAGGTAGAGACTCCCTTCACATCCCTGCCCCAACTGCCGTGGGTCACACACAAGTCTGGGACCTTACTCTACCCAGAGGGGCCATTGAGACCATGGCTTTAGGGTCAGGGGTTGGGGTCCCAGCTGAGTTGGCACTCTCACATAGCCTTCCCTGAGTAAGGCACTGAAGGTGCAATCTGAGTTGCTACCATTGCCTGGCTCTGCTGCCCTGGGCCAGTCCAGCTTTTTCTGGAACTTGCTGCTATGCTCAGGTTGACTTTCTATCTGTGGCCTTGAACAGGGCTGGATGGTGCAACCCTGAGGCTGACTGCTCAGGACGTGGTATACCCCAGGAAATGAAAGCTCCCCAGAGGGCCAGGGACACCGGGACCAAAAGGGGCTGTGAGGGAGGGAGGTGGTTCAGAGGGGCCTTTGACGCCTCCCTGGCCACTGTCAACACTGTCTCTGCACAATACCCTGCAGGAGATCCCCATGGAGGAGGATGACATCATGTACTTGGACTACCCCACAAAAGAGGCCAGGAAGGGCTGGCACAGGCTCTGGGTGAGTGTGGGCAAGGGGAGTGGAACTCCTACCTAGGAATATAAGATGACTAGAGGTGTTCTGGGGCCCAGACACTGCCCTGGAGACCCCAAGCTCCCTCCTAGGACCTTCCTGTCAAGGGACCCCAGGAATCAGCCACCACCTGTTCCTCTTTCTCCCATTGCCCTCCCTGCCCTGGCTGGCTACAAAGTCACTTTTCCTGTATTTACAAAAATATTAGAAACAAATGTTTGCACCTCCCATCAGCTCATGTGTCTTTCTGCATGTTGCTCCAGTTCTGTGTTTAATTTTCAACTCCGGGGTCCCAGACAGCAGTCAGCTGCTCTGTCCATCCACATCTTCCCCCTGCTTTACACATCATCACACTTAGCATGTGGGCTTCAAGCTATGACAGACTTTTTCTGCTCATGTAATCTCAGGGAACACATCACATGACCCCTACAGTTCAGGGGCTGTGTCCGGATGAGGCTGCGGAATGTCCCAGAGTCACTGAGACTCTCACTGCTGCTGGCGCTGGACTCCCTTCTGTGACCCTCTCAGCAGGGCTGCGAGAACCTGATGTGTGTCCTCACACACTGACCACACAGGACAGAGTCCTGGCAGTGGCATGCTGAGGGCAAGGATGTGCACATTTCAAATTAAGATCTCTAGATCTAGACTCTTTCCCCGAACAGCTGTTGAGTCCCGTGGCCCAGAAGTCTGTGGTGCTGGCAGTGTCCCTGCACTGAGCAGTTCTGAGTGTTAGGGTTCGTCTCCATTTTGCCAGTCTGCTGTCAGGGTTTACTCAAGGTTTGTCTTGGTCCTGAGAAGCCGAGCCCCCTCTTGGTCCTTCACTGTCATTTAGATTCAGTCTTTCTGAGGTGTTTCTTTGGAACCTGGAGCCTGTGGGAGTCCCTTTCTCACCCCTGGATCTCCAAGCAGTCACCCTTGGCTGGATCTGGGTGCTCCATAGCACTTCAGGTTCTCAAAACCTCCTTTAATGGACAGAAAGAAAAATCCATGTCTTGCTTGCCAGCCAAAGGGGACCTTATGGGTGTGTGTCTGCTCTGGCCACTGTCTCTGGCTGGGGAGGACGGAGCTTGCACCGGAACTTGCCCTCCAAGTCAAGAGCAGAGCGGCCCTCATGTGGCACACAGGGAACATCACAGAGCCTTACTCTCAGATGAATTCTGTATACTGACCAGGTGAAATCAAACAGACAACGGACATTCCCAAGCCTCTGTTTTCTCATCTCTAGAAAGGGGAGTTTTGTGAGGACTAACATGGTTACTTAGTTAACATAGTAAGTTCAGGGTCCTAAGGTTTTCAATCACCACCCACCTCTAATTCGGCTTTGAAAGCTGAATCCTGTTTACTGCTGGGGACACTCATGTCCCACCTCCTGCCACAGGTCACTGAGGGCAGAGGAGTAGACAGACAGAGCTCCTGTTGGCATTCTTCTTGGTGGTTCATGGGGCCATCTCTGGCAATACGTTCCTCCTCTGCACCACTCCAGAGTGGGTCCAGGTCAGACCAAGACCCGGATGAGGCCTGGATAATGAGAACCATCAAGAGAGACTTGTTGGAGAAGGTGGTGGAGCGCCTGGTGCCTGCCTTCCTCAACGGTGATGGCACCTTCATCAGCCTCTTCCTGGGAACGTACAAAACCTGTGCCACCACCCAGCAGGTCCTGGAGCAGCTGTTCCAGAGGTAAATATCCCAGCTCCATTATACTTCATAGTTTATTCTATATTATGTAATAGAATATAATTAGACAGTACAGTATACATAGCATAGTATAGTAGATTTAGTATGGTATGGTATAGTATAATACAGCATAGTAGATTTCTCATTCAATAAAGTTTTGTTTTAAGAGCTTCAAAGTGTGTAAGATGTTGGCTCTACATACTTTCGCAATCCTATCCAATCATCACCAATGTCTGCTTCAAAATATTTTTATCACCACTGTGATGGTTAATGTTATGTGTCAACTTGAGTAGGCCATCACTGTCAATGGTGTGGCCCACATTGTATAATCATCTTTCATTTTCTGATCAGATGTGACCAGCTAATCAGTTGGAAAAGGAGTCTCCTTGGTGATGTACCTGGCAAATTCAAACATCTCCTGGGGTATGCAACTGTTTATCTGGCCAGTACTTTTTTTCTCCATTATTGTTTGGAAGGACCAGCAGAAGCAGTTTGCCTTTAGCTGGCAAGGCCAGCAATACACCTTCACTGTTTTATCTCAAGGGTATATCAACTCTCCAGATATGTCATAATTTAGTCCACAGAGACCTTGATTGTCTTTGCCTTACACACAATGTCACACAGTTCTATTACAGTGATGACGTTGTGCTGATTGTATCTAGTAACAAAGAGGTATCAGTGACTCTAGACATGTTTTTAAATTGTTCTTTAAGTGGAAGTTTATGATTTAAATCAGTTGATCATACAAAATCTCACAACACACTTTGTTATGTACAGCACCACTGTATCTGCCAGATAACAGTCCAAGTGGCAGAGCAGCTTGCATGTTATCCTGAACCTGTTGCAAGGCTTTCTTTTCTTCTGGGTCTCAGTCAAAACTAGCAGCTTTTCAAGTTACTTGATAAATACGCTGTAGTAGCACACCCAAACAAGGGATATGTTTCTCCCAGAATCCAAAGAGGACTCACAGGTCTTGTGCCTCCTTTTCAATTGCAGAAGGGAGCACATGTCAGCTTATCTCTCTTTTTCTTTTTATAAAATATTATTACTGTTTGTATTTGTTTTGGTAAGAAATTTATTGCTGTTTTTTTGCCCCATCATCTTCAACTTTTTACTTTACGAGTAATATCTTAACATGACTCACACCACTGGAACATTAGAAGTATCACTCTGGCCTGTGGATCTTGGGTTCACCACCCTCTATGGTTGTGTGAATCAGAAGAAGCCTCTTTCCTGATCTACGTATGGCCTTGGTACATTATATTCTCTACTGAGCCATTTCCTTGATGTAAGTCTCTCCCTGTATATAGAGGTGTACTTATATGCTTTACTACCATTACTTTTCTAGAAAACCCAGCCTAAGCAGTTTGGTACCAAGAGTGGTTCAAGACAAAGAAAAGTGTAAGAATAAATTTTCTAAACTGGTTCTTGAGTCTGATTACTCTCAAAAATGTCGATGAATCTTCTCCCAGTAGTTGAGAGAATACTACTAATCTTAGGCCATGAAAACAAAGTGTTATTGCCATGCAGCCAATTCCAACTCATAGAGACCCTATAGGACACAGTAGAACAGCCCTGTAGAGTTTCCAAGGAGGGCCTCATAGAATCAAACTGGTAGCAGTCACAGCATTTGACCACTATGCCACCAGGGTTCTGGTAATCCATGGCATGAGGTGGCAATTCAGATATGGAAAATATCACCACCAACAGAACAGGTATTGGTGAAAGCCAAGGTTCTGGGTAACTGCATGTATGTTAACTTTCTACAGTGTTGGCATAGTGAATTTATGGAAGCTCATTGGTCAGTCCTACTTTACCTAGACAAACTGGTGACAGAAAGAGATGAGCTCAGGGATTCACAGTCAAAGCTCAAGCAGCATAGAAATGACCTCAAAGTTTCCACTTGTGCCTTGAAAGAAAGCCTATTTCTTATAATAGCAGAGCTGATACTGTCCAAAATCAAACCCAGAGTCTTCCTGAAGGAGTGGTTGAATTATAAGTATTCCTTCCTACTATGTGTTCATGAAATATTTTTGTTTTCTTTACTAATAAAATATAAGATGTAAGTGTTGTTAGTGTGTTTAGGCCAAGAGAGGAAATGACTTTCTCAAGACCACATTACCAGAATGCAGCCCTGTTTTGAGGTGTGCTGTGGGCTGCTTCCCACCCCTGCTTGAACTTCTATCTGTCAGTCTATATTTACCTTGCTTACCACATTACCAGCCCAGTCAGGGGTCCATGGTAAAGAGGGGCATGGGAAAATGAGGATAGAACTGATGAAGTGTAAAGTTGTTGGATGAGGCAAGGTCCATCTGGGAGAGGTGGGTGGGGTTAGAGGAAGGAGAGGGTGTGATCTGGAGAGATTTAGGACAGGAGACTTGATGAGGAGGACGATGAAAATGGTGCTGCTTCTTCAAGACCAGCGCTCATTGAGGGCAAGCCCAAGACCCATCACCAGGGCCCCTTGCCATCACTGGTTTCATGGGACTGAGTCTGACCTGGAATAGGGTGGTAGCTAGGCCTAGACCACCAGACTGGATGCCATGGAGACTGGAGGCTGTGGTGGCAAAGGCAGAGACCCCCTTCACGTCCCTGCCCCAGCTCCCCTGTGTCACACAAGAAGTCTGGGACCTTTGTCTACCCAGAGGTGCAGCTGAGACCATGGCTTTCAGAAGGGATGTTGGGGTCCTAGGCTCAGTTGGCATTCTCCCTTAGTCTTCTCTAAGATCTACTCACCCTAAATTGGGGCAGTCAACATGTAATCTGAGCTGTCGCCATAGCTTGCACCACTGCTGACCCTGTGCCAGCCCAGCTTTTTCTAGAACCTGCTACAATACTCAGGCTGACTTTTCATCTGTGGCCTTGGCCAGGGCTGGATGGCACAGCTCCAATGCTGACTGCGCAGAACATGGTATACCCTGGGATACCGAGGCCCGTCACCCACAGAAGCCTCTGTGAGCAAAGTCTCACGCTTATGTGATAGTGAGCGGACGCATCCCACCGTTGACGTATTTTTTGGCTGTACTTTCCCTGATGATATTTTGCATCCTTATTAAATCTTCCTCAAAAATACCCTCTTATCTCCCGGCACAAGGATCAAAGAAGATGCCTTCTAAGAAGGGTTTTACAACCCCCTTGGCTTAATGAATTCTAAAACAGCATGCCCAGCCCGGGAATACTGAGGCCAGCCTGGCTCCGCTGGCTTCCCCCAACTGCACTTCCCCCTCCACATGTGAAACACAAGATTACAGGATGGCCCTGGAAAGCTTCCCAGGGATGACCCTCCACACAACCCTTATATATAGACATCCCACTCCCTACATCAGGAAGATGGATAGACTCCCAAGTTTATTATAATTGGTATGACAAATGAGTAAATACTAAAGAAATACCCTTCTTACAACAGCTTAAGGGTGGGGGACGGTGGGCGCTTACTATCCTCACAGGAAGAGATAAAATAGGAACAAAGAAAGAACAAATAGAGAAAGCCAGATAATGAGCTTTGGATGAATCTGCCTGTACCCTTGACCTTGAGGCATGGATAGAGCTGATTAAGCTCAAGGCATAACTTTGTTTCACTGTTAATTATCACAATATACTTGCCTTGGGCCATTACCTAGAGGGCCCTAATGATCAACATGAAAAGAGACCGCTGTCTCAGGCCATTATCTAGAAGGCCCTAACAATTAACATGAAAAGAGACCACGAGGTATCAGTTTCTTATTAGCCAACAGCTTACATGGTCAAAGACCAGGGTAAAATCACGTCACCTAGTTGATCATAAAAAATAAAGAAAGGCAGGCCCTAACAGGCTGCTGATCTCCAGATTCCTGATTGTCTCAGTCTCATCATTGCTTCTTCACCGACACCACCGATCTCTTCGTGATCCCAGGCCCTGCTGAGGCTGGCCCCTAGCACTGGGAGATGAAAGCTGTTGCAGGCCCAGAGGGCTCAAGGACCAAAAGGGGCTGTGAGGGAAGGAGCTATTCACACAGGCCCTTGATGCCTCCCTGGCCGCTGCTGACACTGTCTCTGAGAATATCCTGCCAGAGACCCCCAAGGAGAAGGAGGATGACTTCATGTACTCAGCCTACTCCAAGGAGGGGGCCAGGAAGGGCTGGCAAGGGCTCTGGGTGAGTGCAAGTGGGTAGGGAGGGGAGGAGGGGAGTGGGACCTCCACCCGGGAATATAAGATCATCATAGGGGCCTTGGGGCTCAGCAACTGTCCTGAAGACCCCCTGCTCCCTCCCAGGACATTCCCTGTCAAGGGCCCTCAGTTCCATCCCAAAGAAATCAGCTGCCACCCTTCCCTCTTCCACCTGTTGCTCTCTGTGACCTGGCTGGCTACAAAGTCACTTTTCCTGTACTCACAAGAATATTAGAAATGAGGTTTTTCATATCGTATGTGCACTTTATGGGTCTATCCATCTATAGGATGTTGTCCTGCTGGCCTCTTATTGGAGAAGGGGAGAAAGTAGAGAGAAGGGACAGGAGTTTGTTAGGAGGATACGACATGTATAGAATGAATAGGAGTGTGCTGTCACTGGGCAGGGAGAGCAGTGGGAGCTGTACATAGGCAGGCATGCAAATTCATATTGGATTGTACACTTTCACTCAATCACAATAAATTAAAAAAAAGAAAGAAATGAGACTTTTGTCCTGTTTTCACTGGCCATCAGCCCATGTGCCTTCCTGCATGTTGCTCCTGTGTAGTGTTTAATTTCTAACCCCAGCATCCCAGGTAGCAGTCAGCTCCTCTGTCTATCCACAGCGTCTTGCAGCCTTACACATCATCAAGCTTAGCAGATTCTTTTAGCCTACCATATGGGCCTCAAGCCATGAGAGACTTTTTCTGCCCATATAATCTCTGCTGATATCCAGTGTGAGTGGGGTAAATCCAGGCATCATGGAGGCTGTACTTCCTGGTTGGCTGAGCCACAGCAGCTAGTCTGGAGGTTTCAGAGGGAGGGCATTGGGGAGAAGATGGGAAAGGGTGTACGGCTGGTAACCAGGTGGTTCATCTTTTGGTAGGATTTCTGTGAAGCTGCTTTCCTGTGCTCCCTCTCTGTTGACAGCTGATAGGAGCCCAAGATGGTGAGTTCCTGTGGGGTTAGCAGATAGGAGACTTCTGCTCATATCTCTTCTTGCTCTTCATTTGACACTTAGAGTTCCAGGACTGGGCATTCATCTCTGCGTTGCTTAGTTTTTTGGGTCTTTGCTGTAGAGGTACTGCGTGGTGCTTCTATCTGTGATGTTGTGTTAGTTGAAAGTCCTCTGTTTTTTCTTTATTATTAATTTTTCATTGTTGTTTATAATACACACAGCAGAACATACACCAGCTCAACAATTTCTACATGTGTAATTCAGTGACACTGATTATTCTTCTAGTTATACAACCATTCTCACCCTTCTTTTCTGAATTGTTCCTCCCCCATTAAAATAAACTCCCTGCCCCCTAAGTTTCTTACTGATCTTTTTTGGGTTGCTGTTATCAGTTTGATCCCTTACAGATTGTTCTTAAAAGAGCACAGTGCTCAAGGCAGACATTCTTTACTAGTTAAGCTAAATTAGTGTTTGGTTTTAAGCTTCAGGACTTTTTTGTTTAACATTTAAAGACTGTCTCTGGGCAATAGTTTCAGGGTATTTTTTTTTTTAAGCCTCTGGCTCCAGGAAGTCTGGATTCCATAGAAATTTGAAATTCTGCTTTGCAGTTTCTTCCTTTTGATCAGGATTCTTCCATGGAAGTTGTTATCAAAGCATTCAGTAATGGTAGCCAGGCACCATGCAATTCTTCTAGTCTTGTAACAAGTGAGACAGATGTTTGTGGAGGTAATTAGTCACATATTCCACTTCCTCTTTCTCTTCCAGAATCTCTTTTTGCTTCTGTGCTTCAGGTGAATAGACAGCAATTGTTGTACCTTGAATGACTGCTTGTAAGCTTTTAAAACCACAGGCACTACACAATGAACAGATAGAACAGATAAATAATGCAGAACACAGTGTTAGGTCAATTGACCAGAATCCATGAACCCCTGACCCTAAATCTCCAAAATGAGAAACCAAGACTGAAGAGGTGTTTGGTTGTACATAAGGAGCACCAGCAGCTACTCTGTTCTTTTCATTGTTGTTGTGGTAGTAGATATATCTATCACACAATGTTACTTGACAGTGATTACATTAACTAGCTGTGCAACTCCACCTTTAAGCAATACAAGTTTTCTACCACCATGAACCCAAACTCAGTTCTCCATAAGCAGTAAGTACCCGCTTCCCTTTTTCCCCTTTCTTCCACTGCTGAAATCCACCAGTTCCTTTTTGGAAATTATAGGGCAGCTCTACTCCATCCTTGAGGATTGCTATAAGTAAGAATCTACCCGATGGTAGTAGGTTTGGTTTTTTTTTTTTTTTCTCCTTCTCATCTCTGGTAACCACTAATAACTTTTTAAAAAAACATTTGTTATTTGTTTCACTTGTTTTATGTTTCTTTTCATTTGGATTAAATATATTTTATTATTCCACCTCACCTAGCTTGTTATTTATATACTCTTTTACTATTCTTTTAGTGGCCGTCCTAGAGATTACAACATGTATCCTTGACTTACTGAAGTCCAGCATAAATTAGTACTTTAGAATTTTTATGACAATGTAAATATTTTAAAACACTTAAACCTCATGCACATTTCTCCCAATGCTTCTGCTATTTCTGTCATGTGTTTTAATGCTGTATATATTTTAACTTTAAATCTCACAAGACATTTTTATTGTTCTGTATATGGTCAGTATGCTTTTACTTTTACTTCCATGTTGGCCGTTTTCATTGCTCTCCACACTTTTCTGCATTGCTATGCTTCCATTTAGAGTCACTGTCCTTCTCCTTTATACCTGTTTCATTAATGCTGTCTGCTGATGACATAGTTCCCCATTTTTGTTTGCTGGGAATATCTTTATTTGATCTTTCTTCTCTGCCTAGGGAAAAGAGGGGCATGCTTGGCTGCCCAGGTGGGGCACTGTGAAGAGCTGCCCAGTCTTTCTAGATAACGTGAGCTGGCTGTAAAATTCACCGCCTCTTTCTTAGGGTGTGAAAGACAGAAGCAATCATTTGATTCTGACTTGGACCAAAGATCTGGGCACATTTCTGAGGGGAGCAGATCTTGGGACCTCTTCTCACAAATGGTATTTTCCATTGGGGAGCTTCAGCATGAGGGCCTCAGTGTCTACCACCACCCTGAGCATGACACTGTGGGAGAGGAGAATTGCTACATATACCCAAACTTCCACAGCATCACTTATGCAATAGGATAACTTCATGGCACCTACTTTCTTCCCGGATCAACTCAAAAAAACATTCTGTAAACTGTTCTCTTATTGAATTCCTCAGATAAGCCTGTGGCCTGTGTGGACGGAAGTGTTCATCAGTGACCCTGTCTCCAACCATTTCTTCTTCTTCTTCCTTTTCTCCCCCTTCTCTTCTTCTCCTTCTTCTGGTAAAATATATATATTTTACCTTGCTGTTTCAACCAGCCTTAAGTGTACAATTAAGTGACATTAATTAATTACGTGTACCACACTGCATGAGTGTCACCACCATCCATCTGTGGAAAAAAAAAGTTGTCACCTCAAACAGAAATCCAGTTGTTGCTATTGTTGTTGGATGTCATTGGGTAGTAATCTCATGTGTCCGAGTAGAAGCCACATAGGGTTTTCTTGGGTATAATCTGTATGGAAGCAGATTACCAAGTCTTTCTCCAACAGAGCTGCTGGGTAGTACAAATTGCCAATCTTTTGTTTAGATGCTAAGCACTGAACCATTATGCAACCAATGCTCCTTGGAAACCCAGAATCACTCATCAGTAACTCCCATGTTTCCCTCCCCTGCCACCTGGTAACCACTAATAAACTTTTGTCTATGTGTTTTGTGTTCTAGATGTCTCATTAAGTAGAATCACACAGTACTTTTCCTTTTAAGTCTGACTTACCCCACTTAACATAGCGTTTCCAAGTTTCATTCATATTGTAATATTTATCAGATCCAACCAGATCTTGACAGCTTGAGTGATTCTGTCTTAGACCCTAAGAGGGTCTAGCCTAGTGTCAGTTGGTGGCCTCAAGGGTCCCACAGTGAATCAGACAGTTCAAGTCTTTTCCAGATGGTATCCCTCTGGTATGATGTTCTGCTACCCACTTCTTACATCCTACATTCTGAGTCAATCAGGAAAACCATACCAGGGTAGATGGTTGGACAAGGAGGCATTAAGTAGCTTCTTTCTCTTCTCAAAACCTTGGAAATCCTGCTACGGTGAGTAGCTGTCTATATTGAAGACATAAGCAACAAACACAAACAAAAACCAGAAACATAGCTTATAGCTGTCTGATTTACAGCATTCTAAGGGAGCAGGAACAAAGTTGGAGGCATTTCTTGTGGGCTGCTGGTATTTAGTTATTTTTTTACAGGATGAAAAGAGAAGCCAAGGGCCTTTCCTTCTTTATTTTGCCCAGCAAAACAAAAATTCATTGCAGGTTATTTTCTCTGTTTGGAAAATCTTTCATGGCTCACTCCATCACCTCTGCAGGCCCCTGCTCAAATGCTACCTTTTCAGGGAGGGCTTTCCAGACTAGCCACTATCTCCTCCACTTGCTGTCCCCCAGTACTTCTCCATCCTCTTTCCTGCATCATGTGACATACTGTATTGTACACACACACACACACACACACACACACACACACACACACACACGTATTTATTTGTCTATTGTCTACCTCCCCTCACTAGACTGTCAGCTCCACGAGGACAAGGATTTGTGCATGTTTTGTCCTCTGCGAGGTCTTCAATGTCAAAAACAGTGCTTAGCACATAGTCGACGTGCTATTTATTGCATCACAACACATTACCCCAAAACTTAATGGTTTAAAACAACAGCATGTGTTGCCTCAGTCAGAGTGGGTGAGAATCTTGATGTGGCTTACCAGGGCCCTCTGGCTCAGCATCTCCCACAAGGCTGCAGTCAAGCTGTTGGTTGAGGCTGACGTCTCATCTGAAGACTCGAATGACAGAAGTTCTGCTCCAAGCTTGTTAGTAAGATTAGTAAGATTCAGTTCCTTGCAGGCTGTTGGACTGAAGGCTTTACTTTCTTGTTGGTCAGAGGCTGCCTTCAGTTTCTTACCATGTGGGCTTCTTCACAGGGCATCTCAACACATGGCAGGTGACTTCATCAGAGGAAGCAAGTTATAAGAACTGCAGAAAAAGTGTAGGCAAAGGAAATCACCAACATTTATACTTTAATCTTTGAGTCACATCCCATCACTCTTGCCACATTCTGTTCATTGGAAGTCCAACCCCCACTCCAGAGAGTGAGTAACAGGAGGCAGTAATCATCCTGAGCTGTTTTAGGAGCTGCCTACCATCGATGACTTTCAGTTAACGTTCAATGGAAGGATGAATGCATGAACTTGGAGGGATGAAGAGGAAGGATAGAGATGCATAGAAGCTCACTCTTATTAAAAAGGGTCTCATGAACGCACTGGTAGGTAAAAACTAAACCAAACCAACTGCTTTCGAGTCAATCCTGACTCATAACAACCCTATAGAGTAGAACTCTCCCATAGAGTTTCCAGCGATGACCTGGTAGATTTGAACTGCTGACCCTCTGGTTAGCACTTACTACATCACCAGGGCTTCCAGGAAAGTTAAGGGTCATGGGCATTTAGGAGCTTGCCCGTTCCTGCTCCTCACATGCTTCATTTTCAAGACACTTTAGTCTCTGTTTTCATTCTGCTCTCCACATCCACACTCCAATGATTGCCTGCATGTGGACGTACAATTCATTCTTCAGAGAGATGAAGAAAGTGATGAGCATATGTGTTAGGTACAGAGGTTTGAAAATTGTTTTCAGAGCCAAGCTTCAGACTGGCTAGATCTGGTTCAAATCCCTGCAGAGAGCTTATAGTTCCACCCTTACATACTGATACAGAATCTACAGTTCAATAAGATCCATAGGTGATTCTTTTGAATAATAACTTTTGAGAATCACTGCTATACCAGCAGAAACCTTGGTGTGGCAGAGTGGTTAAGTGCTACGTCTGCTAACCAAAAGGTCAGAGGTTCAAATCCACCAGGCACTGTTTGGAAACTCTAGAGGGTGGTTGAACTCTGACCTATAGGGTCACTATGAGTCGGCATCCACTCAGTGGCAGTGGGGTGGCTGCACTCTACCAGCACTTCTCAGAACTGGTGTCTAACAAGCAACCATAGCATTACGTGGGAACCTGATAGGAAAGCAAATTCTCACCAGGGGTTTGAACTGTAAGCCCTGTTTCACAGGAAAGGCTGCCGAAATATTTTTAATTTGGAGTAAAGCACATTTTTTTCCACTTACACAACTCAAATAAAGCTGAACATTCTTATCCTTGAGTTTTCCAAATCATTTCCATTGCTTAGATGCAGAGAAGGAAATTCCCTTTGGACAAAGGGAAGCCTGTTTTGAAGGCAGAGGTGAGCTGTGTCTCTGGCCTACCTTTTGTGTGCTCAGCACAAACTCCTGTTTCAGGGATACAGGCATGGATGGACTACCTGAGACAGCTAGAGGGATCAGAGCAGTTAACGGTGGAATTCGGAAGACAGCGCTGTCTCAGCGATGAGCTGCAACCCTCCCGCCACCATCGAGGTCCTCTGGCTCCTCACATGTCTGTGACCCCCTCCACCTGAGTCCCTGGTGGGAGAGGTGGTCAGAACTTGGATTTTCTCTTCCCAGAACCCATCCTTAGTGCCCGAAATTGTCAAGGAGAATAACTGGCAGTGTTGTTTCAGAGACTCCAGGACTGAGTAAAAAATGCTTCATTTTTCTCAGAAAATGAACCATTTCTTTCCTCTTAACAGTCTCATATGGTGCCCAGAAACCCCTGGATTTCCTGCAGTTTAGATGAAGAATTTCAGCTATTCTAGCTGTAATTTTCACATATATAGCTCCTGACAACTGACTTAGATCTTTTGGGGTGCAGCCTAGGTGGTGATGGGGGGAAGTAAGCTCAGGCTCTCAGGCCCCAGAGAGCTGGTAAGGTCCTTACTCCCTGCATAGCCCCTGCATGCTCTTGGCTGTTTTTAAAATACAGTTGTACTGAGACATCTTTGACATAAAATAAACTACAATTAATAATTTGTTAAATTTTGACACAATGTCTATATACCCCTGAAAGCGTAACCACAAGCAACATAGCTTCCAAACCTATCGCTCTCAAGTTTCCTTGTGTCTCTGCAGGTTTTCTTCTTTCCAACTTTCCCGTACTGTATTCTGTCCCCAGGCAACCACTGATCTGCTTTCTGTCTCTATAGATTACTTTGTGTTTTCTAAAGTCGTCCCATATATATATTCTTTTGTCTGGCTTCTTTCATGTAGCATAATTTCCTTGAGAGTCATTCATGTTGTCCTCTGTAGCAATAGTTCATTCCTTCTTAATGCTGAGTATTCCATTGTACGAATGTATCACAGTTTGCTTATCTGTTCTTTGTGTGTGTGTGTGTGTGTGTGTGTGTGTGTGTGTGTGTGTACGTACATGCATGTGCACGCAGGTGTGCATGCATGCTTTAGGAGAAAGTTTACCCCTCAGGTTAATTTCTTACTCAAAAATTTATGCATATATTGTTTTGTGACGTTGTTTGCAGTCCCTACAATGTGATAGCATCCTTTCCTTTTCCTAACCTTAACCCTAGCCCTAACCACTTCCCCTTTCCACCTTGTATTCACGTGTCCAGTTCCTGTCCCTTTCTGCCTTCGCACTCTTCTCTTGGGCAGGAGTTGCCCATTGGGTCTTGTATATTTGATGGAACTGAGAAGCTCATTCCTCACATGTTGCGTTTTCTTTTATGGGCCGGTCTAATCTTTGTCTGAAAAACGGGGCTTCAGGAGTGGTTTCAGTGCTGAGTTAGGAGAATGTTCAGGAGCCACCACAGTCTTGCAGGTTCTCCCAATCTCTGCCAGACCAGTAAGTCTGGTCTTCTTCTGTGAACTCGAATTCTGTTCTCCATAAGCATCTGTGTTGTGTCCAGTTTAGGGCTGTTATAAATAAAACTGTTATGAGCATTCATGTGAGTCTTTCTATGGACATATATTGTCTTTTTTCTTCTGCCTAGGAGAGGAATGCAGGTCAGTATGGTAGGTATATGAGGTCCGACAAGTCTATCAACTTAATTGTTCTAAGTGCTACATATCACATTGCTGACTATCACTATGGTCACCTTTCGTAGCACTCCCCTTGGGAAGCTGTACACCAATGCCAGTGCCTAGTCCACCCTTCAAGGCAACCTTGGAACTCCTTCTGGAATGGCCATTGTGCATGGTGGCATGGTGGCAGGTTCACAAACTTAATTGTATAGTGGAGTTTTTAGCCATTAAACAAATAACTGTATTGAAACACTCCCTACTTACCTGATCTGGCCCCCAGTGGCTTTTTTCATTACCCAAAGATGGAAATATTGAACAGAAGATGTTTTGATAGCATTCAGGACACCAAGGTTAATGTGATCAAAGCTCTGATGGCCATTCCAGACAAAAAGTTCCAAATTTGAAGAGTGGACTAGGTGCTGGCCTTAGTGTGTGGCTTCCCAAGGGGAGTACTTTGAAGATGACCATTGTGACATTCAGCAGTGAGGTATGTAGCACTTAGTTGGCAGTCTTCTTGTATGTCTTCAAACCGTTTTCCAAAGTGGTTGTACCATTTCATGCTCTTGCGTACAATTGTTCTGCTTCTTCCATGTATTCACCAATGTTTGGTATGGTCGGTTTTTTCACTTTAGCAGTTCTAACAGGCATGTGGTACTACCTCACTGTGGCTTAAGTTTGTCTTTTCCTTAGCACAAATGTTGTTGAGCATCTTCTCATGTGCTTATTTGCCAACCTTATTTCTTCTTTGATGAAGTGTCAGTTCAAATATTTTGAATCTCATTTTTAGTGGATTCTTTTTCTTATTGTTGAGCTTGAGAGGTCTTTATATTTTCTAGACACAAGCCCTTTACAAACATATATATGTTTTGAAAATATTTTCTTGCCATCTGTGGCTTTTTCTTTTCAGGTCCTGAACAGTATCTACCGAGCCAACCCAAGTACAAAAATTCAATTTTGATGAATTCCAATTTACACATTTATTCATTTATGGACTGTACTTGTTGTGTCATGTAAAAGTAACCAATGACTAACTCAAGATTATTAAGATTTATTCCTATATTTTCTTTTAAAGATTTTGTAGTTTTAACTCTTACATTTAGGTCTATGATCCATCTTGAGTTAATTTTTATTAATGGCTCAAGGAGTGGCTCCAAGTTCTTCTTTTTATTTTTTTTTAATACATATGGCTATCTCACTGTTTCAGCACTATTTGTAGAAAGGGCCTTTGTGTCTCCAGTTCATTACCTTTGCTCCTTTGTCAAAGATCAGTTGTCTATATATGTGTGGGTCTGTTTCTGAATTGTTTATTCTGTTATACTAATTTGCTTATCTTTGTGGCAATACTATGTTGTTTTGCTGACAATTACTTTATAATGAGTCTTAAAAGTATTGGTTATCAGTTTTCCAACGCTGTTCCTTTTTTTTCAGGATTGTGGGTACTCTAGGTCCTTTGCATTTCCAAATGAACCTTAGAATCAGCTTGTCAGCTAAAAACAAAATAAAAACCTGCCAGGCTTTTGATTTGGATTGCTTTGAATATATATCTCTTGAGTATTTTAGTACACTTCTTCCTTGAACTTCAGCTTCCTCCTCTGTAAGGAGGAGGTAATAGTTCCTGTCTTGGAAGGTGATTGGGGAGTTCCTATGAGTTGGTACATGTAAAACTATAAGGATAGTGCCTAGAGCATGGTACCAAACCCACTGCTGTTGAATCAGTTCTGACTACAGCAGCCATATAGAACAGAGTAGAACTGCCCCATGGAGTTTTCAAAAAGTTCCTGGTGGGTTTGAACTGTCAAGCTTTTGGTCACCAGCCATAGCACTAAGCCACTACACCACCAGAGTTTCTACAACATGGTAGAAAATAAAACAAAATGGTAATAAAAATGGATTCTTTATACCTTGCAACAAACCTCACATTTTTTACCCCTAATCTTTCCAGTACATTTCTATCTGTCACTTTTAGAAGTTCTACCTTCCTGTCCTATTCAACAACAAGTGTGACCTTTTCTTCTCTCTCTCTTTTAGGTGGTCTGAAAGGGGATGTTTCCAGGTTCTTCTTTGTTTTATCACTGAAATCAAAATCTGGGCTTAAGTTCCAGTCATTACACTGCTGGCCTTGCACAATCATAATTTTCTAACCAGGTTCCTCACGTCTCCAAACTTATCCAAGCTCCAGTCTATTAGTTAGGAATGTGTTCAGTTGCAAGTAACAGACAATTTGCTGACTTAAACAAGCCAAGCCGGCCAAGTGCCGTTGAGTTAGATCCGAACAGGAGTTTATTTCATTCTAGTAACAGAATGCTGGAAGTATGCAGGTGCCGGTGCTAGTTCAGTTTGTTAGCAACCTGGCCAAGACCAAAAGGTTGCTCTCATTCTGCTCTGCCATATATGGCTTCATGGTTTTCATCTTTGGGCTTATTTCCTCATGGTCATACGATAGCTGCCAGGGCTTTAGACACCACAACCATGTTAAGGTGGGAAGGAGAGTGTAGGAAGACTAAAAGCTTTCACTCTTTCACTCAGAAGACTCCTGTTTAGTTCACATTCACAACAAAAAGCTCATGTGGTTATCTCCAGCTGTAAGCAAGTCTAGGAACTCAGGGAACAGAATTATTATGATCCATCACTCAGGGTTGCCATGAGTCAGAATTGACTCAATGATAGTGGATTTGGTTTTTGGTTACCACTCAGGACTAGACTTGTTACTGTCCTACACATATTGGGGTTCTATTAGTAAAGAAGGGGTAGAGAATTGATATTAGGTAGTGTTTAGGTTGTCTGGTGCTTCTTTCTTGATGGTATGAAGCCCCACTCCATGCTTGCTTCTCTTTCCTTTGATCTCTTGTAGGAAAAAAGGCTTATAGGTGGCACAAGCCACACTCCAGAGAAACTTCCTGATATGTACTGAATTGTGTTTCTCAAAAAATCTGTAGCAATTTGGCTACGTCATAATTCCTGTATTGTGTGATGTTCCTCCACACTGGAATTCCTGCCTTTATGATGTTAACGAGGGTAGATGGGTTCTGTTGCATTGGTAGGGCAGGGCTTAATGTGTGGAATTGTTTTGTACTTTAAGTCACTCTCTTGAGATACAGAATAAAAGAGAGACCAGCTGAGATCTAGGGGAAGCTTATACCATCAAGAAAGAAAACAGTGCTGGGAGCTGAGTGTGTCCTTTGGAAAGGACCGGGGAACCCGTGTCTCAGAAGCTTCCAGTCCAAAGGAAGATTGACAATAGGGACCTCCTTCCAGGGCCAGCAGAGAAAGCCTTCCCCTGGAGCCAGCACTCTGAAATTTCTCTTTTTAAAGCCATCTACTTGTGATATTTCTATTAAAGTAGCACTAGATGTCTAAATCGACTCGACGGCACTTGGCTTGGCAGATGTCTAAAACACTTCCTTAGTAAGGGTGTTACAGTTCCACCCTAACTTTTAACATAATTCTATCTATTAATTGTAGGCAGAGATTAGGATTTACAGCATAATAAAATCACAAAATGGAGGGCAATTGTGCAATACTGGGAATCATGGCCCAATCAAGCTGCTATTCACATTGGGGAGGGGGGACACAATTCAATCCACAACATTTCACCCTTTGGCTCCCCCAAATCATGTCCTTGCAACATGCTAAACATATTTATTCCATCGTACTGAAAGTCTTCAGTCCAAGTCCAAAATCCAGAAATTCCTCTTCAGCTGTGAAATCTAGAACACAAGTTATCTTTTTTCAAAATACAATGGCAGAACAGGCAGGCACAAGTTAGATCTCCATGGCAAACAGGAAAAAGAAGGCAAAACAGGCAACAAGCACATCAGTGGAACACATTACATCAGCCCTCAAAGCTTTGAAAATAATCTTCCGTTTCCTGAGACATTTTACACAATGGCCCTGACCTCCACACTCTAGGTATCGGCCACACTCCAGATTCTGAGTGGAAGCCCCTTGGCCTTCTGCTATAGCTCTGCCTTCCAGGCCCACTAGGACAGCAACTCTTGCTCCCTTGGCTTCAGGTGCACAATTTTCCAAGTTCATCTGAGGCGCAACTACACACTTGGAAACACCAGAGGCCATGGTTCCACCCTTCAAAACCCATGAGGTCATGGCCATACCTTTTGAGACTGAGACAGCCCGGCTTCTTATGTTCCTGGTCTCTTCAGCTTCTGCTTCCTATGGCCTTTTGGCCCAGCCCTCAAGTCTGCTTCTGCCCTGTCAGGGGCAAATGTTCCAGAGCTTTGTACCTCCACCAATTTAAACACCTGAAGGCACCCCAATCCACGAGGAAGCCTCCTGTACACAGTCACTCAGCCCTTATTCTGTGAGTCAGCTCCAGAACTGTCTTGCCCTGGTCTGGTTCTGCTGCTGCCTCTGCTCCTTGTCGTGGCAACCCTCTGCTGCTTATTTCTCATCATCTGTGCCTTGTTTGGTGTTAACAGTTCTATTCAGTTTCTTCTGAGTCTTCTGTCCATTCCGTTTCAAAACTGCTTCCACATGTTAGGTATCTCACTCTCTCCGTACCAAATTCTGTCTTAGTCATTTGGTGCTGCTTTCTTGATGGTATGAGGCCCTGCTCTCTGCTTACTGCCCTTTCCTTTTATGTCTTGTAGGATAAAAGGTAGTATAAGCCACACTCCAGGGAAACTCCCTTAGTCTGGGTGTTGCAATTCCACCTGAATCCTCTTTAACATAATCCTATCTGTTAACCACAGGAAAATCACAAAGTGGAGGGTAGTCACACAATACTGCAAATCATAGCCCAGTCAAATTGCTGTGCACATTTTTGGGGGGACATAATTCAACCCATGACAGGTAGCCAACTGACAATGTCTCCCTTCTGCTCTCAGTTCTATTACCTGAAAAATGGAGATAACAATGAGGTCACTATGAGGATTATATGAGCTAACATATTAGCACTAACCCTGATGGTGTAATGGTTAAGTGCTACAGCTACTAACCAAAGGGTTAGCAGTTCAAATCCATGAGGTGCTCCTTGGAAACTGAAACTCTATGAGGCAGTTCTATTCTGTCCTATAGGGTCACTACGAGTTGGCATTGACTTGATAGCACTGGGTTTTTTGATTGCATGCACCTGGAATTCCTGGGTGGTTCATGGCTAACAAACTCTGCTGCTAACTGAAAAACTGGATGTTCAAGCCTATCTAGAGATGCCTCAGAAGAAAGTGCTGGCAATCTACTTCTGAAAAATCAGCCGCTGAAAACCCTATAGAGCATAGTTCTACTCTGACACACTTGAGATTTGCCATGAATCAGGATTGACTTTATGGCCACTGGGAGAAAAAAAAGCAGCCACTGTTCCTAACCCGTGTTAAGTGGTGAATAAATCACACCTATAATTTTTATTACTCTTAGTATCTTCCTTGACAAGCTCCAAAGAATTATTTCACTGTTCAAAAAGCTCACTTGGTCCACAGTGAAATTTGCTCCTCTCTGCATGAAATCTTCCCATCTGTCCCTCCTCCTTGCTTGACAACAAAGCATTGCTTCAACAGCTATTGTGTTCTAGGCATTGGGACTGTAGTGAGATGTAAGGCAGAAGTGGCTTACTAGGTAACAAAAACAAACAGGCGAGGGTGATTACAGTTAGTGATGAGTGGTATGTAGGAAAAAAGCAGGGTGAAGAGCTGGAGGAACGAGAGAAAGCCTCTTAGTGCAGCCTGGGATGGCCTCTCTGAGGACTCACTGTGTGAACCGAGACGTGCAGGGTTAGCAGGTGCCTCTGAGGAAAGCGCCCTTCAGGCCAAGAAAACAATACCCACAATGCCTAAAGGTGGGAATAGGGTTGGTGCACTTGAGGATACTGGAAAGCATCCATGAGAATGGAGGGAGAGAAGAAAGGAGGCAGGAACCCTAAAAGGAAGGCTTCAGAGGCCACACTAAGGAGTTTACACTTTAAGAGTGCTGTAAAACCATTAAAGAGGTCTTAGCATGGGAAAGACATGATCTAAGTTTTCAGGCCATCACTTTGGCTGTTTATCCATCTGTCACTCAACCCCTGCTTACTGAGTGTCAGACAATATGCCAGACACTGGGAATAGAAACACAGTAGTGAACAAAACTAAGAAAAATGTCCTCGTGGGTGACCAACCATCCTGGCTGGCCTGGTCCTGCAGGATTTCCCAGCACCTGATAATTTCAGTGCTGCAGCAATCACCATGCTGGGAAAACTGGAATGATCACCAACCATGGAGCAGATTTTTCTCCACTAGACACAGAAAATGCTACTGTGTGCCACCGACTCTATGTCAACACATAGTGATGCTAAAGGACAGAGTAGAATTACCCTATAGGGGAGTCCTGGTGGTTAAGCTCTTGTATACGAACAGAAAGCTCAGCTCTTTAAATTATCAGGTGCTGCACAGGAAAAAGATATGGTAGTTTGCTTCTGTAAAGATTACAGCCTTACAGGGATCTAAAGACCATGCTCCCAGGGGACATCGGGGCCAATTGGCATAACTAGCCTACTGCTAAGAGAGTCTTCTGCACCCAACATAGGTGAGTGGTATCTGGGGCCTTAAAAGCTAACAAGCTGTCTTCTGAGCAACATCAAATAGTCCCAGTTCAGCTGGAACAGATGCTTACCAAGAACAACAATGGCATGGGAGAAAGAGAGCCCAGAAGACGGAAAGACCCACGTGAATATGTCAACATGTGACCAGAAGAACCAGATGGTACCTGGCCACCACCAGTCACAGCCATGATGGGGTTCACAATGTTGCATCCCAGTGGCAACAAGAGAAAACAAGGGGTGCACCCTCAAACTCCACCAAAAGACTGCAATTAAGGAACGGATGATCACCGAGGACCAAAATGACATGGGTAAAGACAACCCAGAAGATAGAGAGACCCACATGAGTGGGTGCCTACATAGACTTTGGACCAGAAGAACCAGATGGTGCCTGGTCACCACCAGTGATAGCCGTGATGGAGCTCACTAAGTTGAGTCTCACTGGCAACACAGAATAAAAAGGGGTGCACCCTGAGCTCTCCACTAAAAGATCGCAATTGATGGTCCAGCTGCTTCGGGATTCCCCTGGGAGCACGGCCCCTGGCCCTGATGCTGCCCTTGACCATAAATCATAACAAAGGTCCACTCTTTGGACATGAATGGATTGGACTTGGCGATGTAGAGTGACCATATATTGGATGCACTTTATGGTTCTATGCATCTATAGGATATCATCCTGCTGACCTCTGGCTGGAGGAAGGACAGTGGGTGGAGAAGAGGGGAAAGGAGACTTTTGGGAGGATGAGACATGTATGGAGCAGAGAAGAACAGTGTTCTGTCACCGGGTAGGGAGAGCAGTGGAAGCTGCATATAGGTGGGCATGTAAATTTATAAGGGGATGTACATTTTCATTCAGTCATTAAAAAAAAAAAAAAAGACTGCAATTAATGGCAAAGGCCTGGGAGTTCCCTTTGGAGCATTGCCCTAGACCTGATGCTGCCCCTGATCATAGATCATTACTGAACTCAACACTTCAGATAGGAATGGAATGGACTCGGGGACACAGAGTGACCGTGTCCTGTGTGCACTTCATGGTTCTATGCATCTACAGTATGTCGTCCTACTGGCCTCTTACTAGAGGGGAGTGGAGAGGGTGTAGGGGAGGGAACAGGAGATTGCTGAGAGGATATGTGATGCATGGAACAGAAGGTAGGAGTGCTCTGTCACTGGGCAAGGAGAGCAGCTGGAGCTGCAGATAGGTGGGCATGCAAATTGGAATTGTTTTGTAAACTTTCACTCGATCACAATTTAAAAAGGAGATTACGGCCTTAGAAATCATACGAGGCAATTATGTTCTGTTCTATAAAGTTGTTATGAGTTGGAATTGATTCCACTGCATTTTTTTTTTTTTGTTGTTGTTGTTGTTGTTAAATCTTTACGGAGTGATCACCAGTCTTTTTTTCATGGAGTAGCTGCTGGATTTGAACTGCCAGCATTTTGATTAGCAGCTGAGTGCTTAGCCACTGTGCCAGCAGGGATCTTTGGAGACAGAGATTAAGCAAAATAAATAAGTAAATTGTATCATATGTTGATAGTGGTAAGAAGGGAATCCGAAACTCTGGGTTAGGGATGATGTTTTAGATAAGGTGGTTAGGGGAAATTTTCCTGAGAAAGTGAAGCAGGGGCACTAACAGTGCAGGTGTTTGTCGGAATAGCATTCTAAGAAGAGGGAACAGCAACCCAAAGGCCCTGAGGCCACTGTTGGCCCGATGGGTGTTTGCAGTGAGAAGGACCTTGTGGCTAGAGCAGAATGTGTGAGGGCAAGAGTGTTCTCTGAATGCAGTTAGCTGGGGAAATGAAAGGCATGCCATGCAGGACAATGTAGATCTTTACAAAGACTCCTGATTTTCCCTGCGATGGGAGCTATCGGAAGTCTGCAGCAGACACATGACATGATCTGACCCACAGCTCATCGTATCCGTCTGTGGGCTGTGTTGAGAAAGACTGAAGGGGGCAAGAGCAGGAACAGGGAGAGCAGTTCCAAAGCTGGGGCAGATATCTGTCCAGGTGAGAGAGGCTGGGGTCTTGGACCAGGGAGAGGCACATTTCTGAATCATTGTCATGTTCATGGTTTGAATGTAGTGGCAGGAGGGAACAAGGAGAAAGCAGGTCATAGGCAATCTTCCATCTCTGTCTTGAGCAAGAGGATAAAAGGAGGGACCACAACAGAGATCAGTTATAGGGCATGGACAGGGAACCCAGAGTTCCAGTTGGAGAAGTACGTGATATGTGCAAGTGGCGATGGGGGTGGGAGCTTGTGGCCACTAATGGTAGTTGGAGTTTAGAGGACAGGAGTGGGCTGGAAGGTAAGTTAAACAGCCCTTAGCAAATGTATGATGTTCAAGGCTATTAACGAGTATCATCATCTAAGAAGTGAATGGAGAGAAAAGAGATTGAACTATTGCTCCTCAGTTATTCAATCCCTGGTAATACATACCTTTGCCACTATTTCATGGTAGTGGAATGCATGTTGCTCCCTTGGACTTCGGACTTGGCCATGTGACTCACTTTGGCCAATGGGATTTTGGCAGATGTTATGTTTGTACAGTGTGGCCTGGCACCTTATGCTTCTGCCATCACCAGCAGAATGCACCCTGGGGAGCCAGGTCCCTCTAGGCTAGTTTTGAACAAGATAGATGAAGCAGAGCTGCCTAGCCACTCCCAAGAGCCACAGTGTCCAGCAGAACTCCCCAGCTGATCCACAAATGCTGAGAAAAAAAGAAATGCTTATTGTTATAAGCATTTTGTGGTTGTTTGTTACAAAGTGTAACCTGACTGATACATCTTCCTTCAGCCTCTTGTGTCTCTTTTGTTCTTAACTCCAGCTCCTATCCACGTTATATTATCTCCAACCTTCCAAACCCTTCCCTTGCTCACCCAAGGTCTACACATCCTGTTTCCTCAGAATTTTCTAGACTGAGTTTTAGGGAATGGGAACACTGATTTGTTTCTATTAGTGGTAACTTGGAGGGCACTATCTTTTAGCAGGCCTGGAACATATATTTTGTCATTTGCACTTGGCCCAAACTTCATGTGTCAGATAGTCTTACTGTTGTCTCACTGAGGAAGCAGCCAGAGTTGAGAAAGAAGGAATCATGCACCAAGTTCTATAGTTGGAGGCAAGATATGAGCCCAGCAGCCAGGATGAGAGCTAAGGCCTTCTCCTGGCCAAGTAGGAAGAGGAAACCAAATACTGTCATTCTAGGAACAGGGAGGAAGGATACCTGTTTTTCACTGAATAATTCTTTTGTTGCTTCTGAATTCTGTACCATGTATATATATTACACACACCACACACACACACACACACACACACACACACTGCCCAGGTGTAATTAGTGATATTAGCACACCTAAAGAAAGCAAAAGAAACACAAGTGGCTTAGTAGTTAAGAGTTTGGCTGCTAACTAAAAGGCTGGTGGCTCTAATCCACCAGGCGCTCCATGGAAACCCTATGGGGCAGTTCAACTTTGCCCTACAGGGTCGCTATGAATCAGAATTGACTTGATGTGGATGGGTTTTTGGAAAGAAAGCAAAAGGTCATTGAAAAGGCAGGAAAGAGAGATCCAAATGGACGTCAGAAGAGACTCTGAAAATTGCTTTTGAACTTAGAGTACCTAAAGTGAAAGGAAGAAATAATGAACTTAAAGAGCTGAACAGAAGATTCCAAAGGCCAGATTGAGAAGACAAATTTAAGTATTATACTGAAATGTGCAAAGATCTGGAACTAGAAAATCAAAAGGGAAAAACATACTCAGCATTTCTTAAGCTGAAAGAATGAAGAAAATATTCAAGCCTTGAGTTGCGGGTTTGAAGGAGTCTATTGGCAAAATATTGAAAGATGCAGGAAGCATTAAAAGATGAAAAGAATGCACAGTCACTGTACTAAGAAGAACTTGTTAATAGTCATTTTGGGAGGCCGCAGATGATTGAGAACTAATGGTGCTGACAGAAGAAGAGCATGCTGCACTGAAGGCACAGGTGAAGGTCAAGGCTCCAGGAAGTGACCGAAGATCAGCTGAGATGTGTCAACAAAGAGATGCACCACTGGATGTACCCACTGGTCTATGCCAAGAAATTTAGAAGACAGCTACCCTGTAAACCAAATGGAAGCAATCCAGACTTTTGCCCATTGCAAAGAAAGATTACCCAGTAGAGTATGGGAATTATTAAACAATACCGTTAATATCACATACAAGTAAAACTCTGCTGAAGACAATCCAAAAGCAGATGTAGCAGTACACTGAGAGGAACTGCCTGAAATTCAAGCCAGATTCTGAAGAGGGCACGGAACAAAGGGGGTCACTGCTGATGCCAGGTGAATTTTAGCTGAAATCAGAGAATGCCAGGACGATGTTCACCTATTTTATTAACTGTGCAGAGGCATTCAGCTGTGTAGATCAACATTGTGAAGAATGGAAATTCCTGAGCACCTAAATTGTTCTCTTGTGGAACCTGTACTTAGCCCAAACTTCATGTGGTAAATACTCTGATTGCCAAGAGGCACCTTACTCTTCCAATAGAACAAGTGAATACTGTGTGGTTTAAAATCGGGAAAGCTGTGGGTCAGGGTTGTATCCTTTCACTATACTTACTTAGTCTGCATGCTGGGCAAATAGTCTGAGATGCCAGACTGTTATGAAGTAGAAAGGGGCATCAGGATGGGAGCAAGGCTCATTAACAACCATTGACACAGACGACACAGTCTTGGTTGCTGAAAGTGAAGAGGACTTGAAGCGCTTACTGAAGAAGATCAAAGACTACAGCCTTCAGTATGGATAACACCTCAGCATAAAGAAAACAAAAATCCTCACAACTGGATCAATACACAACATTGTGATAAACAGAGAAAACACTGAAGTTGCAAAGGACTTCATTTTACTTGGATCCACGATCAACAGACATGGAAGCAGGAGCCAAGAAGTCAAACAACATACTGCACTGAGCGAATCTGCTTAAAAGATCTCTTTAAGGTGTTGAAAAGGGACAACATACTTGCTAAGGAAGAGAGTCAGGGAAAAGCAGAAAGACCCTCAGTGAGAAGGACTGACACGCGGGCTACAATGTGCTCAGACATAACGATGATTGGGAGGGTGGCGGAGGACCCAGCAGTGTTTCGTTCTGTTGTACATGAGGTGGCTATGACTCGATGGCACCTAACAACAAAGAATCGGTCTGTGAGTCAGAGGGGATGGGGAGCGAGATTCAGAAGGCCACATCTGATCTGTTGCTCCCAACTCTGTCCCAGAAGGGAAACCTATGGGGACATCATAGCGCTGCACAGTGTCTTCATTTCCCATTCTGAGTTGATCCTGTTCAGGCTTTCTTTAGACAGAGAATTATGGGCTAGAAGCAACAGAAGTTCTAGAGAAGCAGAGTCTCACTGCAGACCCACATTCTGCCCAGTATCTTGTGAGTTTGCTTTCTGGGGTCTGGTTTGGGACCTTTCAAGTGGCAACACCCCTCCTCCCTGGCAGTAGAGTCAAGGGCCTGAGCAGGAACAGTGGTGACACAGGCCATCTCACTGAGATGTTAGCCCGGCGAGTCCCCACCTGAGAGACTAGCTCCAAATTTTGTCCCTTGAGTCCTCTTTACTCAGAAATGCTTGTCAGCAAAACACAAAACTCAACCCCACCCAGTGTGTGGAGTCGATTCTGACTCATAGTGACTCTCTAGGACAGAGTAGAACTGCTCCATAGAGTTTTGAAGGAGCGTCTGGTGGATTCGAACTGCCAACCTTTTGGTTAGCAGATGTGGCACTTAACCGCTACACCACCAGGGTTTCCAGCAGCAATAATACTAGCAGGCTAGATTGAGAACAGGTACTTTTGGTTTTAAGTTGGTAAAAAAAAAAAAAAAAAAAGAAAGGCCACATCTGTGGGCCTTTGGCAAAGCTCCTGTCGCTTGGCCTTTGCTTTCTCGTCTATGAGAAGAGGTGATGTGCTGGGGGAGGGTGTGTGTGTGTGTGTGTGTGTGTGTGTGTGTGTGTGTGTGTGTGTGTGTGCGCGCGCGCGCACGCATGCACAAGCGTGCATGCGTGTGTTCTGGATAGTGATTCTCAAACTGTGGCCGGGGAGGTATTTTAGTGGAGGTAGAGAGAGAGTGAGTTAGAATCTTTGAGAACAAGGCTCTAGTTGGTAAAACCAGGCTCACCATGACCATAGCTTTGCTATGCTTTCTTTTGAGCCGGGACTTACTACAGCATTTAAAATTTTCAGTAGCATTAAGAAAGGAGTGAGACATTTGATAAATATGGACGACTAAAGGTTGCTGGTATTTCAAAAGGCCACTTTGGCGGTTGCAGGAAAGAGAAAACTTCCGTTAACCTAGCATCCCAAGAGGCGAGGACAATTGGTGTCCATACCCACGAGGATCTGAAGCACAGACAAAAAACCAGCATCTGCATTAGAAACGTCTCCCAGGGCTCCTAGGGGAGGGTTCTGAGCAGGATCGGCAGGCAGGCGGGTCCTCGGCTTCCCCTACAGACGAGAAAGCCCACGCAGGACAATCGGGCTGCGACTGCAGATCACCGGCCTTCGGGTCCAGAAGAGAGCTCCCAAAGAAACTCTGGGCAAAAAGGTGAGGGCGGAGGAGCCAGTGGATGCTTCCAGGCTGAGCTATATTTTGCTCAAGGTCACCTCCAAAAGGGACTGGAATAAACCCTCCTTGTTTGCCTTTCCCCCGGCGTCGACCCCGGGTCCCCTTGGGTGTTGTCCAGGACGCCAGGCGCGTCGGCTTACAATGGCGCTCAGACGACAGATGGCGGGTGAGGAGGGCGGGGTGAGGGCCAGGGGCAGGTGCTCCGGGAGGACGCGCCGCACAACGCAGGACGCCAGGCTTCCCGTGAATAGATGTGCATCCCAGCCGGCTGCAGACGGCGGCTGCCGGGCTGCGCCAACAATAAGAGAATTCTCCCAAGCGAACTGAACCCCGGCCTCGGCCACGTGCCAGCAGCAGAGAGCAGACCATTGTGTGCTGAAGCGCTGAGCATGTGTGCTGGCCAAAGCCGCATGTGCGCTCCGTTATGCACACAGACGGACGTATTCACATCAACACATGCGCACACAGCGCTCTGTATCGGGAAGTCCTTGAAAAGGTCGCAGGTGTGGAGAACCCAGTGCCAGCGCACAATGGCTTTCTCCAATGGCACACAAACAGCCTTTAGAAAGAAGTGGAGTTTATTTTGGATGATGAGTTCAATATCATAAGCTATGCAGACCTAGAAGTCTCCAGGGTTATCAGAAGCTGGCGGGGCAAAGTAAGCTGAATCAGAAGGGCAGCAGCCTGGCTCTGCCCCATGGCCCACGAATGGGTGGGTTTTTCTGAGCCTCACTTCTCTCCTTTAAGAGGGCCCCTCCACTGTGAGCCCTCAGCTGCCAGGCTTCTCCACAAGCACCACCGCCAGCAGCTGTCTCAAACCAATTTTGATTCAGGCCACCACAGGTGTGTCAGAGTAGGATTGTGCTTCATAGGGTACTCAATGGCTGATTATTCTAAAGTAGATTACCAGGACTTTCTCCCTAGGCACCTGCTTCTGGGTGAACTTGAACCTCCAACCCTTAGGTTTACAGCCCACGGTGTTAACTGCAGTGCTCAGGAACTCCCAGGTTTTAGCAACTACAGTTATAAGCTCCGTTCCCTCCCTGTGCCTGAACCTGGCAAGGTAAGTGAACTGAAAGCAGAGCCTTCTAACTGTTCTCAGGCCTGAAGCTTTCCTGAGGCCAGGGAAGTACTGTTGGGAGCCCCCAGTTAATGAAATGTTGATTGTTAGGGGAATTATACCAGTCCTCCTCAAGAAACATTGAATAATAGAGCAAGTCCATTTCAAAGGATGGCAGGACCCACCGGTGTGATGTGCTAGGATCCGTTTGTTGTTCAAGAGCTAAGGGCAGCCTAAATGACCTGTGACTGTGAATGTTCAAGAGTTTATGAGTGTATGTCTTTAACTCTGTGATGAGTAAGTATACCACTCTGCAGAAGGTACCATAATGACCTATCCACCTGCCAGCCCCATACTTTTTTGATAAGTAATAACTTATGCTACACAACAAAAGAAATGTATAAGGCTCTTATTCTGGAAGAAATCTCCCTCAGTAGTGAACGCCTACTGGGCTTCTTGGCGCTCACTAACCCGGATACCTCTGTGGGAGGGGTGCCCTGTGAGAGGAAGTGTGTATGATGGTCACAACCCTTGCCCTACCTTTTTCCATCAGTCTCAAGATTCTGCATCCTTGTTGCTGTCACTTGACTGGGCTGCTTTTAAAACATTACCATTCCTGCCTCCTTGCTTTCTATAACAATCTATATCCATGTGATATCCTAACTAAACAGTTCATCAGATAAGTTGAAGGAGAAAATGGTCATTACTGAGGGCTAAGATAAGAAGCTTAAAAAGCAAGGTCAGGAAATAGTTTAAACACAGAACAAAAATACAGAGAGGAAAACAAGGAGAACCATCAACCAGTAAGGTAGAGTTAAAGATGTAACATATGAATAACAGGGCTTCCAGAAGGAGAAAAATAAATAAACAAAAGAAATAATGAACAGAACAGAAAAATATTTGCTGCAGCTGAAGAAAGACTTGAATCTTCAAATTGAAAAAACTTCCTGAATTTCAGGTAGAATTGACTATGAAGTATGTGCACTTATTTCAGAACTTGAAGGAAAAGCAGAAAAAAGCTCCTAGGCCCCAGCAAATGCCTCATATTGTCTACAAAGAGAAAAGATTCAGCTTGGCATTAGATTTCCTATCTAGCACTAGAAGCTAGTAAACTAAAATGCTGTAGGACAATCCATGACCAGGCTATTCACTTATTATGAAAAAAGAAAAATATTTGAGGCTAACTCTTTTGACAAATGTAACTAACAAAAGATATTCCACAAACAAAAGTAAGCCAGGAGAGAATGGAATGGAAAAGTAGGATAAAATTTGCAAACTGACAAGGGGAAAAACGAAAAGGAGCAAAAGCAAGGATAAATAAAAAGAGGGAAACAATTATATAATAAACAAAGACAGCTTGTCCTGTGGTGGCTGTGTGCTGCTATGAGGTGTGACAGTTAAGTTCACGAACTCATCTTAGAAAAAGTGCTACATACCTCATTGCTGAATATCACTATGGTCACCTTCGAAGTACTCCTCTAGGGAAGCTATGCAGTGATACCAGTGCATAGTTTCACCCTTCAAAGTAATTTTGGAACTTTCTCTGGAATGGCCATCAGAGCTGTTATCATATTACCCTGGATGTTCTGAATGTCACCCAAATGTCTTTCTTGCAATATTTATTTTATCTTCAGATAAAGAAGAAAGTCATTGGGGGTCAGATGAGGTGAGTAAGGAGGGTGTTCCAATACAGTTATTTGTTTACTGGCTAAAAACTCCTTCACAGAAAACTATACAATTAAGTTTGCAAACTTGCCACCATGCCACCATGCACAATGGGCATTCCAGAAAGAGTTCCAAAATTGTTTTGAAGAGTGGGCTAGGTGCTGGCATCAGTGCATAGTTTCCCAAGGGGAGTATTTTGAAGATGACCATAGTGATATTCAGCAAAGAGGTATGTAGCACTTAGAACAATTAAGTTTTGGAAGATACTCCACTGGCATGTCAAATACCAGCAGAGTCACTTGTAGTGGACAGGTTTCAGCAGAACTTCCAAACTGACAGACTAGGAAGAAGGCACTGACATCCTATTTCGGGGGTGCAGGTGGGGGATTGACCAGTGAAATAGCAGTGGAATATTGTCTGATGTAGGGCTGGAAGATGAGCCTCTCAGGTTGGAAGGCACTCCAAATATAACTGGGGAAGAGCTACCTCCTCAAAGTAGAGTTGACCTTAATTATGCAAGTGGAGTAATGCTTTTGGTACCTTCATTTTCTCATGTGGTACAACTCCAAATGGAAAGAAACAGTTGCAAACACCCATTAATAATCAGAATGCAGGAAGTATGAAGTATGAGTATATGACATTTGAAAGTTGTCAAAAGTGCAATGGAACTCATAAAGATCGATGTCCTATACATCCGTGAGTTGAAATGAACTGGTATTGGTCATTTTGAATCAGGTAATCATATGGTTTACTATACTGAGCACAACAAATTGAAGAAAGATGGTTCATACTCATGGTCAAAATGAACATTTCAAACCTGTCATGAAGTACAATGGTATTAATGATAGGATAACATCCATACACCTACAAGTAACAGCAATTAGTATAACAATTATTCAGATTTATACATCAACCAATATGTCAAAGATGAAGCAAGTGAAGATTTTTATCAGCTTCTGCAGTCTGAAATTGATCCAATGTGCAATCAAGATGCACTGATAATTATTGGTGATTAAAATGCAAAAGTTGGAAACAAAGAAGAAGGGTAGGTATTTGGAAAATGACGGCCTTGGTGACAGATCCTGAGATCAAATGATAGGATTTTGTAAGACCAACCACTTCCTGATGGGAATATACCTTTTGTTCAACAACATAAACAGTGACTATACATAATCAATCTTGCCACATGTAATACCCAAGTAGATTCAAGTATTACATCTGTGGAAAGGGATGGAGAAGCTCTACATCATCAGTCAGAGGAAGATCGGAGCCAACTGTTCAACAGACCATCAACTGCTCATATGTAAGTTCAAGTTTAAACTGAAGGAAATTAAAACAAGTCCATGAGAGCCAAAGTACAGCCTCGACTATATCTCACCTGAATTTAAGACCATCCCCAAAATAGATATGACACATTGAGCATTAATGATCAAAGATCAGATAACTTGTAGGGTGACAAGCCATCATACATGAAGAAAGCAAAAGGTCAAAAAGACAGGAAAAAAAGAAAATACCAAAATGAATGTTAGAAGAGACTCTGAAACTTGTTCTGGAACATAAAGAGGCTAAAGCAAATGGAAGAAATGACAAAGTAAAAGAGCTGGATACATTTCAAAGGGTGCCTTGAGAAGATAAAGTGTTATAGTGAGATGTGTGAAGACCTGGAGTTAGAAAACCAAAAGAGAAGAACTGCTTGGTGTTCCTCAAGCTGCAAGAACTGAAGGGAAAATTCAAGCCTTGAGTTACAATATTGAAGGATCCTGTGAGCAAAAATGGAAGCCCTGGTGGCATAGTTAAGCGCTATGTTTGCTAACCAGAAGGTCAGCAATTCAGATCATGTAGGTGCTCCTTGGAAACTCTATGGAGCAGTTCTACTCCATCCTGTACACTTGCTATGAGTCAAAATCAACTCCACAGCAGTGGGTTTGGGCTATAGACAAAATGGAGCCATGGTGGCCCAGTGGTTAAGAGTTCAAATCCACCAGTCATTTCTTAGAAACCCTATGGGTCAGTTCTATTCTGTCCTATAGGGTTGCTATGAACTGACTCAGCGTCAATGGACTTTGGGTATATGGGCAAAAAACCAAACAATGGAGGAAGCATCAAAAGAAGATGAAATGAATACAAAGTGTCACTTACCAAAAAGAAATGGACAACATTCAACCATTTGGGGAGGTAACAATATAGTCAAGAACTGATGAAAGAAGTCCAAGCCACAGTGAAGGCATTGACAATAAACAAGGCTCATGAATTGACAGAATATCAATTGAGATGTTTCAACAAAAGATGCAGTACTGAAGGGACTCACTTGTCTATGCTAAGAAATTTAGAAGACAGCTACCTGGCCAACCAACTGGAAAAGGTCCAGAGTTGTGTCCGTTCCAAAGACAGGTGATCCAGCAGAATGCAGGACTTAACCAACAATATCATTAACATCACACTCAAGTAAAAGTTTGTTCAAGATCATTCAAAAGTGTGTGCAGCAGTACTTTAATGGGAAAATACCAGAAATTCATGCCACATTCAGAAGAGGGTGTACATGAGGGACCTCATTGCTAATATCAGATGGATGTTGACTGAAAGCAGAGAATAACAGAAAGATGTCTACCTATGCTTTGTTGGCTATGCAAAGGAGTTCAGTTGTATGGATTGTAACAAACTATGGATTATGTTGTGAGGAATAGGAATTCCAGTACATTTCATTGTGCTCATGTGGGACCTGTACATAGATCAAGAGGCAGTCATTTGGACAGATCAAAAGGATATTGCATGGTTTAAACTCAGGAAAAGTGTAGGTTAGAGTTGTATCCTTTCACCATACTTAATCTGTATGCTGAGGAAATACTCCAAGAAGCTGGGCTACATAGAAGAATGTGGCATTAGGATCTGAGGAAGATTTATTAACAACCTGTGATATGCAGATGACACAACCCTACTTCCCGAATGTGAAGAGGACTTGAGGCACTTGCTGATTGAGATAAAGGACTACAGCCTTCAGTGTGGATTATGCTTCAACATAAAGGAAATAAAAATCTTCACAACTGCACTATAAGCAACATCATGATAAATGGAGAAAATATTGAAGTTGTATAGGATTTCAGTTTACTTGAATCTACAGTCAATGTCCATGGAAGCAGTAGTCAAGAAATCAAATGAAATTCCGTCAGGGAAATCTGCCACAAAACCTCTTGATAGTGTCAAAAAAGCAAAGTTGTCAGTTTGAAGACTAAAGTGTGCCTGTCCCAAGCCATGGTATTTTCAATTGCCTCACATGCGTGCGAAAACTGGACAATGAATGAGGAAGACCAATGAAGAACTGATGCCTTTGAATTATGCTCTTGGTGAAGAATAATGGATATTTCATGGACTGCCAGAAGAACCAAGGTCTATCTTGAAAGAATTACAGCCGGAATACCCCTTAGAAGGAAAGATGTTGAGACTGTTTCTTGTACTTTGGTCTTGTTTATCAGAAGGGACCAGTCCCTGGAGAATTACATCATGCTTAATAATGTAGAGGGTCCATGAAAAAGAGAAAGATCTTCAATGAGATGGATAGCATAGCAAGATCCGTGAGGAAGGTAAAAGGCCAGGCGGTGTTTTGCTCTGTTGTACACAGGGTGCCTGAGAGTTGATAGCACCTAACAACAGGAAGACAACAGCCTTGAAGATAGAATTCTGAGTAGTTCCATAATCATTAGAAATGTTATTTGATTATATAGAAACACTCTCCAGTTATTGTTGTTGTGTTTAAAAGCTGTATAATGTTTATAAGAAATACCTAAAACAGTGTAATTTCAAAAAGGAAATAAGGGTGTCCATAAAGAGATACAAGAACAATAACAACAAAAAGGCAGAAAGAAAGCATGATAATGTTACTATTAGACAAGTTGGAATTTGAGATTCATAATCTAAACAGAATAAGAAGTGGATTTGTGAGATCAATAAGACATAATAAATGTAAATTTGTATGCAACAGGCAATATTGCAGCCAAACTGATAAAGCAAAAACTACTCGGAATACAAGAAGTTGATGAATTTGATTAAAATACAGTTGTGGTAGGAGACTTCCATAACCATTCTCAGAACTACACAGATCATGTAGCAAAAATCTCATAATGTCATTGTTACAAAATTATCTAAAAGATGGAAATAAGGCAGAAATTTGGCCATCATGTCTTTTCAGTTATGTGAGTCACCGAGCCACACAACTATTACTATTTAATTACCTAGGGAAATATACATTAATTGACCCATTTTTTACTATTGACTAAAGGTCCCAGGCATTCTATGGTTACACGTTAACTGGGAGATTTTTGTCCAGTAAATACGCAAATAATTTCTGTCTTGTTGAAAAGGTAACTCCAGAATTTATGATTTATTGCCTTGTAGGACATTAACCAGTAATGTGTCCGACATGGCGATCTTATTCCAACCAAAACCAAAAAAATATAAAACCTGTTGTTGTGGAGTCTATTCCCACTCCTAATGACTCTAGAGGATGGAGTAGAGACCACACCATAGGGCTCCCAAGGAGCAGCTGGTGGATTCCAGCTGCCAACCTTTTGGCTAACAGCCAGGCTGTTTAACCACTGCACCATCAGGATTCCATCTTATTCTAACACGCCTTTGAAATTTTCTATAAACATCCAGTTCTGAAACTTACTTGAACCATATTACCATTTTACTAGTTGCCTCATTAATTAATATCATGAACAATCTTTTTTAAATTTTATTGTTATTGTTGAGAGTATACATAGCAAAACACATCAGTTAAACAGTTTTCACATGTACCATTTAGTGACACTGATTACGTTCTTTGAGTTATGCAGTCATTCTTGTCCCCCTTTTTGAGTTGTTCCACCACATTAACATAAGTGCACTGCCCCCTGAAGTTCCTGTCTACTCTTTCATCTTTTGTTGTCGCTTCTGTCCCACAGATAGTTCTTAAAAGTGCATAGTGCTCAAAGCAGACTTTCTTTTCTTTAAAAAAAAAAAAAACATAAGGTAAACTGCTTGGTTTTAAAAAGGCTTGAATTGAATAAAATCTTGGTTTTAAAGTTTTGGTCTGATGTTTTACAACACCACTCATAGTTTTTGAAGATCAAAGTTTAAAACAACACTCATACTTTATGAGAATTACCCTGGCCAACATAAAGGAATCAACTAATACATTTGATAATCTCAATTTAATCATCACATAGAGTTTTCTTTTCTTGAGTAAGGAATTTTCATGTTCATGGAACATGTCTCAGTCAGCTAGTACTGCTTTAACAGCAATATCACAAGCAGATGGCTCTAAAAAGAGAAATCTTATTTGTCATAGTCCATTAAGCTGAAAGTCCAAATTCATGCTGTCAGCTCCAGGAGAAGGCTTTCTCTCCTGGCTCTGGAGGAAGGTCCTTGTCGGTCCTTTCCTACCTAGATTGCAGGCTTCCGAGATGTAGGGACCCTGGTGCTTCCAAAGGATGGGCTCAGCTCCTGGAACTGATTCTGGGTGGTATGAGGTCCCCAAATCTCTCTGCTAGCTTCTTTCTTTTATGTCTCAGGAGATTACCTCAAGGCACAAAACAATCATACACACTGAGCCCTGCCCCACAAACATAACTGCCCCCTCTCCTCCCTCATTAACATTATAGGGGCAGGATTTACAACGTAAAGGAACATCACATAATATTGGGAATCATGGCCCAGCCAAACACCCACATATGTTTTTGGGGAAAACACAAGTCAATGACAGGACAATTGCAAAAATCCATCATGTACATGATCCCAAGAAAATCCTTAACAAAATTTAATAAACAGTGGTTTCACAGACCACATTTTGTGATCACTATCCAGTGAAGTCAGTTATAAATAATTACAAAAACCTAAACCTGTTGCCATGAGTAGATTCTGACTCTTAGCAACCCTATAAGAAAGAGAAGAACCGCACCATAGAGTTTCCAAGGAGTGCTTAGTAGATCTGAATTGCTGACCTTTAGGTTTGCAGCCGTGGCACTTAACCACTAGGCAACTAGGGTTTCAAAATAATTACAGAACAATCAAAATTCTAACCAACTGGACAGTCTGCTCTTTGAAAACCTTTGGATGCAAAAGATAAAATGTGGCATCACAAGTTACCTAGAAAACAATGTATCAAACATTTCCAAAATTGGTGCTAGAAGTTGAAAATTTGGCCGGACCAATTACTACAACTGATAGGAAATGTGATAAAGGCGCTACCTTTGAGAAGCACACCAGGACCAGATGGGTTAATAATTGTTTTTCTGACCTTTAAAGATAAATGGACTGTAGAATAAAACAATATTTCATTTGGTAAAGCTAGCTGTATTTCTCAGATTCTGCTGTAAGATACTACATAATAAGCTTAAAAAAGGGACACCAGTATTGCAGTGGCTTTCAACACAGATCACAGGTCTGTGAGTCAGCTCTGAAAAGGACTGGGCTTGGCTACAGGCTACATGTTGAGGTTAGTTCTACCCCACATGCACTCTTGTTCTAGTGCTGGGAAATGGTCTTCTCAAGGAGAACAGCATTGCAAGAATGCAAGTCAACCATAACCGAATGTGATATATGTTCTCTTTGCTCTCATTTCACTGGGCAAAGCGAGTTTCATTCTGTCATGTAAAGGCTGCGGCATAAGGACCTAAAGTTGGCCACATCTCTCAGAAACCAAGAAAGTTTCCAGAACCAGCAAATGAGACATATTTTACTTATGAGAACTTAAATTGCGTAGTGCTGGGCTGGTGGCTGGATGACAGGTTATGCTCTGCTACACTTTAAACCAAACCAAACCTAGTGCCATTGAGTCAATTCCGACTCATAGCAACTGCTGCCCTTTAGCAGGGTACATAAGCTTAAATGTACCTTCTGGCTGAGGGCTTTTTTTGCATTTCTCTCAAGCCCCCTGGCTTCACTGGTGTCAGTGGCTATTTGTCCAGGCCCAGGTGTTTTTCTTCTTGTTGACAAAAGCTTCCCAGACATTTGCCCTGGTCCAGTCATGCAGCTCCCAGCCTGGTAATTTAGCCCAGTTCATCCCACGTTAATCCACAGCATGCTTTGGGAAGAACAAAACTGATGCCATGAAGAGTGGATGCTTATAGCTGAATAGTATTACCCTACATACGGCCCAAAGTCAGTAGGGTAGAACATGAACAAAGCTATAGCAAAGGCAGAGAGGAATAGAATTGTGAACACATAACAGTGTTTACTAACCAATTAAACTTGAACATGAAATTTTCCTTCTTTTCCCCACTTTTTATTGTTGTGCTTTAAATGAAGGTTTACGGAGCAAATTAGCTTCTCACTAAACAATGTACATATTGTTTTGTGACATTGATTGTCACCCCCACGATTTGTCAACACCCTTCCTTTCTGGCCTTTTGGTTCTCTACTATCAGTTTTTCTGTCCTCGCGTCCCTTTTCTTCCTTTCTCCTGAGATTTTATGCCATTTAGTCTTGTTTTGTTTTATGGGCCTGTCTAATCTTTGGCTAAAGGGTGAACCTCAGAAGTGACTCTAATACTGAGTTAAAGGTTGTCTGGGGCCTTATTCTCAGTGTTTCCCTAGTCTCTGTCAGACAAGTAAGTGTAGAATTTTTTGTGAGATAGAGTTTTGTTCTACATTATTCTCCAGCTCTGTCTAGGACCTTCTATTGTGATCCCTGTCCGAGCAGTCAGTGGTGGTAGCTGGGCCATCCAGCTGTGCTGAACTCAGTCTGCTGGAGGCTGTGGTAGTTGCAGTCCATTAGTTTTTTGGACTAACATTTCCCTTGTGTCTTTGGTTTTCTTTATTCTCCCTTGTTCCAGGTGAGACCAGGATGGTATCTTTGGCAGCCACTCACAAGATTTGAGGACCCCAGACACTACTCACCAAGATAGGATGTAAAACATTTTCTCTATAGCACATGTTATACCAACGAGCTGGATGTTCCCCAAGACCCGGCCTTCAGCCCTCAGCCCAGTAATTTGATCTCTTAAGGATTTTGGATGTGTCTCGGAAGCTTCCATGGCCTTGCCTTGGTCAGGCTGTGCTGGTTTCCCGAGTATTGTATACTGCCTTACTCTTCACCAAAGTTGTTGCTAATCTATTGTCTATTTCGTGCTTTTCCCACCCCTTCCTCTTAACCATCAAAGAGTGTTTCTTTTGTGTGTAAGCTTTTTAATTAGCTTTTATGATAGTGATCTCAGACAACATTTATACGTTTGTGATTGACTTATTTCACTCAGCGTAATGCCCTCCTGACTCATTCATGTTGTGAGATATTTCACAGATTCATCGTTGTTCTTCATCGTTGTGTAGTGTTCCGTTATGTGTATGCATCATAGTTTATTGGTCCATCTGTTGATGGGCACTTAGATTGTTTCCGTCTTTTTGCTACTGTGAATAATACTGCAGTGAACATGGGTATACACTCTTATGTCTATTTGTGTGACAGCTCTTATTTCTCTAGGATGTATTTTTAGGAGTCAGATTGCTGGATCATATGTTAGTTCTATTTCTAGTTTTATAAAGAGCTCCATATTGTGTTCCAAAATAGTTGTATCATTTTTGATCTCTTGACATTTGTTATTTTCTGTTTTCTTTCTTTCTTTTTGATTCATGCCAATAATGTTGGGTTGATATGGTATCTCATTGTTGTTTTGATTCACATTTCTCTAATGTCTAATAATTGTGAATATCTCCTCAGGTGTCTGTTCAGTGTCTGAATGTCTTCTTTGGTGAGGTTCATGTGCTTTGCCCATTTTTAATTGGATTATTTGTCTTTTTTTTCTTATAGGGGTGTTGGATTTCCTATAGATTTTAGAGATTAGATCTTTGTCAGATTTGCCAGAGCCTTTTTTTCCCCCGAGTCTGTAGGTTTTCTTTTTATTCCTTCGGTGAAGTCTTTTGATAAAACTAAGTGCTTAACTTTTAGAAGTTCCCAGTTATCTAGCTTATCTTCTGGTGTTTGTGTTTTGTAAGTTACAGTTTCTATCCTGTTTATACTGTGCCCTAGGGTCGCCATGAGTCGGATCCGGCTCGACGGCACTTGGCTTGGCTAGGGTCTCTAGTGTTTACCCTATTTTTTCTTCTATGACCATTATAGTTTTTGGTTTTATACTTAGGTCTTTGATTCATTTTGAATTAGTTTTTTTTGTATGGTGTTAGATATGAGTCCTGTCTCATCTTTTTGTAGATGGACACCCAGTTTTGCCAGTAGCATTTGTTAAAAAGACTGTCTTCTCCCCATTTAATTGACTTTGGACCTTTTTCGAAGATTTGTGTCCATAAGTAGGTGGATTTACATCTGGGTTCTGAATTCGGTTCCATTGATCAATGTGTCTGTTGTATCAGTTCCAGGATGCTCTTTTGACTACTATAGCTCTTTAGTATATTCTGAGATGGGTAGTATATGTCCTCCTGCTTTCTTCTTCTTCAGTAGTGCTTTACCCTGGGGCTTCTTCCCCTTCCATACACAGTTAATGATTGGTTTTTCCATTTCATTAAAGAAGGCTGTTGGTATTTGGATCTGGATTGCGTTGTATTTATAGATTGCTTTGGGTAGGGTTGACATTTTTGCTATTTTGAGGCTACCTATCCATGGACCTGGTATGTTTTTCCATTTATGGAGGTATTGTTTGGTTTCTTGCAGTAGTGTTTTGTAGTTTTCCTTGTATAGGTCTTTTACATCCCTGGTTAGATTTATTCCTAAATATTTTATTTTTTTAAGGGTTACTGTAGATGGTGGAAACCCGATGATGTAGTAGTTAAGTGCTACAGATGCTAACCAGAAGATTGACAGTTCAAAGCCACCGGGTACTCCTTGGAAACTCTATGAGGTGGTTTTACTCTGTCTGTAGGGTTGCTATGAGTCAGAGTCAACTTGATGGCAGTGGGCCCTTTTTTCTTATTGTTGTTATAGATGGTATTGCTCTCCTCATTTCCTTTTCATCATTCCCTTTACTGGTGTATGGGAATCCATCTGATTTTCATATATTCGTCTGATATCCTGCCATTCTACTGAATCTTTCTATTAGTTCCAGTAGTTTTCTTGTGGAGTCTTGTGAGTTTTCTACGTATGGTATCATGTCTTTTGCAAACAGTGACAGTTTAACTTCTTCATTACCAGTTTGGATACTTTTTATTTCTTTTTTCTTGCCATATTTGTCTGGCTACGCTTTCAGCACAGTGTTAAATAGGAGTGGTGATAAAGGGCATCCTTGTTTTGTTCCTATTCTCAAAGGGAACGTTTTTGGCCTGTCTTCATTAAGAATATTGTTGACCATTGGTTTGTATTTAAAAAGAAAAAAAAAAAACCTGTTACCATCAAGTCAATTCCAACTTATAGTGACCATGTAAGGCAGGATAGAACTGTTCCATAGAGTTTCCAAGGAGCACCTGGTGGATTTGAACTACTGAACTTTTATTTAGCAGCAGTAGCATTTAAGCGCTATGCCACCAGAGTTTCCATAGACATCCTTTATTATGTTAGGAGATCTCTTTTCTGTATCTATTTTATTGAGAGTTTTTACTAAGAATATGTGTTGAACTTTGCTGAATGCCTTTTTTTGCTTTGATTGGGGTGATCATTTAATTCTTCTATTTTTGTGGTGTTAAATTTACTTTGTAGTGTAAACACAAAATCTCTAAATAATATATTAACAAGCAATAGAAATATTCTATATCTTCAGCTGACTGATGGTTATGTAACTATTTGAACTGCTCACATATGATTTGTGCTTTTTTCTCTAAATGTGATATCCTTTGAGAAAACAATTTAAAATGTACACTAGAATATTAAATACAGGTTGAAACAGTGCCGCATAGACCTGTAAGCAAGAAATAAATGGTTTGTTGCTGAGAGTGACCACATCTTTCTTAACAGCCTGCTTGCTGGGCACCATAGTCTGCTAAGTTAACTCATAAAATTAGCCATTACAATTGTTGTACACACTGACTTGTGTTCTGCTTTATTCATTCACCAGTACTTCTCAGCAGTCCCTCCAAATCCACCATTAGAACTCTAATTCATTCTTTTTTAGAAGACATACATACCATGGAGTCCTGGTGGCACAGTAGTTAAGTGTTAGAGTTGCTAACCAAAAGGTCGACAGTTCAAATCCATCAGGTGCTCCTTGGGAACTCTGTAGGCAGTTCTACTGTCTCCTATAGGGTCACTATGGGTTGTAATTGACTTGTCAGCATTGGGTTTTGTTTTGCTTTTGTATTTGCACAGCATTCAGTTTTTCTTGTTTTTTATTTCAGTGCATAGAAACGATAATTTCCTTTATGGTTACCTTAATATTTATCCTATTTTTTTAAAATTTAAACCAGTCTTTAATTTCTTCACATCACCTTGACTTCCTCCCACATGAAAGATTTAGGACTACTTTTTTTTAAAGTCTCCCCTTTTTTTGTTATAATGTTTACATAATAACATCTTGGCTTCTCTATTTTTAGTATTCTAGCAGTGGATCTGGAGGGACTTCTGAGAGGTATTAGTGAATGAATAAAATAAAAAATTTTAGCAAACTCACACTTCAGTAACTATCCCATAGAAACTAAACCAGAAGTGTATAGAGATATATGTACAAGAATGTTTAGAGCAGCAGTGTTTATAAAGGGCAAGAATCAGAATCAGTGAGAACATTTATCAGTAGGGGAGTGATTGAAAGAATTATGATACATCAATAAGATGACATACACAGGGTATGTATGAAAAAACAAAAAACCAAACCTGTTGCCATCAAATCGATTCCGATTCATAACAACCCTATAAGACAGAGTAGAATTACCCCATGGAATTTTCAAGGAATAGCTCATGGATTCAAACTGCCAACCTGTTAGTTAGCAGCCAAGTTCTTAACCACTCTTCCACCAGGACTTCTAGATATATTCAGCTTCTGTGAAAGAATGAATTAGAGTTATAGTAGTGTATTTGGAGGGATTTCTGTGAGGGGTTGTTGAGTGAATAAAGCAAAATATAGGACAGTGCATACAACATTGTGATGATTAATTTTATGTCTCAACTTGGTGATGCTACAGTGCCCAGCTGTCTGATTCAACACTAGTCTAATTATGAGATTACATGTGATTAATTTAGTTGGCCTTAAGTAGACTACTCTCCATAATCTGTGGGTGTCCCTTAGCCAATCATTTGAAAGCCACAAAGGAAAAAGAGACCTTCCATAGAGTATATTCTGCCTTAAGACTATAGACATTTTCCCAGGATTCTTTGCTTTTTCTGTTAGTTGGCCTACAGATTTTGGACTTGCCAGCCATGTACAGTTCTATGGACCAATTCTTCAAAATCTCTCTTTATTTATTTATTTATTATTACTTCTATTTCTGTAGAGAACCGTAAGACAAACATGATTCCATTTTTGTAAGCAAAGTCTGTTAAAACCCGTATGTATATAAAATTAAAATTTGTTGTTGTTGTTGATGGCACTTGGCTTTTTGGCTTGGTTGTTGTTGTTGAGACTATATACAGCAAAATATACACCAATTCAGCAATTGCTGCATGGACCATTTAGTGACACTGATTATGTTTTTCAACTTACACAATCATTCTCACTCTCCTTTTCTGAGTTATCCTTCCTCTGTTAACATAAACTCACTGTTCTCTATGGTTCCTATCTAATCTTTTGAGTTGTTGTTGTCACTTTCATCTCACATAGATAATTCTTAAAAGGGCATAATGCATAAGACAGATGTTCTTTACCAGTTAAGCTAAACTATTGTTTTAAGAAGATGCCAGGGGATATTTTTGGTTTATGTTTTAAAGAGTATCTCAAGGCAATAGTTTCAGGGAGTCATCCAGCCCTCTTGGCTCCAGAAAGCCAAGAGTCCATGGAAATGTGAAACTTTTTTTATTCCCCTCTTTTGATCAGAATTCTGCTATAGAATTCTTTGATCAAAATGTTCAATCATGGTAGCCAAGCACCATCCAGTTATTCTGGTTTCATGGCTAAGGAGGCAGTTGTTTGTAGAGGCAATTAGCCACAGGTTTCATATCCTGATATTCTTGACTTTCTTCTTACCTAGTGTTCCAGGCAAATAGAGACAACTGCCTTAGAAGGCTACTTGCAAACTTTTGAGACCCCAAACACTATGCAATGAACTAGAGTGTAGAACAGAAGTAGTAAACACATTATGTATCACATTTTGTTTATTTGTTCATTTGTTGATGGACATTCAGGTGCATGAAATGTTTTTAAAAAGAGAAAAAAGGTGGAGCTATGATGGTGGCATAATCACACTTTCCTGCTGAACCCTCCAGCAACAAAGAATCTAAAAATTATTAAAATTCACCTAATAGAACACTCCAGGAGGCCTGAACACTAGGTATAAAACTTTTTATCAACAGACTGGGTGAAAGGAAGAATGGAGGACCCCTGAGTCACCACAGATAAAACAATGCAGCCCAGGGTCTGAAAATCTCTGCAGCTGAAGGTGAGCTGGGCAGGAAGTACCTTGGGCAAATTAGAGTCACAGCCCAGAGCTGAGAAACAGCACAAGGGTTCAGCAACATTAGACCTAACTAAGTTGAATAAGGAGACCAGCCTCAGATGGAGAATTAAAGCCTGACACTAAAGCCCTCCAAGCAGCCTGACTTCACAGAGCGGAAGGTCACCTGACGGCTTAGAGAAATTCTGGACCAGGCCAGGAGAGTCGCTGGACAGGCCAGCTGGATTATCAAGCCTCTAAAATCAAACCAACTCAAAAGTATTAAATATCCATTGATACAAGTTATGCCACAATAGTCAAGCAAAAGTTGTATTGGCTCTCTGATGGCTCAGAGACAGCAACCAATTTCTAAACACCTAAAAAAGCAGAATACTATGGTTGCTGAAAATTCCCCAAATAAACAACTAATGGGTTTCCCAGACGAAGAGGACTTTCTAAAATTGTCAGAGGTAGAATACAAAAGACTGATGCACAGAGCAGTGCAAGAGATCAGGCAAAATGCAGCAGAGCACACTGAAAAACTAAACAAGTTGCAAGAAGTGCTTGAGCAGCAATGTTCTGAAATTCAACAGATTAGCAACAATGTTGCTGAGCTTGACAACTCAATAGAAACTCAAAGGAGTAGGATTGAGGAAATGGAATGCAGAATTAGTGAGAATGAAGACAAAGTAAACAACAGCATCATACATGCGGAGAAATTAGGTAAAAAATTCAACAAGAACAAAGAAGCACTAAGAGTCATGTGGGATTCTATTAAGCAGAATAATATATGAGTAATTGAAGTTCCAGAGCAAGGAGGGACAACTTAAAACACGGAATTGTTGAAGACTTGGGGCAGGAAAGTTTCCCTGATATCATGAAAGAGAAGATATCCATCCAAGATGCTCATTGAACCTCACTCAAGATAGATCTCCAAAGAAATATGCCAAGGCATGTTATAATCAAACTCAATAAAACTAAAGGCAAGGAGGGGCTACTTAAGGTAGCTAGACTTAAATTAAAAAAACCTATAAATGAAAATCATTAAGTTCAGACTACTCTGCCAAAACGTGTTAGAAGGAAGACAATAGGACAATATATATGAAGCACTAAAGGGAAAAAACTGCCAAGCGAGAATTACATACCTTGCAAAACTATCAAATATGAAGGTGAAACTAGGGCTTTCACAGACAAACAGAAATTTAGAGAATATGCAAAAACCAAACCATAACTTCAAGAAGCATTGAAGGAAACTCTTTGATTTAAAACTTAAAAACATTAGACATACCCTGAAACACTCAGCACTCAACAGACCAACCAGATATCTTCAAGATAGGGAATCCACGGAAGAAATCCAAATCCAAACCCAAATCCAAGTCGCACACACACACACACACAGAGAGAGAGAGAGACACACACACACACACAAAGAAAGTCTGAGATCTCAGGATTTAAATAATGATAATTGCATATGAAAAGGAGGGTCAAATTAATGTAACCACAGATCTTCCAGATGGAGGGAAAGCTTAGGAAACACAAAGACATTATAGGCTGGATTACTTTTAGATTACTGAAGGATTTGAAGGAAGTGGAAAAAGACTCAGCACAGAAAATTAAATGGAACAGAGGAAGTGCCCACAACATACAAAAAAGGACACCAAAATGAGAGCCCTAAACTCAATATATCAATAATCACATTGAATATAAATGGTCTAAAAGCACCAATAAAGTGATGAAAGGTAGCAGACTGGGTTAAAAAATGGGATCCATTTATATATTGCATACAGGAGACATATCTTAGACTCAAAGACACAAACAAACTACAAATGAAAGGATGGAAAAAATATATCAGGTCAATCATATCCAAAACAGAGCAAGAATGGCAATACTAATCTCTGACAAAATAAACTTTAAAGTTAAATCAGCCATACTGGATAAGGAGGGACACTACATATTGGTTAAGGGCTCAATATGACAAGAGGACATAACCACATTAAATGTCTATGAATCCAAGGGCAAGGCTCCAAAATACATAAAACAAACACTATTTGCACTGAAAACAGAAATAGCTACAAGATAATAGTAGGCGATTTCAACACACCCTTCCCAGTAAAGCATTAGCACATTTTGGAAAAAATTCGGTAAAGACATGGAAGATCTACATGACACAATCAACCAATTTGACCTCACAGACATATTCAGAATACCAACCGAACAGCAGCCAAGTATATTTACTTTTCTAACACACATTGAATGTTCTCCAGAACTGACCACATATTAGGTCACAGAGCAATCCTGAACAAAATACAAAATATTTAATAATATGAAGCTTCTTTGCAGACCATAAAGCCATAAAACTAGAACTCAACAGCAACAAAAAGATGGAAATAAAATAAAAAACATGGAAGTTGAGCAATGATACTACTCAAGAAGTACTGGGTAATAGAAGAAATCAAAGATGACACAAAAAATTCATAGACTCAAATGAAAACAAAAACAGCTCCTATCAAAATCTGTGGGACACAGCAAAAGCAGTGCTCAGAGGTCAATTCATGTCAATACATGCACACATACAAAGAGAAAAAAGGGCACAAATCAAAGAACTAACTCTTCAACTTTAACAACGGGAAAGAACACAACAAAAGAACCCATTGGACTCCAGAAGAAAGGAAATAATGACAATTAGAGCAGAGATAAATGAAATAGAAAATAGAAAAATGATAGCGTGAACAAGACCAAAAGCTGGTTTTTTGAAAGGTCAACAAAATCGACAAGCCATTAGCCAAACTGACAAAAGAAAAGCAGGAGAGGAAACAAATAACTAGAATAAGAAATGAGACAGGTGATATCACAACAGAACCAACTGAAATTAAAAGAATCATAACAGAGCACTACCAAAACTGTACTAAATGTGAAAACCTATAAGAAATGAACAGTTTTCTAGAAAAACACTGCCTCCCCAAACCAGCACAAACAGACATTGAACAACTAAATAAACCCATCACAAGAGAAGAGATTGAAAAGGTAATCAAAAAATTCCCAACTGAAAAAAGTCCTGACCTGGATGGCTTCACTGGAGAATTCCACCAAGCATTCAGAAAAGAGTTAACACTACTGTTACTAGAGGTATTTCAGAGCATAGAAAAGGTTGGAATACTCCCAAACTCATTCTATGAAGCTAGTGTAACCTGGATACCCAAATCAGGTCAAGACATCACTAAAAAAGAAAACTACAGATCAATATCTCTGATGAACATAGATGCAAAATCCTAGCCAATAGAATTCAACAACACATCAAAAAAAAAAAAAAAAAAAAACAGTTCACCATGACGAAGTAGGCTTCATACCAGGGGTGTAGGCGTGGTTCAGCATCAGAAAAGCAATTGATGTCATCAGCCACAGAAACAAAAGACAAGAACCACTTTATTCTATCAACCAATGCAGAAAAAGCATTTGATAAAGCATTACACCTATTCATGTTAAAAACTCTCAGCAACATAGGAATAGAAGGGAAACTCACATAATAAGGGACGTCTGCACAAAACCAACAGCTAACATCATACCAAATGGAGAAAAGCTGAAAACATTCTCCTTAAGAACAGGTACCAGACAAGGATGGCCACTGTCACCATGTCTGTTCAACATTGTTCTGGAGGTCTTAGCCAGAGCAATCTGTCATGATAAAGAAATAAGAAGCATTCAGATTAGTAAACAAGAAGTTAAAGTAGCCCTATTTGCAGATGACATGATCCTATACACAGAAAAGCCTAAAGAACCCACCAAAAAATTACTGGAGCTAGTAGAAGTCTTCAGCAAAATGTCAGGATACAAGATAAACATACACAAATCAGCTGGATTCCTTCACACCAACAAAGAGACAATCAAGGACATCTAGAAAGCAATACCATTTACAATAGCCCTCAACATAATAAAGTACCTAGGAATAAATCTAACCAGAGATATAAAAGACCTATACAAAGAAAACTACAAGACCCTACTGCACTAAAATTGACTTACGTAAGTAGAGAGACCTACTTCGCTCTTGCATAAGAAGACTCAACATAAAGAGAATGACTATTCTATCCAAAGCAATCTATACATATAATGCAATCCAAATACAAATCCCAGGGTCATTTTTTAATGAGATGGAGAAACAAATCACCAACTTAATACGGAAAGGGAGGAAGACACAGATAAGTAAAACATTAATAAAGAAGGAAAACAAAGAGAGAGACCTAGTGCTACCTGATGTTAAAACCTATTATGCTGCCACAATAGTCAAGACAGTCTGGTACTGGCACAAAAACTTATAGGCCAATGGAACAGAATTGAGAATCCAAATATAACATTGTCTACCTATGAGCAACTAATATTTGATAAAGGCCCAAAGGAAATAAACTGGGAAAAGATAGTCTTTTCAACAAATGGTGTTGGCATAACTGGACATCCTTCTGCTAAAAATTGAAACAACGTGCTTATCTTACTCCATGCATGAAGACAGATTCAAAATGGATTAAAGATGTAGAAATAAATCTCAAAACAATAAAAGCTTGGAAGAAAAAATTGGGAAGACAATGGAAACCTTAATCCATGGCATTAACGATCTACAAAAAGTTGACAATAACACTCAAACACCAGGCGTGGAAATATACAAATGGGAACTCTTAAAAACCAAACACTTATGCTCATCCAAAGCCTTCATCCAAAAAGTAAAAAGACCACCTACAGAGTGGGAAACAACTTTTTGCTATCACACCTCTGATCAACATCTAATCTCTCTAATCTGCAATATACTGTGAAACCTCAACAAGAAAAAGCAAACAACCCAATTAAAAAATGGACAAAGGACATGAACAGACATTTTGCTAAAGAAAACACACAGGATACCAACAGATATATGAAGAAATGCTAATGACCACTAGCTGTTAGAGAAATCCAAATCAAAACCACAGTCGGATACCATCTTACCCCAACAAGGCTGACACTTACACTAAAAATACAAAATAATAAATGCTGGAGATGATGTGGGGAGACTGGAACTCTTCTAAACTGTTGGCAGGAGTGCAAAAGAGTACAATCACTTTGGAAATCAATATGGTGCTTTCTTAGAAAACTAGAAATAGAACCATATGATTCAGCAATCCCATTCCTTGGAATATATCCTAGAGAAATGAGGAACATCACTAAAACAGACACATGCATGCCAATGTTTATTGCAGCTCCCTCCACAATAGCAAAAAGATTTCCATCTCCAACCACAATGCCCATCAACAGCTGAGTGGTTAAACCAACTGTGGTATATACATACAGTGGAATACTATGCAATAAGAAACAACAATGGTTTAGAGAAATACCTGACAATGTGAGACCGTCAGGAGGACATCACGCTGAGCAAAATTACCCAGATGCAAAAGGACAAATATTGTATGAAATCATTAATATAAAGACACAACAAAGCATTTTAGTACATAAGAAATCAATTATTGACAGTTGCAAGGGTGGGGACGGAGGGAGAGGGATTTCTGCAAATTAGATAGAGGTTAGGGTTAGGGTTATGTATATAGTATGACTGCACATAATAGAAAAGCAGCACCCACCACTACTCAATTCCCAAACTGTTCCCCAAGCGAGGCCCACCTCTTTGAAATGACAGAATAACAGAGTCTGGAGTCGGGGCATCATGCTGTCAGGGAACATCTAGAGTAACTAGCATATCCAAGTTCTCTTTTTCTTTTACTTTTAAGAAAATATTATGCATACCACTTGAGTGAGTGGCATCTGGGGTCTTAAAAGCTAACAGGCTACAATCTAAGAAGCATTAATTGGTCCCAACACACCTGGACCAGAGATGAACGGTGGACATCAAGAACAGGAAGAAAATATGAACCCACCAGGTGGAAGGAGCTATGTGAATCAGAGTCTGCCTCAGCATGGGACCTGAAGAGCTAGATGGTGCCCAGCCACCGCCAGTGACTGCCCTGAGAGGAAGCATGGAAATGTTGTACATACCACTTGTGTGAGGGGCTCCTGTGGTCTTAAAAGCTAACAAGCTGCCATCTAAGTTGTACCATTTGGTCCCAGTCCACCTGGACCAGAGCTATACAGAAGACACCAATGACAGGAGGAAAATTTGAGCTCGGCTGATGGAAGCTGTCATATAATCCAGAGATTACTCTACCAAGGGACCAGAAGAATCAGATGGTGCCTGGTCACTACCAATGACTACCAGGATGGTGTGCTCCTTATAGAGACCTTGATGTAACAGCAGAAACATAAGCATGCAGAACTAGAACTCCACCAAATGACCACAACTGATGGTCCCTCAACCTGGAGGTCCCCTTGGGAGCATGGCCCCTGGACTCTCTAATCCCATACTGCATCCAGCACTGATGCCAGCTCCCAAACAAACTTTGGACTTAAATGGGGGCTGTCTAAGAAGCTCTTCGCCGAAGGCAAGAAGATAGTAAGAGGAGGGACAGGTCCTGATCAGATGGGCATGAGAACCTCTGGATGATAAGGCGGAGTGCACTGCCACGAGAGGGCGGGGAAGGCAAAGGAGAGCTATTACAGTAGAATGGCGGGGTGAGTTCCAGATGTCATATGGCGTATTGACATGGACTGTGTATACTTGTACTTGAACCACAATAAAATACAGTTAAAAAAAAAAGAAAAAATCAATTGTTATTTTTCAAACAAAAAAGTAAAAACCAAAACAAAATCTGATTCCCTGCTAATAGTCAGATGTGTTTATCTATATTTAGTTTATTTTTGCTGTATATCTGGATAGCAAAATAGTTGGAAGTGAGAATTCCCTTGCAGGGTGGATGCTTGCCTGCATCCATCGTCCCCACTTAGCAGTGTTTGCAGGTGGTTTACATTCTCTTGATCTGACTCTTTTCCAATAGCTGGAAAGGTTAATCCGCACAGGTTAAACTACAGCGCATTCCTTACCTCAATCCTGTTTTTCCCCAGCATTAAAATGGGAAGACTTTTTAATTGAACAAACAAGACTTGAAATTCTACCGCTTGGAATGCATCCTTCAGAAACAAAGGTTGTCACACAAACGAACACATGTACATGAACGTTTGGTGTAGCGCAGTCCACAATAGCAAAAAGTTGGAGTCAATCCCGATGCCCGTCAACAGATGAACGGATAAGCAAACTATAGTATATATACTCAGTGGACCACTATGTTATGATACAAAACAATGACACTTTTAGGAAACATCTCATAACATGGCCTCATTTGGAAGAGATCATGCTGAGTGAAATTAATCAGTGTCAAAAGGACAAATTTTTTATGAGACTCCTGTTATAAGGACTTAACAAGAGAATTATCCACAGAAGAAAATGACTGTGTTGTCTACATGGGTGGGTGGGTGGCTGAGGGTTTATCACAGATGAGATAATTTATAGATGTTAGAAATTTTCTTCTTCTACTGCAATAAATAAATAATTGTATTAAAATAATAAGGTAACAAAATAAACATAATACCAGTATTGAATTCTAGCTTCCATTGCCAGCAGATGGCTTGAACCTAAGGCCTTATAAAGGGAGACTGGAAAGTTCTCAGGGAAATGTTTAAGGCCTACCAACACCAGAGACTTTCTCCCCTAGAGTATTGAAGGGATGGGAAGACAACTGCAAAGGAAATAATTCATTGCCAGCATCAATGTCATTTGATGCTGTATTTACATGCAGCTAATAGTGTCATAGGGCCAGCCCTGGGGAAAATGCTGATTTAGTCTAACCCTTGTTTTTCCAGTAGGAAAACCAACCCTAGGAAAGGTGTGGTGCCTTGTGCAAGGCCAAACATTTGAGTGATGACAATTCTTTTCTGCCACACTATGCTGCTCTCCCTGAAGAAGCTAAATTACTTCTAGACGTTTTAAAAGAAACTAGGACAATCAAAAGGGTCATGCATAGTTTTCTTCTTTGCTGATTGTGGAAAAGAACTCTTGACTCCTTCCTTTTACTTACTTAGAAACATGCTCTCTTTTTATGACAGTTAAAATTAATGTTCAAGAGTCAACATGAACTATATAAAGTTCCTTGGAGGAGAAAAATGTAAATCAAGAAACCACTTCAAGTGCTTTGTCTTGTTTCTCAAGGTGGCGGAAGAATTTAAGAATAGAACTTGCGGAAGCCAGAGTTCCAAATGGGAGAGAGTGGTGGCAGGTAATTACGATGTGTTTAGGCAATTATGATTTTCCAGGAAGTGCCTAAATTACAGGGCAAGTGTCATTTCCATGTTGCTTCCTCTTGAGAAAAATAATACTGGCTTTCCCTTTATCTGAAAAAATTCAAGGTCTGAATGGTAGGCATTCGATACCTGGGCACACAGTGGTACCCTTGGCCAACGTAGAGGTGACTTTGTTTCAGGATGTTATGAGTGCCGTCCCCTTGCTTTGGTTCCTTGTCACCCGGTGTGAAGTGTGGTGGCCAGCAATTGCCTGACCATTCTGTGGCACAGTGTTACTAGTCCGCATTTCCCTCCCTGCCATCTTTCTAGCTCCAAGACAGATGTAACGATGAGACTCAACAGTCATGAGGTCATGGAGAGCTGGCAGCTGTGAATTTGCAGTCTCTTTTCCCTCTCCTCTACACAAAGACAACTTTCATTCCCTTGGAAAAATCCACCATGGGCACTCGTGAAGAAATGGTTTTCCCCAGGACTCCTGTTTACTTAGCTCTTGCGTGGGAGGCCAGGTCTGGCTGACATAAATGCCACTCTTTAAGCCACACTGACCTCAAGCTGGCAGGGTGGAGAAATAAGAGTTTGTGTTAGAGGACTGCGCAGGGCAGTTTCTGGAATTTTCCTGTAGCCATTTTGACTGAAGCTGTGGCAGCTAGTTCACACAGTTGTTTTGATGTAGAGAGATGTTTTGACTCAGCCTAAAACCTCACCAACAGTGTCTGTGTACATTCCTATCTTATTCTGGAGCCTTACTCTATTGGGTCATGAATAGAGCAAGGCTATAACAATCTGTTATATGTATAGATTAATTGATGATTTTAAGAAAGTGGTTTATACTTTGACATAACCTGCCAAAATGACTGGATCAAAAGGTCTGTGAACATGAACCCCATGTCAGAAAAGGTGGCATCAGAGTGGCCATTGAAACATCTAACTTCTCATCCAGCTCCACCTTTCCCTTTCCATGTGACAACCTCTTCTCATATTGCGCCTGTGTTAGTTCTTGTCCCAGCATCAGAGTGAACTCCTTGGGAGCAGGTCCCACCTCTGAACCTCTAATAATGACAGCTGTTCAGTGTATGCTTCTTTGACTGATAAAATAAAATATGCATGAATTCAGCTGGGACTTTCTCCCATTTCCAAAAAGAAATTAAAGAAAGATCTCTAGAGCAATGTTTTCTTCAAACTCTTTGACCATACCTATTATAAAAAATTATAGTTTATTATGGTATAAAAACATATACCCCTGATACAAAAGTAGAATGAAATGAAGCTTACATTTTCCTTGTCCAATGTACTTTTCTATTCTATTCTACTGTATATTGTTCTCCTTCATCTGTTAAAATGCTAGTCTCAACCATTCAGCTTATTTCATGGTCTGCCAGTAGACAGTGACCCACAACATGAAAGCAAAACCCTTTGAGCCTAGTGAGAACCCTTGCTGATAGCACAGAGCAGGACACTAGCCTCAGTTGCCACTGCTTGCTCACTTGAGAAGGTGAGGCTCCCCAAATGTTTAACTTTTGTTGCTGAGCCTGGGCCCATGGCTCCTTTTCTCTCTAGTTTCTCCACCTGCATATGTAGCTGGTACTCAATGGGCTTCAAGGGGTAGGTAGGGTGTGCCTTTTGTGTGATGAGAAGAGCTTTGGTCAACATAGAAAAACACAGAGCTCAGGTATGGTATGTCAGTCAAGATGCAGTCGGGAAAACAGGTACCACATCAGGTATTTCAACAGAGGGGAATTAATATAGGGAACTGGTAGCACAGCCATTCTGTGACTGGCAAAACAAAAAAGAATGTGAGCTAATTAATAGATAAATGCCTATCGGTCAAGCAATTCCTAGGCAGCAGCATGGTGGTGGCAGCTGAGCTGGCTTCCCACACATATATAGATTTCCCTGGTAAGGAGACAGTTAGCCTAGATAGATTTAGATGGCTATTACAGCAAAATAGGCAGCATGAGTTTCATATCTACATTGGTATTCCTGTCTCTGAAGTCTCATGGGGCAATGTGGATGTGGCCCCATCTGGATTCTTTATACACAGAAGGTATATGTCACAGTTGAGAATCCCTGAGTTTAGGAAATTTCCAATCTTGGAAAGGGATTGCTATCAAACCTGCTCAAACTTTGCCCTAGGGAGATACATTATTCTGGTCAGGAAATCTACCATCTGCCAGAAAGTTAGACACTATCTCTAAGTTCCACAACTGTTTGCTATAAATCTTGAAAAGATGTCTTAAACAAAAGCTCTAGCAAGATGTGTAAAATTGTTTCCAAACAGATGATAAGTTCAGGGAGAGCTACCACTTCTAGGTCTGGAAACAAAAATTGAAGCCTATCAGAACTTAGATGTTCAGAGTTCAGATGTGAGGCCACATGGAGCTGGGATTTAGACCTTTGAAGAAGGAGTTTTAGCAGGCCCTACTCAAACCTCTTATGGGGGTCACAGTAAGGCTAGTTCTCAGAATGTATAGAAAAGCTGTGGGCTAGAAACAGATGCTACTCTAAGGTAGCAAAGAGAAGGGGCAAGTCTTGTCTCCACCTAGCATCTCCCATTAGTAGACCCTAACATGAACCAAGCTAGATAAGAGAGGACACAAATTGCAAAGTCCTAATCCCAGCATCAAAAAACAGAAAATGTAGGAGGGGCCAAGATGGCAGAGTAGTCATATGCTTCCTGTGACCCCTCTAACAACAAAGACCCAAAAGACCAAATGAACTGATAATATATGACATTCCAGGAGCTCTGAATATTAAAGGGAAAGTTTAGAAATCAGGCTGAGTGACAGGGAAGGGAGAGTACATCCAGAAGTACCTAGGACTGACCAGACATGTCCCAGCAGGAGTGGGCACTCCACAGGTGGACTGGAGGCAGTGACCATGATGAGGGAGTATAGGCATTTGAAAATTGTCTACCTTAGTGGGAGAGAAGAAGCGAAACAACAGAGAAATCACTCACACTTCCAGAGACACTGAAAAACTGCTAGTGGTTGTCACAAGCTTACTTCTAACCTACTGTGTGCTGAATCTAAAACTTTCCTTTGGGGTAAACATCTCTTCTTCTTCTGAGCATTTCCCTCTCTCTTCTCTGCATGGTACTTATTCCACAGACTAACACAGACCCTGGGCTGGAAGTAGGATTCCTTATGAATGTCCTGAGCCATTCCCCCAGACTTGGAGCTGTTGTTGTTGTTGGGCGCTGCTGAGCCAGTTCTGACTTATAATGACCCTATGTAAAGCAGAAGGAAACACTGCCCAATCCCACACCACACTCACAATCATTTCTGTACTTAAGTCCATCCTTGTAGACACTGTGTCAGTCCATCTTGTTGAAGACCTTCCTCTTTTTCACTGATTCTCTACTGCACCAAGTACGATGTGTTGTCAAGGGACTGATCCCTCCTGGCAACATATTCAAAGTATGTAAGACATAGTCTCACCATCCTTCCTTCCAAGGAGCATCCTGGCTGCACTTCCTCAAGGACCAGATCTTTTGACAGCCATGGCATATTTAATATTCTTCTTTAGTACCACAGTTAAAATGTGTCAGTTCTTCTTCTATCTTGCTTATTCATTGTCCAGCTTTCACATGCATACAAAGTCTGACAACAAAGTTCACAAACTTCATTGTTCTAGGTGCTACATAACTAATTACTGAATATCACTACTGTCATCTCTGAAGTACTCTCCTTGGGAAGCTAAGCATTGACACCAACATTTAATCTACCCTTCAAAGTGATTGTGGAACTCTTTCTAGAACGGCTATTGTGCATGGTGGCAAGTTTGCAAGCTTAATTGTATAGCTGTCTGTGAGGGAGTTTTTAGCCAGTAAACAAATAACTGTATTGAAATACCCTCCCAACTCATCTGATCTGGCCCCCAATTATTTTTTTCTTTACCTGAAGATAAAGGAAATATTGAAAGGAAGACACTTGGATGACATTCAGGACATCAGGGGTAGTATGATGACAGCTCTGATGGTCATTCCAGAGAAAGAGTTCCAAAATTGCTTTGAAGCATGAACTAGGCACTGGCATTGGTACATAGATTCCCAAGTGGAGTACTTCAAAGATGACTGTAGTGATACTCAGCAGTGAGGTATGTAGTGCTTTTGCTAGGATGAGTTCACAAACTTAGTTAGCAGTTCTCATACGACATGATTGAAAATACCATCACTTGAGTCAACTGCACCTTAGTTTTCAAGGTGACATATATACTTTTCAACACTTTAAAGAGGTCTTTTGTAGCAGATTTTCCCAATGCAATACATCTTTTGATTTCTCAACTGCTGCTTCCATGGGCATTGATTGTGGAACCAAGTAAAATGAAATATTTGACAACTTCAGTCTTCTCCATTTGTCATGGTGTTGCTGAAGGGTCAGATGTGAAGATTTTTGTTCTCTTGATGTTTAGGTGTAATCCAGGTGAAGACTATAGTGTTTTATCTTTATTAGTAAGTGCTTCAAATCCTCTTCGCTTTCAGAAAGCAAGGTTGTATCATCAGCATAACTGAGACAGTTAATGTGTTTCCCTCCAGTCCTGCTGCCTTACCCTCCTTCATATAGTCCAGCTTTTCAGATTATTCCTTAGCACACAGATTGAAAAGGTGTGGTGAAAGGATACAACTCAGACACACATCTAAACCATGCAGTGACCACTTGTCGTGTTTGCACCACTGCCTCTTGATCCATGTACAGATTCCTTAAGAGCACAATTAAATGTTCTGGAATTCCCATTCTCTGCAATGTTATCCATAATTTGTTATGGTCCACACAGTTGAATGCCTTTACATAGTCAATAAGACACAGACATCTTTTTGGTATTCTCTGCTTTCAGCCAAGATCCATCTGACATCAGAATGATATCCTTGGTTCTATATCTTGTTCTGAATCCAGCTTAAATTTCTGGCAGTTCTTTGTCAATATGCTACTGCAGCCACTTTTAAATGATCTTTAGCACAATTTTACTTGCATGTGATATTAATGATATTGTCTGATAGTTTCCATATTTGGTTGGATCACCTTTCTTGGAAATAGGTATAAATATGTATCTCTTACAGTAGTTTGGCCAAGTAGCTGTCTCCCAAATTTCTTGCCATAGATGAATGAGCACTTCCAGCACTGCATCTGTTTGTTGAAAAAATCTTAATTGATATTCCATTAGTTCCTAGAGCCTTGTTTTTCACCAGTGCTTTCAATGCAGCATTGACTTTTTCCTTCAGTATCATTGGTTCTTGATCATATTCTACTTCTTGAAATGGTTTGATGTTGCCCAATTATTTTTGGTATGACTCTATGTATTCTTTCTATCTTCTTTTGATGATCCCTGTCACTAATATTTTCCCTGGTCGAATCCTTCACTATTACAAGTCAAGGCTTGAATTTTTTCTTCAGCTCTTTCAGCTTGAGATGTGCAGAGCTATTCATCCCTTTTGGTTTCCTATCTTCAGCTCTGTGCTCATGTCCTTTGACCTTTGAAGTCTCCAGCTCTTTTACTTCATCATTTCTTCCTTTTGCTTTAGCTACTCGATGTTCAAGAATAAGTTTAAGAGTCTCCTCTGACATTCATTTAGGTCTTTCTCTCATGTCTTTTTAATGACCTTTTGCTTCATGTCTGATATCGTTGATATCATTCCACAACTTTCCTGTCAATTTGTTGTACTGTGAGGGCTTGCATGTTGCTGTGAATCTGGAAAATACACCACCAGTATTCGGATACCAATAGACATCAGAACAGGTTTCAGCTGAGCTCCCAGACTAAGACGGACTAGGAAGAAGGACCTAGTAGTCTACTTCTGAAAAGAATTAGCCAGTGACAACCTTATGAATAGCAGTTGGATGTTGTCTGATACAGTGCAAGAAAATGAGCCCCTCCTGGGTTGGAAGGCACTCAACTGGGGAAAAGTTGCCTCCTCAAAGCAGAGTCGACCTTAATGACACGCATGGAGTCAAGCTTTCAGGACCTTTATTTGCTGATGTGGCAACACTGAAAATGAGAAGTAGCTGCAAACACCTATTAACAATCAGAATATGGAATGTATGAAGTATGAAGTATGAATCTAGAAAATTAAAAATGAAATGGAACCCATAAATATCAATTTCCAAGGCATTAGTGAGTTGAAATGGACTTGTATTGGCCATTTTTCATCCAACGATGATCTGGTTTACTATGCCAGGAAGAGGAATGGTGTAGTATACATGGTCAAAAAGAACATTTTAGGATCTGTCCTGAAGTATGATGCCATCAGTGATAAGACAATACGTACAAGGAAGACTAGTTAATACAACTATTATGTATATAACAAATTTCTGCATCAACCACTAGGCAAAAGATGAAGAAATTGAAGATTTTTACCAAAATTGATTGAACATGTAAATTTAGGATGCATTGATAACTATGGGTGATTGAAATGCAAAAGTTGGAAACAAAGAAGAATGGTTAGTAGTTGGAACCTATGGCTTTAGTGATACAAATTATGCTGAAAATCACATGATAGAATTTTTCAAGACCAACAACTTCTTCATTGCAAATACCTTTTTCACCAATGTAAACAGTAGTGATATACATGGACTTCACCAGATGGAATACATAGGAATCAAATCAACTACATCTGTGGAAAAAGATGATGGAAAAGTTCAGTTATCATCAGTCAAAACAAGCCTAGGTGCCAGTTACAGCACAGACCATCATTTGTTCATATGCAAGTTCAAATCGAAGCTGAAGAAAACTAGAACAAGGCCATGAGAGCCCAAGTACAACCTTAAGTATATCCCACCTGAGTTTAGAGACCATTTCAAGAATAGATTTGATCTACTGAACACTAATAACAAACTTGAAGAGGCAGCAATTTAACAGATGGAGGGGAAAGAAAAATCTGCTGACTCCCCTGAGCCGGGCACTCAAGGAAGAAACAATTCCTTGGCCTAGGGGCAGGTATAAGTGGTCCATGGTCTTCGAATGCCACTCATGTCTGAGTTCAGCATCTGGAACCCATAGAACAGCTGCATAATCTATCTATTTATGCTCCTTTAGGAACAGGGACGTGCAGAAGCCATGCAGGCATGGACACAATGACAGTTCATATACAAAGCCTTGAAGGAAAAAATTGCAAGCCAAGAATTATATACCCAACAAAATTGTCTCTTGAATATGATAGCAAAATTAGGACATTTCCAGATAAACAACAATTTAGGGAATATGTAAAAACCAAACCCCAAGTTACAAGACACACTAAAGGGAGTTCATCAGTTAGAAAATCAATAACTTAAGAAAACAACTCAAGACTAAAAACACAGGACAGAGTAACCAGATATTAACCCAGATAGAGAAATGACAAAAATAAACGAAAGCCAAAATACTGAAAAATAGGGAAACAGATATGTCATTGTATAAAAGATGACAGTATAGCAAAACAGAGACACCTAAAAATATGTAGTCATAGATCTTTCATATGGAGAGCAAGCCAAGGCACTACAAAGAAATAAAGACTGATTTTATTTTAGAGCCAAGCCAGAAACAGAGTGGGATAAATATTAAGGTAACCACAAAGGAAATCAGCAGTCCTACATATCAAAACAAAATGACAAAAAATGTGACATTTCAGAAAATACAAAGAACTAACAAAAATGAAAAAAGATGAAAACAACTCAGCACAGGAAATTAAGTGGAACAAAGGAGCTGTCAACAATGTTTAAAGAAAGGAATCAAAATAACAGCCCTAAATTCATATCCATCAATAATTATACTGAATACAAATGAATTAAAGGCACCAGTAAAGAGACAGAGAGTGGAAGAATGGATAAAACACGTGATCCATCTGTGTGCTGCCTACAAGAGACATACCTTAAACTTGAAGACACAAACGAACTAAAATGCAAGGGATGAGGAAAAAAAATCACACAAACAACATTCAGAAAGCATCAGGAGTGTCAATATTAGTTTCTGGCAAAATAGGCTTCAAAGCTGTTCCTGAACAAAACTTTCAATTTAAAAAATTAAGAGATTGCCTGAAAACAATACACTGAAAATCAAGGCTCAAGTGTCCTTCTCAAATTTATTTGTAGCAAGAAAGCATAGCATTATTTGTTCATTTTCTAGACAAATAGTATAAAAAGCAATCCCAAAATACAGTGCAAAGGGAAGGAAGCAAAGAGGGAGGGAGGGAGAGAGGGAAGGAAGGAAGGGATAGGAAGAGTAGGAAAGAAGGAAAAGATATATAAATATATAAACATATATTTTAAGATGAGGAGAGGAAATTCAAGAAGTGCATATTTTTATATTTTTTCACTTGTAAATATGTATTCTTCCCCAGTATATTCTCTTAATTATTAATAGCTCTAGTTGTGAGTTGCTTGTCTAGTTTGTTAAGAGCTCAGTTTGGAAATGTGCTTCACTAGCTTTTGCTCAGGATTTTAGACAGACAGCTTACTTTTCTAGGATAAAACAAATCTACTGCTGTTGCATCATTTCCAACTCACAGTGACCCTACAGGACAGAGTAGAACTACTCCACATGGTTTGTAAGGAGAGCCTGGTGGATTCGAACTGCCACCTTTTTGAATAGCAGCTATGGCCCTTAAACCTAAAATAGCTTTTCTGCTATGGCAAAGCCTCCTTTTCACCCCCTTCTTCCTTCTGGAATTCCCATCCCCTTCTGTGTGGCAGACATCTGATCAACTGCAATTCATCTGAGCAAGACTGGGTGTTGGGGTTGATGAAGGCCATTTAGGGGTGAGGGGATGGAGATCTGGCCCTCAGGGAGCACACAAGGAGCCCACAAAGCAAATCCAGCTCAGCCTCCCACTGCCAATATGACTCAGTCCTCAGTTTCCCTGTCTGTAAAATGAGTGGATCTAGGTGAGCATCCTTGAAGTGCATCTATGTGCAGAGCATCTATGTGCAGCAGTCCCACGAGATGCTTTGGGGATAACGATACTTTGGCCAATAAGCTTCAGAACTACTGAGACCTCTCGGAGCACCCCTGTGGGCTGTGGTCAGCTCTGCTGCACTGTGCCCAGCCCAGAGTTGCCCACCCGGGTGGAATGTAGAGCCTTGTAGTGTAGATGCCTGTAGTCAGCTCTCTGGAAAAACTAGCTATAGATTTCTCAATGCCTTTCCCAGTCAGAGCTGCCTGATTAGGTTAAAAGAAAAGCTGTGCATGGAAAACGCCACCCTAAGTATGGAGGGATGGAGCATCCTCTGACCTGTGACCTGTGACCGCATTCCTGCTTCTGTTGAGCTGCTCCAGCTGCCGCCGCGCCTGATGTTACAAGCTGGTGGTTATGTAGACAGACCCATCTGGATGTGTAGCCACTGTCTCCCCATCCACAGCCATGAGCAAGCAGCGGTTCACTGCCTGCCACACCACACAGGTTGCTTCATCCTGTTCTTCTCATACCCTCTCCCAGTTCTTCCAATTTTCCCTGGAACAAGTGAGAGTCACAGTAAGGCTCAGACTATATTTGGAGGCATTTCTGGGTCACAAGCAGGGTCTGAGGGATGCCTTCTCACAAGGCTTTGTAGAAATGGAGGAGGAGGCAGGACTATCAGAATAGGTCAAGTTAGCCTTTGATTTCCTCCCACTTTTTTTTTTTTGGACCCTCCCCAGCCTGTAGCTGCCTCCTTGAAACATAGGTGACAAATTAGCCATCCTTGGTGAAGCAGACAAAGGGCAACTCACAAAGGCCTCAGTGATGGCAACCTGTGGACAGGCTGACAGGGGAAGTGGGAAGAGACAGTGACCTCAGGCCCCAGCATGTGCAATGTCAAGGCCAAGAGCAGCTGGCCCAGCTGGCAGGAGACTGCAAGAGGTCTGGCTGGATCTAGGCTGAGTCATCTGGGGCCGGCTGAGTCCAAGGCAGTTACCCTTGCGTGTGGTGAGCACCTTGAAGGAGAGCAACGTCACTGATGTGTCTGGAAAGTGAGTCAGGGACCCGCAGAATAAAAGTTCTGACATTCTTGGGAACGGCTTCTGCTTACTACCTTGTTCCAATATGTTTTCTCCCTGAAATGGCCACAAAAGGAGGACGGCACTGCAGTTGACATTACTACAGCAAAATGAGCAAGTGTGCATCCGCGTTCCAAAAGGCGTGGCTGCAACTGTGTGAATCAAACTCCCAGGCAGGGAGGGTGATAACCCGTCCTCCCTCCTTTCCATTTCCCTTCCCCTCTATTTTTCCTCTTTTCATTTCCTGCTTGGACAACTCCCCTCTCATTCTTATTTGGGTTAGTTGTTTCCTTTCCTGTTTTTCTTTAGTAAGTTTAGCCAATGGTTTGTCAATTTTGTTGATCTTTTCAAAAAACCAGCTTTTGGTCTTTTCAATTTTTTCCATTGTTCTTCTATTCTCTAATTTGTTCAGTTCTGCTCTAATCTTTATGATCTGCTTTCCTCTGGTTCCTCTGTTGTTCTCTCTCTACTTGTTCAAGCTGTAGGGTTTGATCTTCGGTTTGCGTTCTTTTTTGCTGCCGGATGTGTGCATTTATGGAGATAAACTGACTTCTGAGCACTGCTTTGGCTGTATCCCATAGGCTCTGGTAGGAAGTGTTTTCATTCTCTTTGGAATCCATAAATTTCTTTATTTCATCCTTGATTTCTTCTATAACCCCTGGTTTTTGAGCAAGATGTTGTTCAGTTTCCATGAGTTCCACTTTCTATACATGTTTTCTCTGCTGTTGATTTTGACTTTGATGGCTTTGTGGTCTGAGAAGATGCTTTTCAATAATTCAGTGGTATGAGTTTTGTTGAGATTTGCTTTATGTTGTAACACATGGTCTATTTTGTAAAATGTTCCATGTGCACTGGAGAAGAAGCTGTAGTTATCTGCTGATGGATAGAAAGTTGTGTAAATGTGAATGAGGTCTAGTTGGTTAATTGTGGCAATAAGATCTTCTGTGTCTTTAACTGACCTTTCCAATATTGAGATGATCTTTCCAATATTGAGAGTAGAGTATTGAAGTCTCTCACTATTATTGCGGAGTGACCTCATTTTTGAGTGTAGTCAGTGTTTCTTTGATGTATTTAGATGCTCTAGTATTGGATGCATATTTAATATTGTTAAGTCCCGCTTGTATATTGAATCTTTCAGCAATACATAGTGTCCATCCTTGTCCATGATGGTGGATTTTACATTAAAATCTATTTTATCTGAGATTAGTATTGCCATACCTGCTCTTCTTTGTGTGTTGTTAGCTTGATATATATTCTTCTATCCTTTAATTTTCAGTTGTTCATATCTTTAGATCTAAGATGAGTTTGTTGTAAGCAACATATGGATGGCTTATGTCTTTTGATCCAAGATGCCACTCATTGTCTCTTTATTGGAGCATTCAGTCCATTCACATTCAGTGTAATTATTGATAGGTATGTGTTTAGTGCTGTCATTGTGATATGTTTATTTTTGTGTTGATGTTTTTCTCTGTTCTTATTATTCTGTTTTAGAATATTCTTCTTTATGAGTTGATTTTTCACCTTTTTCAGGGTTGGTTTTGTGGTTGTTGAGACTCCTGTATTATGTTTGTCGATTTGGTATGCTGAATCTTTATTGTGCTTTGTGGCTGCCCCTTAAAAGTCTATGTTTAAATCCAATTTTAACTACTACCACTCTTATTAAGTTCCTCTCCATCTGGAAGGACTATAATGACTGTAGCACATTCCTCTTTTTAATATGATGACATCATACTTTTCATGATATGATCACTGGGTCACTTCTTTTAGTATTACAGCTTTGAGTCTGGAGCCTTCCTTAACTGAATAGATTTCTGGATGATGTGTCCTGTATTTCCTCCTAAAGTATAAAATTAGTGGTTTTGTTCTTCTAAGCCAGGAGCTTCTTTCAGTATGTCTTGTAGTTTTGGTTTGATTTTTACAAAGTCTCTGAGTTTATTTCTCTGTGAATGCCTTGATTTCATTTTCATATTTGAAAGATAATTTTGCAGGATATGTAATTCTTGGTTGGAAGTTCTTCTCCTTCAAGGCTTTAAATGTGTCATCCCATTGTCTTCATGCCAGCATCGCTTTTGCTGAGAAATCCAATGAAAGCCTACAGGGTTTCCCCTTGAATGTTAGTTTTGCTTTGAGTTCTGCTGCCTTCAAGAGTTTCTGCTTGTGTTTCATTTTGTTAAGTTTGACTATAATATGTCTTGGAATCTCTTTTGGGATCTATATGGAGTGGTGCTCGATATGCATCTTGGATATCTATATTCTCTTCTTTCATAATTTCTGGGAAGTTTTCTGTCAGCAGCTCAGCCACAATACTTTCTGTGTTCTCAGATGTCCCACACTGTTCAGGAACTCCAATTAATTGTAGATTGTTCCTCTTAATAGAGTCCCACATGCCTCTTAATGCGTCTTCATTTTTCTTGTTTCTTTTTTCTGATTTTTCCTCATAGGTGTTGGAGTTAGTAGCTCTGCCTTCCAAGTTAGAAAGTCTATTTTCCATTTGTTCAATTCAGTTTTCTTGGCTTTGAACTGAATCTGCTGAATTTCAGAGTACTGGTGTTCTATCAGATCAAACAGCTTGCTTAATTTTTCATTTTGCTCTGCTGCATTTTGCATAAGGTCTAGGAGGGCTGTATAAATTATCCTTTTGTACTCACCCTCTGATAGTTTCAGAAAGGCTTCTTCGCCTGAGAAATTCTTTGGATCTTTCTTTTGTGGGTCTTCTGAAGCCATAGGTGAGTTCTTCCTAATGTTCTGGTCCAAAGTTTGTTGCTTTTTGGGCATCTGGAGGTTGTTTTGTTTCTCTGGTGTTACTTTAATGAGGTTCAAGCTCAGTCTGAAAAGGAAGTTGATCATGAGACACCTCTATGTACTCCAGTGACTTGGCTCAGTGGAATCTCTGGGATAGCAGACTCCACCTCCTGAGTGGCTGAGACACAGCCCCACTTATAGAGTCACTGGGGAGCCAACAGTTGACTATGTAATGTGAGACAGGAAAGGCTAGAAGAGAAGCCATCGGGATGCGAGCCAAGCCAAGTGCCGTCAAGTCGGATCAGTTATTTCTCTTTTGTAAGGTAAAAGGTATCTGACAGCTTCCAAAATTTGTCAGGCTTTCAGGTGTGCAAGTCCCTCTTCCTAGCTGGCAAAGTATGCACCTCTACATCAAAGACTGTTTTACTGCCAGAAAAGTGCTCTCTGGGCAGGCACTGCCTCGCAGCCTGGAAATCCACCTGAGTCCTCTGTATAGGAAACTCTGCCTCCCAGTGAATCAAGATGGTGTTCTGCACAAGCTCCCCTGCCCACTTTGGAAAAGGCTATTCAGTGGCGGAGATCCAGAGATTCAGAGAAAGAGAGACAGAGACAGAGACAGGGACAGAGAGAGAGAAAGAGAGACACAGAGAGACAGATAGAGACAGAGAGACAGAGACAGAGAGAGGTTAGAAGTGCTGAGTTGCACAGATTCCAAGGCCAGGCTCTCAATATGTGGCAACTCTGCTCACCAATCTCATCAGCAGTGCATCTGAGCCTTGCTGCCAGTCACCTCAGCCCCTCCCACTGGCCAAGACAGAGGAAAAAAAAGTCAAAATGGCAATTTATCTTCAGTTAGTGAGAGCCAGGACTCAGCAAGAGCAGGGGTTGGAAAAGAGAAGTTTTCCGCTTAGTAGTATGTTGACCAGATAGACAGCCCTATGCTGTGTCATAGGCCTCACTAGGTTTCCAGAAGTCTCCATTTAATTATTGGTTCAGGCCTTGGTTTCCACAGGGATTTAGGGAGACGTGTGTTTAGTTCACCATCTTGACTCCACCCTCCCCATTTTTTTCCTGCTTAATCTTGGAAACTCTCATGGCCGAGTGGTTAAGTGCTACATCTGCTAACCAAAAGATCAGAAGTTCAAATCCTCCATGAATTTTCCTCCTTGAAAATTCTATGGGGGCAGTTCTACCCTGTCCTATAGGGTCACTATGAGTTGGAATTGACTCAGTGGCAATGGGTTTGGTTGGTACACACCTTGAAAATATTTACTGAACAACTACTGTGTGCCAGGCACTGTGAACTGACTGAGGATGCAGGGATAAACATGGCATACATAGTCTCTGCTCTCACACATGCTACAGAGTGAGTCAGTGATAGACTCAGAGGCTGGGATCTGCTCTAAGAGGCTAGCTTCTAGGTGTCAGCCCACCACAGACCCACCATGGGTGACCATGGGCAAGTGCATCACTTTCCTTTACTGTAAAAAGGGTAGGTTAAACCTCAATCCAGTGTATGGGGAATTTATACGGTTGAATGATAGGAATGGCCAGAGTGGAGCTTATACTTCTTTTGATGGACCACCTAGGCCTGAAAGAAGGCCCAATGCAATAAGCCCTCCAGTCCAAGAAGCCTTGGGATCACAGAACTATAACAGCTCCTTCATCAAAAGGTAGGCACCCTACTAAGGAATCAGGACAATCTCAACGAAATGAGCAAATGGACCATAGGTTCTTTGAAAAAGTGGAAGGAGACCAGGTGTTACAATCTGAAAGACTGGATTATCTCCTGGATCTATAAGTTACTAGTTACATGGCTTAGGGCAAGTCACTTAAACTCTTGGAGCCCATTTCTCCGTCTGTAACAAGAAGCAATCGCAACAAGCTAACCTTACCCAGCTGTTAACAAGGGTTGCCAAAGGTGTGTGTAAGATATAAACAGAGGGCAGGAGAACATTTCAGTGTCTGGTAGAAGTAGGAATCCTTCAGCCATTTGAGGAAGGTAGATTTTCACCTGTATTCATGGAGTGTAATAGTATTTTATCAGTCAATCTTCACTGCTAGCAAGCCCTACCTCCTGTCAAATATCCATGTCTCTCTATAGGAGAGGTGGAGTCCAACTCCCCTTAATCTACTGTCATGGATTGAATTGTGTCCCCCAAAAAATATGTATAGAAATTTGGCTGGGTTGTGATTACCAGTATTGTGTGATTGCCCTCCGTTTTGTGATTTTTATACTGTATGTTAATGAGGATTAAAGCGGGACTGTAAACCCCTTCTTAAGTTCACCTTCCTGCTTCACTGTAAAGGGAATTTCCCTGGAGTGTGGCTTGCACCTCCTTTTATCCTACAAGGGATAAAAGGAAAGGAAATCAAGCAGAGAGTTGGGAACCTCACACCATCAAGAAAGCAGCATCGGGCGAAGAGCATGTCCTTCAGACCTGAAGTTCCTGTGCCACGATGCTTCCTGACTAAAGACTGATGCAACACAAGGACTTTCCTCCAGAGCCAACAGATGGAAAGCCTTCTCCTGGAATGGACACCCTGAATTCAGACTAGTAGCCTATTGAACTGTGTAAGAATAAACTTTCATTTGTTAAAACCATCTGCTCATGGTATTTCTGTTACAGCAGTACCAGATGACTAAAATATCTACTGTCAGTGGAGTCTGGCAGCTTCTACTCACTGTCACCAGAAAGAGGCACCAAGATTCCTGGTCACCTATGTGACTTACTGTCACTTGTCCTTACAAAACTAGCTCACAGAAGGCACAGAACATTGTTATTGTTGTTAGGTGCTGTTGAGTCGTTTCTGATTCACAGAGATCCTATATATGGTGGAATTAAGTGCCACATAGTCCTGTGCCATTCTCACTATCACTGTTATGCTTCAGTCCATTGTGCCAGCCACTGTGTCAATCCCTCTTATTGAGGGTCTTCCTGTTTTTTGCTGGTGACCTTCTACTTGACCAAGAATGGTATCCTTCTCCAGGAACTGATTCCTCCTGGTGTATATAAGGTAATGAGATACTGTTTCTAAAGATCACTGTGGTGGTCCTTCTTCCAAGACAGATTTGTTTGTTTTTTTGGTAGTCCATGGTATATTCAATATTCTTCACCAACATCATATTCAAAGGTATCAGTTCTTTGGCCTTCCTTATTAATTAATTGTCTCGCTTGTGCATAAATATGAAGCAACTGAAAACACCATGGTTTGGGTTTGATGAATCTTAGTCATTATGGTGACATCTTTGCTTTTTAACACTTTAAAGGAATCTTTTGCAGTAAATCTGCCCAATATGCAGTGTGTCATTTCATTTCTTGACTGCTGCTTCCATGGTGTTGATTGTGGATCCAAGGAAAATGAAATCTTTGACAACTTCATTATTTTATGCATTTATCATGATACTGTTTATTGGTCCAGTTGTGAAGATTTTTGTTTTAAGTTGAGGTATAATCCACAGTGAAGACTGTAGTCTTTGATCTTCATCAGTAAGTCCTTCAAGTCCTGTTCTCTTTGAGCAAGAAAGATTGTTTCGTCTTCCTGATGCAGCTTGTTAATGAGTCCTCCTCCAATCTGGTGCCCTGTTCTTCTTCACGTAGTCCAGCTTCTCAGATTATTTGCTCTGAATACAGGTTGAATAAGTACTGCAAAAGGATAAAACCTTGAGGCACACTTTTCCTGCATTAAACCATGCAGTATCCACTTGATCTGTTCAAATTACTTTCTCTTGGTCTAAGTACAGGTTCCTTACGAGCACAAGTTAAAGGTTCTGGAATTCCCATTCTTCACAATGTTATCCATAATTTGTTATGCTCCACACAGTCAAATGTCTTTGCATAATAAATAAAACACAGGGAAACATCTTTTTGATATTTTCTGTTTTAGCCAAGATCCATCTGACATTACCAGTGATATTCCTCGTACAACATCCTTTCCTGAATCTGGCTTGAATTTCTGGCTCCTCCCTGTTAATGCAGTGCTGCAAATGCTTTTGAATAATCTTGAGCAAAATTTTACTTGTATGTGGTGGTATTATCAGATAATTTTTGCATTCTGTTGGATTACCTTCCTTTGGAATGGGCACAAATACGGATCTCTTTCCATTGACTGGTCAGGAAGCTGTCTTCCAAATTTCCGGGTGTAGATGAGTGAGCACTTCCACTGCTGTAACCATTTGCAGAAACATCTCAGTTAGCATTCAGTCTTTTCCTGGAAGTTTATTTTTGGCCAATGCCTTCAGTGCAGCATCAGCAGCATTGGTTCTTTAGCATAAGCTACCTCCTGAAATGCTGAATGTCAGCCAATACTTTTTGATGTAAAAAAAAAAAAATCAAAAACCAAAAAACCCACTGTTGTCAAGCTGTTTCCAACTCACAGCAATCCTCTAGAGTTTCCAAGGAGCACCTGGCAGAGGTGAACTGCTAACCTCTTAGCAGCTGTAGCTCTTAACCACTATACTACCAGAGTATCACAGTCACTGTGAGTTCCTTCCACCTTTTGATGCATCCCAGGCCTTTTAGCATTTTCTTCACAGAATCCTCCAGTATTACAACTTAAGGGTTGAAGATTTCTCTTCAGTTCTCGTGTCTTTAGAAATACTGAGCACGGTCTTCCCTTTTAGTTTCCTGTCTCCAGGACTTTGCGTATTTCTTCTTAATAGTTTACTTGGTCTTCTGGAGCCACTCTTTGAAATCACGCCTTGTACGCCATCATTTCTTCCTTTTGCTTTAGCTACTTGACATTCAAGAGCAAGTTTCAAAGTCTCTTCTGACATCCATTTTGGTGCTGCCTTTTTTTTAATGATTTCTTGCTTTCTTCATATATGATGCCTTCGAGGAGGAATCATCTCCACCCTGATGGGCCTGGTTTCTGGAAACCCTGGTGGCATAGTGATTAAATGCTATGTCTGCTAACCAAAAGTTTGGCAGTTCGAATGTAGCAGGTTCTCTTTGGAAAGTCTATGTATCAGTTTTGCTCTGTCCTGTAGGGTTGCTATGAGCTAGAATTGACCAGCAAAAGTGGGTTTGGGTTTTGGTTTGATGTCACTGCACAACTCATTTGGTCTTCTGTCATTAGTGTTCTGTGTGTCAAATCTACAAGGACTGACAATTAAGTTCATGAACTCACCCTAGAAAAAGAGCTACATACCTCACTGCTGAATATCACTATGGTCACCTTCAAAGTACTCCCCTTGGGAAGCTGTGCACCGATGCCAGTGCCTAGTACATCCATTGGAACTCTTTTCTGGAATGGCCATCACAACTGTCATTGTATTACATGTAATGTCCTGAATGTCATCCAGATGTCTTCCTTTCAATATTTCCTTTATCTCTAGTTAAGGAAAAATGTCATTGGGGGCTAGATTAGGTGAGTAGGGAGGGTGTTCCAATATAGTTATTTGTTTACTGGCTAAAAACTCTCTTATAGACAACTATACTATTAAGTTTGTGAACTTGCCACCTTGCCACCATGTACAATGACCACTTCAGAATGAGTTCCAACATTGCTCTGAAGGCTGAACTAGTTGCTCATATCAGTGCATGGCTTCCCAAGGGGAGTACTTTGAAGGTGTCCATAGTGATATTCAGCAATGAGATATGTAGCACTTAGAACAACTAAGGTCTTGAATCAATTGTCATAGACTCAATTGAGATGCTGTCTAAATTCAGGTGGTGTATACTCAAGGTTATAGTTTGGCTTCTGCGGACTTTTTGAAATTTTCTTCACCCTGCATAGGATCAATTCATGGTCTCTTTCACAGTCAGCCCCTGGCCTTGTTCTGACTGATAATGAACTTCTCCATCATCTCCTTCCACAGATGTGGATTTGATTTTGGTGTAGTCCATCTGGTGAGGTCCATGTGTATAGTTGCCAGTTATGTTGCTGAAAAAGGCACTTGTGATGAAAAAGGTTTTGGTCTTGCAAAATTCTACTGTGTCATCTCCAGCTTATTTCTTGTCACCAAGGCCGTATTTTTCAACTACCAATCCTCCTCTATTTCCAGCTTTCCCATTCCTATCGCCAATAATTTTCAGTGCACCTTGATTGCATGTTTGATCGATTTCAGACTACAAAAATTGGTAGAAATCTTCAGTCTCCTCATCTCTTGCGTTAGTGTTCTGTGTGACTTTGGATAAGACCCGCATTACATGGTCTCTCTTATATCTGTGTTGATATCATCCTACCACTGACCCAGCATTGCACTTTGGGAGACATCTTGGAATGTTCTTTTTGACTGTGAACATGATGCCATTTCTCTTCAATTCATCATTCCAATAATAGTGGACCCCATTCCAAATGGCTAATACTGTCCATTTCAGCTCACTAATGCCTATGATAATGATAGTATGTGTTCCATTTCATTTTTCTTAATTGAAATCTTTATTGATATAACTGTAGACTGGTAGTCTGAGGAAATAACACAGAGAGATTCCACATACACATTACATATTATTCACTTTCTCCGTATGGTAACTTATTATTGTTATTTATTACAGTAAATGAATAAAATTTCTAACATCTATCAACTATCTCCTCTGTGATAAACCCTCACCACCACTCCCCATCCTTGTAGCCAACAGTTATTTTCTTCTGTAGATAATTCTGTTTTAAGCCCTTGTAACAGGGGTCTCATACAATATTTGTTCTTTTGATACTGAACGATTTCACTCAGCATAATATCTTCTAGCTGAAACCATATTATGAGATGTTTTCTAAAATCTATATTGTTTTTTATCATAGCATAGTGTTCTATTGAGTATATATACCATAGTTCGTTTATCCATTCATCTGTTGATGGGCATCTGGGTTGATTCTGTCTTTTAGCTGTTGAGGACTGTGCTGCAATAAACATTCATGTACATGTGTCTGTTTGTGTGACACATTCGTGTGACCATTTCTAATTTTCCTGGATGCTTACTTCAGACATTTCATGTTTTGATTATTAATGGATGTTTGCAGTGTTTCTTCTCATTTTGAGCCATGTGTTGGTCCTGCTGGGACATTTTTCCTTCTGAAATAGCAGATAAAATGCCTAGATTAAATTATTCCAGAAATGCAATCTTAAATTTTCCTCTTTTCCCATCACCAACCTTGGTCTACACACCAAGATCCATTACTTTAGGTGCTAAAGCCATTCCAGGACCCAGGACAGGAGACACCAACGCTGAAGCGAAGGGAGCAAAGGCCCAAGATAAGGATACAGGGTTTCTGGGGCTATAAACACTCAAATAGTTGAATATGAATATACATATAAGCATGGATTTTAAAAAATGTATTTAGAACTCACAAAGAGATACACGTACAGGGTTTCCAAATCCAGAGACCCCTCAGGCACCTTGAACAAATGATAGTTACTTAACTTTTCCACACCTCTGGTCTCAGGTGGAGCAGTGGTTAAGCGCTCAGCTGCTAACCGATATGGCAGCAGTCTGAACCCACCAGAAAGGTGTGACAGCCTGTTTCCATAAAGATTACAGCCTGGAAAACTCTATAGAGCAGTTGTACTCTGTCTTAAAGGGTGCTTTGAGTTGGGATTGACTCAACAGCAATGGGTTTAGTTTATTTTTGGGGGGGGTCTCTTGTCTGTAGAATGAGGGTGATAGAACAGGAATGCTGTAAGGATTATATATAAGATGCTTGGAACACATCTTGGCTCAGAGCAGTCATTCAGTTTTTTCTAACTGTGCTTATGATCATGGCTAGAAGCCCTCACAGGACACAGGCATACAGTGGGACATACATGAGCACAAATACAGCAGACGCACAATCAGATTCACAGATGCACAAGTAGCCCAATCTGACCATGGATACAACATAGTTGCTCACCAAAGAGAAGCTATGTCAGGTGCCCCACTAGTGATCAGTATGACAGGACTAACACGGTTTGATCTTGGTCCATTTAGGCCTGGTCTGTTTCAGCCAGGCTGCAGCAAAGAAAATGAAGTTGCTCTGCAAATTCAAGAGAATGCAATTTTGAAATGGAGCGTGGAGGGAGCTGGGGAGAGAAAGAAGTTTGCAAGGGGTTTGGCCTGAAAGGAGACAGCACAAGAAGTGTGGCCTACAGCAGTGAGGATTCAAAGTAGTCGTTGGAACCTCTTTGAAGCTGTTGGCTGGGCCTGCAGCGTAGACCCCACCCCATTCTTGAAATCCTCAGTGAAAGGTGTATTGCCAGCTGCGAGTGATGCGACAGGAGTTTGGAGACCATCAAAGAACGGGGTTAAGTTCCACCTCTGAGCTCATTCACAGCTGGCCACACTCAGGCAATAAATGTGGAATTCAGTGGGAGGCAGAAATTCAGGCTAACTGACTAGGAGAAAAGGAAGCAATCTGAGGTCACTGCAAGATGCCATCACGAGATGGGGATGGGAGCCACTGGAGGACACAGGACCATCCAGATGGCCAACTTCTGGGTTATAAAAGGAGGAGAAATCTGAGGATGAGTGTAAGTCCAACCTCTAAAGCAGTATCATCACCTGCTAAGGGAGGTCGAAGGGAGGAGGTGTGGGAACTGGATGGCCTTTGTCAGAGAGGTTTTGAGGTAAAGTGGGTGTGGTACAGGAAAGGCTGTGTGTGGTCAAGCTGAAAGCAGTGAGGGTTACATCCAGTGAGAGATCCTCGCAGAACTTTCTTCGCAGTTCATCAAGATTTTCTGGGATTCCACACTGATCGTGTTTAAATCTGTGTGTAGCACTTGGACAATTGTTCTCTATGGTCTTTCTTACTAGGATGACTTGATGCCCAGCTCCCTGAATAACGAAGGCTGACGCTGGATGTCAGAGAATGTGAAAGGGAAGGGATCAGGAGCTTTTGAAGAAAAGGTGGCCATCTGTGCAAGGCAGGTGTAGGTGTCTGTGGCTAGAAGGTGCAGATAGTTTGATTCTTTAAAAACAAACTAGACAGCACAATGGCTTGACAGATGTGCAGGTGCTGGGTTGTTGTGAAAAGGGTTAGCTAGGGGAAAACTAAGTTCACTATTTCAACTTAGGCTGAGTGCAGGGATTTCATCACCATTTATTAACTGTCTGTCAGACTTCGCCTACATCATGGTTGGAATCTCTGTGGTTGATTCATTAGGGAAATAACTTAGGAAAAATGAAAGAGAGAAACGAGGCAAGGCAGACCTCCTATTCCTTACCTGCAATTCCAAAATGTAAAATAGCACTCAAAATGTTAAGTTTTGTGGTTTTTTTTTAATATAACTTATTTGGAATGAAAAGCTGGACTGAATTGACCTAGTGCTTTGACATTTGTCTTTATTTCATGTAGTGTCAATAATTGGGGCAGAAACGTTGATGGGGGTCAGTGCTTGACTATGGAGTCCTGCTGCAGACCTCACTGGGATTTTATACAATATAGATAATATCGATGGCATTATCTTTCTAAATTCCAAAAAGTTCTGAATTCTGAAACACATCTGCCTTCCAGGGTTTGTAGCAACAGCTAGGGGTGCTTGCTCAGCAGGGTTTCCTGGTGCTGGGCCTCAGGTCAAGGCTGAGAGCAGAAGATGCTCCGGTAGAGAGGCTGCAGTGCTTTGAAATTTATGTGCCCACCCAAGGGGTACCAACAGTAAAACAAAACCCACTGCCACTGAGTAGATTTCAAGTCATGGCTACCCTAAGTCTGCCAGGGTAGAACTCTGCTCCAGTACAGCTGGATCTTTTGGAAGAAGACTCCAAGGCCTCTCTTCCGAGTTACCTCTGGGTGGACTTGAACTGCCAACTTTTTAGCTAGTAGCTGAATGCTTTAACTGTTGGCATGCCCCAGAGAGAAGGGACTCTAAGTCTCCTGGCTGGTTCCCCTCGATTTAGGGATGTGTAATTAACTAATAAGAAGAGGGAGAGGAAAAGCCATACTCCTGGAATGATGTGATAATTCATCTTGTGGGTTTGTTAGCTAGGAGAGAATAAGGATCTAGGTGGAGACTCTCACGTCCTCTTCACAGGTATGAAGGCTTTAATACCTCCGAAAAGGAGAAGGAGTTGGGCTTGTCTGTATTTCTTTTAAGCATTGAAACCAGGACCACTGAGAATCTTTCCGTCTGCTTCCATCAAAAGAAGAATGCTACCTAGTGTTGACTGTCATGGATTGAATTGTGTCCCCCTAAAAATATATGTAGCCATGTGGCTGGGCCATGATTCCCAGCCTTTGATGATTGTCCCCCATTTTGTGATTTCACTGTGCTGTACGTTAGAAGATTTGGGTGAGACTGTAAATCCTTTCCTAAGATCACCTCCCTGCTCCATTGTAAAGGGAGTTTCCCTGGAGTATAGCTTGCCCAACCCTTAACTTCTCATTCTACAAGACATAAAAGGAAAGGGAAGAAAGCAGAGAGTTGGGAACCTCACATCATCAAGAAAGCAGCACTGGGAGAAAAACGTGTCCTTCAGACCTGAGGTTCCTCTGCCAAGATGCTCTCTGGACAAAGACTGGACTTTCCTCTAGAACCAACAAGAGGCAAAGCCTTACCCTGGAGTGGGCATCCTGAATTTGGATGCGTAGTCTACCCAATTGCTTAAGAACCAACTTCCCTTTGTTAAAGCCATCCCCTCTATGGTATTTCTGTAAGAGCAGCGCTAGCTGACTAGAACAAGGACTATGGTGGGAGGTAATGAGTGACTCATCACTGAGGTGTTTAAGCACAGGCTGGCATTCTTGTCAAGCATGTGCAGTGAGCACACATGCAGGAGATGAGAGATTAAATGACAAATTATTCTTAACAAAAAATGCAGGAGAGAGGGATTTCAAGTCTTTGGAGATGCAGGTGGAGGATGGTGAATACCTCTAGTCTCTGGAGCTATTTACTGCCGCTCTTCAAAATCTCAGACACAGAGCATCGTTGCAGCTGCTGGGCAGCCTGTCACACCTAATGCTGGGGAGGAGAGGTTAATAATCTCTGGGCTGATACTCTTACAGAAGTGCTTGGAATGAGAACAAATATTTGAGTAATTGCAGTTGACTGGAGGACTGAGCTAGGGCGCCCTGGGAGCATTTTAGCCCAGAAAGCCATGGTAAGCTGACCTTTGAAAAGTGGGCATTTCGATGGATCGCTGTTCTCCTCCAGGCAAGCAGGAACCCAAGCCCCACTGTGTCCCCATTGCTTGACTGAGGGATGCTTCTGGTTTGTAGGTGATGAAATGCAAAAGACTGGCATCTTCAAGTATTTAAAACCCAGAGAAAAGTGGAACTATCTTACTTACGTGTGTCTCACACCACCTGTCACCACACCCAGCATCCTGCAATAGAAAACTGTCTTAGTCATCTAGTGCTGCTTTAACAGAAATACCACAAATGAATGGCTCTAAAAAGAGAAATTTTATTTTGTCATTGTCCAAAGTCAAGGTGTCAGCTCCACAGGAAGACTTTCTCTGTTGGCTTTGGTGGAAAGACCTTGTTGTCAGCCTTCCCCTGGCATGGAAGCTTCCAAGGCACGGGTACCCTGGTCTTTCTGAAGGACACGCTGGGCTCCAGGTACTGCTTCTTGGTGTATGAGTTCCCTAACTCTCTTCTTGGCTTCCTTTCCTTTATATTCAAAGAAATTGCCTCAAGACACAAAATAGTCTTTCACACTGAGTTCTGCCCCACCAACACAAGTGCCGCCCATCCTCCCTGATTAACATCATAGAGGCAGGATTTACAACTTGGAGGGACGGCACACAACAGCAGGAATCACGCGCACATGGAAACCAAACCCACTGCTGGCAAGTGGACTCCTACTCATAAGGACCCTGTAGGACAGAGTAGAACTGCCCCATGGAGTTTCCAAAGAGCTTCTGGTGGATTCGAATTGCTGACCCTCTAGGTCAGCGGCCATAGCACTTAACCATCAGGGAAGAACTTTCTGCAATGATAGGGATGTTCTGTGTTGTCCAACGTGGAGGCCACCAGCTACACAGGTTTGCTGAATGCTTGAAATGTGTCTAGTGCGCATGAGCAGCTGAACTTTTAGTTTTGTTGAGATTTACATGGCCAGATGTAGCTAACAGTTGCTATATTTTGCGGGGCAGTGCTACTTATTCATTAGATAGCGGGATTTGGGATTTTTAAAAGCTTTCTGTCTCCAGTTCCTTGACCAATACCCATGACACATACTCTGCAGAGAAACAGTGAATGAACATCAGTGTGTTGTGGGAGGTTTTTTGAGAGAGCACATAGACAGCTGAAGGCTAAAGGGCTGTTGTTAGCAGAGATTGATGGACAAAGAAATCACTACTGATTATTGGCTGCTTTGTCTGAAGTTTTATTCTCAGTGGCCTGAGGACTGCTGCCATTTTAGCTGTGGTTTGATGTGTTTTGACAAATGTATATTAATGTGTAACCGCCAGCAAAAATGAAGATATGGGACATTTTCATCATCACAAAAAAATGTCTTCGAACTCAGGACTGACTTCTTCCATGGGTGACTGCATGTGCTTGGTAAATGCTACACTGTCACTGTCTTGAAATACTTAATAATTTTTTTTAACATGACCCCACAAATAATGTAGGTGGTCCTGACTGGACTTTTTTGTGGTTGATCCCCTTCTGCCACCCTGGCTTTAAACAGCCACTGATCTGCTTTTGTCACTAAGGACTAAATTCATCTTTTTTAGAGTTTGTATAAATGGTATCATAAAAATTGAACTATTTTATCTCTAGTTTCTTTTACTCAGAACAATGCTTTTGGGATTCAGCCTTTTGTGCGAGTGTTTCTTTTTATCTTTAAACTTTACTGTGTCTTTATAATTAAAGTAGACAGTATTTAGTTGGGTCTTTTTTTTTTTTTTTTAAATCCAGTGATAATCTGTTTTATCCTCAGTTTTATAAGCTATACTTCTCTGGGATTTTTTTGTTTTAGTGCTTACAATAGGAGGTACAGTGTGTGTCTTTAACTTATCATAGTCTACCTTTAAGTAACGTTAGACCACTTTCAGTATAACCTAGAACCTCAGACCACTTTCAGTATAACCTAGAACCTCAGACCACTTTCAGTATAACCTAGAACCTCAGACCACTTTCAGTATAACCTAGAACCTCAGACCACTTTCAGTATAACCTAGAACCTCAGACCACTTTCAGTATAACCTAGAACCTCAGACCACTTTCAGTATAACCTAGAACCTCATAACCATGTGTCGTAATCTTCCCATGCTTTGTCACCATACATTTTGCCTTTATATGTTATAAACCCACTATGTGTTATTATTTTTCTCTGAACAATTATCTTTTAAAACATTCTTAAATGAGAAGAGTCTCGTATTTACACACTTATTTACTATTTATTTGACACTTTTCATTCCTTTGCGTAGATCCAAGTTTCCACTGGAATAATTTCTTATCAGCCTGAAAAATTCTTAATAGTTTTTGAATTCTTACTGTTTTTTTGTAGTACAAGTCTGTTGACAATGAATTCTCTCAGGTTTTGTTGGAAAATATCTTCACTTTCATTTTTGAAAAGTATTTTCACTTCCTACAGAATTATGGATTGACTTGTTTTTCCTTCCAACATTTAACAGCATAGGTTTGCATTGTTTCTGAAAATACATCTATGGTTATTCTTTTTTAATTGCTATGCGTCATGTGCCTTTTTTCTTTTTATACTCTTAACATTTTCTCGTTATCCTTGTGTTCCAAGCAGTGTGATTATTATGTGCCTTGACATTGTTGTATTTGTGTTCGCTCTTCGGGGGTTTAGGTAAGCTTCTGCAGGTTTGGGATTTTTATCAAATTTGAAGAAATTTCAGACATTATTTCTTCAAGGATTCTTCTGCTCTCGTACTCTTACATGTATTTTCAACCACTTGATATTTTAACATAGCTCATTAGCTCCATTCATTTTTTTTTCATTTTTTCTCCTCTCTGTGTCAGTTTGTGAATTTTCCTACTGTTTTGTCTTCAAATGCATGTATCTTTTATTCTGCAGTACTAATCTGCTAGTAATAGCATCAGTAACTTTTAAATTTAAGGTGTTGTATTTTATCCCTAGAGTTTCTATTCATTCTCTTTGTGTCTACTACATCTCTTCTCATTGTGTCTATTATATTAGCATATTTATAATCACTGTTTCAATGTCCTTGTTTGCTAATTCCATCACTTGTGTCGTTTCTGGGTGTATTTATATTGATTGATTTTATTTTCTAACGTTGGGTCTTTCTTGACTTTAAAGCACACAGTGTCCCCTTGTTCTGTTCTCACAACTGCCTCTTGATCCATATACAGATTCCTCATGAGTACAATTATGTGTTCTGGAATTCCCATTCTCCGTAACGTTATCTGTAATTTGTTATGATTCAAATAGTCGAATGCCTTGCACAGCCAGTTAAGTACAGGTAAGCATCTTTCTGGTATTCTCTGCTTTCAGCCAAGATCCATCTGACATCAGCAATGATATCTCTGGATTCACGTCCTCTTCTGAATCCAGCTTGAATTTCTGACAGTTCCATGTCTATACACTATTGCAGTAACTTTTGAATAATCTTTAGCAAAATTTTACTTCCATGTGATCTCAATGATATTTTTGATAATTTCTGCATTCAGTTTGATCACCTTTCTTGTTAATACACATAAATATGGATCTCTTCCAGCCAGTTGGCCAGGTGGCTGTCCTCCATATTTCTTGGCATAGATGAGTGAGCACTTCCAGCACTGCAGCTGTTTGTTGAAACATCTCAGTTAATATTCCATCAACTTCTGGATCCTTGTTGTGTTTTTTTTTTTTTTTGCTATTCAGTGCAGCTTCAACTTCTTATCTCAGTACCGTACGTTCTGGATCATGTGCTACCTCTTTAAATTCTGATAGAATGACTCTGTGTATTCCTTCCATCTTCTTTTGATGATTCCTGAGTCGTATAATATTTTCCCTCAGAATTCTTCATTATTCCAACTGGAGGCTTAAATTTTCTTCAGTTCTTTCAGCTCAAGAAACACAGAGTGTATTCTTCCCTTTTGGTTTTCTATTTCCAGTTATCTGCACATGTCCTTATGATTCTTCATCCCCTAGAGCCACCCTTTGAAATCTTCTGTTCAGTTCTTTTACTTCATCATTCCTTCCTTTTGCTTTAGCTCAATCTTTGAGAGCAAGTTTCAGATGACTTAAAGTCAGGGAAGGTGTGCACCAGGGTTGTACCCTTTCACCATGTCTTTTCAATCTGTATGCCAAGCAAATACTCCGTGTAAGTGGACTATACGAAGGACAACGAGGCATCAGGATTGAAAGAAAACTCATCAACAACCTTCATTATGCCAATGACACAATCTTGCGTGCTGGAGGTGAAATGGATTTAAAATACTGGTGAAGCTCAAAGACCACAGCCTTCAGTATGGATTACACCTCAACATCAAGAAAACAAAAATCTTCATAACTGAAAAGTAAGCAACAGCATGATAAATGAGGAAAGACTGAGGTTGTCAAAGATTTCATTTACTTGGTTCCACAATCAATACCCATGCAAGCAGCAGTCAAGAAATTGAAAGACTCGTTGCACTGGGGAAATCTGCTGCAAAGGACCTCTTTAAAGTGTTGCAAAGGGAAGATGTCACTAACATGCACCTCACCCAAACTACGGTATTCTCAGTCACATCCTATGCAGGCAAAATTGGACTATGAAAAAGGAAGACAGAAGAATTGATGCCTTTGAACTGTGGTGTTGGAGAAGAATCCTGAATGTACCATAGACTGCCAAAAGAACAAGCAAATCTGTTCTGGAAGAAATACAACTAGAGTGCTCCTTGGAAGCAGAGACGGTGAGACTGCATCTTACGTACTTTGGACACCGTGTCAGGAGGGATCAGTCCCTGGAGAAGGACAACATACTTGGTAAAGTAGAGGGTCAGCCAAAAAGAGGAAAACTCTCAACAGGATGGACTGACACAGTGGTTGCAACAACAGGCTTAAGCACAGAAACAATTGTGAGCATAGTGCAAGAGGACAGTGTTTCATTTTGTTGTGCATAGGGTTGCCATGAGTTGGAACAACTCAATGGCACTTAACAACAAAGAATAATTATGAGTCTAATGGGAATTCCAAAATTCTTAAATATGTTCATGTGGAAACTCTACATAGACCAAAAGGCATTCATTTGGACAAAACAGGAGAATTGTCTTAGTCATTTAGTGCTGCTTTAATAGAAATACCACAAGTGGGTGGCTTTTAAAAAATAAATTTATTTTTTCACAATCTAATAGGCTACAAGTCCAAATTCAGAGCATCAACTCCAGAAGGCTTTCTCTGCTGGCTTTGGGGGAAGATCCTTGCTGTCAGTCCTCCCCTCGACTGGGAACTCCTGAGGCATAGGGAACCCCAAGCCCTTTTCAAAGGATATGCTCTGTTCCCAGCACCGCTTTTTTGGTAGTATGAGGTGCCCAACTCTCTGCTTGCTTCCCTTTCCTTTATATCCTGAGATTGTTCAAGGCATAATACAATCTTACACATTGAATCCTCCTCCACCAGCAAAACTACCACCCATCCTCCCTCTTTAACAACAGAGAGGCAGGGTTTATAGCATATAGGAACATCACACAATACCAGGAATCATGGCCTAGCCAAATTGCTACATATAGTTTTGGGGGACACAAGTCAATCCATAGCATTGTACCCTTCGACTCCCCACCCCCTAAATCATGTTCTGGTAAAGTGCAAAGCATATTCATCTCATCATGGCAAAAATCTGAAGTCCAAGTCCAAAATCCAGCAGTTCCTCTTCATCTGTGAAATATAGAAGTTATCTGCTTCCAAAATACAGTGGCAGAACAGGCAGGCATAAGCTAGATGTTTCCATTACAAATAAAGAGAAATTGCAGGGCAAGAAGGGATAACAGGTAACAATTAAGTCAACAGAACACATTACAGTAACCCCCAAGGCTTTGAGAATAACCCTCCATTGTCTAAGGTATTTTACCCCATGGCTCTGCCACCCAGACTCTAGGTACTGGCCGTACTATCCAGGGTCTGAGTGAAAGGCCCTTGTCCTTGGGCTACAGCTCCATCCTCCAGGCCCACTGGGATAGTAACTCTGCTCCTTCAGCTTTAGGTGTACCATTTTCCTAGTTTATCTGAGTGGCAGCTCCTCCCTTTGAAAAACCAGAGACCATTACTTCAGCCTTAGAGACACTTGAAGTCATGGCCACATCTTTTGAGACTAAGGCAGTTCAGCTTTTTGTGCTCCTGGTCTCTTCAGCTTCTGCTTCCTGCAGCCTCTTGGGCTGGGCCTTGTGCCCACATCTGCTGTACAAAGCTTTGTGTTCCAAAGCTTTGTAGCTCCATTGATAAGTGCTCAGGGGCACCCCACTCTACCAGTAAACCTCTTTCACACAGGCACTCAGCTGTCTTATTCCGTAGATCATCTCAAGTGCTGCATTGTGCTGGTCTGGTTATGTGTCACTGCTTCTGTTTCTCACCATCTGTGCCTTCTCTGGTGTTAGTTGCTCTTCTGATACTTCTTTCCATTCAGTTTCAAAATTGCTTCCATATTTTAGGTATCTGTTACAGCAGTACTAGATGACTAAGATGGATAGGGAGTTGTTTAAATTCAGGAAAGGTGTGTGTCATGGCTATATCTTTTCACCCTATTTCTTTAGTCTGCATGCTGAACTAATAATCTGAAAAGATGGACTATATAAGGAAGAACAAGGCATCGGACTGGAGGAAGACCGAGTAACAACCATCCTATGCAGACGACTCAATTCCACTTTTGAAAGCAAAGAAGACTTGAGGCACTTACTGACGAAGATCTAAGGCTACAGCCTTTAGTATGGATTACACCTCCACATAAAGAAAACAAAAATCTTCATACTTAACCAAAAAGCAACATCATGATAAACAGAGAAAATATTGACGTTGTCCAGGATTTAATTTTACCTGGATCCACAATTAAAGTTGGTGGAAGCTGCAGTCAGAAAGTCAAATGACATAATGCATAGTCACATCTGCAGCCGAAGATCTCTTTTAAGTATTAAAAAGCAAAGACGTCACTTTGAGGACTAAAGTGTGCCTGACCATGATATTTTGAATTATTTCATATGCATGCAAAAACCAGACAATAAATAAGGTAGATCAAAGGAGAGCCAATGCATTTGAATTATGGTATTGGCAAAGAATATAGAATATACTGTGGATTGCCGGAAGAATGAACATGTCTGTCTTGGAAGAAAGACAGCCAGAATATTGCAGAGAAGTGAGGATGGTAAAACTTTGTCTCATGTGCTTAGGACATGTTACCAGGAGGGACCAGCCCTTGGTGAAGTACATGATGCTTGTTAAAGTAGAGGATCAGCAAACAAGAAGACCACCCTTAAACAGGTGCACTGACAGTGGTTGCAACAATAGCCTCCAATGTAGCAATGATTGAGCAGGTGGCCCAGGACTGGGCAATGTTTCATTCTATTATACACAGAATCACTGAGAGTTGAGACAAACTTGACAACACCTAACAACAACAGTTATGAGCCACATATTCTTGCTTGTGTATTTAGTAATTTTTTATTGGGTGTTAAGCCTTGCAACAGTTAACTTTTTGAGTGGATGACTTTTTTTTTTTGTACGTGAAGGAGCATTGGACTTTGTTTTAGCATGTAGTTGAGATTAGGATCAGCTTGACTGATTGCAAGGTTTTAAGCTTTGTTAGAGTAGGTCTAGGGTAGCTTTTGCTTTAGGGTAGCTTTAGCCACTGCTTAAGGATAGCTCTTCTATGATCTTCACTAAATGCTCTGGGTGTTCAATGAGGCTTTTCCATTTTGACTGTATCTACTATCTCTCAGCCCTGTGTGAGCTCAGGCAATTGTTCAACACACAGATGCCCATATTTCTTTGCCTAGCCTTGCGGACTTTTACCATAAGCCTTCACAGTTTAGTTTGCAACAGTAGACTCAAGAAGACTTCTGTGAAGACCCCTGCTGCTCTTTCTCTGCATTTCTGCTCTCTGCTTTCCAATGCTTTACCCTATAAAATGTAGCTGCCTTAGCGTCCTTGAACCTGACCTCTATTTCTTCAACTTGGCAAAACTGCAGTACTGTGCTTGGCTTTCCTTTTTAGTACCACTAGCTCAAAAAGTAGGTTCTGGCAGACAGCCAGGGAACTTGTAGAGTTCACTTTGTTTGTTTCCTGACACTCTTAGATATAATCCATGCTTGTTGCCTGTATTTTGAAACAGTGGTTCTGTATATTTTGTCCAATTTTCTCCTTGTTTTTAGTGGATGGACAAGTCTGATATCAGTTATTCCACCATGGCTAGTAGTAAAACATGAGTTTTTGAAAAGATACCATTTATAGCTGTGGTGGACTTTTTTCATAGATCACACACCAAGGGATTTTAAGAACTGGAAAATACTTTGAAGAATCTGAACTCTAGATATTTGACAGTGATAAATAATAGAGGTTCAAGGAGCAAATTTGACAGTTCAGGCTAGAAAAATTTGGATATCTGGTGTAGGGGTTAGGACTAGCATGGGGAAAGTATTTCAGTATTTTCCATTTAAACACAATTTGCTTCTCCTTGAAGCAGAGAATTCAATATGAAATGTATCAGGTGGCTTTTACTATAAAGAAATGGATCTAAATTGTGGCTACCAATTGGAATCAAGGGAACTTTTCTAAATCCTGGTATTCAGGTCATCCCACTAAGTAAATCAGTATCTGTAGTAGACCCAGGCATCTATATCTTTTACAGCTCCTTGGCTAACTTCAGTGTATAGCCAAGGTTGAGGACCTCTGTCCTAAGGTACTTCCAAGCCAGAATGAAGACTACAGGTACTTCCCTCTCAGGAACTGTGTCAGGTGCTCTCTGCATTTCACCTCATTGCCTCTCCTTCCCTTCCTGGTCCTGGGCATCTTCTTGCTCTGTCTCTGCCCCCATCAGAAAGTTGAACGGTAGGGAAGGCCAAGTTGGAGTTATGGTGTGGGTGGATCTAGGAGAAGGGAAGGAGACATGAGCATTAGAAAAGTCTACAGAGGGCAGAGGAGTCCCGTTGTCCCCTGCCCTCCTCCTACTCTCACATTCCCTTCTGCTTCCCCAAGCTTAATCAAGTCTAGAACTAACCAACTGGGTGGGTGACTCTCCAAAGTCTCTTGCCCACACTTCCTGGCCACAATCCTTTAGGGTGATGAAAAGACTCTTGAAGTGCCTTCCTATTGACCGAGGAGAATGGGCCTGTCTCCTGGGAACAGAATCCACAAACTCTCTGTGATGGGAAGTGCTGTGGGTCAGACCTTCTGAACTGCTGCTGACTCCAGAGTGACCTTTAGTCAGTTGCTTCTCTTCTCTGCACCTCAGCATTCCCATCTGTAGAATTAACTGATTAAATTGCATGATTTCCATGGTCCTTCATCTCTGGTAAATGCAGGTTTCTTTGTATCTCATCGGGAAGGCTCCAGAGGTTGGCTCCGAGGATTGTGTTCTTCTCAGAGGTATGTAACATCTGGTGGGGTTATTGGAACTTACCTCTCCTTGTTGCACCCAATTTTCAGGGACAGGCTAGAAATGGAGGTGACTTAGGCAGTTGATAGGATGACATGTGGATTGCTAGGTGAATAATGGAGTGTGCAGTGTAGAAGGAACTTAGCATGTCTTTTTCTTTCTTTATCTTCCTTCAGAGCTGAGAAAAATGACTATTTTGAAAGAGTTATGTCGGGGCATATTCAGCCTTTACTTTGAAAGGGGCTACCAGCCTACGCACTGATGGTATTGGAGGGGAAATGCCTGCTTGCCCAGCTGAGGCATGCTGTGGAGATTCCTGGAGATTGCATAAGGACAAAGGGTGTGGTGACTGAACTCTGTCCTTTGAGGATATCTGAGAGCTGGACAGAAGCCAGCACAGCAAAGGACTCGGTAGACAAGGGTGAGCGTGGGGGTGCTCTGAGGAGCTTGGAGCAATGGAGACAAAAGGAGGGGACATTTCTGTGCATGGAAGAAGGAGCCAAAGGGAGAGCCACGTCCCCAGACTGTGCACTGACAGGGCTCAGCCACAGCCACCAGTGCTAGGGCCAAGGAGGAACAAGGAAGCTATCTAGAAACATCCAAGGTCTGGCTCCAGAGTCCACATGTAATGGCACCTGGAAACCTCTAGAAGCATCTGGCATATAGAACTTAAAACCCAGAGACTCTGCTTTGAGAAGATGAAGGTTTGGATAGAAAGAAGCAGTGGTCTTTTCTTTAAAACTGATGGCTTCTGACTCATGGGGTGTGAGGACCACCTGTTCCTTACGGCTCTTAGCCCACAGCATGCAGAAGAGGGCAAAGGGCTCATCACAAGAGCAAGATGTGTAGCACTTTCCTTCCAGGCATGTTTACAGAACTGCTGTCATAATTACCATCATTGCTAATGATCCACTGTGGGAATGTTTTCATGAACTGTGGCCTAAGTTACCATGATTGTTTTTGTTGACTTTGGTTTGGTAACCAGAGTACCACCATCCAGGCCTGCTCCTAACATTTATGGGCAGCAGGGCAAGAGTGCCACAGAAGCCCACATACTTAAACATTATAAACCCATCTAACAAAGTTAAGACTGACATCAATTCTTTACCACTGTGAAGTGTTCCTTAGCCACCATGTACAACTTCCTGTGAATACAGATTAATTAATGAGAACCTCCTGAAGCTTAGCTGGAACACAGAGAAAAGCAAGAAAACAGGCTTGGCTCTACTGGGAAATTATATGCTGTTATGCAAGAACCTACTGAACTAATACCGTCTGAGAGGAAGGGTGGGACAAGTTAATTTGTCTTTATTATTATTATTATTACTTTTAGTTTGTCCCTTCTTGATCTAAACACTTCCACGTGCAGCTAAGTACACTGCCTATCTCTAGTGACATAACTTCATAGCAGTCCCAGAGGCAGCTTTGTTTCAAGGATGCAGAGTAAACGATCTGGAGGAGAGTTTTCCTGGGCCCTAAATGGTACTCATCAAGAGAGCAGATGTTCATTGTTGTTAGCTGCTGCTGAGTCGACCTTGACTCATGGCAATGCCATGTACAGTGGGATTGGATTGTTGCAATCCATAGGGTTTTCAGTGGCTAATGTCTTAGTCTGGAAGCTCCCCTGAAACTGATTCAGCGTCATGACAACATCAAGTAGTGACTGCCCATAAACTGCGTTGACCAGGAATTGAACTTAAGTCACCTGCATACCAAATAAATAAATAAAGTAAACCTGCTGCTATAGAGGCAATTCTGACTCAGAGTGACCGTACAGGGCTGAGTGAAACTGCCCCAGAGAATTTCCAGGAAGAGCATGGTAGATTGGAACTGCCAACCTTTTGGTGAGCAACCATAGCTCTTAACCACTATGCCACCAAAGCTTCTAGTGACCTGCATAGATGGTGAGAATTCTACCACTGAACCACCACTGCCCTCAGAAACCCAGGTCTACCCTTGAGTGGATGTTTAAGTGTTGTATTTGTGAGATATACGTATTAAAAAAGCACAATCAAATCCATTGCTGTTGAGTCAATTCTGAGGCATAGCAACCCTATAGGACAGAGTGGAACTGCCAGATGGAGTATCCGAGGAGTACTTGGTGGATACAAACTGCCCTTTGGTTAGCAGCCGTGGCACTTAACCACTATATCACCAGGGTTTCCTTGTGAGATAGAGATGCTCAAAATCATGGGGACCCACTTGCTGGGTTTAGGGATGACACTGCTATTGTCAGAGTTATTTTATGTCATTTCATCTTCAGACATGAGATACAAAGAATTTAGTTAAATGTATTTCTTAACTTCATTTCACGTACTTTGAACATGTTTAGCAGGTAGGACCAGTCCCTAGGGAAGGACATCGTGTCTGGTAAAGTTGAAGATTGATGAAAAAGAAGAAGGCCCTCAATGAGATGGATTGACACAGTGGCTGCAACAACAGGCTGAAACATAGCAGTGCAGTTAAGGATGGCAGAGGATTGGGCAGTATTTCATTCTGACATAGGGTCGCTGTGAGTTCAAACCACCTTGACGGCACCTAACAACAACAACAACAAAACCTTTGATTCTACCCAAGATCGCTTTACCATTGGTTGTAAAATTCAGGCTCAGTTTTGAGAGATGTGTAAGGGACTATTAAATTAGACTAAATGTGTTAATAAGATCGCGGCTCTTATTTCTTTTAAGAAACAGGACTTAAACTCATTCTAAGGAGGACTCCGCTTAACCTTTTGGATTCTTGATCACAAACAACTGTCAGGCTTTTTCTCTAATAACCTATTGAATTAATAACCTAGTGAGGATCAAAAGGACCTACACTGTTGGGTATAAATACACATTTATCGAGGCAACTGTCCAGAGTTCACATGAGGAGACTATCAGGAGCTGAAGAAGTGCTCAGCTTCGCCAGGCTGCAGGTATGCGAGGAGGAGCTCATGGTTACAGCCTGCCATGCCTCACTGTCACTGGCTTGTCCATTGTGTCTGTCTCTGGAAGTCAGCCACTATCCTTCTCTCTGGCCAGCACTCTTAAATAAACTTCACTGACCCTCCAATTCCTGTGTTTCCTGCCCATAGCTGTCAATTCAGCCTTTGTAGCTGGCACTTCTGGAAGCTGGACAACATTTCTGGTGTCTCTTCAAACCCCAAAGGATTGTGCCTTGATATACCGACTCTCCCTCTTCATTCCCGTTGTCTTCCCTGGAGGCCCAAGTCTCTGCTTATGGGAACTGTCAGTCTGGCTAGGATCCACAACAAGGGACACTGGGACTGTGAGTGAGAGCAGTGACTCAAGGTTACCTTTTGCAGCAGACGTGGAAGTACGCTTCTCAAGCCTTCCTTAACAAGGGAACCTGATAAGAAGAGTGTAGTTAGCTGAGAGCCTTAAGCTGCAGTGACTTTGACATCAGTGGCTGTGTTTGAGCCAAGAGCAGTCTCCCCAGGTTTCTCCAGTCAATGATGGTGCATGACAGGGGCGCTACAACAGAATCCCAAACCCATTGCCATTAAGTAGATTCCTACCCAAAGCTACTCTAAAGGCCAGAGTAAAACTGACCTATAGAGTTTGTAAGTAGCACCTGGTAGATCCAAACCGCCAATCTAAAGCTGATAACCACTCAGTGTTTCCTACAGGGGGTATTAGGATCTGACAATTTCTGTCCAATTTAAGACTCCTGTATGGGTAAGTTTTGCTCTAGAACTCTCCACTGGGCTGGCCAAGACTTACTTGGTGCTACACTGTTACAGTAGGCTCTTCATACCTAACCCTCCTTTCTCCCCACTTTTCTTTCATAGATGCCGGACCTGCATTGCACTCCAAAGGCTTTCCCTGACTACTCCTTGCTCCTTCTCCCCTTCATCCTTTACAATATCCCCAATAAATCTCTTGTACTTCTAACTCCATCTGGGTGTTTGTTTCCTATGGAACCCAAACTGACATGACTTGTGAGAAAGTCTGTGTTAAAAAAACAAAAAAACAATTATGAGTAGTTTTGCAGCTGTTGACAGAGAGGTTAAAAAAAGGAGTTTGAGGGTAGGATGGATCAAAAGTGACCTGCTCAGGGCTACTTGGGTACCACAGCAAGGTTTCAGCAGGAAGTGAACTAGAGAAAATGTATGGCCCCCTTGGTTTCTGTGCTTCAATAAATATAGCCTCTTTTCTGCAAATCATATGAAGACCTGAGATCCAGGTCCATACACATCACCTTTCCTCTGGCCACTATTCACAGGTCGTTATGGTAGGTGGAATGCAGTCTGGAGTACAGCAGATGCTTTTCTCCTTTGTCCAGCGTCTGTACACTAAACTCATAGTTGTTAACTACTTGCTCATGTATCTCTCTAATGCCTGCCTTTACCTCTCGAGTGTAAGCCCTATAAGCACGGGTACCATCTCTGTCCTGTGCAGAGTTGATGCCCTAGGTCCAAAAGCCATTTCTGCAATGTAACTGGTACTCCACAATATTTGCTGATGAATAAATGATTGAAGGCAGGGTGGACCATATCCTTATTCTTCTAGCAGCTGTAAAAGCAAACCAAGAAACCAAAAGCATCCAACAGTTTAGAACTCCAGCCAGAAATACACTCCCCTTGGCCACCTTTCTAAAGGGCACAGTCCTGTGATATGTGTTCACCTTCTCACCAGTGTACGGCCCTTCTTCCCGCAATATCTATCCCTGTCCCCAACATGCCATTCTTGTATTCAAGCAGCTTTTCTCCCCTCTCCATAGGAAGCCTATTTCCCTACCCTCTATGCCCAAACTTCCCCAAGATGCCAGCTCTGTCTGTGTTGGCCAACATGTTCAGGGTGCCGGGAGATTGCTCCTGACTCCGGGAAAGCCTGTGAGATGACATTCCAAAGAGCACTTCTCTCATCCTTTCATTTAAATAATTACAGGTCTGTTCCTCTTGAGATTCTGAAAGAAGTTTCCCATGGGGCAAAGTCCTTTGGGAGGGTGGTTCAAGCCCAGCTTTAGTGCTGTGTGCTTATACTTTAAAAACCATCATCTATAAATTAACTGCAGTAATGGGCAAAGCAACAAGTAGTTATTTGTCAGTACCAAGTGGAAAACAATAGCTATACTCAAGTAGGAAGAGTTGATTCAACTCAAGACTCATTGAGTGTTTACAGAGTGAAGAGAGTAGGACTGTCTCTCTACTCAGGACCAAAAGGTAGAGAGTGGATTGAAAAAGCAATAAACCACACTTGGACTCTCTGAAATTTAAGTTCACCTTGGTTTTGCAGAGTGTGTTAGATGTACTGGGCTCTGGATAAAGTTCTTTGTTCCTGTCTTCCTTGGCCATCTCAGGACACAAAGAAAATTAAAGAGCAAGTTACCGTAACAAGAATGAGTTCTTTCAACAAGAGTCTATCTGTCTCTGATGTACTCACTTGCTTACTCTGTGTTTACCAGAAAATGTTGTGTAGGAGGAAACATTTCCAAGATCAAGGTGGGAAAAGAGTGTATTCATGCAATCATTCATCCATTTAACAAATGCTGGGAATTGTCCTAAGAGCTGGGGACATGCCAGTGAACAACCCAGAGAAGTTCACTCTTTCAAACACAACTCATTCTTTAATGGAGAAGAAAGACAACAAACATGTGACAAATAAGTGAGCAAGACAATTCTTTGACAATGATTAGCTCCAAGAAGACAATAAATCAGGATATGTAATGAAGATACCGGATTCTATTTGGGCAGGGACACAGGCAGTTTGGGGGAGTAGAAGGAAGGTTGTCAGTTTGGATGGGTGATTGTGAAAGATCTCACTAATGAGGTGACATTTAAAATAAGATCTGAACAACCCCAAGGAACCAACCATACAAAGACCAAAGGTCAGGATTCTAAGACAGAATGTTTGCGATCTCAAAACAGAATCCAGAGTCTTGTGGAAGAGACTCACATTACATACTCATATGAATACAATTGTTTTCAATACTACTTAAAAAAAAAAAATTCAAGTGACTGAGGTACAATGAACTGGATGGAACAAAGTAAGAAGAGTAGATGGAACTAGGTTATATGGCGAAAATAACCAACCTGCTGTACCAATGAAAGCTATTGACTTCATGCTCATTTCAGTCTCTAGGAACTTAACACCTGGACCCCATGTGTGCAAAGATCACCTGACTGGTGATAGGCTGTGGGACCTGAGCTGACTTGGGTAACTTCCACAGTCATACATGTATGCAGCATTGTTGTTGCTAGATTCCAGAGCATCAGTTCTGACACACAGCGATCCTGTGTGGTACAGAAGGAGACACTGCCCAGTCTGTGACATCCTCATGATCATTGCTATGTTTGAGCCTATCACACTATGTCACTCCATCATGTCAAAGGTTCTTCCTCTTTTTTACTGACCTTTTACTTTATTGAGTATGATGTCTTTCTCCAGGGTCTGGTCCCTCCCAATAACCTGTTCAAAATGTTTGAGACTAAATCTTGCCACCTTCACCTTCAAGGAGAACTCTGGCTCCATTTCTTCTAAGACGTACTTGTTTGTTCTTTTGGCAGTTCATAGTATGTTTAATATTCTTTGCCAACACCTGGGCTCTTCATTCTTGTCAAGCTTCCAACTGATCTCTTGCATATTTTGTTCTCATCTTGGTCAAACCAACAAAAGTGGCTCTACAAAGTCAGTGTTCTAAACCAGTTACAAAATTCCCATTTAAATAATTCATATTATACAGCAGGAAATGTGCAGTCCTCTACAATTTCCAGTGATGCTTCAAACTTCCACAGCCACTCTTCTGTTAGGCAGCATCAGGCTACAGACTGCATCAGAATCAAAGAACTTCTAGTGAAACTTTCCATCGGTCAAACCAGGTTTTGCCAAGGTTTACAGCACTTGCATGCATTTTCCCTTACAGTTGTTTCTTCTCCTGCTTTCTACTGACTGTTAGAGTAAGAAAGCAATGATTCCGAGTACGGCGTAGGACTGGCAGTGCTTTGTTCTGTTACACATAGGGTTGCTGTAAGTCAGAATTGACAGCATGTAACAGCGTTAGAATAAGAAGAATCATTTGATATAGGTTCTCTAGTGACACCCCTCATCTACTTTAGGAATCTCAATGCCAGCATCAGGAGATCATTCAGCTTTGTTTGGCTATCTCCTCTATAAGATGTTGACCTCCTCATGAAGAATGAATATTCATGTGTTGGACAACTTTAGCTATTAGAAAACTCACCTACCAATTCAACTGACATTTATGTTCTGGTAACATTCATTGACTTGGTATTTGAAGAGAGTTACCTTGTGCTCTTAACATCTTCTCCTTTCCAGGCTAACATAACCATTTCTTTAGCTATTCTTCTCGTGATGTTTTCAGTTTCTTCTAAGCCTTTGGGTGGACTTGTACCCACTAGGACTATTTTGGTTACAAATGACTGAAAACACGTATCAGACTGGCTTAAGCCAAAAAGGAATTTATGGACTCATGTAACTGAAAAGTTCAGGACTGTCTTCATAAAGGGCTCAGTTTCTCCCTGTCCTTGATTCAGCCTTCCTTTGTGTTAAGTTTATTCTGGTGCCCCATGTAGTGACTCCAGGCTTACATCAGTGCCTAAATATTATACTCTTATTGGTTGGTCCTAGGTTGCATTTGTGCTGATAGAGCAGGAAGGAATCAAATACATCTGGAGCAGATGTACCAAATATGGAGGAGAGTGGTCCTCCAGGGAAAAAGTAGTTACAGCTAAAAGAAGAAACATTGAATAGATGCTTAGGGACAAAAACAACATATTCCAAAGGAGCCCAGACTTTCTAGAGCCATGGAAGGTGGATAACCCCCCTGGAACTATTGCCCTAAGATAATCTTTAAAACTTAAACCCAAAATATCTCTGAAGTCTTAAAACCAAACAGTAGTTTAGTTTAACTAGCAAAGAGTGTCTGCCTTGAGCATTATGCTTTTTAAAAATCTGTTTCTGTGGAGTCAAATTGACAACAGCAACTCAAAAGATTAGACAGATACGTTAGGGGGCAGTGAATTTATGCTAATAGAGGGGAAACAACTCAGAAAAGGATGATGAGAATAGTTGCATGACTGAAAAATGCAATCAGTGCCACTCAGTTGTGCATGTAGAAACTGTTGAAATAGTTCCGCTATGTGTGTTCTCTACCACAACAAAAATAAAATACAAAAAAAAAAAGTTTTAGAGGTAACCAGTATGTCCCACTGTATCAGCTTAGGGTACGTTTAAAATCCTATCTCCTTGCACTATTCTGATTAAAGACCTCTGGTCTCCATCTCGACTCCTCCTTTTTTTCTTCCTGGGGTCGATCTTGCCACCGTCATGCCAAGGAGAGCCAAAGGTGTTTCATCCTGCCTCATTATGGAAGTGGAAGCTTGGGAGCCTGAAACCAGGTATATGGCTCTGAAATCAGTGGAGACTTCCATATTGTTAGTGGCTACAGTTGACCTCACTGCAGAGAGTTTTGTGCCACAGGACACAGGGAAGACCTGTTACCAGCTAGGACTTAGCCTCCTACTCAGATGCTGCTTCTGGCAGGGGCAGAGGGTTGTCAGGGGAGGATGGAGGCTGATTTCTTGGCTCCTTTCCCATCCTCCCCCCTCTTCACCTGAGTGCCACCTGCGCAGCCACGGGGATCCTCAATTAAGTTTGGCCTGGATTCCAGGCATTCTGCTGATGGCTTCTTTAATGTCTGGTGCTTTGGGGGCTGGAGAGAGAGAACTGCTGTTGATGCTGCTTGTCTAAGGACTCATTTATTAGTGTTCCAAATTAATCAAATCATTAAGATTCCATTAACTTTAAAAGCTCATTTTTCTGCATAGCCACAATATTTGTACAACTGTAAATAAAAACTCATTGACTTAGCAGATTAAATTTTCTCTGAATTGCCTAACTGGTAGAAAATTATTGAATCTTCTAAACATTTGCCATATTCCAAAATTATAAATCAATTAGGTCAGATTTTCTTAAGTGATTTGATAATATCTGAAATATTGTAGTGATGAGAAAATTTCTACTGAAACATTTACAAAAATGCTAGCACTTAAATTTATTTGTTATACTTGCTCTTACCTTCACTCTTTGATTCTACTACCTCATTGGAATTCTCTTCCTGAGTTTTTAGCACAAAGTGAAAAAAAAAAAGGCATTTGGAGTGGCTGAAACTGTGAGATGTGAGCTGTGAATTCCTGGATGGTATCAAAGGAATGGATGCGTCACATCCCAGTCCCTGAGAGTGAGGCTGAGCCCTGTGATAATTTAGTTTCACTTAAATTCCCTGGAATTAGTACCAATTTTCATTTTCTGAAGGGAGGTGTCGTTTTTCCAGAAATGATGGACTCCTTAAGTTTAGCATGCTGGTTCAGCTGGCCCACTGTCCTGCCATATGGTACTCTGACTTGCTTAGGATGCCTCACAGGGAATGTCTGCAAGGTTAGATATGAAGGTCTCTCCTCTACAGGGACAGGGATCCACCTGAGACAGTCAGCCTCACCGTTGGGACATTTGTTTCCCATGTGGACTTAGAAGCCACTACTGAGCCTGTTTGTAACTGATCGTTGTGAGCACCACCAAAGCTGGCCAGTATTAGGCCCTTCTCCACTGTTCCTCTCTCTGTCCTCAGGTTCTGGTCTGCTGGTTCTGTTCTTGCATGGATTCTTTTCAGTTCTACTTGGTTTAGTAGCAATTTTCTGTGTATATTCTTTTTTGCTTATCCTTAAAGTACTTATTCTTGCTTTATAAATATTTATTTAATACATATACACATATGTATACATAAACAACAATAAAAAAAATCCCAAACCACTGCTGTTGTGTCAATTCTGACTCTCATGAACCCTACAGAACACAGCAGAACAGCCCCATAGAGTTTCTAAGGAGGGCCTACTAGTGGATTCAAACTGCCCACCTTTTGGGTAGCAGCTGTAGCATTTTACCATTATGCCAACAGGGTTTCCTATGTACACATAAATATTTTTTAAAAGATGTATACCTACACATTAAAAAAAACAAAACTTGTTGCCATTGAGTTGATTCTGAATCATAGCCAGCATATAGGACTGCTTCACAGAGCTTCCAAGGAGCGCCTGGTGGATTTGAACTCGTGACTTCTTGGTTAGCAGCCACAGCAGTTAACCACTACACCAGGAGGATTTCCACACACGTATATAGTTATTTGCTTTTGGTTATTTTGGTTCTTCTGCTAAGACTGTCACCTGTGTGTGCGTATATCTACTAAACTGTGTGTGCGTGTATCTACTAAACTGTGTGTGCATATATCTGTGTGCACATGTGCACGCGCGTGCATGCGCATGCACACGCACACACACACACACACACACACACGCACAATCCTCATTATTTACAGATTCTGATTTGTAATTTGCCTGCTTGCTAAATGTTATTTGTAACCTCAGAAGCAATACTCCTAGCATTTTCATAGCCATTTGTTGGCATATTCAAAGTGGTGACAAATTTGAGTCACCTGACATGTTCCCAGCTCTGGTCAAATAAGGTGAAGCCCTGCTGCTTGCTTAGCTCTCATACTGTAGAAAGGCATCCTTTTCACAGTCTATTAGTGTCACATTTTTTGCATTGTTGTGCTTTTTGTGGGTGATTTTACCACCTAAAAAGGTCCCCAAGCATAGCGCTGAAATGCCGTCTTGCATTCTTAAAGGGCAAGAAGGCTGTGGTGTGCCTCAGGGAGAAAACAACGGGTTGCCTCAACTTCATTCAGGCCTGTCTTCACACCTCTGACCCCAAGGTGAACGCTAATGAATGAACTCTAGATTAAATAAAGTCCCTTTAAACAGAGACACACACAAAACCACGTTATGCACTGGTCGACTGATAAACGTGAGCAGAGACTCTCCAAGAATATGACCCTAACCCTGCAGTCCCTCTGGTGGGGATGGTTCGGAGGAACCCGTGAGTTAAGTGCTGGTGGCAACTTTATAGACCACATACAGTGGAAACAATGAGACTCAAGCTTTGATGCCTAGACTGTTATTGTCACAGCCCAGCCCGTGGGATGGCCTTCACGCCGGCTCCATGCTCTGTCAGCGCTGTCTCCCCAAGACGTCCCAGGAAGCACCTTGCCTGCTGGCAGCAGTTAGGGGATGAGCTCAAGCCAGCCTCACTTGTCCTTTCCTTTTAGTGGAGAATGGCATCAGGAAACAACCTCTGGGCACTAGGAGTGCACAGAAGGGTTGGGGACAGCAAAGGTGGGGCTGTTTTGTGCCTTGGGAGGATTTTCTTCTTCTTTCTTTGAAGGAATGAGTTTGCACTCGTTTTTCAGGGGTATTACGTCCTGCTACTAAGCCCTTCCTTTCATAGTTGGTGATCTCAGCAACCAGTACATTTTTCTACCTTGAAAAGTTATAGCTCCTTTGATGTATTCTCCAACCACTGGCCTAGGGCACAAGCTGGGCCAGCCCGGGCTCCAGAATCCCTCCTATCACAGACCTCCAACTCTTTTCCCCTTTGACCTTTTCACTCACTGTAGGATCCAGTCCATAGGTCCCGTCTCCACCTACCTGTAAGTAGAATAATAGTTTTATTTCTGTATGTGTTTATTAAAGGTATTGTGGGAAAGTTAGAAAGCTACATAAAGAAAGTTACTCACCGCCCCCCTCCTAGGGCTCTTGTTCTCTTTGCAAACTACCTGAAACAAAGCCTGTGATTGCTGTTAGCTGCTGTCTAGTTGGCCGGCTTTGTGGTGACCTGATGCACAAGGGAACAAAATACTGCCTCATCCAGCCCCTGATCACTTGCAGACTGACTGTTGTGATCCATAAAGTTTTAATTGACTGATTTTCAGAAGTGGATCACCAGGCCTTTCTTCCTAGTCTGTCTTAAGCTATTGGCTCAGTGGTACAGTTCTCGCTTTCCATGAAAAGAGTCTGAGGTTTGACTCTGGCCGGTGTACCACATGAGCAGCCATCCATCAGTTGTTCATTGGGGGCTTATAGGTTGCTTTGATGCTGACCAGTTTTCAGTGGCACTTCTGGGCTAAGGCAGAAGAAAAGGACGCTTCTAGCAAATTCAGCTTTAAACACAGTAGTGTCTGATTTGTCTCACAGTGTTAACAGAAGCTACATCTGGTGAGTAGCAGTGGTCCATGAGAGAGAATATACTTTAATTTTTATTATATATACTTGGGTATTGCTGAAATATTTTATTAAGCATTTACTACCTTTCTAATAGTAAATACAACTTTCAGTGCTTGGAACAAGGACCAAAACAACATGGGGCAAAAGGAACCCAGAAGTCAGAGAGACCCATGTGAGAAGGTGACTACAATTGACACATGACCAGAAGCACCAGATGGTGCCTGGCCACCACCAGTGATAGCTGTGATAGGGCTCAGAAAGTTTAGTATCACTGGCAACATGAAAATAAAAAGGGGTGCACCGTGAGATCACCACTAAAAGACCACAGCTGATGGTCCAGGGGCCTTGGGGTTCCCCTGGGAGCATGGCCCCTGGCACTGATGCTGCCCCTGTCCATAAATCATAATGAAGGTCAACTCTTCAGACAGAAATGGATTGGATGTGGTGACACAGAGCAACCATATCATGTGTGCACTTCATGGTTCTGTGCATCTATAGGATGTCATCTAGCTGACCTCTTACCAGACGCAGGGGAGAGGGTGGAGAGGACAGGATAGGGGACTGTTAGGAGGATATGACATGTACAGAATGGAGAGGAGCAGTGTGCTGTCACAGGGCAGGGACATCAGTGGTAGCCACTTATTGGCAGGTATACAATTTTATATGGGATTGTGTATTTTCACTCAATCATAGTAAAAAGAAAAGTGCTTGGAACAAAAAAATAAAGGAAGAAAGAAGAAGAAAAATTCATATGCATCTTGGTTAAACAACAAAACAAACACACCCAGCTGCTAATTTTGACCCGTGGTGACCACATATACATCACAATAGAACTGTGTTCTATAGGACTGTCACTGGCTGTGGCCTTTCGAGGAAAGCAGATCACCAGGCTTTTCTTCAAGGTCCGTCTCCCTCAGTCACTGCCTTCGAGTTGATTCTGACTCACAGCAACCCTGTAGGACAGAGTAGAACTGCTTCCTAGAGTTTCCAAGGAGCATTGGCAGATTTGAACTGCTGAACTTTTGGTTAGCAGATGTAGCACTTGACCACTACGCCACCAGGATTTCCCTTATTTTTGTCCCTCAGAAATACACATTTGTTTCTTTCTCTTTCAGGGAAAGATGTCATTTATTTCTAAGGAAAATGATGTGTCAGTGTGTTTTAATTTCCATTTCTCTTATGGGAGAGTTTGAGCTTTCTTGATGCACATATTTCATTTTGCAGAATTAGAGCCATAATCCAAATTTAATTTTTTCCATCTTAACTTTTTATTTTAACTTCACATAAAGTCACAAGCATTTTCTCATATTCTCAAATATTCCTGGGAAACACAGGCCTCTCTAACAGCTGCATGCAATTCTGTCCTGAGGATACACCATAAGGGGCTGAGTCATCCTGTTGTTTGCAAAGGAGTTTTAAATTTGGGAAACTTCAGATCACCCCATGGAAGTTTCTCGCTTTCCAGATGTGAAAAATACAATCCAGAGAAGTTAGTAATGTGTGCAGACATGGCCAGCTGTGGGATGCTTGGCTGGGTGCAGATCTCAACAGTCCTGAGACCGGGTCTCTGCTCTTGCTGCCATCCCACGCTGCCTCTGGGGCCTCCGTGGGGCACTTTTGGAACCTAACTGTGGGGCACTGCCTACATTCCTGCTAAATTATGTTGCATAATTTGGGGCCCATTATTCCCGCCTATCAACATCATTTTTTTTTTTTTATCTTCTGTCATACAACCATTAGGTAATGAGGGACAACATAGTCAACATCAGAAATCGTGGCTTTTTCTTGATCAAGATGCATCTTCTAAATCGCCTCTGTTCCGAGGAAGAGGAAACCTTGTTATAATTTTTATCAGATAATTTCAATAGTCACTGGCAATTACAGGGTAGGGTGCAGATTAGCAGATCCAAGTCCGTGTTTCTCAGGAGTCCCCTGGGTTTGGACACTGTGATCAGCATTCCAGCAGGATGCCTGTGCTCGGCCCAAGGGCTAGTGCTGAGGATGGGAAAGAATTAATTATTGGGTGAGGAAAAGCAGGAAAGGCAGGACTGAGATTTGTGGCTGACTCTGTGCTGGGGTCAGGGTACCAAGGCTCGGATGAAAGGAATATAACAAGAAGATATTTCCTGAAGGATGGGGCCACTGAGGGCTGGGTAGTGTGAGTGGGTGAGAAGAGAAACGGGTAGACCAGATGTCCCTTTTACTCAAAGTAACAAACATAGTCTCATTCTGGGGTCATGTTTTCAGATTCCAGTTAGACACAGGTGAATTCGCCATAATATACAAGGTTATTCTTAGAGAACTGGGGCTTATTCTGGTTTTTTTCCTTCACACTTTAGGAAACACAATTTAAAAATCAGTCTCAATATTAGTGTCTGTCATCCTTAGAATCACTCTCTGAGTCATCTAACATAACTTTTGCAGAGCATGTCAGTTTCACTTCTATGTAAATTATTTGAAATACAGCACCTTTGCAATCCCTCTTAGGAAATATTGTAGCTGGGCTTAGTCTGCATCAGCATGGTTCATGTGTTGCATTGTATAAAACTCTTAATTCATTTCATTATGACTGACAAGTACCAGAAAATGTGATGATTTCTATTTATGGATAATGTTACTCTGTTGACCATGTGGTTGTTTAAATTTCAGTACAAATTCCTTTTCCATGATGTTATAGGTTATTCCTTGAGAGCTATAACTATTATTTATCAATGTGGAAAATGGGCTATGACCTGCAATAATAGCCCAGAGCTGGTATGGAGAGTGACAAGAGAACCCCTTGTGTTTGGAGAAGAGCTGTTGCCATGGAAACTGCATCCTTTGAGAAAGGGCCCTGAGTCCCTGGACTGCAGCGTGAGTTTTGCAGCCAGGTGATACAGCTTGGATTTCAGCCTCAGCTCTCATCTAAATTGCCAGATGCCAGTGAGGCAAGTCCCTCAACCTCGTTTGGATTTAACATCCTCATCTCTGAGTTGAAGAAGTCAGACTAGCATGGGGATTATTACACGTTGGGGTACCAGTGACCAGTACTGTGTATTTCTAAGTTTTTATTTTGGAAGAATTGTATAGTCACAGAAAAGCTGCAAAGATTGTACAGTATGTTGCTCATACTCTTCATCCAGATTCCTCTACTATTAACATCTGATATAATCACAGTATAACTGTCATAACTAAGAAATTAACATAGTTGCCACACTATTAACGAAACCACATAATTTATTTGGATTTCACTCTTTTTTTCACAGCATCTTCTGTCTGTTACAGAATCTAATCCAAGAGATCACATTGCATTTAGTCATTGTGTCTCCGTGTTGTTTTCTAACACATGATAGCTTCTCAATATTTATCATGACCTGGCCAGTTTTGAAGCTTGCTGCCCAAGTGTTTGGTAGAATATCCCAACCAGTAGTAAGATATTCTTTAAAAAAAAAAAAAAAAAATTGAGAGACCAGTGTAGGGATGGAAAACTTCTGTTTTGACAAGCAAGTCATATCAGTGAGGTCTTCGTGTTGCAAGTGACATAAGACATGATCTGGATTGTCTTGTGAAACAGAAAATTTATTGGCTCATGTAACTAAATAGTCCAGGAGCTTATTTGGATTCAAGATGACATTTGATTCCAGTTCCAATCTGTCTCTTATATCTTTCTCTGAACAGCTGGATTATTTTCAGATTCACATTCACTGCATAGTTCCAAAGATCAGCTGCCAGCAACCCTCTTGGATCTGTCTATCCAGATGTGTGTGTTGGGAACAGAGGTAGGATGCTCATCTCAGGTCTAGTTTTCAAACTAAGCTCTTATTGGCTCTGATTCAATCATCTGCTGCCTCTGAACCAATCACTGTAGCCAATGGAATGTGCGATGCTGATTGGCTGGGCCCAAGTCTTTCCCAACTCTACCAGTTCCACCAGGAGAATGGACACTGAGCATGAGAATCAAGGTGGATGCCCAATGGGAAATCAGAGTATGATTTTATTAGAAAGATACAAAAAAGACAGATCACTATGTTACAAGATTAATTTTTAAAAATCTGTAGTCATTGTAATTTCCTAAAAGAAAGAATTTTTTGATACAGAGCAAAAAGATAAGGACAATTATTTCCAAAAAAGAACAGTTGTCAACCTTAAATCACTATATATATATGTGTGTGTTTTAATAACTTAATTTTTTATATTTTAGTGGAGAAAAGTAAACCAAATGGTTTTAATTTAGGACTGCAAGAGATACTGTAAAGACAATGCTGGATTGCCTATTCAAAATTTCTCACTTCCTCCTAGTTTATAGAGTTAATAGAATTCCAGTTTTGTTCCAGTGTTATCCTCCTCTATTTACATACGTGCACCTGGAAAGCGACCTTGACCGCAACTCCAGAGAAGAAGGGGATCTTCATTAGCAAGACACATTCCTGTTAATTCCTTTTCCATTGCCAGAATTTGGCATAGAAAGGTATCTCTGACGCAATTTTAGCCAATGAAATAAACTTGAGGGGAAGTGTGCCAGGGGGAAACGGATCTCCAGGAAAAGCTTCTTGGTACTCAAAGAGACAGAAAAAAAAGATAATCTTATCTCAGCTTCTGATGTGAAGTTATGTTGCCCACCAACTTGTCACTGGGAGAGGAGCTAGCTAATAGTGGAGAATGGCACAAGAGCCTTAAGTTCTGAGTTCTGAGTGATGTCATTTAGCTGCTGAGCTAACCAACCCTGAAGCTAGGTTGGGTATATGTAATAAGGTATTGTTTAAGCTTCTTTTAGTTGAGTTCCCTTTATATGCTTACAAATACCCAAGCCCACTGCCACTGAGTCGCATCCAACTCATAGTGACCCTAGAGGTCAGAGTAGAACTGCCCTGTAGAGTTTCCAAGGAGGACCTGGTGGATTTGAACTGCCAACCTTTTCGTTAGCAGACGTAGCAGTTAACCCACTATGCCACCAGGGTTTCTATGCTTACAAATGATACAATCATTTTGCATAAGGGTCTTTGTTTCCCTGAGGCAGGTCTCTTTGTTGGGTTCTACGTTTGACAGCTCAGTACAAAACAGAATATGACATACTTGTGGTCTGGAGCACAGCTTTCATCAGAATTGTTGAAAAATAATAGGCATTCTGGCACTTACAGAAGTGGCACTCTTCAATTGCATGCAGTATGGGACAGCACAGCAGAAGCTCCAATGTTTTTGTTCCATCTCTCCCACATGCAATATGGGACAGCATAGCAGAAGTGCCAATGTTTTTGTTCGATCTCTCCCACAACAGCTGGAAGAAAGTTGTGGAGACAGGACAGTGAAGGTCCAAAAGGGGTCTGCCAGGTCCTGGTCACACAGGACGCATCCACTAGGGACTCACTCAGGCTTCTGCTCACCCAGTGAGGAAGTACTCCAAAAGGGACATTTCTGCCTGGAGAACATTTCCTCCTGAGCAATCATTTGGGCACCCTGGGCTGAGATGATCTTATCTAACACCCTTTCAACCCGATCAGGCCAGTACTGCCTGACGTAATGACACGGAGGCCACAACACCAAGAAAAGTGGCCCATTTCTCTCAGGGTAATCACCAGGTCATCATTGCCCGGTCAAGGAACAATCTTTTCGTGGAAAGCATCGACTTCCACCTTCAGCTCTCTATACACCCAACTTCTTAATGATGCATGTGAATAGTGCTTACAGCTTAAGTTTTTTAAAGGAAGCAGTTTCTATGCCTTTCTTCCCTCCCACACACATTTTCTCACGAGTAGATACATACTTACAGGCAGATTCTCAGAACTCTTGTAGATCCACATATTTTGTGCATGTACATAAAGCCATTTATAGGGTTGAGTCCATGAATCACAGACAGAAGATTCTCATTAAAAACGGGCAGTGGTTTCTTTAAGCTTGCATAGTAGTTACAGCATTTGAAGGTGTTGTTAAATGCCATTGAATTGATTCCAACTCATAGCGACACTATAGGACAGAGAAAGTCTGCCCCCTGACGTGTGAGTTCAAACTTGCCTGTGTTTTTTTGTTAGCATCCGAGGCCTTAACCACAGTGCCACTGCCGTGAGGGCTCTGTATTTAAAGATAGCAAACTGTTTTGCAAATGAAACTCATAGTTTCACAGCAGATTTCCTATTTTAATATTAAAAACTTGCATATGGTATTAAACCCAAGAGGTAATAATCTGATGGGATGGCAGCATTTCACTCAGTAACTGGTCAGAAACGTGACGTTCCCTTCCCCTATTTTTTTATGACCGAGTAAGGAAGATTAGAGTTTGCAGCATAAGAAATTATAAAGCAGAGCTTTACAGAAAAATCAATGATTTCAGAATTAAATAGCAAGCATCCCTAGTTTGTGAAACACTGAAACAATTTTAAAATTTCTCTGTAGTCATTAAGCCTCCATAGGGCTGAGGACAGGCTCGTGCAGATTTGGTCTTTTGAAGTGAATTGACATTTTGTCTTCTGTGAGCCCATTTTTAGGGGTTTGCTGTTTGTTTTCAGCTACCCACACAAAGCCCTCAGGGCCTGGTCACTGCCTTTGTAGCTGGAAGTCTGACACTTTCTTCTTGGCCTCGAATTAGTTTTACTAAAACCCTGTCTTTATGTGAGTCAAGGCTTCCTTTTCCTTAAAAACTTTTTTTTTCCACTTTAAAAACAAACAAACAAACAAAAAACCACTCTCTCATTTCCAGAAATTCCCTACATTTTTATTTCCTGTTGGCTTATTCAGGATTTTTTTTTTTTTTTTTTTTAGCGAAAGAAGTTTCAAGATGATTTCTTGAAGTTGTTACAAAGTTGTGTAACTTTGCTGATATAAAACTATCTTCCTTGTGAAATTCTTAACCTTGGAGTTTCTTTCTCTTCCTGTAACTGAGTCTTCTTCCTGAATGCCAAAGGTCATAATGGTGAAACTAGGCTAGATATTATGCCATAAAAAACTCATTTTAGAAGAATGTCATTCCATTACAGATTTGTATTTCTGATGATGTTTACGATATTCCGTTATAGAGCAGTTGTCTTTTTTGTGTATATGGTAAATATCTATGCTATAAAACATTAGTGATTTCCACATTAATTACATTTAGCATGTGTTCAACTATTAGCGTTATCTGCTTCCACACTTTCCAGTCCTCTTAACAGAAGCTCAGTGCCTCCTAAGCAGTGAGTCCTTCTTTCCCCCTCCTTCCCATCTGCCTCTGGGAGCCATAATAAGCTTTGGTCTTTACACTTACTTATTCTAGATATTTCATATAGGTGGGGTCACACATTGTTGGTCCTTTGGGGACTGACTTATTTCACTCAACATGTTACCTTCTGTCGGTACAGTGGTTAAGAGCTCAGCTGCTAACTAAAACACTGGCGGTTCAAATCTGCCAGCTACTCCTTGGAAACCCTAAGGGGCAGTTCTACTCTGTCCTATGAGGTCATTAGAAGTTGGAACTGACTTGATGGTAATGAGTTTGTGATTTCGGTTCATACTATTTCACACTAAACTCCCTTTTGGGACTGCGGCACAAGAGAGACTCATAGGCTTTTTCCTGTGCTCTTGGGATATATTATAAAGAATAACACCTGGTACCAGGAGCTAGGGTTTAGGCTCCAATTCTGCCCAAATGCAAACCCCCAGGACCCCGGGCCTTGTTTTTCACATCTGCAAAGCCAGGAGCTTGGTAGTGATATCTTTATGGTTCTTCCTGTTCTAGGCTCTGATTTCTTTTAGGCATCTATACAAATGCAGGCTGCCTTAGTCATCTACTGCTGCTATTATAGAAATACCACCTATAAATGGCTTTAAAAAGAGAAATTTATTTTTTCACAGTCTAGTAAGCTAGAAATTCAAAGCTAAGGCACCAGCTCCAAAGAAAGCTTTTCTTTCTCTATTAGCAAGGGAAGAAGGTCCTTGTCATCAGTCTTCTCTTGGACTTGGGACTTTTTTGGTACAGGAACCCCAAGGTCGAAAGGACATGCTATGCTTGGAGTGCTGCTTTCCTGGTGATATGAGGTCCCTTTCTTTCTGCTTGTTTCCTTTTCCCTTTATCTCTTATAACATAAAAGGTGGTGTGGCCCATACTCCAGGGAAATTCCCTTTACGCTGGATGAGGGATGTACCCTGAGCAACCCTCATACTCTTCAGCATAATCCAGTCTTGCTTCATTAACCACAGGCAGAGATTAGAATTTATAACCTATAGGAAAATTGTATCAGTCACAAAATTGAGGACAACTACACAGTCCTTGGAATCATGGCCTAACCAAGTTGATACATATTTGGGGGGGGGGCACAATTCAATCCATGACATAAACTATTCTATTTCCAAAGATCCCAGAGAAGATAATTCCAGAGTCTATGATTTCTTTTCTTTATTTTTGCTGTCTAGTAACTCCCTAAAAATTTCTTCCTTCCACCACATCACTCCTTTCCAATTCAATCAAGGTTATGTCCTTAAAGTGGGGGGACATATGCCCACTTCTGCAGTCACATCAAAACTGGCATTTATTAATCATTATGTTGATTAGTATTTATTAAGAAGTAAAGCATTCTGCATCAATCAGTATGTAAATGCCAACTACTGATGTTGCTTGAAATTGTTACTTTTCTTCTTAATAAATGTTGTCACCATAATTATTAATTTTTTTTCCACAATAAAGGCTACAGGTACAATGGCATGGTACAAGTAGAGGATGGACTTGGGACTGCCGCAGACGGCCCTGTAGTTCCCAGAGCTCTTGGCTTTCTGAGCTTCCCTTTTCGATCTGCAAGATAGGAATCTGCCCTCCTTCGTTGTAGGACCGTCGTTGTGAGGAAGAGAGGGTGCACTAAAGTCCTCAGTGGACAGTGGCTGTTGTCACAATATGTGATTATGCTGCACCCTACGCCTGCTGTCCCAAGGATTGGGGTCTGCCTCAAGAGTTTCTGAGCTGTGCCTCACTATGGAGAGGGGATGCGGGATGGAATCCTTGAACAAATGCAACGGGCAATGTAAATCAAAGTGAAAACAGACACCCAGAAAGACCTTGGCTCCCTGTGACTCTACTGGGATTCTGGACAGGGGGCACTTGTTCAGAACCCGGCCTCCCTTTCTGCCTCCCTTCCCTCCCTGGGTTTAAAAAAAAAAGAACTCTCCCCGAACTTTCCCATTCCTCGGAGGCCTGGCTGCCAAGGCTGAAATTCCATCCATTGTTTGTTGTCACCCGCAGGCCGTTTCCATGGTTACCCAGATTCCAGGCGCTGGCTCTGGGCCCACCACAACCCATCCCTCAAAGTCTCCTTGGCAGAGGAGTGACATTCCTCCTCACTGGAGAACGTCAGAGAACGCATTCTCCTTTTCCCCGCGGCCCCCACCCCCCCACCCCTATCTGTGTTTGTGATTTGGGTGTTCTAGGCGGTTCTGTTCAATGTCATTTGGCGGGGCGAGGTAGTGAACACAATAGAAAAACTTCCTTCATTTTTCTTCTCATCTGACTTGAGGAATTACTTTCTTCTACCAAACATTACACCCTTGGCAAACACTCCAGATGGTTCTCATTAAAATTCCAATTCAATTTTCTTTTTTTCCATTGCCCTCAAACTGCTATCTCAAAAATAAACACCAGGTTGAGGATCCAGAGAGGGACTCTGAGTATGCCAGCCCCAATGAAAGGAATCCTTTCAGAGCTGCCTGGTGTGGCTGTGAAGCTATCCCCAACCCCTTTTCTTGCCAATAGCCACCTTGCCCTTCATAGGGCTGCTGTGGGTAGGAGTCCTGTGGTAGATCATCCCTTGTCGCCAGAGGTTTGAATATGAAGTCCAACAATTAAGTCTGTGGACTTAATTGTTCTAAGTGCTACATACTTCATTGCCAAATGTCGTTATGGTTACCTTCAAAGTACTCCCTTTGGGAAGCTAGGCACCATCACCAGTACCTAGTCCACCCTTTGAAGTAATTTTGGAACTCTCTCTGGAATGGCTATTGCACATGGTGACACGGTGGCAAGGTGGCACATTCATAAACTTACTTGTATAGTTATCTGCGAGGGAGTCTTTAGCCAGTAAATGAATAACTGTATTGAAACACCCTCCCTGCTCTGCCCTCCACCAATGACTTTTTTCTTTACCTGAACAACAACAACAAAAAAAGACAAAAAACCCAAACCCAGTGCCATCAAGTTGATGCTGACTCATAGTGACCCTACAAGATGGAGTAGAACTGCTTCATCGAGTTTCCAAGGAGCACCCAGTGAATTTGAACTGCCAACTGTAGCACTTAACCCCTACACCACCAGAGTTTCCTCTTTACCTGAAAATAAAAGAAATATTGAAAGGAAGACATTTTGATGGTGTTCAAGACATCAAGGGTAATACGACAACAGCTCTGATGGCCATTCAGGAAAAAGAGTTCCAAAATTGCTTTGAAAGGTGGGCTAGGTGCTGGCATCAGTGCACAGCTTCCCAAGGGGAGTACTTAGAAGGCGACCATAGTGATATTCAGCAATGAGGTATGTAGCAATTTTTCTTGGATAAGTTCGCAAACTTAAATGGCAGTCCTTGTATACTTTTGGTGGCACGTTTGATGGCAAAGGTGCTCTTGGTCATAGGCTATGCAATAGAAGCAGCCAGGGAGGGAACTGCTGTTCCCTCTGGTTGGTATTTACCTCTGCCACTGTCCACATGAGTGAGGAGACAACTGTGCTACCAAGCGGGTGGCAAGGATTGCCAATTCCTCTTGGCCATAACTGCAGCTGAGCAAGCCACAGGCTTTGCTCCTATATCTGGAAAAATCTGCTTGCACAGTAAAAGTGTGAGTGTACAAGGATGCACATTTAGGGTTTTTATTTCTAACTTTATATTAAGAAAACTTTTAAAAATACAGAAAAGTTGGAAGACTACCAAAAACCCATGGCCATGACTCAGTTCCAATTCATAACAACTCTATAAGACAGCAGAACTGCCCCATAGGATTGAAAGGACAGTACAGATAATACATCTCTCTACCTTGATTTAACAAGAGTTACATTTTTTCACATTATTTTTCTCTCTTCATAAAATTATATATACATATATTTGTAATTACATAAACATCAACAGGCAGCTACCAGAAATTTAAGCCAGATTCAGAAGGGGATACGGAACAAGGGGTATCATTGGATGGATCATGAATGAAAGCAGCAAATGCCAGAAAGATGTTTACGTGTGTTTTATTGAGTGTACAACTGCATTGAGCTATGTGGATCACAGTGAATTAAGGATAATATTGCAAAGTGTGGGAATTCCAGAACACTTCATTGTGCTCGTGAGGAACCTGTACATAGATCAAGAGACAGCCATTCAGACAGAACAAGGGGATGCTGTTGTAGTCAGCTAGTGCTGCTCTAACAGAAATACCACAGAGTGGATGGCTTTAACAAAGGAAGGTTTATTTTTACACAGTTTGATAGGCTGCAAGTCCATATTCAGGGTGTCTGCTCCACGGGAAGGCTTCCCCTTGTTGGCTTTGGAGGAAAGTCCGGTATTGTATCAGTCTTTGTCCAGGGAGCATCTTGGCCCAGGAACCTCAGGTCTAAAGGATGCGCTCTTCTCCTGGTGCTGCTTTCTTGATGGTACGAGGTTCCCAATTCTCTGCCTGCTTCTCTGTCCTTTTATCTCTCATAAAATAAAAGGATTAAGGGTGGGGCAAGCTGTACTCCAGGGAAACTCCCTTTACAGTGGAGCAGGGTGGTAATCCTATGAAGGGATTCACAGCCCCACCCTAATCCTTTAACATACAGCATAGGAAAACCATAAAATGCAGGACAGTCACAAGATACTGGGAATCATGGCCCGGCCACATGGCTACACATATTTTTTGGGGGACACAATTCAATCCATGACATCCCACCCTTTGGCACCCCAAAAATCACATCACTGAAATATGTAACACATTCATCCCATCATAGCAAAATCATGTCCATTCCATATAACAGAAGTCTTAATCAGTTCCAAGTCCAAAATTCAGAAATTCCTTTGTATCTATGAAACCTAGAATGCAAGTTACCTGCTTCCAAAGGTACAATGACAGAATAGGCACAAGTTAGACATTCCACTACAAACGGAAGAAACTGCAGGGAAAGAAGACATTAACAGGCAACAGGCAGAACACATTACATTAGCCCTCAAAAGCTTTGGAAATACTCTTACATTTTCTGAGACACTCTACACAATGGCCCTGCTCTCCAGACACTAGGTATTGGCCACAGTCTCTGGATTTTGAGTGGAGACCTCCAGCCCCGTGCTACAACTCTGCCTTCAAGGCCCGCTTGGACAGAAACTCTGCCCCATCAGCTTTAGGAGCACCCTAAGCCCAAATGAGTAGCAATTCCACCCTTACGAACACAGGACGTCATGGTTCCACCCTTTCAAACCCCTGAGGTCAAGGCCATACCTTTTGAGACTGAGGCAGCTCAGCTGCTCACGCTGTCTGTCACTTCAGCTTCAGCTTCCTATGGCCGCATGGCCCGGGCCTCAGGCCCACATCTGCCCTGCCGGGCAAGTGTTCCAAAGCTCTGTAGCTCCACTGGTTTAAGGGTCTGGAGGCACCCCACTCTTGCTAGAAAGCATCCTGCCCAAAGGCACTCAGCTCTGTCACTCTGTGGGTCAGCAAGGCTAGCTTCACCAATTCAAGTGCCTGGAGGCACCCCGATCCATGAGGAACACTCTGCACAGGCACTCAGCTCTCTCGCTCCATGGGTCAGTTCCAGCGCTGCCTCTGGTTCTGCGGTTGCCGCTGCTGCTGCCACTGGTCCTCTGTCGTTTCTCACCATCTGCGCCTTCTTCGTTCCTTCTGAATCTTCTATCCATTCACAGTTTCAAAATGGCTCCCACATTTTAGGTATTTGCTAGAGCAGCACCCCACTCTCACGGTACCAAATTCAGGGTCACAAAGTTGGATGAGCACAGCAGCACTCCATCATTAAATGGAAGTGGTATATACGAGATCGGGCCTGTGCAGGACCTGAAGGCACATTTAAGTTGTATGAGGAAGTGGCCCAAATGCCCATCTGTAACATTACCTTCCATCTCCCAGTTTGCACCTATGGCCTCATGGGGAGTTCTTTAAGACCAACTGAGAGGAAGAGAAAACTTGTGCTTGGTTTACAGATGGTTCTGCAAGATATGTTGGCACCACTCAGAAGTGGACAGCAGCAGCACTACAGCCCCTCTCTGGGACCTCTCTGAAGGACAGTGGTGAAAGCAAATCCTCCCAATGGGCAGAACTTCGAGCGGTGCATATGGTTGTTCACTTTGCTTGGAAGGAGGAGGTGGCCAGATGTGCGGCTGTATACCAATTCATGGGCTGTGGCCAATGGCTTGGCCAGTTGGTCAGGGACTTGGAAGGAACATGATTGGAAGATTGGAGACAAGGATTAATGGGGAGAGGTATGGAGATAGATGTCTCTGAATGGGCCAAAGAAGTGAAAATATTTGTGTCTCATGTGAATGCTCATCAAAGAGTAACCTCAGCAGAGGATGAGTTTAACAATCGAGTGGATAGGATGACACGTTCTATGGGAATCAATCATCCTCTTTCCCCGGCTACCCCTGTCATTGCTCAGTGGGCCCATGAACAAAGTGGTCATGGTGGCAGGGACAGTGGTTATGCATTGGCCCAGCAACATGGGCTCCCACTCACCAAGGCTGACTTGGCTACAGCCACTGCTGAGTGCCCAATCTGCCAGCAGCAGAGACCAACACTGAGTCCTTGATATGGCACTGTTCCTCGAGGTGATCAGCCGGCAACCTGGTGGCAAGTTGATTACATCGGACTGCTTCCACCATGGAAAGGAAAACTTTTTGTCCTTACTGGAATAGATACTTACTCTGGATATGGATTTGCCTTCCCAGCATGACATGCTTCTGCCAAAACTACCATCCACGGACTTACAGAATGCCTCATTCACCATCATGGAATCCCACACAGCATTGCCTCTGATCAAGGGACTCACTTCACAGCAAATGAAGTGTGGCAGTGGGCCCATGCTCAAGGAATTCACTGGTCTTATCATGTTCCCCATCATCCTGAAGCAGCTGGCTTGATAGAACAATGGAATGGCCTCCTGAAGACACGATTACACTGCCAGCTAAGTGGCAATAACTTGCAGGGTTGGGGAATTGTTCTCCAGCAGGCTGTGTGTGCTCTAAACCAGTGTCCAATATATGGTGCTGTTTCTCCTATAGCCAGGATTCATGGGTCCAGGAATCAAGGGGTGGAAATGAGAGTGGCACCACTCACTGTTACCCCTAGTGACCCACTTGCAAGATTTTTGCTTCCTGTCCCCATGACCTTATGCTCTGCAGGGTTAAATGTCTTAGTTCCAAAGGGAGGAATGCTTCCACTGAACTGGAAGCTAAAATTGCCACCAGGCCATTTTGGGCTCCTTCTGCCTCTGGATCAACAGACAAAGAAGGGAGTTACAATACTGGCTGGTGTGATTGATCCTAACTATGAAGATGAAATTGGATTGACATTACGTAACAGGGGTAAAGAAGAGTATGTTTGGAATGCAGGAGATCCCTTAGGACGCCTCCTAGTACTACCATGTCCTGTGATTAAGGTCAATGGAAAACTACAGCAACCCAACTCCGGAATGACTGGTAATAGCCCAGACCCTTCAGGAATGAAGTTTTGGGTCACCTCACCAGGCAAGAAACCACGACCAGCTGAGGTGCTTACTGAGAGCAAAGGGAGCAAAGGGAATACGGCCACGTGACCAGTTGCAGAAATGATGACTGTAATTGTTATGAGTATTCCTGCTTTGTATGTGTGTACTGGATATTTTTGTTTATTTATGAAACACAAGATGTAAATGGGCAAATGCATTTTCAGTCGTACGTGTGTTAGTTATATCATGTTAGACGTAAGTATGACTTTGTAACTGTATTCCTTCAGAGACTGTGGATGGTAAGGTGGGATGTGTACAGATGCCAAGTTGACAAGTGGTGGACAGTGGCGGTCAGGATTATGTCAACTTGGCTACTCCATATTTGACTGCTGTATTAAGTGGCAGGGTGTGGTCTGTGGTGGCTTCCCACCCCTGAGCTTTCATCTCTCCACCTTCCACTACAACTGCTGGTCTGCTCATATATCCAGCTCTCTTCTTCCGGCATCTGGTTCCTGGACTTGAACTAGCAGCTGTTGGATTCATCAGTCCTTACAGTCGGCAGTTAAGAGTCCTGCTCCCTGACCTGCCAATCTTCGGTTCGCCAGCCTCTGCAGCTCCATCTCACCGCCAGCTTGGGATCCACCAACTTACACAACCAGTGATCTAGAACTCTGGTCTCTGACCTGCTGACTTTGGGTTCATCAACTTCCGTGGCCACATGAGGCTTGTGCCAAGACTTGGAACATTCAGCTTCTGTGATTGTGTGAGCTGTTTCCTATATCTGTATCTATTTATCTATCTATATTATAAATCTTTCTGTATACCTACAAGTGTTACTGGTTTTGCTTCTCTAGAAAACTCAGCCTAAGACAGATGCTGTGTGGTTTGAAGTCAGGAAAGGTGTGTCTCAGGAGTGTATCATTTTACCATACCTATTTGATCTGTGTGCTGAGCAAAGAAGTTGAGAAACTGGAATATACAAAGAAGAAAGGAGCATCAGGATTGGAGGAGGACTCAGTAACAACCTTTGATATGCAGATAACACAACCTTTCTTAGTGAAAGTAACAAGGACTTGAAGCACTTACTGGTGAAGATCAAAGACTACAGCCTTCAGTAGGGACTACTTCTCAATGTAAACAAAATAAAAATCCTTACAACTGGACCAGTAAATGACATCATAATAAACATAAAATTCTGAAGTTCTCAAGAATCTTGTTTTACTTGGATCCACAATCAACACCCATAGAAGCAGATATCAAGAAATCAAAAGACACAATTCATTGGGCAAATCTGCTGCAAAAGATCTCTTTAAAGTGTTAAAAAAAAAAAAAAAAAAAAGAAAGAAAGAAAGATGTCACCTGTAAGACTAAGGTGTGCCTGACCCAAGTCATGATATTTTCCATCACTTCTTCAGTATGCTAAAGCTGGGCAATGAAAAGAAAAGAGCAAAGAAGAACTGACACCATTGAATTGTTGGACAAGAATATTCAGTATACAGTGGACTGCCAAAAGAACAAACAAATCTGTCTTGGAAGAAGTACAGCCAAAATGCTCCTTAGAATCAAGGATGGCTAGATTTCACGTCATGTGCTTTGGGCATGTTATTGGGAGGGGTCAGTCTCCGGAGAAGGACATCCTGATTGCCAAAGTAGAGGATCAATGAAAAAAAAGAGGCCCCCTCGACAAGGCGGGTTGACACAGTGGCTGCAACAGTGGACTCAAGCATAACAAGCATTGTGCAGATGGCATAGGATGGGCTGTGTTTCATGCTGTTGGACCTAGGGCTGCTATGAGTTGGAACCAGTTGGACAGCACCTAACAATAATAACAATATTTCTTTTGCTTAGACATTTAGAAGTTGGAAACTGGCCTCTACACATTATAACCATTTAATTTTTGTATCAATTTAAATTGTACAACACATAAATATGTTCTTATTGTAAAATATTCAGACACTGTAGACATTTAGAGGGAATAATCAAAAGCCCTATACAGGCCCCTCCTTACCCTTCTCCCTTCTCAAAGGTGCTTGATTTGTTTTCTTCCTGATCTTTGTTTGTATTGATACAGACATATGCATGTTTAGGCAGGAATAGATACATTTTTATGTGTGTGTGTGTGTGTTTTTAAATGGGATCATGCTACACATTTATGTATTTACATAAAATACATATATCTAATTTATTGTATTTTGTTGGTGGTGGTGAGACTATATACAGCAGAATACCCCCCAATGCAACATTTTCTACACGTACAAGTCAGTTACAGTGATCACGTTCTTCGAGTTGTGCCACCACCTAACTTTCCTTTTCCCAGGTGTTCCTCCCCTAATGACATAAACTTACTGCCCCCTGAGGTTCCTATCTAACTATCTGATTTGCTGTTGCCAGTTCGATCTCAAATGCATCGGTCTTACAAGAGCATATAATGGTCGAGGCCAACATTCTTCACTAGGTTAAGCTACACTGTTATTTGGTTTTAAGACTTCAGAGATAGTTTTGACTTAAGGTTTAAAGATGCTCTTAGAGCAATAGTTTTGGGATTTCATCTAACCTCCATGGCTTCAGAAAATCTGGATTTACTTTTAAGAATCCATCACTCTTAAAATATAGTTTTGCTAAATCCCCCAGTGCCATCAAGTCGATTTCAACTTGTAGCAACCTTATAGGCAGTAGAATTGCCCCACAGGGTTTCCAAGGAGTGCCTAGTGAATTTGAACTGCTGACTTTTTGGTTAGCAGCTGTTGCACTTTACTGCTATGCCACCAAGGTTTCCATTTTGCTAAATATACAACTCATAATAACAGATATTTTCTTCTGTACTACAAAGATACTATTCCACTGGCCTCAGGCCTTCACTTTGCCCTTTAGAAATCTATTACTAGTCCATTCATTAAGTGATTCCTCTTTTATTTCTAGCCACTTTAAGTTTTTGTTTTGTTTTTTTCACCTTTGATGTTTGTCTTAGTCATCTAGTGCTACTGTAACAGAAACACCACAAGGGAATGGCTTTAACAAAGATAAATTTATTTTCTGTCAAATTCCACAGGCTACAAGTCCAAATTCAGGGAATCAGCTCCAAGGAAAAGTTTTTATTTCTGTTAGCTGTGGAGGAAGGTCCTTGTCATCAATCTTCCCCTGAATTGGGAGCTTCTGAGGTATGGGGAACCCAGGTCCTTTCCAAAGGATGTGTTCTGCTCCGGGCACTGCTTCTTTGCTGACGGTTTGACATCCCCAACTCCGGTTCTTCCCATCCCTTTATAGCCTATGAAATTGCCTCAAGGCACAATGCAAAATGTACTCATCTAATCCTGCCCCACCAACACAACTGCTGCCCATCCTCCCTTATTAACATCGTGGACACAGGATTTACAACATATAGAAACATCACCCAATACTGGGAATCATAGCCTAGCCAAATTGCTACAGACATCTTTGGGGGGACACAATTCAATCCATGCCAATGTTCTATGGTGTCTGTTGCTGCATAGAATCCATGGGTAGTATAAACGATGAATTGGTTTAAATGCTAACCAAAAGTTGGTGGTTCAAGTACATCCAGAGGCACCATAGAAAAATGGTCTGGTGATTTACTTCCAAAAATCAGCCATTGAAAACCTTAAGGAGCTCAGTTCTATTCTTACACGTGTGGGATTTCCACATGGCAACAGGATGACATCTGGTTTTTACTCTCTGCTGATGCACAGAGGTAGCTCCAAAGCTTAGTGGCTCTAGACAATAAGCAGTGAACTCACAGTTTATGTGGGTATAAATGTTGCTTTACCATTTGTTTTTCCACTTGGAAATATGTCCAAATATTATTGCTTAGAGCTCTTTGATTTATGGAATATTCAAAAGAACATTGTACAATCATACTCTTAATGAACACCTTAATTTTCTTGATGGGCATTTCAGGTATGTATCATAATTGTTTTTCCATTATTCTCAACGATGCAATTTATATCCTCGACATGTATTTCCTTGAGGACTATCTTTGACAGATACTCCAAGGTGGAATTCCTGGGTAGAATGTGATGTGCATTTTTCACTTGGGTAGATACTGCCAAACTGCTCTGCAAAATGGCTGTTGTAATATACAGAACCAGCAGGGTGTTATCTAAGAGCCTATTTCCTCATACCCTCCTCAACACTGAATTTTGTGACTCAGTTTAAGTTTTAACATTCTGCTGATGAGAAGTGGTATTGTTGTTGGTTTAATTTGCATTGCTTTGCTTATGGGTAAGGTTGATCATTCTGCCAGACTTCAGCTGTAGACAGCAGAGCTACTTTAGGTGGCTTAAGCAGGCAGAGAATTAATGTAGGGAATTGAGTGCTGAAAATTATTTTGGATGGGATGGGACATCAGGTTCTATGCTGAGCTTCTAGGACTGACTCTCAGAATACCAATTCAGAGCCAGCCCACCAGGGAAGCATCTTTTCTGATGGGACCAGGACCTGAGGACTCAGGAAGCCCATGCCCCAACTGCTGTCTCTAAGGCCACACTAATTCTTCAGCAATCTGGAAACCAGGAGACCTGGCCCACACCTTGGCTCTAGGACCATACTCCCTCAGCAGCACAATGGATGTCTCCAGTCCTGTCCACAACACCCTGGAAAACTGGGGACTAGATCTAGATATTGAGAACTTTGACACTACTGAAGCAGGAAACAAACCTAGCCAAATGAAACCACAACAAACAAGGACCCTTATATCACTGTGTGTCAGCTGTCAATAGATCTTCTGAAGGGACATCTATCTGTTTAGGGGAAGGCAGGCCACATGCAGAAAGCCCAGCTGTAAGGGAACCAGAACAGTGAAGGTTTTAGCCTTCCAGATAGGCACAGAGTTGAATGAATCAATCTGAAATATCTGCCATAGTCATATTTTTTAGTCTGTCATAGCTTTTTTTAAGTGAGTTGCTTGATTATAGCCATTGCCTGTTTTTCTGTTGGGGTTATCTGTTTCTTATTCATTCATAGAAGTTTTATGTATTATTAGAAAATAATCTTTTGTCTGCTACATAGGTTTTAATTACCATTTATTACTTGTCTTTTAACTTTACATGTTTATCATGGAGAGATTTTAAGTTTATCTGCTGTTTGCTTCCTGGTTCCTGAGTTTTGTAGCCTACTTAAGAAGGGCCCCCATGCCTCAAGGTTGCCACAGAGTTCAAGTACGTTTTATCTTGGCTTTGGTCAAGTTGTGCGATGCTACCTATTATCCTTTCCTTTATCAAAGTTAACACTTGTCTGCTATCTAGTTAGTGATTTCCCCTCTCTGTTGCTCCCTTTCCTCATAAGCATCAAAGATCATTTCTTTCTATGTGTAATTTTTTGTTGAAATTTTATAATAATGGCTCATACAACATTTATCCCTTTGTAACTGACTAATTTTACTCAGCGTTAGTGCTCTCCAGATTCTGCCACGTTGTGAGATGTTTCACAGATTCTTCACTGTTCTTTATCATTGTGTAGTATTCCATTGTCTGCCTGTACCGTAAGTTGTTTATACATTCATCATTTGAAGGACACTTAAGTTCTTTCTGTCTTTCTGCCATTGTGAATAACGCTGCAATGAACATACATGTGCATATGTCTACTTACGTGATGGCTTTTATTTCTCTAGGATATATTCCTAGGAGTTGAATTGTTGGATCATGTGGTATTTCTATCTGTAACTTTTAAAAGAAATCCTATGTAATTTTCCATAGTGGTTGCACCATTATACATTCCCACTAGCAATGTATGAGAGTCCCAACTTCCCCATAAACTTACCAGCATATATTGTTCCCTGAATGTTTGATAAGTGCCCCTCTTACATGGGTGAGATGGTATCTCATCATGAGTTTTAAGTCACATCTCTCTAATGGCAAATGGCTTTGGAAACCCTAGTGGCCTAGTCGTTAAGAGCTGAATCTGCTAGTGAAAAGGTCAGCAGCTCAGATTCACCAGCCACCCCTTAGAAACCGTATGGGTTCTCTAGGAGAACTTTATGAATTCTCTTCTGCCGTATAGGGTTGTTATGAGTTGGAATCAACTTGATGGCAATGGGTTTGGTTTTGGGTTTTTTAACATGAATGATCATGAACATCTTTTCATGTATTTACTGATTGCCTGAATATCCTCTTCGGTGAAGTATCTGTTCATGTCTTTTGCCCATTTTATGATCGGGTTGGTTGTCTTTTTACTGTTGAGTTATTGAGGTTTTCTGTATATTTTAGAGACTAAACTTGTATCAGAGTATACGTTTTTGTTGAAGTCGCCCCCCGCCCCAAGTCTGTAGGTTCTCTTTTCACTCTTTTGGAAAAGTCTTTTGATGAGCATAAGCATACAATTTTTAGGAGGATCCATTATCTAGTGTATCTTCTGGAGTTTGTAATTTTTAGTTATGCTTAATGCTTTATTGTGCCACAAATTAGGGCCCCTAGTATTGTCCCCTGTTTTCTTTCATGAGCTTTATATTTTCTGGTTTTTATATTTAAGTCCTTGACCCATTTTGAATTAGTTTTTTGTATAGGGTGAAGTATGAATCTTGTTTAATTTTTCTGTAAACAGATAGCCAGTTCTGCCAACACCATTTGTTGAAGAGGCTCTTTGCCATTTAATAGACTTCAACTTTCTGTTGAAGATCATGTGTCCACAGGTGGATGGGTTTATTTCTGGGTTCTCAGTTCCACTCCACTGGTCTATGTGTCTGTCACTGAACCTATATTTGGCTACCACAGCTGTATAATAAGTTGTGAGATCCAGTTGTGTGAGGCCTCCTGCTTTGTTCTTTTTCACTAATGTTTTACTTATCCAAGGGCTCTTTCCTGTCCCCATAAAGTTGCAATTTTTTTTCTTTTTAATCTCATTAAAGAATGTTTTTGGAATTTGACTGCGATTGTGTTGTATCTACAAATTGTTTCGGACAATATTGACATTTTCACAATGTTGAGCCTTCCTATCCACAACTGGGCTATGTGTTTCCACTTATAAAGGTCTCTTATGGTTTCTTCCAATAATGTTTCATAGTTTTTCTTTGTATCACTCTTTCACTTCCCTAATTAGGTTTATTCCTGAGTACTTTATCTTTGGGGGAGCTATTGTAAAAGGTATTATTTTCTTGATTTCCTTTTGGCAGTTTTGTTGTTAGTATAGAGGGATCTGACTAATTATTGTACGTTGATTTTGTATCACACTACTTTGTGGAATCCTTCCATTCCAGGGGCTGTGTTGTAGGTTCTCTGGAATTTTCTATGTATGGAATGATGTTATACTTGAATAGGGATACTTTCACTTCTTCCTTACCAATTTAGATGCTACTGACTTCCTTGCTTTTGCTCAAGCAGAACCTTGGTAACGCTTTAAAAAAAAAAAAAAGAGTTCCCACTTCACATTTTGGTTATTGAAGAGCCTTTAAAAAAAAAAAATAGAGGATTGGTATTTCCTAGAGCGCAGCTATGACAAGATCATTCTTCTACTCAAAATCTTGACTAAGTCTACTTTTTAAGACCAAGGTTTAATCTCTTGATTAGTTCCCCGTCTGCTCAGCAACCCCATGCACTTTTCTAATCTTATTTTTCTCCTTCTTGGCCTCTGGCTGGCTGACAAAAGCAGAATACTTGTGTAGATATCTATGTCAGCACATTATGACACTGTAAGAATCTCTCACAATAGTTCTCTCACCTGCAATATTTCTCAGTGTGATCATTATTCATATGTAGAACGGAACAATTCTTTATTTCAATACATTTCATAGTCCTAGCCAACATTCACTAAGTACAGCAGTATTCCCCGTTCCCCCTAACACCCCAGTTATTGTGACAATCAAAAATATGCTACCACATGTTTCCAAACTAAGGCTTTGAGCCGGTTAGTTCTGGTTTCAATCTTCGCTGAGAATTTGCATTTCCACCCCCAGATATACTGGATCAGAGTCTATAGTTTAATAACATCCCCTGGTGATTCTTACGTATAAGAAATTTTGCAAACCACTGTTCCACTAGTGGTCCTCAGAACTGACCCCTTGCTGTAGCGCTAGCATCACCTGGAAACTTGTTGGAGATGCAAGCTCTCAGTGCAGGTCTGGGCTGCAACACACTAGACTTGCCATTTTATAGGAGGGAAGGAAGAGACCCAAAGCCACTGCGTTTGAGTCAATTCTGATAACTCTATAGGACAGAATAGAACTGTCCCACTGTTTCCAAGAAACATCTGATGGGTTTGAACTGCTGTCCTTTTGGTTAGCGGGTGTCGTACTTTAGGTCTGCAGAGTTTCTGAAGGAAGGCAGGAAAGGGGGGAAAACCTGCAGCTGACGCAGAGATGACAGAATATGTCATCACCATAATATACCTTCCCAACTCCCCTGCCAGTTCCTGGGTGTCCAAATCTAGCCTGTCAAATGGCCACCTTTTCCACAAAGCTTTCCTAAACTCTTTCAGCTGAGGGTAGTCTAATCCTCTTCTGACTACATTCTTCCCTAACACTGGATTTATATATCCATCCATCCATCAGCCCAATCAATATCTACTGAGCATTAATTGTGCTGCAGTCACACTGACTAATTTCTCATTTTGCAGCTCCTTGTATAAGTGTTTCATATGCTCCACCACACTGTAATCTCAGGCAGAATTCCACGTTGGCTCCCAGAATGCTTTGCACAGACTTGATGCTCTTTGCTGAATGTTAAAGGAGTCAAAGTACTGAACACAGACACAAGTTTTAACATACATTCCAAAACTTTGTTCAAAACTATTGAGAATATTTTTTAAACCTAAAACTTTATTTTATAATATCTACATTATTATTAAAAAAAAAAATGTTTTGCAGAAGGATATAAAATAAGATGTGACAGTTTCCTTCCTTGGCCAGTCGGATCTTCCCCTTGAAGGCAATCACTGGCAATAATTTACTGTCTTTGTTGCAAGACATTTAAAAACATGTTTCTATGCTTTGTATGTGACTTCACATACAAATATACCCACAAAAAATAATCTCACTGCTGTCATATCGATTCTGACTACTAGTAACTGATAAAGACAAAGCAGAACTGCCCTGTAGGGTTTCCAAGGCTGTAGACTGCCATATCTTTCTTCTGCTGAGTGGCTGGTGGGTTTGAACCACCGACTTTTTGGTTAGCAGCCAAGTGCTGTAACCATGATGCCACCAAGGCTCCTTCAGATATACCTATATGTACATTAATTGTTTTGAAGATAGGGTATATATTGAGTTATATGAAATAAATTTAAAGAGAAAATTATGAATTCACAAAGTAAATGATGATGCTTAATGTAAATGTTTTTAACCTATATATACATATATATTGCCGTGGAGTTAATTCTAACTCATAGCAGCACTATAGGACAGTGTAGAAGGGTTTCCAAGGCATAGGTGGTGGATTTGAATTGCCACTCTGGTTAGCAGCCATAGTTCTTGACCACTGCACCACCAGGGCTCCTTAAATATATATACCAAACAAACAAACGACCACTGCTATCCAGTAGATTTCAGCTCCGTGACACTGTAGGATAGCGCAGAGCCGCTCCACAGAGTTTCCAAGGCCTGGCAAATTTGAACTGCCAACCTTTTTGTTAGCAGATGTGACACTTAACCACTACACCACCAGGATTTCCATAAATAAGTGTAAAAAACCCACTGCCATTGAGTCAGGTCTAACTCATAGTAACTCTAGAGGTCAGAATAGCACTGCCCCATCGAGTTTCCAAGAAGCGCCTGGCGTATTTCAACTGCTGACCTCTTTGGTTAGCAGCTGTAGCACTTACCCACTACACCACCAGGGTTTCCATAAATATATATACAGTTCTTTATAATCACAAAACAGTTTGGAGCACATATTACTAATTTCTCACCCCTTAGCCCTGACATGTAGGTTAATAGGCACTTGTTCCCATGGCAGGTAAGTGGTGGAGCTGGCCAAGTCTTTGGCTCTTAATTCATTGCTGTTTCTATTTAAAAAAAAAAAAGAAAGCCAGTTGCCATCAAGTTGATTCTGACTCACAGTGACCCCATAGGACAGAGTAGAACTGCCCCATAGAGTTTTGAAGGAGCACTTGGTAGATGTGAACTGCTGACTTTTTGGTTAGCAGCCATAGTTCTTAACCACCATGCCACCAGGGAGTCTGCTATTTCTATTAGGCAGAAAAATCTCTAAGTATTATTTGGGAATGATGATTTAAATAATGAAATTACCCTTTGCTTGATTTCAGAGTGTCAGTGTAGAATTTCTTGAAAATGCTTAAGTATTTTACCATATTAGAAACAACAACAAGAAACTCAAATGAAACCCACTGCTGTCGAGTCAATTCCAACTCATAGTAACCCTATGGGGCAGAGTAGAACTGCTCCATAGAGTTTCCAAAGAGCGCCTTGTGATTCAAACTGCTGACCTTTTGGTTACTAGATGTACATAGCACGACGTACATAGCACTTAACCGCTACACCACTGGGGTTTCCACAGTAACAATAGCTATTATTTATTGAGGGCTTACCATGTGCCAGGAACTGTTCTAAGTATTTTGCTTGCATTGACTCACTGAATCCTCCCATAAGCCTATCACATAAACAGTATTATTAGCTCCATTTTTTTCATTATGATTGAATGAAAATGTACATTCCCATACAAATTTTCATGTCCACCTATATGCAACTCCCACTGCTCTCCCTGCTCGATGACAGCACATTCTTCCTCTCTGCTCCATACGTGTCTTATCCTCCAAACAATCTCCTATTCCCCCCATCACCCATTCCCCCCCTCCAGTTGGAGGTCAGCAGGATGACATCCTATAGATGCATACAACCATAAAATTCCCACAAGATATGGTCACTGTGTGTCACCAAGTCCAATCCATTGCTGTCCAAAAAGTTGAACTTCATTATGATTTATGGACAGGTGCAGCATCAGGGCCAGGGGCCATGCTCCCAGGGGGGAACTCCAAGGCCCCTGGGCCATCAGTTGTGGTATTTTAGTAGAGATCTCAGGGTGCACCCCTTTTTATTCTTGTGTTGCCAGTGAGACTCAACTTTGTGATTAGCTCCATTTTTAATAAGGGAACTGAGGTTCAGAAAGGCAAAGCACTTGCTTGGAGATGGGAAGCTGGTGCATTGCTTGACTGGGTTTTACACCACATCTTTCTGTCTCCGAAGTCTGTAGTCTTGGCCACTGCACTTTGCAATCTTTCTACATTTTCTACATACATCATTTTAAATAACTCTTATGTAAAATAAAACAAGGTGCAAATTTGAGATGAGTTTACCTGAAAAGTATTTGCAATATGAAAGAAGGGTAAGTCTAATAAATACAAAGTAAGTATTAGATGGCTACTTGAATAAAAGAAAGGGAGAAAAAACAAGGAGAAAAAGAGATATGGGAATACACACAGAGCTTTCCATTTTGGCCTTGAATCTGTTTGGGATTCTTCAACCCGCATGGGACTCCTTATCCGCCTGCTCCTGGAGCCCTAGTTGCCTACACTATTTGGGCCAAGAATTTAAACTCCTGAGCACTTAGCTTGCTCACCCAGAAGGCAGCCCTGAGTGGAAAGGAAGTATATCTCAACATCCGCACTGCCCTAAGAGCGGGGGCTGTGACCCAAAGGTCAGGCAGATGTAAGGGCAAGTTCCAATAACAGAGGTAAAGGCAAAGAGTCAGGGATGCTGACCCATCACTTCTTCCTCCAGATGCTCTGCAGTACAACTGAGTACCAACCCATGAGCATGGTGGTGGTGCTAGGGGGGAGAATTCTGTAGACTAAGGTGACAGACAGGGGGGCAGGAGGCATGACAGAGACACCAAGACTGGAGGCAAGATCACGGCATGGGCTGAAGCAACTCCTTTGGCCCTTGGGTGGTGGCACTCTGCTAAAGGGGATCTGAGTCAGCAGGGGAGGCACGGAATAGCTGGGGAGGTTTACATAGCAGTTGCCCTCATTTCCTTTCCACTCATTTGGTAGTTTTGAAATTTTCCACCCTTTGCCCGTACCCCACCCGACTACCACCAAATCCAGCTTGTGTATGTGTGTATGCGCATGTGGGTGTGTGTCGATTTGTGTGTGTGCCTGCAGAGTTGTACACTGGTAAGACTGATACATGGAAACTGCGACTCACTTGCTGTTTTTGACCTACAAGAGCAGCTTTTTCATGTGATTCAGCCCAATAGGATAGATGCAAATAAAAACCCCGGTAGAAGCCCTTCATGAACTAACACACTGACCATTGTTTCAAGCTGTGCTTTACACCTTATTTCAACCAGAGGCTTTTTTTCTGAGGCTGTGATCACAGAGAAGGACATTATATTTGCTAGAGTGGAGGGTCAGCGAAGGAGGGGAAGACCCTCAAAGAGAGATTGACACAGTGGCTACAACGATGGGCTTAAGTATAAAACCGATTATGGACGTGACACAAGACTGGGCATTGTTTCGTCGGGCACAGGGTCGCTATGAGATGGAACTGACTCAATGGCACCTAACAACAACATGACCACAGTAATAGAGGGCAGGGGCATAGAGTTGTTGGCTAAGAGCCAGATGAAATTTAGGCAAGGACATGCCCTGGGATTTTTCATAGCCATCCACAAAACCTACCTTGCTGCACTGTTGGCGTCTCTGTACCTACCCTTTACCCTACAAGTCAGTGAGGCAAGCTCTCTGGAGGCAAGAACGATAGAGGGCGCAGTTGAGTCCAGAAACGATTTCAGCAGCTGTGCTGTGAGATCTCAGGAGGAAGGAGAACTCTGCTGAGGACTGTGGCAAACCTGGCTGTCTGCCCCTAGCAAGCTTCAGCTTCTTCTTGCCCACTTCTCCTGGGCCTCCTGGATTTTCTGCTGATTCAGAGGCTGATGTTCACAATGCCTTGAATTCTCACCCCCAAGGTGAGGGCCTTCTGTTGGCTTGGCTTACTTACTGAGTCCAACATAGAATTCCTACAGATGGCCCCTGTAGATTCCAGGAATGGTTACATAATTTACAGGGCCTAGTGGTAAATGAAAACGAGGCTTTAGTTTCAACATCAAGAATTTCAAAACGGCAACAGCAAAGCATAACACCAGACACAGGCCCTTCTGAGCACATGGCCCTGTAAGGCTGCACAAGTGGAACACCCACGGGGCCCACCCAAGGCTCAGGTGCAGAAGCCAGGGCCACCATCAGGGCCATCACAGCCACCCAGATGCCTTTCCAGGGCAACCCCCCACCTACCCTGCTACTGTCCACAGGAGTTCACTGATGGGGTACACTGGGACAAATAACTGGGGAACCAATAAGTGCACATAAAGCAGGGCTTGGTCAAGAAAAGAAGCACTGGAAGAGCCTTTCAGAGGACTAAGGGAGCCCTGGTAGTGTAGTGGCTAAGAGCTTGGCTACTAACCACAGGATCAGTGGCTTGAATCTACCAGCGGCATCTTGGAAACGCTGTGAGGCAGTTCTACAGTGTCCTATGGGATCTCTATGAATGAGCAAGGTTTTTTGTTGTTGTTGTTGTTCTTTCTTTATTGCACTTTAGATAAAAATTTACAAAGCAAAAAGTTTCTCATGGAACAATTAACTATCACATTGTTTTGCAATCTCGGTTACCAACCCCCACTGTGTATCAACAGTCACCCCCTTTTGACCTTGGATTCCCAGTTACTGTCTTTCCCATCCCCACCAGCTTTCTCATCCTTGCCCCTGGGCTGGTGTGCCTCCTGAGTCTCATTTTTTTTTTTTTTATGGGCCTGTCTAATCTTTGCCTAAAGGGTAAACCTCAAGAGTGACTTCAGTATTGAATCAAAAGCATGTCCAGGGCCAATGCTCTGATGGTTTCTGCAGTCTCTGACAGACCAGAAAGTCTGGTCCATTTTTTTTGAATTAGAATTTCATTCTACATTTTTCTCCAGCTCTGTCTGGGACCCTCTGTTGTGGTCCCTGTCACAGCAGTTGACTGAGACAGCTAGGTATCAGCTAGTTGGGCTCCACTCAGTCTAGTGGAGGCTGTGGTAGTGGTGGTCCATTAGTCCTTTACACTAATCTTGCCCTAGTGTCTTCGGTTTTGTTCATTCTCCCTCACTCTGGATGGGGTGAGACCAGTGAAGCATCTTAGACGCTGTTCAGGAACTTTTAAGACCCCAGATGCTACTCATCAAAGAAGCACGTAGAACATTATAAACTAGCAACAGTTTCATTTTTTTTTTTTTAAATGGGAGACACTGAGTGGTGCAAATATTTAACACGCTCAGCTGCTAACCAAATGGTTGGAGGTTTGAGGTCAGCCAGAGGCACACCAGAAGCAAGTCCTGACAATCTGTTTCTGAACCATCAGCCACTGCAAACCTTAGGGAGCACAGTTCTACCCTGAGACACATGGGAAACCCCTGAGGCTAAAACTGGTGAAGGGCAAAGGGGGTTATTCCAGGGTGCTGCTTAAACGATCCAGATTGTTTAAACAAAAAGAGATTGGGAATAGATCAATGAAAGAACCCTATGCCTGATTGTAGCTGAGTCGGGGAAGAGTTGTCACAGGCTGGCAAAATGCCTGACCCTGGTCATATTTCTGAGTAATTAAAGTTCTAAAGTGCTCTCACCCTGTCATGCAGTCAATTCCAACTCATGGTGGTCCCATATGTACCCCTGCCCCAAAGCACCAGTGAGGAACCAGTTTGGGTGAGCTGCCCACTTCAGGAGCAATGAGTGACCATACCGAGGCCAGACTTTTCCTCACTCGCACTGCCACCTGGCACTTTGGGCAACCCAACCCCCAAAACCAAGCCCACTGCCATCGAGTCGATTCCATAGACCAACCCCTATGAGTCGGAATCGACTCGATGGCAATAGTTTTCTTTTAATAGGGCAGCAGATCTGCCCCATAGGGTTTCCAAGGCTGTAAATCTTTATGGACTCAGACTGCTTGGTCTTTCTCCCTAGGAGACGCTTTGGATCACTAACCTTTCAGTTCTCGGCTGAACAGTTTAACCACTGTGCCACAAGGGCAACCCAGAAATACAGAATCACTTCCAAGCAAGATTACCTCTACGCTGCTTCTTCGGTGTCAGAGGTGATTTCAAGTCAGCTTGCGATTCAAAACTTTCTAGAAGGAATTGCGCGCCCCCTGCTGGTCACTACGTCGCATTGACATTAAACTTTGAAGCAGCATCTGAAAACGGACTTGACGGACGTAAGAACCAGAAAACCGAGCTGTGTGCATTTGGTAATAGTTGCATTTGTTTTTTTAATTTCTAATTCTATGAGCCATTTAACAAATATTTTACTGTGCATTAGGTCAAATTAGTTTCCCACTTGATAGTCTGCACATGAAGTGTATCAAGATACATTGGTTTCATTCCCCCACCGTGTGTCAGCACTCTTCCTATTTCTGCCCTAGTTTCCATGTTTCCTTCTTTTCTGATTTTCTATCCTTCTTGACTTCCCGTCTTTGCTTTTGCGCAAATGTCATTGCCCTTTTGATCTCATATAATTGATTGTTCCAAGGAGCATGTTTATCTAGGGTGTTACTGTTTATCTTTTGGCCACTTCTATGGTTTGGCTTCAGTTCCAGCTGAGAAGGGTGTCTTAGGGCCATAACCTCAGGGGAAAATTTACACCTGAGGGATTTAACCTTGCACATGAACCAGTAAAAACAGCTTGACATAAGGTGGCAAATTTGCGTTATATAGCGTCTGATAATTGAATTTTTAAATGCCTCATGACTCTCTTGTTAGGTGCTGTCAGTGGATTCTGACTCATAGCTACCAGCGACTAGAATGGCCTCACAGGGTTCTCTTGGTTGTAATTTTTCTGGAAGCAGATCACCAGGTCTTTTCTTCCGCAGAGTTAGTCGTTGGATGGGTTAAAACTAGCAACCTTTCCCGTTAGCGGCCAAGTGCTTAAGTGATACGGCACCACTCCTGGGCTCTTATTAAAAAATATTCATTCAGCTCTTTGTCTAAATTATATAAACAAAGAAAACACTTCAGAACGAAGTGGAAGTGTTCATAGAAGGTTTTACTGGGGTAGGGTACTTGTTTGTGGATCAGACCAGGCTGGAATCCATTTGCCATTTGAAAGACTTAGATAAGTTCTTTAAGTTCAACTTGGTACACATCAACTTTAAGGGAAGTCATTTAATTATTTAAAAATTTTATTGTGGCCAATATATACATATGACATAAAATTCACCATTTTAACTATTTTTAACTGTACAATTTGGTAGCAATGGCACCTTCACTATGTTGTACAGCCATCAACACTATCTTTTTCCAAAACTTTCTCATCACCCAGAACAGAAACTTTTCCCGTTAAGCAAGAGAGCTCTATCCCCTTCTCCCCCAGGGCCTGGTAACTACTAATAAAGCTTTGGTCTATGTGTTTACTTATTCTGGTTATTTCATATTTGTAGAATCATATATTTTTTCTTTTGTTTGTTTTATTTTATGGAACATAATGTTTCCACAGTTCAACCATGCTATACTGTATATCAGAATTTAATTCCTGTTTATGGCTAAGTAATATTCTATTGTATACATATATCACATTTTGCTTGTCTTTTCTTCTGTTGATGGACAGACACTTGGATTGTGTCCATTTTTTGCCTATTGTGAATGGCGCTGCCATAAGCACTTGTGTACAAGTATCTGTTTGAGTCCCTACTTTCAAGTCTTTTGAGTATACACCTAGGAGAGGAATTATTGGATCATATGGCTTAATTCTGTTTGAACTTTTTGAGGACTCACTGAACTGTTCATTACAGTAGCTACACCCTTTTTTATTCCTATCAGCAATACATGAGGGTTCCAGTTTCTTCATATTCTCACCAACACTTGTTATTTTCAGGTTGTTGTTTTTTATAATGAAACAGCCATCCTAGTGGGCGTGAAGTGGTATCTCATTAGATTTTGATTTGCATTTCCCCAGTGACTAAGGACATTGTCAGTTTGTACATCTTCTTTGGTGAGATATCTACTGAAGTGCTTTGACCATTTTTGTCTTTTTGTTGTTGAGTTGTAGGAGTTCTTTATATATTCTGGCTACTAAACCCTATCAGATATATGAGTGCCTTTCAAATCTCTTCTTCCCTTCTGTAGGTTGTCATTTCACTTTCTTGATAATGTCTTTTGATGTGCAATGTCATTAAATTTTAAGCCACTGTCTTCTTGACTAACGAAGTCAGTTTTATGCACATCAACAAGTGGATGCGAGGGTTAGACGTCTGCCTGAAGTACACATAAGTGCTCATTTAATCATGGCTGTCATCACTATCATATTATTGAGTTGAGTTCAAAGGATGAGCAGCTCCTGGCCCCAGAGTTTATGTTTCTAGTGGACAGATGCTGCATCTATAGTACTGTCTGACCCAGAGAATTACCTCTGGGCCACCAGGGCAGTGTTGATGCTGGCCACAGGGGTCTCCTTCCAATTGATGCAGTCAGTTCTGACTTATGGTGACCCACATGTGTCAAAATAGCACTGTGCGCTTCAGCGGGTTTTCAATGAATAATTTTTTGGAAGTAATCATCAGGCCTTTTCTCCTTGACATCTCTGGGCAGACTTGAACATCCATACTTCTAGATAGTAGCCAAGCATGTTAATTAACCATTTGTACTACTAAGGATTCTGGGAGTCTCTTCAGACCTGTTCAGTCGTGATCCAGAATGCTGATTTCACAAAACATACCAGGCAATAAATAATTCTACTTGGGATACATCCCAGCTCCCCCTGCTTCTATCCACCATGCTGGTCCAAAGCATCAGCACCTCTCACTTGAGCTAATACAAAGTCTTCTAAGTTGTCTTCCTTATCTATTCTCTCCTTGTTCAAAATTACACTTTAGTGGCTCACATTAAAAAAAAAAAAATCCAATCATGCCATCTCTTCCCTCATTTTAAACCTTTCAGTGATTTAGGGTGAATTCCTTAAGTGACCTCTGCCTACCCTCATTCACCTGGCTTGTCAAGCCAGGCCCACTTTCGGGCTTTCTGCAATGTGCTCGCTCTGCAAACAGTCCTCATCCTCTATCCTTCCCCTGGCTACTCCCACCCATCTTTCAGGCATTGTCTCAGGAGATCAAGAGTGTACAAGAAGTAACACATTTTATTGCTTTCTTCAAAGCAAATTAAATCAATTTGGCCTCATTCTGCTACACTGGAAGGAAAATATATCTGTAGTCACTGGGGTCTTTCCTCTTTGAGGGTCTCACAAGCATTTAGGAAGGTCATGAATGACCTGGAAATTGGGCAAAAACTTCTAATCTTTACTCTGTCTGGGTCACTGGTGTTGTCCTCATTGCCAATTCTGAAGGGCTCTTGAAGGAGGCGGCTCCAGTGCTTAAGGGGTCTTTTCCTCTGGTGGAAGGTTCTGTGTTAAAGCTCAGATCTCCTTCAAACCCTCCACAAATGACCATCCCCTGAAATCCACCATCTCACTAGGCTACCACCAAAGCAGGGCACAGCTTCCCACTACTCGTAAAAGCTTCTAGCTTCAGTACCATCTTTTCTTTTCCCTTCCTTTGATTAACACCTCACATTATGTCCTAAAGGGGCAGAGTTTTGTCTGTTTTCTGCTGTGCACAGAAAAAACAAGGACCTGGCCACTTCCTTGGAAAGGGAATGAAAAAAATTTCAGAAACAAAATATTTTAAATTACTTGCTATAAACCCCAAACCCTGTTGCCACTGAATTGCTGCTGACTCATAGCAATGTTATACGTCTAAGTAGAACTTGCCCCAAAGGCTTTCTGAAGACCAGCTGGTGGATTCAAACTACTAACCTTTTGTTAAGCAAGCCCTTAACCACTGCTCCACCAGGGCTCCAAATTATCTACTATAAAAGCTTTGTATTACAAGGCTTTCTGGATCACCCAATCTAAATCAGGTCCCACAAGTCTTAAACTCTGGTATCTGTGGTAGCCACCATTGGTACTCAAATCCCCATACCTTGTTTGCATACCCATTCCGCAGCCATTGTGTGTTGATTGCTGATGGTTAACAGAGTGTTCTCTGTAGAGTTGCCTTTCCTGGAAATGTTTGGAAGGTTATACCCTCTGTGTGGGATGGCTCAAGGGACACTGCCAAAGACCTATTGACTGATAAACAAGTTGCTATTAATTCTAACTCATAGTGACCCTATAGGACAGAGTAAAACTGGCCCATGGAGTTTCCAAGGCTGTAATCTTTACAAAGGAGCCCTGGTGGTACAGTGGTTAAGCACTTGGCTGCTAACTGATGGTTTGGTAGTTTGACCCTCCCCCTCCTCGACCTTCTGTGGGAGAAACATGTGGCAATGTTTAGCTATAAGAACCCTATGGGGCAGTTGTACTTTGTCCTTACAGTTGCTATGAGCAGATATCAACTTGACGGTGCTGGGTTTTTTAATCTTTATGGAAGTAGACTGCAGCATCTTTCCCCTGAAGAGTGAATGATGAATTTGAACCACTAATATTTTAGTTAGCAGCAAAGTGCTTTCAGCCATTGCCACCAGGCCTCCAGTGAATTGATACTGGGCACAAGTCTTGTTACAGAAAATGAAGAAGTGAATGACACCTAGGAGGAGGCAAGAGGCTGGTTTATTACGCCGGCGGGCCAAAGGGACCTCTGCAGGTTCCAACAGCTGGCCCAGACTGGGGTTTCAGGAGGGCAGATACAGTGCAGTTTGAGGATGTTGTGGTTGAGACAAATGGGGTGAGCGGATAGGGTTCTGCGGGGGGGGGGGGGCATCTTGCTAGGCGGGAGTGAGGCTTTGAAGGGGCGCATCCTGCTAGGTGGGAGCTGGGTTCTAAAGGGGAAAGGGGAGTATCCCATCAGGCAAGCGCTGGGCTTTGAAGGGGAGTGTCCTGTCAGGCGGGAGAGGGCACAGCAAGGAGGGGGAGGAAAATTTTTCAGTCTCAGTTATTTATATTAGTCTGGCCCACCAAGTGGGAAAATTCTTAGGGCCATCACATTCTAGACCGCTTATGGGATCAGGCTGATGCTAGACTTTAGCTGAAACTACATCTTGCCTTAGCTTCTTCCCCGTCCTGTCCTGCTTCTTCCCCGTCCTGTCCTGCTTCTTCCCCGTCCTGTCCTGCTTCCCTCAAAGTTTCCTCCTGAGCACAGCCACTGCATGTCACTTGCATAAGAAACTGTCTTATACTTTGCCTCTAGGAACCCAGCCTAAGTCACAGCTTTTTTTTGTTTCTCCCAAGTACACATTGGAAATCCTGGTGGTGTAGTAGTTACACACTATGGCTGTTAACCAAAGGGATGGCAGTTCAAATCTACCAGGCACTCCTTGGGAACTGTATGGGGACAGTTCTAGTTACCTCCGACTGGGTTGCTATGAGTTTGAATCAATTTAACTTTTCTTTTTAGTACACATCACAGTTTGAAGAGGTAAATTTGCATGATCACTGAGTTAGTCCTATATCTCCTCCACTAACAGAAGGATCCATGGTGTCAGAGGCTATCCGTAAACCTGTTCATCCTGATCTTGTATTTCAAGCACCAAGTACGGCACCTCCCGCAGAGATGAATACACACGTACTGAACTGGAAAACTGGCAGGAACCAATGGGCAATACAACCTCTCTGCAGAATTTTCCTCATATGCTTTGTTGAACAAATCACCCGACAACAGCAATCTGGGATCTCTTGTGCCTATCACAGTCAAGCCAGGCCTACATGGACCAATTCCCACGGCCCAGTTATCAGACTGGTCCAGGTTAGCTCACTTAATTCCTGAAACAATGAGCTGTGATTCTGGCACTGTATTATAGGTTATGGACTTGGCCAAGAGCTGTCCTACAGTTACCATACTGATTCAACTGAACCAAGATAACTTCTGTATTTTACTAAAGAACAAAACCTGTTGCTATCAGTTCCAATTCATAGCGACCCCACAGGACAGAGAACTGCCTTACAGAGTTTCCAAGGCTGTATGTGTTATGCAAAGGACACAACTTTTTTTGCTGAAAGTGAAGAGGATTTGAAACACTGATGAAGATCAAAGACTACAGCCTTCAGTACAGATTGCATCTCAACATCAAGAAAACAAAAAGCCTGGCAACTGGACCACTAAGCAATATCATCATGAAAGGAGACAGGATTCCTTTGCTAAGGATTTTGTTTTACTTGGTTCCACAATCAACACACATGGAAGCAGCAGCCAAGAAATCAAAAGACACATCACATTGGGAAAATCTGCTGCAAAAGCCCACTTTAAAGTTTTCAAGAGTAAAAACGACACCTGGAAGACTACCATGCACCTGACCTAAGCCATGGTATTTTTAATCAAATCAAGCTAGGACAGACAGTGAACAAGGAAGACAATTTTTGACAGCTTTGAATCATGGTGTTGTCGAAAAATACTGAATGTACCATGGACCACTGAAAGAACAAACAGATCTGTTCTGCAAGAAGTTACAACCAGACTGCTCCTTGAAAGAAGGACAGCAAGACTGTGTCTTACATACCCCTTGGACATGTTGTCAGGAGGGTGTATCCCTGGAGACTGACATCATGTGTGGTAGTGGGTTAGCGGAAAAGAGGAAGACCCTCAACAGGACGGACTAACAGTGGCTGCAACAGGGGCGTAAGCATAAAAATGAGTGCGGGCATGGCGCGGGGCTGGACAGTGTTCTGTTCTGTCCTACATAGGGTCACTATGAGTGGAAATGGACTCAACAGTACCTAACAACCACCTTTACAGAAGCTGAATGCCACATTTTTCTCCCATGGCATGGCTGGTGGTTTCAAACCATCGATCTTTCAGTTAATGGCCAAATATTTAGCCAGTGTGTCACTGTGGCTTTCCATATTTACCAGTTTACCAATATTCCAGGGAGAATCCTGGTCCACTAGCAAGGCTGGACCCACATGAACATCTACTAAATTCTTAGATGTTAGTACCTTAGATATTACATACCACCAGGATGCAGCAGCAAAATCTTTGTTTCACTGCAATGCGGAAAAACTGTGGCATTCTAGACACTTTGAGTCTTTGAAAAGCTATTTTCTCTCTTGGTATGCAAGTTTTTTCAAACACCTTAATTCTCCTTTCTGCTTAGTTGTCGTTCTCCAGCTATTGAAGGGACTGGGGCCTTGAGAACTTTTGTCTGAAGATGAGTAGCTTCTAAGCAGGACACTGACACACAGTGAAGAGACAAGTCGAGGAGCATCTGCCTCACAGAGCAGCTGCTACAGCCACACTGCTCATTGAAACCCTCAAGTCAGTTCCTTTGTTTTGGGATGTACCTTCTCCTCCTAAAACGAGGGAAAGAATAAAATAAAAAAAACCCAAACCCACTGCCACCAAGTTGATTTTGACTCAGTCAAAATCACTGTAGGTCAGTGTGGAACTGCCCCATAGTTTGCAAGGAGCGTCTGGTGGATCCGAACTGCTGATCTTTTGGTTGTAGCACTTAACCCACTAAGCCACCAGGGTTTCCAGGGAAACAACAGGGCCAGTAAAAAAGGATGGGAAGAGAGATTTCAATTATTCAATGTTTTCAGTTTTTCAGTGAGGTACATGTAAGTCTGAAGTAGGGCCACTCCCCACAGTTTACAATCTGGGCAGGGAACAAGGAAGAGACCCCATGTAAGAGACCATGATTCCAGGAGATAATGTGCATGAATCTTTTTATCAAAGTGCAAGTTCTTCTACAAATATACAACTAAGTACTAATTCCATGGTACTTTGGTTATATGCAAATGGGCTTTGAGAAAAGAAGAAATGCTGTTACTAGATAAAATTGGTGGTCTAAACAGTCAAAGATCTTTTCCAGTAGCCCAAAGGAAATTGTGGGAGAGTAGAGATCAGATAACATTATGATCTGTAAACTTATCCAGTTTCAAAACACACAGGAAACCCTAGGGATCACAGTCATCAGTAAACAGGGCCCCTGTATGTCCACAAAACGCCCAGGCTAAACACATGTCTGCCCTCCCTGTTCAGAATGCTTCTCAAAGTGGGGTTCCTAAGAAGTTAATAATCCGCATGTCTGCCTTCCTTTCTCTTTGCCTTTCCTGCTCGTATCTTTAATCAATTTGCATCATAGAACACATGTAAGGAATTATGAAATGTTAAGCTCTGACAGGAAGACAAAATCAGAGATACTGGCAGATGACTAACAGCCAACTCACACACAAACGGGGTGAAAGAAGAGCTTTATTCACAAAAAGCCAGATATTCTACATTCCTGAGAAACCTCAATCCATTTTTCACCTGGTAAATATATCCACATTGTACTTTGCTGCCACAAACTAAGTGGGTATACATTTTTGAGTGATTTATCACTGAAGGATTTGAGTTAGGAAACTTAAAAATTTTGTCTACCTATATATTAAAAAAAAAAAAAAAAAATTGTCCATGAAGAAAAGAGCTGGGTTTCAGTTGCCAATGGGGGGAACGTTTTCATGGAGGTACTGCAAGGCTAAGTCCGTCCACTTCATTTCTTGTTCTTTGACAGACTCTGTGGTGCCACCGTTGTCTTGTTCAGGTTCAGGAAGCTCATTCTGAAAAGACACAGTGGACATCTGGAACAGGCACATGTTTTGCATTAACAAACATCAGAGCACTTGGAATTAACACCCGTGGGTTCCTACGAACAGGAAGCATAATTAATAGAAATGCAGTCTAAAAAAAGAGCTAAGATAGACAGATATGAGGAAAACATCATTAGTAGTGCTCCAATGTGGCCCAGCCCTTCTATGGTACAGAGCAATGGACATTAACACATTGTCACAGAGGTAGGATGGCAGAAGGACTAAGGACAGAGGCTTTTTAGAAGGCCAATGGGATCCAAGCTGACTCTTACCATTTGCTATGTAACTCTGGCCAAGGTAAGCAAACCCTCAGAGCCAACATAGGGTGGGGGGTGGGGCCTTAAAATTGTACAGTAACAGCTGAGACACCCCCTCATGGTGGAGCAAGGAAACACAAAACACAGCAAAGCACCAATTCACATCCCACCAACAATCTGCTTAAAATGGCACGCCATGGGCCACACAATCAACTGGATGTAGAATCTGGGACAGCATGTTTATATTTTAAATTTAATGTGTTGCTACCTGTCATGGGTTGAGTTATGTCTCCCCCAAAATACGTGTAGCCATGTGGCTGGGCCATGATTCCCAATATTTTATAACTGTCCTCCATTTTGTGATTTTCCTATGCTGTATGTTAAAGGATTAAGGTGGGACTGTAAATCCCTCCATAGGATCACCTTCCCACTCCACTGTAAAGGGAGTTTCCCTGGAGTATGGCCTGTCCCACCCTTAATCCTTTTACTTTACAAGAGATCAAAGGAAAGGGAAGCAAGCAGAGTTGGGAACCTCACACCATCCAGAAAGCAGCACCAGGAGAACAGCATGTCCTTCAGACCGGAAGTTCGTGTACCAAGATGCTCCCTAGACAAAGACTGACGCAATACGAGATTTTCCTCCAAAGCTGACAAGGAGGAAAGCCTTCCCCTGGAGCAGACATCCTGAATCTGGACTTGTAGCTTACTGGACTGTGTAAGAATAAACTTTCCTTCGTTAAAGCCATCCACTCTGTGGTATTTCTGTGACAGCAACACTAGTTGACTAAAACAGAATTTGGTACTGTGAGGGGGTGCTGCTCTAACAAATACATAAAATGTGGAAGCCACTTTGAAACTGAGAATGGATAGAAGATTCAGAAGGAACTCCAGAAGGTGCAGATGGTGAGAAACAGAGGAGAACCAGCAGCAGAAGCAGCAGAACCAGAGGCAGCGCTGTAACTGACCCATGGATTAAGAGAACTGAGTGCCTGTGCACAGACGCTTCCTAGTGGAACTGGGTACCTCTGGGCACTTGAATAGGTGGAGCTAGTCTTGCTGACCCACAGAGCGAGCGAGTTGAGTGCCTTTGTGCAGGAGGCTTCCTAGCTGAGTGGGGTGCCTCCGGGTACTTGAATCAGTGGAACTACAAAGGTTTGGAAAACTTGCCCCGGCTAGGCAGATGTGGGCCTGAGGCCGAGGTCATGATGTCATGGGAAGCAGAAGCAGACGCAGAAGAGAACAAAGTGTGAGAAGCTTGAGCTGCCTCAGTCTCAAAAGGTATGACTGTGACCTCGGGGGTTTGAAAGGGTGGAACATGGTGTCTTGTGTTTGTAGCGGTGGAATGGCCACTCAGTTGGCTTTAGCCAAGTGCTGTTGAGTCGGATCCAACTCATGGCAACCTTAGGGTGCACCTAAAGCTGATGGGGCAGAGTTTCTGTCCAAGTGAGCCTTCAAGTAGAGTCACAGCACACGCCTGGGAGTCTCCACTCAGAATCCAGAGAGTGTGGCCAACACCTAGAATCTGGAGGGCAGGGCCATTGTGTAAAATGCCTCAAAAAACAGCAGATTATTTTCAGGGCTTTGAGGGCTAATGTATTGTGTTCTGCTGACTTGCCTATTGCCTGTTAATGCCTTCTTTCCTTGCAATTCCTCCCATTTGTAATGGAATATCTAACTTGTGCCTGTTCTGTCATTATACCTTTGGAAGCAGCCAGCTTGTGTTCTAGGTTTCACAGATATAAAGGAATTTTTGAATTTTGGACTTGGAACTGATTTAAGCCTTTTATCATATCAGATGAATGTGCTACATGTTTCAAAGATATGATTTTTGGAATGCCAAAGGATAGGATGTCATGGGCTGAATTGTATCCCCCCAGAAATATGTGTAGCCATGTGGCTGGGCCATGATTCCCAATATTTTATGATTGCCATTTATTTTGTGATTTTGCTGTGATGTATGTTAAAGGATTAGGGTGGGGCTGTAAATCCCTTCATAGGATCACCACCCTGCTCCACTGTAAAGACAGTTTCCCTGGAGTATGGCTTGCCCCACCCTTAATCCTTTTATCCTACAAGAGATAAAAGGAAAGGGAAGCAAGCACACAGTTGGGAACCTCACAGCATCAGGAAAGCAGCACCAGGAGAAGACTGTATCCTTCAGACCTGAGGTTCTTGCACCAAGACGCTCCCTGGACAAAGACTGATGCAATACTGGACTTTCCTCCAAAGCTGACACGGGGGAGAGAGCCTTCCCCTGAAGTGGACATCCTGAAGTTGGACTGGTAGCCTACTGGACTGTGTAAGAATAAACTTTCCTTTGTTAAAGCCATCCACTCTGTAGTATTTCTGTTAGAGTAGCACTAGCTGACTAAAACACTACCAGAGCTCTGCTTTGTACCAGTGTTTCATGGATATCAATATACTTCTTTTCAGTTATGTGAATTTAGACATTCTGGGGGGTTAGCAGACCTTACTGAGTACCTAGACTTAGGATTTCCCACTGCGTTCTAATATGAAGTACATGAATATAATATTTTTACACTTTAAAATGATTCACTTCTAAACTACACAAATATATCTGACTCACATCTTGTTCTACAAATTTAAGGCTGAGACTCAAACATATTTCTAGAGATAGAAAAACACTATCATTAATCTTAAAGCGGTAATATATTTTTTAAAAGTCTGTTTTTAGTTGTTACTTACAACTTATAAAGCATAAACAGGACACTGGTCAATAATTTAATTCTAAAGCATACTCTGCTTAATTTCACCCTATCTGTGGTTTAAGTTTTCTAAACTAATGTGTCTTTCAATTGGCATTATTTCTTTTGCAATGAATGCCAAGAATCAAAATTGTATCTACTCCTGGAAAACAAAGCCAAACGTATTACAAGCAGAATCATCCAATCCTTAAAATGGTCACAATTCTTTGCAGCTTCTCCTATCAAAAAGTAGAGCCTCTTCCCCAATCTGGAGCTGGGACTGGCTGTGTCGCTGACTTTGGCCAACAGACTGCAGCACCACTGAGCCGGTTCTGAGCCTGTCTCACAAGGCCTGACAATTTCCTCTCAGACTTGGAACCCCGAGACAGCCATCTGAAGTGGGGCTGGCTGCTGGATAAGGAGATACGTGACGTGGCCTAGTTGCCCCATTACCCCAGCTGACAACTTGCTAACTGCCAGACTTGTGACGCAGCCTGAGAACACCCAGGCTCAGCCCACATGCAGGGGGTTTTTCCATAGACCAGGGAAGAAAAGACTGCTTCAGCAGCCTGCTGGTCCACATGAGAAGAGCAGCCAGGTTATCTACTGTTTTCCACAGCAGCTAGAATAGGTGTGCATTCTAAAGATGTGACTTCCTGTTAATGGCCACCAACTGGCAAACCACAGGAGGAAAGTGTGAACCACAGCTCTGAGGCCTTCAGATGTGCTGCTGCTTGCTCTTCCCCATCTTCCTCACTACCTCTCACTACAGGGCTTACCTCTGACTCTGGTCTGGTAGACTGAGCATGGCTCAGAGACTGGGGTTCCAGTCCTCACAGGGTACCTAACTCAGCTGGTCACTTCACTTGTCTTAGACAGATTTCTCTACAAAGAAAAAGTGGGACTACATGCTCTCTGCAGGCTTCCAAAGCTGGAGAATTTCACAGGCTTGACTCCTTTGCCTTACCAGCTCATCTATGCCCAACTAGCCCTCTTTAACTATGGTCTCCCAGATCATACGCTTAATCCTTCACCCTCAGCACAAACCTACCAAAGGTATTGCGACATCCTCATAGGGCAGCTTGTCTTCTCGCCAGGCATCGTCAATCAAGTCCAAGATCCTTCCATCCCTCTGTACCTCACTGTCCATTTTATGGCAGCTTTGATCCTGTCAGTATCTGTAAGCCAAGTGGGTAATTTCTTAAACATGAAGACTGAGGAGATGGTGTAATCCAGTGCTGAGATTCCCCAGGCTTTTCATCGTCTGGTATAACATCACCCTGGGAAAGGCTCCCCTTCTTATCTGGGTCAATCCAGCATACCCCAGCTGGTGGATACTTTGAAAGTTTAGTGGACAGATATAGCACAGGTGTGGCCTGGGGGAGGAAGGTGCAGGGGGAGGCAAGACCAGTTCCCAGTGTAAAAGGAGGACAACATATGTGGGGGCCTTGGTCACAAAGGCACTTGTTGCCACTGAGTTAATTCACTCAGGAGGCACCAAACCAACCAAACCCCATCCAATGAGTGCACTGTGAATCACAGAAATCCCATAGGACAGAGTAGAACTGCACCAGACTTTCCAAGGAGTGCCTGGTAGATCTGCACTGCTGACCTTTTGGTTAGCAGAAGCAGAACTTAACCACCATGTCATGCTAAAATGCAGCTTTTCCCTCTACTCGCACATTCACTTTTTCCAAAGGCTTTGAACCAGTTTTTCACACTTCAGTCATGGCCAGCACCAGAAGACACACAAATTTTGGGTGATCCAGAATGGGAAAAACTATAGGTCGAAGTCCTGGAAAGGAAGACTTGGAAGAGGCCTAGGGTGCCCTCTCAAGATCCTGACTCACGAGAATGGATTATTGCCAGAAGTGAGAGGGACATGCATGCCAAGTGGCACAGTCGGCCACCTTCTTTGAGCTGGGCACTGCTGTTTCTTACCCTGCACAGAATGCAAAGGGCAAGAGATTGGGTTGCTCTGCAACCCCCATGGTGTCCTGTTGTATAAGAGGGACCTTAAGTTTCCAGTAGGGCTTTAATCTGTAATTTTTCATGATCTGATGATGGTTCTGGGTCAACAACATTTAAAAAATTCCAGTCTGTACTCCTCCCACCTTAACCCAGTATTGCAAGGACAGAGTAGCTGAGGCAGGGGCCAGGGACCATGCTCTCAGGTGAAATTGAGGCCAATTGGCACAGCTAGCATTTTGCTAATGAGGACTCTGCACTGCTCACTGGGGAGTAGCGTCTGGGGTCTTAAAAGCTGGCAAGCTGCCATCTGAGGGTACAGCAAATGGTCCCAACTCAACAGGAACAGATAATCACCGAGGACAAGAATGACATGGGCAGAAGAGAACCCAGAAGACATATAGACACCCATGACTGGGTCTCTGCATCGACTCATGACCAGAAGAACCAGATAGTGCCTGGCCACCACCAGTGATAGCCATGATGGAGCTCACAAAGTTGAGTCTCACTGGCAACAAGAGAATAAATAGGGGTGCACCCTGAGATCTCCAATAAAAGACTGCAATTGATGGTTCAGGCGCTTCGGGGTTCCCCTGGGAGCATGGACCCTGGCCCTGATGTTGCCCCGTCCATAAATCATAATGAAGTCCAACTTTTCAGACAGCAATGGATTAGCCTTGGCGACACAGAGTGATCGCATCTTGTGGGAATTTTATGGTTCTATGCATCTATAGGATGTCATCCTGCTGACCTCTTGCTGGAGGAAGGGGAGTGGGTGGAAAGCAGGGGATAGGTGACTGTCGGGAGGATAGGACATGTATGGAGCAGAGAGGTGGGGTGTGCTGTCACCAGGCAGGGAGAGCAGTGGGAGCTGCACATAGGTGAGCATGTGAATTTATACGGGAATGTACCTTTTCATTCAATCATAATAAAAAATATTAAAAAATTCCAGTCTGTTCTGGGAGTGGCCTCCTGGGTGGGCCATGACTGAAACAATCTGAAGCCCTACTTCTCCCTGATCAGGAGGCCCTTGATGAGTTCCTGATTCCTAATTGCCCACTGAGGCCTGTCTCCAGCCCCTCACACATTCCCTGCACTATACTGACAAAGGTCTCTGCTTCCCTTGGCATTTTTATGTACAAGAGTTAAATGAAAACCCGAAATGAGTTACACATAGTAACGAACAGCATATCTGACACGAATTCTCAAAGCAAGAAAGAGTTCAGGAGTTGAGGTATCTCCTTTCCTGTGAATGAACTCTGACAGGAGCCTCTCCAGGTGAACAGAGGTGGGGCAGCACACTGCCCTACAGTATCTGCTTCCACTTGGGGTTCCTCCTCTGGATTCTTAAGTCTGCTGCTCCCCCTTTAATAATCTGGCTCAAGTGGTCAAGATACTCAGCTCCCTGAGCATATCTGCTTCCTCATGTTTCCTCCTAAAACACCTGCAATCTAACCCAAAGGGCTAGGTAGCTTGGTGGGTACCTCTGAGTTCCTCATTACCAAGTTAAGGCTCCATCCCCTCATCCGTGAGAACCACTTTATTGTGCTCCTGCTACAGATGTGCCACTCTGATGGCCTAGAGGCCACTGGCACCAAAGGCACACTAATCCAAAACACCCACTGCCATGGAGTTGATGCCGACTCACAGTGACCCTGCACGGCAGAGCAGGACTGCTCCCGAGTTTCCAAGGAGCACCTGGTAGATTTCAACTGCAGACCTTTTGGTCAGCAGATGTAGCACTCCACCACTAGCTAGCAGGGTTTCCAAAGGCACTCAAGACACTCTCACCTTGTAAGACAGTGGAGTCTTATACATGAAGGGTCTTGAGGGTAGAATCCAGTTCCTTCATACAGGCCTGTACTTGGTCCAGACAGTCAAACTGCACAATATCCCTAACACAGGCTGGGGTGGTGGAAGGCTTTTACTCCTATAAGCATCTGTGCAAGTGAAAGGTGCTTGCTTTTTCTGCCACCAGTAAACCAGTTGAGAAAGGTCTTAATATTGAAGGATTACTCCATCATATTAACCAGTGACAAATCAAGTTGAAGCCTTGTGTCTAGGAAATTTACACACATGGAGTTTTCACCTTCAGTTCCTGTTACACTAGTGGAGCTGCTGTCCTCCAAGGGCTCTCCTTTTTCCTGCCCCTCCTTCCTCCATTCTGATCTGCTCTCCTCCCCAATGCCCACCTCACTTCTGTCCACTAGTTGAAACCTGTATATTTTCCCATATGGGTTTTTTTGCAAAATTTCCTGAAATCACTCTTTCAGGAAATCCTCTGTTCTTGCTTTTTGTCATTATGATCTACTAGCCAAGTAGGTCAGCAATGTGACCTAATGATCAGTTATTATCTCCAATAGTCATGTGTAAATTTTGTATTAATGACTCTTTGGCACACCTTTCCTCAATTTGGCTTCAACGTCTTTTCACCTATCTCTCTTACAAACACCTCCAATCCTGTTACACTTCCCGGTCACCGCCTTTATATCCTTCCTCTCCCTATCACCAACGTCCACTTTTGCTTCCAAACTCAGCACAGGGGTCAACGGTCCATTCCTGGGGTTAGGTGGCTTCCACCTTAACGACTGGGGGAATGGGAAGCATGAATATATGCATGTTTATTAAACAGCCGAAGCAGCCCTGGTGGCGCAGTGATCACACTGCTCGACTGCTAACGGCAAGGTCGGCTGTTTGAGCCCATAAGCCACTTATAAAGAGGTGGCAGTCAGTTTCCTAAAGAGTACAGCCGTAGAAACTGTACGGGGGCAGTTCTACTCTGTCCTCCGAGGTCGCTATGAGTCGGAAGGGACTGGAAGCAGTGGGCTGCTTTTGGTTTTAAGACAGGTCACAGTTCAGGTCACTCGCCACACTTCACCCAATGCACCTGCAATTGTCTGAATAAACTGTTCTCCCGTACAACTTTTTGCCTAGAAGTATTAGCCCCAATGCCTGGAATGATCTTTCCTCTCATTTCGGCTAACCCTCAGTCTAAGAATCAGCTCAGGGGCGCCTCCTGAGGAGTATCTTCTCGCACCTTCCGCGGGTGCTATTGTCTCCGGGCGCAATAAATGGTCCCTATTACAGCTCGTCACACTTAAGGGTTGGATACGCGTGTCTTCCTAGAAACGCCGTGCGCGCGTTCCCTAAAACTGGGACACCTTTTATCCATCTCCGTACTTTACATTCTGTAAATGTGTACAGAATCAAGCGCGACAGCCCGCCGACGCAAGAAATGACCCTCGCAGGCCACCACCGTCTATACAGTTGTGTTTAGCCAAACCACAGGGGCAGCTTCCGGCCTGAGACTGGATGTACCAAACATTGAGGCAGGGAGGGGGGTAGCTGTCGACCGTCACGGATGCCCCTTTCGACCCCACAAGGCGTGCAGCATGGGCAGTGACTCCATGGGAGAAAAATAAGGTTGCCAACTGCAGCCACTGTGGAAAAGAAAGGAAATCCGGGGCAAAGAACGAATGCCTTCTCGTTCCTCCAGAACCTAGGTCAAGAGCGCGGGAAATTCTCTTACCAGCAACGAGCCGCCACAACGTTGCCTGTAGCCGAGCCACACCTCACGTCACGTGACCAGTCTTTGCTCAGATTCCCGGATGTGGGTGAGTCCATTTGCGTGTGCGGAGGGGAGGTCTTGAGTGGGCGGAACGAAACGTGCGAACGACAGAGGCGGGACTTAAGGCTGGCGGGGACGCGCCTGCGCGCTCAGGGCCCGAGGTAACGGCGGGAAGGCTCGGGAGCGCGCGCGCGCGGTACCCCGGTAACCGCTTGTGCACTTGGCATAGCGGGTGAGGGGCGGGCTCGTCCGGAAGGTGACCTGGCCACTGTGGTGCCGCATTCCGCGCGGCCGCATGGCCCGGGGCTGGCCCCCGCTGCCGCCCGCAAGCAGCCAAATCCGTCTCCGTAGGCGCTGGCCCGCTCCTGTACCCCGTCCTGCTGCGGTGCATCTTTCCTGCCGGCCGGTGAAGGCGGGAGTCGGTGCACCAGGCACACTCTCCGGGCCCGCCAGCTGGTCAGTCCACTAGCCGGGCGGCTGGGAGCGGTGTTTCGGGGAGTAGTGGGGTGGGTGAGCCGCTCCCAGTTCATTCCCTCTTCCTTAGCACGGCTCCCAAAGGCTGTTTCTTTCTTACGAAGCTGGACCTCAACGCTACACCCTCGCTAGGCTGCTGAAAGGGGCGTATTAGTAAGCAGGGTACACAAGGGTTTACTTGTCTTTACTAACCTGTAGCGGACAACAGCACGGACCAACAGGTTCTGTGAAATTGTGCGCTACAGATTAATAAACACCAGTAAATCCGTGTGTGCCGTGTTAATTGATTGGGTAACCTGTCCCTGATGCTGGACCTGGTTAGAATTTTGTAGCGTTGTTGCTACTTGATTTATTGCAGGTGATACCGTTTTACGTATGGTTGGGTATTGTTGGGTGTTAAGTTTAACAATTTTAAAACAATGAATCGTTTAAAAATCTTACTCATTAGTACAGGAAGTACAAGGAGTATAGATCTAAAGTTGGGGAGCTTTACTGATTGCTCCAGGCATGCAAGTCAGAACAGGGAGCTACCGAAAAGTGGGTTTAAAATGGCAATTCTTTAGAAACGCTTCAATCATGAGAATATTTAAAGACGGTAAATATAGGCACGTGATGGTTTTTTTTCTTGTAGCCCTGTAATAGCAAGAGAAAAAGAAAAGCCTCTCAGAGCAGAGTTTTGGTTTATAGTTGACAGTACGGTAGTTTTCCCTATGCGCTACTTTTTGCGTCTAGGTTCCCTAGACCAATTTTTAAAGAAAATCACTTTATTCCTTGAATAAATAAAATAGTATTGTAGATTTGGGTATTTGTAGACCTCCTCACCAATGCTCAGAAACCTTGGTGGCATTAGTGGTTAAGTACTGAGGTTGCTAAGCAAAAGGTCAGCAGTTTGGATTCACCAGTGACCCCTTGTAAATCTTCGGGGAGCAGTTCTGTTCTATAGCGTTGTTAGCAGTCACAATCGACTGGATGGTGGCAGGTGTTTTTTAAATTAAAAAAGAAGTAGCAATGAATTAGAAGCCAAAGACTTGGCCAACAACTTGCATTGGGGCCATGTGCCTGTCAACTTGTTTGAGCCTACATTACACCGTGGGGCTGAGGGAGAGAAATGAGTAAAATATATTCAAAATTGTCTTGTAATTATAAAGAACTATACATATTTAAGGAGCCCTGGTGGTGCTGTGGTCAAGAACCGTGGCTGCTAACCAAAAGATTGGGAGTTCAAATCTACCACCTACTCTTTGGAAACCCAGTGGGATGGTCTGCACCATCCTGTGGGGTTCCTATGCATCAGACTTGACTTGTTTCACCATTGCTTGTGCTAGCATTTAGTTTTATTTTATAGATATGAAGGAAAAAACCAATTGCCATGGAGTTGATCCCAACTCATGGTGACCTTATAGTGCAGAGTAGAACTGCCCCACAGTTTCCAAGAAGCAGCAGGTCAGTTCTAACTTTGGACCTTTTGGTTAGCAGCTAAGCTCTGATTCTGTGCCACCAGGGCTCCAGATGAGAAAAAGAAATCATAATGAGGATCACCAACTACACTTTGTCTTCCTGTATTTACATTTATACTTACACCAAACAAAAAACAGTTATCATCTAGTTAACCCCAACCCATGGTGACCCCTTGTGTTTCAGAGTAGAACCGTTCTCCAAAAGGTTATCTGATTCAATTTTTTTTAAATTGTGGTTTAGCTGAAGGTTTAAAGAAAAAACTGTTTCTCATTGAAACAGTACACATACTGTTTTATGGCGTTGGTTAACAACCCCACAATAGGTCAGCATTCTTCCTTCTCAACTTTGGGTTCCCAATCCCCAGCTCTCCCATCCCCTCCTGCCTTCTACTCCTTGCCCCAGGCTGGTGTGCCCTTTTCATCTTGTTTTGTTTTATGGGCCTGCACAATCTTTGGCTGAAGGGTGAACCTCAGGGGTGATTTCATCACTGAACTGAATGGGAGTATGGGGGCCATACTCTAGGTTTCTCCAGTTTCTGTCAGGCCAGCAAGTCCAGTCTTTCTTTCTGAGGTAGAATTCTGTATTTTTCTCCAGCTGTGTCCAGAATCCTCTGTTGTGATTCCTTTCAGAGCAGTTGGTAGTGGTAGCTGGGCACCATCTAGTACTGGACTCAGTCTCGTGGAGGCCATGGTGGATGTGGTCTTTTAGTCCTTTGAACTAATCTTTCCTTTGTATCTAGTTTTCTTCACTATTTCTTGCTTTGGAAGGATAAGTTTCCACAAGGTTTTCAATGACTGATTGTTTGGAAGCAGACAGCCAGGCCTTTCTTCTCAGGTGCCTCTGAATGGACTTCAACCTCCAAACTTTTGGCTAGCAACCCAGCACGATAGTCTTTGCACCACCCAGAGATTCCATACATTTACAAGCTGTAGTTTAATGATATAATGCAAAGTATGTCTTTTGTTACTTGAAATACAATTGGAAACCCTGGTGGCGTAGTGTTTACTTGCTGCAGCTCTTAACCAAAAGGTCAGCAGTTTGAATCCATCAGACACTGCTTAGAAATTTGATGGGACAATTCTCCTCTGTTCTGTAGGGTTGCAATCTTGTTGACGGCAGTGAATTTTTCTTTGGTGCTATCTTTGGGTTAATTTTTATCCTGAATTCAAAAGGAGTGGAAAAAAATATGCATTGTTATAAATTCCATTTGTTTATCAAACCTGTTTGCTGCTTGCCTTTTGAGTATGTCATTGTCAGAAATAGGTATCATTTTAAAAAGATTATAAAACTAAAATGGATTAGCTATTTATCAACGTTCAGGTTGACAGCATCGTATAAAATTATGTGGATTCAGATTTTTTAAATTACTTGTGAAATTGTGTGTGTTAATTGTACTAATGCCCTTTTCCTTCAGGTGAGAGGTAGCAGCCCTCTGCTCAGTCCCTGCTGTGCTGTTTAGGGTGTGGTGGTGGATGTGAAGACCGTCAGTGGTCTGTTTTCCCAGTAGCTTGTATGTTTTTGTCCTTGTCAACTTTGAAAAATTGGCAAAGTGAATACTGAAAAGGTTTCATGATTTTTATGTTACTTTAGATCTTTCCTGAAATTTATTTCGTTAATTGCATTAGCCACACTTTAGGTGCCCAGTAGCCTGTAATTTCCCTAATTGCAGAAAGTTCTATTGAACAGCACTTACCTGCAGTCTTGATCATATTCAACCTTGATTTTTCTTTTTTTTAATAAGTGAGGACAAGAATATTGCATAAGTGCTGCGGCCTGCTTGCTTCTGGGTTATTGACAGGGAGAAAGGTTATGTCTGGGTAGTTTCTTTCTTTGGTGGTATGTATGCTTAAACAATGTGTTCAGGTGTTGTTAAGTCTAATGTGTCCATCACAAGACTCCCAATGAGCCTTTCACCTCTTGGTAAAAACCCTCTCGTAGCTTTAGATTTCCTATATGCATCGCCCTTTGCTGTCAAGTTGACTCCAATTCAGTGATCCTGTAGAGCAGAGTTGAACTGCCTCAGGTTTCCAAGGCTGTAATCGTTACAGAAGTAGACCATCACACCTCTCGGTTCATACTGCAGACCTTTTGGTTTCGTAGCCTGGTATTTAACCACAGCGCCACTAGAGCTCCTTCCCTATGTATAACAGAAGGAAGCACAGCCTGACCCTGTTGTTGCGTTGGCCTGTTGCTGTCTGGTTAATTCTGACTCATAGAGACCCCATGGGACAAATTACAGCTCGCCCACAGTTTCCAAGAGTGCCTGGTAGATATGAACTGCAGACCTTTTGGTTAGCAGACATGGCACTTAACCACTATGTCACGGAACTTTCCGTTATTACCTTTAAAAAAAAAAATACCACCACCAAAACCCACTGCCACTGAGTCAATTCTGACTCATAGCAACCCTAGAAGACAGAGTAGAGCTACCCCGTTGAGTTACCAAGGAGCACCGGGCACATTCAAACTGTTGATCTTTTGGTTAACACCGTTGGGGTTTCCATTACTGCATCAGGTGATTTTGTAATTCATTCATTACTTGTGTATTTATTAGCTGAAAATCTTTTATGAAGACTAATTGCTATTATTTGATTACCTTGAAATGCAGTTTGTACAGGAAAGGTGAGAAAAATGCATACTTCTTCCCCTGCATTTTCAGACTGTGATAAGGTAGCCCTGGTGGCTAGTGGTTAAGTGCTACATCTGCTAACCAAAAGGTCAGCAATTCAAATCCACCAAGTGCTCCTTGGAAACTCTGGGGGGCAGTTCTACTCTGTCCTGTAGGGTTGTTATGAGTCGGACTTAATTTGACAGCAGTGGGTTTGTTTCTTTTTTAAAATACTTGTATAATGGTTTCAAATAAATAATACCAATATTATTATTAATGTAGTTCTAAAATAGTGCTTAGGATTTTTTTTGCAGTTCTTTTTTTATCTTTTGTTTTTATCCCAATGGGCATAAGTACAGTAAAATTATTTTGAAAGGCCTTCTTAATATCTGGTTGATTAATTTATTTCATTTCCGGTCTTTCAGTATTACTGTTTTAAAATTTCGATTTTTATTTTTGTTATCTGTAAAACAGTAATAAGCCCCTATAAAGTAAGCCAAAAAAACAAAGACCCTGTTGTCACCCTGTGGATTCCTACTAATGGCAACTCCCGGTGTTGTGCAACAGATCCATTGCATGGGGTTTTCTTGACTGTAACTTTCATGCAAACAGGTGGCAAGAAAAGGCTTTTTTTCTGTGGTACCACTGGCTGGGTTTGGACTGCTGGCAATCAAGGGCAAGGGCATACTGTGTGTGCCACTCAGGGGCCTTCCTGTAAAAAAAGTCTTTGTAAAATAAGGCACGTCCAGAGAAGTTTAGTTTTTATTCCTGTTTCCTCTACCCTAGTTGTTTTCTCTCCTTGTAGGTAATCTCTTTAGCAGTTTGTGGCTTACTCTTGCATAAAAACAAATGTACCTAGGAACCAATGTATGTAATAGGTAGTACTGGCATGTACTGTTTTGCATCCTGCTTTTTTCACCTGTATGTCCTGTTACTATGTTTTTAATTGCCCCAAGTCCATTCCTGACTCATGTCCATCCTGTGCACAACACAAGAAAATGCTTCTGGGTCCTGTATTATCCTGTCTTAGTTATCTAGTGCTCCTGTAACAGAAATACCTCAAGTGGATGGTCTTAGAAAAACATAAACTTTTACTCTTACATTGTAGAAGCCTACAAGTCAAAATTAAGATTTCACCTTCAAGGAAATGCTTTCTTTGTCAGTTCTGGGTGAAGGTCCTTGTCATCTATCTTTCCCTGGTCTAGGAGTTTGTCAGCACAGGAAACCATGTCCAAAGGACATGCTCTGCCCCCTGGGCCTCTTTGTTTGGTGGTGTTGAAATTCCCTTCCTCTTTGCTCACTTCTCTCTTTTACATCTCAAATGAGATTGGCTCAAGATACAACCTAATCCTGTAGATTTTGTCTGCTCATTAACATCATAAAGGTAGGATTTACAACATGTAGGAGAATTACATGAGATCGCAAAATAGCGGACAACCACACAATAGTAGGAATCATGGCCTGAGCAAGTTGACACACATTTTTGGTGAACACAAGCTAGTCCATAGCACATCCCCATGGTTGGTTGTGCCCTCGGACGGTTGTGATCCATCAGGTATTCATTAGTAAGCAGAGATTGTGACCAGTCTTTATGGTCTCATAGTACGCCATTGGTAGCTGACTATTCCACCAATCCTCTGTAACACGTTGGTGGTTGCTGCTGTTACAAATAGTGCTACTGTGAATATCCTCACTCCTGTATCATTGCATGGTTTTCTCTGGGTGTCTTTGGCACAGATTCCTAGAAGTAGCATTGTTGCATCTAAGGGAAAATGCATGCATTAGTTGCCAAGTATTGCCAAAGGAGCTTTGGTGGTGTGGCAGGTAAGCACTTGGCTGCTTACCTAAAGTTCAGTGTTTAGAGCCCACCACCTGCTCTGCAGGAGAAGGATTTGGCAGCCTGCTTCCATCATGGTCACAGACTTTGAAACCCTGGGGGCAGTTCTACCCTTTTCTATAGGGTTACCATGAGTTGGAATTAACCTACAGCAGTGGGTTGTTAGGTATTGCCAAAACCACCGCTGTAGTATTTGCACATTTTGCATTGCTACCCACAGGTTTTCCCATAGCTTTGTCGTCAGAGTAGATTACTAAACTTTGAATTTTTGTTTACTCAGATACAGAAGAAATGGTATCTCAGTGTAGCTCTAACTTGCATCTCCCTTACTATGAACAGTGTTGAGCATCTTTTCATGTGTTTAAAGTCATTTCTTTTTCTGTGATCTGCTTGTTCATATTTCTTGACCATTTCTTAAAATTTTCTTCCCTCAATTTTTTATAAGCTCTTTAAGTATTTGAGCAATGACCCCTTGATGTGTGATTAAGATTTTAAGAATTGTTATCTTCTGTCTTTTACCTTTATTTATGGCATTTTTTCCGTGAAAAACTTATTTGAATAATTTTGTAAAAATCTGTTTTATTGTTAAAAAAAAATCTTCTAATACCTTTTTTACTGATTTCCCCGTCAAGTTTAAGTAGACGTGTTTCTGGGAAATGGTAAATAATACCTACTGTTCATTGAAACAGCCATAGTTCATCAAAAAACTCACTGCTGTTGAGTTGATTCCAACTCATAGTGGTGTAGTATATAGATCTTTCCCCCCACTGAAAATTTTTTTTATTGTACTTTAAGTGAAAGTTTACAATCCCAAGTTACTTTGTTGTACAGAAGCTTACACATACACACACACTGCTGTGTAGGTCTAGCTGGTCTCCCCACCTTGTGACAGCACACTCCTCCTTTCTATTGTGTTTCTTGTGTATGTTCCACCAGCTCCTGTCCCCCTCAGACTTCTCACTTTGGCCCCGGACAGGAGTTGGCTCAGTAGCCTTGTGTATATCGTATACAGATTGTTGCCACTACAGTGCCACCAGGGTAAATAAAGTGACAGAGCATTGTCATCCTCCTGTAAACGACACTCAATAGTTAAGCATATTCTGTCTCACACTATGTGCTTTATGATAATTTGATCTTGAACTTTTGTTTTATTCTGTGCCCTGTTTTCTGGATAATTTGGTTTTGGGTGTATTCTGTGGCTGTTTTTCCTGATCTATGGCTTGAAAAGGTTGAATGCATTTCAAAGGTTCTCCTGTTCTCAGAATCTTATTTGTGTTTTTTTTTCCCCCAAGACTTGAAGTGTATTTTTCCTGTTCCCCAGACTTCCTAAAAAAGCCTGTTTCTCCTTCAGCCGTGCTATTCCAGATTCCACTGACTTAAAGCTGCCTTCATTCCAAGGAAAAGTTATAATTAGCAGATTCTTGTTGATGACATGGTCTAACAAAGAGTGCCTGTACCATTTGTAGCCATTTAACCACAAGAGCATTTTATGATCGTGGCAAATGAGTAGCAAGTTGTGAAATATATTTATTTACTTAAACATTTAATGTTATTAACAAATAAAATTTAACCTTATGTAATTATTTGTCACATGGAACAGGCAAAGAAGAAAACAAGGTGGCAGAATGCATAGAGTTACAGTGTCAAGTTGGTTAGGAAGGGAATCAGTGATACAGCAGTGAGGCACTCCCACAACAAAGTTCTGTAAAATAACTGGAATCCTTTAACTCTTTGCTATTTACCTGATCCTAAGGATCAGCAGTTTGAATCCACCAGGCACTCTTTGGAAACTCTATGAGGCAGTTCTTTCTCCTCTGTCCTGTAGTGTTGCTGTGAGTCAGAATCAACTCAATAGCAGTGGATTTACTGTGGTGAAATACATGTAAAAGAACATCACAGCCATTTTTATGTGTCCAATTCAGTGACATTAAGTACATTTACTGTGTTGTGCAACAGGCACCACTGTCCATTGCCAAAGTTTTTGTCACCCTTAAAGAAGAACCTCTGTAATGCTTAAGCAGTATCTTCCTTCCCTCCCTTCTACCTGTCCC